>CM022301.1:230436021-231672211 GCA_011799875.1 Thinopyrum elongatum | reverse complement strand
GATTCTAACTTGAAGATATATACAAATCACCATAGAGTATAGGTATTTCAACTTACATATTGCTGGAAAGCTGTGCTCCAAACAGCTATAACAGCTGCAAGCATGCCTTTTGCATTCACACTGACATCAGTAACAGTGCAAACTGCAACGCCTACAAGCACAACCATTATGCTCAGCTTTGTGTCCCGTGAATAATGTACACGATCAAAGACAACCTCCAGAAGACATGATGCGGGTATCATGCACAGCTTTGCTATCTGAACAAGAGAAAAGAATTAATTAAGAGCTAATAATGCAAAGATACATAGCTTAGGTAATAGAAAGTCAGAAACTACACTGACCTGATAAAACCCCACAGAATTCCACATCAAGCTCACGTTCATGCCAACGATCGACAAATTTGAAAAGATTACAAACTTAATCAGATCTGGTAGAGGTAAGTGAGAGGGCTGGCTCAGGCCTAACCACCGAAACACAATAGTCATCAAGGTCGTTGTCAATAAATGAAGGCCAGTTAATGTTGTGGCTGCAAAAGCGGTAAATCATAATCAGTGAAATGGCAGGAGTTTATCCAAGTTTTAACGTATGTGCAGTTTGTTGAGGGTCAGTGCAGAAACCTCATAGAACTTGCAAGTAATTGCTAACTAGTATAACAATAGATCATATTAAATTAGCATGCTTCTTATGTTCAACAGACACATCTCGAGTTTATGCCAAGCAAGTTAACATAGCAGCAGACACCTAGGATTGCCTAACAGTCAAATCCCTAACTCTCAGATCACTATAAAAGTAATCTAGTGGAAAAAAACTGTTATGAGTTGGTCAAATGCTGGCATACTCATCTGTAATTAAAGATTTATCAACAAAAGAGCATCTAGAATTTTCATGGATGGAATTTGCAGTACCAATTAGGGATCACAAAAGGTTTAAAATAACTTCCTGATCCCTTTGTACACTAAAATCAGCAGAGCAATACTAAAGCGCAATTCAGAAGGAGAAGCCTACGATAGTCAAATTGAAGTCAGACAGAAATTGAAAGATATAGAACAAAATACAGCATAACATAATCCTACTCACTGCCAAAAGTAAAGAACCAAGATGTCAATAGATTGACTTAATGATGTATGTGACTACATAATTCTTCACCAAAGCTAAAAACATACCAAAACTGAATCCATGTGTAGCCATTAAGGCTTTGTTGACCATGATGATCCCAACGGATGAGGTGATATTGAAACCCCATGCTGCAAAGTCTAAGGCGGCCTTCTTGTCGGATTTTCTCGGAGAACCCATCTCTATCTTCACAGGTTCAAATCAACACTTGGTGAGCTACAGTCTCTGAGGCACAAATGCCATCCACACAATATACAGAGCCCAGGATTTAACTGCAGTAAGGAATTAAAGCCATTTCAGATGATTACAAAGTGAACAAAGATGGTGCTGCTTGCACCTGAGTTAAATAAAATGCCCCAAGATTAAGCAGAAATTTGTCTAAACAGCGCACACTACTACAATTTACCTGAGCCCTACTGGTTCTGAACGCAATTAGCAACATATGATACATGAGCCCTACTGTTTCTTTCTGCTCCGCTAAAAACAAGCCTGCTCATGCCCGGATGCAGCTACTCATGAGAACCGAATGCTCTTCCTCCACGGAATAACAGCAGCAACTGCTGCAACAACGCAGCTCTAGCCCCAAATCCCTCCTAGCCCAGTAATCCACCCGCGAATCCGAGTTGGTATCTCTACTTGCAAAGCTGATAGACAACAAACACTATGCGACGCAACAACCCTACTGATCCCGAACGCTCTGCTACACACAACCCTACTGATCCCGGACGCTCTGCTACACACAACCCCGCCCTGCTCATAGTCCGGATGCTCCTCCACGGAGCCCCATCAGGGAGTGCTCCAGGAGCGCAACTCCACACCCCGGAACCCCTCCTAAATCCAGCAAACCGACCAACGAATCCGTCCCCAAATCGCAGCTGCTCGCGCCAAAAACCCGCGCCAGATCGCGCGTCCCCCCGAAAAAAGCTGGGGCGAAAGTGAGGGAGGGGGAGGCAGAATCCTTACTCGAGAAGCGCGGGGCTCGATCCCTCCACCCGGAAATGGCAGATCTCCCGTCGCTCTGATCTGAGATTTGGGGTGGGAGTGGTGGTGTGTCGCCGGGGTGGGAGGTGTGGTGTTCTGTGTGAGTGCTTCGGTTTCTTCCTCGCCCCCTTTTTTTTTTCTGTTTTTTTTTTCCCAAACACCTTCACACTACGTTCGGCATCAGATCGCCCCCCCCCCCCCCCCCTCCTTATAGGCCGCCTGGTGCACGCATTTTTGCGAGTCCAGAGTTTTATTTACCCTATAATCTTAGGGTTTTATCGCTAAGTTCTCCTTGGTTGAATCGCCGTGATTCGGTTTTCGTGTAGGTGACAAGAAATCCATGAAGAGAAAACAATAACAACGTGAGAGGAATATGCAAGGTGTCATACATTTAGAAAAATGAACGTCCTGTTAGGGTTAGCATCATTTTCACTTCTCACTCCAAGCGACTTGGCATGGCAGTGATACTCCTTTATTGACACCAAGTTTGTTTTGCATCAGAATAACATTATCTAGTAAGTTAAGTTTAAAAATAAAACATCTAGTACGTTCCATCCCAAAAAGTTCTTGCCCAATATACTCGAGTTAAGAATTAGCCACAAAAAAAAAGGGTGGTAAGAACATCTCGGACAACTCCCTTGTTTCCTTTGTCTGTATCGAGGAAGTTCAGCAAAAAAACTTACTCCAATAGATTTATTTTTTCATCTCTTTTTTATCACCCAATACTTCCCCAAGACCATAGGGACCATGTTTCACCCCAGCGGCCCCCTGATGTCCCCTGTTCGCTCCATCCCCCGTCGTTAAGCGTCGCCCGACCACCGGAGCATCGTCATCGACCATCGGGTTGTCGTCGATCTCCCGCACTGTTCCTTATCCTCAGGGACCAGCGTCGGCGCGCCGCCTACCCAGCCAACAATCGCCGCTCTACCCCTCTAAAATGCAGAGGGTACACAATAACCACGTGGAAGATGTTTCAGGCCCGAAACAAATAGAGGATTGTCCTTTGTATGAGAAAAGAAACTATGGGCATGATTGTCCCTAGAAAATACCATTAAAATGAAGAGACACCACTTTGTTTATCGTTATATGGTGCATATTGTGTTATGTCACCATGGATGCATGACTATATTCTTTACCAACTACCATTGTACGCCCTAAAAAGGAAGGCAACATGTCACAACTTAAATTTCGCTATAGTACCAATTGCGTGTTGTAGTTTTATTGACCATGTTTGTTTAGATTCTACCTAAGTATAACAACATTAAAGTGCATCCAATAGCTAACTCACGTATTACAACTATTCATTCGACTATAGATGACAAAAAGGTCACTCTTTTCATGGACGCATAGAATCAAGAAGCACTTTAATATGCAGATGCATTTGCAACTAATTAGGAACTTGTGCACGCCAACTAATGCATGGGCCAACCCGTTCCAATAATCAATTTGGTGCAACCTCTTTTTATGTCACAAGCCATCTATATCTTCAAATAAAGATCACAAATCATTCCAACAAAAATGAACATCCAAGTTAAAGCAACTGAGATTCCATGCGTATACACTATATATGTGGGGGGAAACAATAAATGTAGACCATGTGAATATAAGTACCAATCTTAGTTTACACGTTGGCAAGAATTGTGATCTTAGCCTAGAATGACAATGGAAGTTATGATTAAGAAGAAAGTCAACAAAGTAGCGCACAAACGGGAAAGAAAACTCCATACAAGCAAATATATCTAGGAATATATCTTATTTCATTTATTTGCCAAAATAAATCTTGTTTCATTTACCTTTAGACTATGATCTGTTGTCTCGGTGCGATTACTTTCACACTAGACTCGAGTTTTATACTACGAATGGCAGGGTCGGGCCGGCAAAATCCGGGCCATGTGCAAAATTATAAAATGAGGCTTATCTTACTAGACAAATAGACATCATGCAGTGCCTAGACACCGATTTAACACTAGACGTCTACAATGATTGATGCACACCTATAAAAATAGGTCGAAAAGAACAAAATTAAAGGAATACACATCAAAGGAGAACCGCAGAAAATGAGATGAATAAACTTTGTCCGGGCTCCCGGACGTGAACTCTTGCAGTTTACATCCATCTGCTCCTTATCCGGCACTTCGACCGTGTGCTATACTTTGTGAAAAAGGAAATTTCACCGGCCACTGAATCAATCACTGATTTATTACAGGAGAAAAAGTTAAAGAAGCCCCAACTCACAAGTTCAGAAGGAGGAGAGGTGCGTCCTGGTCGAACTCCCGGACGAAGGCAGGTGCGAGCGTCGACTCAATCGCGCGGCGGATCGTGGGGGCTGGAGCTCGTCCAGATTTTTTTTAGGGCATCCCCGTATACGAACTATCTACTAGCAAACGGACGAAGAGTGCAGGCGGTCCAGGCGGGATTACGAGGTGTACCGTGTCAGCCTTATGGGCTCCCCCAAATGGGCTGAAGTCGTATACGCATGTAGACTAGCGTAGCGGTTTTTTTTCTCACCAAAAAAAAATCAATACGAAGACATACATGTAGCGTTAGCGTTTCGGGACCCCCGTGAACCAGGGCCCCTGTGTCTTATGCACAGGTTGCACACCCCTAGGCCCGGGCCTGCGAATGGTAGTGCTAGCATTGTTGCTCATAATTCGAAGGGGATGGTCAACATATCAACATAGGAAATGTTGCTTTCTGTGGTATTGCTCACGCGGCTAGGATATGCACTTGTTTCACAGGTCTTCCCTTCACTTTGGCTGTGTAGTAATCCTTAAATCTCATAGTGCGCATGATTTGCTCTCGACAATGTCTCGAGACTCCCTACTACATCTATAGGTAATATAGTCATTATTTTTGGGTGTGACAAGAATCATAAAAGAGGACCCAGATAGAAAACACGAGCTCAGAGGCTTATGTCGACTGTTAAGGGTGTGTGTGGTCACCTTCACCGATTTTGCTCCCTTGCAGCACCAATTCAACTTGGCTGAGCTAATACAGACTATAGGCCATGTCGCGCATTGTTTGGTTGACCATAAAGCACAAGTTGCATTAGGCAGCAATTAACCCACCAGCGCTTGGTTGCCTGCGTTTTGTGATTTGGGGTTGGGCTGATGCACTGCGCTTGTTTGGTTGCTCACATTCGACCCGATGTAGCAACCACCCTAACCACTGTTGACATTGCGTGATACATACAAACACAAGGGCACAACATATCCAAAGTGATGATGAACTGGACGCAGATGATGAGAGCCTGACTACACGAGGAGAGCCTCACTAAGTGGAAACTACTGATTGGGACGTTCCTCACGGGGCCTGGTTGAAAGGTGCTTTGAGGTTCGTGCGAGCCAATATTTTGGTGCAGCCTAGCTAGCCAAACAAGCTAAAAATGCATCTAAAAGGATTGGTATGATCGACTAAATGGGGTGAATACGCGACTAACAATTTTTAGCCTCTTTACCAAATTTTAGGTTCAACAAGAAAGTAGGTTGTCTAGATATGTAACTAGATGGACAACCTATATGACAAGCAACACAAGAACAAGTGCAAGCAAGAGTAAACACACAATAAAATATTGCACAAAGTAAAGGCATGAAGTAACGTTAAGTGGAGTCGATGGAGACGAGGATGTGTTGCCGAAGTTCCCTCCTTTGAGGGAGGTACGTCTCCATTGGAGAGGCATGGAGGCATAATGCTCCCCAAATGTCCCTAGGACCACCTTATTCTCCTCAGAACCTCGCATAATGCAAGGGGTCGCAATTCCACTAGCGGCGCCCTTGAAGGCGACAGCCGGAACCTTTACAAACAAGGTTGGGGCTCTCTCCACAACTTAATTGAAGGCTCCAGCACCACCACGAAGCTTCACCACAATGAATTTTGGCTCCGAGGTGACCTCTTTCGTCTAGAGTGCCCAAACACCCAAGAGTAACAAGATACACAAGTGAATGTATGGGGAATCCAATTTCTATCGGTGGAAGTGTAGATATAGGTCTCCTCCCTAAATCTCTAGCAAATCAACAAGTTTGGTTGATTAGAGAAGGAGATCGGGTAAGAACGAGCTTAGGGCAACAATGGAGGAGAGAGAGAGAGCCAAGAGGTAGGTGGGAGGTGGAAGAACCACCTCCTTATATAGTGCATCCCCAAATCCAACTGTTACACACATAAATACACTGGGGCGGTACAACCGCCCAAGGCATATATGTGCACATGCAGAACCGCCACGGTACAACCGACAGGCGTGGCCCGGTAGTACCGGTTTATAAAAAAACATCGGAACTACCGCATAACCACCACCCGGTAACGCACCTAAGACTCGAGTGGAATCACCCTACTCACGGTGATTGGGGCGGTAACTAAACTGGTACAACCGCCAGTATCCATGCTCCGATGGCCGCTATGTCTGGAGTGGTACAACCGCCCCTGACCCCGGTAGTAACATTGTAAAATGTCATAGCCGGAACATCCGATGGACCACCACCCTATACCACCCTCATATCCGAAAGGAATCACCCTTTTGCCAGTACAAGGAGCGGTACACAGGCCGGAACAACCGCATGGTGATGATAGAAGGGGTTGCTAAGTCCGAAGCAGTAGAACCGCTATAGGCAGCGGTAGAACCGCTCAGCCACCACCCTGAGCACTACCTGACGCGAGGGAATCGCCCCTCACGCGATAGTTGTCCTAAAGAACCGGACAAGCAGTACAACCGCCAACTCTAGCAGTACAACCGCTGGGAGCAGGATTTCTGCACTAGGTTGAATATGAAGTTCTCTCCTGAAAACAAAAGGCTATATGTGGGTGCAATATGTATTTGTGTACGTTTTTGATTCATGCGTACCTTCCAATGCGGACCCCCTCTTAATAGTACGAATTTACTATGACCAAAGAAATAACAAGCATCTGAAATGTTGTCTTGCTCTTTTCCATCCAGAGCGGGCCCAACCGTATTGTGTCGTAAAGAGTATACCTATGTAGCTTACGCACATGGTTAGTCCACAAATTGCATTGTCATCAACACCAAAACACTTAAGGCGGTAAATGTCATTTCAGTCTCCGCCCTTTTGAAGGTTGATGGCAATACAAAGATTTGCACAAACGGTTTAGAAAATATAGATGAGCCCCCCTCCCAGATGTGAGCACTATTAAGAATTTTCTTATGGAATGCAAAGTACACTCACACTAGGATCAATGCTTCCCCTAGATTTTATAGACCAACAATAGATTGCAAATGAAATTAATAAACATTAAGCATGCATTTGCAACAATATGAAGTGGAGCAATAGATAAGGGCATACATAGTAACAAGGCCCCACAAACATAAACGACATGATAAGATATCAATAGATAAGGGATAACATGTCTCACACCACGCATAAGCAAAGTCTCCAAGCAAATAAGTTCACAAACTAAAGCAAATAGTTCAACTAAAGAAGGAACCACAAGCGAGCAATAACTACCAAGAAAACGAGCTCGTGATCCCCACCCATGCAAATCTATAAGATCTTTCTCCCCCTTTGGCATCAAGACATCAAAAAGGAAAATAGCGATGCTAATGCCCCAAAAGCTCAGTCACCCTCCTCTGACTCCTCGGACTCCTCGTCATCAGCAGCAGGATCATCATCCTTAGTGTCATCATCCTTAGTGTCATCATCCTTAGGGTCATCGACCTCCATATCCTCATCAGCAGCCGGAGTAGAAGGACCAGCCACTGAATCATCCTCATCAGACCATCTGCTGTGGGTGGAGATCCACTTGTCCTCTAGAGTGACACTCTTCCCAGACCCACTCTTCACCTCAAGTCTCAAAGCCCTCGTCATCTAAATCTGACGATGTCGGGCCAACTTCTCATTCTTGTTGGCCTCATACATCTTTGCCTGAATATCCACCTATAAGCAGAAGGTCTTCTTGACCATGTCATTTAGCTTGGTGATCCAGCTAGGTTTAGCTCCTGCCTCCATCTGAAAGTCACTGTCACTGGAGGTAGCATACACCTCCTTTGGGTTGTTGGCAGGGATCCTATGCAGATTGTGCTTCTTCCTCTTGAGCTTCTTCACCTCATGCACAACAAGAGTGGTGACTACCAAGATAGGTCAAAAGCCTAAGCTTGGGGGAGTACATATTATCATCGACATTTCATTCCATTCATGTTATCACATTCATTACACTTGTCGGTGTTCATCGGTTTCTTTTTATATCTATGTTTTGCTTTTATTTGTTTTCTTTTGTGTGTTTTAAAAACTTTGAAAAATCCAAAATACTTCTCGCTTCTTTTTCATATTTTTTTATTTTCTTAGTTGCTAGTTAGTTGCATTAAAAGAAAACCCAAAAAGATTTATTGTTTCCTCTTTTTTTGTTTATTGAGAGTTCTTTGGTGTAAATATTTTTCTCGCCTTTCCTTTTTCTTCTTTCTTTTCGCTTTCTTCAGAAAAACTAAAAACTCCAAAAAAAGTGTGTTTCTCTGAACTCTTCTTATTTTTTTAGAAAAGAACAAAAAGATTTCCCTAGTTTCCCTTTCACTTCTTCTCCGTTGTTTCTTTTTGCTCTTTTCTTTGAAATTTTCTTGCGCCACGTCGAGTCTTGATTCAAAAAGGAGAAGGCATCAAAAATAATTTTCAAGTGGCTCTTATGTGCTTTATTGTTGATCTAACGAAAGACCAAACATTTCTTTATCTTCTCATGTGTATATAGTTTTTGTAGATTTCAGCTTAGTCCATGACACACTTGCACTATTATATTTTCCACACAATTCGGTCATGCAAGTGAAAGGCAATAATGATGATGATTTCATGAAGTGATTGTGGTAAAGGAAAGTTGGTATGAACTCTACTTGTTTTTATTTTTGTCAATATATTTACCATAGTGATTTCGATTCAGCTTGTCATGGGTAAACGTGTGTATGATGATGATTAGAGTTGATAGTTGTTCATGCCATGCTTAAGTAGCTAGGAGTGGTTAATATCTTATCATGCGTGTCAACATGCATTAAAATGATCATGATGTGGTATGTTAGGATGGTATCCTCCTCTGAAGACTTCGAGTGGTTTGACTTGGCACATGTTCGCATATGTAATTGATTCAAACCCAATATTGCCTCCATGATAATTATATTCAGGATGTTTATATCCTCATCATGCTCTCTTTCAATGTTGGTTATTCAAAATGCATGATTATGACCGTTGTCGCTCTCTAGTTGGTCGCTTCTCAATCTTATTTGTAGCATTCGCCTGTATTAAGCGGAAATACTGCTTGTGCATCCAAACTTCTGAAACCGAGTTATGGCATAAGAGTCCACCATATCTACCTATATACGATATTACCCTGCCGTTCCAAGTAAATTTGCATGTGCCATCTCTAAATCTTCAATGAACATCCATTTTATGTGCCCGTATCGCTCATGGGCGATGGGGTATGGTACGTCTCCAACGTATCTATAATTTTTGATTGTTTCATGCTATTGTACTATCAATCTTGGATGCTTTATATATAATTTTATATCATTTTTGGGAACTAACCTATTAACTCAGTGCCCAATGCCAGTTCCTGTTTTCTGCATGTTTTTGTTTACAGAAAATCAATACCAAACAAAGTCCAAACACGATGAAACTTTATGGTGATTTTTTACAGACCAGAAGGGACCCTAGAAACTTCGGGAGGAGGCCAGAAGATCTACGGGAGAGTCACCAGCTCACATGGCGCGCCCCCAGGGGGGAGCCACCTGGGCTTGTGGGCCCCATGCAGCTCTGTTTGACCTAATTGCAAGCTTATAAATTCCCATAAATCCCAAAACCAACAGAGCCACCCGAAACAATTTTTACGCCGCTTCAAGCTTCTGTTCTTCTGCGATCCCATTTGGAGGCCTTTTCTGGTACTCTGCCGGAGGGGGAATCGATCACAGATGGCTTCTACATCAACCTTGCTACACCTCCAATGATGTGTGTGATTAGTTCCACAGACCTATGGGTCCATAGTGATTAGCTAGATGACTTCTTCTCTCTCTTTGATCTTTAGTACAATGTTCTCCTCGGAGATCGATCCGATGTAATCTTCTTTTGCGGTGTGTTTGTTGGGATCCGATGAATTATGGGTCTATGATTGGAATATTCATTGAAAGTAATTGTGTCTTTTATGAACTTTATTATGCATGCTTATTATAGCTTTGTATTTCTCGCTGATCTATCTGTTTGGTTTGGCTAACTAGATTGATTTATCTTTAGTGGGAGAGGTTCTTTGTAGTGAGTTCAATCTTGCGGTGTCCTCACCTCTAGACAGAAGGGGTAGCGAGGCACATATTTGTATTGTTGCCACTAAGGGTAAAACGATGGGGTTTAATCATATTGCTTGGTATCATTCTGTCTATATTATGTCGTCTTGCTTAAAGCGTTACTTTGTTTGTCATGAACTTAATACCATAGATGCATGCTGGATAGCGGTCGATTGGTGGAGTAATAGTAGTAGATGCAGAATCATTTCGTTCTACTTTGTCATGGATGTAATGCCTATATACATGATCATTGCCATGAATATCATCATAACTATGTGATTTTCTATCAATTGCCCAACGGTAGTTTGTCTACCCACCGTATGCTATGCTATAAGAGAGAAGCCCTGATAACCCACAAGTAAAGAGGATCGTTTGTAGCCTTTTTCGATAAATAAGAGTGTCGAACCCAACGAGGAGCTAAAGGTAGAACAAATATTCTCTCAAGTTCTATCGACCAACGATACAACTCTACGCACACTTAACGTTCGCTTTACCTAGAATAAGTATAAAACTAGAAGTACTTGGCGAGAATAAAACTACGAATAAATTGCAAGAAAATAAATTTAGTAGTTTAGTAAAAAAGCTTTTTGTAACACAAGAGAAAGATTTTGTCCCCAGGCAATCGATAACTAGACCGGTAATAATTATTGCAATTTTATATGAGGGAGAGGCATGGGCTAACATACTTTTCGTACATGGATCATATGCACTTATAATTGGAACTCTAGCAAGCATTCGCAACTACCAAAGATCATTAAGCTAAAACCCAACCATAGCATTAGGTATCAAGTCCTCTTTATCCCATACGCAACAACCCCCTTACTCGGGTGTAAGCTTCTGTCACTCTAGCCACCCACCATAAGCAAATCATGAACGTATTGCAACACCCTACATCGGGGATCCCTCACGCTTGCGCGACAAGGAGGGCACCATAGGACAGCATCAAAATAAAATATACAACGCAAACCAATAATGATCATCAATCAATCCATAGGACAAAACAGATCTACTCAAACATCATAGGATAACCACATATCATTGGATAATAATATATAGTGTTGAGCACCATGTTTAAGTAGAGAATTACAGCGGGAATAGAGAGGTTACACCGCTGCATAGAGGGGGAGAGAGTTGGTGTTGACGGCGGCGAAGTTATTGGTGTAGATCGCCGTCACGATGAATGCCCCGGCGGCGCCTTGGCGCCACTGGGAGAGAGGGGGAGAGAGCCCCCTCCTTCTTCTTATTCCTTGACCTCCCCCCTAGATGGGAGGACCCCTCTGGTCCATGGCCTTCATGGCGGCGGAGGGGCGAGAGCCCCTCCAAGATTGGATCTCTATGTTCTCTTATGTTTCGTGTTCCTGTTTTCTAGCCCTTCATCCTTTCTTAAATTCCCGGAGACCCATAACTCCGATTGGGCTGAAATTTTGAGGGGATTTTTATTCATAAATTATCTTTCCTGCGGCGGAAGAAGGGCGTCAACCGCCTTACGAGTTACCCACTACCCATCAGGGCACGCCCTGGTGCCTAGTGGGCCCCTCGAGCACCGTCTTGCGTTGATTCTTCTTCCAAAAATTCACATATATTCTAAAATAAATCTACGTAAAGTTTTATCGCGTTTGGACTTTGTTTGATATGGATATTTTGCGAAACAAAAAACATGCAATAAACAGGAACTGGCACTAGGCACTGGATCAATATGTTAGTCCAATAAATCATATAAATTGTTGCCAAAAGTATGTGAAAGTTGTATAATATTAGCCGAAAACAATAAAAAATTATAGATACGACGGAGACGTATCAACATCTCCAAGCTTAATTCCTGCTCGTCCTTGAGTAGGTAAATGATAAAAAAGATAATTTTTGATGTGGAATGCTACCTAGCATAATCTTGATCATATATCTAATCATGGCATGAATATTAAGACACGAGTGATTCAAAGCAATAGTCTATAATTTGACATAAAGACATCAATACTCAGGCATCCGAACAAACAATCATGTCTTTCAAAATATCAATGCTAAAGAACGCTATCCCTACAAAATCATATAGTCTTGTCATGCTCCATCTTCTTAACACAAAGTATTTATCATGCACAACCCCGATGACAAGCCGAGCAATTGGTTCATAATTTTTAACGCGCTTCAGCCTTTTGAACCCCCACGCAATACATGAGCGCAAGCCATGGACATAGCACTATGGGTGGAATAGAGTATGATGATAGGGGTAAACATAGAAAAGACAAAAAAGTAAGAAAGTCTCACATCAACGCGGCTAATCAACGAGCTATGGGGATACCCATCAATTGATATCAATGCAAGGAGTAGGGATTGCCATGCAACGGATGCACTAAGAGCTATAAGTGTATGAAAGCTCAACATGAAAACTAAGTGGGTGTCCATCCAACTTGCTTGCTCAAGACCTCGGGCAATTGAGAAAGCCGCCCATCATCGGAATATACAAGCCACGTTCTATAATGAAAAATTCCCACTAGTATATGAAAGTGACAACATAGGAGACTCTCTATATGAAAAACATGGTGATACTTTGAAGCACAAGTGTGGAAAGGATAGTACAATGCCCCTTCTCTCTTTTTCTCTCATTTTTTTCTTTTTTTTCTTGGGCTCTTTTTGGTTTTCTTCGTCCGGAGTCTCATCCCGACTTGTCGGGGAATCATAGTCTCCATCATCCATTCCTCACCGGGACAATGCTCTAATAATGAATAATGATAATCATCACACTTCTATTTACTTACAACTCAAAAGAAATAAAAATTACAACTCGATACATAGAACAATATGACTCTATATGAATGCCTCTGGCAGTGTACCAGGATGTGCAATGATCTAGCATAGCAAAGATATCAAAAAATGGACAAGCCATGAAAATACCATGCTAGCTATCTTACGATCATGCAAAGCAATATAACAATGAATGCTCAAGTCATAAAAATGGAACGGTGGAAGTTGCATGGCGATATATCTCGGAATGGCTATGGAAATGCCATAGTAGGTAGGTATGGTGGCTGTTTTGAGGAAGATATAATGAGGCTTATGTGTGGTAGAGCGTATCATATCACGGGGTTTGGATGCACCGGCAAAGTTTGCACCACATCTCGAGGTGAGAAAGGGCAATGCACGGTACCAAAGAGGCTAGCAAATTGCGGAAAGGTAAGAGTGTGTATAATCCATGGACTCACATTACACTACAAAAAAAATACACTTCTGTGATGATACGTGTTTGTCATAGTAGGTCACGTTTTTTGTCATGCATGTACATCCATGACGATTTTATGACAGAATCAAGATAGTCATACCTGTGCTGTCGTAGAAGTTGTCGGTGTCAAAACCGGCGGATCTCGGGTAGGGGGTCCCGAACTGTGCGTCCAAGATCGATGGTAATAGGAGACGGGGGACACGATGTTTACCCAGGTTCGGGCCCTCTCTACGGAGGTAATACCCTACGTCCTGCTTGATTGATCTTGATGAATATGAGTATTACAAGAGTTGATCTACCACGAGATCGTAATGGCTAAAACCCTAGAAGTCTAGCCCGTCTGATTATGATTGCCTCTACGGACTAAACCCTCCGGTTTATATAGACACCGGAGGGGACTAGGGTTGTACAAAGTCGGTTACAGAGAAAGGAATCTTCATATCCGAACTCCAAGCTTGCCGTCCACGCCAAGGAGAGTCCCATCCGGACACGGGAGAGAGTCTTCTGTCTTGTATCTTCATGGCCCATCAGTCCGGACCACCTTACGTAGCCTGGACGCCCGAGGACCCCTTAATCTAGGACTCCCTCAGTAACCCCTGAACCAGGCTTCAATGACGACATGTCCGGCGTGCAGATTGTATTCGGCATTGCAAGGCGGGTTCCTCCTCCGAATACTCCAAAACAGACTTCGAGCACAGAAAGCGTGTCCGGCTCTGCAAAACAAGTACCACACACAACCGTAGAGAGTATAATATTTCACGAGTCCAATCCGCTGACAACTTTTTGTAACGCGACACCACATTCCTGCACGGTCATTATTTCGAACCGTTCTTTAGCCTCTCGCTCCACGCTTTAAGATGCGGTTTCCAGTGGCACGTCTTGTCACAGCAGAGATCGTGTCCCTTTATTACGGGATTCTCATCAATACGGGCGTGGGTAATCCAACCGTGCAATCTGCACGGCCCTTGGGAATAGGCGAGTTTTAAGGCGAGTGGGGAGGCGCTTGATATTCACTGCCTTTATAAGGAGATAAGGATTCACCCCTTTCACCCACGCCTTCTCTTTTCCTCATCCTTTCCAACCTCGAGTTCTAGCACCCAAGGTTCAATTTATTCATTCTGAGCCTCCTAGTCATGTCCAAACCCAACCCTCAAGGCCGGTGGGTGGCCTCCTCCGTCACAGAGGAGGATATCACGAAGCTCCGGGCGACAAAATACCTGACCGCGGAAATCCCCCACAGGCTCCCTGCTCAAGGGCAGGTCATTCCTACTCCCAGATCCGGCGAGAGGTTCGTATTCATCTCTCACTTCCTCCGAGGGCTAGGGTTCGCTCTCCATCCCTTCGTCCGTGGACTCATGTTCTATTACGGGCTAGATTTTCATGATCTAGCTCCGGACTCCTTTCTTCACATCTCGGCGTTCATCGTCATGTGCGAGGCCTTTCTCCGTATTCCCCCACACTTCGGCTTATGGCTCAAGACCTTTAATATGAAGCCGAAGGTAGCCGATGGGAAGCAAGCAGAGTGCGGCGGTGCGATGGTGAGCAAACTCACCCACACACCTTGGCCAAAAGGCTCCTTCACGGAAACCTCCAACTTATGGCAACAGGAGTGGTTTTACATCACTGAACCCCGCGGTACCAAGTGGGCAGCTACACCTACGTTCCGGCCTGGCCCTCCATTACGTCTCGCATCATGGATTAATAAGGGGCTGGACCGGGGATCAATGGACGAGATGCAGATGCTACAAAGCCGCATCCGGAGCCTCCTCGAGAAGGACACCGGCCTCATCGATGTAATCCAGGTAATGCTAGTCCGCCGGGTCCTGCCGTGCCAGCGACGGACCCTTCGCATGTGGGAGTTCAATCCGGAAGGACCACGGACTCTTCAGCACTTCTTTGGCACGACGCACAAAGGAATGTGGAAGTTATTCTTCGGGACCCGAAAACAGTGGCCGGATACTACCGAGGACATCGGCCTCGACTGCAACCATCCGGATATCTCGGTAGGCCCTCGACTCCTGAACACAACTTAGTTAAATATCTCGTAACAATATACTGAGAAAACCATCTTCGACCAGGGCTGGATCAAGAAGGCGGAAATAATTAGGTGTTCGGCCCCTCTTCCCGAAGACTCAGCAGATCATGTGTTAACAAGGATGCTGGCTCCGACGCCATACCAAGTGTCGGCGAAGGGGGACAAAGAGGAGAGCAAGAAGGCCAAAGGTGGCCTCTATTCTAAAGGTACACCAGACAATATGTTCGGAGAGATTGGAACTCCCTCTTCCGAAGACAAAAGAGAAGGAGAAACTGACATCCCCTCTCCCGATGGGAAGAAGAGGGCCGCCTCTGAAGATTTGGAAGCAAAGGCTCCTAAGCAAGGGAAGATGTCCCTGTCAGGTGGCTTGGGTTCAGAAGACGACGTTATCGCACAGTTCCTCTGTAAGGACAAGCCTTTAGCCGAATCGTAAGTGAACAGGGGCGTCCGAAACATATCCCATTGCTTTCCGGTTACCAGGGTAACATTTAAAATATATGTTTGTAGTCCGGCACGCAGTCTTCCTCAACAGTCCTCCTCCTCGGGGGATCTTCTTCCGAAGATGATGGAAAGCGAGACGCCTCAACAGACCTTCTCGCCCGACAGGGTAGACGACTCCGAGGTGTCGTCCCGGAGGATCTCTCCCGACCAACAAGCGGTGCGAGGGATAATGAAAACTACGCCCGAAGGTGATACTTCGGCCGTCCAGAGTCCAGGGCATGCGGACCCTATGGGGACCAACAACAAAGGGCCCGGACTATCCGGTTTACAGCCGGGGACGACTCTAGAGCCGGGAAAACATATTCTTTCGAAGGGAGTCCATACTCCTGCGGCCACTCCCAGGGATCCGGGGGCGCCGGATACAATGACGGGCATGCTGCAACATGCGTCCGTTTCAGAGGAACATCGTACCTTAATGGGTACGGTAGTTGAGAGGATTCTGTCCGCGAGAAGCGGATTGAATGAATCCTTCATGAGCCTGCTAAGAGGCTTCGAGGTATGCAATGTAATATCGTTAATTGCACTTCTACGTGCAAAATGCACCTGTGTATAGATAGTAGCCCCTGAGACTCTGGTTGGCGTCCGAAGGGAGGCGATCAGAGGATCAAAAAAGATATTCCCAGGAAATAATCTGATGGGTTGGAACACAGGCTGTTTCATCCATGACGACTGCCCAAGCTACAGAGGTTGCAAGGCTGAAGCAGAAACTTGATGTGGCGGATGACGACCTCACGCTTATTAACAGGCGGCTCGACGAGGCGCAAGGTATGTTTTTGGGGCAGTCAGTATATGTAAGTATGATAATATGAGCATGACGCTGAAAATTGTATACTGAGATATGCATAACTGCAGATAATGCTGCCGCAGTTGAGGCCCTACGGGCTGAGCTTGCCCGGGCCAAGGAGCAAGCCAGGATGAGTGAGGCAGCTGCCAAGAAGGCAGCTGCTGAGTTAAAGGCCGAACAGGCTGCTCGGCGCCAGTGCGAGGAGACAATATCTACCATGGCGCACGAGCTAAAGGATGCCAATGTTCGATGCGAATTCCTCGAGAAGGATAACAAAGCCAGAATGGTCAAACTCGGCAAGGCCTTACAAGAGGCGAGAGAAGCATGGTCCGAGTCTAGAGCGGCTCGGGAAGAGATCCGACAAGCTGGGGAGATAGCGGCCGGTAGGCCCTTCTTATTACAGACTAAATTCGGCGATCCGAAGTATGCCCCCCTTAATCAAATGTGGAGTTCTCCAGACGCATTCTTGGAATTGCCGAAGAGTGTCTCCGATGCGGCGCAGTTTTTCCAAGCGCAAGAAGGACGTGCAACGGAGAAGCTTTTCTGGTCGCAATTCAGCATGGCGAAGCGTCCGCTGTTGCTGAACGAACAGATGGCCCAGTGGGCCGAGCTCCACAAGATATCCGAATCTGCCATGAAGGACGTCGTGGTCCGGCTGTGGCCGACTGAGCCAATTCCGAATAGTTTTTTCGGTTTGGTGCAGCAACTTGTTGATGCGGTGCCACGTATCGACGCTGTTAAGCGGTCAACGTGCATTGAGGGTGCACGGATGGCCTTTGCCCGCGTCAAGACGTACTGGGCGAAGATGAAGGCCACCGATATTGCAGCGAAGAGTCCACCCGAGGGCCAGGACCATCACACACCGGAGCATTATTTTGAGGATGTCCTAGAGGGTGCCCGCTTGATAGAGGGTCAGTGCTCGAAAGATATGATATTCGAGTGAATATACCAAATTTGTAAAAACAATATTATGATATATTAAGGCCATATTTTTATACTTTTGCCTGAAAGTTTTGATTCCTCCTGTGCGGTCGTTCTTTGTATAACCTGAAAGTTTGCCAGTCGTCGGCTTCAGCCCCCTCGCATATAATACGAGGGTGTTCGGAAAAGCACTTGATCACTCTTGACCCAATGTCTTGGTCCATGAAGGAGGTGTCAATGCGGCGAACTAGGCAATCGGACTATAGGGCTTTAACACTTTCACTTAGCCATAGGAGTTTGACGGCGGGTCTACGATATAGCCCCTGGTATGTACGCGTTTACCCGAATACGGTGCGTTACATAGGTGACCAGAAAAACGGTCCTTCGTGTAATACAGAAAGAATCACGACGGATTCTGATGAGTCATCGAGTGGTTGACCAGCTCTCGCCGCATCATGACAGTCAGTTTTCGGCTTTCTCTATTGAGGTGCTCATCCGGATAAACCAGGACACAATCGTAGTAGTTCTCCCTTTACTACCCTAGCCGATATAGCGGAACGTAAGGTAGTAAGCACAAGAGCCGGGCAACCCAACTATTGACCAAAGACATGATTCGGAGCTGATGCATATAAGGCCAAACTCGTGACACCGAAGTGTGCTGAAAAGCTGTTCGGACTTGCCGGCAATTCATGTGTTGCCGTATCGAGCCCCTGGCAATTTGTGCCGAGGTGCGTTCGTGAAACAACCGAAGAAGCAAAATTCATTACGTAGAAAAAGCGAATACTGAATACGGGTTATGTTCACTGGAATCTGATTGACACGTCAAACGCAATTCTACAGATTATAACGCCCCTACCCGGGCTATTTAACATGCCGGGGGTCGAGGGCTGAGGAAAAAGGCACTTTACAGGTTTAAAATAAAGAGTGTGGTCTTACAAAAATCATTAGGACCTCCTGTCGCACGTCTGCGCTGCCTTGCCTCGGTTAAAGGACTCCTTAGTAGGAATAGCCTTTGGTTATTTATACGAAGCCGAACTTTAGAAAGAGTCCGTAAGATGACCAGGCTTGGAATCACCTGTTGTAAAGGATAAAAAATAGTTAGAAAAAGTAAAAAGACTATGAGGGTGCGGACCGCATTGTAGGCCTGTCTGTACTGTGCCTCCGCCGATGACCATGGTATTTTAAGTGCATAATTATATATGCGCGGTATAAACTTCACGGCTATATGGGGCGGACGACGGAGGCTGAACTGCTAATCCAGCTCTGAGATTGATTGGTCCTGTTTAGTAGAGACTGGCGGCTTGACGGCCGATGAGATACGCGGCTTGATAAGGCCGCTTTGTACTTCGGCTGCAGCAGCCATAGTACGCTCCTCTGTACGAAGGGAGCATTCCGTATTTCCGTTTATCGTGATGATGCCGCGTGGACCGGGCATCTTAAGATTGAAATAGGCGTAATGTGGGACCGCATTAAAATGAGTAAAAGCGGTATGCCCAAGTAGTGCGTGATAGCTGCTGCGGAATGGTACAATATCGAAGGTCAAGCCTTCGCTTCTAAAGTTGTTCGGCGAGCCAAAAACGACTTCCAATGTAATTGAGCCCGTGCAGCGAGCTTCTACGCCGGACACTGCTCCCTTGAAGGTAGCTGTGGTGGGCTTGATTCATGAAGGATCAATGCCCATTTTGCGGACAGTGTCTTGGTAGAGTAGATTAAGACTACTGCCGCTGTCCATAAGGACTTTCGTGAGATGGAACCCATCGATAATTGGATCGAGGATCAGAGCTGCCGAACTTTCATGACGGATACTGGCTGGGTGGTCCTTGCGATCAAAAGTGATTGGGCAGGTCGCCCATTGGCTTAATTTTGGGGTGCCTAGCTCTATGGCATTGGCGTCCTGTAGTGCGCGCTTGCGCTCCTCTGTAGGGATGTGTGTCACGCATACCATGTTGACTGTTTTTACTTCAGGGGGAAATTGCTTCTGACCCCCAGTGTTCGGTTGGCGAGTCTCTTTGTCATCGCTGTCACTGGGCGGCCCCTTCCCCTTGTGTTAGGCATTAAGCTTGCCGGCTTGTTTGAAGACCCAACAGCTTCGGTTGGTGTGATTGGCTGGTTTATCGGGGGTGCCATGAATCTGGCAGGGCCGATGGAGTATCTTGTCTAAATTGGATGGTCCATCTCTGTTTGCCTTGAATGGCTTTTTCCGTTGACCGGTTTTGGAGCCGCTGAATCCGGCGTTTACCGCTGTGTCTTGCGTTCCTTCATTATTATTTCGACGCTTGTGTTTATTGCGTCGTGGCTTGCCGTTGCTGTCTCGAACTTCGGAAGTGCCCGGATCACTGGCGCTGTTGCTTCTACGAGCGAGCCAGCTATCTTCTCCCCCGCAGAAGCGGGTCATCAAAGCGGTAAGGGCTGCCATGGATTTTGGTTTTTCTTGACCAAGGTGGCGAGCCAGCCATTCGTCTCGGACGCTATGTTTAAAGGCCGCGAGGGCTTCGGCGTCCGGACAATCGACAATTTGGTTCTTTTTAATTAGGAACCTAGTCCAGAGCTTCCTGGCTGACTCCCCGGGCTGCTGGATGATGTGACTTAGGTCGTCGGCATCTGGAGGCCGGACATATGTACCTTGAAAGTTATCATGGAAGGCGTCTTCCAAGTCTTCCCAGCTGCCAATGGAGTTTTCTAGGAGCTGTTCAGCCAGTGCCGCGCTGGTCCCTTTAATTTTAGTGGGAGGTATTTGATGGCATGGAGGTCATCGCCACGGGCCATGTGGATATGGAGAAGGAAATCTTCAATCCATACTGCGGGATCTGTTGTTCCATCGTATGATTCGATATTCATGGGTTTAAACCCTTCTGGGAATTCGTGTTCCATTACTTCGTCAGTGAAGCAAAGGGGATGTGCGGCACCTCTATATCGGGCCAAGTCGCGACGTAGTGCGGATGTAGTCCGTCTACGGTTGTCGGCCCGGACGTGGTTATGCTCGTTACGTCTGGCTTGATAGCCGTCGTCACGCGCCAGGGCATGCCCCCGCGATCCGTAGATCGATCTGGACTGACCTGCTCTATTCTCCAGGTCTTGCCGCAGGTCATATGTGTATTCCCGAGCTGTAGTGTCTTTGCCTTTACGGCGAGGTAGTATGGGCAGGTGTCCGGCTTGGGTTGCCGCTTTGTCCCAGCCACGTGGTGGTCGGTCAGCCGCATTACGTGTTGATGGCATGGGCTCAAGTGCCTCGTCGTCGAATTGGGGTAGCAGTTTACGCTTCGGGTAACTTTTAATGGGGCGCTCGAGTCCATATTCCTCGGCTGCCAGGACATCAGTCCATCTGTCGTTGAGTAGATCTTGATCAGCTTGAAGCTGCTGCTGTTTCTTTTTAAGGCTCCTCGCAGTGGCTATTAGCCGGCGCTTAAAGCGCTCCTGCTCGACGGGTTCCTCAGGCACGATAAAGTCTTCGTCGCCGAGGCTCACCTCATCCTCGGAGAGTGGAAGATAGTTGCTGTCCTCCGAGTCTTCGTTTATGGCCTGTTTGTCAGGGCTGACTTGCCCATCTTCCCTATCGTCCTGTTCGGAAGTCGGCTCGATGGGATCTTCTTTGTCTTCGGCATCGTCCGGAGTATTGTTTTCTCTCGTGCCGGTATTGCTGTCTTTTCCACGGCATGATTTAGAGTGGTGTCGCTGATGTCGGCGCTTTGGCTGTGTCTCAGGAGGTTTATCCTCGACTGGATCTTTCTCGTTATCGCCGTTATTCTCTTTGGGAGTATCCACCATGTACACGTCATACGAGGAGGTGCCTGTCCAGCGCCCAGTAAACGGCGGGTTTTGGGCCTGCTCCTCTCCGGCATCGTCGTCCATACCGTCGATGTCTTCGGAGTCGTAATCGAGCATGTCGGTTAAGTCTTCGACAGTGGCAATGAAGTGGGCGGTGGGTGGGAAGCGAAATTCTCCGTCCTCAGCCTCCAGTTCAAACCGGATATAATTCGGCTGTGAGTCCCCCGCTAAGGAGAGGGTTTTTAATGAGTTTAGCACATCACCCAAAGGTGAGTGCCGGAAGATGTCCGCGGAGCTGAAATCGACGATTGGCGCCCGATCGAGCTCGATGGGCGCGGACGCACGCGGTTCGGAACCTATGGCCGGAGACGAATCCGAGGTTCCGGTGACACAGATCCCGTTCAAAGTTGGGTTTGTGTGCGGCTCCAACGCCGCTGAGTCTGCGGCTTCCGTGGCGGGGTTGAGCTTCCCGTCCTCGGATGGCGCAATCTGCCCCGGATCTAGGGCCAGAGCAGTTACAGGCGCTATCTCCCGGGTATGGTCCGATGACAGATTTAGGTCATGTTCATCGCGGTGGCAGGGAGCGGCTGCCATGGGCTTGAATCCGTCGAAGATCAAGTCTCCGCGGATATCAGCAACGTAGTTCAAGCTTCCAAACCTGACCTGATGGCCAGGGGCGTAGCTGTCGATCTGCTCTAGATGGCCAAGCGAGTTGGCCGCAGTATGAAGCCGCCGAATACGAAGATCTGGCCGGGGAGAAAGACCTCCCTCAAGGCAGCATCGTTGTGGATGATTGATGGAGCCATCGAGTCTTCTAGCGACGACACAGCGGAACTCTCAATGAAAGCACCAATGTCGGTGTCAAAACCGGCGGATCTCGGGTAGGGGCTCCCGAACTGTGCGTCCAAGATCGATGGTAACAGGAGACGGGGGACACGATGTTTACCCAGGTTCGGGCCCTCTCTACGGAGGTAATACCCTACGTCCTGCTTGATTGATCTTGATGAATATGAGTATTACAAGAGTTGATCTACCACGAGATCGTAATGGCTAAAACCCTAGAAGTCTAGCCCGTCTGATTATGATTGCCTCTATGGACTAAACCCTCCGGTTTATATAGACACCGGAGGGGACTAGGGTAGTACAAAGTCGGTTACAGAGAAAGGAATCTTCATATCCGAATGCCAAGCTTGCCGTCCACGCCAAGGAGAGTCCCATCCGGACACGGGAGAGAGTCTTCTGTCTTGTATCTTCATGGCCCATCAGTCCGGACCACCTTACGTAGCCTGGACGCCCGAGGACCCCTTAATCCAGGACTCCCTCAGAAGTGTTCCATGACAATACCAAAATTATCATCACGGAAGTGTCCACTTCCATGACGATAAATGGTGCGTCATGGAGTGCTTTCGTCAAGGGTAACCGACACGTGGCATCCACCGTAACGGGTCGCCGTTAAGCTATCGGGTTCCGGTTTGGATCCGATAACCCGTTAACAGTCCGGACCAATGGGGATTTTCCACGTGTAAAATCATCATTGGCTGGAGGAAACACGTGTCGGCTCCTCGGTGGGCCAGATGTCGTCCGTTCAATGGAGGAGACATGCCTATGATACGTCGACACATGGCAGGGCCCAACAAAGGCCCATATAGGTTAAAAAGGCCGGCCTAGTCAAAGGCCCGTAGTATTTACTCAGGTACTAGTGGGCCAGCCCAATAACGGCCTATTTAAACATGGCCCATTTATGGCCCGAAGCCAGATCTGGCCCGTTAATTGTTCGTCGAATATTTGGGCCCAATTACGGCCCAGTGACATTTCGGTCTGTTAGAGGCCCGATGTAGACATGGGCCCATTTCAGCCCGATGTGTCTTTTGGCCTGGGAGTGGCCCGTGCTGCCCATGGGCCATATATGGTCCGACGCGACATCCAGCCCTCTAACAGCCCGTGATAAAGGTGGCAACAGTTCAGCCCAACATGACTTTGGGCCTGTTAAAGGCCTGTCGTATAATTCGGCCCGTTGATGCCTCTACTAAGCTTTCGACCTCTTAAAGGCCCATGATATCAATGGGCCAACTAAGGCCCGAGATATGTTTCCGCCTGGTAATGGTCCGTCATATAACTGGGCCAAAAAAGGCCCGGTCTACATTTCAGCCCGCTGAAGGCCCGTCGACGACTAGTGAAAATTGAGGCCCAACATGCATTTCGGCCTGCTAAAGGCCCATGGTTTCTTCTGGGCCGTAACAGGCCAACAGAATATTCAGTCTGTTAATGGCCCAAAGCTACATGGGCCCAACTAAGCGCTGGGTCCACTAAAGGCCCAACTAAACTTTGGGCCAAATATAGGCCCATGTAAGTTGTGGGCTTGGCGCAAAGTGTGAAGGCCCCAATGGCCTTTCAGGCCCAAGAAAGTTGCAGGCTGACCCAATTGTGGCCCGCTAAAAAGCAGGCCCGTTAGAGGCGAATGTTTGGACTCGGTCGACTACATCAGATTTTCTCCTTTTTTTCAGATAGCGAATGATGGCAGTAACTAGTAGGAATTAAGAACAAACCTACTCTATACAATAAAGAAATTACGGCATAATAACTTAGAATAAACCTACACTATACAATAAAGGATTTATGGCATGTTACATCCACTGGGCATCGAAGTTCGCCACCAGTGATCATAAAGCGCAACGAAGAAGCAGATTACAAAAACCGGGCGCCATTGCAGCGTAACAAAATAATACTGAACCAAGACCACTTCCAAGACAGTTCAAGAAAGGTTAGCCTTGCGCGGGAACTGCTGCGCAAGCTGCTGAGCAAGGCTGTGAGACCGGCCTAGCATGTCGGTCATAGCTTCCAGGTGTAGCTGTTTAGCAATGAGGTTCTCATTGGTGTTCTCCGCAATCTTTCTTAGAGATAGGACTTCAAGTCAAAGTTGAGTTGCAGAATGCCTTTCTGCTAGAACTTGGGACTAAAGAAGTTGAACTGATTCAGACAGCGAATTCCGTGAGCTTGTCTGACTGCTAGTCTCAAGTAACTTGAACACTGCATCAAGACAAGACTTTGGGGTTGTCTCGCTATCTTCAAGATGTTTTGCCTTCTTTGCTGCAATATATGTTGGGTTTGTCTCACAGCCTTCAGCAGACTTGTGCATGCCATCAGGCATATCACCCTGAAACAAGCAGAGAGATGATAGGTTTTGCACGTGTATAAACAAAGATGATAATTGTGCTGTCAATTCCATCCAATTTCAAATTAGAAAATAAAGAGTAAGTTCAAAATATCAATAGCATAATTTGGCATTGTTCATAATGCGGGGAGCTTCACCACACTACTGGATTACCATGTCAACAAAAAAAGCATAGATGAAGGGCAAAGACAATCATTGTATCTATTTTGGTTAATGTGCATGGCATGTTGTTCGTATCATCAGCCACATCAGTAAGATAAAACAGGAGATGACAAGGTGCAAACGTGGGCTGCTTCACCACACACTAGATTATAGATCCATAAAAACAAGCATACATATAGGGAGTATTGAGTAATGTGCATGGTATGAATAAGGAATTTGGTTTTACAAGTAAAACTTGGAACTTACGGTTGTTGCGAACATGCATTTTGATAGAAATAACAAACTAAACAGCAGTTAACGATAGGGAGTATGAGCAAATTAAACAGCAGTTGAAGATAAAGGCTTTAGAAGGACTGACTTACATTAACAGTTAACACCGGATTTATAATGCCCTTCTCCATGTCAAGGGAAGGATAACTCAAGAATTTTAGCACATAATCTTCTTCATAAGCATTGCATGTACTCTACATTTTGTAGAGAGTAATTATAGATATGATAATACTGGAAGGGATAGAGGATAATGAAGATAAGATGCAGATTGATGCTACATAATCAACTACCAATCCGTGGAAGTACAAGCGTTACAGGACAAAATGTACTGACAAGAGCAATGGGCTACACTTTTGCACTGGCATGGTCTGTGTATTCAACTTTTTGGTAAGATTAAATATAGATATGATATTTTTTAGTAAATGGTGGGCGAGGGAGATAAGATGCAGAATGCTACACAGTGAACCAATTCCTCTTCCCATAATATAAGAGTGTTTTCAACACTGGTGTACTGTACAAAATATTCGTATATTATGGGACGGAGGGAGTAGCTGTTAATGTAAGCACAGTGATAGACGATGTTCAGTCCTTACAAGAGGACTGCAAAGCTAAACCTCTTCAAAAGCATTGGGTTGATTCTAAATTTATGTAAGAGTCCATACGGATCTTATAATGTCCACCAAATGGACGATAACGAGGCTAACATGTGCAGTGATGCTACATAATCAACCAGCTATGAAAGTAAGTATGGTCATACAGGGCAAGAGGTCCTCACAAGAGCAATGAAGTGTGCAGTATAGTTGCGAGATTTTGTGGTCCCTTGAGAATGAATGTTCTTCTGCAAATAGTTTTCGTACAAGTGAGACGTTAAGGCACATGCAGAAATGTAGTTCAAATTGTGATGTGATATCATAGACAGTACCTTACGCTGCAGACGAGACCAATGTGTGATACGTCTCCAACGTATCTATAATTTATGAAGTATTCATGCTGCTATATTATCATTCTTGGATGTTTTACAATCATGTTATAGCAACTTTATATCATTTTTTTGGACTAACTTATTGACATAGTGCCTAGTGCCAGTTGCTGTTTTTTGCTTATTTTTTACGTCGCAGAAAATCAATACCAAACGGAGTCCAAACGCAGCGAAACTTTTTATGGATTTTTTATGGACCAGAAGACATCCAATGGGCCAGAGCAGCACCTGGGGGGTGCCCCGAGGGGGGCACAACCCACCCAGGCGCACCCTGGTGGGTTGTGCCCACCTCGGTGGCCTCCCGCACCGCCTCTTCGCCCTATAAATTCCCAAATATTCCAAAAACCCTCGGGGTAGCCCTAGATCAGAAGTTCCGCCGCTGCAAGGCCTCTGTATCCACGAGATCCAATCTAGACCCCGTTCCGGCACCCTGCTGGAGGGGGAGATCATCACCGGTGGCCATCTTCATCATCCTGGCGGCCACCATGATGAGGAGGGAGTAGTCCACCCTCGGGGCTGAGGGTTTGTACCAGTAGCTATGTGTTTAATCTCTCTCTCGTGTTCTTGAGATGCACAATCTTGATGTATCGCGGGCTTTGTTGATATAGTCGGATCATATGGTGTTTCCCCCTCTCTATCTTGTTGTGATGAATTGAGTTTTCCCTTTGAGATTTCGTTTTATCGGATTGAATACTTCTATGGATTTGAGAGCACTTGATATATGTCTTGCATACGAATACTCGTGGTGACAATGGGGTATTATATTGATTCACTTGATATATGTTTTGGCACTCAACTCGCGGATTCCCGAGGTGACATTGGGGTAATCTATGCATAGGGGTTGATGCACGTTCTTGTCTTTGTTTCTCCGATAGAAATCTCGGGGCACTATTTGAGGTTCTTTGTGTTGGATTGAGCATTACGAATCTGAATTTGCTTTGGTGTTATTTTAGTACGAACTCTTGGATAGATCGATCGGAAAGAATAGCTTTGAGGTGGTTTCATACCCTACAAACAATTTATTCTTATGTTCTCCGCTAGATAGGAACTTTGGAGTGATTCTTCATCGCACGTTGAGGGATGGTTATATGATCCAATTATATTAGCATTGTTGAGAGATTGCACTAGCGAAAGTACGGACCCTAGGCCTCATTTTAAAGCATTGCAATACCGTTTGTGCTCCATTTTATCAATTGCTACCTTGCTGTTTTTTTATTGTTACTATTACGAAAATCAATATCTACTATCATTACTACACTTGTATCACCATCTCTTCGCCGAACTAGTGCACCTATACAATTTACCATTGTATTTGGTGTGTTGGGGACACAAGAGGCTTTTTATTATTTGGTTGCAGGGTTGCTTGAGAGAGACCATCTTCATCCTACGCCTCCCACGGATTGATAAACCTTAGGTCATCCACTTGAGGGAAAATTGCTGCTGTCCTACAAAACTCTGCGCTTGGAGGCCCAACACGTGTCTACAAGAATAAAGTTGCGTAGTAGACATCAAGCTCTTTTCTGGCACCGTTGCCAGGGAGGCTAGGTAAGCGGCACTCACATCCCGTCAATGAAGATCTTTTCTGGCGCCGTTGCCGAGGAGGTGAGTGCATGAAGGTATATCTTTAGATCTTGCAATTGAATCTTTTAGTTTCTTGTTTTATCACTAGTTTGATTTATAAAAGAAAACTACAAAAAAAATGGAATTGAGGTTGCATCATATTATTCATCTTTATAATGTATTTCATGAAAATGATGGAAAGGAAAATTGTGCTCAATTGATAGAAGAAGAATTCAATAGAATGTTTGGTATAAATGATGAGCATGATTGCAATGTTGTTGGTATGAATTCTTTGAATATCCATGATGCTAATGATATGCAAAGCCATAAGCTTGGGGATGCTATGTTTGATGAAGATGATATTTTTAGTCCCCCAAGATTTGATGTGCAAATTTGTTATAATGATTGCATGCCTCCTATTTATGATGATTATAATGATGAAAGTGGATTCGGAGAGGTCATGACTTTATTTAGTGATGAATCCACCATTTTGGATGAGGTTTCAATTGACTATGATAACAAAGTTGCTATCTATGATGATTATGGTGATGACATGTATGATATATTGAATAATGATAACCATGAAACTTGTCATCATGATTTTAATTTCCAATCACATGATAGTTATTTCGTTGAGTTTGCTCCCACCACTATTCATGGGAATAAATTTGCTTATGTGGAGAGTAAGAAAATTTCTATGCTTGTGGATCATGAAAAGAATGTTTTATGTGATAGCTATATTGTTGAATTCATTCATGATGCTACTGAAAATTATTATGAGAGGGGAACTTATGCTTTTACATATTGCAATAATATCAAGTTTCCTCTCTATGTGTTGAAAATCTTGAAGTTTTGCTTGTTTTGCCTTCCTATGCTAGTTGATTCTTGTTCCCATAAGTTGTTTGCTTACAAAATCCCTATGCATAGGAAGTGGGTTAGACTTAAATGTGCTAGTCATATGCTTCATGATGCTTTCTTTGTGTTTCAATTCATATCTTTTATGCGAGCATCATTGAAATCATCATGCCTAGCTAAAAGGCATTAAAGAAAAGCGCTTGTTGGGAGACAACCCAACACTTTTACCTACTGTTTTTGTATGTTCGCATGATTATTCTACTGTAGTAATCATGTTTTATAACTTTTGTTTCAATAAAGTGCCAAGTATAGCCTTTGGGATAGTGTGGATGATAGTTGACTTGATTCTGTGCAAAAACAGGAACTTTTGCGCCCAGTAACAGAATTGTTTAAATTCACTGGAGCATAGAAAAACTCTGAATTTTTTAAAGTTGTTGGTTTTACAAATTTTATACGTTTTCCTAAATATTAAGAATTTTTTGAATTACATAATTATGACTAATATTCAGATCTTTATGTACTGTTCTGTTTTTGACAGATTCTGTTTTCAATGCATAGTTTGCTTGTTTTATGGTTTCTATGGCTTATATTGCTTAATATAAATTGTGGAAATTGTAGAGTACAGTAGGAATTGTGTGAGAACAATTATGAATCTTATATTGATAGTACCAAAGTGAATGATTTGTCTTTATCATACTAACCCATCTCATGAAGTTCCGTTAAGTTTTGTGTGATTGAAGTTTTCATGTTTTGGGTGAGATATCGATATGAGGAGAATAAGGAGTGACAAGACCCTAAGCTTTGGGATGCTCAAGGAACCCCAAGGCAATATTCAAGGAATATCCAAGCAACTAAGCTTGGGGATGCCCCGGAAGGCATCCCCTCTTTCGTCTTCAACATTATCGGTAACCTCACTTGGAACTATATTTTCATTCGTCACATGATATGAGTTTTGCTTGGTGAGTCATTTTATTTTATTAGGATTTGTTTTTTGTTATTTATAATAATGTTTTGCATCTTTTGTTTCAATAAAAGTGGCAAGGATAGCCTTCACCATGCTTATTTTGCAAGTATATGACTTGCTGTTTCAAAACAGAAATTTATCGCTGTTGCAATAATTCTCCAGAAAAGTCAGAATCTGATAAAATGTTTAAACTTTTTTCCAAATAAGATCTGATAAATTTTCTACAGTGTGGTTAATTTTCCGAATTTTTGGAGTTAGGGAAGTATGAGTACAATTGCCCTCTTTACAGACTGTCCTGTTTAGACAGATTGCTGTTATGTTTGCATTGTTTGCATATGTTTGCTTGTTTAATGATTCTATTTGAGGATAGGAGTATTAAATATGCAGAGGCATTTAGTATGAAATTTTGAATAATAATTTTTTGTTATTTGCTACAGTAGAGAATGATAAGGTTTTTGCATTGGTTTATACTAACTTATCTCACGAATTCTTGTTGAGTTTTGTGTGTATGAAGTTTTTAAGATTTAGGGAAACCGTGATATAAAAGGAATTAAGGAGACGCAAAAGCTCAAGCTTGGGGATGCCCAAGGCACCCCAAGATAATATTTCAAGAAGTCTCAAGCATCTAAGCTTGGGGATGCCCCGGTAGGCATCCCACCTTTCTTCATCAACAATTATTGGTTGGTATCAGTTGAGCCTAAGTTTTTGCTTCTTCACCTGAGTTGTGCTATTCTTAGAATGTCATTTTATTTTATTTGCTTGCTGTTTTAATAAAATACTTAGATCTGAAAGTTTTTAAATAAGAGAGAGTCCTCAATTAGCTACCCTTTACTTAACTACTCGCTTGATCTTCACTTATATCTTTTTGGAGTAGTTTGTCATTCACTCTTGTGCTTCACTTATATCCTATGAGTAAATTGTTGAATGAATTGAATATCATGAAGTTGAAATTATATGTTCATATCATGCCTAGTGGTAGCTTCACATTGGGTTTAGAAACCGAAATCTTTGGAAGCTTGACAGTCACAATATTGGTCATACAAGCAATTCCTGAATGATTACTATAAGGAAGAGAACTTTAACATGCAAATACACTATCTTGGAAATCTTTTGTGATTGTGAGCCCCCATCAAAATATTATATGCCAAAATTGTTGACGTTGGACAAGGAAGACAACGTAATGATTTATGTTTGTTCATATTCACATAGAAGTTATATTGTCATAGATCCTTCAACATGTGGTGCTTGCCCCCCATCTTTGCTAGCCAAAAATACCGCACCAAGTAGAGATACTACTTGTGTATCCAAAAACCCTTAAACCCAAATCTTATCTTCAAGAGTCCACCATACCTACCTAAGGATTGAGTAAGATCCTTCAAGTAAGTTGTCATCGGTGCAATAAGGCAATAAAAATTGCTTCTAAAAGTGTTAGATCATTTAGTGTAAGAAAAAAATTGAGCGTTGTACAAACTTGTGATGGCAAAGAATAAAAGCGACAGACTGCATAATAAAGGTTGCTATCATAAGGGGCAATATAACATGACATTCTTTTGCACTAAGGGGTTGAGCATACAAACAAATAAGCGCATGGCAACCTCTGCTTCCCTCTGCGAAGGGCCTATCTTTTACTTTTATGCAAAAGTCAAAGTTTTTATCTCTATTCCTTTTTATTTTTCTCTTTTGGGAAGCATCATGTGGTGAGGAAAGATCTAGGCACATATATCCAGTTGGATATGGGTAGCATGAGTTATTATTGTTGACATCACCCTTGAGGTGAATACGTTGGGAGGCAAAATTATAAGCCCCCATCTTTCTATGTGTCCGGTTGAAACATTTTGCTCATGTGTATGCGGTGAGTGTTAGCAATCATAGAAGACTATATGATGGTTGAGTATGTGGAGCTCTTACTTAGACTCTGTTGAATATGTTGAATTGCAATTGTTTGGTGACTAAGAACATAGGTTGTTGAGTTTCAAGAGAATTCATTGTTTGAACCTTAACATGTGAATTGGTTGCTACTTTAACATGATGAGTTTTATGAGAAAGAGTTGCTGTTATGATGCTAGGAAAAGTGATTGAAATTACTATTGATCAAACTTATGCACTTTGCTAGCATTCACAGTTCATAAATTATTTCTTTTATCATTTACCTACTCGAGGACGAGTAGGAATTAAGCTTGGGGATGTTGATACGTCTTCAACGTATCTATAATTTATGAAGTATTCATGCTGCTATATTATCATTCTTGGATGTTTTACAATCATTTTATAGCAACTTTATATCATTTTTTGGGACTAACTTATTGACATAGTGCCTTAGGTCATCCACTTGAGGGAAAATTGCTGCTGTCCTACAAAACTCTGTGCTTGGAGGCCCAACACGTGTCTACAAGAATAAAGTTGCGTAGTAGACATCAATGTGTAACAAGATTATTCCAGTCACTGTCTGATAAATGTAGCACCGGAGACTTTACAGAAATTTCGTTTAGAGGCTTGCCATCGAAGTGCGCTTGCCTCAGGTAGGAACGATACTTCATCAACGAGTGCTTGAAAAGCACAACCAACCCTTGCTCGTCTTGACAATCCAGTTTGGTCCTCGCCTATTTAAAAGAATGAAATCTCGTGTCTTCTGTCAGCAGAAACATATGAAGTAATTACCATGAATAACATTAGTACATTACTTACGCGTAAGTTGCGGAGGAAGATTGGAAATTGTTCTTTGTCTGTGGTATAATCTTTCCATGAAGGAAAGATGCGCATAAAGTTCCTGACAACAATATAAGCTTCGTCTTGTAAACTGGGAAGAAGTGGAACATGAGTCCTATTTGCTGCAATTGGGGCTCTCTTTCGTTCGAAAAGGGATTTGGCAACTGGATTTGGTGTACTCTTTGCTGGAATGGGGGTTTTGCGTCGTAGAGCTGGTGCTATGTCAACTGGCATCATCATACTGTTTGCGGCAGTTGGGGTCTGCTGAGTTGGGGCATCAGAGATGGCCAGTGTAGTAGGGCTAGAGTATGCTAGAGTTGTGGCCGTGTTTTCTGGGTCTAGTGATATTGCAACTACACCTAATGGGCTATTTGATTTATCAGGTGTCACTACCTTTTCCAAATACTTTGTTCGTGCTCCTCCGCGATCAACAATTGCCCTCTTCCTTCTGAACGTTTGATACGCAAGAACAACATTTGAATGGATAAATATGGTATGATGACAGATGGAATATGTACTGAAAATGGATAGGCAAGGCGTATTCACATACACAATGTGTAAACTAAGCTAATGGCAGTGCAACAAAGTAGAAGCAATGCAAAGCATCAATTGCAAGATATGTGCGACCAATATAACCTTGGAAAGTTAGAGCAAGCACCTTGATGGGTGAATAAGATAGGGCATCTGCCTCTGACTCCTCCACTAGGGAGCTACATTGACTTAGGCCTCCCTCTAGCTCAGAATCACTGTTAGGATCATATTTTGAGCATGAATCTGTAGGTGCAGAGCGTTTGCATTGCATTGCATCCATACTTGACTTCAGTGCCTTAATGCCAAGTTTGACAGCCATGGCATTGTTCTGCTTTATTCTTTTCATGCGCGCAAGCTCATAATCATTATGATGCTGTTCAGTATCTGAGATTCATGAAAACTTAAAAAGTAGTCAGATTATCTATGGAATGCATTGCGGATTCAACTCGAAGAGTGTCTCCCTATAAACCCCTGCATATGCAAAGTTCACCCCCAACCGTGCTGACCAGACCACACACAGAAATACAAACCTCTTATGTCTCTATAACAGGCAGACACACATTTCAAAACTGAAGTAGGAACATTAGAATCATATCAAATTCGTATTTGAACAAATAAACTAAGGAATTATGAGTGGCATAATGTTTAGCTTCAAGGGTGGAGTGTTGGTAGTGCGACACAAAGCAAGTAGGCAGATTGTATTCCATGTAAAAGATCATAGTCTATGTAAAAGGTGGAAATGACACTTTCTTTCTATACAATGCAGTGTTCGTTGCCCACACATGATGGAAGAGATCACACAGAGAAATACTATTCACTCATATATGCGGTTCCAGTATTTTAAAACAGGGTGGTCCACCCTAAAAGAATATTGACAACAAATATGACAAGGCAAGCATAGAGGTACTGAATCAATCATTACTTGTGAGCTTACTAGGACAAGTATGCAGAATTGTAACTGCAGTAAGAGACCATCCAAAATCTGAATCAAGAAGTTGGTCTAGCACTTATTGTTTGCAACTAATCGACGTGAATAATTGGATATCATATCGAATGAGTAAGAAAGACAAGTAAAATTGTCAAAAAACCTAGCCTGTAGTAGTAATCTGGGTCAATGTCACTATGACCAACAATCCAAAATGACTAGTGTCTGTTCCTAGGGCCGGAATTTTGAAACCCTATGAACTTTACAGGTACTAAAGATTACTGAAATACATCTGAACCATTAAGTGTAGGTAGCACTCAGTACACAACAAACCGTAATGACAGTCCTGCCTAATGAGTAATGAATCAATTAGAAAATGGCTGATGAGGAGTGGCTGCTTAGTGTTGAGGACGTATCTCAGGATAAATCGGGTTGGCTTAGTGGCAGCTGCACGCCTGAGCCCTGAACGGACTGGGAAGGTAGGCACGGCGGTGCGCCCTGGCAGCGGTGACGTTGTTGGGCGAGCGGCTCCTGACCTCCTGTTAGTCCGGCGTCTCCTCCTAGAGTCATGCCGTCCGAGGACGGCAAGTCACCGGTGAGGCAGGCGGCTGGGGGCGAGTAGAGATCGAAAGCGCAGCAGAACAGAGGGGAATCGGGGCCTGGGCCGACCCAAAATCCCAGGGTGGGCCGCGGCCCACCGTGGGCACCCTGTAGATACACACCCGAGCGGCGTACATGCATTTTCGAAACTAAATTAGGAACATTTAGCTGACCAATTAAACGACTCTGTTTTAATAATATCAGATTCGTATTTGAACAACTAAGCTTGTTTAGCTTGATGGGTGGAGCAGTGCTATTATGACACGAAGCACGTATGTTGATCATATAGTGATCATAAAAGGGGGAAACCCTAAGCATTTTTTTAGCAAAAGAGGGTTTCCCCTCCGATTTCTATTAAGGAAACCACCACGGAACCAACATGATCAATTAAACCCTAAGCATGATCAATAAAACCCTATTATGACTGTGCCATGGCAGATTTAAAGCTGCAAACCGCAGAAATGCTATTTAGCATCCATTGTTTGCTTCGAACTAAGAACTAAATTCTAAGAGCTGAAAAGAAAGTACAGTAGCCAAGTTACGATCTATTTTCTGGTTGAGATCAAAAAGTTGAGCAGATATGAAGTACCACCTCTCTTGTGGCACCGTGTAGGCATCGGGGATGCGATGGCTATCGGTGGCGTTGAAGCAGATCTGCGACGGTAGACGGGTGCATCGGGGGATAAGTCCCGTTGCGGTGGACGAGAAGGTCGTGTGAGCGGCCCCGGCAAAGAGGACGACGGCGCCGATGAAGCGAGAGGACGTGATGCAAGGCTCCTGGTCTGTCACCATGGATGAGAAACGTCCATCTCTAGCAGTGGACGACGCGGTTTTGGTAGGCGCTCCGGCATGGTGGGGGATGGTGGCGATGGATGGGGTGGAGGACGGCGGCGATGGATGGGTTGGCGGACGGAGGAGGCTGGTGTGGGGATGGTGTTCTAGCGCGGACGGTGTATGAATGGGAAAATGGAGGGAGAGGTACGGGGAACCATGTTTTTGGGACGCGCCTGTCTGAAATATGGGAAAGTTACGAACTTAGCCCCCGTTTAAAATTTGGATGTCTCATCGGTTGGGGATAGGACGGTAATCTCGCATCTCCCCAATATTTACCCAGAGCGATTTTGGGCGAGGAGAGGGTGTTTTGGCGCCCACGGTTGGCGCCCACGGTGTATGAACGGGGCTGACAGGTAGGGCGGTTGTGTCACGTCTGAGTGAAGTTACAAACCTGCCCCCATTGAAGATATTTGCCTACATCGATTTCGACCGAGTCGAGTTTGTTTTGCCGCCCATCGTGTATGAATGGGGAAATGGAGGGAGAGACAGAGGTCTTTCAGACGAGCTTGAATCAAATGTGTTTTGCCGCCCATGTTTGGCGCCCACCGTGTCGGAATGGGCTCAGAGGCGGTCATGTCACGTCTAATTGAAGTTACTAACCTACCCCTATTGAGAGCAGTGGAAATCGGGCCAATGGATTGTCCGTGTAAGGGGTAGACAGTAATTTCCATCTCCCAAACACTGGCTTCGGGCAGCCGACGTGGGAGTGGACATTTTGCAGCTTCTTTCGAATTTTTGGACAATAAGCATCCACGTTTACCCTGGCGACTAAATTTGAATCCATTTTGTATTCTTATACAAATCTTTATAAATCATTCTGTGTTTTTATATATCTTCAAAAGCACAACAAAGATGTATTCCACTGTCATATATGAATATGATTTACAAATGCCGATACTCGAATTCAGAAGCTAGAATCCAGTTTAAGGTGAATTCGAATATTTGAAACCACTTTATGTCCAACTCAAGTGTCACACGCAGCATAATGTATACTCCCATTTAGATATGTATACAAGCGATGTCTCAAGATTCAAAATACCGAGTCAATCAACCAATAATGTACAAAACTAACAGACATATAAACACTTATAGAGTATATGGATCAATAATATCAACTAACATACATAAGCCAGGCTGCTGTACTTTTTTTGCTAGAAGAGCATCATTTTTTTAGCGAAGCTAGTACAACATCTTGGCCCTTTCAGATGTGTGCCACTTAAGGACCATCTATACTACTATTATTGATGAATGCATATTCAGCCCGATTGGCATATTTGTAGGTTTGGCACAGCAATCAAAATGAAATGTCTCAGAGTCTTATCAATTAATACAGACTTGTGTTAAAAAAAATTACAAACCAAAAAACAAAAAACAATTATTACATGATCTCTAAAACAAATGGTTTGATCGATTACGTGAACAAACAACACAAAGGTTATTCAACGATGGAAAGAACATTTCACCTATAATTTACCAAGTGGGAATTTAATTTCCTTTTTTCCTTCAGGACATTAACAATGCGGTCAGTCTCAGCTTGCTTTGTTTTGAAATCCACCAAATATTTAATGGTTGTCTTGAGTACTGCCTGTGATTGTGTTGTTTGCTTCCTCAACATGTCAACTTCATCTCTAAGTGCAGAAACAGAATCTCTTTCTACCAATAGTTTAGCCTCTAGAGCATCAGCAGTTGGCAATTCATGATGCACGATTGGGCCGGTGCCACTGCTGTGGGATGATACAATGTCCATGGGGACCTCACACTTTGATCTTGGGCTAACCTGTTTTGCCATTAAAGTTCCGATTGGATTCTGAAAAGTTGAATTTAGCAAAATATCTCAACTAGGAGTTAGAATAGCAAACCAGTTAAACACACATGGTATTAAAGAGTTTCAATTGGATGCTGAAAAGTAGTTATTAACATCATTGTAACCGGTTGCAGCAGCAAAGCAGTTAAATGAACAAGTTTTGCAAAAGGTACCTGTTGTGGCATTGGAGTTTCTCTTGGATCCTGAAAAGTTGAGTAGCTAGTAACGTTATTAGAGCAACCGGTTGCAGCAGCAAAGCAATTAAACAAACAAGTTTTGCAAAAGAACCTGTTGTGGCATTGGAGTTTCTCTTGGATCCTGAAAAGTTGAGTAGTCAGTAACTTGATTAGAGCAACAAGTTACAGCAGCAAACCTGTTACACAAATATATTTTTGAAAATGTACCTGCTGTGCAATTGGACTTCCAATTGGATCCTGAAAACTTGAAGTTGGTAAAATGATTACAGCAGCAAACCAGGTAAACAAGGAAGTTTCTGAAAACATACCTGTTGTGCCAACGGAGTTTCAGTTGGATCCTGCAAACTTGAATGTTAGCAATCATAAATAAAGTGTTGCAAGAGCCATAAGAAACTAACATCAAACTAGTAAAACTAACCACTTTTGGCAACGTATTAAAATAACAAGTCGGTACCGTTTACCAGCAACACAAACATCTGTAAATTTCTTTGATGTAAGCAAAATGATTCCAACACATATATATATAAGTTAAAAAGACGGTGTCCCTCATATAAACCTGACAGTTGTCTATCCATGAACATGCAAACATTACTAGTGCTACAAGTGATAACAGCAAACCATTTAAACAAACAGGGTATCAGAACATAAATTACACGTGAATTCTGCTGCACCCTAGAAGTACATATGACCAGCTATCTACGTGCTTAAGTAGCTATTTAAGTTTAGGCAAACAGATAATTCTTAACAGTAAGTATCAAACACATAGATAGGCGCAGTCTATAATAGGATTAACAGGCTATGGCATTATGTAATCAGTAGCAAACTAAATTAAGCCAAGCAACGTAATTGAACAATTTTGCAATAAGTGGCTAACTAAAATTCCGAGAAGCAGGTAACTGAACTTACGCTAGCTCTTTGTACAGGCACACTGCAACTTCTTTTTTGCTTACAAGGTTCTACGAAGGAGTTCATGACATCAATTGCTTGGATGCGGGGTCCCAATACTTCTTTCTTCCCACATTGCATTGGTAACTCAAATGGTTAATCTGATAAGATGGTGCGTCCTTGATATGTTATATGAGGACGGGTTGTCAGACTAGTTGTAGCCACACACATCACACTGGCTTTTACTGTATATTTCATGCGATTACATTTGGCATATCGAGATCTAAGCAATCTACAATAGGATGAAAAGACTGGCATCCTTCACATTATTGGCGAACTCAGTTCATAGAAACAAGCAATTCAACCATTCTGTGGGTAAATCAAAAGCGCCACTGGAATATTTTTCACTACCCCAATCATACACGCAAAACGGGGCGACGCCACCGTAGGGGCTAGTATGGGCGGCCGCCTCGGGTGGCTGGAAAGTGTGCACCTAGTTTGAGTCGTCCAGGTTGGCCCAGGCTAGTTTTGTTCGTCCCAGCGCACGAGCAGGCAATGTAAAAAATGAAGAAAAATGTTTCAATTTGGATGGGCCAATAACGTACATGCAAGGCGGACCCTATAGCAGGCTCGCGGCCCAAACGAGCGCCTCCCATATCGATCGACAGCAGGAAAAATCCCAATTCGTTCGCTCCAGCCTCCAGTCTGGTTCGCTCCTAACCTAGCCGCCGTTGGACAGACCAACACAGCACTTCCTCGCGCCCTCGTTGGACGCCGGTCGCCGGGCTTCAAGTGAATGGAAGGACAAGAAGATGAAGATCCAACCCTGGGTGTAGCCTGCGTGGGAGGCAGCTGCGGCAGCACGGGCATGGCATCGAGCTTGCGCAAACGGACAGTCACAGCTTGCAAGAGCAGCATGTGCAGCAAGCAGGTACATCACATCCCTGATTATATCTAATTCAACTGTTCAATTTCTGGCCAATAGTTAAACCTGACGGTGTTGTAAAACTACTTGTATGTAGGGAATCTATAAGAAAATGAAACCAATTTCTACTTATTTTATAACTCCCCCAATCAATACTGAATTGACTGAACCTGATGTATCTAATCAAGTTTCCAGTGCAAACATACAAGCTCATGTTGTTTTTGATCCTGAAGTGTCTAATGAACAGACTGCTAATGAAGGATTTGATGCAAACATTTTACATGCTCCTGGTGATGAACATATAGTGTCTAATGAGGGATCTAATGCAAGCATTTTGCAAACTCCCATTGAAGGATTTAGTGTCTAATGATGATCTGCTATGTTGAGAGAGACATAGAGATTTGCAGGAATTGATGACAAGCAAATTATAGTACATTTTCATGGCTTGAGGAAACGTCGAGGCCATCTACCAGAAAGTCCCCGTATCATGGCAACGTAGCATAAATACTTTTCTAATCTGTTGTTTGAAACTATTGGCATACTTGTGCAGGATAGATATATTGATATGCAGTTTGCGCACTGGTTATAGGTGCAATTGCACTTCGATATTTTCAGCCAGAGAACGAATAATTTAAGCAGGTACAGACCATGTTAGTAGTCCTTGTACACCATGTTGCATTTTGTGTTTTTTGGTGCTTACATCATTTAGTGTTTTATAATCTGGAACTACTTTGGATCATTAGTTGGTTTTCAAAGTGCATGTAGCTTCACATTTCTCAAGTTATGTTGATTTCCGGAGTGCAAGTGCCTTCGTATTTTTTAAGTTAAATTTTTGCCCCTCGTAACTTGAATTCGTGGATCCGCCACTGCACACAAATCATACACGTAGGCCAGTACGAATTAAATGAAATGCAGGGACTTACGCTAGCTCGTTGTACAGGCTCACTGCAGCTCTGCTTGCGCTTGGGATGTTCCATGTACAAGTCCATGTTACCACTTGCTTGGATGTGCAGGCCTTGTGCTCCTTGCATCCCCCTCTGCATTTTTGACACGGCGAATGGTTGATCAAATAAGAGGAATCGACCTTGCTGTTGTACCGGAGGACAGGTACTTACAAGGTTATACCGGTGTGCAAGATGTGTACCAGATCCCGTAGCGCCGTCATGCTTCGCTAAAAAATGGTTTTGCTTGTTTTAGATGATATCACCAGAAGAAATAAGAGTTAAAGTCAGAGTTGCATAGGCGTGTAAGCTAAGAGAGCAGTGAAAGGATATCCAAACATCATCGGAATAGTGCACAAGGGAGTGATATGTGGATACCTAGTTCGGGGCAGCGTTTGGGCATGCTCGCCTAGCTAGAGTGCTGGTCACTTCAGAGCCGTTGAGGGTGATGCGCTGGCGTTGGCTGGCCGCGCACGGATGCAGATCTTGAGTGGCAGCGAAGCGCTATGATGCGTTGGACGAGACCGTTGGTGAAGCCCCAATGGCCTCGGGGGGGGGGGGGAGGTGCGACGATGTGCTCGGTGAAGTAGCCCCGGTGAGGTGGGAGACGGCGTCGGTGAAGCGCACCTGATGCGGTGCAAGTCGGTGTCTGTGAGGCACGTCGGTTGCGGCGGCCGATGTTGTCGGTGGACCACCCGGTGCGGTGGACGAGGACGTAGATGAGGTAGCTCCGGTGCGGTGGTGAAGCGCGACCGTCGTCTTCGTCGTCGTCGTCTAGCACAGAGGTGGGGAAAGAGACGAGACGAGGGGCGAACTTTACTTGGGTTGGCGGCGAATTAGGGATTTGAGCACTCTGGGCGCAGAAGGGGACGGTGGAGAAGGGAGATTTTGCAGGGCTGGAATTGGGTCCGCCAGATATTTCAATTCGAAACATGGAAGCGCGAACTTATTTTGTCGTCGTTCTTTTGGGGGGGGGGGAGGGAGGGGTGGGTGGCTGGGTGCTAGCGTCCGTACGACACACGCGACCACCACGACACGACCCTGGTCTGCCTGGTGCGCCTACATTTGAGAATGCAAACAAATCTTCTTTCATTTGCAAACGAATCTGTATGTATTACCATGCCCGTGTTTTCCTTGCAAATAATTAGTCATTCGAAACGAGATACTATAAATTAATTAATGAGGAGTTATTTGAATTAGAGTGTGTGTCACATAGCAATCTCCAATTCTAACGTGGATTTCGCATTTCACGGTATCCACACTACTTTTTTAATGCAAATTCATATGTATAAGATGAACACCATGATAGTGAGAAAACTTTGGATGGATTCAAATATATGACCTACAAAATAGCACAACAATCGAGTCAATGTCAACTTTTCCAAACCTAGTATGGCACGAATTCGAAATAATTACGGAAGCCATATGCATGGTTCTCAATTCAAATCTTACAATGTACACTAAATTGAAACGTCGATATTAAGTCTCATACTATCTACATTCAAATGTTGTTTTTAGCCCCACCCCCCGGCATACACGCTACATACTTCCTGTATCGATCAATCTTCCTCTCCTAACCAGCTTAGGAAGCTATCGGTTTTCGACACACGTTCATTCTTTCTCTCCATGTTTCGATCTCTAACTCTCTCAACTACACAACCCCCTTTTTCCACTATGTTACCAAATGTATCTACCTCACACACCCGCCATTGCACTCCATGCCGAGCTCTCTCTCTCCCCCTCCCACCCTCTCTCGCTAGATACATGCATTACCTATCTAGACCCCCCCTCTCGTGCGCACGCACGCACATTGTCTATCTAGGTCACTCTCTCGAGATTGTCTCACTCTTTCTTTCGCACGATGGCCCACACTCGCTCAATCTCGCTCTCTTTATTTAAGTCTCGATTAACCTCGCTTTCTCTCACATACAAATGATATATCTCCCTGTTCGGGCCTCGATCGACACACTCTATACTCTCTCACGCAGATTGTCTATCTAGGTCAGTCCATCCAAGCCGCCCCCACTCTTTCGACCTCATGGCGGGCCACGCTCGCTCAATCTCTCTCTCTCTCTCTCTCTTTCTATGTATCGATTGACCTCGCTCTTTCTCGGACACAAATGATATATCTCCATGTTTGAGCCCAATTCGACATATTCATATTGTATACTCTCTCACGCACATTGTCTATCTAGGTCACTCTCTCCAACCCGTCTCACTCTTTCGATCGCACGACGACCCACACTCGCTCAATCTCTCTCCCTTTATATATATAATCGATTGACCTTGCTTCCTCCCACGCACAAAATATATCTACATGTCTGTGACTGGATCATCTCTCAAGCTCTATCTTACAGCCCTCACCCTTCCCAAAAGCTCAATCGGACAATATCTCTTCAGAGCATATATATCTTTTCAACGAATGCCGGACCACACTCACTTTGTCTCTCTATCTATCCGTGTCTCGATTGACCTCGCTTTCTCACGCCGTATCTTCCACACATTGAAGCTACCTCTCCATCCCTCACAGAGCCGGAGCTATTTACATTGCGAGGGGGACTCCAACCTTGGATTAATTTGTGAAGGCATTTATTCCGGTGGGTTTAGATTATATTTTCGTAGCATTCGGCCCATAACTACTCCAAACACCGTTGCAACCCCCGCACCTCCCCCAATTGATTTCCCTCTGGCTCGGTCATCGCTCTCTCGCACGTCCTTTCTCACCTTCCACGTCGCACCATGGTATTTTTGCAAAAAACCCTATTGTTCTCTTTAATTATTACAAATAAGCTACAAACTACACACCGATAGTCCACCTGTAATGGAACAAATTTCGTCCCACAAATTAAAGTGCTACAGACTACACACCGAGGGGCCCACCTGTCATGAAACAAATTTGGACCCATATATAAATTAAAAATTAAAAAGGACGAGGATCGAACATGCGACCAGGGCCTTCAAGCCGCACGTCAATAGGCAACACAGTACAACAACATTTGTTGTACCCCCCTTTGTTGATATAATGTTTTTATATTACCACAACCTATTTAATGGATAACATGTTTTAATATTATTTTTAGTACATTAGTAGGACCGGCTCGTTAGCACATACTATTCACCTTCACTTACTGGTGGGTTCCATGTCTGCTCTCTCTCTCTCTCCTCCTCTTCTACGTTTAGACGCACGGGCAAACATGAAGAACGCGCGGGCGATGTTGCCGTTGACCATATCTGGACGCGTTCACAAGTTACGGCACCGGTTTCACGTACTAGTAGTACTAGTCAATGTGTACGCGCAATGCACGTTAATTTGGAAGTATATTAAGTGCATGCGGATATTAAGTAGGATATTATTTGCGTGTTATTATGTGATTAGCACTATTTTTGGCATGAAATTAACTACACGCTAAACGTGTTGAGCGCTCGACATTGAAGCAGTCTAGGTCGTTGGATTGACATGATTTTATGGCCGAGATTAATTGGATCTGCCCCTTTGGTATAGATGGTATAGATATAGGTTATACATGTAACAAGTTTAGGAACAAAAGTGACCGTGACGGACAAGTTATCTACTATTTATCTACTACTCCGTAATAATTAAATGTGATGATAAATAGATGTATCGCCTAGTGCTCGAAAAAGGGGACTGGTCGCGCGCTACAAGTATTTGGAATTGACTTCCCTAAAAAAATATTTGGAATTGACATGGTATTTAATATGAAATGTTTGCGACGAGAAGGAATACATGTGGCTTGATGACGTTTTATATTTAATTTGATATGGCTCCAGCAGAACATTCAATCGACCAAACCATAGATTTCATTCAGTCTGACTCCGACTTTACATTCATACGATGATCGATCTAAAATAAACGGAAATGATAAACGTTCGGATTTTAAGCATGGCAATCCGAACGTTTTTCATTGCAAATTTAGATTACGCGGTGGCGGCAGGGGTGTCTTGCGGTGGGAAGCGGCTCCTCTGCCGTGCTCTGTGTGTCGTCGGGCCACTGACCGATGGCGACAACGGCGTCTTGCGCTGTTGTTGGCGTACTCCTGGACGTTGGCCCTAGCTTCAAGGAAGGCCAGAATGTTCTGGACTTCGGTCTCCAGGAGCGAGTCAACTGGCGGGAGGAGGTGATTGGCGTTGGTGCAAGGAAGCGGTCGACTGCGGCCATCCATGCCGCTGAGGGGGGCACTGGCACCCGCGCGGGGACAGGCGTTGGCAACGGCACAGCGGAGACATTCATGTGCACCGGCACCGGCACGGGCGCGCGCGTCAGTGCACGCGCAGGCGCATGCGCTGGCAGGTGCACGGGCACCGGCACGGGCGCGCGCGTCACGCGCAGGTGCATGCGCTGGCAGGTGCACGGGCGTGTGAAAGTCGGCGGGGACCTCGTGGAACCCCGTGGCATCAAGCTCGGCGACAATGTGCGGCTCCCAGCCCATCAATGCCACAGGGATGGGCGCTGGCGCAGTCGGGGCGACGGGAGCCGGAACGGGAGCGGGGACAGGCGCGGCGTCTTTGCGCAATGCCAGTTCAAGCTCGTCCCAAAGCGCCTTATGTTCTTGAGACTCTGGCTGGGTGTCTTCCTCAGGAAATTGGAAGACTAAGGGCAGACCATCGTGATGCGGCATGGCGTACGGTTAGGTCAGGCTGGTTGGAGGTAGACGACAGGAGAATCAGAGAGGAAGAGAGAAGATTGTAGCGATACCGGGTAGTGCGGGGGTGATTTTAAACTGCGGCGCCGGCGCCATTAAAAGTGGGGGCAGTTGGGACAAAGGTGGGTGGCGGAGCCTGGTCAAAGGGCTCGCCTCCCTGTGAGCCTGCGCAGCGGCCTGCTCGCACGCCTCCCGGTCAGCCGACACAGCGGTCTGCTCGCACGCCTCCCGTCGACTCACACGCTTGCTCGGACGGCACCTGCCGATGAGAAGCGGGACTCGTGGCGGCACGTAAACGCCCACGGTTTGAATAGTGAAAGTGTTCGCCTTAACATGACAGGTCTTTGTTCCAAAATACCTTAGCTCTTCATTTGTGCAACTTCTCATAAGCAGCTTGTCTCAAATTGAATAAAAAAATTACGACAACATATTTGTGCCATATCACGAGACCATGCTCAGTTTCATGAATTTCCGGTCACTTTTGGATTTTCTGAAATTTAAAATCCAGGATTTGAAACAATATCATAACCTGCATCATGCAATAAATTTTCAAGCGATACATCTTTACTGTTGTAGATGTTAATATTTCTTAAGAAAGGATTTGGTCAAACATTTTGCTTAGTTAGACTTCAGACAAGTTATATATGTAGAGTAAAAGGATAATCCCTCCGTACCAGTGCATTGCCTGATATGTTAACTCAAGTACTAGGCACGAACAAACGGGGCTCAATTCTGTGCTCATCCTGGTGTAGTACTCCTATTAGTTACTAGGCAATGGAGTTGACGGGTGACCTTGGGTAGCGGCGACCGAGGGAATTGGACCGTGCTCGGCATGGTAGATAATGTTGTCTAGTTACTAAAGCATCCCTCCATTGTTCATCGGTAGTCATTATGGACCGGGGCCATGAGGGAAATTTCTTAGGGTTGGAATTCTGGCCGTCAGATATTTTGACTCGAAACGCGGAGGCTCGACTGGTTGGGGTTGGCTAATGTGCGTACCATGCACGCCCCCAGAAGGACACGAGCCCGGTTTTTTTTAGGATCAACACGAGCCCGGGTCTGGCTGGTACACCGTTGGGTGCTACCATTCGAGAATATGAAAGGAATCTTTTAAATTGCCGAACGAATCTATATGTATTACAATGCCCGTATTTTCCTTGCAAATTACTGATCATTCCAAAAGGCACGGTAATTGATTTATGACGAGTTCTTGAATTAGAGTGAGTTTGTGATATAGTGATCTCAACGTGGATTTCACATTTCATGGTATCCCTAGTAAGTTTTTCATTGCAAATTCAAATTTAAAAGATGAATGGTATGGTGGTGAGAAAACTTTGTATGTATCAAGCATATGACCACACACACACACACACGAATACAACAACAATCCAATAAGTATAGTGCATCTATTTTTCCAAACCATGCATGTATGACACGAATTCAAAAATACTCCCGCTATTCCTAAATATTTGTCTTTTAGAGATTTCAACAAGTGACTACATACGGAGCAAAATGAGTGAATCTACACTCTAGAATATGTCTATATACATCCATATGTGGCAGTCCATTTGAAATCTCTAAAAAGACTAATATTTAGGAATGAAGGGAATAAAATGTAAGACATGCATGGTCCTCAATTCAATATTTAAAATGAACAGGAAACTGAAACATGAATATTAAGTCTAGTACTACATACATGCAAATGTTGTGTTTAAGCGGAGCTATGTAGATTGTCGGGGGTTAACCCCTCGACATTAGATAAAATTGTGAAGCTCTATTTAGGATTGTTTAGATTATATTTTTTGAACATTATATTTGTCCCCACCCTCCCAAACACCGATTGGTTGTGCACCCCCCCTCCCCGGGAGAATATCATGTGCCCCCACACCTTAGATGCTATATGCTGATACGAGTTGCTTGGAGCTTGTAGATCTGAGATATAGCAGCTCACAGGATGTCTTATTATTTTTACAGGAAACCTTAATGAGTTTGAGAATTGCACACAATTTGTACAAAAACTACTCGGATGCCCTTGGATCCCACATCCAATGACCTCGAAGCTCGTATCACCGTAGCATCTAAGATGAAGGAGGACCTCATATTGTCCTGTATGTAAGAATATCATGTGCTACCACACCTTAGATGCTTTGGTGAAACAAGCTCTTCGGAGACGTTGGATCTGTGATCCAACAACTACTTGGTGGTTTGAATGTTTTTTTACAGAAAAGCCCCCAAAGTGTTCGGCCACTGCTTACAAGCACAAAGACTGCTCAGATGCCATTGGATCTCAGATCGAACAACCTCGAAGCTCGTATCACCGTAGCATCCAAGCTGCAAGAGCACCTGATGTTTTCCCGCACAGGAGAATATGAGGTGCTCCCACACCGTAGATTCTATTATGATACGAGTTCTCGGAGATCTAACGGCTCACAGTAGGAGGTTTGAATGTTTTTGCAATATACGCCTGAGAGAGTTTCGGAATTGCGCAGAAAGTACAAGTACTACGCATGTGGCATCTGATCACAGATCATACGATCTAGATGCTCGTATCACCGTAGCGGCTAATTAAGCTACGGGGAGCACCTAATATGAGCTACTGGGAGCCGTTGGATCCAAGATGCAGTGGCACACATGAGGCCTGAATGTTTTATTTGCAAAAAAAAACCTTGGAGAGTTTGGAAATTGCGCATAATTACAAAGACTACTCCCAAGCCATTGGATCTCAGTTCCAACGACGTAAAAACTCGTATCACCATAGCATCTAAGCTGCGGGGTGGATGTGATATTCTATGCCACTGTCATTTTTGTTCCTAAACTTGCAAAATACGTGTAACTTGTGTCGTTACTTGTCTAACCGCGCAAAGTGTTTGTGCGAAAAAACCATCCTACACTGAAATATCGGAACAACACACGGGGGTCCCACTTGTCATTGATCAAATTTGGACCTAAAACTAACAAATCTAAAAGAGGAGATTCGAACTGGTAACCTGGACTACAAAGCGTAAGTCGATAGCCTGAAACAACAACGGTTGTTGGCTTTGTCCCATAACTTGATTTTATACAGTATTACGTTGAGTAGAGTAGAGGGAATGGCTCGTAAACACGTGCATGACCGTTGACTCACTTACTGGTGGGTCCCATGTCTGTGATCTCTCTCTCCTCTCCATCGTCTAACCTTTAGACGCACGGGCACACACGAAGAGCGGTGTGAGCTTGCCGTGGTGTTATTATAACTAAAAAAAAGCTTGGAAAATAGAAGAATCGCCTAGAACAAGAGACGTTGTGGGTGGTCGAGACGGAGCTAACCACACCTATCCTCCGTGCCACGTTAGCATGATGAAGCTGTGTGGCTAGTGGGGTGTTTTCGACCAACTGGGTGGGTCCCGAGGTCGAACCATAGGTAGTACGTCTGATACAATATATTTTTACACGCACATTTTTCCTCCGTGACGAGACGTGGCACACCCTACCGCGCGGTTTCTGGGTCCTCCCGGGTGGTGCACGCATATTTTCTTCCTTGCCGAGATGTGGGACGCCCTACTGCGCATTTTCTGGGTCCTCCTCGGTCGTAGCGCCGAAGCAAGTAAATGAGTCGTCAAATCACGAAAGACCACCTTTCCCGCCAAGTACATCAGTGAAGCACGGTGGCTAGCTAGTTGGGCTAGTGCGACCGATTAGCTAGGCCGCCGCCATATTTGTTTTTTCACCCCTTTTTTTATCTCCTTGCCGGCAGGTAAATTTAAATATCCACCGCGGCGTTGCTCTGGTCTTTGGGTGCGGCAAGATTTTTATTTTTTTGATTGATGGGAGCAGGCGCGGCAGCAATTAGTCATGATGACTCCGCGTGTAAAACCCACTGCTCCCTGATGTGAAAAGTCATCGACTGGTGTTTTCCCATGGTGAAAACCAAAAGATTCACCCCGCTCCTCGGCTGGCTCCCTCCGCCTTCACGTAGATTGCATTGCCTTTCAGCCGTTTCACCCCCTTTGCTTCCTCTCCCCATTGCTTCTACCTGGTTCCATGGCGGTGCACTAGATCACGGAGTCTGAGGTGAGGCGCCTGACACAGGAGCTCCAGGCCAAGGATGTGGAGCTCAGGGCCAAGGACGTGGAGCTCCGTGAGCTCAAGGAGGAGAGGAGTGCCATGCTCCTCCTTTATGTGCGGGAGTTCACGGAGCTTCAAAAGCGACAGGCGTCCACCACAAAGATGCTCGAGGCGTTGGCGGCGTTGCTTCAGAAAGCGGGAGGTACGATAGGCGGTCAGGCGAGCCGGCTGGAGCATGAGCGGGACAATCGTGACGAGGTCTAGGATCACCTCAACCACTTGGTGGACCATGTTGCCACGCACGTGTTGCGGCTGCGTGATGCCTACCGTCGTGCTAGCGCGACCATGTCGGGCATCGGGCTAAACCCGTTCGACCACCCCGTCGACTTCAACGAGCTGCGGCTTCCTGACCTGGTCTCCTTCTTCACCTATATCTCCGAGGAGCTGAGCCGTCTCCGCGCGATGGTGGGGGCGGAGCTGGACAAGGAGGGGTTGCGGGCTGCTGTCGCCGTTGTCGGGCGAATCCTCTCAGGGCTCCATCACCGGAATCCATTTGTGCCATTGGACGCCGTCTTTGACGAGCTGGCTCCTGTCGGCCGGGAGCGGGCTCTGCGGGTGGTGGCACCCTACATCACCAACGTCACGCGCCTTGAGAAGCAGAGGGACTTCGGTGGTGTTTAGGCGTCCTCTGCATGGGCATGTTCATGTCTCGGCGCAACATGACCGTTGGATCAAACTCAGACGGTGCAGATCAGTCACTGTAGCACAAAGTGTGTGGGTGTGTTTGGTTGCATTCTCATCTCAATATAGTTGTTCCCTCTTTGTGCATGCTCATCTCAGCACCCCTCTTCATGCATGCTCCTAGTGTATTTGTGTTAACCTACTAGTGTGGACTCATGCACCCTTCATGCACTCTGCCAAACACCCAAAAGTGGGTCGAGAAGGGAACTTTTGCTCCCATCCCATGCATCCTTCATACACCCTGCCTAACACTGATTCGTGCTTCATATGGTTCATGTTCCATGGAGTACTGTAGCACCGTACTCTCCGTGCGTTGTAGACCTAGTTCTGTTAACATTGATCTCACCGTTCATTCTCGACCGGACAGTCAAAAAAGGGGTATGCTACATTACTGTTCATATAGTTGACATGCGCACAACATCATTTGTTATCGTTATATCTTACTACACTAGCAACAAGATTATGTAGTACTGACGTATGAACCACTGCACATGCCTAGTAGTAGGAGCACTGTGTAAGTTCAAGTGGCTGCCGTGTTTCGCACTCCTCCATCGTAAGAGTGGAAACGCTTGCTATAATCATTTTTTTCTTCAGAAACAGTGGACGCGCTCTACCGTGCGGATCCTCCTCGATGGTCGTCGGGAACCTTGCTACTCACTTTCGCCGATGTGTGGGACAGCCAGCATCGGGGTCCACTAGCCATGCACTAAATTACTCCGTACTAGAGTGCCCAACTGCATGGTAGACTACCCCGATCGAAGCGCGCAGTAATGCCCAATGAGCCATCAAATCACAAAACCCCCACCTTTCCAGCAGTAAGTTGGACGGACGAAGCAACCATCATTTCACTCTTCTCGCTCAGCTTCCTCTCTTGAAGAAAACCCCAACTCGCTTCTCCCTCATCTTGTTCCTCATTTCTTCAAGAAAACCCCGACCTGCTTCTGCCATTGTTCTTCTCTCCCAGAGAAGGAAAGGTGAGCGCATCAATGGTGTTGATTCTGGACAAGGCCCGGTCTTGCAACCCCGAGACTGATCCTATAACTCCCTCTCTGTTCTTCTTTTGGGTTTGTGATTATGGTTTCTTTTCTTTTATTTCTATTCGATAGTTTCTTGATGGACCCTGGAGCACTGGCCGAAGTGATGTCTATGGCTCTGGCCAAAACCGTCGAGGCTCAGGGTACGAAGAAGCGCAAGCACCCCGCCGAGACTACCGCAGACAAGATCAAGGCCATCGCCCTGTCCAAGGGCCCCTCTCCGGGATCCCTCATTAAGCAAGTCCAGGTAATATCTCTTCTTGATGATCTTTTTCTCGATCTTGATCGTGTTTTTTCATCTAACACGCAGTACTAGTAGTAGTAGTACAACTTTCTGGGTGATCTTGCATGTGATTTTTGTGTGCCAAATGACGGTTCTAAATTCCTCTTTTGACCAAAACATGCGAGAGGTTGACACTGATTTCTTATAGATTACTTTCAACTACTTTATGAACATCAATGCTACCTTTGAAGAGAGTATATTAGCCTCAGTAACTTGTGTTATGGATATTGCAAGTAATCCCTCTGCTCTCATGCCTTTGAAGACATGTTCTAGTGTCTTTGTTCACTCATTTCTATGCGTATATGTAGTCTTATATGGAGTAAAATATCGAAAATCATCTTATATTTCTGAATGGAGGTAGTAATAAAATATTTGGTTTCTATTTGAATTAGAACCAGATCCGCGGTGGAGATGAAGTTCTCAAAGTCATGCCGTGTGAACTGGAAGACCTGAGGATGAGTTCTACTGTTAAACTATCCAGCTGCTGTGTCCTTGTCGCCACGTGTCATGAACTAGTGTTTTCCTGTAGCATTGTTGTCAGGCGCATTCTTGAGGGTGTACTTCACCACAACAATTTCCTGGTTGTGCCTTCGATTACGAAGGGTGTGGTTCTTGTAAAGCTTCCCAACAAATCTGATGCGGACTGTCTTCATCGTCATGTTTATGAGTGGAAAGACCACTCTGTTAGGTTCTCCAAGGTTGACGAGATGGTGATGGTGCTGGTAGACATCTCTCATGAAGTCCATGGCCTAGTCAGTTATGCGGGGTACATCCCGTAGGTCGGTGGCAAGAAATAGTCTGCAGAGTTTAATTAGTGCAACTTTGCTTGTCTGTAGTAAGTACTATTATTCAGTACTTGATTTGTGTGTGTGAACCCTGTATTGTTTGTTACTGCCGCTTTTGTTGTGTGGTGAGTCCTGAGAACAGTCTATGTTAATGTCTGTCCACTCAATTCAGTCTGTATATTTTGAAGTATCCAGATCATCTTTTTTGTGAGGACGGTTTATCAATTATGGTCACACTCCAATATCTGTATGCATTGCAGGGTTTATCGCACCCACCAGGATTTCCAGTCCCATGGATGTTCAGTCCATATGATTTGTCATGGCCTTTGGACTGTCCTGCTTGTGGGAGTAAGCGGGGGCCCTGCATGCCACGCGTAATTGGACAATCAATCTTCTGTTTAGAACTTGAACATAGTGATTTCCTGGTAAGGATTCACTCGTGTCACATCAAGTAACGAAGGCACTGTCCATCACTTATATTACTGGACACAATTGGATCACTCTGTTGCCTGAGTACAATCTGAAGCCCTATGATGAACTGCAGTTTGGTTTAACAAACACGCCATAATTAGTCCTTCTCGCGTTTAAAAGAAATGAAGAAAAATACTGGATCAAGGTCACGGAGCCTAGTCAAGTTAGAAAGCTGATCATAGCAGACCAGAGACGATCGCTGCTGTCTCGCACATCGGTACCACCTTCAGCAACGGATCGAGCACCGGCACCTTCTCCGATGGCACTTGCTCTAGCACTGACAGCGGCAGCAGCTCAGTCTAATCCACCTGAGGATTGGGCACTGACCGCGTCAGTGGATCAGGATGATCTATCGGAGGATCGGGCATCGACACCGGCACCGGCACCTGCTCCGACACCGGCACCAGCTCCACAAGGAGCACCATCTCCGGCAGCAGCAGCGGCACTACCAGTCGCACCGGCACGGGTACCAGCAACGACTCCGGCACCTGCACCAACACTTGAAGTTGCACTTTGTAGGATCAAAAGTAGGTCTAGAGGGGGGGATTAGACTACTTGACCAGATAAAAATCTAGCCTTTTCCCAATTTTATGTCTTGGCAGATTTTAGCAACTTAGCACAAGTCAAGCAATCAACCTACACATGCAATTCTAAGAGTGTAGCAGCGGAAAGTAAAACATTGCATATGAAGGTAAAGGGAAGGGTTTGGAGAAGGCAAACGCAATGTAGACATGAAGATTTTTGGCGTGGTTCCGATAGGTGGTGCTATCGTACGTCCATGTTGATGAAGACTTCAACCCATGAAGGGTAACGGTTGCGCGAGTCCACGAAGGGCTCCACCCATGAAGGGTCCACGAAGAAGCAACCTTGTCTATCCCACCATGGCCATCGCCCACGAAGGACTTGCCTCACTCGGGTAGATCTTCACGAAGTAGGCGATCTCCTTGCCCTTACAAACTCCTTGGTTCAACTCCACAATCTTGTCAGAGGCTCCCAAGTGACACCTAACCAATCTAGGAGACACCACTCTCCAAAAGGTAATAAATGGTGTGTTGATGATGAACTCCTTTCTCTTGTGCTTCAAATGATAGTCTCCCCAATGTAACACCCTATGTAATAAAGCACTGTGATCATCTACTAATAAAGCTAAGTCATCCTCATTTGCAAAGCTAGATCATAGTGGTTATTCAAATCAATTCAAATACTTCTCTGAAAATCAACTCAAATTCAAAAGTGCAAAATGAAGTTGCTTAAAACCTGTTGGAAAAATGTTCACTTTATAGCAAATATTCCAAAACCATTTGCTGTTAAGGAACACAACATCATCATTAACTCTAAATGGGTCTATGCATTTTAACAGAGCCAAAACAGCACCTAAAATGCCCTATTCATTTTTGCATAAAATTCAAATGGGTTCCAAAAATGTCCAAAACTTTTGTGGCAATGCTGGATATTGCAAAGCATTTATGTGAGCAAGTTTCACATTTTTGCAACATCAATTGATAGCTCAAAATATTGCAAAAACCCTGCTGTAAAAAGAAAAAGCAAAAGCAGAAAATAGAAAATAGAAAGAGGCACTGTGCACTGGGCCTAAGTGCACAATGCCCCGAACCCCAGCCCACCAGGCCCATCTCCTTCTCTCTCTCCTGCGTGTCACCTTGCCCCTGGTCGCCGCGCGCCGCACCGGCGAGGCGTCGACAGCGCGACGGCCACTGGCGCCCCACCGACGAGGGGATAAGGCCGAAGCCCTCGTTCACTCCCCCTGGTCCTCCCTCGCCACTCTCCCCTCATCTCTCTCGTCTCTCCCTCAAGCTCTCTCCCTCCCCACCAAACGAGACTGACGCGGTCGCCGCCGTGCCTCGCCCATCCTCGTGGCCACCGAGTCCCTCCGGCCACGCCAAGCTGTCCATGCACGCCATCTCCGTCGACCACGTCTCCCCGCCGAGCCACGCAACGCTGGACGCCTCCAGGAGCTGCCCCGACCTCTTCTTCTTCCTCGGATCCCCGTCGCTCCGCCGCCTCGATCCGATCTGCCTCTGCGCTTCTAAACAGTCAAGGGCCAGTGTGCGCTGCTCCGTAAGCCTCGCACCTCTCCCTATTACCTAACTGCTCACTGCCGTGCCGTAGCTAGTTCCCCGCATCGTTGCCGCCGCGGTCGTGCTCTGGCCGCCGCCATTGCTACGTCGCCACGCTCCTGAGCCCCACGGCTCAAGCCAGTCGCGCCAGCACGCTACTGGTGAGCTGCTGCTTCGGCCCAGCTAGTTCGCGTGATTGAAAACACCCCGTAGCCGCGTCCCCGCTCTGGACCGGATGCGACCGCCGCCACAGCTCATCGTCGGCGGCCTTGCCGTCCACCCCCACCCGTTCCGACGCCATAAGTCGATGCACGTTGAAATACCCGATCGAAAGAACCCAACCGCGCCGCAAATGGTGGCATGTGGCCGATTTCCGGCGAAGGCCGAGCCACGCCGCCGCATTTTGCGTCACCGGCGACGTGCCGCCGGCCGCGCTGACCTGGCAAGGGCATGGGGCCCACTTAGAGACACTGCTAGAGGGCCCCAGCGCCCCAGTTAACCGCGTTGACCACGGTCAACGCGGGTCACTATTCACCTCAGTCTATGACCAATGGGCCTGATACGATTAATTAGACTAATTAAGTTTTTAAACTAATCTGTTTATTAAGTTAGACACTGACAGGTGGGTCCCGCTAGTTAACTAGGTTGGTTTAGTTAAATTAACCACTGTTAATTAGTCCAGTCACTGACCAGTGGGACCCACTGGACCCACTGGTCAGGTTTGACTAGTCAGCGGGTCTGTTGACCTGCTGATGTCATGCTGACACTCTGCTAACATCATAATTCCATTTCTGATATTTTAAATATTCCAGAAATTCTTTAAAACTTTGATAAATCATAGAAAATAAACCGTAGCTCGGATCGAAAAACTTTATACATGAAAGATGCTCAGAACGACGACACAAATTTGATCGTGTCGTCTGTTTCCATGTCGGAACCTTCTACGTAGGTGAACCCACAACTTTTTGTCCATTTACGGTAGATGGAAAGTGCATATGTACCGGTTAATAAATCCCACTTTAATCCTAAAATAACTAAAATGACCTAGACAAATCTTTAGGCAACCCTGCACTACATCGTAGGCATAGCATGCTCTGTGTTGCATTAGTTGCTGTGTATTTATCAGTTTCCTCCCCCTCTTCTCTCTCGGTAGACACCGACGCCGACGTAGTCCCCGAGGCCGACATAGCTTTGGAGTACGACTACGCAGCTGACGACCAGACCCTTGCCGCAGAGCTTCCAGGCAAGAACCCCCATTTTGAGCATACCGATATCGCCTACTCTATCTCTCTTATGCTTGCATTACAATCTGCTGCTACTACTATTCATCCTACTTCTGTTGCATAGTCTGCTTTTGTAACTACTGTTGATACCTATCTATTTGTCCAAAACTGTGTAGTATAGACTGGGTAGAGACCTAACAGAGACCCCCACCTTGTCCCGTCTGCCCTGCTGGATTATCAGTAGACCCGATCAACGGGATTGAAGACTAGGCCCCGGCATCGCACATCACTTCCCCCTTAGCTGCTCGACACTACTGGGTTACTATCGAGTGCCGAGGGTGATACCTCGTCAGCACTTCTGATGATAACCTTGTAGGATAGTTAATCGGTTGTGGTCATCGAGGGTGATTCCTCCTTCTCCACTCCCGATAATGACGCTGTCGTGCCACACCTCAAGTGTGAACCTCGAGGGTGATTTCCTCTTACGTTCACCTTGATGTTTACATCAGGTGGGAATCCAACGAGGGTGATGCCTCGGATTCCTTCTTGATGTGGAAGCCACACGGATTGCCTTTACATTACTGTTGATACTGATTAAACTAGATAAAGACGGGTCAGCCCTGAGGGGATACCCGCGCGAGCATATTTGCGAGTGATGTGGAGTCGGGTTGACCTGGAAGGTGCCCGCGAGATAACTACGAGGCGTGGCCGGGCATTCTTAGCCCTTGCCGCAAGTCCTCGAGACGGAGCGATGGGGTCACATCGATCATGAATCTCTGCTCGTTACCACGTGCTCCTAATCCACTAACGGTTTGGATATTTGATCCAAGGGGCCTCTGGCCTGATAGCACTAACCATCATGTGGGCATAGTATGGGCGTTCTGCGTCGTATACTTCAGCCGAAGCTTAATAGACGTCATGCGACTGAGCGGTGCGCGCTGGGTTGGACTGGTAACACCCTGCACTTGTATAAGGGGGGCTAGGTCTACTCACCGGCCGCATACGCAATGTGCAGGAGTTCCCGGGGCGAAGGCCCAAGACCCCCGGGTGCATAGGTTAGTTCGGCGTACTGACCTCTCTGTTAAGTATTCGGTCGGGTTGCGGCGTATCGTTTGGCCGAGGTCGGGCATGACCCAGTAAAGTGTGTCCGGCCGGAGTTAAGCGAGCGTGGTGGGTAAGTTGGTGCACCCCTGGAGGGAAGAAACAATCTATTGATAGCCTGTCCTACGGTAATGGACACTCGGAGTTGTATCCCGATCGGTACAACTAGAACTGGACACTTGAGATGATAACTGGATAGTATGGCTCTGGGATTGCTTTCTCGCAGGGAGTCGAGGAAGAATCTCTGGGCGAGGTTGATAACACTACTATTACTTTACTTTATGCTAATTTGCACTCTTCTAATGCTGCAAGACCGCTGAAGATGATGAAGATGCTAGTCTTCGATAGGACTAGACTTTCTCCTCTATTGTGTCATTTCTGCAGCCCAGTCCACATATACAACCTCCCTTTGATAATGTTGCATATGTAGTGTAGATCCTTGCTTGCTGAGTACTTCGGATGAGTACTCACGGTTGCTTTGCTTTCTTTTTCTCCCCATATCCGTTTGATGCAACCAGATGACGGAGCCCCAGAGACAGCTGCCCCCACCGACGGCTACTACTACTACCCTCCCGGTGAGTACTACTACGAGGAGCCGTCCGACAACCAGGAGTAGGTTTGGACGATCCCAGGCAGGAGGCCTGCGCCTTTCGATCGTAGCTTTTATTTTGCCCCGCCTTTCTAAAGGCTTATCTGTTCTATCTTTTATATCTGTACTCAGATATCTAACACTTCCGCTGATGCTTGATTGTCATCAAGCTTATGTATTCGAGTCCTCGAGGCCCTGGCTTGTAATATAATGCTTGTATGACTTTATTTATGTTTTAGAGTTGTGTTGTGATACCTTCAAGTGAGTCCTTAGGCTTGATCGTGTGCATTTGCATGTATGGTTAGTGCACGATTAAGCCGGGGCGTTGCAGGTTGGTATCAGAGCCGACTGCCTGTAGGATCCCCCTTTCCAACTCCTTGGCCAAAGTTGAGTCTAGTGGTCCAAAACTGTTTTACTAACTTGGCTGTGTGGCTTACGGGCCCACATCGCCAACTGGGTGGTGTTAAGATCTTTTATTCCTTGTCTATACTCTGGGACTCTGATCTCTCTTCTATGATTGTGGTATTTCATATACCCCTGGCAAGGCTAATGTAATGGCTGATGCTTTGAGATGCCAGTCCTATTGCAACAACCTCATGGTTAAGCAAGCTCAGCCCCATCTTTATGAAGAACTGCGCAAGATGAACCTTCGAATCGTTCCGCAAGGTTCTCTTAATAACCTTGTGGTACAACCAGATCTTGAGAAAGCTGTTAAGGATGCGCATGCCAAAGATGCTGAAATTGATCTGATGAAGAAAGAGCTTCACCTGGAGAAGTACAGGGATTTCTCGGTTGCTGAAGATGGAACCTTGTATTTCAGAGACCGCATTGTGGTACCTCGCTTCGAGCTTATGACTGACAAGGTCATGAAGGAGGCACATGATACACCGCTGTCTATCCATCAGGGTAGCACCAAGATGTATCGCGATCTTCGTCAGAGGTACTGGTGGTCTAGAATGAAGCAGGATATTACCCGATACGTTGCTGAATGTGACGTTTGCCGTCGCGTTAAAGCAGAACATCAGAAGCCTGCTGGAATTCTGCAACCGTTACCTATTCCTTCATGGAAATGGGATAAAGTTCAAATGGATTTCATTATTGGCCTTCCTAAGTCACAGAAGGGTCACGATGCTATTCTTGTCATCGTCGACCAACTCTCTAAGGTTGCACACTTTCTGCCTGTCAAGGAGACTATCACTGCTAGTCAGTTAGCAGAGCTTTATATCTCCAAAATTGTTTCACTCCACGGTATTCCGAAGGAGATCAGTTCGGACCGTGGTGGTCTTTTCACCTCCAAGTTCTGGGAAAGTTTCCAAGAAGCTATGGGAACTCACATCACCTAGAGCTCAGCATATCATCCACAATCTCAAGGTCAAGTCGAGCGATTAAATCAAGTGCTTGAAGATATGCTTCGGGCTTGTGTTATATCGTTCAGTAAGAAATGGGAAGAATCTCTCCTGTATTTCGAATTCTCTTATAACAACAGCTATCAAGCCAGCTTGAAAATGTCCCCCTTCGAAGTACTTTACGGACGTAAGTGTCGAACCCCTCTGAATTGGTCAGAAACTGGGGAACGACCACTCGTGGGACCGGACATTATTCAACACGCCGAAGAACAAGTTCGAATTGTCCGAGAAAATCTCAAGGCGGCTCAGGACCGCCAGAAGAGCAATTATGATCGCAAACGATGGGGCTTGACTTATCAACCTGGTGATCAAGCCTATCTTCGTGTCACTCCTATGAAGGGCACTCACCGCTTCAGAATTAAGGGCAAGTTAGCTCCATGCTACATTGGTCCATTCCGCATTGTTGCAAGACGTGGACAGGTGGCATACAAATTGGAGTTGCCGCCGCAATTCTCTCATATCCACGACGTCTTCCATGTGTCGCAACTTTGTCGTTGCTTCAAGGAATCTCCACACCGAGTAGTGGATCATGAGATGCTCGAATTGCAAGATTGAAAGGATCGATATAGTTGACTAGAGGGGGGGGGGGGTGAATAGGCAACTAACAATTTTTAGCTTTTCTTTACCAATTTAAACTTTGCATCAAAGTAGGTTGTCTAGATATGCAACTATGTGAGCAACCTATATGATGCAACAACAACGAGCACACAAGCAAGCAAGGGATACAACACAAATTAAGCTTGCACAAGTAAAGGTAAGAGATAACCAAAAGTGGAGCCGGTGGAGACGAGGATGTGTTACCGAAGTTCCTTCCCTTTGAGAGGAAGTACGTCTCCGTTGGAGCGGTGTGGAGGCACAATGCTCCCCAAGAAGCCATTAGGGCCACCGTATTCTCCTCACGCCCTCACACAATGCGAGATGCCGTGATTCCACTATTGGTGCCCTTGGAGGCGGCGACCGAACCTTTACAAACAAGGTTGGGGCAATCTCCACAACTTAATTGGAGGCTCCCAACGACACCACGAAGCTTCACCACAATGGAATATGGCTCTGCGGTGACCTCAACCATCTAGGGTGCTCAAACACCCAAGAGTAACAAGATCCGCAAGGGATTAGTGGGGGGAATCAAATTTCTCTTGGTGGAAGTGTAGATCGGGGCCTTCTCAACCAATCCCTAGAAAATCAACAAGTTTGATTGGCTAGGGAGAGAGATCGGGTGAAAATGGAGCTTTGAGCAACAATGGAGCTTGGGAAGAGAAGAGATGGTCAACTTGGGGAAGAAGACCCCCTTTTATAGTGGGAGGAAAGATCCAACCGTTACCCACTTATTCAGCCCGCGACATGCGGTACTGCCGCACAAAGCCGCGGTACTACCGCAAGGCATCGCGGTACTACCGCTCTATGACGCGGTACTACCGCTCCCGTGGCAGAGACCAGACGAGGCCCTGTTGTGTTAAAACAACGAGTGGTAGAACCGCCGGAGCGGTACTACCGCGCGCCCTTGCGGTACTACCGCAAGGCAGGGTTCGACTAGGCTGGGAAGGCACGGACTAATAAAATTACATCCGTGGCTACTTCCACTGATTCTCGGTCTGTGCAAAAATCCGGCACGGTACTACCGCATGCTGAGAGCGGTACTACCGCGTAGGGCGCGGATGTAAAAAATTACTTCCGCTCCTACTTTCGCGCATGCCAGTGTTCTGGGCTAGAGGCCACGGTACTACCGCACCTGAGGAGCGGTACTACCGCTTCCCTGGCCGGTACTACCGTGGGCCACTGCGGTACTACTGCTCCGTTGAGCAGTACTACCGCACGCCACAGAACTATAGCACTTGGGAGCCTTCATTTTGTAAAGACACGGATAAACGGACAGTGCTCCAAAGAAGCAAAGGAAAGGTGGTGCAAAGGAACAGACGTGTACGTGTTGATTCCACCCTAACCTTTCTGACGCGGACCCCCTCTTAATAGTACGGCTTTCCTACGACTCAAATCCACCGAAAAGAAACGTAGAGAAATGCCGTCTTCACTAGGCTCCGAGGCGCACCGAATCGTCTTGTGCCTAGACATGAGATATCTGAAATGCTCAATGCACACGATTAGTCCGCAAATGCATTGTCATCAATCACCAAAACTGAAAGTGCGTTATATCGACTAGAGGGGGGGGGGGGTGAATAGGCGTTTTTTTCAAATTCGTCACTGAGGAATTTCAAGGTGAGGAAATTCCTAAGCGACGAACTACTTAGCAGCGGAATAAGTACTCAGATGCAAGCATAACAGAGCAGTAGCACAGTCATCATGATGAAATGAAAACAAGCACAGAGTACGAGTAGCGTAAACACAGGATAAGCAGGCTGAAGACAAACTGACTGAAGAAATTGAACTGAGGAAATTGAGAAAGTCTTCAGTCAAAGTCTTCAAATAGTAATGATCAAATACATAGCAAGTATGCGAGGAAATGAAAGGGTTGAGGAAATAGAACCAGTAGCTCGGTGAAGACAATGATTTGGTAGACCAGTTCCAACTGCTGTGACAGTTGTACGTCTGGTTAGAGCGGCTAGGTATTTAAACCTGAGGACACACAGTCCCGGACACACAGTCCTCACCGTATTCTCCTTGAGCTAAGGTCACACAGACCTCGCCCAATCACTCGTGGTAAGTCTTCAGGTGACTTCCAAACCTTCACATACTCGGTCACTCGGCAATCCACAATTTCCTCTTGGATGCTCTAGACCATGACGCCTAACCGTTTGGAGGATGCACAGTCCTCAAAGGTAACAAGCGTCGGTTCCACACAGGAACAATCTCTTCAGTGATGCTCAATCACTTTGGGTTTGTAGGTGTTTGGGTTTTTGGGTTTTTCCTCACTTGATGATTTTCGCTCAAAGTCCTCGGAGGATGGGATGCTCTAAATGACAAGTGTCAATCTATCTCTCGGAGCAGCCAACCAGCTAGTGGTTGAAGGGGGCGGCTATTTATAGCCTAGGGAGCAGCCCGACATGATAAGACATAAATGCCCTTCAATGATATGACCGTTAGGTGGGTTGGATATTTGGACAGCTGGCGCGCAGCACAGCAACGGTCGGATATTTGAGTATCATATTCCTCAGGGCTATCATGTTCCTCACTTGTAGGCAATCCGCACTGGCGAATTCCTAACTCCTCAGTCAGAACAAATTCCTTAGAGAACAGAAGAACTTCGTCTCTGTCACTGAAGAAATTGACTGAACTGTATGAGATTTCCAATGGCTTCACTCGAAAGGATTGGGTAGGTGTAGGATTTTGAGTTGAGCATCACTTGGAAACTTTTCCTTAGTTTTACCTCGACCCCCTTTAACAGTACGGTGTTTCCTATGACTCAAGAAGAAGAAAATGAAACTACAAAAACAAAAGTCTTCACGCTTCATAATCCTCTCATGAATATCAAGTCTTCAGGGTCACACCAATTTCTTCACTTTCAAAGTCTTCAAGAAAACCAAAGTCTTCAGTTGAAGACATTCATTTTTAGGGGTCGACATTCATCGTAAATAACAAACTCCTCATAGACTTATAGACCTGTGTACACTCACAAACGCATTAGTCCCTTAACCTATAAGTCTTCAATACACCAAAATCACTAAGGGGCACTAGATGCACTTACAATCTCCCCCTTTTTGGTGATTGATGACAATATAGGTTAAGTTTTCAACGGGGATAAACATATGAAGTGTAAATACTGATATTGAGGAATTTGATTGCAAGATATAGAAGAACTCCCCCTAAAGATGTGCATATTTGAGGAATTTGCTTTGAAATAGCAAATGCACATTGTTGAGTAATATCATGGAGATCTCCTCCTATATGTTGAAATTCATACACGTATTTAACATATGATATGAAGAATTTGAAATGCATGATGAAATATGGTGTCTGACGAAATTCAGCATGCGTGCATTAAGGTACTTGAGGAAATAAGCATTCAGAAAGCAGTTCAAAAGTATCAGACCACCATAGGACTTAAGTTTACAACTCATCAGAGCAAACACCTCAGAAAAGCAAGAGTTGTAACTTAACAGAAATATAGTCCATATATAAGACCCGCTTGAAGACTAACTCAAAATTCTCCCCCTTTGTCATCGAATGACCAAAAGGGACGAAAAATGAGGACTGACGCCCCTGAAGAATATCATCATGATGTCGATGGAGGAGCGCCAGCATTGTTGGGGTCGTCCGTTGAGGTAGGGCCTGCCGCAGTGTCGTTCAAGTCTTCAGCTTCATCCGTCTCGCGCGATGAAGAATATGAACTGGCAACAAGCTGAGGAACTTTGACTTTCTTGAATTTCTTCGAAGGTGGCTGAGACCAGTCAAAGTCCTATTGGAATCCCATCTCCTTGAGTTCTTCAGCACTATGAAGATTAGACAGAATGGCCCAAGTGCGGTCAAAAACTTCATGCAAGTAGTAGTGATTCTTCTTCACAGTATTTTGAGTGACTGTCATGTTCTGAAGAATTGCACCAAATTGACGCTTGACCCACTTGTGATTTCGATCAACTTTCTGATGAAGACTAAGGAGAAGTTCACGATCAGTCATCACACGCGGAGCTGTGGCTTGAGGATGATGTTCTGAAGCTTTGGCGGCAAAATCTTGAGTTGCAGAGTCATCATTGGTGGAATAGGAAGTAGCTTTGCGAAACTGTCCATCCAATGGACGAGTACCTTCATCAATAACAGCAGCCTTGCCCTTCTCGTCAGCTGAGGAAATAGTCCGTTTGAGGACTTCAATAGGGGGCAAATAGCTGAGATGATTTTGAAAATCAGCCATATAATGAATTGAAGACCTTGATCTGATGAACTTCATGATCCAGGGAGCATAAGGCTTCAATTCAAAAGGTGACAGAGCAGCATTGGCCAAAGTCCTCATGAAGAAATCGTGGTAGTTGATAGGTATACCATGAATGATATTGAACAGTAGATTCTTCATGATGCCAACAACTTCTTCACCATCAGAGTTGTGGCCCTTGATTGGACTGAGGGTTTTGGTCAATATGCGATAAACTGTCCTTGGCACATAGAGCAATTCCTTGACGAGGAATTTGGTCCTTGGAGCTTGTCCTGGCTTCAAAGGCTTCATCAGCACTTGCATCAGATGATCAGACAGTTCAGTTTCAAAATAGAGAAGCCTTGCACCTTCAGTGGGAGGACTGACTGGGACGGCATGAAGCAACTCAGAGGCCGGTGCTTTGAAATGAGTATTATCGGTCATCCAGTCCAATACCCATGAATTGACATCATCAATATTTCCAGTAATGTGCAGCGTGGCGAAGAATTGAAGAATGAGTTCTTCATTCCAATCGCAGATGTCGGTGCAGAAATTGAGTAACCCAGCGTCATGAAGAACACTGAGGACTGGGGTGAAGCAGGGCAGCGATTCCATATCTACATGAGGAATTTGCTCATGTTCAAAGATCTTATCCTTATCAAACAACAATGAGGAATAGAAGTTCATCTGGCTTGCAGTCCAGAAGCGCTTGCGACGAAGTCGAGCAGAGTCATAGGGATTGTAGTCAGTGAAGAATATGTGCTCATTGAAGAAATCCTCAGCATTAAACTTCTGCTTCTTGGAGTGAGGGTTCTGTGGCTTGGGTTGAAGATTAACAGTTGAAGTCTTCATAGCCTCTTGAGGTATAGCCACTGGAGCCACAGGCTGAGGAATTTCAGCAGCAGCCTTGGCCTCCATTTCTTCAGACATATGTACATCAGCGCTAGTGACTGGAACTTCTTCAGGAATAGAATGAAGTGAAGCTTGACGTTCATCAGAGCCCGTATGAATTTCTTTAGTTGGCACAGGGGACTGAGCAACTTGATGTAGAGGGGTTGTCAGAGGTGAATTGGGGTGATGACTTTCCCAAAAGTCATCATTTAGAATAGGTGTTGTAGACCCAATATCCACATCCTCAACTTCTTCAATTTCTTCGACGCCTGCCTCTTCAGCTGTGAACTGAGGCATGGGCGATGATACCAGTGGGGTTGAAGGGAAAGTATCCACTTCAATTTCTTCATCCATCTGCTCTGTCGAAGCAGCAGAAGGATCTTCTTCATCAGATTTACTTGGAATTTCATATTCCTCACCAAAGGGAATGATCTCCTTTGATGGCATGCTTGATATTGGAATAGCATCAATTGGGTATTCAGTTGCGCTTGTCAAAGTCTTCACTTTCTTGGGAGCTGAAGACTCTGAGGAGGCAGATGCTTTCCTTTTCTTCACAGCTGATCACTCCGCAGCCTTGGTTTTCTTCGCTTCTGATGCAGAAGGAAGGTTGATGCTTGTCATCGGTGCAGGAGGAGCAGAGGAAATTGGTTGAATTTCTTCAGGCACAACTGATGCAGTTACCCTGGCTTGTTCAGATTCCTCAGGCACAGTAGCAGATGCTTCAACTGGCCTGGATTGCTCTTCAGGCGCAATATTGGAGGTTGCCCTGGCATTTTCTTCAGAGACTGGAATTTCTTCATCAGCTCTGGCGCTTTCATTTTCTTCAGTAGACTGAACAGATGTTCCAGTCTGAGGAAATTTGGGTTGCGATGAAGCTGCAACACTTGGAGTAAATCCTTTTGCCATTCTGACGAATCTGACTTTGGCACCTAGCCAATCTGCACGGTATGCATGAAATTCATCACTGAGTGCTTTGATCTCAGCCTGCATAGTCACAAGTTCTTCAGGAGACATTTTCACAACATTGTTCTTCAGAAAATGCTCCTTCTTGTACTGAGCCTTCTTCACCTGCCTGGCCTTTTCAAATTTCCATTTCTCTTCATTTATGAAGGCCGCCAACATGTGACTTTGACCAGGAGTGAGGTTTAATTCAGGCAAAGGTGTATTCGGATCCTTGTGCCATAGATCGATGAAATCAAGGATCTTCCTTGGATCCAGCATGAGGGGCACAGCACTGCCTTTGGCACTAGAGGCCCTTTGTTGTCGATCTCTGATGATCTCAGCTAATTCTTCATCATCAGCTTCGTCTTCGCTTGACGGAACCTGAAAGGCGACTTGCTTCTTGTGAGGACTTGGCCTTGTGCCTCGTCCAGCAGTGGCCTTTTTCTTCAGCAAGGTCGGAGTTGTTGAAGACTGAGGTGGAGCTGAAGAACTTGCAGAGACTCCTGAAGCAATTGAGATTCCAGTAGTCCTTTGGCATGTGGCAAGATGCACAGGTTCTAAGGACTTTGCAGGAGCAGTTGAGGATTTTGCAACTGAGGGAGTTGGAGCTGCTTTTGAGGAATTTGCTTGAGGAACAGGCCGTGAGGGCTTTGAAGAGCTTAGCCGTGAGGGCATTGCAGCTGAGGAACTTGTCTTGACAGCTGATTTCTTCAGCATAGCCTTCTTAGGCTTGATAGCAGAGGCCTCAGCGGCGGCAGCAACAAATCTTCATTGAATTTCTTCACTGCCTCTTTAGCCACTTTGGCCAGCTTGGCTTGACGCTTAGCCCACTCCTGAGGAAATTCCTCACCTCTTCTGATGCTAGTGGGATCGGCTTCTTGGCCAGGAGCCAATGGAGGTCTTGGACATGGAGGGTTAACAGCGAATTTCTTCATGTACTTGGGAGTGACATAGCGATATTCCCTCCATTCTCTTGCCCATCTCCTCTCAATCTTCTGAATGCGCACTTTGCGCTGATTTTTGTTCTCCTTGCCATGAGTTGCTTCATCAGGAGTACAATATTCATCATAGATGTCATCAGGGATCTCAAAAGCAGTATTTGTTTCTGGCCTCTTTCCTCCCTTCTGAGGTCTTTTACCATCAGCCATTTTCTTCACTTGAGGATTTTGAACAATCGAATTTTCTGATGAGGTATGCAATTTTTCTTCAAGGAACGCCTTGACGAAGAACACGACGAACTGAGAGTAACAGTGGAGATGTTCGTCCGTTCAGATCTTCCACGCCCTAACTTGGCGATGGAAAATAGCTACGGCGGCAGCTGAGTGAAGATTTCCGCGGCCGGCGTGAGTACGACGGCGACGAGGTCGAGGCAGTGAAGCTCTTCCTCACCGGCGACGATGGAATGTAGCGGCGGCGCTAGGTCTGATAGCTCGAGCGAGGGGAGTGAGATCGAGCGGGGTAAATGAGATCTGAGGAGGGCGAGGGGTATTTATAGCCGAGGTGAAAAACCGCTCGTCCGAAGAAAATGGACGAACGTGCCCCTGACCCTTCTTATCCTAACGACATGTGTCACCCACGTACTGTGAAGTGGAGATCGTGTTAGATCATGGGTGAATAGATAAATCTTATCGAGGGATATGGAACGGTTTGAGCGGCAAAAGCCGAAAATTCAGATAAGAATATTTTAATGTTTCGTTCGCAAATTCTTCAGCTGTCAAGGACACAGTGAAGACTTTGAACGGGTTTCAAATAGAACGCACATGAAGAATTTGTGAACGGACTGGATTGAGTTTAGCATAGAGGGGGAACGGGTCCGATCACATTCACTTAGAAGAAAAACAACTTGAAGAATTAGCAATAAGTGAATGCTGTAGAGGACAGAAAACTCAAATATATATATAGTCAATAAAGAACACAGTCGGAAAGAGTGAAGATTTTGCAAAGTTGAAGAATTTGAAAATTTGAAGAATTTGCACAATGATGAAAAACTCAAATTTTGAAGATTTTCAACTTTTTGTGGTGGCGTGACCCACCGTGTAAGAATGATGATTTCAGACACCGCGTACAATTGTCGTAGGGCTCTGAGAATCAAATTCTTCATTAATTTCTTCACACTTAGAGGGTTAGTCTTCATTGATTGAAGAAAAATGTTTCTTCGTGTGTTGCACATCTAAGTCATCAATTTGCATAAGTGTTAGGATGTGTGTCCTTTTCAAAGGACATTCGAAGATTCTAAGATATTTAGCTCACACCGCAATTTGCTAAATCTCTTCTCATCCAAGGGCTTTGTGAAGATATCCGCTAGTTGTTCTTCAGACTTCATGGGATCAATAGAGATGTCACCCTTCAACACATGATCTCGAAGAAAATGATGACGAATCTCGATGTGCTTTGTCTTCGAGTGCTGAACTGGGTTATGAGCAATTTTGATGGCACTCTCATTGTCGCAGTAGAGTGGCACATTCTTCACATTGATGCCGTAGTCCTTGAGGGTTTGCTTCATCCATAGCAATTGAGCACAGCAAGAACCAGCAGCAATATACTCAGCTTCAACAGTAGAGAGTGATACACAGTTCTGCTTCTTCGAGGACCAACATACTAAGGATCGTCCGAGGAAATGGCATGTGCCTGATGTTGACTTGCGGTCCACACGATCACCAGCATAGTCAGAGTCAGAATATCCAATGAGATCAAAAGCCGAGCCCTTGGGATACCATAATCCAAGTGTTGGAGTGTGAGCTAGATATCGAAGAATATGTTTCACAGCCTTATGGTGTGATTCCTTCGGTGTAGCTTGAAAACGGGCACACATGCAAACACTAAGCATAATATCCGGCCTAGATGCACATAGGTACAATAAAGAGCCAATCATGGAGCGGTATACCTTTTGATCGAAGTCTATTCCATTTTCATCAGTGCATAGATGGCCATTTGTGGGCATAGGGATTTTGACGCCTTTGCATTCTTGCATACCGAATTTCCTCAGAACGTCCTTGAGGTATTTCTCTTGAGAAATGAAGATGCCATTGCGTTGTTGACAAATTTGAAGACCTAAGAAGAATTTCAATTCTCCCATCATGGACATTTGATATTCCTCACTCATCATGTAAGCAAATTCGTCACTGTAATGTTGGTTAGTACAGCCAAAGATAATATCATCAACATATATTTGGCACACGAATAATTCATCATCATAGGTTTTGGTGAAAAGAGTTGGGTCGAGTGAACCGGGTTTGAAGCCTTTCTTCATGAGGAATTCCTTCAAAGTATCATACCACGCCCGAGGGGCCTGCTTGAGGCCATAGAGGGCCTTATTGAGTCTGAAGACTTTGTCAGGATGCTTAGGATCTTCAAAACCTGGGGGTTGAGCAACATATACTTCTTCCTCAAGCTTACCATTGAGGAATGCACTTTTCACATCCATTTGATATAAGATGATATTATGATGGTTAGCATAAGCAAGAAATATGCGAATAGCCTCAAGTCTAGCAACAGGTGCAAAAGTTTCATCGAAATCAATTCCTTCAACCTGTGTGTAGCCTTGAGCCACAAGACGAGCCTTGTTCCTCACCACTAGGCCATTTTCATCTTGCTTGTTGCGGTAGATCCATTTGGTACCGATGATATTGTGCTTGCATGGGTCCGGTCGCTTGACAAGCTCCCACACATTGTTCAGCTTGAATTGATGTAATTCCTCTTGCATCGCTTGAATCCATTCAGGCTCCAGAAATGCCTCATCAACTTTGGTGGGCTCTGTGATAGAGACGAAAGCAAAATGCCCACAAAAGTTAGACAAATGTGAAGCTTTTGAGCGAGTCATAGGACCTGGTGCGTTGATGTCATTGATGATTCTCTCAATCTGTACTTCATTTGCAATGCGAGGATGAGCAGGTTGACGACTTTGATTTGGCTCAACATTTTCTTCAGAGCCATTTTCTTCAGATGCGCCAGCATGCTGTTCTTCATGTTCTGGAATGATTTCTTCAGCAGATTCTTCAGTAGGAATGACATCCTCAGTAGCTTTGAACTTGATGGTTTCCTCAGGCGTCTTTTCATCTAGCACAGGAGGTAGGTGCTCTCTTTGCGAGCTGTTAGTCTCATCGAACCGCACATCTATAGTTTCAACAACCTTGTTGTGATAGGTGTTGAAGACCCTGTAGGTGTGCGAGTCCTTTCCGTAACCAAGCATAAAACCTTCATGTGCTTTCGGTGCAAATTTAGAATTGTGATGAGGATCTCTAATCTAACATTTAGCACCGAAGACTTTGAAATAACTCACATTGGGTTTCTTGTCAGTGAGGAGTTCATATGAGGTCTTCTTGAAGAATTTGTGAAGATATACCCTGTTGATGATGTGGCATGCAGTATCAATTGCCTCAGGCCAGAAGTGACGAGGTGTCTTGTATTCATCAAGCATGGTGCGAGCCATCTCAACAAGAGTCCTGTTCTTGCGCTCCACAACGCCATTCTACTGAGGAGTGTATGGGGCAGATAGCTCATGAGTAATACCAAGTTCATCGAGATAGTCATCAAGACCAGTATTCTTGAACTCGGTCCCATTGTCACTACGTATATGCTTGATCTTCACACCGAAATTCGTCGAAGCCCTTGAGGAAAATCGTCTGAAGACTTCCTGCACTTCAGTTTTGTAAGTAATGACATGCACCCATGTGTAACGAGAATAGTCATCAACAATGACGAAGCCATATAGAGATGCTGCATTTGTTAGTGTGGCATAATGAGTAGGGCCAAAGAGATCCATATGAAGCAATTCAAAAGGACAAGAAGTAGTCATGATAGTCTTCGAGGGGTGCTTGGCTCTGGTCATCTTTCCAGCCTCACAAGCCCCACAAAGATGATCTTTGAGGAATTTGACACCCTCGATGCCAATGACGTGCTTTTTCTTCACGAGCGTGTGTAAGTTCCTCATGCCAGCATGACCCAGTCGTCGATGCCATAGCCAGCCTTCTGAAGCTTTAGCAAGTAGACAAGTGGCAGGCTGTGGTCCTGCAGAGAAATCAACAATATACAAGTCTCCTCTCCTAAAGCCTTCGAAGACTTTGGAATTGTCAGATTCCATGAGCACTAAGCAATGATATTTGCCAAAGACAACAACCATATCAAGATCACAAAGCATTGAGACAGACATGAGGTTGAATCCGAGGGACTCGACAAGCATGACTTTATCCATGTGTCGATCCTTTGAGATTGCAACCCTACCTAGACCCAATACCTTGCTTTTGCCTTTGTCAGCGTAGGTGATATGCTTCAAGTGTGATGGAGATAAAGGAGTGTTCATCAGTAAGCTCTTGTCACCGGTCATGTGATTTGTACATCCACTATCGAGGACCCACTCAGTAGCTTTGGGTAAATCATCCTGCAGATGAATTAGTGCATCTTACGAACTCATATACTTCAGAGTGAAGAATATGACATCAAATTCATCAGACATATTTCATCAATTAAAGCAACATATGTATATATACAGCAATGTGAGGACGTGAGAAATGAAAAAAAAAATCATTTCTTCATGATTAGCTTGCGTCCTTTCAAGCATTTCAGGTCTCCAGCGAATTCTTCAGACGATTTAGTTCGTCTGGAGACCTGACCCTGCATAAGAGATTAGTTCTTTTTCTTCACCACCCACATCTGGAGGGGTGGCAAAGAGTTCATCATTCTGCGAGCTCCATAAGAGAAAGGTGGCATTGAGGCCAGAGTGCTTCGTTTCACAGGAGAGGGATTAGCATAGACATATGAGTAAGTAAAGAAATTCTTCGAGGACTTATGAATATAATGATTTGAAGAATAATGCACATAATCAGAACTCTTAGATTTTCCCTGCGAAACAGAAGCGTTGGCATGGTGATGATCATGTGAGGACTTGGATCCATGTGAGGAATTTGATCCATAAGAGGACTTGGATCCATATGAAGACTTTGGTCCATATGAAGAATTTGATCTGGGGTTCTTATTCTTCACAGGTGGTGTCATGAGGACATTCACCTGAAGACTTTCAAGGCACCTTTTGGGAACCCAGATTTTCTTCATAGGGGGACCATTCCTGCAGTTAGATCCAACATATCTAGCAAATACCTCACCATTCTGATTTTTGAACAGTTTATAGTTGGAGTCAAATGACTCATCAGATGAATATGAGGATTCACAAGTAAAGCCAGATAAAGTGGATGGATCTACGGGAGGTCCCTTCGCAGCAACCCATGAGGTTTTGGGATACTGCTCCGGTTTCCAGTAGGTTCCATCAGCATTGAGTTTCCTCTCAAAGGCAATAGCCTCTTTCCTAGGGTTCCTGTTCAAGATCTGCTTTTTGAGCACATCACAAAGAGTCCGATGCCCTTTGAGGCTTTTGTACATGCCTGTCACATACAATTCCTTCAACCCTGCATTTTCGTCAGTGATACTAGTGGTATCCTCAGATGAGGAATTTGTGACCACAGAGATAGTTGAAGAATTTGCAGCAATAGAAGCATTTGAACATTCAGGTGAAGAATTAGCAGTTTCACGTTCAATGCATTTCAAGCATGGTGGAATAAATTCTTCCTGAGCGGAACTGATCTGTTGAGCAAGCAAAGAATCATTTTCCTTCTGAAGATCTTCATGACTCACCCTTAGCTTCTCAAGATCTTGCTTTCTTTGAAGAAATTCATAAGAAAGCTTCTCATGATCAGCTAGGAGAGTTTCATGACGACCTTGAAGGTTTTACAAACTTAGACTGTAGTTGCTGAAGATTATTAGTCAGTGTTTGAGTTGGATCCATTTCCTCACCTAACAGATCATCGCTTTTGTCTAGCATATTTTGAACCTTTTCCAAAGCCTTTTGTTGTTTAACAGCAATATTAGCAAGTTTGGAATAGCTGGGTTTGAGGTTATCATCAGATTCATCCTCACTTGATTCAGAGGAGGGATATTTGAGTACCTTGGCACCTTTTGCCATGAAGCAATAGGTGGGAGCATAGTCATCGTTGCCGTCATCAGCAGTGTTGGGGAAGCCATTTTCCTCAGTGTTGAAGATGGACTTGCTAACGTAAGCAGTAGCGAGGGCTAGGCTCGCCACACCAGAGTCTGACTCCTCAGATGCCTCCTCTTCCTCATGTTCCTCAGTTTCAGCTTCAGAGTCCATTTCCTTGCCAATGAATGCCCGAGCCTTTTTGGAACTGCTCTTCTTGTGAGATGAAGACTTTGAAGATTTTGACGATGAGGACTTTGAGGATTTCTTTTTCTTCTTTGAGTCATCGGAACTGTCATCCTTGTATTTCTTCTTCTTTGATTCCTTCTCCCACTGAGGACAATCAGTAATGTAGTGACCAGGTTTCTTGCATTTATGGCAAGTTCTCTTCTTGTAGTCACGGGATGAGGAATCTGATTTCATGTCATCACCTCTTGAGGATTTTCCAAATCGGCCACGTCTAGAGAACTTCTGGAATTTCCTCACGAGCATTGCTAGCTCCTGACTCAGTTCTTCAGGATCACCAAGGCTGCTACCAGAATCTTCATCTTCAGATTCAGAGACTGCCTTGACCTTCAGTGCACGAGATCTACCATAGCTCGGTCCGTAGAGATCTCTCTTCTCAGCTAGTTGGAATTCATGAGTGTTCAGCCTCTCAAGAATGTCAGCAGGATCAAGTGACTTGTAGTCACCACGTTCTTGAATCATCAGTGCCAGTGTATCGAATGAAGAATCGAGTGACCTCAGCAATTTCTTCACCACCTCATGGTCGGTGATGTCAGTGGCACCCAGTGCTTGAAGCTCATTTGAAATGTCAGTGAGGCGATCAAAGGTTTGCTGAACATTTTCGTTGTCGAGTCTTTTGAAGCGGTTGAAGAGATTGCGAAGAACGTCAACTCGAGAGTCACGTTGAGTTGAGACTCCTTCGTTGACCTTGGACAGCCTATCCCAGATAAGCTTAGCTGTCTCCAAAGCACTCACTCTGCCATACTGCCCTTTGCTCAGATGGCCACATATGATATTCTTCGCTTGAGAGTCGAGTTGCTTGAATCTCTTCACATCAGCAGCGTTTACGGAAGGAGTGACAGAGGGAACGCCATTTTCCACAACGTACCAGAGATCGTTGTCAATTGCCTCAAGATGCATGCGCATCTTGTTCTTCCAGTAGGGGTAGTCCATCCCATCGAAGGTAGGACACCCAGCCGAGACCTTGATCATGCCTGCAGTCGACATAACTAAAACTCCAGGTGGTTAAACCAAAATCACACAGAACAAGGGAGTACCTTGCTCTGATACCAATTGAAAGTGCGTTATATCGACTAGAGGGGGGGGGTGAATAGGCGTTTTTTACAAATTCGTCACTGAGGAATTTCAAGGTGAGGAAATTCCTAAGCGACGAACTACTTAGCAGCGGAATAAGTACTCAGATGCAAGCATAACAGAGCAGTAGCACAGTCATCATGATGAAATGAAAACAAGCACAGAGTACGAGTAGCGTAAACACAGGATAAGCAGGCTGAAGACAAACTGACTGAAGAAATTGAACTGAGGAAATTGAGAAAGTCTTCAGTCAAAGTCTTCAAATAGTAATGATCAAATACATAGCAAGTATGCGAGGAAATGAAAGGGTTGAGGAAATAGAACCAGTAGCTCGGTGAAGACAATGATTTGGTAGACCAGTTCCAACTGCTGTGACAGTTGTACGTCTGGTTAGAGCGGCTAGGTATTTAAACCTGAGGACACACAGTCCCGGACACACAGTCCTCACCGTATTCTCCTTGAGCTAAGGTCACACAGACCTCGCCCAATCACTCGTGGTAAGTCTTCAGGTGACTTCCAAACCTTCACATACTCGGTCACTCGGCAATCCACAATTTCCTCTTGGATGCTCTAGACCATGACGCCTAACCGTTTGGAGGATGCACAGTCCTCAAAGGTAACAAGCGTCGGTTCCACACAGGAACAATCTCTTCAGTGATGCTCAATCACTTTGGGTTTGTAGGTGTTTGGGTTTTTGGGTTTTTCCTCACTTGATGATTTTCGCTCAAAGTCCTCGGAGGATGGGATGCTCTAAATGACAAGTGTCAATCTATCTCTCGGAGCAGCCAACCAGCTAGTGGTTGAAGGGGGCGGCTATTTATAGCCTAGGGAGCAGCCCGACATGATAAGACATAAATGCCCTTCAATGATATGACCGTTAGGTGGGTCGGATATTTGGACAGCTGGCGCGCAGCACAGCAACGGTCGGATATTTGAGTATCATATTCCTCAGGGCTATCATGTTCCTCACTTGTAGGCAATCCGCACTGGCGAATTCCTAACTCCTCAGTCAGAACAAATTCCTTAGAGAACAGAAGAACTTCGTCTCTGTCACTGAAGAAATTGACTGAACTGTATGAGATTTCCAATGGCTTCACTCGAAAGGATTGGGTAGGTGTAGGATTTTGAGTTGAGCATCACTTGGAAACTTTTCCTTAGTTTTACCTCGACCCCCTTTAACAGTACGGTGTTTCCTATGACTCAAGAAGAAGAAAATGAAACTACGAAAACAAAAGTCTTCACGCTTCATAATCCTCTCATGAATATCAAGTCTTCAGGGTCACACCAATTTCTTCACTTTCAAAGTCTTCAAGAAAACCAAAGTCTTCAGTTGAAGACATTCATTTTTAGGGGTCGACATTCATCGTAAATAACAAACTCCTCATAGACTTATAGACCTGTGTACACTCACAAACGCATTAGTCCCTTAACCTATAAGTCTTCAATACACCAAAATCACTAAGGGGCACTAGATGCACTTACAAAAACCACATAGGGAAAAATATGCCCTTACAAAGATGACCTATCTTATAAGGAGCATCCGATCCGCATCCTCGATGAAGCTGAATGTCGAACTCGTCAGAAGACGACCAAGTTCCTGAAAGTGCAGTGGTCAAATCATACTGAACATGAAGCCACCTGGGAACAAGAGGATCATCTTCGGGAAGAATATCCCGACCTCTTTCCTTCTACCACCTAAATTCTCGGGACGAGAATTTCTTTTAGAGGAGGAGAATTTGTAACACCCTATGTAATAAGCACTGTGATCATCTGCTAATAAAGCCAAGTCATCCTCATTTGCAAAGCTAGATCATAGTGGTTATTCAAATCAATTCAAATACTTCTCTGAAAATCAACTCAAATTCAAAAGTGCAAAATGAAGTTGCTCAAAACTTGTTGGAAAAATGTTCACTTTATAGCAAATATTCCAAAACCATTTGCTGTTAAGGAACACAACATCATCATCAACTCTAAATGGGTCTATGCATTTTAACAGAGCCAAAACAGCACCTAAAATGCCCTATTCATTTCTGCATAAAATTCAAATGGGTTCCAAAAAATGCCCAAAACTTTTGTGGCAATGCTGGATATTGCAAAGCATTTATGTGAGCAAGTTTCACATTTTTGCAACATCAATTGATAGCTCAAAATATTGCAAAAACCCTGCTGTAAAAAGAAAAAGCAAAAGAAGAAAATAGAAAATAGAAAGAGGCACTGTGCACTGGGCCTAAGTGCACAGTGCCCCGAACCCCAGCCCACCAGGCCCATCTCCTTCTCTCTCTCCTGCGTGTCACCTCGCCCCTGGTCGCCGCGCGCCGCGCCGGCGAGGCGTCGACAGTGTGACGGCCACCGATGCCTCACCGACGAGGGGATAAGGCCGAAGCCCTTGTTCAATCCCCCTGGTCCTCCCTCGCCACTCTCCCCTCATCTCTCCCTCAAGCTCTCTCCCTCCCCACCGAACAAGACCGACGCGGTCGCCGCCGTGCCTCGCCCGTCCTCGCGGCCACCGAGTCCCTCCGGCCACGCCAAGCTGTCCATGCGCGCCGTCTCCATCGACCACGTCTTCCTGCCGAGCCACGCGACGCCGGACGCCTCCCGGAGCTGCCCTGACCTCTTCTTCTTCCTCGGATCCCCGTCGCTCCGCCGCCTCGATCCGGTCTACCTCTGTGCTTCTAAGCAGTCAAGGGCCACCGTGCGCCGCTCCGTAAGCCTCGCACCTCTCCCTTTTGCCTAGCTGCTCGCTGCCGTACCGTAGCTAGTTCCCCACGTCATTGCCGCCGCAGCCGTGCTCTGGCCACCGCCATTGCTACGTCGCCACTCTCTCGAGCCCCACGGCTCGAGCCAGTAGCGCTAGCACGCTACTCGTGAGCTGCTGCTTCGGCCCAGCTAGTTCGTGCGATTGAAAATGCCCCGTAGCCGTGTCCCCGCTCTGGACCGGATGCGACCGCCGCCACGACTCATCGCCGGCGGCCTTGCCATCCACCCCCGCCCGTTCCGACGCCATAGGTCGATGCGCGTTGAAATACCCGATCGAAAGAACCCAACCGCGCCGCAAATGATGACCTGTGGCCGATTTCCGGCGAAGGTCGAGCCGCGTCTCCGCGTTTTGCGTCACCGGCGATGTGCCTCCGGCCGTGCTGACCTGGCAAGGGCATGGGACCCACTTAGAGACACTGCCAGAGGGCCCCAGCGCCCCAGTTGACCGCGTTGACCACGGTCAACGCGGGTCACTGTTCACCTCAGTCTATGACCAGTGGGCCCGATATGATTAATTAGACTAATTAAGTTTTTAAACTAATCTATTAATTAAGTTAGACACTGACAGGTGGGTCCCGCTAGTTAACTAGGTTAGTTTAGTTAAATTAACCATTGTTAATTAGTCCAGTCACTGACCTGTGGGACCCACTGGACCCACTGGTCAGGTTTGACTAGTCAGCGGGTCTGTTGACCTGCTGATGTCATGCTGACACTCTGCTGACATCATAATTCCATTTCTGATATTTTAAATATTCCAGAAATTCTTTAAAACTTTGATAAATCATAGAAAATAAACCGTAGCTCGGATCGAAAAACTTTATACATGAAAGATGCTCAGAACAACGAGACGAATCTAATCGTGTCGTCTATTTCCATGTCGGAACCCTCTACGTAGGTGAACCTGCAACTTTTCATCCGTTTATGGTAGATGGAAAGTGCATATGTACCGGTTAATAAATCCTACTTTAATCCTAAAATAACTAAAATGACCTAGACACATCTTTAGGCAACCCTGCACTGCATCTTAGGCATAGCATGCTCTGTGTTGCATTAGTTGCTGTGTATTTATCTGTTTCCTCCCCCTCTTCTCTCTCGGTAGACCCCAACACCGACGTAGTCCCCGAGGCCGACGCAGCTCCGGAGTACGACTACGCAGCTGACGACCAGACCCTTGCCGCAGAGCTTCCAGGCAAGCACCCCCATTTTGAGCATACCGATATCGCCTACTCTATCTCTCTTATGCTTGCATTAGAATCTGCTGCTACTACTGTTCATCCTACTTCTGTTGCATAGCCTGCTTTTGTAACTACTGTTGATACCTATCTGTTTATCCAAAACTGTGTAGTATAGACTGGGTAGAGACCTAACAGAGACCCCCACCTTGTCCCGACTGCCCCGCTGGATTATCAGAAGCCCCGATCAACGGGATCGAATACCAGGCCCCGGCACCGCACATCACTTCCCCCTTAGCTGCTCGACACTACTGGGTTACTATCGAGTGCCGAGGGTGATACCTCGTCAGCACTTCTGATGATAACCTTGTAGGATAGTTAATCGGTTGTGGTCATCGAGGGTGATTCCTCCTTCTCCACTCCCGATAATGACGCTGTCGTGCCACACCTCAAGTGTGAACCTCGAGGGTGATTTCCTCTTACGTTCACCTTGATGTTTACATCAGGTGGGAATCCAACGAGGGTGATGCCTCGGATTCCTTCTTGATGTGGAAGCCACACGGATTGCCTTTACATTACTATTGACACTGATTAAACTGGATAAAGACGGGTCGGCCCTGAGTGGATACCCGCGCGAGCATATTTGCGAGTGATGTGGAGTCGGGTTGACCTGGAAGGTGCCCGCGAGATAACTACGAGGCGTGGCCGGGCATGCTTAGCCCTTGTCGCAAGTCCTCGAGACGGGGCGACGGGGTCACATCGATCGTGAGTCTCTGCTCGTTACCGCGCGCTCCTAATCCACTAACGGTTTGGATATTTGATCTGAGGGGCCTCTGGCCTGATAGCACTAACCATCACGTGGGCATAGTATGGGCGTTCTGTGTCGTATACTTCAACCGAAGCTTAATAGACGTCATGCGACTTAGCGGCGCGCGCTGGGTTGGACTAGTAACGCCCTGCACTTGTATAAGGGGGGCTAGGTCTGCTCACCGGCCGCATACGCAATGTGCAGGAGTTCCCGAGGCGAAGGCCCAAGACCCCCGGGTGCATAGGTTAGTCCGGCGTGCTGACCTTTCTGTTAAGTATTCGGTCGGGTTGCAGCGTATCGTTTGGCCGAGGCCGGGCATGACCCAGTAAAGTGTGTCCGGCCGGAGTTAAGCGAGAGTCATGGGTAAGTTGGTGCACCCCTGCAGGGAAGAAACAATCTATGATAGCATGTCCTACGGTAATGGACACTTGGAGTTGTATCCCGATTGATACAACTAGAACTGGACACTTGAGATGATAACTGGATAGTATGGCTCTGGGATTGCTTTCTTGGAGGGAGTCGAGGAAGAATCTCTGGGCGAGGTTGATAACACTACTATTACTTTACTTTATGCTAATCTGCACTCTTCTAATGCTGCAAGACCGCTGAAGATGATGAAGATGCTAGTCTTCGATAGGACTAGGCTTTCCCCTCTATTCTGGCATTTCTGCAGCCCAGTCCACATATACAGCCTCCCTTTGATAATGTTGCATATGTAGTGTAGATCCTTGATTGCTAAGTACTTCGGATGAGTACTCATGGTTGCTTTGCTTTCTTTTTCTCCCCATATCCGTTTGATGCAACCAGATGACGGAGCCCCAGAGACAGCTGCCCCCGCCGACGGCTACTACTACTACCCTCCCGGCGAGTACTACTACGAGGAGCCGTCCGACGACCAGGAGTAGGTTCATAGGATCCCAGGCAGGAGGCCTGCGCCTTTCGATCATAGCTTTTATTTTGCTTCGCCTTTCTAAAGGCTTATCTGTTCTATCTTTTATATCTGTACTCAGATATCTAACGCTTCTGCTGATGCTTGATTGTCATCAAGCTTATGTATTCGAGCCCTCGAGGCCCTGGCTTGTAATATAATGCTTGTATGACTTTATTTATGTTTTAGAGTTGTGTTGTGATATCTTCAAGTGAGTCCTTAGGCTTGATCGTGTGCATTTGCGTGTATGGTTAGTGCACGATTAAATCGGGGTCGTCACACCCAACACTCAACTCTCTCTCACAGATTTGGCTATGGTGGAAAGATGATTTGAGTGGAAAGCAACTTGGGGAGGGCTAGAGATCAAGATTCTTGTGGTTGGATTGGAATGTCTTGGTCTCAACACATGAGTTGGTGGTTCTCTCTCAGAAAATGAGGAGTGGAAGTGTAGGCACGTTCTGATGGCTCTCTCTTGAATAGAGAAGGGGGTGGAGGGGTATATATAGCCTCCACACAGAATCTAACCATTACACACATTTGACCCAATTCAATCAGACCGAATAGAAGAACTCGGTGAGACCGATTCAGTTCAAAATGTGAACATTAGGATTTTCGATGGGACCGACATGATCAACTCGGTGGGACCGATGTGCTAGGGTTAGGCCAAAACCTCATCTCGGTGTGACCGATTGCATGAACTCAGTGAGACCGATTTCAGCAATGAGCAAGCAGAGAGTTGGTCAGGCAAACTCGGTGGGACCATCGCTCCTTTCAGTGATACCGAAACATTATGAAAGGTAAACAGAGAGTTTGCATTGCAAACTCGGTGGGACCGATCGCTCATTTCGGTGAGACTGAAATGTTATGAAGGGAAACCGAGAGTTTGCAATCCCATCTCGGTGAGACCGAAATCCCTATCGATGAGACCGAACTGATTAGGGTTTCTGGCTATGGCTATGTCAAAAGAACTCGGTGGCGCCGGATAGATCAAATCGGCGGGGCCGAGTTTGACTTTAGGTTTAGGACATATATGGAATTGAGAAAGTGGTTGAGGGCTTTGGAGCATATCACTAAGCATTTTGAGCAAGTAGACCATTAAGCAACACCTCATCCCCTTTTAATAGTATTGGCTTTTCCTATGGACTCAATGTGATCTTGGATCACTAAAATGGAAATGAAGAGTCTTGAGCTTTTGCCAATATTTGTCCTTAGCATTTTGAGGGGTCCACATTTCTAGTCCATGTGCCATGCCAATCATTGAACTACCTGAAATATTTAACTTGAATGGATATTAGTTCAATGAGCTATATGTTGTTATGAATTAACAAAACCACCCAGGGATTAGTTGCACTTTCAATCTCCCCCTTTTTGGTAATTGATGACAACATATAGATCAAAGCTTCGACAAATGATAATTTGAATGAAATATATCATCGCTTTGAGAAGTATGTGATAAGCAAGAGCTCCCCCTAAATTTGTGCATTATTTAAAATTTCCTTTTGAATGCAAATGCACAATCGATTAGGATCATGGGTTACTCTTCCATGTTACATACATCTTGGTGGAGCGCTCAAAATGATAGAATATAAATAGCATGCACTCATCACCAAGGCAAACATGATTGATCATACACTAGTAATAAGATATCATCATTCAAGCACACATTAAAGCATAATATGATCAATCACATGATCATTAGAGTATCTCACATACAAGCACGAATATTGTAGCAAACAAACGAGCAAATAACAAGTAGCAAGAGAGGTAAACAAAGCAAAAAACTCTCTCTCTCGAAGCCTATGATCTATACACTTTCTCCCCCTTTGGCAACAAGTTACCAAAAAGCTTGAAAATGCATAGTGCTATGCGGCACTCTAAGCACGATCTCTGGGAGCTCCGGTGTGCGAAGATGGCGTGGAGAGGACAGCATCTGCAAAAGCTTCCGATGATGACTGAGGAACTGGAGGAGTTGCAACTGGAGGGGCAACTGGGGCAGTGGCTGCAGGTGCTGAAGTGGTGGCTCTTGTGTCACTGACTGGCACAGCTACAGACCTGTTGGCTCTAGGCACTCTCTGAAATGCCTCTGTGGTAGCTCTTCCTCTCCTGTCCTCTGCTTCTTCTTGAAGTTGCTCAACTGTGGTCTGAATTTTTGGCTTGAGTTTCATGAGCACTTGCTGCTCCTCATCTTCCTGAACTTCTGGCACTGGGGCCTTGTTCTTCTCTGCAGCTGAGATATTTCTTATGCTTCTCTTGGGTGCTGTTGGCTTTGGAGCTTGAGCTTTTGAAGGTTGCTTGGGAGCTGTCTTGGGCTTGGATGGAGCAGCCCCAGACTTAATGGCATCTCCCATCAATTTCTGAGATTTCTGAGCTGGTGCAGCATCTTCTTCCTCATCATCTTCATCTGGATCTCTCATCATTGATGATCTGCCAATCACTCTGGCCATGGTCTTCTTGACCCTTTCCTTCCTTTTCTTGCCTCCAGCAACCTCTTCTTCTCTTGGTTTAGCAGTGAACTCCATAGTTTCCTGAGTGGAGGCTCTGGCTTTTGACATAGGCACTCTCTTGGCAGGAACTTTCTTCTTCATGCCAGGCTTGATGGCAGCAGCAGTAGCATACTCCTTCTTGACTACCTTCTTCTTTGAGGTGACCTCCTCATCAACCACAAAGTCTTCATCTTCAGAATCTGAGGTTCTCTTCTTCCTTTGCCTAGTTGCAACCTTAGGCAAGTTGCTTGGGGTGCTTCTGCTACCCTCATCATAGCTGCTATTGGAGGGACTAGTGCCCTCACTGAGATTTGCTTGCTCCTCTAACCTGTTCTAGCTGTCACTATTGTCTGACATCTCTGATGCTGAGAGCTGACCCTGTGAATAGATAGGTTGAGATAGAGTGGATAAGCATCACAAAGTATAGCCATTTTGCAAACCAAATGAGTCAAAAACTTAGTTTTAGTTTTCTACAGAAAGCATTTCGGAGCTACCGACATTACAAACTCGGTGACACCGAAGCAGCTTTAGAGTCTAAACATGTGAAATCGGTCAGACCAAGACACAGTTTGGTGACTCTGAGATGCTAGGGTTTCACAGAGAAATGAACTCGGTCACACCGATTGGTATGTTTCGGTCAGACCGAAAAATACTTGTGCTATGGCCTGAGCCAAATCGGTGAGACCGAAATCCTAATATCGGTCGGTCCGAGATGAGTTTGGCGGAAACCTAAACCTAAATTTTTGCATCAAATCTAATCTAACAGAGTTTCCAGTGGATAGAGTAGTCTCAAACGTGGAAAGAATATAGGCATTGATCTTTGTGCTCGGAATCGGAGTGGGGAAGGGACAAAGGGATGAGTTCATACCCTAACTTGGCGACGAACTTGCTACGGCGACAACGGCGGTGAAGATTCCCGTTGACGGCGGTGAAAACCAGCGGCAGGAGGACGCTGGCAATGAGGAGACGATCCGGAGACCTCGAGTCGGCAGAGCTGGACAGGCGCGGGCGAAGTGTTTGGAGGAATTTCCAAAATTTCAGCCCGTGGGTAAATATGTCCAGTCACTGTCGGTGTGACCGAGTGGAATGACTCGGTGGCACCGAGATGCAGAATCGCAAGCGGTTGCTGCAACTCGGTGTGACCGAAAGGTTCAAATCGGTTGCACCGAGATTAAAACTTAGATCAACTTAATGAACTCGGTGTGACCGAATGGGATGGATCGGTCAGACCGAAATGCACTATGAAGTTTTGGAAGTTAAGTCTATGACGAATCGGTGGCTCCGAGTGCTCCTCACTCGGAGGGTCCGAATATGACTTGATCAAACTTTGTGATGTAGCATGAATAGAGTTTGAGACGAGAAAAGCATAGATAGCTAGAGGGAGTACTTAGGCATTCTTGTCCATCCATTTGGTAGAAAGAAGAAAAACCAATCAATCAAAACAACAAATGGATGTCCTCGAATGGAGAAAAATTATGCATCCAACATGCTCACACAATAAGATAGCAAATGAAATATGTGTCAAAGCATGCACAAACACTCTAGCATCTATCAAGCAATTGGCGATGACTAGGTCATCTATATATGAGTATATTGACTTAGGAGTCAAATGAGAACATTTGATCATAGGTCATACTCATCATCTAGGCACAAGTGGGGTTACCACTTTTACATAAAGCACTGTTGTGTTCACACCATTAGAGTTGCTTTAGCTCAATTCTTAGAGTAAAGCTCCCCCTAGATGTGATATCCCCCCTAAGAGGGATGAACTAACCTTGGGTTTTGTCGATGATGACTTCATGTAGATGTTGAAGATGCGGATGCTCAATGTTGATGTAGATCATTTGGAGCAATCCATTGGAGTGAGTTGCACTTTCAATACCTACATGGGTTAGTCCCATAAGGAACACACAAGGATATTCATAGACATAGAGTGAAATACACATATGATGTTGTCCATGAAAGCATTAGGTTACCTTGTCCCTTGTCTTACCAACAAGAGGGTTTGTGACTCCTTGAACTAGTGCAAGATATGGAAGTTGATTGCACTTGTCCTTGCCAAAATGAATATGAGTGAAGTATGTTGGCGGAGTCACCCTCAAGAACTCTCTAGTTCTTCTTATTTGGGATCCACATCAGCTTGATGGGAATCCTTGGAGTTGTAGTCATACTTGATGAAGTAGAACTTGATGCAGTCTTGGGAACCCACTTGACCAAGGCCTTTGGAGCTTCTTTAAATGAATCAATCTCCTCTTGAAGCTTGTCCTTGCCTTTTAGCTTGTGGTCTTGTGGTGGAAGATCATCTTGAGCTTGTGTTCCCTCGAAAGAAGTGGGGTCATACTTCTCTTGTTGAGGAACAAACTTCGTCTTGGGGTATTGATCTTCTTCCCACTCAACTCCATTGGCATTGAACTTGCATTCAAAACCAACACCTTGATTCTTCCGGTGCATTCCTTGCTTGTGTACAATTTCCTCAAATTGCTTACTTCCGGCAAGGCTCTTGTAAGCACCTTTCTCTATAATTCCCTTCAATAAGCTATTTTCTTGCTCAAGTGTAACTTGGCTAAGAGAATCATTAGTGGAATCAAGAGAACTACTAGAAGCAACAATATTGGATTTAACATGATTATTGTTACTACTAGAAGAAGAATATTTCTTGCTCTTGTTGCTAGATTTTACTTGTGGCATGTAAGTAGACAAGAGTAAATGCTTGGCAATGTAAGAAGAACTTTTCTTACGAAGATCATCATTGATTGCTTTTAAGAACCCGTGCTCTTGCTCTAGATTGAGCTTTTCAAAGCGTAGCTTCTCATGAGTCTTTAAAAGCTCTCGATGATCCTCTAAGGTAGTTTCATGAGCTAACTTAAGAGTGTTTAATTCTTTAGTTAGATGCTCAATCTCCTTCTTATCATTGTCATTCGTTTCATCTTGATTAGCATGATTAACAGCAATTTCATCATAGTTTTCGTCACTAGAGTTGTCAACAAGTAAATCATCATCACCTAGCAAATCATCATCATCACTATTGAAATCAACATACTCGGGGTGTGATACCTTGGGGCCTTTAGCCATGAAGCATCTTCCAATCCCTTCATTTGGTGAGTCAAATATGTCATAGGAGTTGGATGACACAAGTGCAAGATCGGCAACACCTTCATCTTGAGTATGTTCGGAGTCCGAGTGATAACTTCTCTCGGGGTGGTGTTCGGAGTCAGAACCGGATACCCATTCACCAACATGAGCTTAATGTCTTCGTCTTGTGTAGCTCTTTGATGACTTGTCCTTCCTTTCCGAATCCTTGCTTCTGCGAGAGGGTCTTCGTTCATAACGATCATCTCTACTCCTTCTCTCTCTTGGAGGTGATTCCTCTCTTTTACTCCTCCTTTTAGGTGAGTCTTCTCTTCTTTTGTAGGGAGCCGTACACTCATTGGAGTAATGTCCGGGTCTTCCACAATTGTAGCAATTTCGTTCATGACTAGAAGATCTCTTGTCATAGTAGGACCTCGACTTGGAACTTCTCTCTTTGCTTCTACTCTTGTAGAACTTGTTGAAGTTCTTCACCATTAGGCTCAATTCTTCATTGAAGACTTGTTTCTCACTTGATGATGTAGGAGCATCACATGAAGCTTTGTAAGCACCACTAGACTTGTTGTGAAGCTCTTCTTTATCCTTGAGTGACATCTCATGAGCAACAATTCTACCAATGACTTCCGTTGGCTTGAGATCTTTGTAATTGGGCATCATTTGGATCAAAGTGCACATGGTATCATATTTTCCATCCAAGGCTCTTAGGATCTTCTTGATGATGAATCTGTCGGTCATCTCTTCACTTCCTAAGCCGGCAATCTCATTTGTGATGAGAGCAAGCCTAGAATACATTTCAGCGACTCCTTCACCATCCTTCATTTTGAACTTGTCAAGTTGACTTTGAAGCACATCCAATTTGGATTCCTTGACGGACTCGGTACCTTCATGCATATCAACCAAAGTATCCCAAATTTCCTTTGCACTCTCAAGATGGCTGATTTTGCTGAATTCTTCGGGGCACAAACCGTTGAAGAGGATATCGCAAGCTTGAGCGTTGTATTGCAACATCTTCAATTCTTCCACGGTTGCTTCACGATTCGGTTCTCTTCCATCTTCGAAGAATTCACCCTGCAAACCAATACATACAATAGCCCAAACGGCGGGGTTATGTCCAAGAATATGCATTTTCATCTTATGCTTCCAACTAGCAAAATTAGTACCATCAAAGTAAGGACCTCTACGGTGGTAATTTCCCTCGCCAGACGCCATACTCTCTTAGGTTGTGAAACCAAGGCTATGATCACCAAAGCTATGGAAATCAAGGCAAATGGAGACCAAAGCTCTGATACCACTTGTAGGATCGAAAGTAGGTCTAGAGGGGGGAGGGGATTAGACTACTTGACCAAATAAAGCCTTTTCCCAATTTTATGTCTTGGCAGATTTTAGCAACTTAGCACAAGTCAAGCAATCAACCTACACATGCAATTCTAAGAGTGTAGCAACGGAAAGTAAAACATTGCATATGAAGGTAAAGGAAAGGGTTTGGAGAAGGCAAACACAATGTAGACACAATTTTTTTTGGCGTGGTTCCGATAGGTGGTGCTATCGTACGTCCACGTTGATGGAGACTTCAACCCATGAAAGGTAACGGTTGCACGAGTCCACGGAGGGCTCCACCCACGAAGGGTCCATGAAGAAGCAACCTTGTCTATCCCACCATGGCCATCGCCCACGAAGGACTTGCCTCACTCGGGTAGATCTTCACGAAGTAGGTGATCTCCTTGCCCTTACAAACTCCTTGGTTCAACTCCACAATCTTGTCGGAGGCTCCCAAGTGACACCTAACCAATCTAGGAGACACCACTCTCCAAAAGGTAATAAATGGTGTGTTGATGATGAACTCCTTGCGCCTGTGCTTCAAATGATAGTCTCCCCAACACTCAACTCTCTCTCTCACAGATTTGGCTATGGTGGAAAGATGATTTGAGTGGAAAGCAACTTGGGGAGGGCTAGAGATCAAGATTCTTGTGGTTGGATTGGAATGTCTTGGTCTCAACACATGAGTGGGTGGTTCTCTCTCAGAAAATGAGGAGTGGAAGTGTAGGCACGTTCTGATGGCTCTCTCTTGAATAGAGAAGGGGGTGGAGGGGTATATATAGCCTCCACACAAAATCTAACCGTTACACACATTTGAGCCAACTCGGTCAGACCGAATAGAAGAACTCGGTGAGACCGATTCAGTTCAAAATGTGAACGTTAGGATTTTCGGTGGGACAGACATGATCAACTCGGTGGGACCGATGTGCTAGGGTTAGGGCAAAACCTCATCTCAGTGTGACCGATTGCATGAACTCGGTGAGACCGATTTCAGCAATGAGCAAACAGAGAGTTGGTCAGGCAAACTCGGTGGGACCGATCGCTCCTTTCGGTGATACCGAAACGTTACGAAAGGTAAATAGAGAGTTTGCATTGCGAACTCGGTGGGACCGATCACTCATTTCGGTGAGATCGAAATGTTACAAAGGGAAACAGAGAGTTTGCAATCCCATCTCGGTGAGACCGAAATACCTATCGGTGAGATCGAACTGATTAGGGTTTCTGGCTATGGCTATGTCAAAAGAACTCGGTGGCGCCGGATAGATCAAATCGGTGGGGCCGAGTTTGACATTAGGTTTAGGACATATATGGAATTGAGAAAGTGGTTGAGGGCTTTGGAGCATATCACTAAGCATTTTGAGCAAGTACACCATTAAGCAACATGTCGCTGGAAACCACGGCCACCTATGGGGTCAAGGGGCCCCTTGCTGGTTCGGCAGGGGGGATGTCGCGTTGCACAAAGAGCAGAAGAACGTGGGGCAGCACGACAGAGATCACATGGGAAATTTTACCCAGGTTCAGGCCGCCGCGAGGCGTAAAACCCTACTCCTGCTTTGGTGGATTGATGGTGGAAAATTGGTGGTGGAGCGCAGTACACTCACCCGGCAGGCTCGCCCTGGGGAGGCAGTGACTACGCGCGTACGAGCGTGGGGGTGTTCAACTTTCCAACCCTTGCTACGGTTGCAATGGGCCTCCTTTTATAGGTTAAGGGGTCACCACAGTGGCAAAACAGTCATTATGCACTGATAAGATAGCAAACAGTGCTATCATACCCAATTCTGCAGGCTGACAGAGTGCATTAAATGCACCGCTCAACGTCACATCATTGCTTGCCCGGCAAGCCTTGCCTGGCTCGTCTTGCCAGCTCCATGCCTGCTTGCTTGACATGTCGCAGGACGGGTGTCATCTGTAGGTATTTCCTGTAGAAAGAGGCCGCCATGTGGCGAATGGCTGCCACTTAGTCACTTTGCGGCTTGACACCGCATTGATCAATGACGTGGGTCGTGGTGAGATGGCTTGGTGAGGTGTCTTTGCCCTCATGAGTCCCAGCAGGCCCTGCCGGGACGTCTTGAATGCTTTCTTCCAGGGGAGCCCTTGTCCTTGCCAGGTCCGCCTGCCCGGCAAGGGAGGCTTTTCTCCTGGTGGTGTCTCGCTTCTCTGTCTTGGTCTTGGCCTTCTTAATCTGCCTGCTGGTTCTTCAAAGATCTTGGTCTCTTGTATCTTGACATGGCCTTGGTGTTGTAATCTTGTTCTCGTGCCTGTGCATAGTCAGGGCAACAGACCCAGGGTTTGTTGCACCGACACAACACCTCATCCCCTTTTAATAGTATTGGCTTTTCCTATGGACTCAATGTGATCTTGGATCACTAAAATGGAAATGAAGAGTCTTGAGCTTTTGCCAATATTTGTCCTTAGCATTTTGAGGGGTCCACATTTCTAGTCCATGTGCCATGCCAATCATTGAACTACCTGAAATATTTAACTTGAATGGATATTAGTTCAATGAGCTATATGTTGTTATGAATTAACAAAACCACCCAGGGATTAGTTGCACTTTCACACTTGCATCTGCTCCGGCCCGTCCAGCGACAACGGAACCAACAATTGCACCGGCAACAGACTGGGCTGCAGTTCGCACTGCATATACCAAAGTCCTTACAAAAACCGACATCTCCACCTTCTTGGTAAGCATTGGCCGCCCAAGTGCTTCGTTCTTTTTTCTTTCCATGTTGTTTCACATGATTCACTGTGTTGATCTAACTGTTTGTGTATGTCTTCTTGTTTGCAAATAGAGAATTCCTAGAGAAACGAGGGAGTCGTTCAACAATCCGGGCGACCGTGGCCAAGTTTCTCTTACCATGCGCAGCCTTGGTGTGAATGAACCTGCTCAATATACCGTAAGTACAAAGGATGGTCGCATGATGATTGATGGTAAAGGATGGTCAAGGTTCAAATCTAAATCAAATCTTGCGGTAGGGGATGATGTCAAAATCGAACTTTCTCGGCAAGGAGAGCTGGTCCAAATCAACTTTGAAATTCTTCAGTAGCAGCACGCAACTGCCGAATTGATCTATCCTCCGAGAGATTTTGATGTAATAATATGGCATGGTGAAACAAGTGTCCTGTGTGTATAAGTAGTACGACAGTATTATTTATCATGTAGGATATCATTGATAGAATTGCAATTCTGATTGCTGGTTAGGAACTATCGTTCGATTTCATTCTAATAGTTGCCATGCTTTATTCAATTTTCTATATTCGCCTTGCGATAGCATCTAAAACCAGCGCCATACCGATCGCTTGCAATATGAAATGCGCTGAGTTAGAACACATGGGCCCCCAAACATGCAGGCCCACCGGCCTGTGGCCCAAAGTTCAGAACCGTGAGCCTGTCTGAGTATTATATTCTCAGCTGAACCCCCATATTATGTTATATATATTCCCCTTGATTTTTCTTATGTATAAAGTTGTGATATAAAAGATTTTTATATTTCTTTACAGAGGGAGTATCTCTCTGTCAAAAATATATTTATGTGTAACTAGTTACTCCTACCTTTCTACTTCCTTTCGCTGATATGTGGGGCATCTAGCAACGGGGTCCATGTGCCATGCACCAAATTAGAGTGCACAACTGCACGGTAGACTCACCCCGGTCGTAGTGCCGCAGTAATGCCCAATGAGCCATCAAATCACAAAACCCCCACCTTTCCAGCTTTAGCAGTAAGCTGGACGGATGAAGCTACAATATTTCACTGGGCCTGAATCCCCTTCTCCCTTGTCTGGTTGTTCAGAGAAAACCCCCTCTCGGCGATTGCATAGGGTTTTCTCATGGAGAACCAGGTACGAATTCTTCATCCATCCCCGATAAATCCAAGTCCCTTGGTCGCGGGTAATCCTAGGATGGCAGCCGCCGCCGTTGATGCATTTTTCTTCCTACTGAATCTAGTGTGTTTCATTTGCAGTGCCCAAAGTGTGAGGACCCTACAGGTTTCTGTGCCCTCGGCGAGACGCCACACTTGTTCCTTCTCATCCTAACACAGGATTTTAAAACGCGCACAGTATGTTCCTAGAATACTCTTTTCTATCTGGGAGGGTGGGGTTTTTTGAACATGCTGTCGACTAATTTGGAAATTTGGGTTGCTATATTTGGATAAAAGGTACTAGTACCATGGTCAACACTGACGTGAAGGAGGAAATTATTTCTAGATTTGGATAGCGAATACATTGTGTTCTCATATTATTTTTCCTGCAGTGCATTCCTTGCTCTGCCAGAACACATGTACTCAAGATGGTCGGCCTTGCCATAACTGAATACACCAGTTTAATGGTCACATTGAAGACAAGCCATGGATATAAGTTCCGAGTTGGGTTCATGAACCAAGAAGATCGCTGCTTTTTTTTATGGCCGAACTTGGATAAACTTTCTCAAGTGTTACGGATGGCGCACGAATGTTGATGGAAATAGCAGAACCTGGTCTCATCTTCACTGTGATCTTCCACCCCGGCGTCGTTCCAGTAGTTTATCCATGTTAGTTTTGTATCTGGTTCTTGCTTGTTGCCTCGATTACTTCTTAATCCACCTATTCTGTCTAACTAATCACAATTTAACTTTAGAAGTAGCAATGATTTGTGATTCCCTTCTCTCACGAAGATGCTACTTGTAACTAATATTTCTTATAATTGGTGGCACGTGTAGGTTATTTCAAAGTTAAGCACGCTACTCGTTTGTTATTCTATAAGAACTCGACTGTTACTGATGGCACTGAAGTTGACTGGGACGACATCCACAAGTTCCTACACTTTATTGATCGTCTTGAGGTCCTTGTGGGGCGTTTCAATGGTGGAAGGCCACGTGGGATATGTGTGCCACTGCTGCACACGTTGAACAAGTGCAACTGTGTCGAGAAACTTATGGTACGAGCTGTTTTCTGTTATATATGTTGTTCACAAACTCTTGCTTATACACAGTTTTACAGCTGTGATCTTCTTGAAACAGAAACTGCCCAGTTCTATTGTTCCTATATAGATGCCTGACCATGGTCGGGTCAGACTTGCGCTTGGTCACAACATGATGTTTATGCCAACCTACTCCATTCCCCTTGGAGGTGAAAAGATACTTATTCATGGGGGGTCTCAAATATTGAAGGCCCATCCATCTTGGAGAATAGGACAGAAGGTTATGCTCATGCTTTTCCATGGCTCTATAGCGAATATCCTGTTTATTGACCACATTGCGAGATGAAGCCACTTTCAGAAGGTTTTGGATGCGCGGGGTGGCGCCTGGGCCTTGTCCTGGGACTTGGTGGCCTCACCCTTGGTTAACTGTAGGCAAAGTAGCACTGTTTGAGGCGTGCTTTGTACGGTTGAACCTGTATAAGTACTCATACTGCTTCCAGCTATGGTTGTTAAGTGCCCCTGCTGGTTTCAGTTAAGGTTGTTAAGTACTCCTGCTGATTTTACAGTATGTCGTGTTTCTTCAGTCCTGTTTTCCTCCAGCCGCCAAAACCAAACCAGCGCTGGCGGGGTCGCCTGCTTCTGCCTTCCATGGCTGGCTGCGCCTCAGCGCATGCATCGCCGCCCCACCGTCTCCTAAATCGTTGATGCCGACGTCCGAGGCCTCGCCGTTGTCCTCCGCGCGCTTTGGTGCGCTCGCCGCGGCGCCGCCCTCTCGCGTTGTCAACATGGTCAACAAACAAGAGGAATCGGGAGAGGACTGTACGTGGACAGGATGAAAGTAGGGGCCCACCATGTCCATGGCCGTACGCAAGGAAGTTCCTCATTTTTTGTTATATACTCCATTGTCAGCGTATAGAAAAAGAAAATGCTTTCTCCTAGTGGTTTCCTGACATCTGGGACCCATGACATTGTCAGCGTATATAGTCAATAGACAAGAGAACATCACAAGATCGGCTGACACTTGGGACGTAGCTGCTCGAGCAGTATTTTTTTTGTTATTGTTGAGATGGAGCAGGGTTTCAACTGGGCTGTGGCCCGTCTAGCCCAGGCTTATATTTTACGTTCACCACATGACCAGCCCAGCTATTTTTTCTTTGTGAAAATGAGCCCAGTTTATTTTTTCTGAAGAATACCCAATCCAGGCCTACTTATTTTTCTACGCCCTGATGGGCTGCATCTCTTTCAAGACGGCTGCAAATCTTGAAAGTAATATGAAATGGGCTGCAAATATAAAAAACAGACCACAAATTGGCAATTACTTTCAAATTTCTGAATTTTTTCACATTTTCAAATTCCAATTTCACTGGGCTTTAACCTAATTTAATTATATCTTCAAAGTACTTTAAATCTAGCTTGACATTTCGGTATTAAAAATAGTTTAGACCCCACCGAAATATGCGAAATTTCGTTTAAATTTTTAACCCTGGCCCTGGCCAACAAAAAAAATGGACTGCAATAAATTGCATAAGAAGTTGCAATGAGCTGTAAATTATTAAAAAAATAGGGAATGGTCTGACTTGTGGGCCTATTAAGTTGACGCTTATGCAAGATTTTTTTACTTATTATATACATCAACAAACGATTCTAGCAGACATAACCATTGGATGTCAATCCAACGGCCATCATGCTTCTTCAATCTCTGATCTTCTTGCTCCAACCGCCAAATCCAGCGCCGGCGGGACCGCCTGCTCCAGCCTCCCGTGGCCGGCTATGCTGCCGCGCAGGCCTCACCGCCCCCTACTACTCCCACCACTGGCCAGACCATCCCTCTATTCACCCGCATCCCTCCACTGTCGTGGCTTCGCCGCCTCCGGGTCATTCCCTTCCTGGGTATCGCCGTCGTCCATCGCGCTGGTGTTCTCGGCACGGCGTGGTCAATGTTGTCAACAAACGATAACATCGGAAGAGGGATGTACATGGAGAGGCTGATAGTTGGGACCCACATTGTCCACGGCTGCATGCAAGAAAGTACCTCCTTATTATGCCAAAAAGAATGAATCCTCCCAATGACAGTTGGGACGCACCAGCTATATCTTGGCACGGAAGGAAGTGCCTCCTTATTAAGCAAAAAATAACGAGTGCTCCCCATGACAGCTGGGGTCCACCAGATTTGGAGGCTGACTTGTGGCCCTACTAAGTTGACGCGTACACGGGGCTTTGTCAACTTAGTCAACAAACAATTCTATCACTAGTGACCGTTGGATTGTTAACATCCAACGGTCGTCCTGCTTCTTCAACCTCTTAGGGGGCGGTGAGGCCTGCGTGGCAGCACAGCCAGCCACGGGAGGCGGGAGCAGGCTGTCCCGCCGGTGCTGGATTTGGCGGCTGGAGCAAGAAGATCAGAGATTGAAGAAGCACGAGGGCCGTTGGATTGGCATCCAACGGTCACTTCTGATAGAATCGTTTGTTGACGTATATAATAACTAAAAAAATCTTGCATACGCGTCAACTTAATAGGCCCACAAGTCAACCCATTCCCTATTTTTTAATAATTTACTGCTCATTTGCAACGTCTTATGCAATTTATTGCAGTCTGTTTTCTTTTTGTTGGCCAGGGTCAGGGTTAAAAATTTAAACGAAATTTCGTATATTTCGGTGGGGTCCAAACTATTTTTAATACCGAAATGTCGAGCCATATTGAAAGTACTTTGAAGATATATTTAAATTAGGTTAAAGCCTAGTGAAATTGGAATCTGAAAATGTGAAAAATTCAGAAATTTGAAAGTAATTGACAATTTGTCGTGTGTTTTTTATATTTACAGCCCATTTCATATTACTTTTAAGATTTGCAGCCGTCTTGAAAGAGTTGCAGCCCAGCAGGGCGGAGAAAAATAAGTAGGCCTGGGTTGGGTATGGCTGGATTGGGTATTCTTCAGAAAAAATAAACTGGGCTAGCCATTTTCACAAAGAAAAAATAGCTGGGCTAGTCATGTGGTGAACGTAAAATAGAAGCCTGGGCTAGACGGGCCACAACCCAGTTGAAACCCTGCTCTGTCTCAACAATAACAAACAAATACTGCTCGAGCAGCTACGTCCCAGGTGTCAGCCGATCTTGTGTTGTTCTCTTGTCTATTTACTATACGCTAACAATGTCGTGGGTCCCAGATGTCAGCAAACCACTAGGAGGAAGCATTTTCTTTTTCTATACGCTGACAATGGAGTATATTAAAAAATGAGGAACTTGCTTGCGTACGGCCATGGACATGGTGGGTCCCTACTATCATCCTCTCCATGTACAGTCCTCTCCCGATTCCTCTTGTTTGTTGACCATGCTAACAACACGAGAGGGCGGCGCCGCGGCGAGCGCACCAAAGTGCGCGGAGGACGACAGCGAGGCCTCGGACGCTGGCGTTAACGATTTAGGAGACGGTGGGGCGGTGATGCGTGCGCTAAGGTGCAACGAGCCGTGGGAGGCAGAAGTAGGTGGCCCTGCCAGCGCTGGTTTGGTTTTGGTGGCTGGAGGAAGACGAGACTGAAGAAACACGACAGACTGTAAAAGCAGCAGGAGTACTTAACAACCTTAACTGAAACCAGCAGGGGCACTTAACAACCATAGCTAAAAGCAGTATGAGTAGTTATACAGGTTCAACCGTACAAAGCACGCCTCGAACAATGCTACTTTGCCTACGGTTAACCAAGGGCGAGGCCACCAAGCCCCAGGCGCCACCCCGCGCATCCACAACCTTCTGAAAGCGGCTTCATCTCGCAATGTGGTCAATAAACATGATATTCGCTTTAGAGCCATGGAAAAGCATGAGCATAACCTTCTATCCTATTGTCCAAGATGGACGAGCCTTCATTATTTGAGACCACCCATGAATAAGTATTTTTTCACCTCCAAGGGAAATGGAGTAGGTCAACATAAACATCATGTTATGACCAAGTGCAAGTCTGACTCGACCATGGTCAGGCATCTGTATAGGAACAATAGAACTGGGCAGTTTCTGTTTCAAGAAAATCACAGCTATAAAACTGTGTATAAGCAAGAGTTTATGAACAACATATATAACAGAAAACAGCTCGTACCATAAGTTTCTTGACCCAGTTGGACCTGTTCAACGTGTGCACCAGTGGCACACATATCCCACGTGGCCTTCCACCATTGAAACGCCGCACAAGGACCTCAAGACGATCAATAAAGTGTAGGAACTGGTGGATGTCATCCCAGTCAAGTTCAGTGCCATCAGTAACAGTCGAGTTCTTATAGAATAACAAACGAGTAGTGTGCTGAGCCTTGAAATAACCTACACGTGCCTCCAATTATAAGAAATATTAGTTAGAAGTAGCATCTTCGTGAGAGAAGGGGATCACAAATTGTTGCTACTTCTAAAGTCAAATTGTGATTAGTTAGATAGAATAGGTGGATTAAGAAGTAATCGAGGCAATATGCAAGAACCAGATACAAAACTAACATGGATGAACTACTGGAACGACGTCGGGGTGGAAGATCACAGTGAAGATGAGACCAGGTTCTGCTATTTCCATCAACATTCATGCGCCAACTTTCAATCCGTAACACTTGAGAAAGTTTATCCAAGTTCGACCATAAAAAAAGTAGCGATCTTCTTGGTTCATGAACCCAACTGGGAACTTATATCCATGGCTTGTCTTCAATGTGACCGTTAAACTGGTGTATTCAGTTATGGCAAGGCCGACCATCTTGAGTACATGTGTTCTGGCAGAGCAAGGAATGCACTGTAGGAAAATTAATATGAGAACACAATGTATTCGCTATCCAAATCTAGAAATAATTTCCTCTTTCACGTCAGTGTTGACCATGGTACTAGTACCCTTTATCCAAATATAGCAAATCCAAATTTCCAAATTAGTCGACAACATGTTCAAAAAATCCCAACCCTCCCAGATAGAAAAGAGGATTCTAGGAACATATTGGGCGCGTTTTGAAATCTTGTGTTAGGATGAGAAGGAACAAGTGTGGCATCTTGCCGAGGGCGCAGAAACCTGTAGGATCCTCGCACTTTGGGCACTGCAAATGAAACACACTAGATTCAGTAGGAAGAAAAATGCATCAACGGCGGCGGCTGCCATCCTAGGATTGCCCGCGACCAAGGGACTAGGATTTATCGGGGATGGATGAAGAATTCGTACCTGGTTCTCCATGAGAAAACCCTATGCAATCGCCGAGAGGAGGTTCTGTCTGAACAACCAAACGAGGGAGAAGGGGATTCAGGCCCAGTGAAATATTGATGCTTCGTCCATCCAGCTTACTACTAAAGCTTGAAAGGTGGGGTTTTTTGTGATTTGACGGCTCATTGGGCATTACTGCGGCGCTACGACCGGGGTGAGTCTACCGTGCAGTTGTGCACTCTAATTTGGTGCATGGCACATGGACCCCGTTGCCGGATGCCCCGCATATCAGCGAAAGGAAGTAGAAAGGCAGGAGTAACTAGTTACACATAAATATATTTTTGATAGAGAGATACTCCCTCTGTAAAGAAATATAAAAATCTTTTATATTACAACTTTATACATAAGAAAAATCAAGAGGAATATATATAACATAATATGGGGATTCAAATGAGAATATAATACTCAGATAGGCTGACGGTTCTGGACTTTGGGCCACAGGCCGGTGGGCCTGCATGTTTGGGGGTCCATGTGTTCTAACTCAGTGCATTTCATATTGCAAGCGATCGGTATGGCGCTGGTTTTAGATGTTGTCGCAAGGCGAATACAGAAAATTAAATAAAGCACGGCAACTGTTAGAATGAAATCGAACGATAGTTCCTAACCAACAATCAGAGTTGCAATTCTTTTACGATATCCTATGTGATAAATAATACTGTCGTACTACTTATACACAGAGGACACTTGTTTCACCATGCCATATTATTACATCAAAAGCTCTCGGAGGATAGATCAGTTCGGCAGTTGCATGCTGCTACTAAAGAATTTCAAAGTTGATTAGGAGCAGCTCTCCTTGCCGAGAAAGTTCGATTTTGACATCATCCCCTACCGCAAGATTTGATAGAGTTTTGAACCTTGACCATCCTTTAGCATCAATCATCATGCGACCATCCTTTGTACTTACGGTATATTGAGCAGGTTCATTCACACCAAGGTTGCGCATGGTAAGAGAAACTTGGCCACGGTCGCCCGGATTATTGAACGACTCCCTCGTTGCTCTAGGAATTCTCTGTTTGCAAAAAAGGAGACATACATAAACAGTTAGATCAACACAGTGAATAATGTGAAACAACATGGAAAGAAAAAAGAACGAAGCACTTGGGCTGCCAATGCTTACCAAGAAGGTGGAGATGTCGGTTTTTGTAAGGACTTTGGTATATGCAGTGCGAACTGCAGCCCAGTCTGTTGCCGGTGCAGGTTCCATTGCCGCTGCACGGGCCGGAGCAGATGCAAGTGCAACTTCAAGTGTTGGTGCAGGTGCCGGAGCCGTTGCTAGTGCCTGTGCCGGTGCGACTGGTAGTGCTGCTGCTGGTGCCGGAGATGGTGCTCCTTGTGGAGCTGGTGCCTGTGTCGGAGCAGGTGCCCGTGTCGGTGCCCGATCCTCCGGTAGATCAGCCTGATCCGCTGACACGGTCGGTGCCCAATCCTCTGGTGGATCAGACTGAGCTGTTGCCGCTGTCAGTGCTAGAGCCAGTGCCATCGGAGCAGGTGCTGGTGCTCGATCCGATGTTGAAGGTGGTACCGACGTGCGAGATGGCAGCGATCGTCTCTGGTCTGCTATGATTTCATACTTCAGCTTTCTAACTTCACTAGGCTCCGTGACCTTGATCCAGTCTTTTTCTTCACTTATTTTAAACGCGAGAAGGACTAATTGTGGCGTGTTTGTTAAAACAAACTGCAGTTCATCATAGGGCTTTAGATTGTACTCAGACTGATCCAATTGCGTCCAGTAATATAACTGATGGACAGTGCCTTCGTTACTGACATCACATAAGAAGTGAAACCTGCAAAAATAACCATCATAGAGCAAACCAAATAGTTTATTCTATAACAAATGTCACATGGCAAAACATGCATTGTAAAATTGCAGCAAAAGTAAGAAAACATGACAGTAATCAATAAGGTTTACTTGTTGTGACACGAGTGAATCCTTACCAGGATATCACTATGTTCAAGTTGTAAACTAAAGGTTGATTGTCTAATTACGGGTGGCATGCAGGGCCCGCACTTACTCCCACAAGCAGGATAGTCCAAAGGTGGTAACAACTCGTATGGAGTGAACATCCATGGGACTGGAAATCCTGGTGGGTGTGATAAACCCTGCAATGCATACAGATATTGGAGTGTAACCATAATTGATAAACCATCCTCACAAAAAAGATGATCTGGATACTTCAAAATATACAGACTGAATTGAGTGGACAGACATTAACATAGACTGTTCTCAGGACTCACCACACAACAAAAGCGGCAGTACTAAACAATACAGCGTTCACACACACAAATCAAGTACTGAACAATAGTACTTACTACAGACAAGCAAAGTTGCACTAATTAAACTCTGCAGCGACCTACGGGATCTACCCCACATAACTGACTAGGCCATGGACTTCGTGAGAGATGTCTACCAGCATCATCACCATCTCGTCAACCTTGGAAAACCTAACAGAGTGGTCTTTCCACTCATAAACATGACGATGAAGACAGTCCTCATCAGATTTGTCGGGAAGCTTTACAAGAACCACACCCTTCATAATCGAAGGCACAACTAGGAAATTGTTGTGGTGAAGTACACCCTCGAGAACACGCCAAACAACAATGCTACAGGAAAACACTTGTTCATGACACGTGGCGACAAGGACACAGCAGCTGGATAGTTTACTAGTAGAACTCATCCTCAGGTCTTCCAGTTCACACGGTATGACTTTGAGAACTTCATCTCCACCGCGGACCTGGTTCTAATTCAAACAGAAACAAAATATTTTATTACTACCTCCGTTCAGAAATATAAGATGATTTTCGATATTTTACTCCATATAATACTACATATACGCACAGAAATGAGTGAACAAAGACACTAGAACATGTCTTCAAAGGCATGAGAGCAGAGGGATTACTTGCAATATCCATAACACAAGTTACTGAGGCTACTATACTCTCTTCAAATGCATGAGAGCTAAAATCTTGCATTTCCTACAGCCATTGATGTTCATAAAGTAGTTGAAAGTAATCTATAAGAAATCAGTGTTATGTGCAAAAATCATATGTATGTCAACCTCTCGCATGTTTTGGTCAATAGAGCAATTTAGAACCGTCATTTGGCACACAAAAATCACATGCAAGATCACCCGGAAAGTTGTACTACTAGTACTAGTACTGCGTGTTAGATGAAAAAACACGATCAAGATCACCAAAAAGATCGTCAAGAAGAGATATTACCTGGACTGGCTTAACGACATATCCCGGAGAGGCGGGATTGGACAGGGCGATGGCCTTGAGCTTGTCTGCGGTAGTCTCGACGGGGTGCTTGCGCTTCTTCGTACCCTGAGCCTCGACGGTTTTGGCCAGAGCCATAGACATCACTTTGGCCAGTGCTCCAGGGTCCATCAGGAAACTGTCATATAGAAATAAAAGAAAAGAAATCATAATCACAAACCCAAAAGAAGAACAAAGAGGGAGTTATAGGATCAGTCGTGGGGTTGCAAGACCGGGCCTTGGCCAGAAGCAACACCATTGATGGGCTCACCTTTCCTTCTTTGGGAGAGAAGAACAATGGCAGAAGCACGTCGGGGTTTTCTTGAAGAAATGAGGAACAAGATGAGGGAGAAGCGAGTTGGGGTTTTCTTCAAGAGAGGAAGCTGAGGGAGAAGAGTGAAATGATGGTTGCTTCGTCCGTCCAACTTACTGCTGGAAAGGTGGGGGTTTTGTGATTTGACGGCTCATTGGGCATTACTGCGGTGCTTCGACCACGGTAGTCTACCGTGCAGTTGTGCACTCCTGTACGGAGTAATTTAGTGCATGGCAAGTGGACCCCAATGCTGGCTGTCCCGCACGTCGGCGAAAGTGAGTAGCAAGGTTCCTGACGACCGTCGAGGAGGATCCGCGTGGTAGAGCGTGTCCGCTGTTCTTGAAAAACAAAAATGATTACAGCGAGCGTTTCCACTCTTACGGCGGAGGAGTGCGAAATACGACAACCACTTGAACACACAGTACTCCTACAACTAGGCATGTGCAGTGGTTCATACGCCAGTACCATAATATTGTTGCTAGTGTAGTAAGATATGACGATAAAAAATGATGTTGTGCACATGTCAACTATGAACAGTAATGCAACATGCCCCTTTTTTGACTGTCCGATCGAGAATGAACGGTGAGATCAATGTTAACAAAACTAGGTCTACAGCGCACGGAGAGTACGGTGCTACAGTACTCCATGGAACATGAACCATATGAAGCACGAATGAGTGTTAGGTAGGGTGTATGAAGGGTGCATGGGAGCAAAAGTTCCCTTCTTGACCCACTTTTGGGTGTTTGGCAGAGTGCATGAAGGGTGCATGAGTCCACACTAGGTTAAGACAAATACACTAGGAGCATGTAGAGCATGCATGAAGAGGGGTGCTGAGATGAGCATGCACGAAGAGGGAACAACTATATTGAGATGAGAATGCAAGCAAACACACCCGCACGCTTTGTGCTACAGTGACTGATTTGCATCGTCTGAGTTTGATCCAACGGTCATGTTGCGCCGAGACATGCCCAAGCAGAGGATGCCTAAACACCACCGAAGTCCCTCTGCTTCTCGAGGCGCACGACGTTGGTGATGCAGGGTGCCACCGCCCGCAGAGCCCGCTCCCGGTCGACGGGAGCCAGCTCGTTAAAGACGGCGTCCAATGGCACAAATGGATTCCAATGACGAAGCCCTGAGAGGATTCCCCCAGAAACGGCGATGGCCGCCGCAACCCCTCCCTGTCCAGCTTTGCCCCCACCATTGCGTGGAGACGGCTCAGCTCCTCGAAGATATAGGTGAAGAAGGAGACCAGGTCAGGAAGCCGCAGCTTGTTAAAGTCGATGGGGTGGTCGAACGGGTTTAGTCCGACGGCCGGCATGGTCGCGCTGGCACGATGATAGGCATCGCGCAGCCGCAACACGTGCATGGCAACATGGTCCAGCAAGTGGTTGAGGCGATCCTGGACCTCGTCATGATCGGCCCGCTCGCGCTCCAGCCGGCTCGCCAATCGTTTCTCCCGCTTTCTGCAGCAACGCCGCCGACGCCTCGAGCATCTTTGTGGTGGACGCCTGCCGCTTTTGAAGCTCCGTGAACTCCCGCACATAAAGGAGGAGCATGGCACTCCTCTCCTCCTTGAGCTCACGGAGCTCCACGTCCTTGGCCCTGAGCTCCGCATCCTTGGCATGGAGCTCCTGCGTCAGGCGCCTCACCTCAGAGTCCGTCATCTGGTGCGCCGCCATGGAACCAGGTAGAAGCAATGGGGAGAGGAAGCAAAGGGGGCGAAACGGCTGCAAGGCAATGCAATCTATGGGAAGGCGGAGGGAGCCAACCGAGGAGTGGGGTGAATCTTTTGGTTTTCACCATGGGAAAACACCAATCGACGAATTTTCACTTCAGGGAGCAGTGGGTTTTACAGGCGGAGTCATCATGACTAATTGCTGCCGCGCCTGCTCCCGTCAATCAAAAAAATAAAAATCCTGCCATGCCTACCGCACCCAAAGACCAGTGCAACGCAGCGGTGGATATTTAAATTTACCTACCGGCAAGGAGAGAAAAAAAGGGTGAAAAAACAAATGTGGCGGCGGCCTAGCTACTCGGTCGCACTAGCCCCACTAGCTAGCCACCGTGCTTCACTGATGTACTCGGCGGGAAAGGTGGGCTTTTGTGATTTGATGACTCATTTACTTGCTTCGGTGCTACGACCGAGGAGGACCCAGCACGACCGAGGAGGACCCAGAAAACACGCGGTAGGGCGTCCCACGTCTCGGCAAGGAAGAAAATATGCGTACACCACCCGGGAGGACCCAGAAACCGCGCAGTAGGGTGTGCCACGTCTTGGCACGGAGGAAAAATGTGCGTGTATAAATAAACTGTATCAAACTACCTACGGTTCGACCTCGGGACCCAGCCAGTCGGTCAAAAACACCCCACTAGCCACACAGCTTCATCATGCTAACGTGGCATAGAGGATAGGTGTGGTTACCTCCGTCTCGACCAGCCACAACGTCTCTTGTTCTAGGCGATTCATCTATTTCCAAGCATTTTTTAGTTATAATAACACCACGGCAAGCTCGCGCCGCCCTTCGTGTGTGCCCGTGCGTCTAAAGGTTGTACTACTAGATGGAGAGGAGAGAGAGAGAGAGAGATGGCAGACATGGGACCCACCAGTAAGTCAGTCAACGTTAATGCACCTGTTGACGAGCCACTCCCTCTACTCTACTCAACGTGATACTGTACAAAATCAAGTTATGCGAAAAAGCCAACAACCGTTGCGGTTTCAGGCTATCGACGTACGCTTTGTACTCCAGGTTGCCGGTTCGAATCTCGTCCTTCAGATTTGTTAGTTTTAGGTCCGAATTTGATCAATGACAAGTGGGCCTCCCGTGTGTTGTTCCGATATTTCAGTGAGGATGGTTTTTTTGCATAAACACTTTGCACGATTAGACAAGTTACGGCACCAGTTACACGTATTTTGCAAGTTTAGGAACAAAAATTACATTGGCATAGAATATCACATGCTCCCTGCAGCTCACATGCTCACAATTTTATCTAAGGTCGAGGGGTTACCCCCCCAACAATCTACATAGCTCCGACTATGCAAGAGGTGTAGTGGGAGCGTCTAGGTGTGAGAGAGACGACGCGAGAAAGCGAGGTCAATCGAGTCATTTATAGAGGGAGAGATCGAGTGAGTGTGGCCTAGCGTACACTCGAATGTTAAAGAGGATACACCGAGATATCGTGCGGCGAAGCTGCAGTGAGGGCTGGAGGGAGATAGTTACCGAGAGTGGCCTAGATAGACTTTGTGTGTGCGCGCATGGTGAAGGTGTTTTACAAAGGCAACGTACGTGTCTTGAGAGAGAGAGGGAGGGTTTGTCATGGAGGGCACGACGAGGTTGTGTGTGAGAAATACATTTGTTGAGAGTGTGTGGACGGGTGTGACATAAATGGAGATCGAAACGTGAAGAGAAATAATGAGCGCGCGTGTGTCGGATACCAATAGCTCTATTAACAAAGAAATGAAGATCGATCGATACATGAAGTATGTGTGGTGGTTGGGGGGGTGTCGATGGAGAGACCTAAACACAACATTTGCATGTACATAGTACTAGACTTAATATTCATGTTTCAATTTATTGTGCATTTTAAATATTGAGGACCATGCATGGCTACATTTTAGTTTTGAATTTGTGTCATACATGCATGGTCATACATCCACGTTGAGATCACTATATCACAAACTCACTCTAATTCAAGAACTCGTCATAAATCAATTACCATGCCTTTTGGAATGACTAGTTATTTGCAAGGAAAATACGGGCATTGTAATACATATAGATTCGTTCGGAAAATTTTAAAAAAGATTCCTTTCGCATTCTCGAATGGTAGCACCCGACGGCGTACCAGCCAGACCCGGGCTCGTGTCCTGGTGGTGGCGTGCGTGGTACGCACATTAGCCAACCCCAACCAAAAGAACCGCGATATTAAACTTCGCGCGTCCACTCGAGCCACCGTGTTTCTAGTCGAAATATCTGGCGGCCAGGATTCCAGCCGTAGGAAATTCGCCTCATGTCCCCGGTCCATAATGACAACTGATGAACAATGGAGGGATGCTTTAGTAAATAGCCCACCCACGTTACCTACCGTGCCGAGCACGGTTCAATTCCCTTGGTCGCCGCTACCCAAGGTCACCCGTCAACTCCATTGCCTAGTACTAATAGTACTACACCAGGATGAGCACAGAATGGAGCTCCATTTGTTGATTTTGTTCGTGCCTACTAGAGTTACTATATCAGGCAATGCACTGGTATGGAGGGATTATCTTTTTACTCTGCATATATAACTTGTCTGAAGTCTAACTAAGCAAAATGTTTGACCAAAACCTTTCTTAAGAAATATTAACATCTACAACAGTAAAGATCTATGGCTTGAAAATTTATTTCATGATGCAGGTTATGATATTGTTTCGAATCATGGATTTTAAATTCCAGAAAATCCAAAACTGACCTGAAATTCATGAAAGTGAGCATGGTCACATGATATGGCACAAATAGGCTGTCGTATTTTTTTGTTCAATTTGAGACAACCTGCTTATGAAAAGTTGCACAAATGAAGAGCCAAGGTATTTTGGAATAAAGGCATGTCATGTTAACGCGAACGGTTTCACTATTCAAACCGTGGGCGTTAGACCTACGTGCCGCCACGAGTCCCGCTTCTCATCGGCAGGTGCCGTCCGAGCAAGCGTGTGAGTCTACGGGAGGCGTGCGACCAGACCGCTGCGCCGGCTGACCGGGAGGCGTGCGAGCAGGCCGATGCGCAAGCTCACTGGGAGGGGAGCCCTTTGACCAGGCTTCGCCGCCCACCTTCCTCCCAGCTGCCCCCATTTTTAATGGCGCCGGCGCCGTAGTTTAGATCACCCCCGCACTCCTCGGTCTCGCTACAATCTTCTCTCTTCCTCTCGGATTCTCCTATCGTCTACCTCCAACTAGCCTGACCTCACCATACGCCATGCCGCATCACGTTGTGTGCCCTTAGTCTTCCAGTTTCCTGAGGAAGATACCCAGCGGGAGTCTCAAGAACATAAGGCGCTTTGGGACGAGCTTGAACTGGCCTTGCGGGAAGATGTCGCACCTGTCCCCGCTCCCGTTCCAGCTCCCGTCGCCCCGACTGCGCTAGCGCCCATCCCCGTGGCATTGATGGCCTGGGAGCCCACATTGTCGTCGAGCTTGAAGCCACGGGGTTTCACGAGCTCCCCGCTGACTTTCACGCTCCCATGCACCTGCTAGCGCATGCGCTTGCGCGTGCACCGATGCGCGCGCCCGTGCCGGTGCCCGTGCACACGAATGTCTCCGCCGAGCCATTGCCAGAGACTATCCCCGGGCCGGTGCCAGTGCCCCCCTTAGCGGCATGGATCGCCACCGTCGACCGCTTCCTTTCACCAACGCCAGTCGCCTCCTCCCGCTAGTTGACTGGCCCCTGGAGACCGAAGTCCAAAACATTCTGGCCTTCCTTGAAGCTAGGGCCAACATCCAAGAGTACGCTTATAACGGCGCAAGACGCCGCCGGCGCCGCCGGTCAGTGGCCCGACGACACACAGAGCACGGCAGATGAGCTGCTTTCCGCCGCAAGACGCCTCCGCGTGATCTAACTATGCCATGAAAAACATTTGGATTGCCATGCTTAAAATCCGAACGTTTGGGATTTATCATTTGCGTTTATTTTAGTTCGATCATGGTATGAATGTAAAGTCGCAGTCAGACTGAATGAAATCTATGGTTTGATCGATTGAATGTTCTGCTAGAGCCGTATCAAATTAAATATCAAACATCATCAAGCGACATGTATTCCTTCTCATAGCAAACATTTCATATTAAATACCACATCAATTCCAAATGTTTTTTTAGGGAAGCCAGTTCCAAATACTTGTAGGGCGCGAGCAGTCCCCTTGTTCGAGCACTATAGGCGATACATCTATTTATCCACGCATTTAATTGTTAGTAGATACTACTAGCCTAACTTGTCCATCACGGTCACTTTTGTTCCTAAACTTGTTACATAAACTGGTGTTGTAACTTGTGAACGCGTCCAGATTCGGTCAACGGCCACACCGCCCGCGCTTTCTTTGTGTTTGCCCATGCGTCTAAACGTAGAAGGGGAGGACAGAGAGAGCAGATATGGAACCCACCAGTAAGTGAAGTGAAATAGTACGTGCTCACGAGCCGGTCCCACTAATGTACTAAAGTTAATAGTATAAAAACATGTTGTCCATTAAATAGGCCGTGGTAATATAAAAACATTATATCAACAAAGGGGAGTACAACAAACATTGCTACTATGTTGCCTATTGACGTGCGGCTTGAAGGCCCTGGTCGCATGTTCGATCCTTGTCCTTTTTCATTTTTAATTTTTACTAGTAAGGTACACGTGCATTGCACGCATGAGATTTGACAACTAAATTATGAATAAATACCACACCATAGCATGTAAGCTTTGATTCATATATGCATGATGTAGATGTTCGTTTAATTCTTATAGTTCATCTCATTCAAAATCAATAAGTTTTATAAAAAAATTAATCTATTTTAAGATTCATGGAATTGTGCATTGTAGAGCATAAAGTAAAAAACAAATAATGGCAATTCATTTAGAAAAAAGAAAATTGGGCAATTATGATACAGAAGATTCTAGAACAAAGGAGGAGTGCTTGTGTTTTGAGGTTTGTGCATTATGCTTAAGTTCTTGTAGATTGTACATGTGGCAGAATGTGGTGGAATGTAGAAGATATCCAACGGCTAGTGGTGCTCGGATTTGCCATCTCTGCACCGTCGGATTGCTTCATCCAACGACCATCTTTCAAAGTTATCCGCACACTATATAGGGGTGTAGATATGGGTCCAAATTTGCTCCAAGACAGTTGGGCCCCCTGGTGTGTAGTTCGTAGCACTTTAATTTTTGGGTCAAAATTTCTTCCATTACAGGTGGACTCCGGTATGTAGTTTGTAGCTTATTTGTAATAATTAAAGAGAACACCAGAGTTTTTTTTTGCAAAAATACCATGGTGCGACATGGAAGGTTAGAAAGGGTGTGCGAGAGATCGGTGACCGATCTAGAGGGAAAACAATTGGGGGAGGGGCGGGGATTGCAACGGTGTTTGGAGTAGTTGTGGGGCGAATGCTACAAAAATATAATCTAAACCCACCCGAATAAATGCCTTCACAAATTAATCGAAGGTTGGAGTCCCCCTCGCAATGTAAATAGCTCCGGCTCTGCGAGGGATGGAGAGGTAGCTTCAATGTGTGGAAGAGACGGTGTGAGAAAGCGAGGTCAATTGAGACATAGATAGAGAGACAAAGTGAGTGTCCCCCGACATTCGTTGAAAAGATATATATGTTGTGGATAGATATTGTCCGATTGAGCTTTTGGGAAGGGTGAGGGCTGGAAGAGAGAGCTTGAGAGATGATCCAGTCACAGACAGGTACACATATCGTTTGTGCATGGGAGGAAGCAAGGTCAATCGATACATAGATAAAGAGAGAGAGATTGAGCGAGTGTGGGTCGTCATGCGATCGAAAGAGTGAGACGGGTTGGAGAGAGTGACCTATATAGACAATGTGCGTGTGAGAGTATACACTATGAATATGTCGAATTAGGCCCAAACATGGAGATATATCGTTTGTGTGTGAGAAAGAGCGAGGTCAATTGAGACATGCATAGAGAGAGAGAGAGAGATTGAGCGAGCGTGGGCCGCCATGAGGTCGAATGAGTGGAACGGCTTGGAGAAATGGATCTAGATAGACAATCTTCGTGAGAGAGTATAGAGTGTGTCGATCGAGGCCCGAACAGGGAGATATATCATTTGTGTGTGAGAGAAAGCGAGGTTAATCGAGACTTAGATAGAGAGAGAGAGAGATTAAGCGAGTGTGGGCCGCTGTGCGGAAGAAAGAGTGAGACGGTCTCTCGAGAGTGACCTAGATAGACAATGTGCGTGCGTGCGCACGAGAGGGAGGGGGGTCTAGATAGGCAATGCATGTATCTACCGAGAGAGGGTGGGAGGGGGAGAGAGAGAGACAGAGAGCTCGACATGGAGTGCAATGGCGGGTGTGTGAGAGTTAGAGATCGAAACATGGAGAGAAAGAATGAATGTGCGGAAACCAATAGCTTTGTAAGCTGGTTAGGAGAGGAAGATTGATCAATAGAGGAAGTATGTAGCGTGTGTGCCGAGGGGGGGGGACCTAAAAACAACATTTGAATGTAGATAGTACTAGACTTAATATTGACATTTTAATTTAGTGTACATTGTAAGATTTGAATTGAGGACCATGCATATGGCTTCCGTATTTATTTCGAATTCGTGCCATACTAGGTTTGGAAAGGTTGATATTGACTCAATTGTTGTGGTATTTTGTATGTATGTGGTCATATGCTTGAATCCATCCAAAGTTTTCTCACTACCATGGTGTTCATCTTATACATATATGATTTTGTATTAAAAAAGTAGCGTGGATACCCTGAAATGCGAAATCCACGTTAGAATTGGAGATCGCTATGTGACAAACACACTCTAAGTCAAAGAACTCCTCATTAATTAATTCATAGTATCTCGTTTCGAAGGACTAATTATTTGCAAGGAAAACACGAGCATGGTAATACATAGTACAAGATTCGTTTGCCAATGAAAGAAGATTCGTTTGCATTCTCAAATGTAGGTGCACCAGGCAGACCAGGGTCATGTCGTGGTGGTCGCGTGTGTCGTACGGATGCTAGCACCCACCCCCTCCCTCCCCCTCCCCCCCCCCCAAAAAAGAACGACGACAAAAAAAGTTCGCGCTTCCACATTTCGGATTGAAATATCTGGCGGCCCCAATTCTAGCCCTGCAAAATCTCCATTCTCCCCCATCCCCTTTCGCACCCAGAGCTCTCAAATCCCTAATTCACCGCCAACCCAAGCAAAATTCGAATCGCCCTTCATCTCGTCTCTTTCCTCACCTCTGTGACGGACGACAACGACGAAGATGATGGTCGTGCTTCACCACTGCACTAGAGCTACCTCATCTACCCCCTCGTCCACCGCACCGGGTGGTCCACCCACAATGTCGGCTGCCGCAGCCGACGTGCCTCATAGACACCGACTTCCACCGCATCAGGTGCACTTCACCGACGCCGTCTCCCACCTCACCGAGGCTACTTCACCGAGAACATCGTCACACCTCCACCCCCGGCGCCGTTGGTGCTTCACCAATGGCCTCGTCCACCGCATCATAGCGCTCCGCTGCCGCTCGAGATCTGCATCTGTACGCGACCAGCCAATGCCAGCGCATCACCCTCAACAGCATTGAAGTGACCGGCACTCTAGCTAGGCGAGCATGCCCAAACGCCGGCCTGAACTAGGTATCCACATATCACTCCCTTGTGCACTGTTCCGACGATGTTTGGATATCCTTTTACTGCTCTCTTAGCTTACACGCCTATGCAACTCTGACTTTAACTCTTATTTCTTCTGGAGATATCATCTGAAACAAGCAAAACCATTTTTTAGCGAAGCATGACGGTGCTACGGGATCTGGTACACATCCCGCACGCCGGTATAACCTTGTAAGTACCTGTCCTCCGGTACAACAGCAAGGTCGATTCCTCTCATTTGATCAACCATTCGCCGTGTCAAAAATGCAGAGGGGGATGCAAGGAGCACAAGGCCTGCACACCCAAGCAAGTGGCAACATGGACTTGTACATGGAACATCCCAAGCGCAAGCAGAGCTGCAGTGAGCCTGTACAATGAGCTAGCGTAAGTCCCTGCATTTCATTTAATTCGTACTGGCCTGCGTGTATGATTTGTGTGCAGTGGCGGATCCACGAATTCAAGTTACCAGGGGCAAAAATTTAACTTAAAATATACGAAGGCACTTGCACTCCGGAAATCAACATAACTTGAGAAATGTGAAGCTACATGCACTTTGAAAACCAGCTAATGATCCAAAGTAGTTCCAGATTATAAAACACTAAATGATGTAAGCACCAAAAAACATAAAATGCAACATGGTATACAAGGACTACTAACATGGACTGTACCTGCTTGAATTATTCGTTCTCTGGCCGAAAATATCCAAGTGTAATTGCACCTATAACGAGTGCGCAAACTGCATATCAATATATCTATCCTGCACAAGTATGCCAATAGTTTCAAACAACAGATTAGAAAAGTATTATGCTAGGTTGTCATGATACGGGGACTTTATGGTAGATGGCCTTGATGTTTCCTCAAGCCATGAAAATGTACTATAATTTGCTTGTCATCAATTCCTGCAAATCTCTATCTTTCTCTCAATATAGCAGATCATCATTAGACACTAAATCGTTCAATGGGAGCTGGCAAAATGCTTGCATTAGATCCCTCATTAGACACTATATGTTCATCACCAGGAGCATGTAAAATGTTTCCATCAAATCCTTCATTAGCAGTCTGTTCATTAGACACTTCAGGCTCAAGAACAACATGAGCTTGTATGTTTGCACCGGAAACTTGATTAGACACATCAGGTTCAGTCAGTTCAGTATTGATTGGGGGAGTTATAAAATAAGCAGAAATTGGTTTCATTTTCTTATAGATTCCCTACATACAAGCAGTTTTACAACACCGTCAGGTTTAACTATTGGCCATAAATTGAACAGTTGAATTAGATATAATCAGGGATCTGATGTACCTGCTTGTTGCGCATGCTGCTCTTGCAAGCTGCGACTATCCGTTTGTGCAAGCTCGATGCCATGCCCGTGCTGCCGCCGCTGCCTCCCACGCAGGCTACACCCAGGGTTGGATCTTCATCTTCTTATCCTTCCATTCGCTTGAAGCCCGGCGACCGGCATCCAACTAGGGCGCGAGGAATGATGTGTCGGTCTGTCCAGCGGCGGCTAGGTTAGGAGTGAACCAGACTGGAGGCTAGAGCGAATGAATTGGGGATTTTTCTTGCTGTCGATCGATATGGGAGGCGCTCGTTTGGGCCGCGAGCCTGCTATAGGGCCTGCCTTGCACTTACGTTATTGGCCCATCCAAATTGAAATATTTTTCTTCATTTTTTACATTGCCTGCTCGTGCGCTGGGACGAACAAAACTAGCCTGGGCCAACCTGGATGACTCAAACTAGGTGCGCACTTTCCAGCCACCCGAGGCGGCCGCCCATACCAGCCCCTATGGTGGCGTCGCCCCTTTTTGCGTGTATGATTGGGGTAGTGAAAAATATTCCAGTGGCGCTTTTGATTTACCCACAGAATGGTTGAATTACTTGTTTCTATGAATTGAGTTCGCCAATAATGTGAAGGATGCCAGTCTTTTCATCCTATTGTAGATTGCTTAGATCTCGATATGCCAAATGTAATCGCATGAAACATATAGTAAAAGGCAGTGTGATGTGTGTTGCTACAACTAGTCTGACAACCCGTCCTCATATAACATATCAAGGATGCACCATCTTATCAGATTAACCATTCGACTTACCAATGCAGTGTGGGAAGAAAGAAGTATTGGGACTGCGTATCCAAGCAATTGATGCCATGGACTCCTTCGTAGAACCTTGTAAGCGAAAAAGAAGTTGCAGTGTGCCTGTACAAAGAGCTAGCGTAAGTTCAGTTACCTGCTTCTCAGAATTTTAGTTAGCCACTGATTGCAAAATTGTTCAATTATGTTGCTTGGCTTAATTTAGTTTGCTACTGATTACATAATGCCATAGCCTGTTAATCCTATTATAGACTGTGCCTATCTATGTGTTTGATACTTACTGTTAAGAATTACCTGTTTGCCTGAACTTAAATAGCTACTTAAGCATATAGATAGCTGGTCATATGTACTTCTAGGGTGCAGCAAAATTCATGTGTAATTTACGTTCTGATACCCTATTTGTTTAAATGGTTTGCTGTTATCACTTGCAGCACTAGTAATGTTTGCATGCTCATAGACAGACAACTGTCAGGTTTATATGAGGGACAACGTCTTTTTAACTTATATATATATGTGTTGGAATCATTTTGCTTACATCAAAGATATTTATAGATGTCTGTGTTGCTGGTAAACGGTACCGACTTGTTACTTTAATACGTTGCCAAGAACTTGTTAGTTTTACTAGTTCATGTGTAATTAAATACGTTGCCAAAACTGGTTAGTTTTACTAGTTTGATGCTAGTTTCTTATGGCTCTTGCAACACTTTATTTATGATTGCTAACATTCCAGTTTGCAGGATCCAACTGAAACTCCGTTGGCACAACAGGTATGTTTTCAAAAACTTCCTTCTTTACCTGGTTTGCTGCTGTAACTTATTGCTGTAATCATCTTACCAACTTCAAGTTTTCAGGATCCAATTGGAAGTCCAATTGCACAGCAGGTACATTTTCAAAAATATATTTGTGTAACAGGTTTGCTGCTGTAACTTGTTGCTCTAATCAAGTTACTGACTACTCAACTTTTGATGATCCAAGAGAAACTCCAATGCCACAACAGGTTCCTTTTGCAAAACTTGTTTGTTTAACTGCTTTGCTACTGCAACCGGTTGCTCTAATCACGTTACTGGCTACACAACTTTTCAGGATCCAAGAGAAACTCCAATGCCACAACAGGTACCTTTTGCAAAACTTGTTTGTTTAACTGCTTTGCTGCTGCAACCGGTTACAATGATGTTAATAACTAGTTTTCAGCATCCAATCAAAACTCTTTAATTCCTTGTTTGTTTAACTGGTTTGCTGTTCTAACTCCCAGTTGAGATGTTTTGCTAACTTCAACTTTTTGGAATCCAATAGGAATTTTAATGGCAAAACAGGTTAGCCCCCATGGACGTTGTATCATCCCACATCAGTGGCACCGGCTCAATCGTGCATCATGAATTGCCAACTGCTGATGCTCTAGAGGCTAAACTATTGGTAGAAAGAGATTCTGCTTCTGCACTTAGAGATGAAGTTGACATGTTGAGGAAGCAAACAACACAATCACAAGTAGTACTCAAGACAACCATTAAATATTTGGTGGATTTCAAAACAAAGCAAGCTGAGACTGACCGCACTGTTAAGGTCCTGAAGGAAAAAAGGAAATTAAATTCCCACTTGGTAAATCATAGGTGAATTTTTTTCCATCGTTGAATAACCTTTGTGTTGTTTGTTCATGTAATCGATCGAACCATTTGTTTTAGAGATCATGTAATATATATATTTTTGGTTTGTAATTTTTTTAGCATGAGTCTGTATTAATTGATAAGACTCTGAGACATTTCATTTTGATTGCTATGCCAGACCTACAAATATGCCAATCGGGTTGAATGTGCATTCAGCAATAATAGTAGTATAGATGGTCCTTAAGTGGCACGCATTTGAAAGGGCCAAGATGTTGTACTAGCTTTGCTAAAAAAATGATGCTCTTCTAGCAAAAAAAGTATGTATGTTAGTTGATATTATTGATCCATATACTTTATAAGTGTTTATATGTCTGTTAGTTTGTTCATTATTGGTTTATTGACTCAGTATTTTGAATCTTGAGACATCGCTTGTGTACATATCTAAATGGGAGTACACTATATGCTGCGTGTGTCATACATGTTACACTTGAGTTGGACATAAAGTGGTTTCAAATATTCGAATTCACCTTAAACTGAATTCTACCTTCTGAATTCGAGTATCGACCTTTTATAAATCATATTCATATATGATAGTGGAGTACATCTTTGTTGTGCTTTTGAAGATATATAAAAAAACATAGAATGATTATAAAGATTTGTATAAGAATACAAAATGGATTCAAATTTAGTTGCCAGGGTAAACGTGAATGCTTATTGTCCCAAAATTTGAAAGAAGCAGCAAAATATCTACTCCCACGTCGGCTTCCCGAAGCCAGTGTTTGCGAGATGGAAATTACTGTCTACCCCTTACACGGACAATCCATCGGCCCAATTTCCACTGCTCTCAATAGGGGTAGGTTAGTAACTTCAATTAGACGTGTCACGACCGCCTCTGAGCCCATTCAGACACGGTGGGCGCCAAACGTGGGCGGCAAAACACATTTGATTAAAGCTCGTCCAAAAGACCTCTGTCTCTCCCTCCATTTCCCCATTCATAAACGGTGGGCTGCAAAACAAACTCGACTCGGCCGAAATCGATGTAGGCAAATATTTTTAATAGGGAAAGGTTTGTAACTTCACTCAGACGTGGCACAACCGCCCTACCTGTCAGCCCCCACTACAAAAAAAAGACACATCCGTGACATTTTCAGCTGAATGAATTTTTTTCTGTCATGCTTATGACACTTCTATGACGATAATTGTGACAAAACCCGGTATCATCATAGATGTGGTGGGCTCCTACTTCTATGACAAAAAATCATGACAGAAAATGGGCTTTTCGTCCTGGGCGGGCCAGAGACGCACCTGCATGACATTCTTTGGGCCGTCCATGACGGAAAAAATCATGGTAGAAGCGAGGGCGAGGAAAATTTCGGGGAGTTCCTGGTTACGGTGGGTGGTCGGGGCCGAGCGATGCACGGAGGTTTGCCAGTTTCTCTCGTACACGTACGTGCGTGTGTGCGAGGCGTTGCGCTCTAACTGAACCCGAGCGAGGCGTTGGGCTCTAACTAAACCCGAGCGATTGCACTAGCTATGTTACTGAACCCCGATCGATCCCTTGCTATTAACTGAACCCGAGTGATTCCTTCGCTACTGCTGCTAACTGAAGCTGATCGAAGCTGCCTCTTGATGAACAGTCCCCGGTGGGGATTGGATGAACAGTTCCCGGTGGGGGTTGGATGAACAGGATCCCGTGGTAGTAGAGGTCGTTGCCGCTGGATGAACAGGACCCCGATCGAGGAGGCCTGGTGGAGGGTGGATGAACAAGACCGCGTGGAGGCTCCATGAACAGTAGCCGGTGGAGGGTTGATGAACAGGACCCCCCGTGGAGGGCTGGTTGAATAGGAGCCGGTGGATGCTGGATGAACAGGACCCCGTGGAGGGCTGGTTGAATAGTAGCCGGTGGAGGCTGGATGAACAGGCCCCCGTGGATGAACAGTAGCTGGTGGAGGCTGGAGGAAGTCGACGGTGGATGAACAGTAGCAGGTGGAGGCTGGAGGAAGTCGACGGTGGATGAACAGTAGCAGGTGGAGGCTGGAGCGAGGCAGTAGACGGGGGATGAACAGTAGCCCGTGGAGTCCCGTTTTGCGGTACGCCACACCCCTCCCGATGAACAGGACCCCGTTTCGACCGTAGGCGCTCCAACACAAGTCCGTTTCCTCCGTTTTGCGGTACGCCACACCCCTCCCGATCAACAGCACCCCGTTTCGACCGTAGGCACTCGAACAGAAGGCCGTTTCCTCCATTCTGGGGTACGCCAGACCCTTCCCGATGAGCAGGACCCTGTTTCGACCGTAAGCGGTCGAACAGAAGGCCGTTTTCCTCCGTTCTGCGGTACGCCAGACCCCGTTCCGGCTGTTCCGTCCAAGCCGGTTGGCTCTCGATGAACAGGACGCGTTCCGACCCAGTGGCTTGGCTCCTGATGAATAGGACACGTTCCGACCTAGTGGCTTCGCTCCCGATGAACAGGACGCTGTTTCCTCCGTTCCGACCCAGCCGGTTAGCTACCGATGAACAGGACAACGTCTCCATTGCCTCTCCATGTACACGAGCCCTGGTCGTACAAATGCACGAGTAGGCGTTCGAGACCCTGCCCGTATGTACGTACGTGGCCGTATTTTTTGGCATCTGGCTGTACGTACGTGTACTCGGTTTTGACTAGACTGCCTGAACTGCTACGTCGGGGGCTCTACTACTACACGTGCCGCTGCTTGCTCGGCCACGGTTCATCATTGCAGAGAGACCGATCGACCAGTATGTACGTACACGTTCGCGACCAGAATGACAACGCTACGTACGCTTCGACCAGGTGGGTCCCGACTATCAGGGGGGATAAGGAGGCACTTCCTTACTTGCGAAGTTATTGATGGTGGGTCCTAGCGGTCAGGGGGTAGAATCATTTTTTTTGCCCATAATATGGACGCACTTCCTTGCGTGCGAAGATGTAGCTGGTAGGTCCCAGCTGTCAGGGGGGAAACATTTTTTTCGCAAAATACAGAGTCCCTTCCGGTGGGTCCCCATTGTCAGGTGGAGGAATAATTATTTTACGTGTAATAAGGAGGCACTTCCTTGCTGCGGCCATGGACCCAGATGTCAGCCTCTCCACGTACAGTCCTCTTCCGATGGAAGTCGTTCCTTGACCATGTTGACCATGCCGCGCCGAGAGCACCAAGGCGGTGGACGACGGCGGGGCCTGGAAGGGGATGACGCGGAGCCGGGGAAGACGCGGCAGTGGATGCCCACGCGGAGGGGAGTACGAGGGTTGACTGGTTCGACTGCGGTGTGAGGTTGCCGTCGCCGCAGAATAACATGGGTTGTGGGTGAGTAGAGGGATGGCCTGGCCAGCGGTTGGAGTAGGGTGGGGCGATGAGGCCTGCGCGGCAGCACAACCGGCCACTGGAGGCAGGAGCAGGCGGTCTCGTCGGCGCTGGTTTGGGCGGCTGGTGCAAGAAGAGCTGCGATTGAAGAAGCAACAGGACCGTTCAATTAAAATCCAACTGTCACTGCTGCTAGAATCGTTTGTTGACTAAGTTGACAAAGCCCTGCATACGCATCAACTTAGTAGGCCCACAGGTCAGCATCCGAACCGGTGTGCCCCAGATGTCAGTGGGAGGAATCATTTTTTTCGCGTAATAAGGAGGCAGTTGCTTGCGTGTGGCCATGGACCATGGGGGTCCCTACTGTCAGCCTCTCCACGTACATCCCTATTCCGATGGCTGTCATTTGTTGAATGTTGAGCACGCCACGCCTAGAGCACCAACGCGATGGACGACGGTGAGGCCTAGGAATGGAACGACCCGGAGCTGGCAAAGACACAGCAGTGGATGCCCACGCTGAGGAGAGTATGACGGTTGACTGGTTTAGCTGCGGCGTGAGGCTGCCGTCACCGGAGAATAACAGGAGGTGCGGGTGGGTAGAGGGATGGCCAGGCCAGCGGAGGGAGTAGGGTGGGCCGATGAAGCCTACGCGGCATCACAGCCGGCCACAAGAGGTGGGAGCAGGCAGTCCCGCCGGCGCTGGTTTAGGCGGCTGGAGCAGGAAGATCAGAGATTGAAGAAGCACGTCGGCCGTTGGATGGACATCCAACAGCCACTACTGCTAGAATCGTGTGTTGACTGACAAAGCCCTGCGTAAACAAGTCAGCCTCGAAATCTGTGGCGTGTACAACCCATTTGCTATTATTTTTATAATTTACAGCCCATTTGCTAATTCATATGAAATTTATTGCAGCCCATTTTCCAATTTTAGAATTGCTGCCCATTTTCTGGTCAGTGCCATGGTTAAAAATTTGAACTAAAAAATATGCGAAATTTTAAAAATTTGCATATTTTTGCTGGGGAACAAAATATTCTTAATCCAAAAATTAGTAGCCATACTAAAACAAATTTAAAAATAAAGTAGTACTATGTCATGTTAAAATCCAATGAAATATAAAATATCAGTGAAGAACAAAAACAAAAAATGAAACTAATTGCCCATTTGCTATATTTTTTTTTGGAATTTGCAACCCCTTTCATATTACTTTTAAGATATACTGCCCATACTCTTTGGCCAGGCCGGAATGCATCCCTCCTCGTCTTGAAAGATTTGCAGCCCAGTAAGTCGGAGAAAACAAATAGGCCTAGCTTGGGTATTCTTAAAAAAGAAATAGTGGGCTACCTATTTTCCCAAAGAAAAAATTGCTGGGCTGGTCATGTTGTTAGACAGGCCACAGAGACCGCACAACCCAGTTTATAGCCTGCTCCTCTGAACAAATCCTCAAAAAAAAAGTTGTGCAATTCTATCGTTAATTGACTATACGTTGACAATGATGTGGGTCCCAGATATCAGCAGGGTGGATTAGAGTAAAAAAACAAGGGGTGCATCTGAGTAGTAAAAGAGGCGCTTGCTTGTGTTCGGGAGTGGACCTGGTGGGTCCGTACTGTCATACTCACAACTACAGTCCTCTCCCGAGTCACTATGTTGACAGGGCCGGACGGCGGCGCCACAGCGAGTGCACCAAGGCGGAGGACGACGGCGAGGCCTCGGACGGGAATGAACAGGATCCAGGGAACATGCAGCAGTATGGCCGTAGGCGGAGGGGAGTACGAGGGTTCACTGGTTCTGGTGCGGGGTAGGCTGCCATCGCCAGAGAAGAATAGGATGTCGGGGGGAGTAAAGGGATGGCCTGGCCAGCATTTCAGGGTACGATAGGGCGGCGATGCGTGCACGGTAGCGCAACCAGCCATAGAATGCGGGAACAGGCGCTCCCGCCGGCGCAGGTTTGGTTTTGGCGGCTGGACTGGTCAGACCCAAAAACTCATTATGCTGGATTATAAGAATTAATTTTATATGGCTAAAACTTATTGTAAAATGCTGCGGAGCACCTTTTTCTTCTTGAGGTTTTTTTAGACAATTTTCTTCTTGAGGTATGAAGCCGAGCACATTCAGAAGCCCTGGGATAAAGTGGTGTTGCCAATGTGTTGGGCTGGGTTGGGCATTCTTATCGAAAAATAATAATGGACCAGAACTATTTACGACTTTGACTACGATTTGCATGGGTCCACTGGTTGCAAGAAGAAAATGGTGGGAGAAAAAAGACCGGTCGCTATCTTTGCCTAAGAATAATATCGACTGAATGTAACGACACTCTCATAGATAATATCCTCCTATTAAAGTTTGACTTTCAAATCGTAAATTTAAAGAACCGGTGCATGAGCATTTAGCTTTATTTATTTACTTATTTATGTTTAGGGGACCATGAGCATGTACCTAGGCTGGATTCATGTGAGAGCCTCCCTTCCAGTTAATTATGGGCTCCTCTATTGGGCCTTCATCAGTGGGCTGCATGTTATCGACAAGTGGAAAATGTGTTCCGTACCAAAAATAGTATGTGCTACGTATGGGGCACTAAAGGATAGGACCATGCAACGACTTCAAAAACATTGTGTTTGTCGTTCTAACAACACATTTATTCGACCAACAGACGAAATATACTACCGATTGTACATTGAAAACAACAGCAACAACAACCAGGGCTGGGGGTGCAACAAAAGCAGTAAGCAGGCCAGAAGAGTAAAGACGCAACTCTCTCTTCCAAACCAAACATCAGCCATCATTACAAAAGGGCTACCAAAAAAGAACAAGTGTATGCATCAAACTAAATAAAGATCCTACTACACCAAGTGTACGCATCTAACTAACTGGCTCAGTTAGACGTTACTATTTATTAAGCTGCGGGGATTGGCTGATGGCTTGAACCAGATGGGTGCCTGACGGGGGAAACTCCAGCCAGCAGGTCGAAGTCTGATACTTACGACCCTCTCTCCTACTTTGGGCTGCAGAGCGTGGTGGCACATATCAGGGTATGGTGCATGGAGAGACGCATGGTATGCTGTGTACACACAGTTTTGCCTGATGAACGAAACTGCGCTGCCATCATGATCCTTGCCATCGGTTATCTCCTGGTTAATCATATAATTCAGTCCGAGAAACAAAGAGCGTGTACCAAGGCTACTTACCAGCCTCCAGTCAAAAATTCCTGAAGGCCCAGAGAAGATGGGATCCTGCTCAAAGACCTTGCAGTGACTGTGATTGTATTCCACGAAACAACACGTCCGATACGTGTGAATGATCATCAATCGTTTGCCATTGTCTAATCGAGCCAGGAACCACCTGCGACTGCCATGCCACTTTTCTTTGAAAGGTTCTGGGATTAGGAAGGGTAGGGACACCAGGAGGCCTACAACATCGTATCAAGTTGGAGTCAAATAAAAAAGGGCTCGTACTGTAGTCAATCTTAAGAACAACATGTTATGAGCAGGAATATTTTTTCAGTAAATGTTGACAGTAATATAAGCAAGCCATCATGATATCATAGGAAAGTAACATACTGCTGTAATAGCCGTTTGTAGCGATGACTGGAGTAGGCCAGCAATACGTCCAGCCATAGAAGGAGTCCACAACGTAAATGAAGCCCTTGTGTTCAATGGCATCAGAGAACCATGGAGGATGTATGATCCTACGATGGACGTGCAGATTTATCCACTTACTGCAGTGACCTGTCAGATAGGCGAGACCGTGGTTGAAGAACACAATTAGCCTGAAGTCTTTATAATTCGCAGATCTTGTGGGCACTTGGCAGATTACAACCTTGAGCAAATCAAACTTGGTATCATGTTGGCTACTGTAAGATTCCGAGTATTCTGGGCCGCGGTGCCAAAGCAGTGCAGTGTTAATCGAAGGAAGGGGGATCAATCACCGGGTGTAGACCTCCACGAGCATCCAGCTGCCGCGACCGTCGGCGAGCACCATCCAAGACGTGTTCATGCCGACCCAGTACATACCGTTAATGTAGTTGAGGGTGACGGGGATCGGATCGCAGTCGAGGGGGTTGGTGCTCGCCACCCTACGATCGTTATGCTGCGTGACACGTCGTTTCTGAAGATCAGGTGGCATCAGCAAGCAGGGAGCTGGCTTAAAAAGCTTCGGCCTGAGGGCTTTGAGTAAACGGTACAGCCCCGACGAGCACGCGGCGAGCGGCATGATACTGAGATTGTCCACACGCGAAACAATGAGCTTGATTACCTCTGTGGGGAGCGAATTCCAGCCACTCTTTCGGCGGACGCTGCTCGGTTCTGCCATTGTTAGTGGTTGGGTTCCGGAAGAGGGGAGAGGCGCCTTAGCGGGGATGGAAGATTGGACGATTATGTGCGGACGAGGATGGAGAAGCGAATATGTGCTGCGGGAAGTGGACAGGTGATGATGACAACAACATGCCGCTTGACTTACGAGACACATCCTAGCAGCGTAGGGTCATATCGATGCCAGACAACTTGCTTGAGTGATCACAGTACTAGTACAATAAACTACAGTACCTACTACTGTGCCCTAGTTTGCATATAGTGGAGTAGGACTCTGCTCTACTATTAGCACCGGAGGAGTAGTATATTCTAAAATAGTTACAAACTTCAATGCCCGAGCGTGGAACGACTATGAACCGCCATCGGTGCTAACTCCAACCCCAGCAAATGTTCGCTGGGAGACATGGCAGTTGCAAACGCCCGCGACGCAGTTACAGTACGTGTGTAAGGGTGGCGGTTTTGTCAAATACCATGGCTTAAAAACATGCCACCGTCGGATGGAAATCTGACGGTTATGTGGGATTCGCCAGGATTGGGCTCGTGGCGAACAATCGCCAGATATCATTACTAAAAAAGGTTAAAACACCCGGGGCTATAACTTGCACCGGCTGACCACTAACAATGATACTAACATAGTTGTAAAATGGTCAAAGAACGTGTCTACGTGGTGTTTGGAATTATATGCAAACTAGCAAGATGCCCGTGCATTGCACGGAACATCAAGATGCATTTTTTTACAAAACACCTGTTGTGATTGACCCATGCAGGAGTAATCCCATGTGTAAAAACTAATGATATCTCGAGAATTTCATCGAAAAAATGGTATCTCAAGAATTTCATCGAAAAAATGATATCTCAAGAAAGATGAGAGATAAGGTGAGGAGGAGTGGGGCGTGGTGGTGACTGGTGGTTGGACTGGGCGGAGGCATGGGGATGGATGGCGCCGGCAGCGGTCACCATGCCAAATTGTTCCAGAGGCTTCCTTTTTTAATTGCTCAGCAATGAGGTTGTGGGAGATAAGGATGAACGAGGCAATGCCTTATTTGCAAATGTGGAGAGGGGTGTGGGTATCTTTTTGCAAAATTGCCATAGTTTCCTTCCTATCCGTCAGATATAGATCGGACGGCCTATATTGCAGGATGGCAGGCACACCATCATCACCAACTCTGTTTTTTATCTAGGGAGTACTAGTAAGGACACCATCTACTGCTTCGTGTGCTACTCCTGCACTCCATTCAGCGGGCGCAACGTCCCCTACAGCCACTCCCACCCACGCTCCATTCAGCGGACGCAACGTCCCCTACAGCCACTCCCGTTTCATGGACGGCCTGGTCGATGCCTGCAAGGTGCCTTGCGTCTACAAGAGTTTCAGCTGCGAGAGGTACGTCGACCAGCACTCGCTGGCGAAGCATAGTTCCAGATGCACGCACGCGCCCTACTACTGCTATGAGTGCACAGTGCCATTTGAGGGCTCGCCGGGGAGCCTCGTGCATCACCTCACGGCACCGTCCGTCAATCACTACTGGCCTGCGGCGGTGAACATCAAGTATGAGATGTGCTACCCGTTCATCGTGCCAGAGTCACTGGAGGATCACCGCCGCCTGCTAGTCGCGGAGGAGGACGGCAACATCTTCCTCTTGGTCGTGGGCACCGGCAAGGCCCGCGCAGGCCGCAGCCCCGTCTTTGAAGTGTGCGTCAGGGGCAACGCCGCTGACGCTGACACGAGGCCGATGTACGGGTGCGTGCTCACTGTTACTACCCCTCCAAAGTATGAGGGCGCCCACGCAGCCTCCATCATGCTAACTGGGACTGTGCCGAGCTGCTCCGTTCCTGGCAATGTGGACATGGAAGATGCCTGGTATGATTTTCACCCCAAGATGGTGCATGGGGACTCCAAGGAGGTTCACCTGGTCATATGCATTACCAAGTCAAATGTTCATCATTAGCCTTCACTCAATGTAATCCGCTGTCTAAGCATGTGGAGACTTCTTATTTATATAGTATAGAACCTTCCATGCATGATCTTGCTCTATTAGAGTATCGCGCTTGAATAAAAGTGTATCCATTTATGGTTTAGTCTAGAATCTTCCATGTATCCTTTTGCTCCATTAGAGTTCTCGCTTGCCATTTACAAGATTAATTGAGAATTTTTACGACGGTAATGGTATAAGAGCATGGTTAATAGTATAGCCAACTGTTAACTATAAGAAAGTGCCATGTCATCTATAGCCAACTTATAGCCAACATGTATAACAATTAGCTATAAGTATGTGCTACTTTATTCATACATGGCCCACTTTCCACTCTCACATAGTGCCTAGGAGCACGTGCTATAGCTGGCTCTTGCATGAGAGCCCGCTTACATTCTCTCTCCTATCCTCTCTCCTCCAACTAAGCATTAGAAATATTACTTTACTTCTTACAGCCTGCTAACTGTACCTTATTGTACTCGCTCTAAGTCACCTTACGAAAACCAAATAGTCCCAAAACACTTAGGCGCGGTGCATTAACGCCCACCTCATTTCTTGTTTCTTGACATATCAACCAATAAGAGAAGTGGGGCGTGCATGTTTTCAATGACTCAAGACTAGCAAACACGACATGCAGTGGTTAGTTCTTTGCATGCAATGCTATTAATTAGCAAATAAACATTAAGTTCTCTCGTTTTCCCCTCCTTCTTGGTCACGGTGCACAACCTAAGATGACTTATTCACCTAGATGGAGGGAGTAGTCGGGATTCACCAAGGAGCAAAACCAAGTGGTAGGCTGCTCCTGTCGTGTTGGCGTAGCAACTCAGTAGAGTCACGATGCACAACCTAATATGACTTATTCACCTAAACGGAGGGAGTACATGCATGGTGGTCTAGAAAAAATAAACAAAATTTATACTCAAAAAATAATTCTTAAAGATCATTTCTTGCAAAGCACAATAAGTGTTATTTCTTCACAACTTTTGGATGCAGGTTGAACAGTTGAACGCTTTTGTTTGCAAAAGATACTTTTTTATCTATTTAGCCTACATTTACTATTCACCCGGATGTTCGGGAGCTCTAGAGAAGAAATAATATCCAAAGAAACCTATCGATACTCGTTACACATGAGATGACCCCCACATACTTTGTCAAAATAAACAACTCCCCGATCAATGCATTTCACTGTTCTGTGCAACGCACGGGCACCTTACTATATATAGTACGACCATAAATTTAACTAACATTATATATAGTACGATAAATGCTCATGCATGTCACCAAAAATTATATCATTGAAAACTATGTTCAAATACGAATCCAACGATATAGTTTTTGTTGACATGCACTAACATTTTGTCAGTTAAATCTTCAGTCAAATTACATGGGAGACTAATAAACCACGACGGAGGTAGTAGTACTAGTGTAGAGGGCGGCGCTGCACGGGAGTCTCACCCCGCTCGTGGCGCGGCAGTAAAGCTGTCATATCACAAAACCCCACCACTCCCAGTAATAAGTGGCCTGGTAAAATAAACGGACAAGCAACCATCACATCCCTCTGTCTTTTTTGCATTTCATCTCTCTGCATTTACTTTGTCCGGTTCATCTTGCACACTCGACCCCTAGCTACTACTCCTAGTATCCCTAGCTACTACTCCTAGGGCCAGTTCTTTTGGCGGCTTAAAAAATAAGCCGTCTCTTCCCCAACTTTTCCCATAAGACTATAGTCACAGTGGAGAGTAACATAAGGCGCCTCACTCATTCATTTGGGCTTCTAAACTACTACCTCCGTCCTGGTTTATTAGTCACCATTGTAATTTGTGCTAAATTTTGACCAAAGATTTAACAGATAAATGGTTAGTGCATGTCAACAAAAGTTATATAATTTTTGGTGACATGCATAAACATTTCATTAGTTAAATTTATGGTCAAAATCTGACACAGATTACAATGGGGACCAATAAACCAGGACGGAGGTAGTAGTTATGGGATTACTAATCTAGAAGCCTAAAGGAACTGGCCCCTGGTACTCCTAGTAGTAGTACTCAAAATTTGGAATTCCAATTGCACGGCACAACTTGTTAGGCAAAAAATTCGATACAGGGTGTACGAAGCAGTTTGGGAATTTGCATGCCTTCCCGACCAGTGAGATACTCCGTACAAAGTACGATAGAGAAATAACCATAGAGAAGGAAGCTAAAAGTAAACAATCAAATGAGCATTTTTGCATTTCTTTTGCATTGAATCGTTTCACAAGTTTGACTAGTGCTGTTTTTCTACTTTTACAAAAACCGCATCGTAATGTTAAAACGTGCATTTGCACGTACATAAGTAATAGTAGTAGCACAGTCTGCAAGCATATATAGAGAGAGACGTGTAGTGCGATATATAGTTAAGTTTGTGCTATATGCACGTACTTACAAAATGCGTACGGATACACAAGGTTTCCAAACTTTTCCTTTTACATACTTAATTAAGGACACTAATAATTCCTGGACGTTCGGGATTTATCATTTGGGTCCCAAAACTAATGAGATCGCCTTACGAAACTAAATTATCCCTAATAAAAGCCACGACGCTCGCACGAGCGCTTGCGGCGCGCCACGAGTGCCCTGGTGTGTGGCCGTTTCCCAGTGCGCCGACACAACGCCTCTTCCTCAGCCTCGCAACTTGCAAGGTGCTGATTGGCGTCTTGCCGACGGGCGAGCGCGATCTCACCGGTGTGGTGATCCGGCGCCAACAGGTACTCCTCCTCGCTGGAAGCGTGCACCCGGTCCACGTACCGCCAAGCGTAGATGAGGCACTTGGGCCCGACTGCACTCAGGGCTTTGGCACGGGCGTCCTCCGCCACCCTCACGACCCTCACACGAGCCTTCTGCCAAAGAGCCAATTGCATGACTCTCTTGGCCGCGACATAGGCCTGCCAGGCAGCATGCCTCGCGGCGCGCTTCTCTTCCTCGGCCTTCTTCTCCGCCTCTATTTTGGCGCGCTTTGCCGGAGGCAAAGCCTCCCACAAGGTGACCTCCATTTCTTTCCAAAGCTCCTCAAGGCTGGGGGGCTCCGCGGGTAGCGCGACGTTCTCCTCGTAGCGGGGAGCCGACGCGTCCTCCGACGCGCGTGCTGGCGAGACTGGGAACGCTGACGTGTCACGGTGAGGAGCGGAACGCCGACGCGTCCACCTCGACGCGTCGCGGCGAGGAGCGGAACGCCGACGCGTCCTCCTCGACTAGTGACGGCAAGGAACGGAACGGCGATGCGTGACCCTCCGCGCGGTGCAGCGAGGGGCGCCTAGGGCTTGGGAGGGGCGATGCCATGGTGCTTGACATGAGAGGGAGGGGGAGGAGATAGCGATTAACGTGTGCGTTCTTCCGAATGCCATGGGAGGCACATTATTTATAGCGAGCAATGGCACACATATGTAAGATATGTGGCATGATTAATGTAACAACTAGGTGGGCATATTTGTTGGAGTAAATTACGGGGGAGGGAAGGGGTGGAAAGATTGCTGGTCAGAACGGATTGGATGAGCGCGGGGGAAGGAGAGTCATGCATGCAGATTTTTTCCACACGGAGTGGAGTGGTGGGACTGCCGAAGGGAGAAGGAGAGTCAAGCAGGCAGATTGTTTTCACACATGGAGAGGAAAAGATTTGGAGACGAACGAGCTTCCTGCAGGTATGGGGAATGGTTCATAATAAGTCGTCTTACATGCAATGAACTGACCATTGCATGCCGGGCTAGGTACAGTCTCAAGTCATTAAAAACATACACGCCCCACACATGTTCAGATTTCAAGGTGCACTAAATTATTGCATGCGATGATTAAGGTTGGCCATAGTGGTGGTATCTTAGCTGGTATCATGCACACGGGAATAGCAAACATGCTGATGTGGCAAAGAATTAAAGAAGAGAGGGGGGGGGGGGGTTAGAGTAACATAGGTAGATACCGTATCAAGTTAAATACTATGCTACTTTGTGTCATGCATGGCACTATAAAGGTAGTCCCTTATCATACACTAGTATCATGCACATGATACTAGTATATGGTACTTTCCACTATGAGTAGCCTAAAGAGAATATTGACTAATGCATGTAAAAATCTTTGTCATTTACTAGTGTTCATGCATGCATGCAATGCGATAATGCATTGGTAAACACATTTTTTTGTGAAGAACGAGAGCAGTAATTGAGTACTTTTGCAGACTACAAAAACTATTCCACCGCCTCTATCTTGGTAAGAGTAGGTGAAATTTTTGAATCGAGCCCTTTAAACTAGAAGGGAGGTAGTAGTACTCTAATAGCTAACCTTGTTGTGATGACTAGATAGGACATGGCACACACCTGGACGGAGGAACTAGTCTGCATTGTGCATATAAGTTTTGTCTGAAGTCAATGTACCTCTACTCTGACCAAACTTATACTCCTAGAAAAACGTATCAACATTCACAATGTCAAATCAATATTTTTATACTCATTATGAAATGTAGTTTCATAAAATATATATTTGGTATTGTAGATATTGCTATTTTTAGTATAAATTTGGTCAAACTTTGCAAACTTTGACTTGACACAAATCTTCCCGGAGTAAAAAGGACCAGAGGGAGTATCATGCATGCGGAGTAGGCAAACAAATTGCTCATTTATAGCCGTCCGAAGTCTCAAAGGGCGTGACTGCGCGAGGGAGGCGAAGGTCGTGGGAGGCGTGATGGTTGATGGAATTAAGTGAAGTTACATGCACGCGCCGGCATGGCGTGCGAACACACAGAAGCTAGACCGTCAGGCCTACGATATGGGTCTAGTAGACATGACATCTAGTGGGTCATGCATAGTACTCGAGAACTCTTTGGGGGCATGCAGCCGTTTATCCACCGGGCAAGCCACCACCCCACGCCGTTCACACGCCCTACTCGTCCCCGTCTTCTACCTTACAATAGTTCGCTCCCAGTCGTCTCATCCTTTCACATTACACTAGTTCCACTTCTCCTAACCTGCCTCCAAAATCCATGGCCTCCCAAATCTCCATGATTGGCGGTGTGTACAAAGTTAGAACCATCACTGACGATGAGTTCATCGTCATCTACACCCGTAGATCTGTGATGGTGGAAGCATGCCTTGGTCGCCTCCTACACATGTTCAAAAGTTCAAAGGATGAGTGGGTCGCTGGGCTAGATGTTGAGTACACCACAGTCCTGGAAAGGGAGAAGCTTCTAAAGGAGGCAGAGATGAAGAAGCCCGCCGTGATCCAGGTTTGCGTGCATAACGTGTGCTTGGTCTACCACATATGCCATGCCGACGTTAGGTGCCAGGATTTTGAGTTCTTCCTCAAGGACAAAAGAGTGAATTCGTTACTGTAGACTTTACGAACGACAGGAGAGTCCTGGGTCAGGTAGGACTCGTTGTAGGCCAGCCCTTCGATCTCCAGAAGGAAAGCCTGGTGTCCTCCTCTCAGCCTTCAATGCTGACCCTGGCAGCAACCATGATTGATCCTTCGTACGCTCAACTGAAGAAACCTCACCCGGAGTTTCATCATGCATGGGAGTCGAAGACAATAGATGAAGATCACATCGTGTACGCAGCAACGGATGCCTACCTTTGTTTAAATATCTACAAGGGTTGTATGAAGAAGCAGAGCCCAGTGTCCGGTTCAAGCAAAGAAGTGTCGGCGAAGAGGAAGAGGGACGAGGACGAAGTCGAGGACGTGGACTCAGACTCCGAGTAAGGTGGCAGCGTCGTTGCTCATGCTGGTTCTACTGCAGTGTCAAGCAGACTAGTTGCTTAGTTTTACTTCAGGGGTGTGTTGTGCTGAGCCCCCAGCAGAACTATGTTTATGTTCTTTCTCGTTATTTGAACTCTTTAGTACGTATAGTACTAGTATGTCTGACTATTGTTCTTCTTGTAGTTGGTAACTCATATCTTCGCGTTCCTACTGTACTTAATACGTACTAGTAGTATAATTTGGGTCAGTCAATTTGTGAAAGAAGTTCGACGGAGCGAAGGAAGAAGACGGCAGAGAAGCTACCCCAGTATCTATATTAGGGTGGCAGGGTGCCCATGATCTATCTTATGAGTGTTGGGTGTGGAATGCAGTTTGTGGGAAAAAATGGATCGTGCCCGGGGTTAAACGGATGACGGCGGTGGGGGGAGCATGGTGGTGGCAGGAGGTTCAGGGGAGGGCGGGGCGGCGACGGCAGGCGGTTAGGCCTGTGGCGGGCTGGCGGCTCGATGCCTGAGAGAGAAGATGAACAATGCATCAATTTCGGAGGTTGAAGAAGCCCTTCTGGCCGTCCATGTTGCATCCAACAGCTCACAAGAGTCGATTGACCCAAATTGTTCCTTCAGATTGCAAGATCCACGTGGCATTCAAGGTCTCGAAGGTAGATTCCACGTCCGCACCCGGTTTGCGGGCTCAACGCGGGTGCGATCAGCTTCTGCCGCGATAGCCACCATGCACGCCTCCTCCGCGCGGCCGGAGATGACAATGACACGCTAGCTCCTCCTCGCCGATGTGCTGGAGCACGCGCTCGTCCTCCTCTTCATACGTTGCGGGCATAGACGCGGCTTCACCTGCTCGCGTGCTTGGCAGCGCGGCGGCATCGCGAGGAGGGACTGCAGACGATGTGAGGGGCGAGCCTTCGGCTTCATGGCACAGGGATGGCGGGGACATAACGGTGATGGGTGAGAAATGGTCGGCCGGAGCAGGCGGGCGCCGGCATGCGCAACGGCGGCGGCATATTGATGAGTGCGCGTATGGGAGCTTAGTTTAGTTTTATATAGGGTTGGTGAAAGCACAAGTGCTCCCTGGGTGGTTTTGGTAATTAATGTCAACATATCTCTTGTTGGACTAATACTTTTATCTAGTATATTTCAGATGAGTTCAACAGTGAAGTGGCGTGGAACCCCTTCAAGATGCTAAGGACAAAGGATTGGCTCAAGCTCTAAAGCTCAAGACTCTACATTTTAATTTTAGTGATCCAAGATCACATTGAGTCCATAGGAAAAGCCAATACTATTAAAAGGGGATGAGGTGTTGCTTAATGGCTTGCTTGCTCAAAATGCTTAGTGATATGCTCCAAAAGCCCTCAACCACTTTCTCATATCCACATATGTCCCAAACCAAAAGTCAAACTCGGCCCCACCGATTTGATCTATCTGGCGCCACCGAGTTCATTTGACATAGCCACTGCCAGAAACCCTAATCAGTTCGGTCTCACCGATGGGATCCCGGTCACACCGAGATGGGCTTGCAAACTCTCTGTTTCCTATTGCACTCATTTCGGTCCCACCGAAATATGCAATCGGTCCCATCGAGTTTGCTTGACCAACTCTCTGGTTAGCTTATTACCAAAATCAGTCCCACCGAGTTTGTGTAATCGGTCAAACCGAGATGAGGTTTTACCCTAACCCTAGCACATCGGTCCCACCGAGTTGATCATATCGGTCCCACCGAAAATCCTAACGTTCACATTTTGAACTAAATCGGTCTGACCGAGTAGTTTTATGATTCGGTCCCACCGAGTTTGGTAAATTGTGTGTAACGGTTAGATTTTATGCGGAGGCTATATATACCCCTCCACCCTCTCTTCATTCGTGGAGAAAGCCATCAGAACGTGCCTACACTTCCAGTATACATTTTCTGAGAGAGAACCACCTACTCATGTGTTGAGACCAAGATATTCCATTCCAATCATATGAATCTTGATCTCTAGCCTTCCCCAAGCTGCTTTCCACTCAAATCATCTTTCCACCAAATCCAAATCCGTGAGAGAGAGTTGAGTGTTGGGGAGACTATCATTTGAAGCACAAGAGCAAGGAGTTCATCATCAACACACCGTCTATTACCTTTTGGAGAGTGGTGTCTCCTAGATTGGTTAGGTGTCACTTGGGAGCCTCCGTCAAGATTGTGGAGTTGAACCAAGGAGTTTGTAAGGGCAAGGAGATCGCCTACTTCGTGAAGATCTACCCGAGTGAGGCAAGTCCTTCATGGGCGATGGCCATGGTGGGATAGACAAGGTTGCTTCTTCGTGGACCCTTCATGGGTGGAGCCCTACGTGGACTCGTGCAACCGTTACCCTTCGTGGGTTGAAGTCTCCATCAACGTGGATGTATGATAGCACCACCTATCGGAACCACGCCAAAAATCTTCGTGTCTCCAATTGCGTTTGCACACTCCAACCCCATCCCTTTACATTCTCGCAAATTGCATGCTTTACTTTCTGCTGCTCATATACTCTTGCCATGCTTGCGTGAAATGTATTGTGAATGTTTAAACTTGTGCTAAAACTCCACCTTAACTTGAAGAAATTAAAAACTGCTACTTTTCTTTGTTGAGGGTCTAATCACCCCCCCCTCTAGACACCTCTTCTCGATCCTTTCAGTTGGTCAAACTTAAAAGAACACCGTACTAGTACACGTAAACATTAGACTGAGGTAGCGCTTATACTACCACATTAGTTAGCACATCATCGATACGGAATCCTGTGCAAGCGCGTGCACCACGGCCGTGCGGTCGATCGAACGGTGCGTCACCGTGTCGCGCTCGAAGGACATCCACCAAACCTTTTTGTGTGTGTGAAAACAATCCCCGAATATTACTCTACTTTTTTTCCTGGAAAAGTTCTTCACGCTACAATATTTCCATATATTTGAATTTAGCTTCAGTTCGTGCTTATTTGGATTTGGACGTTTTAGGTGCGCCCTAGACATTTTTTTAATACTGATTCTATGTGTGTGACTGAGAGAGAATGCGTGTATGTGTCCATATGTGTGTTGTGGCAGAAGGGCAATGTGGAGACGGTGTGCGTGTGATAGAGACATAGAGAGGTGTGAATGTGCAAATGATCATGCATGAGTGAGACATAGGGAGATGCCGATATGTTGTGTATACATGAGAGAACGGTCTTCTATTTGTACTTGTGTGTGTGCAAGAGAGAGAGAGAGGAGCATCCGTAACACAACAACCATCTCTTTTGATTCGTCCGTCCCTCGCACGATCGCATGTAACACATGCATCAACGCACACATTTTGACACCCTCACCTGGCCCCTGCCCACCTCAAGGCCCGCACATCGCTCTCTATCTCGCACGCACAATCTCTTCGTGAAAACCCTATTTAGCATGTAGCTTTCCATCACATACACACACATTCTCTCCATAGGTTTGATTTCTCTCAATATCTGACACACACACACACACACACCCCCTCCCCCGAGCACACAATTCATCCCCATCCAAGGTTATATGGTGACCACTCTCTCTTGTGCTTCTCTGCACCCTAGCATGCACACCACCTCAATCTTCAAAGAGGGCATCGAGGAGATCGAAGACGGCGACCACACTGCACTAGAGAATGCGGGGCCATTTGGAAGCAGGATGATGTGACGACGGCTGACTGACTCCTCCCCCCTCTCTCTCCTGCACAAAATTATCAATCCCTCAACCCATGAGATCCTTCCCCTCCTGTCCACATTTTTCCAGCTCTCTCATCAAACCCGTTTTCTCTTCTCCTTCCACATGTACAAAATCCGGATGCACACGCATCTCACGTATATTACATGTCTCCATCTTTCTCACAGACCTAACTTCTTCCTCTCTCTCTCTCCCTCTCTCGTTAGGTTTGTCTCCTACTCTCTCGCCCACATACATACAATCTTTCCCGCCCTATTTGCTCCATCTTCGCAAGCTCTCTCCACATGTTTCATTCACACATTGGGATGTGTTGAAAATGTTGCTTTATAATGGATCATGTAGAGTTATGGTTGGTTTTGTTGCATCCTACAAAGTAATAACTATGAAATGCATTTAGATATTCATTTGACTGAGATTATATGAGTTTGAGCATATTTTGAAGTACTATAGACCTCATATACATCTTGGAATTCAACAATGATTCTAACTATTGAATTGTATAAACCATTACATTCGAAGTCAGTAGCCTAATATATTTATTTCACGATTACAACAAATGATTAATTCCACTACAAACTAAGAAAACAAATGTGTACTCCCTCCGTTTTTATTTAAGTCCGCGTATTAGCATTGGTCAAAGTCAAGTTTTGTAAACTCTCACAAACTTTATAACAAAAAATATTAACATATACAATAATAAATAAATACCATTAGATTCATTATTGAATGTACTTTCACATCATACATATTTGCTATGGTAAATGTTTATATTTTTCTATAAACTTGGTCAAACTTTAGGAAGTTTGACTTCGGTCAAACCTAATATGCAGAGTTAATAAATACGGAGGGAGTACTAGTAGTTACTAGTACTACTCGCTGGTTGCTTAGCCCAATCACCCAACACGCCAAACAGGGAGTTCAATGTTACAAAATTTCGAGGTCGGCGGGAAAAATCTCCTGTGATCCTGATTCGAGCAGTGCGAAGTTACCATCATACCCTTCGGAATAGGCCTACGGATGCTAGTGGGTAAGGGGCTGTTTTGGTAACTTCAGGTCCACCCTACCCAGCCAAACCCACCCCGGCACCCAGAGTAGTACACCTGAATACTCCCCATTTTCTATCCCCACCGCAAAATAGACTTCTCCACGGCACTGCAGCCTTTGTGCTCCTCCCCTTCTACATTGGCGCACTCGTCCACCGCAGTGCATCTGCCTCATCAACGACGTCGTACGCCGCACTGGAGCCGGTCCACCGTCGTCGTCGTACACGGAGCCTCTTCCCCGACACCGTCTTCAATGGTCTCGGATCTGCTTCTCGGAAGCCGACGCCAAGCGCAGAAACACCACTGTCGTGGACAATGAACTGACTCTCGTTGCTGACCATGATGCACAGAGGCCGCCGCGACCATCGTACTCCTCCTCGATTGGTAATGTGTATATTGAATCTCTTAGCAGTACATGTGCAGTTCCAATTTTGATCATACCTACCCTTCAAATTTCCTGGTTGCTATTGTTCCCGTAAAAGTAATTGGTTATAGCTTGCATTGTCCAATAGAATATCACCTTGTAATTGTGCGTCGCTCCTGTATTGCGCTGTGCTTGGGTAGGTTCTTCATCTGAAACCAGTAGTGTAGCAAATGATGGAAAGTTTTTTAGAACTAGCAAGATGCCCATGCGTTGCACGGAACATCAAGATGCATTTGTATGAGTAGTTTATCTTGTTGGAGAAAAGGATGAACGAGGGAAGGCCTTATCTGCAAACATGGAGAGAGGTGCAGGTATCTTTTTGCAAAATTGCCATAGTTTCATTCCAATCCGTCAGATATAAATCGGATGGCCTATATTGCAGGATGGCAGGCACACCATCATCACCAACTCTGTTTTTTATAAGAGTAGTGGTAAATATAAATATAAAATAAATATATAATATAATGTATATAAGAGTAGAGAAGAGACTAGAGATAGCAGGGACGTCGGGAAAGGATCGCGCGCGCGTGGGAAAAGCGGCCGGGCGCGCGGCGTCCGGCATGCTTTATAAAATCCAACGCCCTCCCACCACTCTGTGCCTCGTCACCGCTCTCTCCCCGCTCTTTCTTGCCTCACCACCGCGCCACCATGCCACCGCACCGCCGGGAAACTTGGGGCTACCGCGGCGTCCGCGCGCGCCCCTCTGGCGGCTTCACCGCCGAGATCCGGTTCCGCGAGATGCGCCTCGGCCTTGGCACTTTCGACACCACCCACAAGGCCGCCCGCGCGTACGACGCGGCTGCGTGGGACCTCCGGCGGCCTCATAGGGACATGAACTTCCCCAACGTGCCGACGCGGGAGCGGGTGCAGGAGCTCGTGCCTCCGCCGCGGCTTATCACCGACGAGGATCATCGTGACAACCGGAGGCGGGAGCACCATCTCGGCATCGCTGAGATGGACGAGGAAGCCATGGCGCTGTGTCACCAATGCTTCCCATAGGACATCATCAACGAGCGTGAGTTCTACGTGCAAAGGAGGGCGGAGCAAGCCGCCTATCGCGAGGACAGGCGTACGCGGAAGGCGGCCGCTCAATTCAACATCAAGCTAGGAGAGCGTCACCCTGGGACTCCGACGACGATCGGTATCTTGACGTCTACATTGAGACATTGGAGGAGGACATCACCGAGGCGGAGTCGGACGACGATGAGTAGTTGAACTATCTATTTTTTTATCTATCTATGCTATATCTATGCTGAGAACTATCGATGTATCTATCTATGCCAGTATCGACTCAGAGTCGAATGTGTATCGAGTCAGAGTAGAAAGGAGAAAAAAATATAGCGTGTCTGTTGGAGCGGCGTGCGCGTGCAATTTTTTGCAGCGCCCGCTGGAGCCAGCACTCCGCGGCCCGCAAAAACTGGCTATTCCGGCGCTGTAAACGCTTTTTTAATGCGCCGCATGTTGCGCTTCTGTTAGAGATGCTGTAACATGGCAGATGAGTGCTTTAATGTTGCCCACAAGATGCGTGAGTATTACTATATTTTTCTTGCCATGTTGAGATTTTAAAACTACGAGTGCGAACATGCAGAGGAGCAATGAAGACCAAACACGGGATATTGGGGACATCTTCAAGGAACGTGGCAAGTTAGAGAGGAGCTGCACCGAACCTGTAAAACGAGCTTTGGTAAGTAACACCCTTTCAATTACTTTCGTTTAGCCTCGTGTTCTTCGATGTGTATATGTTGTAGTTTCTATTTCTCTTAGCCTCGCGTTCTTCGATGTGTAATAAGAAGAGTCTTAATCGTCCTAATGCTTTCGTTTTTAGCTTGATGTAGGAAGTGGGTGTTCTCACCTTGGAGTCTGTTTTTATATTTCTCCTTTTGAATTCACTTCTCCGAGTCCTGTTTATCTGGCTTCTACTAAATGGATCTGGGTTGCTCTGACTATTGATCTAAAAAAGAAGTAACTTCATGTCAGGATGCAGTTCCTGCGAGGAGGGAAGTATGGTCAACCTCGAGATCATGTTTCCAAAATGAGTCTGGATTACACACAAGGTGCCCGTTCCCTAATGATGCTGGATTAGACACAAGGTGCAAATTCCCAGATGATGCTGGATTACACACAAGCCAGGTGGAGTCATCAACTGTTGGTGTCCTCGTGGCTCTAGTAAAGGCTAAAAGAAAGCGTGCAGCAGCCCTTGAGAATGTAGTTGAGTTCCTGAAGAAGCGAAAAGAGCAATCAGATGCTCTCTTCGCCCAAGCCAAAGAAGAGATGGAAGAAGCCAGAAAGAAGCTAGCAGAGGCAGAGCAGGCTAGGTGTCTCCTGCTATCTAAAGCTGTTGTCAATACAAAATTTCCTTCATAATAGCTAGGTTCAAATGTTTATCCAGTCAGCATGCCTGTTGTGATGTCCGTGCATCTACTGATGTGGCACAAAATAATTTTTTTTCGGGTCATGTAATAACAGCAATTACTTTCCAAACAATAACAGACGAAGCATTGGACATGGTATAGTTCACACACAAGCCCAAAATTCCAAGTTCAACTTCCACATCAAACTCATGTTCACAGATATCTGCACACATTCATAGATAATGTCCACAACCATGATTCACTTCAAAGCCACAAAAAAATGTGAGGAGAGTTATAAATAAAGAAAAATCTCTAGTTCCTACTACCAGTGCGAGCACAACAAGTCAAGACCATACATAATTAATTATATTTTGGACATTTTTTGACTAAACGCAAATAACTTCTGGAAGCAGGTATAATTTCTAATGCCGGCTATGGCTGGGGTCCACGATGTTTTGAGCCAAACCGGGCAACACACCAGGTGTCTGTCGGCGACGCGATGGTCGTAGCATTCGTGGGTTCGGAGCGGCGGCGGCTCCCGTGGTCTACTATTCCTCGATGTCGACGGTGGCCACAGACGTGTTGGCCACCTCCGCCAGCATGCCGCGGTTCCGCCAACGTTTGCGTCGGATGGCGCGGCCAACCATGGTGCACTGGACGCTGTGGTCCCCCATGTCCCGGTGTGCAGCAACTGGCCACTCCTCTATGAGCAGGCTTGGAGCATCGAGTTGATGCACCAGGGGCCAGCTTGGAGCGGCAGCTTGCTCCTCCGCTTGCTCGCCTGCAGCCTCGCCCATGGTACTGACGGCCTGGGGTGGGGAGGGAGGTGGGGTAGCGAGTTGCCTGGCTCGTCGGGGCACCCAGCTGGCTTTTATGCCGGTGAACTCATCTTCCTGCTCACCTAATGCAATGGAGAGTGTGGAGAAAATGGTGCAAGGAGGATATGGGGAGCGGTGGTGTGGTGCGTTTCTTGCCAGTCGTCTGGCCTCATTTAAATAGCGGGCGGACGAGAGGAGCCAACCGGCATTGTGTTCTAAAATGCCGGCCGGCTCACGAAAGGACGTGTTGCCGGCACATGCGCGGATTCAATGGAGGCAGGTGGGGCAGTCTGAAGCCGATTGCATGCGGCAAGGAGGTGTGTTCAGCCTGGCCTGCAGCGAGTGGGGCTCTCTTGGCCGGCGCGCCAGTTCAATGCCTGCGCTATGAGAGGTCGCGTCCGTGTCAGAGCAATCACTCCCTCCAGTCCTTTTTTGTTTGGGTATAACAAAATCTCATTTTCCATTCACATTTTACAAGTAAAATTCGTGGACAAACTTTGACCCAAAATACGATGGGGACTAGTAAACCAGGATGGAGGTAGTAGTTATGAATTCCATTTTCGCTCCATACCAATCGTTCTAAAAACTAGTATAATGCTCCATTAAAAATCAGAACTCTTACCCCGCTAAAAAAATGATATTTTAAATGTGGCTACTCGATCAATGGCGACTGGTGAGCCACCGCCTCCAGGTCGTTCACCTGTGGTCCCGACCATCAACTCCTATGGATCAAATTATCACGCGAGCTGACTATTCCTACAAAGGTGCGCTCCACCACGTACCCGGTACCCGCGCATGCAGCAATCATGCACCTAGGGTTTTAGGGTTTATTTGTTTACGGTGCCTTTATGTAACTCTCATGTGTGCGAGACAGCGAGAGACCGACTGTGTCGGCGTGCGACACCTATGGGATCCCAAAGGACCCCATTACGATTCGGCAGGGAGAGAGGTATGCGCAAAGAGTAGAACCAACGATCAACGCGGGGTGATTTTACCCAGGTTCGGGCCGCTAATCAGTGTAAAACCCTACTCCTGCCTTGTTTTATTAAGAGTGTTCTTGAGCCCAGGCTCCAGGAGTGCTTGCGATGAACAGTACGTTCAAAGAGCAGCTACGCATGCAGGATGGGCCAGAAGATCCTCCTCCCCTGTAGCAGTTGCCTTGGGCCTCCTTTTATATGTTCGAAGGGGTCACCACAGTGGCAAAATGTACATACATTGAGGTGTAAAGTAGCTACAGGGTCATCATACCTAACCACTGACGGATTAGGACGAATGCATTTAATGCACCGTGAGGTGTCCGTTTAGGTGTCCTCATTTTCTTGGGGATGGAAAAAGGAGCCATCCCATCAGCACCGCTTAAGCTCTCCTCCACTGGCGTGTTGCCACGCATCCAGAGAAGGACCCAGAATGTCAGGCTTGTTGCTGTGCCGAAGCGGTGGCACAGTGGCAGAATCTTGCCGGGCTTCGCAGGCCACCCCGGCAAGATCTTGCCGGGGAGGCTGGCTTTCGGTCTTCAGTTCTTCTTATCTGCTGATCCCCAGATCCTTGACTTGGGTGTTTCTTCGATAACTTGAATTAATCTCCAACTATTCCCCGACAAGCCTGGCCGCGAGTATGGCTATAACTGCCCATGCACAAGTACGGGGGACTAATGGCCCAATACTTAGTACATCGACAGGAGCCCCCGGGCCTAGGCCACACACGAGTGCGAGGCGTTGTTGGGCTAGGCCCAAACAGTGCACGGGCACGCATGGCAGGGGATTAACTGCTCGTAAATATCCCGCTTACTGTGCCCCCCACTACGCGCGCTAAGTGCGCGACGTGGGAAGCGTGCGCTGAAAGGCTGCAACTGCAGCGTGCCTGCAGAGGCGTATTTACATTGGGGAGTAAAAGAGGCGGCCTCGCTCCTTCTCCATAAAAAAGGGAAACTGCAGAGGCACAGCCTATTTACCCCCTCTTATTCTCAATCTGGACTCTGCCATTATCTTCCCCTTCTTGAGCTCAAAGCCAGACTTCTCCTTATCCGCTCTTCGCTTCCGCACCCGCTCTATCCTCAGCCTCCGCCTTCGCAATCGCCATGCCGCCCAAGGCTAGCAAGGGCAAAGGCAAGAGCAAGGAGACGAAGGCCGATGTCTCGGAGAGCGAGCTGGTGAAGATGCGGAAGAAGTATGTCGTCTTCACGCCGACGCTCAATGTGAGGGCCTTGAAGAACCGGTACCAGTGCATGTGGGCGAAGGAGACACAAGCTCACCCCACAACTCGCGCGATTCTAGGTTCTTGTTCCAAGAGCGGACCTGACAGATATCATTTCTTCACCGCTTATTTCTATTGTGGACTCTATTCTCCATTCTCTGACTTCTTCAACGACATTATGTACACATATGGCTTCCATCTTCTCGATTTCATGCCGAACACCATAATGTGCATGTCCGTCTTCGCTCATCTTTGCGAAAACTTTGCCGGAGTAGTTCCCAACACTGCCCTCTTCCGCCATTACTTTATTCCTCGCATCCAAAAGGGGGAGGCCCTTTCCGGATCTATCGCCTGGATTCCACGAGCTTGGAATAAGGAGATATACCCAGATGGGGTCTACTGCGAGAAGTGGGATGAATGGCGGTCTGAGTGGTGCTGGATCAAGGAAGCAGATCCCCATCTGTTCTGTTTGCCTCGACAGCAGAAGGCGGTCTGTGGCAGTGACTGGAGCGATCTCGCTGCGGAAGACGAGAGGCTCACGATTGCCACCACCAGGATCCTTCGCCTGAAAGCTGCCGGGCTCACGATGGAGATGATTGGCTTCGATTTCCTCCGCCGCCGCATTGCCCCCCTACAGAGCAAGGGAAGACCAGCTTGGGAGTATCGGAACACAGCGGACATCATGAGGCTACGCCCTGGATTGAACAACAATTTGACGGCCATGCAGCTCGGCGCTCTCCGTCACAAACTATTCCAGCGCGATGACAAACATCGGTTGCCGGCAAGAATTGTCCCTTTGTGCAACAACTCTGCCCTGGGGTCAATCATCGCCATCATGCCAATGTTCAACGCCCATGGTCTTGACGCGACTTGGGCCGAGCCAACCGAGGAGGAAGCACAAAAGATCTTTGACAACTTGTCGGAGAGGGCCATTCGGGAAGAGACGGGCCTCATTCGCGCCACCACTGACGAAGAAGTGGCGTATATTGCCACTAGGGTGGAAGAAGTGAATCTTGCCGCGGAGGCCGGCAGCGTCGGTTTCACAAAATGGGAAACCAGCGACGCGGAGGTTGTGATGGAAGAAAATCTTGCCGGGAGGCTGAGGCTGCCGGGGAACAGAGTAGCGCGGCCGCCGAGGGCTCGTCCGACGAGGACGTAGCCGAAGAAGAGCCACAGTAGGAGCCCCCAGCTCCGAAGAAGACCAAGTGCGTTCTTCGAAAGGCCACTTCTGGCATCGCGGCAAGCCAACCCTCTTCGAGTAGTGAGGCTCTCGGCAAGAAAGCGGCCGGCAAGACTGCGCCGAGGCAAGGAGTTCGACAGCAACCTGCGCGGCGCGCGAGACCCGCACATGCGGCAACTACTGAGGCGGCAGGGGCATCTCACACGACCGCACCGGAGGCTGAGGTGGCGAACCACGCTAGTTTCCTACACCTGCTACAGCCAAGCGACCCAGGACCCCTCTTCCGCCCCCTCACATGGACACTGCAACGGAGGTCGATTTCGACATCTCCGGCTTCAGCCCGAAACGAGAAGAGGAAGAGTAAGTATCCTGTCATAGCCTTTATCTCCCAAATTTTTGGGGTAATCTCATAGCCTTGCTTTGTCCTGTCTCTGCAGTGATACAGAAACCCTGGCGGAAAGGGCGGCGAAGAGGTCGAGGACTTCCATGGGCGATGAGCCCCCGGCTGGCTCTACGAGCGCGCCGGAAATTGTCGTCGTCAGCCCGGGGCTCAGCCCTCAACGCAGCCCCCAGCACAGCCCCCAACGTGAGTTCTCCACTCATTTCCTGCTGGCAGGCGCTGAGGTTTCTACCCTTGCCGCTGATATCTTCGGGCTTGCAGGAGAAGAACAGCAACAGGGAGAGGTGGAAACCGCCCCCGTCGAGCCGCCTCCGTCAACCGCGCCGCCCACAAGCGCATCCCCGGCAAGAGTTACCACCGACGAGCCTATCTTGGTTGAGGAGGAGCCGGTACGCATGGGTACTGGCAACATTTCCCCGACAGCCAACATTGCCGGGAGGGTTGAGGCCACCTCTCAACAACTCGACACAGGTAACTGTTTGCCTTAGAGCGCTTGCTATCCTTTTCTTTATCCTTCTTTCTTTTTGTCTTCTTGAACTTCAACCTTGATCTTATTTTGTTTCCTTCCTTCGTCCTCCAGAATTCCCTGTGATGGAACACATGGATGTCGACGTTGTCATCGAGGAGACCGCCAGAGACGCCGCCGCCGAGGCTGATAGGATCGCCGCTAGCGAGGCCGCCAAAGAAGCCACTGTCGAGGTCAGCGAAACTGTTGCCGAGGAAACCGCCAAGGAATCTGCCGAGAGGGCCGGCGAGGAAACTGATGACCACACTAACGGCATTCCTGCCGCAGGAGCGCCAGGCGCTACATTGGCCACAGAGCCCCCAGCCACCGGCGAGACGAACATCGAGGACCAACCATCGACATCCGAAACTCCCTCATCGAGCAAATATCTCAAGGTTGGCGACAACCTATTCATCAACTTGCCGGGCACGGCAAATATTGAAACGCCGACTGAAGGGGAAACCTTTGATGAAGAAATCATCACCGCTGTCGGGCTCAAAATCATTGATGATCCAAGCGCCAGTAGTGGCAAATCTCAAGAGGATCAGCTCCTCCAGGCCATGGGCGAAAATTTCCGCAAGCTCCAAGCAGTCCACCGGGCTCGAAAAGAGAAGGCAGATTCCAGAATGGCAGTTGTCGAAGCAGCCGAAGCAGGCCTTTAGAAGCGCATTGAGCAGACGCAGATCTGGTATGCCGAGGCTCTTCAGGAGTTGACTGCCAGCCGGGAACAAGTGAGCCAAAGCTGGACGGAGCTCCTCTTGAAACAATCTGACATGGAGAAGGCGCAAGAGGAAGCTGCACAAAGAACTGCCGCTGAAGATGCTCTCCTGACAGAGCGTCGCATTGCGCTTGATGCCCACGAGGAAGATCTTGCCGCACGTGAGCAGGCGCTCGCCGCCAAGCTTCGCGGCAAAGATGAGGAGATCGATAAGCTTGTTGCGCAGCGGATCCAGGAGCTGGAGCAAAAGCACAAAAAGGCGCTCGAAGTTCTAACTGTAGATCACGCTGGCAAACTCAAGGAGGCCGTCGATGCTGCCGAGGCTGCAGAGGCCGCCAACAACGAGCTGAGCGACAAAGTGAAGAAGCTGGAGGTGGATCTTGAAGAACACGGCAAGGAGCTCTCGACGCTCAAAGGGGACAGGGAGAAAACTCTCCACAGCCTGGTGGAGATGCAAGTTGCCATGTCCGACAAGACCAAGCAGCTCTCTTCAGCCAATGATGCCATTGCCGATCTGAAGCTAAAGCTGACCACACTAGAGAAGTCCCTTAAGGATAGCAGGGCCCGCGAGAAGGCCCTAAGCAAAGATCTCCAGGATGAGAAGAACTTGCTTAAGAGCGCTGCCGCCGCCCAAATTGACTATGAAAAGGGTGTGAAAATCTGGACTGATCGCCTTGTCGACACCCCGGAGAGGCTCACAGCACAATTGTCAACCATGGGCCAGGATGGCCTGCAAAACTTCAGGTATTCCTCCGAAGAAAGAATATCTTTGAGCGCCAGGTTGACCATGTTCTTCAAAAGCATCATTGACGCTTTGAAGCTGCTACAGTCCAACCGAGCGACCCAAGTGGCCAATGAATCCCGCAAACTTTGCCGGGTCGTCCTCCGCAAGGTACTCGTCAAGGTGGTGCATAAGAACCCTGATGTTGATCTCACCAACGTGCTCGACTGCTTGCCGAAGGATGCAGATCTTAAAGCACTTGAGGAGCTTGTCACGCCCATCCTTGAGAAGGTAGATTCGATCAAGAGGGTCGAGGGCCAACGCAGGGACTAGCCGCCTCATTTTTCCTTGTCGCCACCATTCCATGCCAAAAGACAATCAAGTCTTATGTTAGAACTGCGACAATTTATTGATGTAATATAACTTGCGTATGTTTGGGTATATGCATGTTATTTCCCTTGTCTGATTTCTTTATGTATGGAGTACACCCTATGCTTACTGAAAACTTGCCGGCGCGCAACCTGCCGCGAGCACTGGGTGCGGGACTTCAGCAGCCTGCTGGAGGTGCAGCGGCCGACAAGACACATTGGCGTTCTTAGCGCAGCCACTTAAATTGTTGAGCAGACTCGAAACAAAATAAGGGCGCAACCGATTACGACAAGGATTCCTTCGCGTGCAGGTTTTCCATACAAAAGTCAAAATCGTCTAAGGAAAATAACTTCATAATAAAAGAAACTTGCTTAAAGTTTTATAACTTAGCTTTCTGTCGTTGTTCTTCCTCCGGTAAGGCGTCAATTCTGAACATCGCCCACTGGTACTCATATCTTCCTTCTCCCCTGACAAACGTGCACGCGAGGAATCCTTCTATCTTTTGAGAAAAAGAAAGAAGAGAAAATAAAGATATGGAACCTTGGCCGTTCGTTAGTACTTACCGGGAACAAGTGTCATACAACATCTTAGACAAGCATGCATATATATATATATATATATATATGAACATGGAAATCGATAAGGAAATGCACAACACTTAAACTTATTCATCTGGGCTCAGGGTCTGCGCCTGGCTTTGTACAAAGGATTACATTCCTTGCCGGCAAGACTTGTACAAAAAGGTGGTTGCCGGGGGCCCCCGGCAACCGCGCCTTATGGGTAGAACTTGCGAAGATGCTCGATATTCCAGGAATTGCTCACTGGAACGCCATCTTCGGTCCCCACGCGGACAGCGCCGGGCCTGGTGACTCGTACTACCCGATAAGGGCCTTCCCACTTCAGCGTCAACTTGTTTGAATTCTAGGCGGACTGAATCCGACGAAGAACAAGGTCGCCTTCCTCAAGACTTCGGGCATGAACTTTGCGGCTATGGTAGCAGCGCAAAGCTTGCTGGTAGCGTGCAGCTCGCACAGCAGCCTGAAGACGATTCTCCTCAAGGAGCACAACGTCATCTTGCCACAGTTGCTCTTGCTCAAGCTCATCATAAGCGAGCACTCGAGGTGATCCGTATATGAGTTCCGTGGGGAGAACTGCTTCCGCTCCGTAGACCAGAGCGAAGGGCGTCTGGCCAGTGGCTCAATTTGGTGTCGTTCTGATTGACCAAAGAACCGCCAGCAACTCATCAATCCAGCGTCTTCCGCATTTTCTCAGCTTGTCAAAAGTTCTGGTCCTGAGACCGCGCAACACTTCAGCATTAGCCCTCTCTGCTTGGCCATTGCTTCTCAGGTGAGACACAGAGGCAAACCAAATTTTGCCGCCAAGGTCTTGGACGTACTGCATGAAGGTGCGACTTGTGAATTGCGTGCCGTTGTCGGTGATGATCCTGTTAGGCACACCGAAATGGCAAACTATTCCTTTAAAGAACCTGATGGCTGATTGTGCTGTCACCTTTCTCACCGCTTCCACCTCCGGCCACTTTGTGAACTTGTCGATCGCAACGTACAAGTACTCAAAGCCCCCAGTAGCACGGGGGAAGGGTCCCAGTATGTCGAGCCCCCAGACTGAAAATGGCCAGGAGAGAGGGATCGTCTGAAGAGCTTGAGCTGGCTGATGTGATTTCTTCGAATGAAACTGGCACGCTTCACACTTGGTTACTAGTGCAGTTGCATCCTGGAGAGCGGTGGGCCAAAAGAAACCTTGCCGGAATGCTTTCCCGACAAGTGCTCTTGATCCTATGTGAGAGCCACATATGCCTCCATGTATCTCTGCCAACAGCTCTAGTCCATCCTCCCGAGGAATGCACTTCAATTTCACACCGTTTAGTCTCTTTCTGTACAAGACGTCATCGACGAACTGGTACATAGCAGACTGACGGGCTACTTTTTCCGCTTCTTCTTGTTCCTCAGGGAGTTCTTCTGTCTGAAGGAAATGGACAATGTGCTATGCCCATGCTGGAGCTTGGGGCTCGATAGCTAGGACTAAAGGCATCTCTTCCGCCAAGGGAACATTTGTCTCGACAGCGAAAGTGTGAGGTTCCGCCGGAGCCTGTTGTTCCCCGGCAGGCTTGTCGCTGATCACGGCAAGTTCCTTGCCAGCGGCTCCAGGGAGCTCTACCGGAAAGTACTATCCAGAATTCAACCTTCTTCTCTTTTCCTGCCTCATTGATGGCGCCACAGATGGTTGAGTCAAATGGAGCACAAAAGTTCCTGGTTCCAGAGGCAACTTGAGGGCAGCGCGCTTTGACAGGTCGTCAGCAATACTGTTTTCGGCACGAGGAATGTGCTTCATTTGCAGACCGTCAAAGCGTTCTTCCATTTTTCTCACTTCATCCACGTAAGCTTGCATCAATGGACTCTGATAATTCTTGTTAACTTGCCTGACAACAAGCTGCGAATCGCCTCTGATGACGAGCTTCTTGATACCAAGGTCTGCCGCGATCCTGAGATCGGCAAGCAGCCCTTCGTACTCCGTAGTGTTGTTTGTCGAACTCTCCCGGGGGAAATGCATCTGGATTACATACTTGAGGTGCTCTCCGGTGGGTGCGACAAGCAGCACGCCAGCACTGGCGCCTTGTAGCGAAAAAGCCCCGTCAAAGTACATAACCCATTCTTGATCAATTTCCTTGCCGGGGAGAGTCGTTTCTTGAACCTCGTCGTCTGGCGTTGGGGTCCATTCCGCAATGAACTCTGCCAAGGCCCTGCTCTGAATTGTCGAAGTACTTTCAAACTTGAGACCAAAGCTTGACAATTCCAATGCCCACTCCACAATCCTGCCGGTTGCCACTGGATTTCGCAAAATTCGTTGCAACGGAAAACAAGTGACGACGGTAATTTCATGTGCTTGAAAATAATGGCGCAGCTTCCTCGAGGCCATAAGGAGGCCGAAGAGCAACTTCTGCACACCAGAGTATCTTGACCTAGCTCCTTGCAAAAGGGAGCTAACAAAATAAATTGGGCGCTGCACCATCTTTTTCTTTTGCACTGGTTCTTCTAACTGCGCAGATCCTGTCTTGCCGGGACCAATTCTTGTCGGGGAAGATCCCGCCGCATCACTTGGCGGTCCTGCCGCTGGTGTTGCCTCCTCATCAGCTTCTCTCTGTGCCACTAACGCAGCACTAACCACTTGATTTGTCGCTGCCAGGTACAGCAACAACGGATCTTGTGGCCTAGGCGCGACTAGTATTGGCGGAGAAGAAAGGTATTTCTTCAAATCTTGCAGCGCAGCCTCCGCTTCCGGAGTCCATTTCATTGGACCTGCCTTCTTCAAAATTTTGGAAAAGGGCAGGGCGCGCTCAGCAGATTTGGAAATAAACCTGCTTAGGGCAGCAACACAGCCGGCAAGACGACGTACATCCTTGACGCGTCTTGGCGCTTCAATCTGCTCAATAGCTTTGATCTTGTCGGGGTTCGCTTCGATCCCTCATTGAGATACAAAGAACCCGAGAAGCTTGCCGGAAGGAACGCCAAACACGCACTTCTCAGGATTGAGCTTTAAATTGATCTTGCACAGATTTGCAAATGTTTCTTCTAGATCTTGTATGAGCGTCGCTTTGTCCTTGGTTTTGACCACTATGTCATCCATGTATGCTTCCATATTTCTATGGAGCTGAGGCTCAAAACCAATTTGGACCGCTCTCGCAAATGTAGAACCAGCACTTTTCAACCCGAAAGGCATTCGTATAAAACAATACGTACCACATGGGGTGATAAATGTAGTCTTTTCTTCATCTTCTTTTGCCATGAACATCTGATGGTACCCTGACTAGGCATCAAGGAACGACAGTAGGTCATAACCAGTGGTGGAGTCCACAATCTGGTCGATGCGCGGCAAGGGAAAGGGATCTTTTGGACAGGCTTTATTGATATCTGTATAATCAATACACAGCCTCCATTTCCCATTCGCCTTGCGCACTACAACCGGATTGGCCAACCACGTTGGGTGAAGCACTCCTCTGACCAATCCTGCCGCTTCTAGCTTCTTGATTTCTTCGGTAATGAATTCTTGCCGCTCCAAGGCTTGTTTCCTGACACTCTGCTTGACGGGCCGTGTGTGAGGACAGACAGCAAGGTGGTGCTCAATTACCTCCCTGGGAACACCGGGGATGTCAGACGGTTGCCATGCAAACACGTCGACATTCGCCCGCAGGAAGGCAATGAGCACGCTTTCCTATTTGTCATCTAGGGTGGAACTTATGGTGAAAGTTCCTCCCGTTCTGTCCTCCCTGACATGCACCTTCTTGATTTTTGGCGGAACAGCCTTGGGTTTCTTGTTCTTGCCGGTGGAACTCTCTGGTGCATCCTCAACGGAAGCGTAGCACTCCGAGGAGGTGCGCTTGCCAGAGTTTGCGCCAAGATTCTTGCCGGTCTTCTTCTTCCCCCCGGGAGTTCCAGCGGCAGGAGCAGATGCCTTGACGGCAGGTGCTGCAACTGCTTCCCGGTAGAGTTGATCAGCACAGATGAGCGCATCCTTTTTGTCGGAGTGGATAGTGATGACACTCAACGGCCCAGGCATCTTCAGCACATTATACGCATAGTGTGATGCCGCCATGAACTTAGCCAGCGCTGGGCGGCCAAGGATCCCATTGTATGACATAGGGATTTTGGCGACATCAAACACTACCTTCTCTGTCCTGTAGTTGAGCTCGCCACCAAATGTCACCGGTAGCGTAATCTTGCCTTTTGGCTGGGTCCTTCCTGGATTGACCCCTTGAAACATGCCCATTCCCTCGAGATCTTCATCGGGGATTTGGAGCCTCTTGAGCACGTCCGGCAAGATTAGGTTCAGTCCGGCCCCACCATCAACTAGCATTTTCGTCACCTTGAGGTTGCGGATTGTCGGTGAGACCAACAATGGCAAGCACCCGACCGTGGTTGTGCGATCAGGGTGATCCTCGGCGTAAAAAATGATAGGCGTGTTGGACCACTTCAGGGGTTTATGTGCATCGAATGATGGATCCATTACATTAACCTCTCGCACCCACTGTTTAAGTCGACGGTGGGAAGAATGCAATGAGGTGCCTCCGTCGATACACATGGCCTCTGTAGCTTTCTGAAATTCTTGCTCACTGGAGTCATCATCTTCTTCATCATCATCATCACCCTCTTCTTTGTCACGGCCTCGAGCGGGCCTCTCCCTCTGTTGCTTGGCCTTGCCGCGGCGACCCCCCCGGCCACCGCGCTTCTTGCCGGACCCCTCAGCACCATCCTGGGCCTTCTCCTTGTCTTGTCTCTCATACTCAGCTCTCTGCTTCTCGACAAGCTGCTCAACTTGTCGGCAGTTTTGGAGATCGTGGCCCTTGGTGCGATGGATCTTGCAATACTGCTTGCCGGAGCTTTCCAACTTGTCGGCAGCCGCCAAGGCCTGGCAGGAGGTGCACCCGGAAACTTCCTTGCCGGGGTCATCAACCTTGGCCTTCTTGGCGGTGCCGGGGTTGCCGGATTCCTCGACAGCAAGCACTGCCTTGCCTCTGCGCTTCTTGTTCCGCCGCCGACCTTTCTTTGGCGGGGTTGCAGCGTCTTCATCTTCTGATTCGTCCCCTGCGCCAACACCCTCGCCAGGGAGTTTTCTCCCTTCTTCAGCCCGAGCGCACTTGTCGGCCAAAGCGTAAAGCTCGGCAATACTCCTGACCTTGTTCATCGCCAGTTCTTCACGCATTTTGTGGTTACGCATGTTCTGATGAAACGCGCTAACAACAGCGGCAGGGTGAACGTCGGGAATATTGTACTGCACTCGGCTAAATCTCTGGATAAACTTGCGCAGGGGTTCGCCCTCATTTTGAGGGAGGAGATGTAAATCACTCTCTTGGCCAGGAGCTTGGTGGCCTCCAACAAAGGTGCCAACAAACTGATGGCACAGATCTGACCAAGAAGAAATGGAATTCTCCGGCAGATGCATCAACCACGACCTGACGTTGGGTTTGAGCACCAACGGGAAGTAGTTGGCAAGTATCTTGTCATCTTGGCCCCCGGCAGCCTGCACCGCAATGGTGTAGATGCTCAAGAACTCCGAGGGGTGAGTCTTGCCGTCATATTTCTTCGGGACCTTTGGCTTGAAGGTTTGGGAATTGGGCCACTGGACTTGCCGCAGCTCACGGGTAAACGCTGGAGAACCTACCTCGTAAGGCAAGTCGCATGCGTCCCCTGGTGCAGGCTTGTCGACAGCGGGCCCTGCGCGCTTATCAGATTGATGGCGCGCTTCCCATTGCTACTCGATGGTAGTTCGAGCGTCCTCTTTGCTTCGTTCCTGGAGAACTTGACGCTGGTCACGGCGCATCCGTGGATCGAATGACGCCGTGGAATCATCATCACGGCCATCAGTCCGCTGGGTTGCCGACCGCGGCTGGTGTCGTGGAGGGGAGTGCACCATGGTCGCACCGCCTCCGGTCTTCTCCGCATCGGCTCACGCCGGATCGATGGACCGCCGTTGTGAGGGCCCTGCCTACTGTGGCCCATCCTTGTTGACGAAGCCAATGAGGCTCTGGATAGTAGATCGCCACTCCTCCATCTTCTCCGGAGCAGGAGGGAAATTGAGGAGCAGCTGCGCACGTGCCAAAGCTTCCTCTGGCGTAGGCGGCGGCGACAGGTGCGAGGTACATGAGGTGCTCTGACTCCTAACAATGTTAGAAGGAGCACCGCCACGATCACGCGACCGCGCGCCACTTCCACCGGTAGTTTGACGTGCATGCTGGGCCTGCACACCTTGGGATCGATGCGCAGAAGTCCTTTCATGGGGACGCCCTGAACCACCAGCGCCATGGCGCTGCTCATCGCACACGACCTGGGAAGGCCGTGACGCTTGCGTCGGCGTGGGAGTCCTAGAAGGCGTCCTCCGATCTCTGGAATTCATCACGCCACCCGTGGGCAGCACAGCCCCATCTCCGGATCCAGTGGCGTGTGGGTTGCCGTTTCCGCTGCGAACGATGCCGCTCGCTTGGCTTGGATCACTGGAACGCCATGGAGGCTCTAAACCTCTTCCTTCTGCATCCACGCCATCATCTGTATGCGAGGGCACAGGCAAAACAGATGTAGATGGTAGCGCCGTTGCGGCACCCTTCTTCTTCGGTGGCATGATGATGAAGATGATGAAGAAACTAAAGCACCGATCACTGGATCAGGTTCGCGCAACCTTCTTCCCCCTACCTGGCGCGCCAAAGATGTCGGCGTGCGACACCTATGGGATCCCAAAGGACCCCTTTATGTTTCGGCAGGGAGAGAGGTATGCGCAAAGAGCAGAACCAACGATCGACGCGGGGTGATTTTACCCAGGTTCGGGCCGCTAATCAGCGTAAAACCCTACTCCTGCCTTGTTTTATTAAGAGTGTTCTTGAGCCCAAGCTCCAGGAGCGCTTGCGATGAACAGTATGTTCAAAGAGCAGCTACGCATGCAGGATGGGCCAGAAGATCCTCCTCCCCTGTAGTAGTTGCCTTGGGCCTCCTTTTATACGTTCGAAGGGGTCACCACAGTGGCAAAATGTACATACATTGAGGTGTAAAGTAGCTACAGGGTCATCATACCTAACCACTGACGGATTAGGATGAATGCATTTAATGCACCGTGAGCTGTCCGTTTAGGTGTCCTCATTTTCTTGGGGATGGAAACAGGAGCCATCCCATCAGCACCACTTAAGCTCTCCTCCACTGGCGCATTGCCACGCATCCAGAGAAGGACCCAAAATGTCAGGCTTGTTGCTATGCCGAAGCGGTGGCACAGTGGCAGAATCTTGCCGGGCTTCGCAGGCCACCTCGGCAAGATCTTGCTGGGGAGGCTGGCTTTCGGTCTTCAATTCTTCTTATCTGCTGATCCCCAGATCCTTGAGTTGGGTGTTTCTTCGATAACTTGAATTAACCTCCAACTGTTCCCCGACAAGCCTGGCCGCGAGTATGGCTACAACTGCCCGTGCACAAGTACGGGGTACTAATGGCCCAATACTTAGTACACCGACAGACTGCGTGTGTGTGCCTCTTCTCTTCGTATATGTACTCCACTGTTTGTCTGGTGTCCAAAAAATTATACAGTAGTAATAACTAGCAATGTGCCAATGCGTTGCCTCACGTTCAAAGTAGATTAATACATATTCACCGATTTGATAGAAAAGAGTCTAGTTTTGAAATACGTATATCACTAAAAATATGTTATGTTTCACTCAAAATATATTCCTTTGGCGGTTTTGATGAGATAAGGGAGGAATGTGGTTGGTTTCAAGATTCGAGAAGTGGTATATTGTTGCAAAAAGCCCATGTGTGTGTGAGAGAGAGAGAGAGGGAGAGAGGAGCAGGACGGAGTGCATGTGTGACAAAGACACAAAGAGTGTGTGCGCGAGAGGTATCACCATAAAATGAGGTGATAGTGTGTGTGTGCACGATCGAGAGGGCGTGTCTCAAGAAGGGACGAAAAATCTACATAGATACAAGGAGTGCGAGAGAGACATGTACGAGATAGTGGAAGCAAGAGTGTGCGGATGTATAAACCTATCTGGAGGCTAGTCGATCAATGTTTGTGAGAGACATACGAGCCGGGGGTGTGAAAGCGAGAGTTTTGTGTGTGTGAGAGAGAGATGGTAGTCGGGAGGGCGAGTGGAAGCAGGAGTTGTGAGAGAGAGAGAGAGAGAGAGAGAGAGAGAGATGGGGGGGGGGAGTTTGTCTGATCGGTAAACAAATGAATAATGTCAGTTTTATAACTGAGATGAAGACGGAAAGGAAACCGCAACAAACGTTGTGTGTGCGGGAGAGAGTAATTTTAGTGGTAGGAGTCATATCTAGAAAGATATAGGGTGCGTGAGAGAACCCTAGAGATAAAGACAAAGTGAAAGACAAGTGAGAGTGTGTGTGTGGCGGTGAAAAAGAAAGCTTAGGTACCTAGTGATACCAGAGAACGATAGAGACGTGAGAGATAATGAAAACCGTGTAATGTATAATGATAGGGAGAGTGTGACACTTCTCAAGGGAGACGTCGAGAGACCATGTTTGCGAAAATAGGAGAATCATGAAGTGAGCGTGCGGGTGAGCTGGAGAAAAGAGAGTGATAGCTACATGAAGGAGCACGTGAGAGAGATGGGCGTGAAAGGAGATTCAAATATTTAGTTGCGTGTATAGAAAATGTCAACATAAAAGGGATTCAAATATTTGAATTCGAGATCATGATACATGTAATTCATACTCGAACCAAAATTGATCTATCAAACATGCATACTCATATGAATTCATGCGCATCTATGTTACTTAATATCTAGATATTACTGATCCATACATTTGAGTAGAACATAATTTGGTTTAAATTTTTTGAATTCAACCTTATGATTTTGAGATCATTGCATTTGTAAATCATATTATATATATAAAGGAGAAGAATTCTTTGTTGTGCTTTTGAAAGTATATATAAAAAATGATGTATATAGAATTTTATTCGAATCAAAAATGGATCCTGCCCGAAAAAAAGAATACAAAATGGATTGGAATTGAGTTGGCACGGTAAACGTGCAAGCTTTTTCTCAAAAATTTGAACGAAGCGGCCAAACTCGCAGTAACCGCCCGAAACCAAAATATGGGAGATGGAAATTACTGCCTGTCCCTGCCATGCAACACATGTCGGCTCGATTTCAATAGGTCTTGATAGGGACACGTTTGTAATTTCACTCAAACGTGACATAACCGCCTCTCACCCGGATTCATACATGGTGGGCGCCAAAACACTGTGTCTCCTCGGCCGAAATCGGCACTCACCCGGATTCATACACGGTGGGCGCCAAAACAAACTCTCCTCGGCCGAAATCTCCGTTGGCAAATATTTGGTGTATGCGAGATTACCGTCCTATCTCCAGCAACCCAATATTCCTGTGATGTCTGAAATTTTAAACGGGGGATAAGTTGGTAACCTTCCCCGCATTTTAGACAAGCGCGTCCCAAAGACATGGTTCCCCCCTACCTCTCTCCCTCCATTTCCCCATTCGTACTCCATGGGCGCCAAAACACCCCCTCCACCCTAGCCTCCTCCGTCCACCACCCCATCCACCGCCGTCCTCCTCCACCATGCCAGAGCTGATACCCCGACGCCGTCATCCATTACAAGAGATCGACCTCTCTCATCCACGGCTTTGGACCAGGATCCTTGCATCCCGTCCTCTCGCTTCATCCCCGCCGTCGTCCACCTTGCCGGTGCCGCTCCTACGACCGTCTCGTCCACCGCGCTGGGATATTTCCCCCACCGCCACTGTCTACCCTCCTAGATCTGCTTCCACGCTGCCAATAGCCATCGCTACCGCAGCACCGTCAAATTCTCAGCAGATGCATACACGGCGCCGCACCATAGGCGGTACTCTTTCGTATCTGCTCAACTTATTTGTCGCAGCAAGAAAATAGATCGCCACTGCTTTACTGTGATTTCTTGTCCATCACTTAGGATCTTACTTGTTAGTTGAAAGCAAACATTGGTTGCGAAGTTGCCTTTGTCCGGTTTGCACCTTCAGATCCGCCATGGCATGCTCAACACTATACTAGCAATGCTTATGGTTTTTCCCTTTTATATTCCACACTAGTTAAATGACAGTAGACTAAATTTCAAAATTGCGTCAGTCAATTTTTGAGAGCTCGCCGGAGTTCGCTGGATGGAAGGAAGGGGCTCGGGTGGGGACGGTGGTTGTGGGGGGCGGTGGCCTGGCGGTGGTGGGGCCTCGCCGAACGAAAAAAAACTCGACGCAGGTGTGGGTGGGGGTGGGGGTTACGGAGGAACATAGGCGGTGGGGGCGGTTCAGGGGAGGGCAGGGGGGGTTGGGGCCGGTGGTTCAGTCGGTGGCCCGTGCGGTGTTCTATAGGGGAAGAATCAGAGATGAGGAAGAAGAAGGGTTAGGAGACGTAGGATCTTCATCCAACCGCCTGAAATGGTCGATTGACCCAAATGATGAAAGTCATGCGACTTGCATGCAGACATTCCTTTATATTCAGTACCATCATCGTAGCTGCTTAGCACTGCTCCTCAATCCATCAAGCTAAACAACGTGCCACTCATAATTCCAAACTTGTTGCTCAAATACGAATCTGATATGATGCTGAAATTACTAAAACAGATAACGTTTAATTGGTCAGCTAATGTTCCTACTTTACTCTCGAAAAGCACGTGCAACACATATAGAGAGACAACAGGGAGTTGCATTCTTAATGCGCTCTGGTTCATCATGTGTGAGCACTGCACAACGAACATTTTATTATCCAAAATCTGCTTGCTCTTCTTTAGCATGTTCCTCTTCTGTTCTTCTTTAATAAGTACTCTCTCCGTTCCTAAATACAAGTCTTTGTATAGATTCCACCATGGACTACATATGGAGCAAAATGAGTGAATCTACACTCTAAAATGTATCTGTATACATCTGTATGTGATCCATAGTGGAAATCTCTACAAAGACTTGTGTTTTGGAATGGAGGGAGTATGATAGTAGTACAGTATGTTCCTTGTAGTGAAGAGGAGCAGGGACATTTGCAGTGTAGAGGTCTATTCGGTCGGTTGTGATGGACACTTTCAACTCTTTGGGCCTCTTTGATTCATAGGATTTTGTAAACATAAGAATAGGAATTGTAGTGGCCTGCCCACTTGAATCCTATAAGATTAGCAAGGAAATGCGGGGAGATGTGTCGCCTTTGAGAGTTACACTGATATTAACAGTACCACACCTTCAGTTGAAGAGAGCTGGTATCCGAAGCCATTCTAGCCGTACCGGTAATAGTAGCCCATATTTTCCAGCAAGTTCCACTTTCCTGATTTTACTTGTGATGCTTACAGTTTTCCCTTTATATCTACACTATGATCTATGTAGCTGCTTTGTGTCGCACTAGCAGCAGTCCACTCTTGAAGCTAAACAACACACCAATCATAAGTCCAAAGCTTACTTCTTCAAATATGAATTGTGATATGATACTGATATTAGTTAACAGACACACATTTAATTGGTCAGCTAATGCTCCCACTTGATTTTCCAAATGCATGTGGCCACATATAGAGAGACAGCATGGAATTGCATTTCTTTGGGCGCTGTGATTCATCATGAGTGGGCAACCAACATTGTATGGAAAGAAGCGAAACCGCAAGAATATGCTTCCTCTTCTATTCTTTAACATGTTCCTCTTTTGTTATTCTGTATTTAGTACGTACAGTATGTTCCTTCTCAGGAAGGGGAGCAGGGACATCTGCAGTCAACAGCTGATAGAGCTGGCCTGTACGTGATCAATAGGCTTTCAATTAGTAGCAGCAATACAACACTGTATTTTCTAGCCAGTTCCATTTTCCCGATTTATATATGCTGGTTATGGTGTACCCCTTTTATGTACACTACGATCTGCCTAGTTGCTGTGTGCTCTTGTTATCATGGTTTGGCAATAAACTCTCTATATAGTATATTATGAACCTATCATCTGCCAACTATCCTTACTTCTGGAGCCTATTTTTTTGTGTACTTGTGCCAGATTATATTAATGCACGCACCATATTACAGCACACATGGGCTCTCTCATTAGAATCCAGTGATAGCACACAAGGGTTTACAGGGAGCCCCTATATTAGAATATCCTTTGCATTATAAAGATAATCTCACTACTATTTATGTTTTCATGCTTCTCAGATATTGTATGTAATCACAATGAATATCGGAATGCGTGCATCAGAAGAATATTGTGGAACACTGCAATGACTAACAAAATTGGCACCAAGGCATTGAGTTCCATTCTGGATGCAATGAAACTCATACGCTCCCCACCTGCAGATTCTTGTTCAGAATATGATCCTAATGACTATTCTGACCTCGAGGAGTCGAAGGCAGATGGCTTGTCCTGTTCACCCATCAAGGTGCCTGTTCTAATTTGGTAAGGTTTTATTGATTGCGCGTATCTTGCATAAGGTGTCTTGCATTTCTTCTACTTTGTTGCTTGCCACCTGCTTAGTTTACTCATCATATATGTCAAGATGCCATGCCCATCCATTATCAATACATATTCCATCTGTCATCATACCATGTTTTTCCACTCAAATGTTGTTCTTGTGCATCAGTCATCAAAAAGGACGAGGGTGATTGCCGAACCTAAAGGAGCACCAGCAAAGTCCTTGAAAAACGTGGTGGTGCCGGAGAAATTAGATAGCACCCCACTTATATTGGCTCTACAACTAGTGACACAAAATGTAGGACCGACTCCAGCAGACTGTACCTATACTTCACTGGCCACACCACTAGCCCCACCACACAGGACCTACACTCTAGCAAAAGGTATGCTGATTTCAGTTGCCATAGCACCAATCGTACCACAGAAAAATCCCACTCCAGCAAACAGTACATCAAGTCCACCGGCCGAAGACCTATCCCAACTGCAGAGACGGCCAATTCCTGCAGATTGGAACCCCATTCTAGTTATTCCCAGTTTAAAAGACAATGCTTTCAATGTTGTTAGGGACTACGTGCATATATTCCCATCATGGGAAGATTATAGTGAAGACAAACACCATTTTCACATCTTCCTGTCCCACTTACGTGTAAGTGCTATTATTCATGGTGATTATTTTCCTGTTTTCTGCTGATTGAACACATCAATGATTTACATTACATTGTTGTAAGTAGGCGAGGGTCAATCTGGATAGTCATGACAAGCAAAGCTTGCTTGCGCTTTTCAAGGAAGCATTGCAGCAGTATCGGTGTTACCTGAGGAAATCACACTTTGATGGCAAGTCTATAAACAAATTTCCGGTGAAGTCTCCTGTGCTAAATTTAGAAGACATTGAATGGAAAAACCTTGGTATGCACTGGTCTCGTTCCCAGGATGAGGTACTGTCTATGATATCACATGATAATTTGAACTTCTACTTTTCTGAATGTGCCTTATGGATCTCTTTTGCAGGAAATCTGCTCGAAGAAGAATTCGGGTTTGAAAAGGATGACAGGATATCGCAAATATGCTGCCCGCTGCTTTGCTCTTGTTAGTACATGTTGTCCTGTATCACTGTACTTGCATTCATACCTGGTTCATTATGTGACAGTAGTATGCATGATAGCTTGCTTATCAATTGTTCGCTCCAAATTATCAGATCTGTATTAATGGTTGCATTAATGTAGAATATACCCAATGCCAATGAAAAAGTTTAGCTCTGCATTGTTCTGGTAAGTACCTGCTGTCCTTTATCAGTGTACTTATATTGACAGCTTGTTGTTCATGTACCATCACTCTGCAGCTTATTTTCCTTTGCCCTCCATTTTCTACACATCAGATCTATATTTACTCTTACCATAAGGTTGGATAACACCAATGGTACTGAAGAAGTTTAGCTCTGCATTGCTCTTGGCTGTACCTTTTGCCTGTATCGCTGTACTTACATTTATAGCTACTTGGTTATGTAGCATCACTCTTCATTTTATCTTAAATATTCTCCATTTTTTCTCGTATTGTCACATCTATATTTACTCTTAACAAAATGTAGAATAAAGGCAATGCTTATGAAGAAGATTATGTGGTAAACTTCTTGAACTGCCTGTCGTGGGAGTAAGTCTGAATGTAAGAATAGGGGGTACGGAGGAAGAGGCAGGATCCTAGCTACGGTGAGGTTGTGCACGCAAGATGTACGAGTTCAGGCCCTTCTCGGAGGAAGTAACAGCCCTACGTCTTGGTGCCCGGAGGCTTGGTCGACTGGATTATGCGTGAGAGTTACAGGGGGTGCGAACCCTTGTGCCAGTGGAGGGGGGTGGCTTATATAGAGTGCGCCAGGACCCCAGCCGTCCCACGTTACACAGAGTTCAATATTCATTAAGACAGGGCGTTACTGGTAACGCTAGCTATAAAGAGCTATAAATGATCTTTAAGACTACAGGGTGAACGCCTGACCGTTGCCATCCTGATTGACTTTAGGTCTTCCGTACTCCGAGTGGTTTTTTGTATGGTCGAGTGACTTCATCTTGGTCGAATGGAATTGGGGTATCCGAGTGACATAACTGGTCAAGTGGATTGCACTCTAAGGTGAACTCAGTCGGTTTCTTCTATTGCATTTTGAATGTCTTTGACTCTAGGGCAGTGTCCTTGGGTAGGGTGTCTAGGTCAGGCCTATGACCCTACCCTAGGTACATGTTGTCGTCATTAGCCCCCGAATGGATTGAGGACCGAGTGAAGAAAGAGTTGAAGTTGACTCTGACTCGGTTCCATACTTCAGAGGTATTTCATCAGAGTCTGCGAATCATGTTGAAGCTTCAATCTGGTTTCAGTCGCCTTGGTCCATTCAGAGGCCGTCGTCAAGTGAACTATACTGACAATCTTCGAGTGTCGACATGGAACGGAATCTTTGGTGCGATTGGTTGCTCTGCAGTCCCCGGACCTCACGGGATTCAAGATTTCGGGGAAGCGCGCGGGACGGAGCGTGCCGCAGTAATTGGAGTGGTCAGATAGGGACGCTCCGATTTTCGTGCCGCCTTTTCCGCCACGTATCGGGCATGCGATTGTTGCGGGATTTGACAGGATTGCTCAGGCCCACGAGTTAGTCTCTCGGAAATAGGTCCATATAAGGCCGTCGAGGCCGATGCGTTTGCATAGTGTGCCTCATTCTCTCTCTTCTTCCTCTGTTTCTCCATTTCATCCTCCTCCACGCCGCCGTTCCGCCCGTACGCCATCCGCCGCGATGGGAAAGGAGAAGACGGCGGCCCTGGAGCGCGCTAAGAAGGTGATGGCGGCGGCAAAGGGCAAGAAGACGAGTCGGGGATCGTCGTCGAGGTGCGGTCTGCCGCCTGGTTGGATCCAGGGAGACTAGATTCGATCTATGATCCAGAAAGAAGATTTGCAAGACCTGGCCGGCGCGGGCTTGATTGCCCATGGATCTTGGAGGTTGCCGGGGAACGAGACCGAGCCTCAGCCGCAGGATGGTGAGTGCGTCCTCCTCGCAACTCATGTTGACCGTGGTTTCACTCTGCCTCCGCATCCTTTTTTCCGGGGTTTCCTGAACTTTTTTGGTGCCCAACTTCATCATTTCTCTCCCAACACCATCACATATCTCGCTGCATATGTCTCTCTGTGTGAAAACTTCTTGGGTTGTCGACCGCACTGGGGCTTATTCAAACACATCTTTACTTGCCGTTCCCAAACTATGAAGAAGGCAAATCCGACTGACGCAAAAACACATGTGATCCAAATGTGCGGGGGTTTAGGGATTCAGATGAGGGGTAGGAGTACTTTTCCTTCTATGACTCTTCCCGAGTCAGTTAGGGGGTGGCAGTCGACCTGGTTCTATTGCCGAGATATTCCGACCCCTGGTCAGTCGACTGGCCTTCCGACCTTCACCATGGAGCGAGTCCGCCAACCCTCTTCATTGACCATGACTCCAGCAGAGAAAGTAGAGGTGTCCATGCTAGTCGACCGGGTAGTTCAATTAGTCCGTGATGGTGTGACCGGCATGGATTTGTTGGAGGTGTTTCTCAGTCGACGCATCCAGCCTCTCCAAGCCCGCGATCATCCAATGTGGATGTACTCGGGCGTTGACGACACCGCTCGGGTCCACCCAGAGGAGGTCACCGAGGAGACGGTGGCACAGTGGCTGCGGAGCATCACGGGAAACAAAGACAACCCCAGGGGGTCTAGAAGAGTTGTACCATTCGACGTTGACAAAGAGCCGGACAAGGTCTGACCCTTGTTACCGAGTGTCTTTTTATTCCGATTTGTAACTGCCCTTGGATCTGATTGATGCTTGTTTAATTCCTTGCCTTGCAGATTTTTACTGAGATGTACTCGATGCCAAATGGAGAGCAAGTCCCGGAGGGAACGAAGAGCGGAGGCGAGAGTGGTGACTGGCAATCCCCTGACGATAATGAAGACGACAGTGATGACTCAGACGACAGCGAGGAAGCCGACTCACCACCTTGCTTGGAACGCCGATCCAAACATTCCCAAGATCCTGCAAGCGGTCGTGGCAAAGCAGCTCCCCCAAGCACACAAACGCAAAAAACGCACTCGGACTTCGACTCCGGAGCCATCTGAAAAGGCCGCCAAGCAGCCCAAGGTCATCCCTTCAAAGCCTCGGAAGGCTTTGCCCAAGATCAAGGTGGATGTTCCCGTCACTTCTGCGTAAGTGTTTTGCTTTCTCTGTTCGCTTTGCTTGGGAACTTATACGTTATTGTCGACTCGTTCTCTTGCTTGACTGAGTGAATTCTGAAACTTTCAGCGCTGCTACTTCTGGGACCTCCATGGACATTTACAAGGATCAAGATGACAAGGAGACCGAAGACGCGGCCACTTCCAAAGCGAGTACAACTCTACCATCTTGTCCTCATTTTGTCAATTGTACTGTCGGTCGACTGAACTCTTACGATCGAGTCTTTTGCAGCACCACCAAATGTCTTTGAACTTTCAGACGATGACGATCATGAAGATGTGCCTCAGAAGACCACGGGAAGAAAAGGTAGGACTTCAAGCAGGAGGGTGCCTGCCAGCAAGGCACCTCAGTCGACATCAGCACCAGAACCAGTGATCCAATAGTCCGGAGATCCAATTCGGGCTTCTGTTTCTTTTGCCGATCCTGTGTCGACTGATCATCCTTCGGCGTCGACCGCCCAAGCCCCTGCTCTGTCTGTGCAACTCCATGCCTCAGATCCTTTGGTTGCTTCGACTGTTCCGCCAACTCCACTCTTTGTTACCCATCATGTCCCAGAGGACCAAGTGAGCACTGCTAAGGAAGCTATACGCCAAGCAGGCCTTATGATGGAGCAAATGAAGGTGGTGCACGAAGCTAGCAAGGCTACCTACAATGCCAGCTCTGCTCTTCAAACCAATGTCCAGGTGAGTTGATTTCCGACTGATTTTTCATCTTGATCTTTGCTCTGTTAGGATATGGTACTTGAAAACTGCTGCTTTATTATTCGTAAGATGTCCGTGGATGAGTGTTTTGAAACCTTTAAAGTGCATCTATCATGAGTCTGCACCTTGCATCCGTTCACCCACTGGGTGTTTTAACTTTTGTTGTATAGTTCTTCCACTTGAGTCGACTAGGTCGCGTCGAGTGTATCCTTGAATCAGTGGGGGCACGCAGAGTGCACCCACTGGGTGTAGTCCCCGAGACCACCATCGAATGTTTGATTCGGCGGGGGTCTTTGTCAAATGACTCTTTATAGTTCTTCCACTCGGTCCAGACAGACTGTGCCAAGTGGGATCCGGACCAGTGGGGGCACACCAAGTGCACCCACTGGGTGTAGTCCCCGAGACCGCGATCGACTGCGGGTAGTCGGCGGTGGTCTGAGAACAAATGTTGCCACTTTTTTTTTACTGGACGGACCATGTCGAGTGGAAAGTCGAACCAGTGGGGGATGCCAAGTGCACCCACTGGGTGTAGTCCCCGAGACTACTGTCGAATGTTTGATTCGGCAGTGGTCTTAGAACTCTTTTTGCCATGATGACTTGAACTTGTATCTTATCGCTCGGAAGCAATCAATCTTTGTTCCTGTCGACTGACGTGTCTTATTCGTTGATTGCAGAAATCTTGTGAGTTTGGGGCCCAGTTTGTTGAATTGAAGAAGAAACAGGTCCAGCTCAATCTCGACCTGGAGCTGGCCAAGAAGAACTTGCAAAAGGCTAAGGATGAAGCGACTGCCATGGGAGGTAATAACTTGCCGACTGTTTGCCTTGCCATCTTTTCTTTTCGCCTTTTGAACAGAGTGACTCCACTCAAACAGATGTACGTAGTGAAAACAGACAACTCCAAGCTCGTCTGAAGAATGTTATTTCTTTAGACAAAATGAAGCAGGCTCTGGAGCAGAAGGACCTCGACCTTGCAGCAGCACAGAAGACGGCGCGGGAGAAAACTGAACTTGCCGACAAGAAGCTGGCTTCAGTCGGCAAGTTAGAAGAAGAAAACACCAAACTGAAGACTGCAATTGACGAAGCCAACAATGAAGTCGTGCAGCTGAAGAAGGACAAGGTGGCCTTGACCGACAAAGTTGAAGATCTCACTCGGAGGAGGGATGAATTGGAGACCTATCTGGGAGGACTTGCCAAGAAGATGTTCCTTATGCTTGAAGGTACTTTCCCTTTTTCGACTGATTTGCAACTGTCGACTCATCATGCAACTATTGACTCATCATGCAACTATCGACTCATCATTTCTCTGTGTGTGCAGAGTTCTGTCAAAACTTTGAGGAAGAGACTGGGCGGATTGAGACGAATCTGGATCCCATTAACTCCCCTGTCAAGGACGAAGCTGCGATGAACATGCTGCGACTGGAATCTCGCCTCGCCGGCATTATGGACTATCTTGCACGATTGAAGGTGGCGGTGTCACGGATTGACACGGAGCTCTGGCCAGGTGTGACATTCCAGAATGACCTCGAGTCTCTGATGACTCGACTTAATGAAATACCCGGTCGAGTACAGGCGTGGAAGAAGTCATCTGCTCGGTGCGGCGCTGACGTGGCTCTGTGTCTTGTCTGCGTTCATTGCAAGGAAGTTAAAGAAGAGAAGCTGGCAGCTCTCAAGGTCACCAATACCAAGAAGCTTCAATTCCAGTCCTTCATGGAGACTTTCATCGATGCTGCTACTCGTATTGCTGATGGAATCGACCTGGACGAGTTCGTCGAGCCGGCTAGCCCTCCTCCTGTGGAGTGAACAAACTTTATGCCTTGATTTTATTTGCCTAGGAATGCCGAGTGATTTTTTAACCGTTAAACTCTTTCGGGACTGAGGCCTGAGCACTTCAGTTCGCGGTTCTGAACCCTTCTGGATTTATCCGAACTTGGTTTTTCTTTGAATATGGTTGCTTTGTCTTTACCACTTTCAAGTCTCTGGGCTCCGAGTGAAACTTGGCTCTTCACTCGGAATAGACATTGTACTTGTGGTGCAGCTCCGATGAGAGGGCCGTGCATTGCATTTGTGGCGCAGCTCAGAGCGTGTGGCCAAGTTTTCGAGTGAGGAGGTTGCTCTTCACTCAGAATTTGTTTTGTAACTTAGGCGAGTATGGGGTCGCAGCTAAGCCCCCGAGTGGGAGGATTGCTCTCCACTCGGAGTATGTTTTAACTTAGGCGAGTACGGGGTCGCAGCTAAGTCCCCGAGTGGGAGGATTGCTCTCCACTCGGAGTGTTTTTTTGAACTTAGGCGAATACGGGGTCGCAGCTAAGCCCCCGAGTGGGAGGATTGCTCTCCACTCGGAGTGTTTTTTAACTTAGGCGAGTACGGGGTCGCAGCTAAGCCCCCGAGTGGGAGGATTGCTCTTCACTCGGAGTGTTTTTTGAACTTAGGCGAATCGGGTTCGTAGCTAAGCCCCCGAGTGAGAGGGTTGCTCTTCACTCGGAGTGTTTTTTGAACTTAGGCGAATCGGGTTCGCAGGTAAGCCCCTGAGTGAGAGGGTTGCTCTTCACTCGGAGTGTTTTTTTGAACTTAGGCGAATCGGGTTCGCAGCTAAGCCCCCGAGTGGGAGGATTGCTCTCCACTCGGAGTGTTTTTGAACTTAGGCGAATCGGGTTCGCAGCTAAGCCCCCGAGTGAGAGGATTGCTCTCCACTCGGAGTGTTTTTGAAACTTAGGCGAGTACAGGATCGCAGCTAAGCCCCCGAGTGGGAGGATTGCTCTCCACTCGGAGTGTGTTTTAACTTAGGTGAGTACGGGGTCGCAGCTAAGTCCCCGAGTGAGAGGATTGCTCTTCACTCGGAGTGTTTTTTGAACTTAGGCAAATCAGGTTCGCAGCTAAGCCTCCGAGTGAGAGGGTTGCTCTTCACTCGTAGTGTTTTTTGAACTTAGGCGAATCGAGTTCGCAGCTAAGCCCCCGAGTGAGAGGGTTGCTCTTCGCTCGGAGTGTTTTTTGAACTTAGGCGAATCGGGTTCGCAGCTAAGCCCTCGAGTGAGAGGGTTGCTCTTCACTCGAAGTGTTTTTTGAACTTAGGCGAAACGGGTTCGCTGCTAAGCCACCCACTGGGGGATTTGAACACATATGCTTAAGGGAACACAATCACTAAGATACTGCAAAAATCTTGTCTTTGATAAGCAAACTGAAGGATTCTTATTACAACTCATCGATCCGAGTGCTTAGGTATAAAAACGGTGGAGCAGGTCTGCATTCCACGAGCGTGGCTCGTCTTCTTTCTTGGCTACGTTGTAGAGGTGATACGCCCCGTTGTGGAGTACCTTGGTGATGATGAAGGGGCCTTCCCAGGCCGGAGCAAGCTTGTGAGGTCGCTTCTGGTGTACTCGGAGCACAAGGTCTCCTTCTTGAAACGCTCGACCTCTGATGTTTCTGGCGTGGAATCGACGCAGATCTTGTTGATAGATGGTCGACCAGATCAGAGCCATCTCTCGTTCTTCTTCTAGGAGGTCAACTGTGTCTTGGCGTGCTTGTTCCGCTTTAGCTTCTGAGAAGAGTTCCACTCGGGGGGCGTTGTGCAGTAAGTCACTCGGAAGCACAGCTTCAGCACCATACACCATGAAGAAGGGAGTTCGGTCAGTCGACTGGTTGGGAGTTGTTCTCAGTCCCCATAGGACAGATGGCAATTCAGTCACCCAAGCTCCAGCGGCATGCTCGAGATCGTGCATCAGTCGAGGTTTCAGTCCTTGTAAGATCAAGCAATTCGCCCTTTCTGCCTGTCCTTTCAACTGCGGGTGCGCAATAGATGCGTAATCGACCCGAGTGCCTTGGGAAGCACAAAACGCTCTGAACTCGTCAGAATCAAAATTGGAGCCGTTATCTGTGATAATACTGTGAGGGACTCCATATCTGAATATCAGCTCCCTGATAAAACTAATGGCAGTGCTTGAATCAAGATTCTTGATAGGCTTGGCCTCAATCCATTTGGTGAATTTGTCGACTGCCACAAGCAAATGAGTGAAACCACTTCTGCCGGTCTTGAAAGGTCCAACCATATCCAACCCACAGACTGCAAATGGCCAAACGAGTGGAATGGTCTTCAAGGCAGATGCAGGTTTGTGAGACATGTTTGAGTAAAACTGGCAGCCTTCGCACTTGTCGACTATATCTTTTGCCATCTCATTTGCCCTCGGCCAGTAGAATCCTGCTCGGTATGCTTTGGCCACAATGGTCCGAGAGGACGCATGGTGGCCACAGGTTCCCGAGTGGATCTCATTTAGAATCATTCGACCTTCTTCCGGAGAGATGCAACGCTGAGCAACTCCTGTGACACTTTCCCTGAAAAGTCGCCCTCCAATAACTGTGAAGGCTTTGGATCGACGAACGATCTGGCGGGCCTCATCCTCATCTTCTGGGAGCTCTTGTCTAAGCAGGTACGTAATATATGGCACTGTCCAATCGGGGATAATCACCAAAACCTCCATGATCAGGTCGACCACTGCTGGGACTTCAATCTCAGTCGGATCGGTTGAGCTTATCGGTTGTGGGGGCTCCTCTGTAAAAGGATCTTCTTGAACTGACGGGGTGTGGAGATGATCCAAGAACACATTACTGGGAATTGGTTTCTGAGTGGAACCTATCTTCGCCAGATCGTCAGCAGCTTGATTCTTGATTCGAGGTATGTGGTGGAGCTCTAACCCCTCAAACTTCTTCTCCAACTTTCTTACTGCATTGCAATAACCAATCATAGCTGGGCTTCTGATATCCCACTCCTTCATCACTTGATTGACCACTAAATCTGAGTCGCTGTAAACCATCAGGCATCGGACGCCGAGTGAAATGGCCATACGTAACCAATACAAAAGTGCCTCATACTCAGCTTCATTGTTTGAAGAATCAAAGTGAATCTGGAGGACATAGCTGAGCTTGTCACCTCTTGGGGATACTAAAACCACTCCAGCGCCGGAACCATTCAACATTTTGGATCCATCGAAGAACATAGTCCAATGTTCCGAGTGAACCTGAGTCGGTTGCTCCTGCTCAATCCACTCGGCGAGGAAATCTGCTATTGCCTGAGACTTGATTGCTTTCTTTGCCTCAAACTTGATATCCAAAGGAAGGAGTTCAATTGCCCACTTGGCCACTCGACCAGTTGCGTCCCGATTGTTCAGAATTTCAGATAATGGGGCATCGCTGACGACTGAAACCGAGTGGTCTGCAAAGTAATGTGCGACTTTCTTCGTGGTCAAGTAAATCCCATAGACAAGCTTCTGATAATGCGGGTATCTTTGCTTGGATGGAGTTAAAACTTCAGAAATATAGTATACTGGGCGTTGAACTTTGTAGGCTTTGCCTTCGTCTTCCCGCTCGACCGTGAGCACTGTGCTGACAACCTGTCCAGTGGCTGCAATATATAGCAACAGAGGCTCTTTGCTGACTGGAGCAGCAAGCACCGGTTGGGTGGAAAGCAGGGCTTTGAGCTCTTCAGACGCTGCTTCAGCTTCAGGATTCCACTCGAACTTGTCAGACTTCTTCATCAGTCGGTAAAGGGGTAATGCCTTTTCACCGAGACATGAGATGAATCGACTTAACGCAGCCAAATAACCAGTAAGCTTCTGAACATCGTGCATGCGCACGGGGCGGTTCATTCGGAGGATTGTGCCAACCTTTTCTGGGTTTGCGTCGATCCCTTGTTCGGAAACGAGGAAACCGAGTAACTTTCCACCTGGACCTCTGAATGTGCACTTTGACGGATTGAGCTTGATATCATATCTTCTTAAGTTGGCAAAGGTTTCAGCGAGGTCAGTCAGTAGGTCGGAACCTTTGCGTGACTTGACCACGATGTCATCCATGTAAGCTTCCACGTTCCGACTGATTTGAGTGAGCAGGCACTTCTGAATCATACGCATGAACGTGGCACCGGCATTCTTGAGGCCAAAGGGCATGGTAATATAGCAAAAACACCCGAATGGGGTGATGAAAGCTGTCTTTATTTCGTCGGGTCCATACAGTCGGATCTAATGGTACCTGGAATATGCATCCAAGAAGGACAATCGCTCACACCCCACAGTCGAGTCAACTATCTGGTCGATGCGGGGCAGAGGGAAGTGATCTTTCGGGCAGGCCCGATTGACATGTTTGAAATCGATACACATACGAGGTGATTTGTCTTTCTTGGGGACCATGACAACATTGGCAAGCCACTCGGAGTGGTATATCTCGCGGATGAACTCAGCTGCCAGAAGCCGAGCCACCTCCTCGCCAATTGCCTTCCTCTTCTCCACGGCAGACCGACGGAGATGCTCTTTGACGGGTTTTGCTTTTGGGTCGACTCGCAAACAGTGCTCAGCCAGTCCCCTGGGTACACCCGGCATGTCAGATGGTTTCCATGCGAAGATGTCCCAGTTCTCACGGAGGAACTGGATGAGCGCTTCTTCCTATTTGCTATCGAGTGTTGTTGAGAGAGAGTCGGAGCAGCATCAGGATCGGTCGGATGGATATGGACAGGCTTTGTTGCACCGGCCGACTGAAATGCGGACTCTGAAGTGGGCTTCTTTGCTCGCAACAAATCGCTCGGATCTGCGTTCTTTTTGTATTCTTCCATTTCTACTACTGCCATTTGCTCATCAGCAATCTTTGAGCCCTTCTGGAGGCACTCTTCTGCCCTTTGCCGATTCCCTGTGACTGTGATCACACCTCTGGGGCCAGGCATCTTCAGCTTGAGGTATACGTAACACGGTCGAGCCATGAAATGAGCATATGCAGGCCGACCCAGAATCGCATGATAAGCACTGTGGAAATCCACCACCTCGAACGTTAACTTTTCCTTATGGTAATTCCTTGAATCACCGAAAACCACATCAAGAGTGATTTGACCGAGTGAATCGGCTTTCTTTCCTGGGATGACTCCGTGGAATCTCATGTTGCTCTCGCCGAGCTTGGACATCGGAATGCCCATCCCTCGGAGGGTCTCAGCGTACAGAATGTTCAAGCCACTGCCACCATCCATCAGAACCTTGGTCAGTCGGGTGCCCCCAACGACTGGGTCGACCACCAGCGCTTGCCGCCCAGGGGTAGCAACGTGCGCTGGGTGATCGGACTGGTCGAATGTAATGGGAGTCTGCGACCACTTTAAATATGTCGTAGTTGCCGGAGCAACCATATTCACTTCGCGATTGATAACCTTCAGTCGACTTTTGCTCTCAATGTCAGCAAAAATCACTAAAGTGGCATTGACCTTGGGGTAACCATCATCCCCTTATTTGTCTTCATCCTTATCAGATTCCTTTTCCTTTTCACTGGGCTGACCCTCTCGGAAGCTCTGAATCAGGAGTCAATACTGTCGAGTGGTATGCTTGGGGTAAATCAGGTTTCCCTCTTCATCTTTCTTGGTGTGTATGTGACACGGTAAATCAAGCACATCATTTCCCACCTGATCTTTCACTTTCTTGTGGATCCAAGGCCCCTTAGGCTTTCCTTTGAACTTCCCTTGGTTCAAAACTGCGGCTTCACCAGGACTTGCGGGTTCGGCTTTGCGCTTCTGCTTCCGACTGGAATTTCCTCCTCCGGGGTTCTGGGCGACTGGTTTATTCTTGCCACTCCGGAGTCGGTCTTCTTCCTCGCCGTTAGCGTACCGAGTGGCTATTTCCATCATCCGAGCCAGGGACATGTCTCCTGTCCGACCGAACTTCAGGTTAAGTTCTCGGTACCGAACGCCCTCCTTGAAGGCGCAAACTGCCTGATGCTCTGACACATTCTCCACGGTATGATGAAGAGTGGTCCATCTCTGGATATAATCTCTCAAAGTTTCACTCGGTTTTTGGACACAATGTTGTAGTTCAGTCAACCCTGCAGGTCATTTGCAAGTGCCCTCAAACGTCCTGATGAACACTTGGGCCAAATCTTCCCAACAGAAAATACTACCAGGGGCCAACTGATTCAACCAAGCTCTGGCTGATCCCTCCAGCATCAGGGGGAGGTGCTTCATGGCTACATCATCATTGCCGCCACCAATCTATACAGCCACCCGGTAATCCTCTAGCCAAGTGTCTGGCTTCGACTCACCGGTGAACTTGCTTACTCCTGTCGCCAACCTGAAGTTGGGTGGAATCTCAGTAGCTCTGATGGCTCTGCTGAAACATTCAGGCCCAGACACGTGAACTCTGCTTCCACTCAGATGATTCCTATCTTGTCCTTCCCTGTGTGCTCGGCCTCTGTCGACCAAACCTTGCACGAGAAGTGATCTTGCATCAAACCCAGGCTCTCTTGGGTCGACCGAGGCTCTCCGCTCATCACCATACAAGTGCCTATCATCATGCCGCCGAGGCGCGTACGATCCGCCTCTCGGAGGGGGCATAGGCACTCGACGGTTGTCATCATGGCCGTACTGATGATCGTACTGTCCGTGGCCTCGACCCAGATACTGGTCCTGGTGGTGCCCACGATCTTCACGCCGCTGAGGTGATCTCGGGCTGTGAGCCGACTGAACAGTGTCTGCGACCACAGATCTGCTATGGATCCTATTGCGCGACTAAGAAACGACAGAGTTTTGCTCACCCGCTGCCCGGAGCAGTGCTCGAATCTGCATCAAACCTCTTCTAACCTCTGATTGGGACGGCTGAATCGACTCTGCTATACGGGCTGCAGCTGTAAGATTCTGGATCGCAGTGCGGTATACCTGGGGCTCAGGAGGAAACAACTGTCGTTGCCGTCGATTGGATTCGGGGATCTGCTGACGGGCTCGCTCGTCGAGTGAATGTTGGAGATTTTCCAGTCGCGCGCGCTCAGCCAAGGTGGCTAGATGCGCAGCTTCCAAGGCCCGAGCCTCGGAGGTCTCCCCAATGATGGGGGTGTGGAGGGCCTCCATATTGCGATGATGCAGCTCGTCCCTCTGCTCCGAAGTGAGGGCTTCAGGACGATATTCTTCGTGACCATGCGATGAGCCGCCGCCACCATCGCCGCCGCCACCGTGACGGAAACCAGGCGGGCCGCGCGGCGTATCGACCATCAGGACCTCCACCGCAGGGTCACTGCTTCCGCACTTGGACAGAGTCTCGGCGGAACCAGTCGACAGGTTGAATAGTCCATAGGGAGATTCGTCGGGCTCAATTGCCGTGATTTGTGGGGTGGCCGACTGGTGGGCCACCGCATGCTTCACCCACCGCTGAAGCCGCGATCGACCAGATCGCTTGCGACGGCGAACAGTGGGGAGTGAGGATGCTGCGGGAGCCAACCGATACTGGGTCGACGGCTGCCGCAGAAGGACGCCGCGAACACATGCGCGAAAGTGCGTTGTTCCGCGGACAGGGAGCATCTCGACGTCGAGGGGGGCCTCCTGGAGCCAGGCGGAGTCGTCGGCAATGAGAATGAGCGCGCCGAGACGGATCTCGCGGCCCTCGGCCAAACCACCGCCAGGAACCATGTTGATGGAGATCGGAAAAACTGCAACCTCACCGGAAGTCGCTAAGACGCTTGCCCCACGGTGGGCGCCAACTGTCGTGGGAGTAAGTCTGACAATAAGAATAGGGGGTACGGAGGAAGAGGCAGGATCCTAGCTACGGTGAGGTTGTGCACGCAAGATGTACGAGTTCAGGCCCTTCTCGGAGGAAGTAACAGCCCTACGTCTCGGTGCCCGAAGGCTTGGTCGACTAGATTATGCGTGAGAGTTACAGGGGGTGCAAACCCTTGTGCTAGTGGAGGGGGGTGGCTTATATAGAGTGCGCCAGGACCCCAGCCGTCCCACGTTACACAGAGTTCAATATTCATTAAGACAGGGCGTTACTGGTAACGCTAGCTATAAAGAGCTATAAATGATCTTTAAGACTACAGGGTGAACGCCTGACCGTTGCCATCCTGAGTGACTTTAGGTCTTCCGTACTTCAAGTGGTTTTTTGTATGGTCGAGTGACTTCATCTTGGTCGAATGGAATTGGGGTATCCGAGTGACATAACTGGTCAAGTGGATTGCACTCCAAGGTGAACTCAGTCAGTTTCTTCTGTTGCATTTTGAATGTCTTTGACTCAAGGGCAGTGTCCTTGGGTAGGGTGTCTAGGTCGGGCCTATGACCCTACCCTAGGTACATGTCGTCGTCATTGCCCCCCCCCCCATCAGCATGGACAAGGGCTTTATAAAGCCGGTCTTCACCACTAATGTAAGTTTGTCCTTCTCAAGCCTTCAAACTTTGTTGTGTATATTTGGTTAGGCATGACTGCAACAGCTGTTTATTTTTGGTGTTTCAATCAAATTGCATGTTTAAAGTTTATTATGAAGTTCATAAACAAAAGTTTGTCCTTCTCAATTTAAGTTTTCAGTTGTACAACCAAGTTCCTTCTTCATACCATTTAAATTAAACTATACAGAGCAAGTGATTTTCTTTTGCACTGCATGTATGCTTCTGTTTTTGATCCGTAATCCAGTGGTGTGGTGAAACTACCCACTACAGCATAATGTCATATTCTGCAATGTCTTAACTATGAACAATGTCATATCATTCTACTATTATTTAAACCGTCTCTTTATTTGCCAATCTGAAATGGGATAAATTGATAGCACACTAACCATTGATACTTATGAGTTCTTGATCTGTAATCCAGTGGTGTCGTGAAGCTGCCAACTCCTTCACAATGTCATTTCCTGCCATGTCTTAACCTGAACAATACCATATTGTGTTAATGCTATTTTAAACTGTGTCACTTTATTCGCCAATAAGAAATGTGATGAATTGTCAACACTGATACTTATATGTGCAAAACCTGTCATCTATCTGCTTGTTTCTCTTTCAGAGTGAGGAGGATATAAGCGTCAAACAAGCGCAGTCTCATCAGCTTGCTCAGCTGCTTGCGCTACAGCTCCCGAGCAGGGCTAACCTTTCTTGAACTCTATTGAAGTGCTGTTGGTTTTGTATATTATTTTATCGACGTGTTTATTTGCACTGGTGGCGATCTTTGATGCCCAGTGTATGTAATCTGCTGTTTGCTAGTGCTTTATTATCATAGTGGCGAACTTTGATGCCCAGTGGATGTAATATGCCGTAATTTCTTTATTGTATAGTCTAGGTTTTTTCTTATTCACGATGCTGTACTTATTTTACTGTATATATATCCTATCTTCGCTCCATGAAAAGTAAACCGGCCAAACCGTAAAATTACGGTACATAATCGGGCTGTCATGCAAATCACTATGTATGGGCTGCATCATGGGCCTAGTCATCTTGGTCCGTTAACAGGCCTAAATGTAAACTGGCCCACTAGTAGTTTCGGGCCTTTAATAGGCTGAGTAAACCGCCGGCCCTATTTTGGCAAGAAAATTCAATGGGCTTTTAGTAGGCTGAAAAGTAGGTTGGGCCTGAATCATGCCGAATAGCTCACGGGTGTAGGATCGGAAGTAGGTCTAGAGGGGGGGTGATTAGACTACTTGACCAAATAAAAATCTAGCCTTTTCCCAATTTTATGTCTTGGTAGATTTTAGCAACTTAACACAAGTCAAGCAATCAACCTACACATGCAATTCTAAGAGTGTAGCAGCGGAAAGTAAAACATTGCATATGAAGGTAAAGGGAAGGGTTTGGAGAAGGCAAACGCAATGTAGACACGGAGATTTTTGGCGTGGTTCCGATAGGTGGTGCTATCGTACGTCCACGTTGATGGAGACTTCAACCCACGAAGGGTAACGGCTGCGCGAGTCCACGGAGGGCTCCACCCATGAAGGGTCCACGAAGAAGCAACCTTGTCTATCCCACCATGGCCATCGCCCACGAAGGACTTGCCTCACTCGGGTAGATCTTCACTAAGTAGGCGATCTCCTTGCCCTTACAAACTCCTTGGTTCAACTCCACAATCTTGTCGGAGGCTCCCAAGTGACACCTAACCAATCTAGGAGACACCACTCTCCAAAAGGTAATAAATGGTGTGTTGATGATGAAATCCTTGCTCTTGTGCTTCAAATGATAGTCTCCCCAACACTCAACTCTCTCTCACAGATTTGGCTATGGTGGAAAGATGGTTTGAGTGGAAAGCAACTTGGGGAAGGCTAGAGATCAAGATTCTTCTGGTAGGATTGGAATGTCTTGATCTCAACACATGAGTAGGTGGTTCTCTCTTAGAAAATGAGTAGTGGAAGTGTAGGCTCGTTCTGATGGCTCTCTCTTGGATAGAGAAGGGGTGGAGGGGTATATATAGCCTCCACACAAAATCCAACCGTTACACACATTTGACCCAACTCAGTCAGACCGAATAGAAGAACTCGGTGCGACCGATTCAACTCAAAATGTGAACGTTAGGAATCTCGGTGGGACCGATATACTCAACTCGGTGAAATTGATGTGCTAGGGTTAGGGCAAGACCTCATCTTGGTGTGACCGATTGCATGAACTCGGTGGGACCGATTTCAGCAATGAGTTAAATAGAGAGTTGGTCAGGCAAACTCGGTGGGACCGATCACTCACTTCGGTAAGACCAAAACATTACAAAGGGAAACAGAGAGTTTGCATTGCGAACTCGGTGGGACCGATCGCTCATTTCGGTAAGACCGAAACATTACGGAGGGAAACAAAGAGTTTGCATTGCCATCTCGGTGAGACCGAATTGATTAGGGTTTCTGGCAGTGGCTATGTCAAAGAAACTCAGTGGCGCCGCATAGATCAAATCGGTGGGGCTGAGTTTGACTTTAGGTTTTGGACATATCTGGAAATGAGAAAGTGGTTGAGGGCTTTGGAGCATATCACTAAGCATTTTGAGCAAGTAGACCATTATGCAACACCTCATCCCCTTTTAATAGTATTGGCTTTTCCTATGGACTCAATGTGATCTTGGATTACTAAAATAGAAATGAAGAGTCTTGAGATTTTGCCAATCTTTGTCCTTAGCATTTTGAGGGGTCCACATCTCTAGTCCATGCCATGTCAATCATTGAACTATTTGAAATATTTCACTTGAAAGGATATTAGTTCAATGAGCTATATGTTGTTATGAATTACCAAAACCACCCGGGGATTAGTTGCACTTTCAATCTCCCCCTTTTTGGTAATTGATGACAACATATAGTCAAAGCTTCGACAAATGATAATATAAAGGAAATACATCGTCGCTTTGAGAAGTATGTGATAAGTAAGAGCTCCCCCTAAATTTGTGCATTATTTAAAATTTGCTTTTGAATGCAAATGCACAATCGATTAGGATCATGGGACACTCTTCCATGTCATATACATCTTGGTGGAGCGCCCAAAATGATAGAATTAAACAACATGCACTCATCACCAAGGGAAACATAATTTATCATACACAAGTATTCAGATATCATCATTCAAGCACACAATAAAGCATAATATGATCAAACACATGATCATAAGAGTATCTCCCACATAAGCACAAATAGTAGCAAACAAACAATCAAGTAGCAAGTAGCAAAAGAGGCAACAAAAGGCAAAACACTCTCTCCCTCGAAGCCTAATGATCTATACACTTTCTCCCCCTTTGGCAACAAGTTACCAAAAAGTTCGAAAATGCATAGTGCTATGCGGCACTCTAGGCACGATCTCCGGGAGCTCCTGAAGTGGTCTTCTGGCTGGTTGCTCTGGTGTGCGTAGATGGCATGGAGAGGAGTCCGTCTGCAAAAGCTTCTGCTGATGTCTAAGGAGCTGGAGGAGTTGAGATTGGAGGTACAACAGTGGCAGTTGCAGCAGGTGCTGAAAGTGTAGTCCTCGTATCACTGACTACTAGCACTGCTGAAGACCTCTGTGCCCTTGGCACACGCTGAAAAGTGTCGGTGGTAGGTCTGTCATTCCTGTCTTCAATCTCTTCCTGGAGCTTCTCAACTGTGGTTTGAATCTCGGTGACCTTCACATCTAAATCATGAAGTTTGGTCTCAAAGATCCTTTCAAGGCTCTCTTGATTTCGAGTCAGGGTGGCCAGTCCTTTCTCTATTCGCACGCTTGCCTCAAGCAGATAAGTGAGTCGATCTTGCTTGGTCTTGAGATTGACACTTGAAGCATCTGGCATTGTTGCAGTCTTTGCAGCCTTTGCTTTCTCTTGCTTCTCCTGAGCCTCTACTAAAGTAGGATATGCTGCATCCATGACAACCTCTTTGTCCTCAAAGTCTGGCCTCAGGGGAAGATGCTCTTTGTCAAGAAGATATGTCCTTGTCCCCATCTTGGAATTGATTAGCATCTGAATGTGAGGGGCATATCCACATGATCTTTTCTGATCTGCAGCAGTTCTCTTCACAGTTTCAACAATTAAACTCATCACCTTGAACTTCTCTGGCACATCAAACATATGAAGCAGGTTGATTGAGTGACCATGGATCATCCTATGATCTCCTGACTTGGGCAACGGAGTGTGCCTCAATATAGTGTTTATTGTGGTTAGTCCTGACAGCAGATAATAGATGGATCCAAATCTGTGAGTTGTCAAAGCAGCATCTGGAATTGGCTTGTACATGTGAGCCATGGAATTGTGATCCTTTCTTGGCTTGGCATACACATCTGTGTCATCTTCAGCTTCTTTAGGGGCATTGATCAACTTGGTCCATTCTGCAATTGATGATTGATATCTTGTGCCTTCTGTCATCCAGATAATCTTGCCATCTGGATAGAAATGAGCAGTTGAATAGAATTGCAGAACCATTTCATCATTCCACTTGGTCAAATTTTGACCAACAAACTTGTCAACTCCGTTCATTCTGAAACTCTCATGAACTCCTGGGAAGCAATCCTCATTGTTATCAATGAATTTCCAATCAACCCATCTCATGTCACTGACAATTGGCTTCTTATCCAACAGGACTGTCTCATAGAAATCTTGCTGTTCCTTAGTGTGAAAGCGATAATCAACATCAGTTCTTCTCCTTATAGCATATGGATCAGTCTGTCTCCACAATCTGAGACCTGCATCCTTTCTTAACTTCATATTCTCAGCAACTGGATGATTGTCATCATGATCTGGAATCTTGGGTTTTAGCTTTCTAAGCACTTGCTGTTCTTCATCTTCTTGAGCTTCAGGCACTGGGGCCTTATTCTTCTCTGCAACTGGGATGTTTCTGGTGGATCTCTTGGGTGCAGATGGTTTTGGAGCTTGAGCTTGGGCAGATGGCTTGGGAGCTGTCTTGGGATTAGATGGAGCAGCCCCAGACTTGATAGCATCTCCCATGAGCTTCTGAGATTTTGGAGGTGGTGCAGCTGACTCTTCCTCCTCCTCATCATCTTCGGACTCTCTCATCATAGATGGTCTGCCAATGATCTTGGCAATAGTCTTTTTGACACTCTCTTTGCTCTTCTTTCCTGTAGTAGCCTCATCCTCTCTTGGTTTAGCAGTGAACTCCATGGTTCCTTGAGTGGAGGCTCTAGCTTTTGACATAGGCACTCTCTTAGTAGGAGCCTTTACCCTCATTCCAGGCTTGGTTGCAGCAGCAGCTGCATACTCTTTCCTGAGTACCTTCTTCTTGGAGGTCACTTCCTCCTCAACAACAAAATCCTCATCTTCTGAATGTGAGGTTCTCTTCTTCCTTTGCCTAGTAGCAGCCTTAGGCAAATTGCTGGGTGTACTTCTACTGCCTTCATCATAGCTGCTGTTGGAGGGACAAGTGCCCTCACTGAGATTTACCTGCTCCTCTGACCTGTTCTGACTATCACTGTTGTCTGACATCTCTGACGCTGACCCTGTGAATAGATAGGTATAGGTAGAGTAGATGAGCATCACAAAGCACATCTATTTTTGCAAAAGCATTGAGACAAAAACTTAACTTTAGTTTTCTACAGAAAGCATTTTGGAGCTACCGATATGACAAACTCGGTGACACCGAAGCACACTTAGAGTCTAAACATACAGTTTTGGTCAGACCAAAATGTAGTTCGGTGACTCCGAGATGCTAGGGTTTCACAGAGAAAGTGAAATCGGTCACACCGATTCGTACACTTCGGTCAGACCGAGTAGTACATGTGCAATGGCATAGGCGAAATCGGTGAGACCGAAATTTTCAGATCGGTCGGTCCGAGATGAGTTTGGCGGAAACCTAATCCCTAAGTTTTTGCATCAAATCTATTCTAGAGGAAGTTTTTGGTGGATAGATTTATCTCAATCATGGCAAGAAGCTTGGCATTGTTCTTTGTGCAAGAATCAGAGTTAAAGAAAGCACAAAGAGATCGAGTCCGTACCCTAACTTGGTGACGAACTTGCTATGGCGACAACGGCGGTGGAGATTCCCGTTGATGGCGGTGGAGACCAGCAGCAGGAGGACGCTGGAGATGACGGAGACGATCCAGAGACCAAGGGGGCGGCAGAGCTGGGCAGGCGCTGTCGAGCGGTTTGGAGTAATTTCCAAATTTCAACCCGCGGTATATATACCCAGTCACTCTCGGTGTGACCGAGTGGAACGACTCGGTGGCACCGAGATGCAGAATCGCAAGCGTTTACTGCAACTCGGCGAGACCGAACAGTTCTAATCGGTTGCATCGAGGTGAAAACCTAGATCAACTCAATGATTTCGGTGAGACCGGAAGAAATGAATCGGTCAGACCAAAAGCCATTAAGAGGTTTTGGAAGTTTAATCCCTTGACAGATCGGTGGCTCCGAGTGCTCCTCACCCGGAGGGTCTGAATTCGACTTGTTCAAACTTTGTGATGTAGCATGAATAGAGTTTGAGATGAGAAAAGCATAGATAGCTAGAGGGAGTACTTAGGCATTCTTGTCCATCCATTTGGCAAGAAGAAAAGAAATCAAACAATCAAAGCAACAAATGGATGTCCTCGAATGGAGAAAATATGCAACCAACATGCTCACATAATAAGATAGCAAATGAAATATGTGGCAAAGCATGCACAAACACTCTAGCATCTATCAAGCAATTTGCGATGACTAGGTCATCTATATATGAGTATATTGACTTAGGAGTCAAATGAGAACATTTGATCATAGGTCATACTCATCGTTTAAGCACAAGTGGGGTTACCACTTTTACATAAAGCATTGATGTGTTCACCCCATTAGAGTTGCTTTAGCTCAATTCTTAGAGCAAAGCTCCCCCTAGATGTGATATCCCCCCTAAGAGGGATGAACTAACCTTGGGTTTTGTCGACGATGACTTCATGTAGGTGTTGAAGATGTAGATGCTCAATGTTGATGTAGATCATTTGGAGCAATCCATTTGAGTGAGTTGCACTTTCAATACCTACATGGGTTAGTCCCACAAGGAACATACACGGATATCCATAGACATAGAGTGAAATACACATATGATGTTGTCCGTGAAAGCATTAGGTTACCTTGTCCCTTGTCTTACCAACAAGAGGGTTTGTGACTCCTTGAACTAGTGCAAGATATGAAAGTTGATTGCACTTGTCCTCGCCAAAATGAATATGAGTGAAGTATGTTGGCGGAGTCACCCTCAAGAACTCTTTAGTTCTTCTTCTTCGGGACTCACATCAACTTGATGGGAATCCTTGGAGTTGTAGTCGTACTTGATGAAGTAGAACTTGATGTAGTCTTGGGAACCCACTTGACCAAGGCCTTTGGAGCTTCTTCAAATGAATCAATCTCTTCTTGAAGCTTGTCCTTGCCTTTTAGCTTGTGGTCTTGTGGTGGAAGATCATCTTGAGCTTGTGTTCCCTCGAAAGAAGTGGGTTCATACTTCTCTTGTTGAGGAACAAACTTCGTCTTGGGGCATTGATCTTCTTCCCACTCAACTCCATTGGCATTGAACTTGCGTTCAAAACCAACACCTTGATTCTTCCGGTACCTTCCTTGCTTGCGTACAGTTTCCTCAAATTGCTTACTTCCGGCAAGGCTCTTGTAAACACCTTTCTCTATAATTCCCTTCAATAAGCTATTTTCTTGCTCAAGTGTAACTTGGCTAAGAGAATCATTAGTGGAATCAAGAGAACTACTAGTAGCAACAATATTGGATTTACCATGATTATTGTTACTACTAGAAAAAGAATCTTTCTTGTTCTTGTTGCTAGATTTTACTTGTGGCATGTAAGTAGACAAGAGTAAACGCTTGGCAATGTAAGAAGAACTTTTCTTACGAAGGTCATCATTGATTGCTTTTAAGAACCCATGCTCTTGCTCTAGATTGAGCTTTTCAAAGCGTAGCTTCTCATGAGTCTTTAAAAGCTCTCGATGATCCTCTAAGGTAGTTTCATGAGCTAACTTAAGAGTGTTTAGTTCTTTAGTTAGACGCTCAATCTCCTTCTTATCATTGTCATTCGTTTCATCTTGATTAGCATGATTAATAGCAATTTCATCATAATTTTCATCACTAGTGTTGTCAACAAGTAAATCATCATCACCTAGCAAATCATCTTCATCACTATTGAAATCAACATACTCGGGGTGTGATACCTTGGAGCCTTTAGCCATGAAGCATCTTCCAATCCCTTCATTTGGTGAGTTGAATATGTCATAGGAGTTGGATGACACAAGTGCAAGACCGGCAACACCTTCATCTTGAGTATGTTCAGAATCGGAGTGATAACTTCTCTCGGAGTAGTGGTCGGAGTCGGAACCGGATACCCGTTCACCAACATGAGCTTGATGTCTTCGTCTTGTGTAGCTCTTTGATGACTTGTCCTTCCTTTCTGAATCCTTGCTTCTACGAGAGGGTCTACGCGCCAGCTGTCCAAATATCCTACCCACCTAACGGTCATATCATTGAAGGGCATTTATGTCTTATCATGTCGGGCTGCTCCCTAGGCTATAAATAGCCGCCCCCTTCAACCACTAGCTGGTTGGCTGCTCCAAGAAATAGATTGACACTTGTCATTTAGAGCATCCCATCCTCCGAGGACTTTGAGCGAAAATCATCAAGTGAGGAAAAACCCAAAAACCCAAACACCTACAAACCCAAAGTGATTGAGCATCACTGAAGAGATTGTTCCTGTGTGGAACCGACGCTTGTTACCTTTGAGGACTGTGCATCCTCCAGACGGTTAGGCGTCATGGTCTAGAGCATCCAAGAGTAAATTGTGGATTGTCGAGTGACTGAGTATGTGAAGGTTTGGAAGTCACCTGAAGACTTACCACGAGTGATTGGGCGAGGTCTGTGTGACCTTAGCTCAAGGAGAATACGGTGAGGACTAGGTGTCCTGGACTGTGTGTTCAGGACTGGGTGTTCGGGACTGTGTGTCCTCAGGTTTAAATACCTAGCCGCTCCAACCAGACGTACAACTGTCACAGCAGTTGGAACTGGTCTACCAAATCATTGTCTTCACCGAGCTACTGGTTCTATTTCCTCAACCCTTTCATTTCCTCGCATACTTGCTATGTATTTGATCTTTACTGTTTGAAGACTTTGTCTGAAGACTTTCTCAATTTCCTCAGTTCAATTTCTTCAGTCAGTTTGTCTTCAGCCTGCTTATCCTGTGTTTACGCTACTAGTACTCTGTGCTCGTTTTCATTTCATCATGATGACTGTGCTATTGCTCTGTTATGCTTGCATCTGAGTACTTATTCCGCTGCTAAGAAGTTCGTTGCTTAGGAATTTCCTCACCTTGAAATTCCTCAGTGACGAATTTGTAAAAATCGCCTATTCACCCCCCCTCTAGTCGATATAACGCACTTTCAATTGGTATCAGAGCAAGGTACTCCCTTGTTCTGTGTGATTTTGGTTTAACCACCTGGAGTTTTAGTTATGTCGACTGCAGGCATGATCAAGGTCTCAGCTGGGTGTCCTACCTTCGATGGGACGGACTACCCCTACTGGAAGAACAAGATGCGCATGCATCTTGAGGCAATTGACAACGATCTCTGGTATGTTGTGGAAAAGGGTGTTCCCTCTGTCACTCCTTCCGTAAACGCTGCTGATGTGAAGAGATTCAAGCAACTCGACTCTCAAGCGAAGAATATCATATGTGGCCATCTGAGCAAAGGGCAGTATGGCAGAGTGAGTGCTTTGGAGACAGCTAAGCTTATCTGGGATAGGCTGTCCAAGGTCAACGAAGGAGTCTCAACTCAACGTGACTCTCGAGTTGACGTTCTTCGCAATCTCTTCAACCGCTTCAAAAGACTCGACAACAAAAATGTTCAGCAAACCTTTGATCGCCTCACTGACATTTCAAACGAGCTTCAAGCACTGGGTGCCACTGACATCACCGACCATGAGGTGGTGAAGAAATTGCTGAGGTCACTCGATTCTTCATTCGATACACTGGCACTGATGATTCAAGAACGTGGAGACTACAAGTCACTTGATCCTGCTGATATCCTCGAGAGGCTAAATACTCATGAATTCCAACTAGCTGAGAAGAGAGATCTCTACGGACCGAGCTATGGTAGATCTCGTGCACTGAAAGCCAAGGCAGTCTCTAAATCTAAAGATGAAGATTCTGGTAGCAGCCTTGGTGATCTTGAAGAACTGAGTCAGGAGCTAGCAATGCTCGTGAGGAAATTCCAGAAGTTCTCTAGACGTGGCCGATTTGGAAAATCCTCAAGAGGTGATGACTTGAAATCAGATTCCTCATCCCGTGATTACAAGAAGAGAACTTGCCATAAATGCAAGAAACCTGGTCACTACATTACTGATTGTCCTCAGTGGGAGAAGGAATCGAAGAAGAAGAAATCTTCAAAGTCCTCATCGTCAAGATCTTCAAAGTCTTCATCTCACAAGAAGAGCAGCTCCAAGAAAGCTCGGGCATTCATTGGCAAGGAAATGGACTCTGAAGCTGAATCTGAGGAACATGAGGAAGAGGAGGCATCTGAGGAGTCAGACTCTGGTGTGGCGAGCCTAGCCCTCGCTACTGCTTACGTTAGCAAGTCCATCTTCAACACTGAGGAAAATGGCTTCCCCAACACTGCTGATGACGACAACGATGACTATGCTCCCACCTATTGCTTCATGGTAAAAGGTGCCAAGGTATTCAAATATCCCTCCTCTGAATCAAGTGAGGATGAATCTGATGAAAACCTCAAACCCTGCTATTCCAAACTTGCTAATATTGCTGTTAAACAACAAAAGGCTTTGGAAAAGGTTCAAAATATGCTAGACAAAAGCGATGATCTGTTAGGTGAGGAAATGGATCGAACTCAAACACTGACTGATAATCTTCAGCAACTACAGTCTAAGTTTGACAACCTTCAAGGTCGTCATGAAACTCTCCTAGCCGATCATGAGAAGCTTTCTTATGAATTTCTTCAAAGAAAGCAAGATCTTGAGAAGCTAAGGGTGAGTCATGAAGATCTTCAGAAGGAAAATGATTCTTTGCTTGCTCAACAGATCAGTTCCGCTCAGGAAGAATTTATTCCACCATGCTTGAAATGCATTGAACATGAAACTGCTAATTCTTCACCTGAATGTTCAAATGCTTCCATTGCTGCAAATTCTTCAACTATCTCTGTGGTCACAAATTCCTCATCTGAGGATACCACTAGTATCACTGACGAAAATGCAGGGTTGAAGGAATTGTATGTGACAGGCATGTACAAAAGCCTCAAAGGGCATCAGACTCTTTGTGATGTGCTCAAAAAGCAGATCGTGAACAGGAACCCTAGGAAAGAGGGTATTGCCTTTGACAGGAAACTCAATGCTGATGGAACCTACTGGAAACCGGAGCAGTATCCCAAAACCTCATGGGTTGCTGCGAAGGGACCTCCCGTAGATCCATCCACTTTATCTGGCTTTACTTGTGAATCCTCATATTCATCTGATGAGTCATTTGACTCCAACTATAAACTGTTCAAAAATCAGAATGGTGAGGTATTTGCTAGATATGTTGGATCTAACTGCAGGAATGGTCCCCCTATGAAGAAAATCTGGGTTCCCAAAAAGTGCCTTGAAAGTCTTCAGGTGAATGTCCTCATGACACCACCTGTGAAGAATAAGAACCCCAGATCAAATTCTTCATATGAACCAAAGTCTTCATATGGATCCAAGTCCTCTTATGGATCAAATTCCTCACATGGATCCAAGTCCTCACATGAACATCATCGTGCTAACACTTCTGTTTCGCAGGGAAAGCCTAAGGGCTATGAATATATGCATTATTCTTCAAATCATTATGTTCATAAGTCCTCGAAGAATTTCTCTGCTTATTCATATGCTTACCCTAACCCCTCTTATGTGAAACGAAGTGGTCTGGCATCTATGCCACCTTTCTCTTATGGAGCTCGCAGAATGATGAACTCTTTGCCACCCCTCCAGATGTGGGTGGTGAAGAAAAGGAACTAATCTCTTATGCAGGGTCAGGTCTCCAGACGAACTAAATCGTCTGAAGAATTTGCTGGAGACCTGAAATGCTTGGAAGGACGCAAGCTAATCATGAAGAAATGATTTATTCATTTCTCATGTCCTCACATTGCTATATATACATATGTTGCTTTAATTGATGAAATATGTCTGATGAATTTGATGTCATATTCTTCACTCTGAAGTATATGAGTTCGTAAGATGCACTAATTCATCTGCAGGATGATTTACCCAAAGCTACTGAGTGGGTCCTCGATAGTGGATGTACAAATCACATGACCGGTGACAAGAGCTTACTGATGAACACTCCTTTATCTCCATCACACTTGAAGCATATCACCTACGCTGACAAAGGCAAAAGCAAGGTATTGGGTCTAGGTAGGGTTGCAATCTCAAAGGATCGACACATGGATAAAGTCATGCTTGTCGAGTCCCTCGGATTCAACCTCATGTCTGTCTCAATGCTTTGTGATCTTGATATGGTTGTTGTCTTTGGCAAATATCGTTGCTTAGTGCTCATGGAATCTGACAACTCCAAAGTCTTCGAAGGCTTTAGGAGAGGAGACTTGTATATTGTTGATTTCTCTGCAGGACCACAGCCTGCCACTTGTCTACTTGCTAAAGCTTCAGAAGGCTGGCTATGGCATCGACGACTGGGTCATGCTGGCATGAGGAACTTACACACGCTCGTGAAGAAAAAGCACGTCATTGGCATCGAGGGTGTCAAATTCCTCAAAGATCATCTTTGTGGGGCTTGTGAGGCTGGAAAGATGACCAGAGCCAAGCACCCCTCGAAGACTATCATGACTACTTCTCGTCCTTTTGAATTGCTTCATATGGATCTCTTTGGCCCTACTCATTATGCCACACTAACAAATGCAGCATCTCTATATGGCTTTGTCATTGTTGATGACTATTCTCGTTACACATGGGTGCATGTCATTACTTACAAAACTGAAGTGCAGGAAGTCTTCAGACGATTTTCCTCAAGGGCTTCGACGAATTTCGGCGTGAAGATCAAGCATATACGTAGTGACAATGGGACTGAGTTCAAGAATACTGGTCTTGATGACTATCTCGATGAACTTGGTATTACTCATGAGCTATCTGCCCCATACACTCCTCAGCAGAATGGCGTTGTGGAGCGCAAGAACAGGACTCTTGTTGAGATGGCTCGCACCATGCTTGATGAATACAAGACACCTCGTCACTTCTGGCCTAAGGCAATTGATACTGCATGCCACATCATCAACAGGGTATATCTTCACAAATTCTTCAAGAAGACCTCATATGAACTCCTCACTGACAAGAAACCCAATGTGGGTTATTTCAAAGTCTTCGGTGCTAAATGCTGGATTAGAGATCCACATCACAATTCTAAATTTGCACCGAAAGCACATGAAGGTTTTATGCTTGGTTACGGAAAGGACTCGCACACCTACAGGGTCTTCAATACCTATCACAACAAGGTTGTTGAAACTGTAGATGTGCGGTTCGATGAAACTAACGGCTCGCAAAGAGAGCACCTACCTCCTGTGCTAGATGAAAAGACGCCTGAGGAAACCATCAAGTTCAAAGCTACTGAGGATGTCATTCCTACTGAAGAATCTGCTGAAGAAATCATTCCAGAACATGAAGAACAGCATGCTGGCGCATCTGAAGAAAATGGCTCTGAAGAAAATGCTGAGCCAAATCAAAGTCGTCAACCTGCTCATCCCCGCGTTGCAAATGAAGTACAGATTGAGAGAATCATCAATGACATCAACGCACCAGGTCCTCTGACTCGCTCAAAAGCTTCACATTTGTCTAACTTTTGTGGGAATTTTGCTTTCGTCTCTATCACAGAGCCCACCAAAGTTGATGAGGCATTTCTGGAGCCTGAATGGATTCAAGCAATGCAAGAGGAATTACATCAATTCAAGCTGAACAATGTGTGGGAGCTTGTCAAGCGACCGGACCCATGCAAGCACAATATCATCGGTACCAAATGGATCTACCGCAACAAGCAAGATGAAAATGGCCTAGTGGTGAGGAACAAGGCTCGTCTTGTAGCTCAAGGCTACACACAGGTTGAAGGAATTGATTTCGATGAGACTTTTGCACCTGTTGCTAGACTTGAGGCTATTCGCATATTGCTTGCTTATGCTAACCATCATAATATCATCTTATATCAAATGGATGTGAAAAGTGCATTCCTCAATGGTAAGCTTGAGGAAGAAGTATATGTTGCTCAACCCCCAGGTTTTGAAGATCCTAAGCATCCTGACAAAGTCTTCCGACTCAATAAGGCCCTCTATGGCCTTAAGCAGGCCCCTCGGGCATGGTATGATACTCTGAAGGAATTCCACATGAAGAAAGGCTTCAAACCCGGTTCACTCGACCCAACTCTTTTCACCAAAACCTATGATGATGAATTATTCGTGTGCCAAATATATGTTGATGATATTATCTTTGGCTATACTAACCAACATTACAGTGACAAATTTGCTTACATGATGAGTGAGGAATATCAAATGTCCATGATGGGAGAATTGAAATTCTTCTTAGGTCTTCAAATTCGTCAACAACGTAATGGCATCTTCATTTCTCAAGAGAAATACCTCAAGGACGTTCTGAGAAAATTCGGTATGAAAGAATGCAGAGGCGTCAAAATCCCTATGCCCACAAATGGCCATCTATGCACTTGTCGGCGTACGACACCTATGGGATCCTGAGAGATCCCTTTACGATTCGGCGGGGGGAAAGGTATACGCAAAGAGCAGAACCAGTGATCGACGCAGGAAGTTTTTACCCAGGTTCGGGCCACTGATCAGCGTAAAGCCCTACTCCTGCTTTGTGTTCTTATTGATATTCTTGAGCCCAGCCTTCAGGAGCGCCCGCAATGAACAGTACGTTCAAAGAGCAGCTACGCATGCAGAATGGGCCAGAAGTTCTCCTCTTTTGTAGCAGTTGCCTTGGGCCTCCTTTTATATGCTCAAAGGGGTCTCCACAGTTGCAAAATGTACATACATTGAGGTGTAAAGTAGCTACAGGGTATCATACCTAACCCCTGACGGATTAGGACAAGCGCATTTAATGCACCGTGAGGTGTCCGTTTAGGTGTCCTCACTTTCTTGGGGATGGAAAAAGGGGCCATCCCATCAGCACCACTTAAGCTCTCCTCCACTGGCGCGCCGCCACGCATCCATGGAAGGAGCCAGAATGTCAGACTCGTCACTGTGCCGAAGCGGTGGCACAGTGGCGGAATTTCGCCAGGCGGCGAAATTTGCTGGGCGCCAAGCCTTGCCGGACGCCGATCCTTGCCGGGCGCCAGGGCTTGCCGGGTGCCGAGCTTTGCTGGGAACCAAGCCTCGTCAGGCACCGAGGCTTGCCGGGCTCCACGGGCCTTCCCGGCAAGGATCTTGTCGGGGAGGCTGGCCTTCAATTACCAGCTTTGCTCATTTGCTGATTCTCAGATCTCTGACTTGATGATTTCCTTGATGACTCAAATCGACCTCGAGCTCCTCCCGGCAAGCCTTGCCGCGAGGACGGCTACAACTGCCCGTGCACAAGTAAGGGGTACTAGTGGCCCAATACTTAGTACACCGACAGGAGCCCCCGGGCCTGGGCCATACACGAGTGCGAGGCGTTGTTGGGCTAGGCCCAAACAGTGCACGGGCACGCGTGGCAGGGAATTAACTGCTCGCAAAGATCTTGTTTTACTGTGCCCCCACTACGCGCACGGAGCGCGCGATGTGGGGAGTGTACCAAAAAGGCTGCAAACTGTTTCGCGCCCACAGAGGCGCATTCATATTGGGGGATAAACAAGGTGGCCCCGCTCCTTCTCCATAAAAAGGAGAAGTCGTGGAGGCGCAAACCCATTTACCCCCCTCTTCTTCCCAATCTGGCTATCGCCATCGCCTTCCTCTGCTCGAGCTCAGAGCGAAACCTTCCTTCTCTTCTGCTCGCCACTCCCGCGCTCGTTCTGTCCTCCAGCTTCCATCTCCACAGCCGCCATGCCGCCTAAGACCAGCAAAGGCAAGGGGGCGGACAAGGAGGCGAAAGCCGAAGTTCCGGAAAGCGAGCTGGTGAAGATGCGGAAGAGGCTCGTCGTCTTCCCTCCGACGCTTGACGCCGAAACCTTGAAGGGACGATACCAATGCATGTGGGCGAAGGGAACACAAGCCCACCCCGCCACGCGCGTCATCCCAGGTGCTAATTCCAAAGGCGGATCGGACAGATACCCCTTCTTCACTGCGTACTTTTATTGCGGGCTCTGTCCACCTTTTTCCGATTTCTTCAACGACATCATGTATACATACGGCTTCCGCCTTCTTGACTTCACGCCGAATGCCGTATTTTGCATGTCGATCTTTGCCCATCTTTGTGAAAATTTTGCCGGCGTGATCCCCAATTCTGCTCTTTGCCGCCACTATTTCTATCCTCGAATCCAAAAAGGAGAGGCTCTCTCTAGATCTATCGCTTGGATTCCAAGGGCCTGGAACAAAGAGATATACCCAGATGGAGTTTACCGCGAAAAGTGGGACGAGTGGCGGGCCGAATGGTGCTGGATCCAGGAAGCAGATCCTCATCCTTTTTGGCACCCCCGGCGACAGAAGGTGGTCCGCGGCAAGGATTGGGGCGATCTCGCCGCAGAAGACGAGAAGCTCACAATCGCCACTACCAGAATCCTCCGCTTGAAGGCTGCCGGGCTGACAATGGAGATGATCGGCTTCGACTTCCTCCGCCGCCGCATCGCTCCTCTGCAGAATAGGGGGAGGCCAGCCTGGGAGTATAAGAACGCAGCGGATGTCATGAGGCTGCGCCCCGGGCTGAACAACAACTTGACTGTTATGCAGCTTGGCGCTCTTCGCCAGAAGTTATTCCAGCGCGAAGACAAGCACCGGCTGCCGGCAAGGATCGTCCCCTTGTGCAACAACTCTGCGCTGGGGTCGATCATTGCTTTCTTGCCGATGTTCAACGCCCATGGCCTTGACCCGACCTAGGTCGAGCCAAGCGAGGAAGAAGCACAATCTGACGGAAAAGCCTGTCCGACAAGAGCCAGATCTTATTCGCGCCACCACGGATCAGGAGGTAGCATACATCGCTACCAGAGTGGAGGAAGCGAATCTTGCCGCGGAGGCTGGCAGCGTTGGCTTCATAGAGTGGGAAGCCAGCGAGGCAGAGGTGGTAATGGAGACGAAGCCTGCCGGGGAGGAGAGCGGCGCAGCCGCTGAAATCTCATCTGGCGAGGACACAGCCGATGAGGAGGCGCGAGAAGAGCCCTCGCCCCCGAAGAAGAAGGCGAAGCGTGTCCTTCGGAAGGCTGTGTCTGACATCCCGGCAAGCCAGCCCTCTTCGAGCGGCGAAGCCCCCGGCAAGAAAGTGGCCGGCAAGACCGGACCGCGGCAGGGGGCCTATCAACAGCCTGCACGGCGTGCGAGGCCAGCACCAGCGGCCACTGCTGGGGCGGCAGGAGGGTCTCGCACCACCGCAACGGAAGCTGCCCCGGCGCCTGCCACAGCCAAGCGGCCTAGGACTCCTCCTCCGCCTCCCCACTCAGACACCGCAACGGAGGTCGACTTCGACATCTCCGGCTTTAGTCCGGAGCGAGAGGAAGAAGAGTAAGTACTTTGCCACAGCTTTTACCTTCCAATCTTGCATCAATCTTTACTGACTTGTTTGTATTGCTTCTGCAGTGACACAGAAACCTTGCTGGAGAGGATGGCGAAGAGGTTAAGGACTTCTATGGGCGACGAGCCCCCGGCAGGCTCCACTAGCGTGCCAGAGACCGTCATCGTGAGCCCGGAGCCTAGTCCTCAACGCAGCCCCCAGCGTAAGTTCATTGTCCCTTTTTCTGTTGGCTGGTGCCGAGGCTTCTATTCTTGTCGCTGATATCTTCGGGTTCGCAGGAGAAGAACGGCAACAAGGAGAGGATTGCCCCATCGTGCCTCCTTCATCAACCGCTCCGCCCACAAGCACATCTCCGACAAGAGATCCTGCCGACGAGCCCGTCCAGATTGAGGAGGAGCCGACAAGCACGGACTCCGGCAACCCACCCCCGGCAACCGGAGTTGCCAGGGGAGGCGAAGATACCTCTCGACAGCCCGACGCAGGTGCTCGATCGCCTCAAAGTGCTAGTTATTCTTTTCCCCTTACTTCTTTATCTTTGATCACTTCAAAATTTGAAAACTCGATCTTATTCTGACCTTCTCCTTCACCCTTCAGAGTTCTCTGAGATGGAACATATGGACGTCGACGCCGTCATCGAGGAGACAGCCAGGGATGCTGCTGCCGAAGCGGACAGGATCACTGCCAGTGAGGCCACCAAGGATGATGTTGCCGGGGCCGGTGATGCTCTTGATGGGGAGGCCGCCAAGACAGCACGAAAGGAAATCGCGGAAGAACCTGCTGAAGAGGGCGACAGGGAGGCTGGGGACCATACTGACGACATTCCTGCCGCAGGAGCGCCAGGCGCTGCATCAGCCGCGGAGCCCCCTGTCACTGGTGAGGCGGCCACTGAAGACCAGCCATCAACATCTGACGAGCCCTCATCCAGCAAGTATCTCAAAGTTGGCGAAAACCTATTCATCAACTTGCCGGGGACGGCAAGCGCTTGGGCACCAGCCGAAGGAGAAGTTTTCGAAGAAACCATCGCTGCTGCCGGGCTCGAAGTTGTTGACGATCCTAGTGCTAGCAGTGGCAAGTCTGAAGAGGATCGGCTCCTTCAGGCCATGGGCGAAAACTTCTGCAAACTCCAGGCTCTCCATCGTGCCCGAAAAGAGAAGGCAGACTCCAGAATGGCAGTTGTCGAGGCAGCCGAAGCGGATTTTCAAAGGCGCGTCGCACAAATGCAAATCTGGCATGCCGAGGCCCTTCAAGAGCTGGTTGCCGGTCGAGAACAAGTGAGCCATTAATGGAATGAGGTCCTCCTGAAGCAATCAGACATGGAGAAGGCCCATGATGAAGCTGTTCAAAGGATCGCTGCCGAAGATGCTCTCCTGACGGGGCGCCGCGTTGCTCTTGACGCTTTCGAAGAAGATCTTACCGCACGTGAGCAGGCGCTCGCCGCCAAGCTTCGTAGCAAGGATGAAGACATTGAAAATCTTGTCGCGCGGCGGACCCAGGAGCTGGAGCAGAAACACAAGGAGGCGCTCGAAGCTCTAACTGCAAGTCACGCCGGCAAGCTCAAGGAGGCCGTCGATGCAGCCGAAGTTGCAGAGGCCGCCAAGAACGAGCTGAGCGACAAAGTGAAGAGGCTGGAGACGGATCTCGACGAGCATGGCAAGGAGCTCTCGACGCTCAAGGGGGACAGGGAAAAAACCCTCCACTCCTTGGCGGAGATGCAAGTCGCCCTGTCTGGCAAGACCAAGCAGCTCTCCTCTGCGGCTGATGATATTGCGGTTCTGGAGCTGAAGCTGACCACGCTGCAGAAATCCCTCGAGGCTGGCAGGGCCCGTGAGAAGGCTCTACTCAAGGATCTCCAAGGAGAGAGGAACCTGCTCAAGAGCGCTGCCGCTGCCCAGGCTGATTATGAAAAGGGAGTGGAGGTCTGGACTGGCCGTCTCATCGCCACCGCGGAGAAGCTTACCGCAGAACGGTCAACCATGGGCTTGTCGAACTTCAGATATTCTTCCGAGGAAAGAATATCTCCAAGCGCCAGGTTGACGATGTTCTTTGAAAGCATCATCAACGCGTTGAGGGCGCTCCAGTCCAGCCGGGCGACCCAACTGGCGAACGAGACTCGCCGGCTTTGCCGGGCCGTCCTTCGCAAGGTGCTCCTCAAGGTGGTGCACAGCAATCCCGGCATCGATCTCTCCAGCGCACTCGGCCACCTGCCAAAGGATGCAAATGTTGAGGCGCTTGAGAAGTGCATCGCGTCGATCCTTGAGAAGGTGGACTCCATCAAAAGGATCGAAGGCCAGCGCAGGGATTGAGTGCCTCCCTTTTATTCTTGCCGCCACTATCTCATGTAAAAGACAGTTAAGCCTCGAGTTAGGACTGCGGCAACTCATGGATGTAATATAATTTAACTATGTTTAGGCTCATGCTGGCTACTTTCCTTGTCTGATTCCTTTATGTATGGAGTTCATCCTACGCCTACTGAAAAACTTGCCGGCGCGCAACCCGCCGCGAGCGCTGGGTGCGGGACTTCAGCAGCCTGCTGGAGGCGCAGCGGCCGGCAAGACTCCTTGGCGCTCTCAGTGCAGCCACTTAAATCGTTGAGCGGACTCGAAACAAAATAAGGGCGCAACTGATTACAACAAGGGTTCCTTCGCATGCAGATTTTCCATACAAGGGTCGGAATCGTCCAAGGAACTAACTTGGTACTAAAAAGAAAAACTTGTTCTGAGTTTTTAGGACTTAGCTTTCTGTCTTTTTCCATCCTCCGGCAAGCATACGATTCCGAACGTCACCAACTGGTATTCATGTCTCCCCTCCCCCCGGCAAATGTGCACGCGAGGAATCCTTCTGTCTTTAAGAAAAATAAAGAAGAGAAAATAAAGAGATGAAACCTTGGCGGTTCGTTAGAACTTACCGGGATCAGGTGTTATACATCATCTTAGACAAACATGCATATATGAATGTGAACATGAGAATCAATAAGGAAATGTACAACACTTAAATTTATTCATCTGTGCTCAGGGTCTGCGCCTGGCTTTGTACAAAGGATCACATGCCTTGCCGGCAAGACTTGTACAAAAAGGTGGTTGCCGGGAGCCCCCGGCAACCGCGCCTTATGGATAGAACTTGCGAAGATGTTCGATATTCCAGGAATTACTCACTGGAATGCCATCCTCGGTCTCCAGGCGGACAGCGCCAGGCCTGGTGACTCGTACTACCCGATAAGGGCCTTCCCACTTTGGCGTCAACTTGTTTGAATTCTTGGCGGACTGAATCCGCCAAAGAACAAGGTCGCCTTCCTCAAGGCTTCAGGCATGAACTTTGCGGCTATGATAGCGGCGCAAAGCTTGCTGGTAGCGTGCAGCTCGCACAACAGCCTGAAGACGATTCTCCTCAAGGAGCACAGCGTTATCTTGCCGCAGTTGCTCTTGCTCGAGCTCATCATAAGCGAGCACTCGAGGAGATCCGTATATGAGTTCCGTGGGGAGAACTGCTTCCGCTCCGTAGACCAGAGCGAAGGGCGTCTGGCCGGTGGCTCGATTTGGTGTCGTTCTGATTGACCAAAGAACCGCCGGCAACTCATCAATCCAGCGTCTTCCGCACTTTTTCAGCTTGTCAAAAGTTCTGGTCCTGAGACCGCGCAGCACTTCAGCATTGGCCCTTTCCGCTTGGCCGTTGCTTCTCGGGTGAGCAACAGAGGCAAAACAAATCTTGCCGCCAAGGTCTTGGATGTATTGCATGAAGGTGCGACTTGTGAACTGCGTGCCGTTGTCGGTGATGATCCTGTTAGGCACACCGAAACGGCAAACAATTCCTTTGAAGAACTTGACAGCCGACTGCGCTGTCACCTTCCTCACTGCTTCCACCTCCGGCCACTTTGTGAACTTGTCGATAGCAATGTACAAGTACTCAAAGCCCCCGGCAGCACGGGGGAAGGGGCCCAGTATGTCGAGCCCCCAGACCGAAAATGGCCAGGAGAGAGGGATTGTTTGAAGAGCTTGAGCTGGCTGATGTAATTTCTTCGAATGAAACTGGCACGCTTCACACCTGGTTACTAGTGCAGTCGCATCCTGGAGGGCGGTGGGCCAAAAGAAACCTTGCCGGAATGCTTTCCCGGCAAGCGCTCTTGACCCTATGTGAGAACCACACATGCCCCCATGTATCTCTGCCAACAGCTCTAGTCCATCCTCCCGAGGAATGCACTTCAATTTCACACCGTTTGGTCTCTTTCTGTACAAGACGTCATCGACGAACTTGTACATAACAGACCGACGGGCTACTCTCTCCACTTCTTCTTGTTCCTCAGGGAGTTCACCTGTCTGAAGGAAATGGACAATGTGCTGCGCCCACGCTGGAGCCTGAGGCTCGACAACTAGGACTAAGGGCATCTCGTCCGCCGGGGGAACATTTGTCTCGACAGCAAGGGCCTGAGGCCCTGCCGGAGCCTGTTGTTCCCCGGCAGGCGTGTCAATCCCGGCAACTTCCTTGCCGGTGGCTCCGGGGAGCTCTGCCGGGAAGTACTGGCCAGAGTTCAACTTTCTTCTCTTTTCTTGCCGCATCGATGGCGCCACGGATGGTTGAGTCAATTGGAGCACAAAAGTTCCTGGTTCCACAGGCAACTTGAGGGCAGCACGCTTTGACAGGTCGTCAGCAACGCTGTTCTCGACACGAGGGACATGCTCCATTTGGAGACCGTCAAAGCGCTCTTCCAATTTCCTCACTTCATCTACGTAGGCTTGCATCAATGGACTTTGATAGCTCTTGTTAACCTGCCTGACGACAAGCTGTGAATCACCTTTGATAATGAGCTTTCTGATACCAAGGTCTGCCGCGATCCTGAGACAGGCAAGCAAACCTTCGTACTCTGCAGTGTTGTTGGTTGAGCTCTCCCGGGGAAAGTGCATTTGAATTACGTACTTGAGGTGCTCTCCGGTGGGTGCGACAAGCAGCACGCCAGCACCGGCGCCTTGCAGCGAAAAAGCCCCGTCAAAGTACATAACCCACTGCTGATCGATTTCTTTGCCGGGGAGACTTGTTTCTTGAACTTCTTCGTCTGGCGTCGGGGTCCATTCTGCAATGAACTCCACCAAGGCCCTGCTCTGAATTGTGGAAGTACTTTCAAACTTAAGACCAAAGCTGGACAGCTCCAACGCCCACTCCACGATCCTGCCGGTTGCCTCCGGATTTTGCAAAATCCGTTGCAACGGAAAGCGAGTGACGACGGTGATCTCATGTGCTTGAAAATAATGGCGCAGCTTTCTTGAGGCCATAAGGAGGCCGAAAAGCAACTTCTGCACACCAGAATATCTTGATCCAGCCCCTTGTAAGAGGGAGCTAACAAAATAAACTGGGCGCTGCACCACCTTTTTCTTCTGCACGGGCTCTTCTGTTTGCGCAGATCCTGTCTTGCCGGGATGATCCCTCGCTGGGGAAGATCTTGCCGCATCTCTTGGCGGTCCTGTCGCTGATGTTGCCTCCTCATCAGCTTCCCTCTGCGCCACCAGCGCAGCACTAACCACTTGATTTGTTGCCGCCAGATACAGCAGCAATGACTCTTGTGGTTTAGGCGCGACTAGCATCGGCGAAGAAGAAAGGTATTTCTTCAAATCTTGCAGCGCTGCCTCCGCTTCCGGAGTCCATTTCATTGGACCTGCCTTCTTCAAAATTTTGAAGAAGGACAGGGCGCGCTCAGCAGATTTGGAAATGAACCTGCTTAGAGCAGCAACACAGCCAGCAAGACGACGCACATCCTTGACGTGTCTCGGCGCTTCAATTTGCTCAATGGCTTTGATCTTGTCGGGGTTCGCTTCGATTCCCCGGCAAGATACAAAGAATTCGAGGAGCTTGCCGGAAGGAACACCGAACACGCACTTCTCAGGGTTGAGCTTCAAGTTGATCTTGCGCAAGTTCACAAATGTTTCTTCTAAGTCTTGAATGAGCGTTGCTTTATCCTTAGTTTTGACCACTATATCATCCATATACGCCTCCATATTTCTATGGAGTTGTGGCTCAAAACCAATCTGGATTGCTCTGGCAAATGTTGAACCAGCACTTTTCAACCCGAAAGGCATTCGTATAAAACAATACGTACCACATGGGGTGATAAAGGCGGTCTTCTCTTCATCTTCCTTTGCCATAAAAATCTGATGATACCCTGAATAGGCATCAAGGAAGGACAGGAGATCACAACCAGCGGTGGCATCCACAATCTGGTCGATGCGCGGCAAGGGAAAAGGATCTTTTGGACAAGCTTTATTGATCTCTGTATAATCAATACAAAGCCTCCATTTCCCGTTCGCTTTCCGCACTACAACCGGATTGGCCAATCAGGTTGGATGAAGCACTCCTTTGACCAGTCCTGCCGCCTCCAGCTTCTTAATCTCTTCGGCAATGAATTCTTGCCACTCCAAGGCCTGCTTCCTCACCCTTTGCTTGACGGGCCGCGCATGGGGACAGACAGCAAGGTGGTGCTCAATTACTTTCCTGGGAACGCCGGGGATGTCAGACGGATGCCATGCAAACACGTCGACATTCGCCCGCAGGAAAGCAACGAGCGCGCTTTCCTATTTTTCATCTAGGGTGGAACTTATGGTGAAAGTTCCCCCCGTTCCGTCCTCCCTAGCAGGCACCTTCTTGGTTTCCGGCGGGGCAGCCTTGGACTTCTTGTTCTTGCCGGTGGAACTCTCTGGTGCGTCCTCGACGGAAGCGCAGCACTCCGAGGAGGTGCGCTTGCCGGAGTTCGCGCCAAGGTTCCTGCCGGTCTTCTTCTTTCCCTCGGGAGTTCCAGCGGCAGGAGCAGATGCCTTAACGGCAGGTGCTGCAACTGCTTCCCGGTAAAGTTGGTCGGCACAGATGAGCGCATCCTTTTTATCGGAATGGATAGTGATGACGCTCAACGGCCCAGGCATCTTCAAGACGTTGTATGCGTAGTGTGATGCCGCCATAAACTTAGCCAGCGCTGGCCGACCAAGGATCCCATTGTATGACATGGGGATCTTGGCGACATCAAACACCACCTTTTCGGTCCTGAAGTTAAGCTTGCTGCCAAATGTTACCGGCAGCGTGATCTTGCCCTTAGGCTGGGTTCTTCCCGGATTGACCCCTTGAAACGTACCCGTTTCCTCGAGGTCTTCGTCGGGAATCTGAAGCTTTGTGAGCACGTCTAGTGATATTAAGTTTAGGCCGGCCCCGTCGTCAACTAACATCTTCGTCACCTTGAGGTTGCGAATTGTCGGGGAAACCAACAATGGCAAACACCCGACCGCAGTCGTGCGATCAGGGTGATCCTCGGCGTCAAAGATGATAGGCGTGCTGGACCACTTCAGAGGCCTACATGCATCGGGGGATGGCTCTACCGCATTAACCTGCCGCATCCACTGTTTAAGTTGGCGGTGGGAAGAATGCAGCGAGGCACCCCCATCAATGCACATAGCCTCCGTAGCCTTCTGGAATTCCTGCTCACTGGATTCGTCATCTTCTTCATCATCTCCTTCTTTATCTCGGCCCCGAGCGGGCCGATCCTTCTGCTATTTGGCCTTGCCGCGGCGACCCCCTCGGCCACCGCGTTTCTTGCCGGACCCCTCAGCACCATCTTGGGCCTTCTCCTTGTCTCGCCTCTCGTATTCGGCCTTCTGCTTCTCGGCAAGCTGCTCAACTTGCCGGCAGTCCTGGAGATCGTGGCCCTTAGTGCGATGGATCTTGCAATATTGCTTGCCGGAGTTCTTCGACTTGTCGGCAGCCGCCAAGGCCTGACAGGAAGGGCACCCGGCAAGATCCTTGCCGGGGCCGCCAACCTTGGCCTTCTTGGCGGCGCCAGGGTTGCCGGATTCCTCAACGGCAAGCACGGCCTTGCCTCCGCGCTTCCTATTCCGCTGCCGGCCTTTCCTTGACGGAGCCGCGGCATCTTCTTCTTCTGAGTTGCCTGTCGCACCAACAGCTTCACCGGGGAGTTTTCTCCCCTCTTCAGCTCGAGCACACTTGTCAGCCAAAGTGTAAAGCTCGGCAATACTCCTGACTTTGTTCATTGCCAGCTCTTCCCGCATTCTGCGGTTATGCACGTTCTGATGGAACGCGCTAATGACAGCGGCAGGATGAACGTCAGGAATATTGTATTGCACCCGGCTAAATCTCTGCATAAACTTGCGCAGGGACTCGCCCTCCTTCTGAGGGATGATGTGCAAATCACTTTCTTGGCCAGGAGCTTGGTGGCCTCCAACAAAGGTGCCAACAAACTGATGGCACAGATCTGACCAGCAAGAAATAGAATCCTCCGGCAGATGCATCAACCACGACCTGACGTTGGGTTTGAGCACCAACGGGAAGTAGTTGGCGAGTATCTTGTCATCTCGGCCCCCGGCAGCTTGCACCGCAATGGTGTAGATGCTCAGGAACTCCGAGGGATGGGTCTTGCCGTCATATTTCTCCGGGACCTCTGGCTTGAAGGTTCGGAGATTGGGCCATTGGACTTGCCGCAGCTCACGGGTAAACGCTGGAGGTCCTACCTCGTAAAGCAAGTCTCCTATGTTCCCTGGCGCGGGCTCGTCGACAACCGGCCCCGCGCGCTTATCAGACTGATAGCGCGCTTCCCGTCGCCGCTCGATGGTTGTTCGAGCGTCCTCCTTGCCTCGTTCCTGGAGAACCAGACGCTGATCACGGCGCATCCGTGGATCGGACGACGCCGTGGAAACTTCTTCATGGCGGTCGACTTGCTGAGTCGTCGGCCGCTGCTGACGCCGCGGAGGAGAGTGCACCGTAGTTGCACCACCTCCGGTTTTCTTTGCACCGGCTCGCGTCGGATCGATGGGCCTCCGCTGAGAGGGCCCTGCCTCTTGCGGTCCATCCTTATTAGCGAAGCCGATAAGGCTCTGGATAGTCGCTCGCCACTCCTCCATCTTCTCCGGGGCGGGAGGAAAATCGAGGAGCAGCTGTGCACGTGCCAAGGCTTCCGCTGGCGTAGGTGGCGGCGACAGGTGCGAGGTGCGTGAGGTGCTCCGACTCCTAACTAAGTTAGAAGGAGCACCGCCACGGTCACGCGACCGCGCGCCACCTTCGCCGGCAGCTCGGTGTGCATGCTGGTCCCGCGCATCTTGGGATCTATGCCCAGAAAACTTTTCGTGAGGACGCCCCGAACCACCAGCGCCATGATGTCGCTCATCTCGCACGACCTGGACAGGTTGCGAGGCTCGCGCCGGCGCGGGAGCTCCAGCGGGCGCTCTTCGATCTCCAGAATTTGTTGTGCCACCCGTAGGCAACACAATGCCATCTCTAGATCCAGCGGCGCGCAAGTTACCACTGCCACTGCGAACGATACCGCTCGCTTGGCTTGGGTCACCAGAACGCCGCGGGGGTTCCAGTCCTCTTCCTTCTGCACCCACACCATCGCCTGTCTGCGAAGGCGCAGGCAAAGCAGATCCGGACGGTTGTGCTGTCGCAGCGTTCTTCTTCTTGGGCAGCATGACGACGAAGATGATGAAGGAACTAGGACGTCTACCACCAGATCAGGTTCACGCAACCTTCTCCCCCTACCTGGTGCGCCAAAGATGTCGGCGTACGACACCTATGGGATCCCGAGAGATCCCTTTACGATTCGGCGGGGGGAAAGGTATACGCAAAGAGCAGAACCAGTGATCGACGCAGGAAGTTTTTACCCAGGTTCGGGCCGCTGATCAGCGTAAAGCCCTACTCCTGCTTTGTGTTCTTATTGATATTCTTGAGCCCAGCCTTCAGGAGCGCTCGCAATGAACAGTACGTTCAAAGAGCAGCTACGCATGCAGAATGGGCCAGAAGTTCTCCTCTTTTGTAGCAGTTGCCTTGGGCCTCCTTTTATATGCTCAAAGGGGTCTCCACAGTGGCAAAATGTACATACATTGAGGTGTAAAGTAGCTACAGGGTATCATACCTAACCCCTGACGGATTAGGACAAGCGCATTTAATGCACCGTGAGGTGTCCGTTTAGGTGTCCTCACTTTCTTGGGGATGGAAAAAGGGGTCATCCCATCAGCACCGCTTAAGCTCTCCTCCACTGGCGCGCCGCCACGCATCCATGGAAGGAGCCAGAATGTCAGACTCGTCACTGTGCCGAAGCGGTGGCACAGTGGCGGAATTTCGCCAGGCGCCGAAATTTGCTGGGCGCCAAGCCTTGCCGGACGCCGATCCTTGCCGGGCGCCAGGGCTTGCCGGGCGCCGAGCTTTGCTGGGAACCAAGCCTCGTCGGGCGCTGAGGCTTGCCGGGCTCCACGGGCCTTCCCGGCAAGGATCTTGCCGAGGAGGCTGGCCTTCAATTACCAGCTTTGCTCATTTGCTGATTCTCAGATCTCTGACTTGATGATTTCCTTGATGACTCAAATCGACCTCGAGCTCCTCCCGGCAAGCCTTGCCGCGAGGACGGCTACAACTGCCCGTGCACAAGTAAGGGGTACTAGTGGCCCAATACTTAGTACACCGACAGCACTGATGACAATGGAATAGACTTCGATCAAAAGGTATACCGCTCCATGATTGGCTCTTTATTGTACCTATGTGCATCTAGGCTGGATATTATGCTTAGTGTTTGCATGTGTGCCCGTTTTCAAGCTACACCGAAGGAATCACACCATAAGGCTGTGAAACATATTCTTCGATATCTAGCTCACACTCCAACACTTGGATTATGGTATCCCAAGGGCTCGGTTTTTGATCTCATTGGATATTCTGACTCTGACTATGCCGGTGATCGTGTGGACCGCAAGTCAACTTCAGGCACATGCCATTTCCTCGGACGATCCTTAGTATGTTGGTCCTCGAAGAAGCAGAACTGCGTATCACTCTCTACTGCTGAAGCTGAGTATATTGCTGCTGGTTCTTGCTGTGCTCAATTGCTATGGATGAAGCAAACCCTCAAGGACTACGGCATCAATGTGAAGAATGTGCCACTCTACTGCGACAACGAGAGTGCCATCAAAATTGCTCATAACCCAATTCAGCACTCGAAGACAAAGCACATCGAGATTCGTCATCATTTTCTTCGAGATCATGTGTTGAAGGGTGACATCTCTATTGATCCCGTGAAGTCTGAAGAACAGCTAGCGGATATCTTCACAAAGCCCTTGGATGAGAAGAGATTTAGCAAGTTGCGGTGTGAGCTAAATATCTTAGAATCTTCGAATGTCCTTTGAAAAGGACACACATCCTAACACTTATGCAAATTGATGACTTAGGTGTGCAACACACGAAGAAACATTTTTCTTCAATCAATGAAGACTAACCCTCTAAGTGTGAAGAAATTAATGAAGAATTTGATTCTCAGAACCCTACGATAATTGTACGCAGTGTCTGAAATCATCATTCTTACACGGTGGGTCACGCCACCACAAAAAGTTGAAAATCTTCAAAATCTGAGTCTTTCATCATTGTGCAAATTCTTCAAATTTTCAAATTCTTCAACTTTGCAAAATCTTCACTCTTTCCGACTGTGTTCTTCATTGACTATATATATATATATATATATATATATATATATATATATATATATATTTGAGTTTTCTGTCCTCTACAGCATTCACTTATTGCAAATTCTTCAAGTTGTGTTTCTTCTAAGTGAATGTGATCGGACCCGTTCCCCCTCTATGCTAAACTCAATCCAGTCCGTTCACAAATTCTTCATGTGCGTTCTATTTGAAACCCGTTCAAAGTCTTCACTGTGTCCTTGACAGCTGAAGAATTTGCGAACGAAACATTAAAATATTCTTATCTGAATTTTCGGCTTTTGCCGCTCAAACCATTCCATATCCCTCGATAAGATTTATCTATTCACCTACGATCTAACACGATCTCCACTTCACAGTACGTGGGTGACACATGTCGTTAGGATAAGAAGGGTCAGGGGCAGGTTCGTCCATTTTCCTCGGACGAGCGGTTGTTTTTCACCTCGGCTATAAATACCCCTCACCCTCCTCAGAGCTCATTTACCCCGCTCGATCTTACTCCCTCGCTCGAGCTCTCAGACCTAGCGCCGCCGCTACACTCCATCGTCGCCGGTGAGGAAGAGCTTCACTGCCTCGACCTCGTCGCCGTCGTACTCACGCCGGCCGCGGAAATCTTCACTCCGCCGCCGCCGTAGCTGTTTTCCATCGCCAAGTTAGGGCGTGGAAGATCTGAACGGATGAACATCTCCACTGCCACTCTCAGTTCATCGTGTTCTTTGTCAAGGGTAAATAAAATTTATTTTTACTGCCCTTGTTGATTCTGATGATTTCCACAAAATCTTCAAAAGGTGTTTATTCTTCAACTTTCATGTTCTTAAACACCAACTTGCTTCTGTCCTTGATCAGTTTCTCTAAGCAACATTTTTCTTCAAGATTCCTCAATTGTGTGGATTTTCAATCTACACAACTCTGGAACCTAAGTCAAAATGCTTAGTGAAATTCCTCAAGACACCCCTGGTCATCTTCCTCAAACTTGATACTTTTGAAAATCTTCTGAGAACGCATATGACCTCTCCAAAACTCTTCGCACCTATATTCTGTTCACAGGTACACATGTCCGCTGCTGAATCTCTAGGTTCTCATCAACTTAACTCATTTGCAGCGTTCCTTGAAGAAAAATTGCATACCTCATCAGAAAATTCGATTGTTCAAAACCCTCAAGTGAAGAAAATGGCTGATGATAAAAGACCTCAGAAGGGAGGAAAGAGGCCAGAAACAAATACTGCTTTTGAGATCCCTGATGACATCTATGATGAATATTGTACTCCTGATGAAGCAACTCATGGCAAGGAGAACAAAAATCAGCGCAAAGTGCGCATTCAGAAGATTGAGAGGAGATGGGCAAGAGAATGGAGGGAATATCGCTATGTCACTCCCAAGTACATGAAGAAATTCGCTGTTAACCCTCCATGTCCAAGACCTCCTTTGGCTCCTGGCCAAGAAGCTGATCCCACTAGCATCAGAAGAGGTGAGGAATTTCCTCAGGAGTGGGCTAAGCGTCAAGCCAAGCTGGCCAAAGTGGCTAAAGTGGCAGTGAAGAAATTCAATGAAGATTTTGTTGCTGCCGCCGCTGAGGCCTCTGCTATCAAGCCTAAGAAGGCTATGCTGAAGAAATCAGCTGTCAAGTCAAGTTCCTCAGTTGCAATGCCCTCACGGACAAGCTCTTCAAAGCCCTCACGGCCTGTTCCTCAAGCAAATTCCTCAAAAGCAGCTCCAACTCCCTCGGTTGCAAAATCCTCAGCTGCTCCTGCAAAGTCCTCAGCACCTGTGCATCTTGCCACATGCCAAAGGACTACTGGAATCTCAATTGCTTCAGGAGTCTCTGCAAGTTCTTCAGCTCCACCTCAGTCTTCAACAACTCCGACCTTGCTGAAGAAAAAGGCCACTGCTGGACGAGGCACAAGGCCAAGTCCTCACAAGAAGCAAGTCGCCTTTCAGGTTCCGTCAAGCGAAGACGAAGCTGATGATGAAGAATTAGCTGAGATCATCAGAGATCGACAACAAAGGGCCGCTAGAGCCAAAGGCAGTGCTGTGCCCCTCATGCTGGATCCAAGGAAGATCCTTGATTTCATTGATCTATGGCACAAGAATCCAAATACACTTTTGCCTGAATTAAACCTCACTCCTGGTCAAAGTCACATGTTGACGGCCTTCATAAATGAAGAGAAATGGAAATTTGAAAAGGCCAGGCAGGTGAAGAAGGCTCAGTACAAGAAGGAGCGTTTTCTGAAGAACAATGTTGTGAAAATGTCTCCTGAAGAACTTGTGTCTATGCAGGCTGAGATCAAAGCACTCAGTGATGAATTTGACGCTTATCGTGCAGATTGGCTAGGTGCCAAAGTCAGATTCATCAAAATGGCAAAAGGATTTACTCCAAGTGTTGCAGCTTCATCGCAACCCAAATTTCCTCAGACTGGAACATCTGTTTAGTCTGCTGAAGAAAATGAAAGCGCCAGAGCTGATGAAGAAATTCCAGTCTCTGAAGAAAATGCCAGGGCAACCTCCAATATTGCGCCTGAAGAGCAATCCAGGCCAGTTGAAGCATCTGCTACTGTGCCTGAGGAATCTGAACAAGCTAGGGCAACTGCATCAGTTGTGCCTGAAGAAATCCAACCAATTTCCTCTGCTCCTCCTGCACCGATGACAAGCATCAACCTTCCTTCTGCATCAGAAGCGAAGAAAACCAAGGCAGCGGAGCGAGCAGCTGTGAAGAAAAGGAAAGCATCTGCATCTTCAGAGTCTTCAGCTCCCAAGAAATTGAAGACTTTGACGAGTTCATCTGAAAACCCAATTGATGCTATTCCAATATCAAGCATGCCATCAAAGGAGATCATTCCCTTTGGTGAGGAATATGAAATTCCAATTAAATCTGATGAAGAAGATCCTTCTGCTGCTTCGACAGAGTAGATGGATGAAGAAATTGAAGTGGATACTTTCTCTTCAACCCCACTGGTATCATCGCCCATGCCTCAGTTCACAGCTGAAGAGGCAGGCGTCGAAGGGACTAAAGAAGATGAGGATGTGGATATTGGGTCTACAACACCTATTCTGAATGATGACTTTTGGGAAAGTCATCACCCCAATTCACCTCTGACAACCCCTCTACATCATGTTCCTCAGTCCCCTGTGCAAACTGAAGAAATTCATACGGGCTCTGATGAACGTCAAGCTTCACTTCACTCTATACCTGAAGAAGTTCCAGCCACTAGCGCTGATGTACATATGTCTGAAGAAATGGAGGCCAAGGCTGCTGCTGAAATTCCTCAGCCAGTGGCTCCACTGGCTATACCTCAAGAGGTTGTGAAGACTTCAACTATAAATCTTTAGCCCAAGCCACAGAACCCTCACTCCAAGAAGCAGAAGTTTAATGCTGAGGATTTCTTCAACGAGCACATATTCTTCACTGACTACAATCCCTATGACTCTGCTCGTCTTCGTCGCAAGCGTTTCTGGACTGCAAGCCAGATGAACTTCTACTCCTCATTGTTGGTTGATAAGGATAAGATCTTCGAACATGAGCAAATTCCTCATGTAGATATGGAATCGCTACCCTGCTTCACCCCAGTCCTCAGTGTTCTTCATGACGCTGGGTTACTCAATTTCTGCACCGACATCTGCGATTGGAATGAAGAACTCATTCTTCAATTCTTCGCCACGCTGCACATTACTGGAAATGTTGATGATGTCAATTCATGGGTATTGGACTGGATGACCGATAATACTCATTTCAAAGCACCGGCCTCTGAATTGCTTCATGCCGTCCCAGTCAGTCCTCCCACTGAAGGTGCAAGGCTTTTCTATGTTGAACCTGAACTGTCTGATCATCTGATGCAAGTGCTGATGAAGCCTTTGAAGCCAGGCCAAGCTCCAAGGACCAAATTCCTCGTCAAGGAATTGCTCTATGTGCCAAGGATAGTCTATCGCATATTGACCAAAACCCTCAGTCCAATCAAGGGCCACAACTCTGATGATGAAGAAGTTGTTGGCATTATGAAGAATCTGCTGTTCAATATCATTCACGGTATTCCTATCAACTACCATGATTTCTTCATGAGGACTTTGGCCAATGCTGCTCTGTCGCCTTTTGAGTTGAAGCCTTATGCTCCCTGGATCATGAGATTCATCAGATTAAGGTCTTCAATTCATTATAAGGCTGACTTTCAAAATCATCTCAGCTATTTGCCCCCTATTGAAGTCCTCAAACGGACTATTTCCTCAGCTGACGAGAAGGGCAAGGCTGCTGTTATTGATGAAGGTACTCGTCCATTGGATGGACAGTTTCGCAAAGCTACTTCCTATTCCACCAATGATGACTCTGCAACTCAAGATTCTGCCGCCAAAGCTTCAGAACATCATCCTCAAGCCACAGCTCCGCGTGTGATGACTGATCGTGAACTTCTCCTTAGTCTTCATCAGAAAGTTGATCGAAATCACAAGTGGGTCAAGCGTCAGTTTGGTGCAATTCTTCAGAACATGACAGTCACTCAAAATACTGTGAAGAAGAATCACTACTACTTGCATGAAGTCTTTGACCGCACTTGGGCGATTCTGTCTAATCTTCATAGTGTTGAAGAACTCAAGGAGATGGGCTTCCAATAGGACTTTGACTGGTCTCAGCCACCTTCGAAGAAATTCAAGAAAGTCAAAGTTCCTCAGCTTGTTGCCAGTTCATATTCTTCATCGCGCGAGACGGATGAAGCTGAAGACTTGAACGACACTGCGGCAGGCCCTCCCTCAACAGACGACCCCAACAATGCTGGCGCTCCTCCATCGACATCATGATGATATTCTTCAGGGGCGTTAGTCCTCATTTTTCGTCCCTTTTGGTCATTCGATGACAAAGGGGGAGAAATTTGAGTTTAGTCTTCAAGCGGGTCTTATATATATGGGCTATATTTCTGTTAAGCTTCAACTCTTGCTTTTCTGAGGTGTTTGCTCTGATGAGTTGTAAACTTAAGTCCTATGGTGGTCTGATACTTTTGCTCTGTTTTTCTGCATGCTATTTCCTCAATACCATAATGCACGCATGCTGAATTTCGTCAGACACCATATTTCAGCATGCATTTCAAATTCTTCATATCATATGATAAATGTGTGTATGAATTTCAAGATATAGGAGGAGATCTCCATGATATTATTCAACAATGTGCATTTGCTATTTCAAAGCAAATTCTTCAAATATGCACATCTTCAGGGGGAGTTCTTCTATATCTTGCAGTCAAATTCCTCAATATTAGTATTTACACTTCATATGTTTATCCCCGTTGAAAACTTAACCTATATTGTCATCAATCACCAAAAAGGGGGAGATTGTAAGTGCATCTAGTGCCCCTTAGTGATTTTGGTGTATTGAAGACTTATAGGTTAAGGGACTAATGAGTTTGTGAGTGTACACAGGTCTATAAGTCTATGAGGAGTTTGTTATTTGCGATGAATGTCGACCCCTAAAAATGAATGTCTTCAACTAAAGACTTTGGTTTTCTTGAAGACTTTGAAAGTGAAGAAATTGGTGTGACCCTGAAGACTTGATATTCATGCGAGGATTATGAAGCGTGAAGACTTTTGTTTTTGTAGTTTCATTTTCTTCTTCTTGAGTCATAGGAAACACCGTACTGTTAAAGGGGGTCGAGGTAAAACTAAGGAAAAGTTTCCAAGTGATGCTCAACTCAAAATCCTACACCTACCCAATCCTTTCGAGTGAAGCCATTGGAAATCTCATACAGTTTAGTCAAGTTCTTCAGTGACAGAGACGAAGTTCTTCTGTTCTCTGAGGAATTTGTTCTGACTGAGGAGTTAGGAATTCGCTAGTGCGGATTGCCTACAAGTGAGGATCATGATAGCCCTGAGGAATTTGATACTCAAATTTCCGACCGTTGCTGTGCTACGCGCCAGCTGTCCAAATATCCTACCCACCTAACGGTCATATCATTGAAGGGCATTTATGTCTTATCATGTCGGGCTGCTCCCTAGGCTATAAATAGCCGCCCCCTTCAACCACTAGCTGGTTGGCTGCTCCAAGAAATAGATTGACACTTGTCATTTAGAGCATCCCATCCTCCGAGGACTTTGAGCGAAAATCATCAAGTGAGGAAAAACCCAAAAACCCAAACACCTACAAACCCAAAGTGATTGAGCATCACTGAAGAGATTGTTGCTGTGTGGAACCGACGCTTGTTACCTTTGAGGACTGTGCATCCTCCAGACGGTTAGGCGTCATGGTCTAGAGCATCCAAGAGGAAATTGTGGATTGCCGAGTGACCGAGTATGTGAAGGTTTGGAAGTCACCTGAAGACTTACCACGAGTGATTGGGCGAGGTCTGTGTGACCTTAGCTCAAGGAGAATACGGTGAGGACTAGGTGTCCTGGACTGTGTGTTCATGACTGGGTGTCCGGGACTGTGTGTCCTCAGGTTTAAATACCTAGCCGCTCCAACCAGACGTACAACTGTCACAGCAGTTGGAACTGGTCGACCAAATCATTGTCTTCACCGAGCTATTGGTTCTATTTCCTCAACCCTTTCATTTCCTCGCATACTTGCTATGTATTTGATCATTACTGTTTGAAGACTTTGTCTGAAGACTTTCTCAATTTCCTCAGTTCAATTTCTTCAGTCAGTTTGTCTTCAGCCTGCTTATCCTGTGTTTACGCTACTCGTACTCTGTGCTTGTTTTCATTTCATCATGATGACTGTGCTACTGCTCTGTTATGCTTGCATCTGAGTACTTATTCCGCTGCTAAGAAGTTCGTTGCTTAGGAATTTCCTCACGTTGAAATTCCTCAGTGACGAATTTGTAAAAATCGCCTATTCACCCCCCTCTAGTCGATATAACGCACTTTCAAATAGTGAAACTCGGTCAAACCGATTCAGTTCAAAATGTGAACGTTAGGATTTTCGGTGGGACCGGCGTGATCAACTCGGTGGGACCGATGTGCTAGGGTTAGGGCATAACTTGATCTCGGTGAGACCGATCACATGAACTCGGTGGGACCGATTTCAGTAATAGGCAAACAGAGAGTTGGTCAGGCAAACTCGGTGGGACCGATCGCTCATTTCGGTTAGACCGAAACGTTACGAAAAGGAAACAAAGATTTTGCATTGCGAACTCGGTGGGACCGATCACTCATTTTGGTTAGACCGAAACGTTACGAAGGGAAACAGAGAGTTTGCAATCCCATCTCGGTGAGACCGAGATCCGTATCGGTGAGACCGAATTGATTAGGGTTTCTGGCTATGGCTATGTCAAGTGAACTCAGTGGCGCCGGATAGATCAAATCGGTGGGGCCGAGTTTGACTTTAGGTTTAGGACATATGTGGAAATGAGAAAGTGGTTGAGGGCTTTTGGAGCATATCACTAAGCATTTTGAGCAAGCAAGCCATTAAGCAACACCTCGTCCCCTTTTAATAGTATTGGCTTTTCCTATGGACTCAATGTGATCTTGGATCACTAAAAAGAAAATGTAGAGTCTTGAGGTTTTGCCAATATATGTCCTTAGCATTTTGAGGGGTCCACATCTCTAGTCCATGCCATGCCAATCATTGAACTTTCTGAAATGATCATCTTGAAAGAGTATTAGTTCAATGAGCTATATGTTGTTAAGAATTACCAAAACCACCCAGGGATTAGTTGCACTTTCAATCTCCCCCTTTTTGGTTATTGATGACAACATATAGATCAACGCTTCCACAAATGATAACAAGAATGAAATACATCGTTGCTTTGAGAAGTATGTGATAAGCAAGAGCTCCCCCTAAATTTGTGCATTATTTAAAAATTTGCTTGTGAATGCAAATGCACAATCGATTAGGATCATGGGTTACTCTTCCATGTCACATACATCTTGGTGGAGCGCTCAAAATGATATAATATGAAATATACACTCATCACCAAGACAAAGTGAATGATCATACATGAGAGATAGAGAATATCATCATCCAAGCACAAGCATTAAAGTATGATATGATCAAGCACATGACCATACAAGTATCTCACACACACAACCATAGAGTATCATCCAAGCAGGCAAACAAATAAGTAGCAAATAAGTAGCAAAAGAGGCAAAAAGAAGCAAAGCTATCTCTCTCGAAGCCTATGATCTATACACTTTCTCCCCCTTTGGCAACAAGTTACCAAAAAGCTTGAAAATGCATAGTGCTATGCGGCTCTCTAAGCTTGATCTTCGGGAGTTGGCGTGGAGAGGAGTCCTGCAACAAATGCATCTGAAGAGGTTGTAGGAGCTGGTGGAGTTGTACCTGGAGGGGCAACTGAAGTTGTGGCTGCAGGAGCTGAAGTTGTAGCTCTAGTGTCTGTCAGTGGCACTGCTGCAGACCTCTGTCTTATGGGCACCCTTTGATAAGCATCAGTGGTGGTCTTGTCACTCCTATCCTCAAGCTCTTCTTGGATCTTCTCCACAGAAGTCTGAATCTCTGTCACCTTGACATCCAAGTCATGAAGTTTTGTCTCAAAAATTCTCTCAAGACTCTCTTAACAGGAGCTTTCTTGTGCAGACCAGGCTTGGTTGAAGCTATAGTGCCAAATTCTTTCTTGACAACTTTCTTCTTTGAGCTGACCTCCTCCTCAACAGCAACATAATCTTCATCCTCAGAATCTGAGTTTCTCTTTCTCCTTGTCCTGGTAGCTGCTTTGGGCAAGTTGCTTGGGGTGCTTCTGCTACCCTCATCATAGCTGCCAGAGGGACTAGTGCCCTCACTCATGCTAACTTGCTCCTCAGACTTGTTCTAGCTGTCACTTTGATCTGACATAGCTGACACCGCAAACTAAAAGCTGAAAGCTGACCCTGTGAATAGATGTAGTTTGGATAGAGTGATCTCATACGTGGTAAGAATCATGGCATTGACCTAAGTGCAGGAATCAGAGGTAAATATTGCACATAGGGGTCGAGTTCATACCCTAACTCGGCGGTGAACTCGCTACGGCGGCAACGGCGGCGGAGACCAGCGGCAGGAGGTCACTGGCGATGAGGAGACGATCCGGAGACTCGAGTCGGCAGAGCAGGATACGCGCGGGTGAAGGGTTTTTGGAGAAATTTCCAAAATTCGACCCGTGGGTATATATATCCTAACCCTGTCGGTGTGACCGAGTGGAACGACTCGGTGGCACCAAGATGCAGAATCGCAAGCGGTTACTGCAACTCGGTGTGACCGAATTGCTCAAATCGGTTGCACCGAGATTGAAAACCTAGATCAACTCAATGAACTCGGTATGACCGAATGGAATGAATCGGTCAGATCGAAATACAGTGAAAGGTTTTGGAAGTTTAAGTCTATGACGAATCGGTGGCTCCGAGTGCTCCTCACCCAGAGGGTTCGAATCTGACTTGATCAAACTTTGTGATGTAGCAAGAATAGAGTTTGAGACGAGAAAAGCATAGATAGCTAGAGGAAGTTCTTAGGCATTCTTGTCCATCCATTTGGCAAAAGAAAAAGAGCCAAACAATCAAAGCAACAAATGGATGTCCTCGAATAATAAAAAATATGCAATCAACATGCTCAAACAATAAGATAGCAAATGAAATATGTGGCAAAGCATGCACAAACACTAGCATCTATCAAGCATTTGGCGATGACTAGGTCATCTATATAAGAGTATATTGACTTAGGAGTCAAATGAGAACATTTGATCATAGGTCATACTCATCGTTTAAGCACAAGTGGGGTTACCACTTTTACATAAAGCATTGTTGTGTTCACACCATTAGAGTTGCTTTAGCTCAATTCTTAGAGTAAAGCTCCCCCTAGATGTGATGTCCCCCCTAAGAGGGATGAAGTAACCTTGGGTTTGTCGATGATGACTTCATGTAGATGTTGAAGATGTGGATGCTCAATGTTGATGTAGATCATTTGGAGCAATCCATTGGAGTTAGTTGCACTTTCAATACCTACATGGGTTAGTCCCACAAGGAACAAGCAAGGATATCCATAGACATAGAGTGAAGTATACACAAGATGATGTCCATGAAAGCACTAGGTTACCTTGTCCCTTGACTTACCAACAAGAGGGTTTGTGACTCCTTGAACTAGTGCAAGATGTGGAAGTTGATTGCACTTGTCCTTGCCAATGTGAATGTGAGTGAAGTATGTTGGCGGAATCACCCTCAAGAACTCTCTAGTTCTTCTTCTTCGGGATCCACACCATCTTGATGGGAATCCTTGGGGTTGTAGATTAATTTGATGAAGTAGAACTTGATGTAGTCTTGGGAACCCACTTGACCAAGGCCTTTGGAGCTTCTTCAAATGCATCAATCTCTTCTTGAAGCTTGTCCTTGCCTTTTAGCTTGTGGTCTTGTGGTGGAAGATCATCTTGAGCTTGTGTCCCCTCGAAGGAAGTACGATCATACTTCTCTTGTTGAGGAACAAACTTTGTCTTGGGGTATTGATCTTCTTCCCACTCAACTCCATTGGCATTGAACTTTCGTTCAAAACCAACACCTTGATTCTTCCGGTGCCTTCCTTGCTTGCGTACAATTTCCTCAAATTGCTTACTTCCGACAAGGCTCTTGTAAACACCTTTCTCTATAATTCCCTTCAATAAGCTAGTTTCTTGCTCAAGTGTAACTTAGCTAAGAGAATCATTAGTGGAATCAAGAGAACTACTAGAAGCAACAATATTGGATTTAGCATGATTATTGTTACTACTAGAAGAAGAATCTTTCTTACTCTTGTTGCTAGATTTTACTTGTGGCATGTAAGTAGACAAGAGTAAACGCTTGGAAATGTAAGAAGAACTTTTCTTCCGAAGATCATCATTGATGGCTTTTAAGAACTCATGCTCTTGCTCTAGATTGAGCTTTTCAAAGTGTAGCTTCTCATGAGTCTTTAAAAGTTCTCGATGATCTTCTAAAGTAGTTTCATGAGCTAACTTAAGAGTGTTTAGTTCTTTAGTTAGACGCTCAATCTCCTCCTTATCATTGTCATTCATTTTATCTTGATTAGCATGATTAATAGCAAGTTCATCATAGTTTTCATCACTAGAGTTGTCAACAAGTAAATCATCATCTCCTAGCAAATCATCTTCATCACTATTGAAATCAACATACTCGGGGTGTGATACCTTTGGGCCTTTAGCCATGAAGCATCTTCCAATTCCTTCATTTGGTGAATCAAATATGTCATAGGAGTTGGTTGACACAAGTGCTAGACCGGCAACACCTTCATCTTGAGTAAATTCAGAGTCGGAGTGATAACTTTTCTCGGAGTTGTGGTCGGAGTCAGAACCGGATACCCATTCACCAACATGAGCTTGATGTCTTCGTCTTGTGTAGCTCTTTGATGACTTGTCCTTCCTTTTCGAGTCCTTGCTTCTGCGAGAGGGTCTTCGTTCATAACGATCATCTCTACTCCTTCTCTCTCTTGGAGGTGATTCTTCTCTTCTACTTCTTCTCTTAGGTGAGTCTTCCCTTCTTTTGTGTGGGGCCATACACTCATTGGAGTAGTGTCCGGGTCTTCCACAATTATAGCAATTTCGCTCACGACTAGAAGATCTTTTGTCATTGTAGGACCTTGACTTGGAACTTCTTTCTTTGCTTCTACTCTTGTAGAACTTGTTGAAGTTCTTCACCATTAGGCTCAATTCTTCATTGAAGGCTTGTTTCTCACTTGATGATGTAGGAGCATCACATGAGGCTTTGTAAGCACCACTAGACTTGTTGTGAAGCTCCTCTTTATCCTTGAGTGACATCTCATGAGCAACTATTCTTCCAATGACTTCAGTTGGTTTGAGATCTTTGTAATTGGGCATCATTTGGATCAAAGTGCACACGGTATCATATTTTCCATCCAAGGCTCTTAGGATCTTCTTGATGATGAATCTATCGATCATCTCTTCACTTCCTAAGCCGGCAATCTCATTTGTGATGAGAGCAAGCCTAGAGTACATTTCAGTGACACCTTCACCATCCTTCATTTTGAACTTGTCAAGCTGACTTTGAAGCACATCCAATTTGGATTCCTTGACGGAGTCGGTAACTTTGTCCATATTAATCAAAGTATGCCAAATTTCCTTTGCATTCTCAAGACGGCTGATTTTGATGAATTCTTCGGGGCACAATCCATTGAAGAGGATATCGCAAGCTTGAGCGTTGTATTGCAACATCTTCAATTCTTCAGCGGTAGCTTCACGGTTCGGTTCTCTCCCATCGAAGAATTCACCTTGCAAACCAATGCACACAATAGCCCAAACGGCGGGGTTATGTCCAAGAATATGCATTTTCATCTTATGCTTCCAACTAGCAAAATTAGTACCATCAAAGTAAGGACCTCTACGGTGGTAATTTCCCTCGCTAGACGCAATACTCTCCTAGGTTGTGAAACAAAGGCTATGATCACCAAAGCTATGGAATCAAGGCAAATGGAGACCAAAGCTCTGATACCACTTGTAGGATCGAAAGTATGTCTAGAGGGGGGGTGATTAGACTACTTGACCAAATAAAAATCTAGCCTTTTCCCAATTTTAAGTCTTGGCAGATTTTAGCAACTTAGCACAAGTCAAGCAATCAACCTACACATGCAATTCTAAGAGTATAGCAGTGGAATGTAAATCATTGCATATGAAGGTAAAGGGGAGGAGTTTGGAGGGAGCAAAGACAATGTAGACACGGAGATTTTTGGCGTGGTTCCGATAGGTGGTGCTATCGTACATCCACGTTGATGGAGACTTCAACCCACGAAGGGTAACGGCTGCGCGAGTCCACGGAGGGCTCCACCCATGAAGGGTCCACGAAGAAGCAACCTTGTCTATCCCACCATGGCCATCGCCCACGAAGGACTTGCCTCACTCGGGTAGATCTTCACTAATTAGGCGATCTCCTTGCCCTTACAAACTCCTTGGTTCAACTCCACAATCTTGACGGAGGCTCCCAAGTGACACCTAACCAATCTAGGAGACACCACTCTCCAAAAGGTAATAGATGGTGTGTTGATGATGAACTCCTTGCTCTTGTTCTTCAAATGATAGTCTCCCCAACACTCAACTCTCTCTCACAGATTTGGATATGGTGGAAAGATGATTTGAGTGGAAAGCAACTTGGGGAAGGCTAGAGATCAAGATTCTAGTGGTTGGATTGGAATGTCTTGGTCTCAACACATGAGTAGGTGGTTCTCTCTCAGAAAATGAGTAGTGGAAGTGTAGGCACGTTCTGATGGCTCTCTAACAAATGGAGAAGGGGGTGGAGGGGTATTTATAGCCTCCACACAAAATCTAACCGTTACACACAATTTACCACGGTGGGACCGAATAGTGAAACTCGGTCAAACCGATTCAGTTCAAAATGTGAACGTTAGGATTTTCGGTGGGACCGACGTGATCAACTCGGTGGGACCGATGTGCTAGGTTTAGGGCATAACTTGATCTCGGTGAGACCAATCACATGAACTCGATGGGACCAATTTCAGTAATAGGCAAACAGAGAGTTGGTCAGGCAAACTCGATGGGACCGATCGCTCATTTCGGTTAGACCGAAACGTTACGAAAAGGAAACCGAGAGTTTGCATTGCAAACTCGGTTGGACCGATCGCTCATTTCGGTTAGACCGAAACGTTACGAAGGGAAACAGAGAGTTTGCAATCCCATCTCGGTGAGACCGAGATCCGTATAGGTGAGACCGAATTGATTAGGGTTTCTGGCTATGGCTTTGTCAAGTGAACTCGGTGGTGCCGGATAGATCAAATCAGTGGGGCCGAGTTTGACTTTAGGTTTAGGACATATGTTGAAATGAGAAAGTGGTTGAGGGCTTTTGGAGCATATCACTAAGCATTTTGAGCAAGCAAGCCATTAAGCAACACCTCATCCCCTTTTAATAGTATTGGCTTTTCCTATGGACTCAATGTGATCTTGGATCACTAAAAAGAAAATGTAGAGTCTTGAGGTTTTGCCAATATATGTCCTTAGCATTTTGAGGGGTCCACATCTCTAGTCCATGCCATGCCAATCATTGAACTTTCTGAAATGATCATCTTGAAAGAGTATTAGTTCAATGAGCTATATGTTGTTAAGAATTACCAAAACCACCCAGGGATTAGTTGCACTTTCATAGGGGCATCACATGAAGCTTTGTAAGCACCACTAGACTTGTTGTGAAGCTCTTCCTTATCCTTAAGTGACAACTCATGAGCAAAAATTCTACCAATGACTTCCGTTGGCTTGAGATCTTTGTAATTGGGCATCATTTGGATCAAGGTGCACACGGTATCATATTTTCCATCCAAAGCTCTTAGAATCTTCTTGATGATGAATCTGTCAGTCATCTCTTCACTTCCTAAGCCGGCAATCTCATTTGTGATGAGAGCAAGCCTAGAATACATTTCAGCGACTCCTTCACCATCCTTCATTTTGAACTTGTCATGTTGACTTTGAAGCACATCCAATTTGGATTCCTTGACGGACTCGGTACCTTCGTGCATATCAACCAAAGTATCCCAAATTTCCTTTGCATTCTCAAGGCGGCTGATTTTGTTGAATTCTTCGGGGCACAATGCATTGAAGAGGATATCGCAAGCTTGAGCATTGTATTGCAACATCTTCAATTCTTCTGCGGTTGCTTCATGATTCGGTTCTCTTCCATCTTCGAAGAATTCACCTTGCAAACCAACACACACAATAGCCCAAACCGAGGGGTTATGTCCAAGAATATGCATTTTCATCTTATGCTTCCAACGAGCAAAATTAGTACCATCAAAGTAAGGACCTCTACGGTGGTAATTTCCCTCGCTAGACGCCATACTCTCCTAGGTTGTGAAACCAAGGCTATGATCACCAAAGCTAAGGAAATCAAGGCAAAATGGAGACCAAAGCTCTGACACCACTTGTAGGATCGGAAGCAGGTCTAGAGGGGGTGATTAGACTACTTGACCAAATAAAAATCTAGCCTTTTCCCAATTTTATGTCTTGGCAGATTTTAGCAACTTAGCACAAGTCAAGCAATCAACCTACACATGCAATTCTAAGAGTGTAGCATCTGAAAGTAAAACATTGCATATGAAGGTAAGGGGAAGGGTTTGGAGAAGGCAAACACAATGTAGACACGGAGATTTTTGGCGTGGTTCCGATAGGTAATGCTATCGTACATCCACGTTGATGGAGACTTCAACCCACGAAGGGTAACGGCTGCGCGAGTCCACGGAGGGCTCCACCCACGAAGGGTCCATGAAGAAGCAACCTTGTCTATCCCACCATGGCCATTGCCCACGAAGGACTTGCCTCACTCGGGTAGATCTTCACGAAGTAGGCGATCTCCTTGCCCTTACAAACTACTTGGTTCAACTCCACAATCTTGTCGGAGGCTCCCAAGTGACACCTAACCAATCTAGGAGACACCACTCTCCAAAAGGTAATAAATGGTGTGTTGATGATGAACTCCTTGCTCTTGTGCTTCAAATGATAGTCTCCCCAACACTCAACTCTCTGTCACAGATTTGGCTATGGTGGAAAGATGGTTTGAGTGGAAAGCAACTTGGGGAAGGCTAGAGATCAAGATTCTTCTGGTAGGATTGGAATGTCTTGATCTCAACACATGAGTAGGTGGTTCTCTCTCAGAAAATGAGTAGTGGAAGTGTAGGCTCATTCTGATGGCTCTCTCTTGCATACAGAAGGGGGTGGAGGGGTATATATAGCTTCCACACAAAATCCAACCGTTACACACATTTGACCCAACTCGGTCAGACTGAATAGAAGAACTCGGTGAGACCGATTCAATTCAAAATGTGAACGTTAGGAATCTCGGTGGGACCGATATACTCAACTCAGTGAAACCGATGCACTAGGGTTAGGGCAAGACCTCATCTTGGTGTGACCGATTGCATGAACTCGGTGGGACCGATTTCAGCAATGAGTTAAACAGAGAGTTGGTCAGGCAAACTCGGCGGGACCGATCGCTCACTTCGGTAAGACCGAAATGTTACGAAGGGAAACAGAGAGTTTGCATTGCGAACTCGGTGGGACCGATCGCTCATTTTGGTAAGACCGAAAATTTACAAAGGGAAACAGAGAGTTTGCATTGCCATCTCGGTGAGATCGAAATCCCTATTGGTGAGACCGAATTGATTAGGGTTTCTGGCAGTGGCTATGTCAAAGAAACTCGGTGGCGCCGGATATATCAAATCGGTGGGGCCGAGTTTGACTTTAAGTTTTGGACATATCTGGAAATGAGCATATCACTAAGCATTTTGAGCAAGTAGACCATTATGCAACACCTCATCCCCTTTTAATAGTATTGGCTTTTCCTATGGACTCAATGTGATCTTGGATCACTAAAATAGAAATGAAGAGTCTTGAGCTTTTGCCAATCTTTGTCCTTATCATTTTGAGGGGTCCACATCTCTACTCCATGCCATGCCAATCATTGAACTATCTGAAATATTTCACTTGAAAGGATATTAGTTCAATGAGCTATATGTTGTTATGAATTACCAAAACCACCCGAGGATTAGTTGCACTTTTAACGGGACGACAGCAGGCCAAAATAGACCCCGACCCATCATTGTGCTAATCACATCACGGGCCATTAACAGGCCAAAATTGTCTCGGTCCTTGTTTGGCCCAATCAGATTATCAGTTGTGAGCAGGCCGGATGCAAAGCGAGCCATAATTAGGCCCAACTATATGACGGGCTTTTAACAGGCCGAAATAAATATAGGGCCGAAATGTTAAACGAGCCTTTAACAGGCTGGAACTAATATCAGGTCGTACTATTAAATGGGCCTTTAGCAAACAGAAATCCTAACCGGGCCTCAAGTGGGCCCAAAAGCACAGCGTCCAGTTGACGGGCCGAATCTAATATGGGCCATAATTTCGCGCAAAGAATGAAAGGCTCTTAAAGGGCCAGATCTGATATGGGCCGTAATATGGCCCAGAACATGGTAGGCTATTAACGGGCTGGATCTAATATGGGCCCTTATTAGGCCCAGAACGTGGCAGGCTGTTAATGGACTAGATCAAATATGGGTCGGCATTTGGCCCAAAACATGGCAGCCTGTTAACGGGCCGGCCCACTAGTGTCTTCAAAATCATGTGGGCCTTTAGCTGGGCCGGCCCATTATGGTCTGCAAAATCTTGTGGGCCTTTAGCTGGGCCGGCCCATTATGGTCTGCAAAATCTTGTGGGCCTTTAGCTGGGCCGGCCCATTTAAACTTTATGGGCCACTTTTGGGCCGGTCCACGTGTCAACATATCATAGGCGCATCTCGCCCATTGGATGAGTGACATCTGTGCCAACGCGGAGCTGACACGTGCTTCCATCGGCCAATGAGAATTTTACACGTGGAAAATTGCCATTGGTCGTGGCTGTTCGCGGGTTATTGGATCCAAAACCGGACCCGATAGCTTAACGGTGACCCGTTACGGTGGATGCCACGTGTCGGTTACCCTTGACGAAAGCACTTCCATGACGCGACATTTATCGTCATGGAAGTGGACACTTCCGTGATGATAATTTTGGTATTGTCATGGAACACTTATACGAAAGCACATGTATGACTATCTTGATTCTATCATAAAATCGTCATGGATGTACATGCATGACAAAAAACGTGACCTACTGTGACAAACACGTATCATCACGGAAGTGGGTTTTTTGTAGTGCCCATTCATACACCGTGGGCGCCAAAACACCCTCTCCTTGCCTGAAATCCCTCTGGGCAAATATTGGGGAGATGCGAGATTACCATCCTATCCCCAACCGACGAGATGTCCAAATTTTAAACGGGGGCTAAGTTCGTAACTTTCCCATATTTCAGACAGACGTGTCCCAAAAACATGGTTCCCCGTACCTCTCCCTCCATTTTCCCATTCATACACCGTCCGCGATAGAACACCATCCCCACACCAGCCTCCTCCGTCCGCCACCCCATCCATCGCCGCCGTCCTCCACCATGCCGGAGCGCCTACCAAGACCGCGTCGTCCACTGCTAGAGATGGACGTTTCTCATCCACGGCGACGGATCAGGAGCCTTGCATCGCGTCCTCTCGCTTCATCAGCGCCGTCCTCCTCTTTGCCGGGGCCGCTCCCACGACCTTCTCGTCCACCGCAACGGGACTTATCCCCCGATGCACCCGTCTACCGTCGTAGATCTGCTTCAACACCACCGACAACCATCGCACCCCTGATGCCTACACGGTGCCGCAAGAGAGGTGGTACTACTACATATCTGCTCAACTTTTTGATCTCAACCAGAAAATAGATCGTAACTTGGTTACTGTACTTTATTTTCAGCTCTTAGAATTTAGTTCTTAGTTCAAAGCAAACAATGGTTGCTAAATAGCATTTCTGCGGTTTGCAGCTTCAAATCTGCCATGGCACAGTCATAATTGGGTTTAATTGATCATGCTTAGGGTTTCCCCCCTTTTATGATCACTATACGATCAGCCTACGTGCTTCGTGTCATAATAGCACTGCTCCACCCATCAAGCTAAACAAGCTTAGTTGTTCAAATATGAATATGATATTATTAAAACAGAGTCATTTAATTGGTCAGCTAAATGTTCCTAATTTAGTTTCAAAAATGCATGTATGCCACTGGGGTGTGGATTTAGAAGGTGCCCACGATGGGCCGCGGCCCACCCTGGGATTTTGGGTCGTCCCAGACCCCGATTCCCCTCTGTTCTGTTGGGCTTCCGATCTCTACTCGCCCCCAGTCGTCTGCCTTGCCGGCGACTTGCCGTCCCCGAACGGCATGACTCTATAAGGAGACGCCAGACTAACAGGAGGTCACGAGCCGCTCGCCCAACAGTGTCACCGCTGCCCGGGCGCGCCGCCATGCCTACCTTCCCAGTCCGTTCAGGGCTCAGGCGTGCAGCACCCACTAAGCCAACCTGATTTATCCTGAGATACATCGTCAACACTCAGCATCCACTCCTCATCACCCATTTTCTAATTGATTCATTACTCATTAGGCGGGACTGTCATTAGGGTTTGTTGTGTAGTGAGTGCTACCTACACTTAATGGTTCCGATATTTCAGTAATCTTTAGTACCTGTAAAGTTCACAGGGTTTCAAAATTCCGGCCCTAGGAACAGACACTAGTCATGTTGGATTGTTGGTCATAGTGACATTGACCCAGATTACTACTGCATGCCAGGTTTGTTGACAATTTTACTTGTCTTTCTTACTCATTCGATATGATATCCAATTATTCACGTCGATTAGTTGCAAATAATAAGTGCTAGACCAACTTCTTGATTCAGATTTTGGACAGTCTCTTACTGCAGTTATAATTCTGCATACTTGTCCTAGTAAGCTCACAAGTAATGATTGATTCACTACCTCTATGCTTGCCTTGTCCTATTTGTTGTCAATATTCTTTTAGGGTGGACCACCCTGTTTCAAAATACTGGAACCGCAGACATGAGTGAATAGTATTTCTCTGTGTGATCTCTTCCATCATGTGTGGGCAACGAACACTGCATTATATAGAAAGAAAGTGTCATATCCACCTTTTACATAGACTACGATCTTTTACATGGAATACAATCTGTCTACTTGCTTTGTGTCGCACTACCAGCACTCCACCCTTGAAGCTAAACATTATGCCACTCATAATTCCTTAGTTTATTTGTTCAAATACGAATTTGATATGATTCTAATGTTCCTACTTCAGTTTTGAAATGTGGGTCCGCCTGTTATAGAGACATAAGAGGTTTGTATTTCTGTGTGTGGTCTGGTTAGCACGGTTGGGGGATGAACTTTGTATACGCAGGGGTTTGTAGGGAGACACTCTCCGAGTTGAATCCACAATGCATTCCATAGATAATCTGACTACTTTTTATGTTTTCATGAATCTCAGATACTGAACAACATCATAATGATTATGAGCTTGCGCGCACGAAAAGAATAAAGCAGAACAATGCCATGTCTGTCAAACTTGGCATTAAGGGACTGAAATCAAGTCTGGATGCAATGCAATGCAAACGCTCTCAACCTACAGATTCGTGCTCAAAATATGATCCTAACAATGATTCTGAGCTAGAGGGAGACCTAAGTCAATGTAGCTCACTAGTGGAGGAGTCAGAGGCCGATGCCCTATCTTATTCACCCATCAAGGTGCTTGCTCTAACTTTCCAAGGTTATATTGGTCGCACATATCTTGCAACTGATGCTTTGCATTGCTTCTACTTTGTAGCACTGCCATTAGCTTAGTTTACACATCGTGTATGTGAATATGCCCTGCCTATCCATTTTCAGTACATATTCCATCTGTCATCATACCATATTTATCCATTCAAATTTTGTTCCTGTGTATCAGACGTTCAAAAGGAAGAGGGTGATTGCTGATCGCGGAGGAGCACGAACAAAGTATTTGGAAAAGGTAGTGACACCTGATAAATCAAATAGCCTTGTAGTTGCAATATCACCAAACCCACAAAACACGGCCCCAACTCTAGTAGAATCTAGCCCTACTACACTGGTCATCTGTGATGCCCCAACTCAGCAGACCCTGACTGCGGCAAATAGTATGATGATGCCAGTTGACATAGCACCAGCTCTACGACGCAAAACCCCCATTCTAGCAAAGAGTACACCAAATCCTGTTGCCAAATCCCTTTTCGAACGAGAGAGAGCCCCAATTGCAGAAAATAGGACCCCTATTCCACTTCTTCCCAGTTTAGAAGATGAAGCTTATATTGTTGTCAGGAACTTTGTGCGCATATTTCCTTCATGGAAAGATTATACCACAGACACATAACAATTTCCAATCTTCCTCCGCAACTTACGTGTAAGTAATGTACTAATGTTATTCATGTAATTAGTGCATATGTTTCTGCTGACAGAAGACACAAGATTTCATTCTTTTAAATAGGCGAGGACCAAACTGGATAGTCAAGACGAGCAAGGGTTGGTTGCGCTTTTCAAGCACTCATTGATGAAGTATCGTTCCTACCTGAGGCAAGCGCACTTCGATGGCAAGCCTCTAAATGAAATTTTTGTAAAGTCTCCGGTGCTACATTTATCAGACAGTGACTGGAATAATCTTGTTACACATTGGTCTTGTCTGCATCATAAGGTACTGTCTATGATATCACATCACAATTTGAACTACATTTCTGCATGTGCCTTACCGTCTCACTTGTACGAAAACTATTTGCAGAAGAACATTCTTTCTCAAGGGACCACATAATCTTGCAACTATACTGCACACTGCATTGCTCTTGTGAGTACCTCTTGCCCTGTATGACTGCTACGTCTCCAACGTATCTATAATTTTTGATTGTTCCATGCTATTATATTATCTGTTTTGGATGTTTTATGTGCATTAATATGCTATTTTATATTATTTTTGGGACTAACTTATTAACCTAGAGCCAAGTGCCAGTTTATGTTTTTCCTTGTTTTTGAGCTTCGCAGGAAAGGAATACCAAACGGAGTCCAAACGGAATAAAACCTTCGCGATGATTTTTCTTGGACCAGAAGACACCCAGGAGACTTCGAGTGCAAGTCAGAAGAGCCACGAGGCGGCCACAAGGGGGGAGGGCGTGCCCCCTGCCTTGTGGGCCCCTCGGTGACCCCCTGGCCTAGATATTCCTCCTATATATTCACATATATTCCCAAACCACCAGAAGCATCCACGAAAACACTTTTCCACCGCCGCAACCTTCTGTTCCCGTGAGATCCCATCTTGGGGCCTTTTCCGGCATCCTGCCGGAGGGGGATTTGATCACAGAGGGCTTCTACATCAACTCTATTGCCCTTCCGATGAAGCGTGAGTAGTTTACCTCAGACCTACGGGTCCATAGCTAGTAGCTAGATGGCTTCTTCTCTCTCTTTGATTCTCAATACAACGTTCTCCTTGATGTTCTTGGAGATCTATCCGATGTAATCTTCTTTTGCGATGTGTTTGTTGAGATCCGATGAATTGTGGATTTATGATCAGCTTATCTATGAATATTATTTGAATCTTCTCTGAATTCTTTTATGCATGATTTGATATCCTTGTAATTCTCTTCGAACCATCGGTTTGGTTTGGCCAACTAGATTGGTTTTTCTTGCAATGGGAGAAGTGCTTGGCTTTGGGTTCAATCTTGCGGTGTCCTTTCCCAGTGATAGTAGGGGCAGCGAGGCACGTATTGTATTGTTGCAATCGAGGATAAAAAGATGGGGTTTACATCATATTGCTTGAGTTTATTCCTCTACATCATGTCATCTTACTTAAAGTGTTACTCTGTTCTTCATGAACTTAATACTCTAGATGCAGGCAGGAGTCGGTCGATGTGTGGAGTAATAGTAGTAGATGCAGGCAGGAGTCGGTCTACTTGACACGGACGTGATGCCTATATTTCATAATCATTGCCTTGGATATCGTCATAACTTTGCGCTTTTCTATCAATTGCTCGACAGTAATTTGTTCACCCACCATATTATTTGCTATCTTGAGAGAAGCCTCTAGTGAAACCTATGGCCCCCGGGTCTATTTTCCATCATATTACTTTCCGATCTACTATTTTGCAATCTTTTATTTTCAGATCTATAAACCAAAAACCCTAAAAATATTTACTTTATCTTTTGTTTAGTTTTATCTATCTCTATTAGATCTCACTTTTGCAAGTGACCGTGAAGGGATTGACAACCCCTTTATCTCGTTGGGTGCAAGTGTTTGATTGTTTGTGCAGGTATTGGTGATTTGTGCGTTGTCTCCTACTGGATTGATACCTTGGTTCTCTAATTGAGGGAAATACTTATCTCTACTTTGCTGCATCACCCTTTCCTCTTCAAGGGAAAAACCAACGCAAGCTCAAGAAGTAGCAGGAAGAATTTCTGACGCCGTTGCCGGGGAGATCTACGCCAAGTCAAGACATACCAAGTGCCCATCATAAACTCTCATCTCTTGCATTACATTATTCGCCATTTGCCTCTCATTTTCCTCTCCCCCACTTCTAAAATGATTTTCGAAAAGGTTTGCCTTTTTATTCGCCCGTCTTCCATTCCTTCTTCCGTTCGTCTTTTTCGTTTGCTTTTCGTTTGCCTGTGTGTTGGTGTGCTTGCCTGCCTTTATGGCTCAACCAAGGAACGTTGATCCTCACTTTAGGAGGTTGGAAGAAATTGAAAATAATGTTAGGAGCTTCATGTCTTTACAATTTGAGCATAACAATTTCTTTAGAAACGAGCTTAAGGAGCAGAAAAGTTTTATGGAGTACATGAATAAAGAGCTCGATGATATGTCTAAGGAATTTTATGGTTTGAAATCTCAGTTTGCTCATCTTGAAAATTTAGTAGGCCAAATTTCTGATAAACAAGCTACCCTAGTAAATAAGATGGCCGCTAAACCGGAGTCTTTAAATAATGATGAAGATCTTAAAGTGATTGATGTGACTCCTATTGAATCTTTGTTTTCCAATATAAATCTTGATAAAGATGGGACTCGAGATGAGTCGACTTTAGTTAAAAGGTGTCCCAATGATTCGGATTTTATAGATCTAGAAGCAAAAATTGATAAAAGTGGGATTGGAGAGGTCAAAACTTTAAGTAGCAATGAACCCACTCTTTTGGATTTCAAGGATTTTAATTATGATAATTGTTCTTTGATAGATTGTATTTCCTTGTTGCAATCCATGTTGAATTCTCCTCATGCTTATAATCAAAACAAAGCTTTTACTAAACATATCGTTGATGCCATGATGAAATATTTTGAAGAAAAGCTTGAATTGGAAGTTTCTATCCCTAGAAAACTTTATGATGAGTGGGAACCTACTATTAAGATTAAGACTAAAGATTATGAGTGCCGTGCTTTGTGTGATTTGGGTGCTAGTGTTTCCACGATTCCAAAAACTTTATGTGATGTGCTAGGTTTCCGTGAATTTGATGATTGTTCTTTAAATTTGCATCTTGAGGATTCCACTATTAAGAAACCTATGGGAAGAATTAATTATGTTCTTATTGTTGAAAATAGGAATTATGTGCCCGTAGATTTCATCGTTCTTGATATAGATTGCAATCCTACATGTCTTATTATTCTTGGTAGACCTTTGCTTAGAACGATTGGTGCAATTATTGATATGAAAGAAGGAAACATTAGATTTCAATTTCCGTTAAGGAAGGGAATGGAACACTTTCCTAGAAATAAAATTAAGTTGCCATAAGAATCTATTATCAGAGCTACTTATGAATTGCATACCAAAGATGACAATACCTAGATCTATGTGTTTTTATGCCTAGCTAAGGGCGTTAAACAATAGCGCTTGTTGGGAGGCAACCAATTTTATTTTTGTTCTTTGATTTTTGGTTCTGTTTTTCAATAAATAATTCATCTAGCCTCTGGTTAGATGTGTTTTTGTGTTTTAATTAGTGTTTGTGCCAAGTAAGACCTTTGGGATGGCTTACCGTGATAGTTGATTTGATCTTGATGAAAAACAGAAACTTTTGCGTCCAGTCATAGAGTTGTTTAGATTCACTGGAGAGTGGAAATACCCTGAATTTTTTACACAAGATTTATATACAAATTGCCTCTGTTTTCCTAATCTTTCAGAATTTTTGGAGTTACACAAGTATTAGAACAATTCAGATCTTCGCAGACTGTTCTGTTTTTGACAGATTCTGTTTTATATGTGTTGTTTACTTATTTTGATGAATCTGTGGGTAGTATCGGGGGGTATGAACCATGGAGAAGTTGGAATACAGTAGATATTACACCAATATAAATAAAGAATGAGTTCACAACAGTACCAAAAGTGGTGATTTATTTTCTTATACTAACAGAGCTTATGAGATTTTCTGTTGAGTTTTGTGTTGTGAAGTTTTCAAGTTTTGGGTAAGGATTTGATGGACTATGGAATAAGGAGTGGCAAGAGCCTAAGATTGGGGATGCCCAAGGCACCCCAAGGTAATATTCAAGTACAACCAAGAGCCTAAGCTTGGGGATGCCCCGGAAGGCATCCCTTCTTTCGTCTTCGTCTATCGGTAACTTTACTTGAGGCTATATTTTTATTCACCACATGATATGTGTTTTGCTTGGAGCGTCCTGTATGATTTGAGTCTTAGTTTTTTAGTTTGCCACAATAATCCTTTCTGTACACACCTTTTGAGAGGGACACGCATGAATCGTGATTTATTAGAATACTCTATGTGCTTCACTTATATCTTTTGAGCTAGGCAATTTTGCTCTAGTGCTTCACTTATATCTTTTTAGAGCACGGCGGTGGCCTTATTTTGTAGAAATTATTGAACTCTCATGCTTCACTTATATTATTTTGAGAGTCTCTAAACAGCGTGGTAATTTGCTTTGGTTATGAATTTAGTCCTAATATGATAGGCATCCAAGAGGGATATAATAAAAACTTTCATAGAAAGTGCATTGAATACTATGAGAAGTTTGATTCCTTATGATTGTTTTGAGATATAGAGATGGTGATATTAGAGTCATGCTAGTGAGTAATTGTGAATTGGAGAAATACTTGTGTTGAGGTTTGTGATTCCCGTAGCATGCATGTATGGTGAACCGTTATGTAACGAAGTTGGAGCATGAGGTATTTTTTTAATTGTCTTCCTTATGAGTGGCGGTCGGGGATGAGCGATGGTCTTTTCCTACCAATCTATCCCCCTAGGAGCATGCGCGTAGTACTTTTATTCGATGACTAATAGATTTTTGCAATAAGTATGTGAGTTCTTTATGACTAATGTTGAGTCCATGGATTATACACACTCTCACCCTTCCACCTTTGCTAGCCTCTCTAGTGCCGCGCAACTTTCGCCGGTACCATAAACCCACCATGTACCTTCCTCAAAACAGCCACCATACCTACCTATTATGGAATTTTCATAGCCATTCCGAGATATATTGCCATGCAACTTTCCACCGTTCCGTTTTATTATGACACGTTCCATCATTGTCATATTGCTTTGCATGATCATGTAGTTGACATCGTATTTGTGGCAAAGCCACCTTTCATAATTCTTTCATACATGTCACTCTTGAGTCATTGCACATCCCGGTACACCGCCGGAGGCATTCATATAGAGTCATATTTTTGTTCTAAGTATCGAGTTGTAATTTTTGAGTTGTAAGTAAATAAGAGTGTGATGATCTTCATTCTTAGAGCATTGTCCCACGTGAGGAAAAAAATAAAAGGGAGGCCAAAGAAGCCAAACAAAAAAAATGAGAGAAAAAGAGAGAAGGGGCAATGTTATTATCCTTTTTTTTCCACACTTGTGCTTCAAAGTAGCACCATGATCTTCATGATAGAGAGTCTCCTATGTTGTCACTTTCATATGCTAGTGGGAATTTTACATTATAGAACTTGGCTTGTATATTCCAACAATGGGCTTCCTCAAATTGCCCTAGGTCTTCATGAGCAAGCAAGTTGGATGCACACCCACTTAGTTTTATTTTGAGCTATCATAAACTTATAGCTCTAGTGCATCCGTTGCATGGCAATCCCTACTCACTCACATCGATATCTATTGATGGGCATCTCCATAGCCCGTTAATACGCCTAGTTGATGTGAGACTATCTCCCTCTTTTTGTCTTCTCCACAACCACCATATTCTATTCCACCTATAGTGCTATGTCCATGGCTCACGCTCATGTATTGCGTGAAAGTTGAAAAGGTTTGAGAACACCAAAAGTATGAAACAATTGATTGGCTTGTCATCGGGGTTGTGCATGATTTGAATACTTTGTGTGATGAAGATGGAGCATAGCCAGACTATATGATTTTGTAGGGATAAACTTTCTTTGGCCATGTTATTTTGAGAAGACATAATTTCCTTGTTAGTATGCTTGAAGTATTATTGTTTTTATGTCAATATTAAACTTTTGTTTTGAATCTTATGGATCTGAACATTCATGCCACAATAAAGAAAATTACATGGATAAATATGTTAGGTAGCATTCCACATCAAAAATTCTGTTTTTATCATTTACCTACTCGAGGACGAGCAGGAATTAAGCTTGGGGATGCTTGATACGTCTCCAACGTATCTATAATTTTTGATTGTTCCATGCTATTATATTATCTGTTTTGGATGTTTTATATGCATTGATATGCTATTTTATATTATTTTTGTGACTAACTTATTAACTTAGAGCCCAGTGCCAGTTTCTGTTTTTTCCTTGTTTTTGAGCTTCGCAGGAAAGGAATACCAAACGGAATAAAACCTTCGCGATGATTTTTCTTGGACCAGAAGACACCCAGGAGACTTGGAGTGCAAGTCAGAAGAGCCACGAGGCGGCCACAAGGGGGGAGGGCGCGCCCCCTGCCTTGTGGGCCCCTCGGTGACCCCCTGACCTAGATATTCCTCCTATATATTCACATATATTCCCAAACCACCAGAAGCATCCACGAAAACACTTTTCCACCGCCGCAACCTTCTGTTCCCGTGAGATCCCATCTTGGGGCCTTTTCCGGCATCCTGCCGGAGGGGGATTCGATCACGGAGGGCTTCTACATCAACTCTATTGCCCTTCCGATGAAGCGTGAGTAGTTTACCTCAGACCTATGGGTCCATAGCTAGTAGCTAGTTGGCTTCTTCTCTCTCTTTGATTCTCAATACAACATTCTCCTTGATGTTCTTGGAGATCTATCCGATGTAATCTTCTTTTGCGGTGTGTTTGTCGAGATCCGATGAATTGTGGATTTAAGATCAGCTTATCTATGAATATTATTTGAATCTTCTCTGAATTCTTTTATACATGATTTGATATCCTTGTAATTCTCTTTGAACTATCGGTTTGGTTTGGCTAACTAGATTGGTTTTTCTTGCAATGGGAGAAGTGCTTGGCTTTGGGTTCAATCTTGCGGTGTCCTCTCCCAGTGACAGTAGGGGTAGCGAGGCACGTATTGTATTGTTGCCATCGAGGATAAAAAGATGGGGTTTACATCATATTGCTTGAGTTTATTCCTCTACATCATGTCATCTTACTTAAAGCGTTACTCTGTTCTTCATGAACTTAAAACTCTAGATGCAGGCAGGAGTCGGTCGATGTGTGGAGTAATAGTAGTAGATGCAGGCAAGAGTCGGTCTACTTGACACGGACATGATGCCTATATTTCATAATCATTGCCTTGGATATCGTCATAACTTTGCGCTTTTCTATCAATTGCTCGACAGTAATTTGTTCACCCACCGTATTATTTGCTATCTTGAGAGAAACCTCTAGTGAAACCTATGGACCTCGGGTCTATTTTCCATCATATTACTTTCCGATCTACTATTTTGCAATATTTATTTTCAGATCTATAAACCAAAAACCCTAAAAATATTTACTTTATCTTTTGTTTAGTTTTATCTATCTCTATTAGATCTCACTTTTGCAAGTGACCGTGAAGGGATTGACAACCCCTTTATCGCGTTGGGTGCAAGTGTTTGATTGTTTGTGCAGGTATTGGTGATTTGTGCGTTGTCTCCTACTGGATTGATACCTTGGTTCTCTAACTGAGGGAAATACTTATCTCTACTTTGCGGCATCACCCTTTCCTCTTCAAGGAAAAAATCAACGCAAGCTCAAGAAGTAGCAATGACCATACTTACTTTCATAGCTGGTTGATTATGTAGCATCACTGCACATGTTAGCCTCGTTATCCTCCAGTTGGTGGACATTATAAGATCCGTATCGACTCTTACATAAATTTAGAATCAACCCAATGCTTTTGAAGAGGTTTAGCTCTGCAGTCCGCTTGTAAGGACTGAACATCGTCTATCACTGTACTTACATTAACAGCTACTCCCTCCGTCCCATAATATAAGAGTGTTTTGTACAGTACACCAGTGTACAAAACACTCTTATATTATGTGAAGGAGGGATTGGTTCATTGTGTAGCATTCTGCATGTTATCTCCCTCGCCCACAATTTACTAAAAAATATCAGATCTATATTTAATCTTACCAAAAACTTGAATACACAAACAATGTCAGTGCAGAAGTGTTGCCCATTGCTCTTGTCAGTACATTTTGTCTTGTAACGCTTGTACTTACCGGGATTGGTAGCTGATTATGTAGCATCAATCTGCATCTTATCTTCATTATCCTCTATCCCTTCCAGTATTATCATATCTATAATTACTCTCTACAAAATGCAGAGTACATGCAATGCTTATGAAGAAGTTTCTATGCTGAAATTCTTGAGTTATCCTTCCCTTGACATGGAGAAGGGCATTTTAGAGCCGGTGTTAACTATTAATGCAAGTCAGTCCTTCTAAAGCGTTTATCCTCAACTGCTGTTTATTTGCTCATACTCCCTATCGTCAATTGCTGTTTAGTTTGCTGTTTCTATCAAAATGCATGTTCGCAACAACTGTAAGTTCCAAGTTTTAGTTGTAAAACCAAATTCCTTATTCATACCATGCACATTACTCAATACTCCCTATATGTATGCTTGTTTTTGTGGATCTATAATCCAGTGTGTGGTGAAGCCGCCCACATTTGCACCTTGTCATCTCCTGTTTTATCTTACTGATGTGGTTGATGATATGAACAACATGCCATGCACATTAACCAAAATAGATGCAATGATTGTCTTTGCCCTTCATCTATGCTTGTTTTGTTGACATGGTAATCCAGTAGTGTGGTGAAGCTCCCCGCATTTATGAACAATGCCAAATTATGATATTGATATTTTGAACTGACTCTTTATTTTCTAATTTGAAATTTGATGGAATTGACAGCACAGTTACCATCTTTGTTTATACACGTGCAAAACCTGTCATCTCTCTGCTTGTTTTAGGGTGATATGCCTGATGGCATGCACAAGTCTGCTGAAGGCTGTGAGACAAACCCAACATATATGGCAGCAAAGAAGGCAAAACATCTTGAAGATAGCGAGACAACCCCAAAGTCATGTCTTGATGCAGTGTTCAAGTTACTTAAGACTAGCAATCAGACAAGCTCACAGAATTCGCTGTCTGAATCAGTTCGACTTCTTCAGTCCCAAGTTCAAGCAGAAAGGCATTCTGCAACTCAACTTTGACTTGAAGTCCTATCTCTTAGGAAGATCGCGGAGAATACCAATGAGAACCTCATTGCTAAACAGCTACAGCTGGAAGCTATGACCGACATGCTAGGCCAGTCTCACAGCCTTGCTCAGCAGCTCCCGCGCAAGGCTAACCTTTCTTGAACTGTCCTGGAAGTGGTCTTGGTTCAGTATTATTTTGTTACACTGCAATGGCGCCCAATTTTTGTAATCTGCTTCTTCATTGCGCTTTATGATCACTGGTGGCGAACTTCGATGCCAAGTGGATGTTGTATACCATAAATCCTTTGTTGTATAGTGTAGGATTATTCTAAGTTACTATGCCGTAATTTCTTTATTGTATAGAGTAGGTTTGTTCTTAATTCCTACTAGTTACCGTATATGCCATCATTCGCTATCTGAAAAAACGGCAAAAATCTGATGTAGGCGACCGGGCCAAAACATTCGCCTCTAATGGGCCTGCATTTTAGCGGGCCCAATTTGGCCGGCCTGCAACTTTCTTGGGTCTGAAAGGCCATTGGGGCCTTCACACTTTGGGCTAGGCCCACAACTTACACGGGCCTACAGTCGGCCCAAAGTTTAGTTGGGCCTTTAGTGGACCCAACACTTAGTTGGGCCCATGTAGCTTCGGACCATTAACAGGCTGAATATTCTTCTGGCCTGTTATGGCCCAGAAGATACCATGGGCCTTTAGTAGGCCGAAGTGCATGTTGGGCCTCAATTTTCAATAGTCGTCCATTGATGGCTCGTGTCCGCGTCAGTATTTTCCCTGAAGAGGAAGGGATGATGCAGCACAGCTACGGTAGGTATTTCCCTCAGTGATGAGACCAAGGTTATCGAACCAGTAGGAGAACAACGCAACACTATGTAAACGGTACGTGCACACAAAGAACAAATACTTACAACCCGACGCATAAGAGGGTTTGTCAATCCCTCCCGGGTAAAAGATAGATAAATTTGTAGTAGATTGGATAAATAGATCTCACGGAAACGCAAAATAAAATAAATAACAAAAAATTGCAGCAAGGTATTTTTGGGTTTTTGGAATAATAGATCTGAAAATAAAAGAGGTAAATAATAGATCGGAAAGCAAATATGATAAAGAATAGACTCGGGGGCCATAGATTTCACTAGTGGCTTCTCTCGAGAAAAATAGCATACGGCGGGTAAACAAATTACTGTTGGGCAATTGATAGAACTTCAAATAATTATGACGATATCCAGCCAATGATCATTATATAGGCATCACGTTCAAGATTAGTAGACCGACTCCTGCCTGCATCTACTACTATTACTCCACACATCGACCGCTATCCAACATGCATCTATTGTATTAAGTTCATGGAGAAACAGAGTAATGCAATACGAACGATGACATGATGCAGGCAAGATCTATTCATGTAGGAATAGACCCCATCTTGTTATCCTTAATAGCAATGATACATGCGTGTCATGTCCCTTTTTGTCACTGGGATTGAGCACCGTAAGATCGAACCCATCACAAAGCACCTCTTCCCATGGCAAGAAAAATCGATCTAGTTGGCCTAACTAAACCAAAGATTCGAATAAGAAATACGAGGCTATAAGCAATCATGCATATAAGAGATCAAAACTCAAATAACTTTCATGGATAAAATAGATTTGATCATAAACTCAAAGTTCATCGGATCCCAACAAACACATCGCAAAAAAGAGTTACATCAAATAGATCTTCAAGAGCCCATTGTATTGAGAATCAAAAGAGAGAGAGGAAGCCATCTAGCTACTAACTACGGACCCGAAGGTCTACAATGAACTACTCAGGCATCATCGGAGAGGAACCAATGAGGATGATGAACCCCTCCGTGATGGTGTCTAGATTGGATCTGGTGGTTCTGTAACTTGCGGCGGTTGGAATTGTGTTTCATCGACTCCCCTATGGTTTTTGGATTTTCGGGGTATTTATAGAGCAAAGAGGCGGTGCGGGAGGCCACCGAGGTGGGCACAACCCACCAGGGCACGCCTGGGGGCGCTTGGGACACCAGGCGCGCCCAGGTGGGTAGTTCCCCCCTCGGGGCACCCCTCTAGTACTTATTCGGCCCAAGTTGTTCCTTCTGGTCCAGAAAAAATCTCCAAAAAGTTTCGCTGCGTTTGGACTCCGTTTGGTATTGATTTTCTGCGAAGTAAAAACAAGAAAAAAAAACAATTGGCACTGGGCACTATGTCAATAGGTTAGTCCCAAAAATGATATAAATTTGCTATAAAATGATTGTAAAACATCCAAGAATGATAGTATAACAGCATGGAACAAGCAAAAATTATAGATACGTTGGAGACGTATCAGCATCCCCAAGCTTAATTCCTACTCGTCCTCGAGTAGGTAAATGATAAAAACATAATTTTTGATGTGGAATGCTGCCTAACATGTTCACCACATATTCTTTTCTTTTGTAGCATGGACATTTGGACTTTTATATGATTCAAAGCAATAGTCTAGTTTTGACATGAAGATTTCAATACTCAAGCATATTAACAAGCAACCATGTTTTTCAAAATATCAACACTAAAGCAAAGTTATCCCTAGCCCATTATGCTCAATCATTGATCCATTAATGAAACACACTCGCATATTAGCTATACCCAATACTCAAGTACGATCATAGTGCCCCTTAGTTGGTGCTTTATAAGAGAAGATGGAGACTCAAATAAAAATAAAAATTGCATAAAGTAAATAGAAAGGCCCTTCACAGAGGGAAGTAGGGATTTGTAGAGGTGCTAGAGCTCAAAGCGAAAAAGATAGAGATAAAACATTTTGGGTGGCATGCTTTTCTTGTCAACAAAAATGATCGAGTAGTTCCTTATACTTTCCATGCTAGATATATCATAGGCAGTTCGCAAACAGAAAATAAAGTTTATTCCTTTTTCCACCATACTTTCACATTCCACGGCTAGCCGTATCCACGGGTGCCGTCCATACCAACACTTTCCAAGGAATTTATTATCTGACAACATAAAGTAAATTCATTTTTCATTTCAGGACTGGGCATCCCTAATACCTTTGTCGTACTCTCGTGCAATGACAAGTGAATAAACACTCATCTTGAGAATAACACATCTAGCATGGAAAAATATCAGTCACCCCCTACCGTTTCATGAGTGGTACGAGCACACAAAAAGGAAATAATTTTGAAAGTTAGAGATGGCACATACAAATTTTCTTAGAACGACAAAGAAATACCACATATAGGTAGGTATGGTGGACTCATATGGCAAAACTGGGTTAAAAGATTTTGGATGCACAAGTAGTATTCCTACTTAGTACAAGTGAAGGCTAGCAAAAAGATTGAGAAGCATCCAACCAAGAAACGAAAAATCTCATAAGCGAGCATTAAGCATAACTAACACCGAATAATGCACCACAAGTAGGATGTAATTTCATTGCATAACTATTGATTTTCGTACTTGCATAGGGAATCACAAACCTTAACACCAATATTCTTACTAAAGCATAATTACTCATCAACATGACTCACATATCACTATCATCATATCACAAAACTATTACAAAGAATCAAGTTTATTTGTCCAATGATCTTCATGAAAGTTCTTATTATATCCCTCTTGAATATCTATCACTTTGGGACTAGTTTCATATGTTGCTTTTGATAGCTCAAACAAATCTAAGTGAAGAACATGAGCATAAAAATTTTCTTCTCTCAAAATAATATAAGTGAAGCATGAGAGAATTTCTTCAAAAATCTACTAACTCTCAAATAAATCTAAGTGAAGCATGAGAGCATTTCTTCAAAAATACTAAAGCACACCGTGCTCAAAAAGATGTAAGTGAAGCACTAGAGCAATTCCATAGCTCAAAAAAAATTAAGTGAAGCTTAAAGAGCAATTCTAACAAATCATAGCATAATTTTGGCTCTCCCAAATATGTGTGTCCAGCAAGGATAGAAGACACAAACTAAAAAGAAAAACAAGCAAAGACTCATATAACACAAGATGCTCCAAGCAAAACTCATGATATGTGACGAATAAAAATATAGCTCCAAGTAAAATACCGATGGTCGTTAGAAGAAAGAGGGGATGCCACTCAGGGGCATCCCCAAGCTTAGTTGCTTGTTTATATTTGTATAATAGCTTGGGGTGCCATGGGGCATCCCCAAGCTTAGGCTCTTCTTACTCCTTATTCCTTCATCCATCGTGATCTCACCCAAAACTTGAAAACTTCAATCACACAAAACTCAACAAAACCTTCGTGAGATCCGTTAGTATAAGAAAACCAATCTTTAATTTAAGTACTGTAGAAAACCCATTCAAATTTTGTTATTGCCTTATATCTACTGTATTCTAACTTTTCCATGGCTTATACTCCCCGATACAATCCATAGAATCATCAAAATAAGCACACAATGCAAAGAAAACAGAATCTGTCAAAAACAGAACAGTCTGTAAAGATGTGAATTGTTCACATACTTCTGTAACTCCAAAAATTCTGAAAAATTAGAAAAACGTAGGAAATTTGTATATCCAACGTGTGTAAAACATTCAAAAAATTTCATTGCTTATGTGAATCTAGACAATTATTTTACTGGATGCAAAAGTTTCTGTTTTTCAACAAGATCAAATCAACTGTCACCAAAGCTATCCCAAAGGCTTTGCTTGGCCCAAACACTAATTAAAAAATAAAAAACACAATCATAACAGACGCATAATTGTGCAAACACTCAATAACATAAATAAAAAGACAAAAATAAATTTTATTCATTGGGTTGCCTCCCAACAAGCGCTATCGTTTTATGCCCCTAGCTAGGCATTGATAATTTTGATGATGCTCGCATGAAAGACAAGAATTGAAACACAAAGAGAGCATCATAATACATGTGACAAACACATTTAAGTCTAACATACTTCCGATGCATAGGGATTTTATAAGCAAACAAATTATCAAGACAAGAAATATCTAGCATATGCAAGGAAGGAGAAAGAAACAATAGCAATCTCAACATAACGAGAGGTAAATTAGTAACATGAAAATTTCTACAACCATATTTTCCTCTCTCATAATAATTACATGTAGGATCATAATCAAATTCAATAATATAGCTATCATATTAAATTTTCTCTTCATGACCCACATGCATAAAAGTTTTATAATCTTCCAAGATAGTGGGATTAACATCAACTAAAGTCATGACCTCTCCAAACCCACTTTCATAAAAAAAAATTGTAAGATTGAGCACTCTCCAAAAATGTGGGATTATTATTACCTAGAGTTGACACTCTTCCAAACTCACTTTTGATATTATTGCAAACACTATTATCAATATCATATTCATCATGAGGCTTAAATAAATTTTCAAGATCATAAGAAGAATCACCCCAATCATGATCATTACAACAAGTAGTGGACATAGAAAAATTAGCATCCCCAAGCTTGGGGTTTTGCATATTATTAGCACAATTGACATTAATATAATTTATAGTAAAATCATTGCAATCATGCTTTTCATTCAAGGAGCTATCATGAATCACTTCATAAATTTCTTCATCACAATTTTCAGATTCACGAATCTCAAGCAAAACTTCATAAAGATAATCTAGTGCACTCAACTCACTAGCAATTGGTTCATCATGATTGGATCTTTTAAAAAGATTAGCAAGTGGATGAGCATCCATATCAATAGATTTTTAGCAAAGCGAAGATGCAAGCATATAGAAGGCACATGGCAACACAAGCAAACAAAAGATCAAACAAGAAAAAGGCAAACGAAAAGAAGGTGAATAAAAAGGCAAATTTTTGTGAAGTGGGGGAGATGAAAACATGAGGAAAATGGCAAATAATGTAAATTGCAAGGAGATGAGATTTGTGATTAGGAACCTGATAGATGTTGATGATGTCTCCCCGGCAACGGCGCCAGAAATCCTTTCATGATGGCTCATATGCGCGTCAGTATTTTCCCCAAAGAGCAAGGGATGATGCAGCACAGCTAGGGTGGGTATTTCCCTCAGTGATGAGACCAAGGTTATTGAACCAGTAGAAGAACCATGCAACACTATGTAAATGGTACCTGCACACAAAGAACAAATACTTGCAACCCGACGCGTAGGAGGGGTTGTCAATCCCTCCCGGGTAGAAGATAGATAAATTTGTAGTAGATTGGATAAATAGATCTCGCGGAAACGTGAAATAAAATAAATAACAAAAAATTGCAGCAAGGTATTTTTGGGTTTTTGGAATATTAGATCTGAAAATAAAAGAGGCAAATAATAGATCGGAAAGCAAATATGATAAAGAATAGACCCGGGGGCCGTAGATTTCACTGGTGGCTTCTCTTGAGAAAAATAGCATATGGCGGGTAAACAAATTACTATTGGGCAATTGATAGAACTTCAAATAATTATGATGATATCCAGGCAATGATCATTATATAGGCATCATGTCCAAGATTAGTAGACCGACTCCTACCTGCATCTACTACTATTACTCCACACATCGACTACTATCCAGCATGCATCTAGTGTATTAAGTTCATGGAGAAATGGAGTAATGCAATAAGAACGATGACATGATGTAGACAAGATCTATTCATGTAGGAATAGACCCCATCTTGTTATCCTTAATAGCAACGATACATACGTGTCATGTCCCTTTCTGTCACTGGGATTGAGCACCGTAAGATCGAACCCATCACAAAGCACCTCTTCTCATGGCAAGAAAAATCGATCCAGTTGGCCTAACTAAACCAAAGATTCGAAGAAGAAATACGAGGCTATAAGCAATCATGCATATAAGAGATCAAAACTCAAATAACTTTCATGGATAATGTGACGACCCCGGCTTAATCGTGCACTAATCATACACGCAAATGCGCACGATCAAGCCTAAGGACTCACTTGAAGATATCACAACACAACTCTAAAACATAAATAAAGTCATACAAGCTTAATATTACAAGCCAGGGCCTCGAGGGCTCGAATACATAGCTCGATGGCATACAAGCGTCAGCGGAAGCATTAGATATCTGGGTACAGATATATTACAGAGAGAGAAAGAGATAAGCCTTCACAGAGGCGGGGTAAAATAAAATACTACGATCGAAAGGCGTAGGCCTCCTGCCCTGGACCCTCCGATCCTACTCCTGGTCGTCGAACGGCTCCTCGTAGTAGTAGTACTCGCCAGGCGGGTAGTAGTACTGGTCGTCGGCTGGGGCGTCTGACTCAGGGGCTCCGTCGTCTGGTGGCATCAAATGGAATATGGGGAAAAAAGAAAATAAAGCAAACGTGAGTACTCATCCGAAGTACTCAGCAAGCAAGGATCTACACTACATATGCATCATTGTCAAAGGAATGGCTGTATATGTGGACTGGGCTGCAGAAATGCCAGAATAGAGGGGGAAGCCTAGTCCTATCGAAGACTAGCATCTTCAACAATCTTCGACAGTCTTGCAGCAATAGAAGAGTGCAGAGCAACATAATGTATAGTAGTAGTAGTAGTATCATCAACCTCGACCTGAGATCCTTTCTCGACTCCCTGCGAGAAAGCAATCCCAGAGCCGTACTATCCAGTTCTCATCACATGTTCTAGTTGTACCGATCGGGATACAACTCCGAGTGTCCGTTACCGTAGGACAGGCTATCAATAGAAGTTTCTTCCCTGCAGGGGTGCACCAACTTACCCACCACGCTCACTTAACTCTGGCCGGACACACTTTTCTGGGTCATGCCCGGCCTCGGCCAAGCAACACGCCGCAACCCGACCAAATACTTAACAGAGAGGTCAGCACGCCGGACTAAACCTATGCCCCCAAGGGTCTTGGGCCATCGCCCCGGGAACTCCTGCGCGTTGCGTGGGCGGCCGGAAGCAGACCTAGCAACCCCTTAATACAAGCGCGGTTGCGTAACCAGTCCAATCCAGCGCGCGCCGCTCAGTCGCTGACATCCATTAAGCTTCGGCTGAAGTATACGACGCAGAACGCCCATACTATGCCCACGTGATGGTTAGTGCTATCGGGCCAGAGGCCCCTCGGATCAAATATCCAAACCGAAGTGGATTAGGAGCGCGCGGAAACGAGCAGAGACTCACGATCGATGTGACCCCGTCGCCCCGTCTCGAGGACTTGCGGCAAGGGCTAAGAATGCCCGGCCACGCCTCGTAGTTATCTCGCGGGCACCATCCAGGTCAACCCGACTCCACATCACTTCGCGTTAAGCTCGCACGGGTACCCCTCAGGGCCGACCCGTCTTTAGTATCATGGTTTAGTGCAAGTCCACTCATCAATAGTAACTGTGTGTCTGACACCGAAGGGAACCCTGAGGAGTCACCCTCGATGGAATTCCCGCTCGATGTTATCATCAAGGTGAACGAAGGAGGAATCACCCTCGAGGTCCACACTTGAGGAGTTGCGCGACGATGTCGTTATCGGGGGTGGTGTAGGAGGAATCACCCTTGCTTACCACGACCGATTAACTAACCTACAAGGTTATCATCACAAGTGCTGACGAGGTATCACCCTCGGCACTCGACGGTAACCCAGCAGTGTCGGCAACTAAGGGGTAGTGATGTGCGGTGCCAGGGTCTGGTCTTCAATCCCGATGATCGGGTCTTCTGATGTCCAGCAGGGCAGTCGGGATCAAGTGGGGGTCTCTGTCGTGTCTCTACCCAGCCTATACTAAGCAGTCTAGGATAACCAGTAAGGTAACAAAGCAGGGTACAATAATCAGGCTATGCAGCAGATATAGGAAAACAGTAGCAGTAGCAGTTCTAATGCAAGCATAAGAGAGAAGGGAATAGGCGATATAGGCATGCTCAAAATGGGGGTGCTTGCCTGTTTGCTCGGGGACAAGGACAAGGTCTTTAGTGGTATCATCGGGGACGTAGTCGTACTCCTGAGCTGCGTGTGCCTCGGGAGCTACGTCAACGTCGGGGTCTACCGAGAGAGAAGAGGGGGAAGAAACAGGTAAACATAATGCAAACAAAGGCAATACGGTGCGTGTGATGCCATGAAGCAGTGCAGGGTTGCCTAATTATGCATCTAAGTTATTTTAGTTATTTTTAGAATTATTCTGGAATTTAATTACGGATGTGTGTGCACTATTCATCTGCCGGATTCGGGCCCGGAGTTACGAGTTCTTCTACGAAGGAGGTTCCGATGAAGAAACAGACGGCACGATCAAACTCGGCTCGTCGTTCTGAGCAACTTTCATGTTTTAAGTTTTTTGATCTAATCTACGGTTTAAAAGATATGATTTTCCGAAGTTTTAAATATTTTCTGGAATTATTTTAAATTAGCAGAAACGTATTATGACGTCAGCATGACGTGCTGCTGACGTCAGCAAGTCAACAGTCGGCTGTCTAAGTCAAATATGACATGTGGGTCCAGTGGGACCCACATGTCAGCCTCTGTTTACCTAAACAGTGAGTTAAACTAATCTAATTAGCTAATTAGGCTTCTGGTCCCACATGTCATAGACTAACTTAATTATCATATTAGTTTTAAACTTAATCAACCTAATTAATCGCATCGGGCCCACTGGTCATAGACTGGTATGAACAGTGACCCGCGTTGACCTGGGTCAACGCGGTCAAAGCGGGGTCCCTGGGCCCACCAGTCAGTGGCCCAGGTGGTGCCACGTGGGTGCCACGTCAGTGCGGCCGGCGGCTCAACGCCGGTTACCTCCAGACACGGCGGAGGGGCGCGGCCGGCGTCGGAAATCCGCTACAATGCACCAAAATGCATGGGGCCGGTCGCGTTCGAACGGCAAGACGACGACGGAGCGATCTGTGGCGGTGGTGGAGGCTGCGGTGGCCGGAGCTGAGCGCATGGAGCTCGTCGGCGGCGAGGCTCTTCGGGCGAGGCACGAAATCGGGGCTACGGGGCTCATCTCAGCGCGGGACTAGGCGCATTCGAGCGCAGGAACCGCACTGAGGCGGACGGCGGCGTCGGTGACCATTGGAACGGCCCGCAGCGCCGGCTGCGACGACGACCGACGGCGGCTGGAGCTCGAGCTCGCGGGGAGGATAGCTACGGCGTCGAAACGGAACGGAGAGAGGGGAAGGAGGCAGCGGCTGCTCACCGTGTGGCCAAGGAAGGCCCGTGACAGCTTAGTAGCCGCAGCAGCTCGCCGGAGATGGAGGATTCGGCGGCGACCCGAGGTGGAAGACGACACGCGCGTGGGCGATGCGGTGCTCCTCCGCTCCCTCCAGCTGCTCGGGAAGTCGCCGACGACCACGGTGCTCCTCCCAGGCGCACGCAGACGAGTTGGGGAGGCCGTTGGCCACGGCGGTGGCGGATCGCGGCGACAGAGGCGCTCGGCCACCGGATCTGAGAAGGGGAGAGAGGCGGGGCGAGTGAGAGGAGAAGGGGGAGAATGACGGAGAGGCCGGGGTGGAGTGGAGGGCGTCGGCCTTATCCCCTCCGCGCCCTGTATCGTCGGTGGACGGCGACGTGTCAGCGCCGCGCCGGCGCGCGCGCGCTCGACCAGCAGGAGAACGACAGCGCGAGGGAGAGAGGTGAGGTGGGCCTGCTGGGCCGGGGTTCGGGGCACTGTGCACTAAGGCCCGGTGCACAGTGCCTCGTCTTTATTTTTCTGTTTTGTTTCTCCTTTTTTTTATTTCATTTCCTGTTTCGAAATAGTTAGAGCACTTTTGCATTTTTGTAAAATGTGGGACTTAGTCCAAATATTACAGTGCCATTTTAGCTCTCACCAAAAAGTGGTTTGGGCAGATTTGGAGTTTGTTTGAAGCTGAAAAGAATTTAAAGGGATTTGAATATTCTGTTTTGGTGCTGTTTCATCTTGTTAGAGTCACTTATCTAACTCCAATTATTTTGATGTTGATTTTAGAAATGTTCCTGGATTATTGTCCCATTAATGAACATTTTTCCATCAGGATTTAAACAACTCCATATTTCACTTTGAAATTTAAATTGATTTTCAAATTTGAATCTGAGTTGAATCCTTAACCCTTGTGATTTGGCACTGCTAATGATCATGACTTGGCATATTCAACAGAGTATCACAGTGCTTATTACAAGGGGGTGTTACAAGTTCTCCTCCTCTAAAAGAAATTCTCGTCCCGAGAATTTAGGAGGTAGAAGGAAAGAGTCCGGGATATTCTTCCCGAAGATGATCCTCGCGTTCCCAAGTGGCTTCATCCTCAGTGTGATTCGACCACTGCACTTTTAGGAACTTGGTCGTCTTCTGACGAGTACGGCGCTCAGCTTCGTCGAGGATGCAGATCGGATGCTCCTTATAGGAAAGATCATCTTGTAGCTCGAGCATCTCATGATCCACTGCATGGTGCGGGGATTCCTTGAAGCACTTACGGAGTTGCGACACGTGGAAGACATCATGGATATGGGAGAATTGCGGTGGCAACTCCAATTTATATGCCACCTATCCCCGTCTAGCCACGATGCGAAAAGGACCAATATAGCGAGGAGCTAGCTTGCCCTTGATTCCGAAACGACGGGTGCCCTTCATTGGAGTGACACGAAGATAAGCTTGATCACCAGGTTGATAGATCACACCTCATCGCTTGCGATCATAATTACTCTTCTGACGGTCTTGAGCTGCTTTGAGATTCTCCCGGACAATTCGGACTTGTTCTTCGGCATGTTGAATGATGTCCGGTCCAACAAGAGGTCGTTCCCCAGTTTCTGACCAATTCAGAGGGGTTCGACATTTACGACCATAAAGAACCTCAAAGGGGGCCATTTTCAAGCTGGCTTGATAGCTGTTGTTATAAGAGAACTCGGCATACGGGAGAGATTCCTCCCACTTCTTACCGAAGGATATAACACAAGCTCGAAGCATATCTTCAAGCACTTGATTAACGCGCTCAACTTGGCCTTGGGATTGGGGATGATAAGCTGAACTCCAGGTAATATGAGTTCCCATTGCTTTCTGGAAACTTTCCCAGAAATGGCCAGTGAAAATGCTGCCACGGTCTGAACTGATTTCCTTGGGAATACCATGGAGTGAAACAATTCTGGAGATATATAGCTCTGCTAACTGACTAGCAGTAATAGTCTCCTTAACTGGCAGAAAGTGTGCAACCTTGGAGAGTTGGTCGACGACGACAAGAATAGCATCGTGACCCTTCAGAGACTTGGGAAGACCAGTAATGAAGTCCATTTGCACTTTATCCCACTTCCATAGAGGAATAGGGAGCGGTTGCAGAATTCCAGCAGGTTTCTGATGTTCTGCCTTTACGCGACGACAAACGTCACACTCGGCAACATAACGAGCAATATCTTGCTTCATTCTAGACCACCAGTACCATTGACGAAGATCTCGATACATCTTGGTACTACCCGGATGGATAGATAGCGGTGTATCATGGGCCTCCTTCATGACTTTGTCAGTCATTAGCTCGAAGCGAGGTACTACAATGCGGTCTCGGAAGTACAAGGTTCCATCTTCAACAATCGAGAAATCCCTGTACTTTTGAAGGTGAAGCTCTTTCTTCATTAGACCAATTTCAGCATCTTTGGCTTGCGCAATCTTGACAGCTTTCTCAAGATCTGGCTGTATCACAAGATTATTAAGAGAACCTCGCGGAATGATGCAGAGATTCAGCCTGCGCAATTCTTCATATAGCTGGGGTTGAGCTTGTTTAACCATGAGGTTACTACAATATGACTTGCGGCTCAAAGCATCAGCCATCACATTAGCTTTGCCGGGAGTGTATGAAATTCCACAGTCATAATCGGTGATTGTTTCCAACCAACGCTGCTGACGAAGATTAAGTTCCGGTTGAGTGAATAAGTACTTCAAGCTCTGATGATCGGTGTAAATCTCACACCGATTACCAAGGAGGTAATGACGCCACTGCTTCAAAGCATAAATGACAGCAGCAAGTTCGAGGTCATGCACTGGGTAATTCTCTTCATGTGGACGCAGTTGTCGCGAAGCATAAGCAATAACTCTTCGCTCTTGCATTAGGACACAACCTAGTCCTTGGCGAGAGGCGTCGCAGAAGATCACAAAATCTTTGCGGGAGTCTGGAGGAGCAAGGACTGGAGCAGAAGTCAGCTTGTCCTTGAGGGTCTGGAAGCTTTCCTGACATTTGTCTGTCCACTCAAACTTAACGCCTTTGTGAAGCAGGTTAGTCAGGGGCTTGGCAATCTTGGAGAAATTCTCAATGAAACGGCGACAATAACTTGCAAGCCCGAGAAAACTTCTGACTTGCTTGACATTCTTCGGAGGGGTCCAGTCAAGAATAGCCTGAACTCGCTCCGGGTTAACTGCGATACCATCCTTGGAGATGACATGTCCAAGGTAGGTTACTTCAGAAAGCCAGAATTCGCACTTAGAGTACTTGGCATATAATTGGTGCTCTCGAAGTCTCTCTAAAACAAGGCGAAGATGCTCAGCATGTTCTTCTTTGTTCTTCGAATAAACCAGAATATCATCCAGATATACCATGATGAATTTGTCGAGGTAATCCATGAATATGTAATTCATTAGGCGGGAGAATGTTGCTGGAGCGTTTGTTAAACCAAACGACATGACTGTGTACTCGTAAGAACCATAACGAGTAACGAATGCAGTCTTCGGAATATCCTCTTCACGGACACGGATCTGGTGATAACCCAACCTCATGTCGAGTTTTGAAAACACCGAAGATCCTGCGAGTTGGTCATATAAATCGTTGATCCGGGGAAGTGGATATTTATTCTGAATGGTTGCCTGGTTGATTGGACGATAATCTTGGACCAACCTATTCATTCCATCTTTCTTTTTGACGAAAAGAGACGGTGCTCCCCAAGCAGAGGAACTGGGGCGAATGAAACCCTTCCTTAAGGATTTATCAATTTCCTCCTTAAGCTCGATGAGATGGTGCGGAGGCATCTTGTAGGGACGCTTCGCAATAGGAGTGGTGCCAGGCTTCAAGTCGATGACGAACTCGACAGCTCTAGCAGGGGGTATTCCTGGAAGTTCTTCTGAAAAAACATCCGGGAAGTCACAGACAACTGGGATGTTCTCAATCCCATCAAGTGGAGAAGCATTCAACGCGTTCAAGGCATAAATTTGAGCCTCAGCGTTCTGGGTAATGTGAGCTTGATAATTCACTATTTCGTTCGATGGGTGCAAGAGGTGTACAACTTTAGTGGCACAATTGATTGAGGCGTAGTGAGCCTTCAACCAATCCATTCCCAGTATAAGGTCAATCTTTGAAGATTGCAGGATAATGGGGTTTGCATCAAAATGCAACCCTTCAACCTCAATAGTAACTCGGGGGCTGAATATGGAAGTTCGGCATCGTCCCGCGGGAGTGTTTATTACTATCGGATGTTGTAGCGTTTCACACTTAACATCATGCAAGAGTGCAAATTGTTCTGACATGAATGGATGCGATGCACCTGAATCAAATAAAACAGATGCTGGTACTGAATTAACGAGAAGTGTACCCATCACAGTATCTGGTTGATCTGGAGCTTCAGACATGTTAATGTGGTAGCTCTGCCCACGACCATAAGAAGGTCTGGCATTATAATTGCGTTGTTGAGGAATACCACGGCCAGCAGAAGGGAGAGCCAGTTGATTCTGATTCTGAGAACAATCTCTAGCACGGTGACCTGGCTTGCCACACTTGAATCATAGTCCACTGTCAGGACGAGGTGCTGGAGCTCGAGGTGCTGGAGCTGGCAGAGGCTGTCTCGGTGGTGGAGGTGGTAGGCGTGGTGCAGCATAAGAAGGCCTGTTTGCAGGGGCTGCTGAACGGAACATGCCTTGGGGAAACCAGATGCGTCGCTTCTGGGAAGACGAGCCCGAAGATGAGCCCGACTCACGGGTGCGCCTGGACGCTTCCTTGTGCTTCATAAGTCTAGTTTCAACCATGATGGCCTTATTCACCAAGGTGGCGAAATCAGGGTAATCTTGAACAAGAAGGGCTAACTGAATGTCATGGTGCAGTCCTTCACGAAACTTCTCATGTCTGCGTTCATCAGTAGGAATGTCCTCTTCAGCGTAGCGAGATAAGTCCAGAAACTCGCGCTGATAGCCTTCCACAGTCTTGTTTCCTTGGACAAGGCTACGGAACTCAGCCTTCTTCCTAGCTATGACAGCTACAGGAATGTAGCGGGCTCGGAAAGCTATTTTAAACTCTACCCAAGTGACGACAGTACCAGGCGGCAGAGTCTGTCGGTGAGTGGCCCACCATTGGGCTGCGGGACCCTTCAGAAGATAAGTCACAAAAGTGACATAGTTAACTTCGGCGACACCAGCAGACTCCATCTCATGAGAGATGTCACGCAGCCAGTCATCTGCATCTAGTGGGTTGACTGTGTTGCGGAAAAATGATGGACTGAGCCTCATGAACTCTGGCAAGGTAATGGATGGTTGCTGCTGATTAGCATCAGGACGAGGGAATTGCTGCATAATCCCCGTCATAAACTGGCGGTTGAGTTCAAACTGTTGCATCATCGCTGCCATGTAATCAGGTGGTGGCGGCGGTGGCGGGTTGTTGTCAGCCATCCTGCTATTCCAAGAGGGGTATTTCAGCGATAGCTTATGCAAGTGTTTAACAATAAACATGAGGTAACTCGACATTATTGAAAGAGTGCAATAGATGCTTAAAGTAGTCATTAAGACATACAGATCCATACACAGTCGGTTAAAATCGGGCAGCATAACGGCGCAAATTGAAAAACTAGAGACACACTAGGCGGCACGCAGGCACGCGGTAAGGAAGTACACAACGTGACATAGCAAAGGCTACATCAGCGTCGGAGAAAACCACTGAAACGGGGTAACTGCAAGTGCGGACGATGAATGCTCGTCGTGGCAGGATCCTGTGCTCCATGTGCACTCTGATGCAGAACCCAGTCTCGAACTATAAGAAGAGGTCCACGTGCAGGCGTGTGACCTCCCACTGCAGGCCAATCAATACCTGACGGCATCTCGGTCCTGCGTGGGTAAAGAATATCCTCCGGATGTATCCCTGCACGAACAGCTGGTAGCAACTGTGTCATTGCCTCGTCGTAGCGTGCTCGAGTAGCGAACAACTCGACGGCCAGAGCCCGAACAGTGCGATCCAGAGACTGAGTGCACTGAATCAGAACCTGCGGGTCATAGCGTCGAGACTCGTACGGGGCACAGATAGCTGTGTAAAATCCAGTAGCATCTCCAACAGGTGCATACGGAATGTACCGAAACACAGTATCATCCAAGTTAGCATTGTGCTCTCCTCGGAGATGTGGGACAGTAGAGTAGGCGGCATCATGTACTGCCATCTCAATCGTCACGCCTAATCCGTGAAAAAGGTGTAGCTCGGTGTCTGAGTTGTTCTGCTGATCATAAATCCGAACTTCAGCATAGTACTGTTCCTGGTTGAACTCGCGGTAAACCTCATAGACCATGTACTCGGGATACCAGCGGTAACCCAGTCTACTCAGGACGGCGATCAGAACAGCTGGAAATCCAGGGGCATCACGAGCCCAAGTGCGAAGCACAAGCTGGGTCGTAGGCCGCGGTGGAAACAGTCAATCCATCTGAAACAGAGAGGTTCAGGGTTGTCATAAGACAATGAGAAATTTAACCGATCTCAGAAGGAAAGGTTAAACAAAACAATGGAAAGGAAAATGATTATCAGACTAATCAGATCAACGTCAGGGAAATCGCACTGAATCCAGCTCTCCGGGTGGATAGAATTAACGAGAACCTAAATGTCGGTGTTAGTAAATTTTATTAAACCCGAATAGATGAGAGATTAGAATCCCAGAGTAAAGACGAGGAATAAAAGATCCTAATACCACCCAGTTGGCGACGTGGGCCCGTAAGCCACACAACCAAGTTAGTAAAACAGTTTTTGACCACTAGACTCAACTTCGGCCAAGGAATTGGGAAGGGGGATTCCTAGAGGCAGTCAGCTCTGATACCAACCTGTGACGACCCCGGCTTAATCGTGCACTAATCATACACGCAAATGCGCACGATCAAGCCTAAGGACTCACTTGAAGATATCACAAAATAACTCTAAAACATAAATAAAGTCATACAAGCTTAATATTACAAGCCAGGGCCTCGAGGGCTCGAATACATAGCTCGATGGCATACAAGCATCAGCGGAAGCATTAGATATCTGGGTACAGATATATTACAGAGAGAGAAAGAGATAAGCGTTCACAGAGGCGGGGTAAAATAAAATACTACGATCGAAAGGCGTAGGCCTCCTGCCCTGGACCCTCCGATCCTACTCCTGGTCGTCGAACGGCTCCTCGTAGTAGTAGTACTCGCCAGGCGGGTAGTAGTACTGGTCGTCGGCTGGGGCGTCTGACTCAGGGGCTCCGTCGTCTGGTGGCATCAAATGGAATATGGGGAAAAAAGAAAATAAAGCAAACGTGAGTACTCATCCGAAGTACTCAGCAAGCAAGGATCTACACTACATATGCATCATTGTCAAAGGAATGGCTGTATATGTGGACTGGGCTGCAGAAATGCCAGAATAGAGGGGGAAGCCTAGTCCTATCGAAGACTAGCATCTTCAACAATCTTCGATAGTCTTGCAGCAATAGAAGAGTGCAGAGCAACATAATGTATAGTAGTAGTAGTAGTATCATCAACCTCGACCTGAGATCCTTTCTCGACTCCCTGCGAGAAAGCAATCCCAGAGCCGTACTATCCAGTTCTCATCACATGTTCTAGTTGTACCGATCGGGATACAACTCCGAGTGTCCGTTACCGTAGGACAGGCTATCGATAGAAGTTTCTTCCCTGCAGGGGTGCACCAACTTACCCACCATGTTCACTTAACTCTGGCCGGACACACTTTTCTGGGTCATGCCCGGCCTCGGCCAAGCAACACGCCGCAACCCGACCAAATACTTAACAGAGAGGTCAGCACGCCGGACTAAACCTATGCCCCCAAGGGTCTTGGGCCATCGCCCCGGGAACTCCTGCGCATTGCGTGGGCGGCCGGAAGCAGACCTAGCAACCCCTTAATACAAGCGCGGTTGCGTAACCAGTCCAATCCAGCGCGCGCCGCTCAGTCGCTGACGTCCATTAAGCTTCGGCTGAAGTATACGACGCAGAACACCCATACTATGCCCATGTGATGGTTAGTGCTATCGGGCCAGAGGCCCCTCGGATCAAATATCCAAACCGAAGTGGATTAGGAGCACGCGGAAACGAGCAGAGACTCACGATCGATGTGACCCCGTCGCCCCGTCTCGAGGACTTGCGGCAAGGGCTAAGAATGCCCGGCCACGCCTCGTAGTTATCTCGCGGGCACCATCCAGGTCAACCCGACTCCACATCACTTCGCGTTAAGCTCGCGCGGGTACCCCTCAGGGCCGACCCGTCTTTAGTATCATGGTTTAGTGCAAGTCCACTCATCAATAGTAAATGTGTGTTTGACACCGAAGGGAACCCTGAGGAGTCACCCTCGATGGAATTCCCGCTCGATGTTATCATCAAGGTGAACGAAGGAGGAATCACCCTCGAGGTCCACACTTGAGGAGTTGCGCGACGATGTCGTTATCGGGGGTGGTGTAGGAGGAATCACCCTCGCTTACCACGACCGATTAACTAACCTACAAGGTTATCATCACAAGTGCTGACGAGGTATCACCCTCGGCACTCGATGGTAACCCAGCAGTGTCGGCAACTAAGGGGTAGTGATGTGCGGTGCCAGGGTCTGGTCTTCAATCCCGATGATCGGGTCTTCTGATGTCCAGCAGGGCAGTCGGGATCAAGTGGGGGTCTCTGTCGTGTCTCTACCCAGCCTATACTAAGCAGTCTAGGATAACCAGTAAGGTAACAAAGCAGGGTACAATAATCAGGCTATGCAGCAGATATAGGAAAACAGTAGCAGTAGCAGTTCTAATGCAAGCATAAGAGAGAAGGGAATAGGCGATATAGGCATGCTCAAAATGGGGGTGCTTGCCTGTTTGCTCGGGGGCAAGGACAAGGTCTTCAGTGCTATCGTCGGGGACGTAGTCGTACTCCTGAGCTGCGTCTGCCTCGGGAGCTACGTCAACGTCGGGGTCTACCGAGAGAGAAGAGGGGGAAGAAACAGGTAAACATAATGCAAACAAAGGCAATACGGTGCGTGTGATGCTATGATGCATTGCAGGGTTGGCTAATTATGCATCTAAGTTATTTTAGTTATTTTTAGAATTATTCTGGAATTTAATTATGGATGTGTGTGCACTATTCATCTGTCGGATTCGGGCCCGGAGTTACGAGTTCTTCTACGTAGGAGGTTTCGATGAAGAAACAGACGGCATGATCAGGCTCGGCTCGTCGTTCTGAGCAACTTTCATGTTTTAAGTTTTTCGATCTGATCTACGGTTTAAAAGATATGATTTTCTGAAGTTTTAAATATTTTCTGGAATTATTTTAAATTAGCAGAAACGTATTATGACGTCGGCATGACGTGCTGCTGACGTCAGCAAGTCAACAGTCGGCTGTCTAAGTCAAATATGACATGTGGGTCCAGTGGGACCCACATGTCAGCCTCTGTTTACCTAAACAGTGAGTTAAACTAATCTAATTAGCTAATTAGGCTTCTGGTCCCACATGTCATAGACTAACTTAATTATCATATTAGTTTTAAACTTAATCAACCTAATTAATCGCATCGGGCCCACTGGTCATACACTGGTATGAACAGTGACCCGCGTTGACCTGGGTCAACGCGGTCAAAGCGTGGTCCCTGGGCCCACCAGTCAGTGGCCCAGGTGGTGCCACGTGGGTGCCACGTCAGTGCGGCCGGCGGCTCGACGCCGGTGACCTCCAGACACGGCGGAGCGGCGCGGCCGGCGTCGGAAATCCGCTACAATGCACCAAAATGCATGGGGCCGGTCGTGTTCGAACGGCAAGACGACGGCGGAGCGATCTGTGGCGGTGGTGGAGGCTGCGGTGGCCGGAGCTGAGCGCATGGAGCTTGTCGGCGGCGAGGCTCTTCGGGCGAGGCACGGAATCGGGGCTACGGGGCTCATCTCAGCGCGGGACTAGGCGCATTCGAGCGCAGGAACCGCACTGAGGCGGACGGCGGCGTCGGTGACCATTGGAACGGCCCGCAGCGCCGGCTGCGACGACGACCGACGGCGGCTGGAGCTCGAGCTCGCGGGGAGGCTTGCTACGGCGTCGAAACGGAACGGAGAGAGGGGAAGGAGGCAGCGGCTGCTCACCGTGCGGCCAAGGAAGGCCCGTGACAGCTTAGTAGCCGCAGCAGCTCGCCGGAGATGGAGGATTCGGCGGCGACCCGAGGTGGAAGACAACACGCGCGCGGGCGATGCGGTGCTCCTCCGCTCCCTCCAGCTGCTCGGGAAGTCGCCGACGACCACGGTGCTCCTCCCAGGCGCACGCAGACGAGTTGGGGAGGCCGTTGGCCATGGCGGTGGCGCATCGCGGCGACAGAGGCGCTCGGCCACCGGATCTGAGAAGGGGAGAGAGGCGGGGCGAGCGAGAGGAGAAGGGGGAGAATGACGGAGAGGCCAGGGTGGAGTGGAGGGCGTCGGCCTTATCCCCTCCGCGCCCTGTATCGTCGGTGGACGGCGACGTGTCGGCGCCGCGCCGGCGCGCGCGCGCTCGACCAGCGGGAGAACGACAGCGCGAGGGAGAGAGGTGAGGTGGGCCTGCTTGGCCGGGGTTCGCGGCATTGTGCACTAAGGCCCGGTGCACAGTGCCTCGTCTTTATTTTTTTGTTTTGTTTCTCCTTTTTTTATTTCATTTCCTGTTTCGAAATAGTTAGAGCACTTTTGCATTTTTGTAAAATGTGGGACTTAGTCCAAATATTACAGTGCCATTTTAGCTCTCACCAAAAAGTGGTTTGGGCAGATTTGGAGTTTGTTTGAAGCTGAAAAGAATTTAAAGGGATTTGAATATTCTGTTTTGGTGCTGTTTCATCTTGTTAGAGTCACTTATCTAACTCCAATTATTTTGATGTTGATTTTAGAAATGTTCCTGGATTATTGTCCCATTAATGAACATTTTTCCATCAGGATTTAAACAACTCCATATTTCACTTTGAAATTTAAATAGATTTTCAAATTTGAATCTGAGTTGAATCCTTAACCCTTGTGATTTGGCACTGCTAATGATCATGACTTGGCATATTCAACAGAGTATCACAGTGCTTATTACAAGGGGGTGTTACAGATAAAATAGATCTGATCATAAACTCAAAGTTCATCGAATCCTAACAAACACACCGCAAAAAAGAGTTACATCAAATAGATCTTGAAGAGACCATTGTATTGAGAATCAAAAGAGAGAGAGGAAGCCATCTAGATACTGCCTACGGACCCGTAGGTCTACAATGAACTACTCACGCATCATCGGAGAGGCACCAATGAGGATGATGAACCCCTCCGTGATGGTGTCTAGATTGGATCTGGTGGTTCTGGAACTTGCAGCGGCTGGAATTGTGTTTCGTCGACTCCCCTATGGTTTTTGGATTTTCGGGGTATTTTTAGAGCAAAGAGGCGGTGCGGTAGGCCACCGAGGTGGGCACAACCCACCAGGGCGCGCCTGGGCCCCCAGGCGTGCCCAGGTGGGTTGTGCCCCCCTTGGGGCACCCCTCTGGTACTTCTTCGGCCCAAGCTGTTCCTTCTGGTCCAGAAAAATCGCCAAAAAGTTTCGCTGCGTTTGGACTCCGTTTGGTATTGATTTTCTGCGAAGTAAAAAAACAAGCAAAAAAAACATCAACTGGCACTGGGCACTATTTCAATAGGTTAGTCCCAAAAATGATATAACGTTGCTATAAAATGATTGTAAAACATCCAAGAATGATAGTATAATAGCATGGAACAAGCAAAAATTATAGATACGTTGAAGACGTATCATCCATGGGCCTTTAGCAGGCTGAAATGTAGACCGGCCCATTATTGGCCCAGTTATATGACGGGCACTTACCAGGCCGAAACATATCTCGAGCCTTAGTTGGCCCACTGATATCATGGGCCTTTAAGAGACCGAAAGCTTAGTAGAGGCATCAACCAGCCAAATTATACGACAGGCCTTTAACAAGCCCAAAGTCACATTGGGCTGAACTGTTGCCACCTTGATCACGGGCTGTTAGTGGGCCGGATGTCGCGTCGGACCATATATGGCCCATGGGCAGCACGGGCCATTCCCAGGCCGAAAGACACACCGGGCTGAAATGGGCCCATGTCTACATCGGGCCTCTAACAGGCCAAAATGTCACTGGGCCGTAATTGGGCCCAAATACTCGGCGAACAATTAATGGGCCAGATCTGGCTTTGGGCCGTAAATAGACCATGTTTAAGCAGGCCGTTAGTTGGCTGGCCCACTAGTACCTGAGTAAATATTACGGGCCTTTGATTGGGCCGGCCTTTTTAACCTATATGGGCCTTTGTTGGGCCCTGCCATGTGTCGACATATCATAGGCACGTCTCCTCCATTGGATGGACGACATATGGCCCACCGAGGAGCCGACACATGTTTCCTCCGGCCAATTATGATTTTACACGTGGAAAATCCCCATTGATCCTGGCTATTAACGGGTTATCGGATCCAAACCGGAACCCGATAGCTTAACGGCGACCCGTTACGGTGGATGGCACGTGTCGGTTACCCTTGATGAAAGCACTTCCATGACGCGCCATTTATCGTCATGGAAGTGGACACTTCCGTGATGTTAATTTTGGTATTGTCTTGGAACACTTCTACGACAGCACAGGTATGACTATCTTGATTCTGTCATAAAATCATCATGGATGTACATGCATGACAAAAAACGTGACCTACTGTGACAAACACGTATCATCACGGAAGTATATTTTTTTGTAGTGCATGTTGGAAATGGTGCCATTGGCAGTGTCAAGATCCTGGCTCTTGGAGGAAAGTTGTGCTTACGCCTCCTTTAGGGCGGTCTCTGCTTTCTGCGCTTCCTCTTTGAGGGCTGCGATCTCCTTGTTACTCCCGGCAAGGTCCTCCGCCAGCTTACTTAGTTGATTTTCAAGACTGGTCTTGACGGCAGAAGCGGCAGCCAGCTCATATGTAATGTTCTTCAGTTGGGCTGTGGATTCAAGGGTGAGCGTGTTAAGGGCAGCCTTGTGGCTGTCCTCCAAATCCTTGGTGTGCTGCTGAACAAGGGCCTCCAGTTCCTCGTCCTTGCCACGAAGAGTGGCTTCGAGGTTCCCTTCCTGAGCAGAGATGTCCTTCTCCTTGGTGTTGAGAAGCGCTTCGCGCTCCGCCAACCAGACCTCCCGGGCAGTGATATCCTCCTTGGCCATGGTCAACACCTTCTCTTGCCGCATGATGGAATGAGACTGTTTCTTGTACCACTCCCGCAATTAATTGCCTTTGTCCACCAGCTTCTTGTCCATAAGGTCGATGGAGTCACGCTGCTCTTTGACTGCCCGCCACTTGAGATTGTACCTCTGCTGCACATCCTTGAACCCTACCGCCATGGATTCCAGGAAGGCTAAATCCCTGGCGCTATCAGCAGAATCACCAGCTTCTTCAACTCTCTAGGACAGCGGCGCCAGTATGCGTCTGATTTCTTCATCAAAATTTGCATCCGCCGAGGTAGATGAGCCGGAAATTGCAGGTCCAGGTTGAGCAAGGATTAACGCCAGCTTACTTGGGGAAGCGTGCGGGGCTGCAGCCAGGGGATAGTTCATGGGGAGAGGGCCCATGGATTGAAGAGGAGCCTTCTCCTCGATAACTGTACCAAGATTAGATGTACTACCGGGTTTTTTTGTCTCTTTTGGGAACTCGTGGATATTCCTGGCAGTCTGTTCATGGCCTTCTGCGGCAGCAATCCTAGCCGCTTCTTCGGCGGCATCCTTCCCAATACTGGCCTCCTCCTCCAAAAGCTCAAGTTCCTCAGTTGACGGGGCTGCAGACAAAATCAACAGATGAGATAGTGAGAGACCAGATATTGCTAAAACAAAGGCCAAGGAGCAAACTAATTCAAGCAAGAAGAAATAAAGACAAGTGGATTACCCGGTGGTGGTTGCGGCGGGGGAGCATCCCCCTCCCCGGCAATGTTAGTTGCCGGCGCGCGGTCCGCGTCCGCCCCTTCGGTGGCTGTGACCTCAACGCGAGCGGACCCCTCGGTAGAGACCCTTGCCGGTGATTCCTTTGCTTGGACTTTGGTTGGGGTGGACCCATCTTGGCGTGATCCACCTGCCTGGCTCTCACTTGCTCCTTTGGCGGGGGATAAGAGACGCTCCTCCGCATATCCATGGGTAGGCGAAGATTGCCCCATGCCTTCACGCTGGGGGGCTAGACTGTGGGCTAGGCACGGGATCCCCTGTCGTATCCCCCGCCAACCCCGCGCTTGCCGAATGGCCCGACACCACTGCATGCTTGACCCATTTTGCCCGCTGAGCAAGGGGTTCTTCATCCCTGCCAAATCAACAAAGACAAGATTAAAGCAGCTATCAAGTACAGAATGCTTCAGCAAGAAAATTGGCCATCATACTTACTCCGGATCCTTGAGCATGGAGCCCAGCTCGTATGCCGCAGGTGGCGGGGTTGCCCTGGCCCTCTTTAGAGTTGGAGGGGCAGAACTCGCTGGCAAGAGTAAGCTCGTCGGGGGCGGAACCTCTGGCGGGGTTGGACTTGGCGGAGGAGTTGGGCTTGGCGAGGGGCTAGGGTCTACTCCCGCGACCGTTCGTCGCTTGGCGGGTGGAGTCTTGGCCTGGGACAAGCGAATGGATTGGCGGTGTGTCACCTCTTGCTTATCGCCCCTGGTGGTTGTCTTCTTCACCTTCTTGCTGCCTCGTGGAGGGGCGGGAATAGCTGGATCTTTGCTAATCCGATTGCGGAGACGCCGGCCTGGCTCCGGGGCTTGAGGACCCATCTCGAGTCCTTCTTCTTCAGCCTCACCCCCCTCTTGGGCCCCTGTTGCCATGGCTTGTGAGGTTCCGCCCCTGGCAGGATCAAGCCCGGCAGCCTCCTCAGCGGTGCGCTCTTCGGTTCCTTCATCAGAAGAGCCCGTGCCCTCCGCTCCTTCCTCCTCCTCCTCTTCAAGCACTGCTCCCCCGGCAGCCCTGACCGCCCTGTCCTTTGCAATCCGTTTCGAAATAAACGGCTGCTCTGTCCTGGAGGTGGGTTTGATGAGGTCGTTCGCAACCCTGGAAGCTTGTTCTTCCAGGCGAGAGACCCAGTCCATTTTTGCATCCAGATCGGGTAGCGCCCAGTTGGCCTTGACCCCAAAAGCATTGCAATCGGGCATCCACCGCAGAATCTGACCCAGGGCAGAGTTGAGGTACAGGGGCACAACCTTTGCCGGCAGGTGGAATGGCCCAAGATTGCCAAATAACTGTTCGCATAGCCATCCATGGCTATACATCGATAGGTTGTTGGCGGGGCCTGAGTATAATCGCATCCGGTCGGTGGAGTTCTTGTACTCCCAAGCAAATCTGTCCCTCTTCTGCAGCGGCGCAATGCGGCGCTGGAGGAAATCAGCCCCTACATGTTCGATGGTCAACCCAGCAGCTTTGAGGTGGGTGATCCTGTTCAGCGCCGGGAGGAGCCGGTCGTCAGTAAGGCCTAGCTTCCCGCAGTCGCTTCCGCGCGTAATGCACCCGGTCCACGCCGAGCAGAATTCAGGGGCATCCTTGTCCTGGATCCAGCACCAGTCACCTCTCCATTCCTCCCACTTACTGCGCTGATGGCCAGGGAGGTAATCCTAGTCTTCCTTCTTGCCCCGAGGAATCCAACTTATGTTCCCCAAGCGATGAGATTTGTCTTCTATCCGTGGGCTAAAGAAATGCCTGAACAAATCCACGTTGGCGGCGACTCCGACGAAGTTCTCGCGCAGATGAGCAAAAATCGCCATGCACGCCATGGCATTTGGTGTGAAATCTAGAAGGTGGAACCCATACACCGTCATCATGGCACAGAAGAAGTCAGAAAAAGGGGAAGAAAGACCACAGAGAAAGTACGAACAGAAAAAGTGGTATGAATCTGATGGAACTTTGGACCCCCTCCGACATAACTTCGGGCTCTCCATGCTCATTCCTGGTCTCCCTCCCCACATATAGGCATACCTTGTGATTAAGATATTGCCATCCAGGTTCAACGGGGAGAAAACCACATCCTCCTGCCGCCGCCTCTCTAGCTCCTCTGCTTTCCTTTTCCTCTCCTTAGCGGCAGGGTCCGCGGCGGCGGCCGCCTGCTTCCCCTTCGCGGCGCTTGCCTTTCGCCCCATCTCTTGAGCTCACAGGAGAAGTGATGGATCTGGCGAAGTTCTCAAGGGCGGTTAATGGTGGCAAGGGCAGTTTTCTTGGCTTGAGGAAGAAGATGAAGGGAGAGGGAACGCACACGAATGAGCAGCGCCCCCTCTGCATTGCCTTTTTATTGGGAAACCGCCCGGGGGATGGCTTTTCGCTATCTCTTTTCAAGAAAATGCCATTTTTGCAGGCACATTACTCTATAACGGCTACTGTTCCCCGACCCCACGACCTGCGGTAATTACGCGGAGTGGACGTGGGATTGACAGATCATGATGACCAAAACTGCATCGGCAGCATCCCTTCGACACTTGTCCGTGCACTATTTGGGGCCTAACCCAATGATGCCCAGCGACACGTTTGGCTCAGGCCCGGGGGCTTCTGTCGGGGTACACAAACAAGGGTGTTCTATTTCCCCTGACTTAGGCACAGACGGAAAGGCTCCGCCCCGATGGCCAGGGCCTGCCGGGGAAATGGCTACCTCAATGCAGCCGAACCCGTCAAGCACATTCAGAGCAACTCAAGGCCAAGCCAGAGATGTCGCTCTTCGTGAGATCAAGGAGCGTATTGATGTCGCTTGAACTACGCCGGTATTTCCCCAAAGAGGAAGGGATGATGCAGCACAGCTATGATAGGTATTTCCCTCAGTTATGAAACCAAGGTATCAATCTAGTAGGAGAACCAAGCAACACTATGTAAATGGTACCTGCACACAAAGAACAAATACTTGCAACCCGACGATGAGGAGGGGTCACTACTGCAGCATGATGCTAATGCGACACTACGATCAGAGACCCTTTGACGAAACTGTGTGCGATGCATTAATTGCAAACGGTGATGTAAAAAAACCATCAAAAAAGATGCAAAACGTTTGTGATGGCGGAGCCATCAAACACGGTTCTGATTTTAGTTGCGTGTGCGATGCAGGGCATACGGTTCAGTTCAATTAACTGTTTGCGATGAGGAAGAAGAACTTAAACGGGCAGCCAGATGAAGGCGTGTGCGATATACGGCATACAGTTCACTCGGATGAACTGTTTGTGATGAGGCGGAACATCAGAAACGGGCAGCCAGATGAAGGTGTGTGTGATATATGACATATAGTTCACTCGGATGAACTGTTTGTGATTAGGCAACACAAAAGAAACGGTCAGCCATATCAAGGTGTGTGCGATATACGGCATACGGTTCATTGCGATAAATTGTTTGTGTTGAGCCAAGAGAACAGAAACGTTTCACATAAACAAGATGTGTGTAATACGCGGTAAACATCCAATTACATAGGTGGCTAGTACACACATGACATTTCCACACTCCAAAGTAAACTATTACATGCATAATTAACTAGGATAAACGATCATCTGATCATCATCTACTTCTTGTGCTAGCTCGATGTTCCTTCTATGCTAAGTTTCCATTAATTGATGGTGTTTTATGAACACGCCACCGTTTCCCGCCATTTCCTCACTTGTTTCCCGCCACCAAGCGATATTGCGCATAAACCTAGGCGGCGCATGACGCACGGAGGCAACAAGCGCAGCCTGCAGCACATCCACCTTTTCCAAGCATGCCAACCCACCAAAGCGCCGCCTCTGCCATCAACCTCGTCGACGAGGAAAACAAGAAGGCGCCACGGCCCATCGAGACCAAGGCGCTCCCCGGCAACGCGATGGATGATGCCGTGATGCACGTCATCGCCAGGGTTGAGCAGACCCTTGGCGCATGGCGCTTCAGCACCGCGGATCAAGATAGGCATGTCAGTGCCGAGAGGCTGCAGCTCGCTGCACAACATGATTGATGGCGCGCCACAGAGCAAGCTAGGTGCGTCCGCGCCAATAGGCTGCGGCTCGCCGCACGGTGAGACCGTTGGAGCGCCGCAGAGCGAGAGGCGCGGCGTGCCGCACAGCAAGAGCTGATCCATCGGCGCTTGCCTGCTATCGACAGGGCGTCACAGCTGGGTACACGTCCCGTCAGTACCCCCATTCCTCACCAGGAGTGGGCAGATGCCCTCTGCACCGTACTTGCACCAGAGGCCGGCCGCGCCGTACTTGCACTGGACGCCCGCCGTGCCATTCGCATGGGTCGCGCCGTTCGCCTTGTCCGCGGCCCGCTCGATGCCAACGCGCTGGTCGGTAGGCTCGACCGCCTCCTTGGCCCAGGTGTCCACCTGGGCGTAGTAGAAGAACATGGCCGTCGCATCCTCGAGCTGGTGATCTCCGATGAAATAGCCAACTTGGAGCTCGAGATCGCACTCCAGATGTACCGCGAGCGTGTCGACCGCTTGGACGAACGCCTGCACGAGTTCAGGCAGAGCCAAGAGCTACCGTAGGCAAGGGGTGCTGGTCATGGTCTCATGGACGCGTTTTATTTTGTTGAGTCGTTTCGACGTGGATAGCTATGTATTCACAGCAATCATAATAGTGCTCTGTTTCAATGTGTGTACTCTGTTTTCTGTTCTTATATGTTCTGTTTCAATGTATGTATATACGCTTTCCATTCTGTATATGTGGATGATAACAGCTAGATACAAATCAGTATACAAAAATAGATAGAAAATGGAATTCATAATATATATATTAATTGTTCATTAGTTCATCACATAATATATATAATATCATCACATATATGTGATGATACTTAACTAATAGGTACAATGCATAAAATTGAAAACGAACAATACTAAAACTAATAATCCCTCCTGGGGGCAGTATTCCGGCAGCCCCTCGCCAGCAGCTCCCGGTGCGCGGCGTCTTCCCAACACAGAGGCAGTACTCCGCCTCCTCCGCCTTGTAGCGCTTGACGTACCGATCTGCCTCTTGTTGGCGGACGAGCGCGGACGATCTTGCCATTTCGTTGGGCGCCCACCGGAGTTCCTCGTCGGTGGCACGCTGGAGCTTATCAGCCCACCTCCACGCAGCGATGAGGCGCCTAGCACCTTTGACCTTCCTCGCGAAGTACCCGTCTTCGTACACCTCCTCCGCATGATGACGCGCCCACCCCCAAAGCTCCACCGCCTCCTTTTTCCAGGCGGCATCATGGGCTTCACAGGCCACCTGGTACCTGGCTTCCTCCTCTGCCATCTCCTTCTTGAACGCCACTTGCCTGGCTTTCTCAGCCGGCGGCAGCGACTTCCATAGACAAAGATTGTACTGGCCCCAAAACCAATCCAAAGTTGGGGGGTCCGGGGCAACCTCGTCCGGCGGCGCGTAGGGGTCCTTCACGTTGCTGCTCTTCGACTGAGCGTCCTCGGGGGGCGGTGACTCCTCGTCGGCGCGTGGGCAGACCGGCGGTGCCATGGCAGAGATTTGCGAGAGAGAGATAGAGGGCGAGCGAGGGGAGGATGTAGATGAGAATGCAGGCGGGACGACGTGAGCAAGGTAGTATTTATTGGCGGCCGGAATCTAGATCGACGGGAACAGTACACACGCCGGTCGCCGGAATTTACGAGTACTGTAGTTTGAATTACACACGATTCCCGTAGCAAAATCCGTGTGTGAACTTAATAGCTGACGGTTTCCAATACAGAACCGTGTCTGATTAATAACCCCCGCCACTCACCTTCCAAACCTTGAGGAGCAATATAGAGTGCCAATCGTGTGGGGGCCGGTTGTCTTGCTAGATCTTTACATTTTCTTTTTTGAACACCAGATATTTACATCGTCTGATGATTTTTTAACTCGCACACAAGTACACAAAAATATGATTTTTCAAACCATTATGGTTAGCCGTTGCATGTAGATGTAGTTCAAATTTGAATTACGGTCATTAAATGGCTAGAAAATCACTTAAATGTCTTTAAAAGGTCAAATAACCCCTAGAATTTTCCAAATTTTCACATGACAATTGTATTAGTGCACGTTAAACATAGAAAAAATTTGAAGGTCGTAAGAGGAAGCTATCCCCCGTTCGTCATCAAACATGCATTGTTCCCTCTCGGAACCACGAGCCTTCTAGTGAGTTGCTCCGGTTTGTGAGGGGTGTGTGTCCAAACTTTCGTCAAACAGGCCAATTTTTTTACCACATCATCTTGGTGGCATGACATTACATCAAGCATGGTTTCATGTTTTTCTGATCATTTTTTTAATTTTTTGGAATTAAAATGCCATGGCACTCCATGCATGTGTCCATGCCGTGAGACCAATATGTTTGAAAATTCCTTCTAATTTACTGCACATGGAATTAACTCGCACATAAGTACACAAATATGGTTTTTCAAACCGTTATGGTTAGCTGTTGCATGAAGATGTAGTTCAAATTTGAAGTACGGTCATTAAATGGCTAGAAAATCACTTAAATGTTTTTAAAAGTTCAAATGACCCCTAAAATTCTCCAATTTTTCACATGACAGTTGTATTAGTGCACGTTAAACGTAGAAAAAAATTGAAGGCCGTAAGAGGAAGCTATCTCCCGTTCGTTATCAAACATGCATTGTTCCCTCTTGGAACGACGAGCCTTCTAGTGAGTTGCTCCGGTTTGTGAGGGGTGTGTGTCCAAACTTTCATCAAAGAGGCCAATTTTTTCACCACATCATCTTGGTGGCATGACATTACATCAAGCAAGGTTTCATGTTTTTCTGATCATTTTTTAATTTGTTGGAATTAAAATGCCATGGCACTCCATGCATGTGTGCATGCCGTGAGACCAATATGTTTGAAAATTCTTTCTAATTTACTGCACATGGAATTAACTCGCACACAAGTACACAAATATGATTTTTCAAACTGTTATGGTTAGCCGTTGCATATAGATGTAGTTCAAATTTGAATTACGGTCATTAAATGGCTAGAAAATCACTTAAATGTCTTTAAAAGGTCAAATGACCCTTGAAATTTTCCAATTTTTCACATGACAGTTGTATTAGTGCACGTTAAACGTAGAAAAAATTTGAAGGCCGTAAGAGGAAGCTATCTCCCGTTCATCATCAAACATGCATTGTTCCCCCTCGGAACCACGAGCCTTCTAGTGATTCGCTCCGGTTTGTGAGGGGTGTGTGTCCAAACTTTCGTCAAACAGGCCAATTTTTTGACCACATCATCTTTGTGGCATGACATTACATCAAGCAAGGTTTCATGTTTTTCTGATAATTTTTTAATTTTTTAGAATTAAAATGCCATGGCACTCCATGCATTTGTCCGTGCCGTGAGACCAATATGTTTGAAAATTTCTTCTAATTTACTGCACATGGAATTAACTTGCACATAAGTACACAAATATGATTTTTCAAACTATTATGGATAGCTGTTGCATGTACATGTAGTTCAAATTTGAAATACGGTCATTAAATGGCTAGAAAATCACTTAAATGTCTTAAAAAGTCAAATGACCCCTGAAATTTTCCAAAATTTGACATGACAGTTGTATTAGTACTACAAATTTTCTCGTACATTTAAAACACCATCCGTTGCCACTTTACTCCAAATTCGTCTTTCACAGCTAATAAAAAATATCAACAACATCACACACAGTTTTTTTGTAGGAACCGTTTGCGATGAAAATTTCTGGGTCTATTTAAGTCTTCCTCCTTAAGTTTCGCCGGCTCGTCTGCTCCAGTGCCGGCAACCCCCGAATCCACGAATCCCGATCCCCATTCCCGCACCCTCTTCTTGCAAAGATGACGCCGTGGAAACGCTTCGTGAAGGCCCGTACGATGGCCGCGTCCTCCCCGAGCGCCGCCGCCTGCGCCGAGAGCGCGGCCGCCTACGCCGAGAGTGCCGCCGCATCCACATTGAGCGCGGCCGCATCCGCCAAGGGGGAGTCTGCAGCAGCCGACAGGGCAGCTGCAGCAGCCGAGACGGCTGCAGCTGCTGCTGCGACGGCAGCTGTAAACGCCGAGAGCGCTCGAGCTGCCGTCCGTGCCGCCGATGTCGCCCTGGCCCGGGTCGAGGCCATCCACGCCAAGATCGAGGACGCACACGACAAGATATTCCAGGCCACCTCGGAATCCAGCATGAAACCCACGTCCGAAAAGGCGGTGGTGGCCATGGAGCACCTGCTTCCTCATGAGATCACCGAGCGGGAGCTGGAGATGCAGGAGGCGGCGGAGATCAAGGAGCACCGGGAGGAGGAGTTGCGCGTGGCCGAGGTCGAGGTAGAGAAGAGTCTGTCCGTCAAGGAATCGGCGGTGGAGTACCAATGCGAGCTCTGGCGCAGCCACTACTACGAGTACTACAACCTTGAGGGCGGTGCCGAGGACGAGGACGAGGATGCGGAGTCCACCAACGGTGGCATGTCACCAGGACAAGTCATCGACGTCTCATCTCACACCGGCGATGCATAGGCCGGCGCGGCGGTGGATTTGTTAAAATTATGCATACTTAGGCTTTGTTTTTAATGCTGGTCTTTTGTTAGAGCAATGTTTAGGTCAACTGGCTCTGTTTAATTACTAAAATTACTCGATTCAATAAGTGTGGTCTGTGTGCTGTACGCTCTTTTGTGTGCCCAAATTAGCGAGCGATGTTAAATTATGCAATGACGTACCCGGGGAAATTTCCACCAAAATTTGAATTATCAAACTCATCCCATGCGCGTAAAGCAAAAGAATCGTTTGCAATGCACACAATCATTCAAAGTGAATGGTGTCCGGTGGCACCGCGCGCAATTTTTGGCCTACCGCCGAAATATCTACCCCCACCCCCTTTTCTCCCCGACCACAAGTCACATTTCCTCTGTTTCCTCCTTCCTTCCTTCCTAAGCTATAGCCGCTTCCTCGCTTGCTTCCTCGCTCTCGCCGTCTCGCATCCTACCGCCGGGGTCGCCATGGTCTTCTTCAAGGACCTCTCCAGCAGTTCCTCCTTCGATGACGACTCCTTCACCACCCTGGTATGCCTCTCTTCTCTCTCTCGGGCAATGACTTGGTATGAAGGATTTTAACTCGGTGCTCAATTTGAGTCATTTCTTCCTCTTGTAGCTCCCTAGGACCATCAGTTGCAATGAATGGAGCGGGGTGGCTGAAGATCTGTCTGCTCGTTGTCACCATCAATCTCCATGCGTGAAGCTAGTTGCGTTTGAATCTGTGGACAGTGGGAGGAAGTTTCTGGCATGTGCAGAGAAGGTTAGACCCTCTTTTGTTGTTACAAATCATTTGTTAGATGTGATTCAGACACTGTCACGGTCCCAACCCATTCATACCACACCTTCAACCAAATGCATCCTAAGACAGTGTCACAGTTTGTACCTAGTATCTAAAAATGTTGCCATCTCATCAGCGGTGCCATTAGAAAATTATTTGGCACCGCTTCAGCAGTTTGTGCAGCCAACTTTGGTCCACACATCCGAGCAGCCAAGCAGTAAAATACTAAATCTTTATGGCACGAAGGAACTGGGCATCGGAGCAACTAGGTGCTCCGGAGTCCGGGTCCCTGATTTTTTTTCGCTGCATCGGCTCGCCAGTGCAGGGCACCGGTGCGAGATGTAGCAACAGTTGTCTTTACACCGGTTTTGGCATACATAGTGGACGGCCTTAGTGCTATTAGTTCTATGTTACTAAATTTGTGCATGTACACACCTGTTAGTATCAATTTGCTGTCATCCAAACAGTGTCGCTATGTTGTTGCAGTTATATTTACCTTCCTCATAAAATGTTCAATTTGTTATTTATAGTACATGAGTAAGAACTTGTAGCGTTGTTGTAGTTAATTATTGCTTCTGATGTTTCAGAATTTGGTTGTTGTCTCAGTAGCAATTAATTCATTTGCACATTGATCTTTTTGAGAAGATATGTCATAATTAACCTGTTTCTTCAGTTTTTCAAAATAAGTATTGGTGATTTTCTATGTTGCTATAAACCCATATCCCCTACAATTGTTACTGATCTAGTTTTAAATATTATAGGATGAACGGAAGTGTTCTTACTTGGAGTGGGTTGATCAAGAGTGGCCACAGTCTTTGAAGATGTGCCTAGCAAAGCTCTGGAGCATGTATGAGGAACAGAACAGAGGTAGGCTTAGAGAAAGTGTTGTCAACGTTGAAGAATATTTGAAGATGCGGGATAAAAAGAGGAAGGTGGAGAATGAGCTCAGATTTTTTAAATCAGACTTTGCTAAGATGGTGTTGGCGAAGGAGGAGGCACTTTCCCAGTTGGCTAGTGCAAAACAGGTTCTTACTGAACTGAAAGCAGAGATGGATAAGACGAGCCTGGATGATCTCGATTAGGGAAATGAATATATTGTTCTAATATTGTTCTTATGAAGCTGAACTAGCTATATGCTGTACTGTGCTGTTTTCAAGTAGCTATCGTACTGTGATGTTAAAATATATTTAAGTGCCTAATATGAAATTGGCAAATAGCTGTTCGATATGAAATGTGAATTTTCGGAATACTGGAATTATTAATTGTAAACTAATAAACCTGCTAAATGGGTCATGGAACTTTGCAAACGGTTCTAGCAGTAAAAGCGATTGTGATGGATAGCCCAATGCCACACAGTTTTCTTCATCAAATCGTGTGTGATGTAGTTGATAAAAGCAAACGGTTAACCAAGGCAGAGCGTGTGTGATAGTTACACCTATCACACACGAGCCTATACATAAAACTGTGTGGGATGTACATATGAACGGAAACGTTTTCCCTGGATTGACTGTGTGGGATGTACATACGAACGGAAACGTTTTCCCTGGATTGACTGTGTGGGATGTACATAAGAACGGAAACGTATTCCTTGGATTGACTGTGTGTGATATACATACGAACGGAAATGTTTTTCTGGGATTCACCATGTGGGATGTACATACGAACATAAACGATTGGGTTTCGATGCCTCGCCCGATCACACACGAGCTCATTTTGCCCCAGCCTGTGTGCCAGGAGGGCCTATCCCCGACGGTTTCTGGGTCGTGTGGGAAGGACCCCCCTATCGCCCACACTCACTTGGTGACGGTTCCAAATGCCGTTGCGGAAAGGGGTTAAAAACCGTGTGTATAGCACCTCGCTGTACCAGTGGGTTGTCAATCCCTCTACGGGTAACGGCACTAGAAAATGGCGCGTTGACGGGATAAAAATTATGATAGATTGGATAAATAGATCTCGAATAAACGCGGAATAAAAGAAGTAACAAAAAAGTGCAGCAAGGTATTTTTGGGTTTTTGGAAATAATAGATCTGAAAATAAAAGTGGCAAATAATAGATCAAAAAGCAAATATGATGAAGAATAGACCCTGGGGCCGTAGATTTCACTAGTGGCTTCTCTCGAGAAAAATAGCATACGGTGGGTAAACAAATTACTGTTGGGCAATTGATAGAACTTCAAATAATCATGACGATATCCAGGCAATGATCAATATATAGGCATCACGTCCAAGATTAGTAGACCGACTCCTGCCTGCATCTACTACTATTACTCCACACATCGACCGCTATCTAGCATGCATCGAGTGTATTAAGTTCATGGAGAAACGGAGTAATACAATAAGAACGATGACATGACGTAGACAAGATCTATTCATGTAGGAATAGACCCCATCTTGTCATCCTTAATGGTAATGATAATATGTTTCTTGCTGCCCCTTCTGTCACTTGGAAAGAACACCGCACGACTAAACCCATCACAAAGCACCTCTTCCCATGGAAAGAAAAATCGATCTAGTCAGCCTAACTAAAACAAAGATTCGAAGAAAAAATACAAGGCTATAATTAATCATGCATATAAGAGATCAAAAGAAGACTCAAATAACTTTCATGGATAAAATAGATCTGATCATAAACTCAAAGTTCATCGGATCCCAACAAACACACCGCAAAAAAGAGTTACATCAAATAGATCTCCAAGAGACCATTGTATTGAGAATAAAAAGACAGAGAGGAAGCCATCTAACTACTAACTACGAACCCGAAGGTCTACAATGAACTACTCACGCATCATCGAAGAGGCACCAATGAGGATGATAAACCCCTCCGTCATGGTGTCTAGATTGGATCTAGTGGTTCTGGAACTTGCGGCGGCTGGAATTGTGTTTCGTCGACTCCCCTAGGGTTTTTGGAATATTGGGGTATTTATAGAGCAAAGAGGCGGTGAGGGAGGCCACTGAGGTGGGCACAACCCACCAGGGCGCGCCTGGTCCCCCAGGGGCGCCCAGGTGGGTTGTGCTCCCCTCGGAGCCCCCCTCTGGTACTTCTTTGGCCCAACAGGTGTCTTCTGGTCCAGAGAAAATCTCCAAAAAGTTTCGCTGCGTTTGGACTCCGTTCGGTATTGATTTTCTGCGAAGTAAAAAACTAGCAAAAAACAGCAACTGGCACTGGGCACTATGTCAATAGGTTAGTCCCAAAAGATGATATAAAGTTGCTATAAAATGATTGTAAAACATCCAAGAATGATAATATAACAGCATGGAACAAGCAAAAATTATAGATACGTTGGAGACGTATCAGCATCCCCAAACTTAATTCCTACTCGTCCTCGAGTAGGTAAATGATAAAAACATAATTTTTGATGTGGAATGCTGCCTAACATGTTCATCACATTTTCTTTTGTTTTGTAGAATGGACATTTGGACTTTTATATGATTCAAAGCAATAGTCTAGTTTTGACATGAAGATTTCAATACTCAAGCATATCAACAAGCAACCAAGTTTTTCAAAATATCAACACTAAAGCAAGTTATCCCTAGCCCATTATGCTCAATCATTGATCCAATCATGAAACACACTCGCATATTAGCTACACCCAATGCTCAAGTACGATCATAGTGCCCCTTAGGTTTTTTTTAACAAAGTGACTGTAGTAGTGCCCCTTAGTTGGTGCTTTATAAGAGAAGATGGAGACTCAAATAAAAATAGAAATTGCATAAAGTAAATAGAAAGGCCCTTCGCAGAGGAAAGTGGGGATTTGTAGAGGTGCCAGAGCTCAAAGCGAAAAAGATAGAGATAAAACATTTTGGGTGGCATGCCTTTCCTGTCAACGAAAATGATTGAGTAGTTCCCAATACTTTCCATGCTAGATATATCATAGGCGGTTCCCAAACAGAAAATAAAGTTTATTCCTTTTTGCACCATACTTTCACATTCCACGGCTAGCCGTATCCACGGGTACCGTCCATACCAACACTTTCCAAGGAATTTATTATTTGACAACATAAAGTAAATTCATTTTTTATTTTGGGAGTGGGCATCCCTAATACCTTTACCGTACTCTCATGCAATGGCAAGTGAATAAGCACTCATCTTGAGAATAACACATCTAGCATGGAAAAATATCAGCCACCCCCTACCGTTTCATGAGCGGTACAAGCACACAAAAAGGAAATTTATTTTAAAAATTAGAGATGGCACATACAAATTTGCTTAGAACGGCATGGAAATACCGCATATAGGTAGGTATAGTGGACTCATATGGCAAAACTGGGTTTAAGGATTTTGGATGCACAAGTAGTATTCCTACTTAGTACAAGTGAAGGCTAGCAAAGAGATTGAGAGGCATCCAACCAAGAAACGAAAAATCTCATAAGCGAGCATTAAGCATAACTAACAACGAATAATGCACCACAAGTAGGATGTAATTTCATTGCATAACTATTGACTTTCGTGATTGCATAGGGAATCACACACCTTAACACCAATATTCTTACTAAAGCACAATTACTCATCAACATGACTCACATATTATATCATCATATCGCAAAACTATTACAAAGAATCAAGTTTATTTTGTCCAATGATCTTCATGACTTTTTTATTATATCCCTCTTGAATATCAATCACTTTGGGACTAATTTCATATGTTGCTTTTGATAGCTCAAACAAATCTAAGTGAAGAACATGAGCATACAATTTTCTTCTCTCAAAATAATATAAGTGAAGCATGAGAGAATTTCTTCAAAATTACTAACTCTCAAATAAATCTAAGTGAAGCATGAGAGCATCTCTTCAAAAATATTAAAGCACACCGTGCTAAAAAAAGGATATAAGTGAAGCACTAGAGCAATTCCATAGCTCAATTTTTTTTAAGTGAAGCACATAGAGCAATTCTAACAAATCATAGCATAATTTTGGCTCTCTCAAATAGGTGTGTCCAGGAAGGATAGATGACACAAACTAAAAATCAAAACAAGCAAAGACTCATATAATACAAGATGCTCCATGCAAAACTCATGATATGTGACAAATAAAAACATAGGTCCAAGTAAAATACCGATGGTCGTTAGAAAAAAGAGGGGATGCCACTCGGGGGCATCCCCAAGCTCACTTGCTTGTTTCTCTTTGGATAATGACTTGGGGTGCCATGGGGCATCACCAAGCTTAGGCTCTTCTTACTCCTTATTCCTTCATCCATCGTGATCTCACCCAAAACTTGAAAACTTCAATCACACAAAACTTAACAAAACCTTCGTGAGATCCATTAGTATAAGAAAACCAATCTTTACTTTAAGTACTATAGAAAACCCATTCAAATTTTGTTATTGCATTATATCTACTGTATTCTAACTTTACCATGGCTTATACCCCCCGATACAAACCATAGATTCATCAAAATAAGCACACAGTGCAAAGAAAACATAATCTGTCAAAAATAGAACTGTCTGTAAAGATGCGAATTGTTCTCATACTTCTGTAACTCCAAAATTCCGAAAAATTAGGACAACAGAGGCAATTTGTATATCAATCTCGTGTAAAATATTCAGAATTTTTAGGTGCTCGTGTGATTTTATACAATTATTTTACTGGATGCAAAAGTTTCTATTTTCCAACAAAATCAAATCAACTATCACCAAAGCTATCCCAAAGGCTTTACTTGGCACAAACACTAATTAAAACATAAAAAACACAATCATAAAAAAGGCATAATTGTGCAAACACTCAAAAATAGAAAGAAAAAGGCAAAAATAAATTTTATTCATTGGGTTGCCTCCCAACAAGCGCTATCGTTTTACGTTCCTAGCTAGGCATAAAGCATAGATCTAAGTGTTGTCATCTTTAGTTTCCAACTCCTCAATCAAACACTTAGAATTCTTCAAAGATTTAGTATACAAATTTTAAATAAAAATACTCCTAGGAACAAGTTTGAAAAATTCATTCTTGCAAGTAGGGTCTTTTATCACTTCAACAAAATCGGGGTGAATACTAATTATCTTAAGATCTTCTTTGTTATTATTAGAAGTTGCACCCTTGTTTTTAGTGAGTTGAGTAACCTTGCCAATTTTTACGGGAGTTTTTTTGATAGTTTTAGCGGAAGAAAAACCATGCTTAGATTACTAAAAATTTCTTCCAACTTATCAATTCTAGCGGGGCTCTCCTCTATTCTCTCGTTGAATGCGGGTTCTTTTTCTTTTAGTACTTTAAGAGCATCTCCCACTTTTGACCCAATTCTATTAGCAAGATTGTGCATCTTTTTATCTAATTTTTCAATGTTTTCTTCAGTGAGCATTTTCTTTTCAATAGCATCTAACCTTTCCATAACATGCTCAAGAGTTAAAGTTGTTTCATTAATCATAAGAGGTGGTGAACCCACTAGATTTCCCATAGCATTAAAAGCATCTAGAGAAGGACACATCAAGAAATTTCCACCAGTAATCGTATCAAGGACGAATCTATACAAAGTAGTGATGCCCACATAAAAACAGCAAAGAATAACAACGGTAGATTGCTTACGAATAGATATATTATGAGCATTGCAAATCCTATACCAGGCATCTTTTAAATTCTCCCCTCCCCTTTGCTTGAAGTTAAGAACCTCGTTCTTGGGGGTGCACCCAATAGAGGAAGAACTATCCATAACGACAAAAGTGACAAACAAAATTGCACACAAAAAACAGATCTGACGAGAAAACGGCGAATGAAAAAGAGGGCGAATAAAACGGCAAATTTTTGTGAAGTGGGGGAGATGAAAATGAGAGGCAAATGGCAAATAATGTAAATTACAAGGAGATGAGATTTGTGATTAGGAACCTGATAGATGTTGATGATGTCTCCCCGCCGACGGCACCAGAAATTGGCGAGTTGTCGGGAGACTATCTTGAATTGATCCTCCCCAGCAACGGCGCCAGAAATTCCTTTTGATGTCGCTTGAACTACGTCGGTATTTCCCCAAAGAGGAAGGGATGATGCAACACAGCTACGGTAGGTATTTCCCTCAGTTATGAAACCAAGGTATCAATCCAGTAGGAGAACCAAGCAACACTATGTAAACGGTACCTGCACACAAAGAACAAATACTTGCAACCCAATGATTAGGAGGGGTTGTCAATCCCTCTACGGGTAACGGCACCAGAAATTGGCGCGTTGACGGGATAAAAATTATGATAGATTGGATAAATAGATCTCGAATAAACGCCAAATAAAAGAAGTAACAAAAAAGTGCAGCAAGGTATTTTTGGGTTTTTGGAAATAATAGACATGAAAATAAAAGTGGCAAATAATAGATCGGAAAGCAAATATGATGAAGAATAGACCCGGGGGCCCTAGATTTCACTAGTGGCTTCTCTCGAGAAAAATAGCATACGGTGGGTAAACAAATTACTGTTGGGCAATTGATAGAACTTCAAATAATCATGACGATATCGAGGCAATGATCAATATATAGGCATCACGCCCAAGATTAGTAGACCAACTCCTGCCTGCATCTACTACTATTACTCCACACATCAACCGCTATCCAGCATGCATCTAGTGTATAAAGTTCATGGAGAAACGGAGTAATGCAATAAGAACGATGACATGATGTAGACAAGATCTATTCATGTAGGAATAGACCCCATTTTGTTATCCTTAATGGCAATGATCAATACGTGTCTTGCTGCCCCTTCTGTCACTGGGAAAGAACACCGCACGACCGAATCCATCACAAAGCACCTCTTCCCATGGCAAGAAAAATCGATCTAGTCGGCCTAACTAAACCAAAGATTCGAAGAAGAAATATGAGGCTATAAGTAATCTTGCATATAAGAGATCAAAAGAAGAATCAAATAACTTTCATGGATAAAATAGATCTGATCATAAACTCAAAGTTCATCGGATCCCAACAAACACACCGCAAAAAAGAGTTACATCAAATAGATCTCCAAGAGACCATTGAATTGAGAATCAAAAGAGAGAGAGGAAGCCATCTAGCTAGTAACTACGGACCCGAAGGTCTACAATGTACTACTCATGCGTCATCGGAGAGGCACTAATGAGGATGATGAACCCCTCCGTGATGGTGTCTAGATTGGATCTGGTGGTTCTAGAACTTGCGGCGGCTGGAATTGTGTTTCGTCGACTCCCCTAGGGTTTTTGGAATATTGGGGTATTTATAGAGCAAAGAGGCGGTGCGGGAGGCCACCGAGGTGGGCACAACCCATCTAGGCGCGCCCAGGTTGGTTGTGTTCCCCTCGGAGCCCCCCTCTGGTACTTCTTTGGCCCAACAGGTGTCTTCTGGTCCAGAAAAAATCTCCAAAAATTTTCGCTGCGTTTGGACTCCGTTTGGTATTGATTTTCTGCAAAGTAAAAAACAAGCAAAAAACTGCAACTGGCATTGGGCACTATGTCAATAGGTTAGTCCCAAAAAATGATATAAAGTTGCTATAAAATGATTGTAAAACGTCCAAGAATGATAATGTCGAGCCCTCTAGGTGATTAAGTGGCTCTCACTAAGCATGTGGCAGCTCAATGATATGCAGATCACACCCATTTGACACCCGTCTAGAGGCATGTCAAGATGATAAGCTGAGGATGATTAAGCGGCACGGCAGGCTTGCTGGGTTTCACCCTCCGCACGACACCTAGCAGTGCATTTAATGCACTTTGTCCTATCTGCCAGAGTTAGGTATGATAGCACTATTAGCTATCTAATCATAAGATAATGTCTGTTTTGCCACTGTGGTTACCCCTTGAGCTATAAAAGGAGGCCCAAGGCAACCTAGAGAGGGATTCGGACCCCCTCACACTTGTACGAGCGTAGCAACTCTCCCCAAGGCCACCTTGCCAGGTTTGAGCATTGCGTGCTGTCGTGTTTCCTCCATCCAATCCACCAAAGCAGGAGTAGGGTTTTACGCTTCTCAGCGGCCCGAACCTGGGTAAAAAATGACCTGAGCCCCATCATTGCGTTGTCTCAAGGCTTCTGCTCTTTGTGCAACGTGATCTCCCCCATGCCGAACCACAAGGGACTCATGGCCCATAGGTGATCGTGTTCATCCACGACATCCAACTTCATAGCATAACAAGAGACTATACGTGCGTGCTTCGGGAATCACAAACCTTAACACCAATATTCCTACTAAACCACAATCATTCATTAGTACCTCCCACATATTACCATCTCTTATATCGCCAAACTATTGCAAGGAATCAAACATATCATATTTAGTGATCTACAAGTTTTATGTAGGATTTTATGACTAACCATGTGAATGACCAATTCCCATTGACTCTCCAAATAGATATAAGTGAAGCAAGAGAGTTTAATTCTTTCTACAAAAGACTAATCCATGCTCTAACAAATATAAGTGAAGCTAAAGAGCATTCTACAAATAACGGTTTTCTATATGAAGAGAAATAGGCAATCCAAACTCAAATGATATAAGTGAAGCACATGAAGCATTCTATAAAGCCATACTCAAAAGATATAAGTGAAGTGCAAAGAGCATTATATAAATCAACCAAGGACTATCTCATACCAGCATGGTGCATTATTAAAATAAAAATAAAAAGCACACGACGCTCCAAGATTTACGCATATCACGTGAACAAAACAAAAACTGAAACATACCGATACTTGTTGAAGAAAGATGGGATGCCTTCTGGGGCATCCCCAAGCTTAGACACTTGAGACTCCTTGAATATTTACTTGGGGTGCCTTGGGCATCCCCGAACTTGAACTCTTGCCTCTCCTCCTTCTCCTCATATCGAGACCTCCTCGATCTTCAAACACTTCATCCACACAAAACTTAACAAAACCTCCGTGAGATCCGTTAGTATGATAAAGCAAATCACTACTTTAAGTATTGTTGCATGATACATCTCCATCGTATCTAATTTTCCTAACTTTTTTGCTCTTGTTTTGGACTCTAATTTACATGATTCGAATGAAACTAACCCGGACTGACTCTGTTTTCAGCAGAACTACCATGGTGTTGTTTTTGTGCAGAAATAAAAGTTCTCGGATTTGGACGAAACTTTTTGGAGATTTATTTCAGAATAAATAAAAAATACTGGAACCAAGAACCATCGGAGGGGGTTCCCTGCCTGGCCACGATACACTAGGGCGTGCCACCCCCTCCAGGCGCACCTTGGTGGGTTGTGGGGGCCCTCATGGCCCCTCTGACCCTAACTCCGACGCTATAAATACCTATTTTCGGAGGAAAAAATAGAGAGGAAGTTTCATCGCGTTTCACGATACGGAGCCGGCGCCACCTCCTGTTCTTCGTTGGGAGGCCAGATCTGGAGTTCGTTCAGGGCTCCGGAGAGGGGAATCTTCGGTCTTCGTCATCACCAACCCTCCTCCATCACCAATTCCATGATGCTCCCCACCGGGATTGAGTAATTCCTTCACAGGCTCGCTGGTCGGTGTTGGATGAGATTCATCATGTAATCGAGTTAGTTTTGTTAGGGCTTGATCCCTAGTATCCACTATGTTCCGAGCATGATGTTGCTATGACTTTGCCATGCTTAATGCTTGTCACTAGGGCCCGAGTGCCATGATTTCAGATCTGAATCCATTTATGTTTTCACCATTATATCTATGTTCTAGATCCGATCTTGCAAGTCATATGCACCTATTACGTGTTATGATCCGTAAACCCCAGGGTGACAGTAATTGGGATACTTTCCGGTGATGACCGTAGTTTGAGGAGTTCATGTATTCACTATGTGTTAATGCTTTGTTCTGGTTCTCTATTAAAAGGAGGCCTTAATATCCCTTAGTTTCCTTATGGACCCCGCTGCCACGGGAGGGTAGGACAAAAGATGTCATGCAAGTTCTTTTCCATAAGCACGTATGACTATTTACGGAATACATGCCTACAGTATATTTATGAACTGGAGCTAGTTATGTATCTCCCTAGGTTATGACTGTTATATGATGAATATTGTCCAATGAATTCACCGATCCAATGCCTACGAGTTTTCCACATATTTTTCTTGCTAAGTTACTATTGCTATTGCTACTGTTACTACTGCTACAAAACTGTTACTGCTGTTATCGTTACCACTGCTATCAAACTATCAAATTACTGTGCTACTGATCACTTTGCTACAGATATTTAATCTCTAGGTGTGGTTGAATTGACAACTCAACTGCTAATACTTACAAATATTCTTTGGCTCCCCTTGTGTCGAATCAATAAATTTGGGTTTAATACTCTACCCTCGAAAACTGTTGCGATCCCCTATACTTGTGGGTCATCAAGACCTTTTTCTGGCACCGTTGCCGGGGAGCATAGATATATTTGTTGAGTCACTTGGGATTATTATCTATTTATCACTGTGAAGAATCTGAAAGATACAAATACCAAGATCGTTCCCTCTAAGATGAGGGGAGGTAAGGATTTTCCATCACACTCTGCACTTGATTCACCTTCTGTTTTGAGTAGACTTGCAACACCACCACATGCTATTAATCCTGATATGTCGCAAGTCATTGATGATGCTACTTTTGCTATGAATGATGCTTGATGATAATGTGACACTAGGTGAATTTCTTGATGAACAACTTGCTAGAGCTAAAGAGAATGAAATTGCTGAAACTGATGAAATTATTGAAACTGATGAAGTCCTTGAAACTGATGAGTATGAAACACTTATTAGACCTAGCTCTCCTAGATTTGAAATGCCTAAGATACCTGAGGGTTATATTATGGATGAGGAGATAGCTAGAGACTTTCTTGCTTGCAATGATAGAGATGATCTTAAGAAATTATTATGCAAACTGAAAGAAAAATCTTTGAATGCTAGAATGAAATGTGATCCTAAGTTTGCTACTTCACCTATCTTTGTTACTGATAAGGATTATGAATTCTCTGTCAACCCAGAGTTAATTACTTTGGTCGAATCTGATCCTTTTCATGGCTATGAAACTGAAACTGTAGTGGCACATCTTACTAAATTAAATGATATAGCCACCCTTTTTGCTCATGATGAGAAAATTTGCTATTACTATATCCTCAAATTATTTCCATTCTCATTAAAGGGTGATGCTAAGTTATGGTACAATACTCTTGCTCCTGGTTGTGTGCGTAGTCCCCAGGATATGATTTACTACTTCTCTAAAAAATATTTTCCTGCTCATAAGAAACAAGCTGCCTTACAGGAAATATTTAACTTTGTGCAAATTGAAGAAGAGAGTCTCCCACAAGCTTGGGGGAGGCTTCTCCAATTGCTTAATGCTTTGCCTGATCATCCTCTTAAGAAAAATGAAATACTTGATATCTTCTATAATGGACTAACTGATGCTTCTAGGGACTTTCTAGATAGTTGTGCTGGATGTGTTTTTAGGGAACGAACTATTGAACAAGCTGAGGAATTATTGAATAATATATTGAAAAATTATGATGATTGGACTCTTCCTAATCCACCGCCTAAACCCACTCCGAAGAAAAGGGGTATGTTATATCTCAGTCCTGAAGATATGCAAGAGGCAAAGAAATGTATGAAGGAAAAAGGTATTAAAGCTGAAGATGTTAAGAATTTACCACCTATTGAATAAATACATGGACTTGATACTCCACCACCACAGGTGGTAGAGGTAAATACTTTCATAAAGTTTGATGAAACTGACATCCCTTACAAGAAACACCTTAGTCAATGCCTACATGAATTTTATAGGTACGTCATCAAACAAGATCACTTCAATGCAAATGTTATGAAACAATTAAAATACAACTCTGATATGATTGCTCGCTTGAGTGACTTATTATTTAGAATCACTAATGATGTTAGGGGTGTAGGAAAACATGCTTCCATGGTACAAACCCAGTTAGAACAAGTTGCCAAATCTCAAAGAGAATTGCTTAATGAAATGAATAATAATATGAATGATTTTGATGTTAGAGTAGCAACTAGAGGAGGCAAAATGACTCAGGAACCACTTTATCCTGAGGGACACCCTAAAAGAATTGAACAAGACTCTCAAAGAATTAATGCTGATGCACCTAGTCCTTCTAAAAAGAAAAGGAAAAAGAAAAATGATAGGACCTTGCATACCTCTAGTGAACCTGAAATTGAAAAACCTCCTGAAAATAACAATGATGTCTCTATCTCAGATGCTGAAACTCAATCTGGTAGTGAACATGCACCTAGTGATAATGAAAATGATAACGATGATGTTCATGAAGACACTCAACTGAACAATGATAAACAACCAGATAATGACATTGAGATAGAACCTGCTGTTGATCTTGATAACCCTAAACCTAAAAATAAAAGATATGACAAAAGAGACTTTGTTTCTAGAAAACATGGTAAAGAAAGAGAACCATGGGTTCATAAACCCATGCCTTGTCCACCCAAACCATCCAAGAAAAAGGATGATGAAGGATTTGAATGCTTTGCTGAAATGCTTAGGCCAGTCTTTTGCGCACTCGTTTGACTAATATTTTAAACACGGCCCCTTATGCAAAATGCATGAAAGAAATTGTCATTAATAAAAGAAAAATACCTGAAGCTGAAATCTCCACCATGCTTGCTAATTATTCTTTTAAGGATGGAGTACCTAAAAAACTTGGAGATCCAGGAATACCAACTATACCTTGCTCCATCAAAAGAAATCATGTCAAAACTGCTTTGTGTGATTTAGGAGCTGGTGTTAGTGTTATGCCTTTCTCTTTACATAAAAGACTTGACATGAATAAACTCACACCTGCTGAAATATCTTTGCAAATGGCTGACAAATCAACTGCCATACCTATCGGTATTTGTGAGGAGGTGCCCGTTGTTGTTGCAAATGTTACTATCTTAACAGACTTTGTTATATTTGAGATGCCCGAGGATGACAACATGTCGATTATCCTTGGTATACCCATTTTGAATACTGCAGGGGTTGTTATTGATTGCAACAAAGGCAAGGTCACTTTTCATATCAATGGTAATTAGCATACGGTGCATTTTCCAAGGAAACAATTCCAAGTTAATGGTATTAATGTTATTGAAAAGTCTCTGAGAATTACTATTGGAAGTTTTCAACTACCTTTACCTACTGCCAAAAGGAAATATGACATACTTATTGTTGGGGATATGCATATCCACGTTGAGGTAACTTAGTGTTTTACGAAAGTTCTTCGGTTTCATGCTAATCGAAAATGGTTATTAATAAGACTTGATCAACCTATTAATGGATCATTTTTGAGAGGTATGTAGTCGATGAATTTAGTAGGCACAACCTTCTATCCTTACCTTTTGTTTTCTGTCTTTCTTAGTAAATAAAATAAAATGCCATGTTTGCTCTGTTTTTCTGATTTATCCGTGCAATGAAAATGACCCAAAAATAAAAGTTCTCAGAATGCCCTGAAAATTTAACACGATTTATTTTCTGAATATTTGAGAATTTCTGGTACGAATAACATCAGAGGGGGGTGCCCCTGGTGTCCACAAGACACCAAGGCGCGTCAGCAACCCCAGGCGCGCCCTGGTGGGTTGTGGCCCCCACGTGGGTCCCCTCACTTATCTCTTTAGCCCATGTCATCTCCTACCTCCAGAAAAAATTCACCATAGCTCTCTCTCTCTCTCGTGTTCTTGCTCTCAAACTCGAAGATTTCGATCTCTTTGCTCGAAGCTCCGTTTCCGAAACTGGTTTGGGGGATTGCTACTTGGTATGTGACTCCTCCATTGCTCCAATTAGTTTTTGCTTTAGTGGTTTATATTTTGAATAATTAGCTACTCTTGGTGCTGCTGTAAATGGGCTTGCATGTTGAATTCTTAGAGTTCTAAGTAGTTTGAATGCTTCATATGGCCTCTAGGCATCCTTATGAGTAGTTGCTATCAATCTTGCGAAGTTTTGCTGAAAAAATTTTGTGACCCAAATTTTTCACAAATTTGTACACGAATAAAATGTATCTTTTTGGAAGGAGTTCTTCGAGGAGGAGGTCCTCAGAGGCATCATCGAGTAGTGGCTCAATACGACGGTCTTGTGTTGAGCCAAGTGCAAGCTCGATGCGGGATGCCGCTACCAAACCGTGCGAATGGCCGCATAATGCCTTCATGGAGGAGGCTAAGTTCCATCAAGAATTTGCCCAATTCATAGCAAATGTCGGGCTGACCGACTTCCTTGTAGCTGAGTGTGACCAACACCACCTCCTTTCAAATTCCTTTGTGCAAAATTTTTGTTTTCTGAGTAGGAATAATCCTCCTGAGGTGCAATTTAATCTATATGCTGAAACTCATCAGATACCGCTCACTGACTTTTGTGACATATGTTTGATCCCTTCTGATGGGGAATTAAGGGAGCCTAGACTGGCAGAGTTTGAGGACTTTCTCCTCACTTTGACGGTGGGGGATGGGAGAGGCGTGTCGAATGCCACTGCCACTAGTTTGCAGTTTCCTTCTGTGCATTACTTTTATTTTCCTCACACTAATAGATCATACATATTTAAAGAGCAATTTTTATTGCTTGCATCCATGACAACTTACTTGAAGGATCTTACTCAATCCATAGGTAGGTATAGTAGACTCTCATGGCAAAACTGGGTTAAGGGTATTTGGATGCACAAGTAGTATCTCTACTTGGTGCGGGATATTTTTGCTAGTATGAGGTGGAAGCAAGCGTCACATGTTAGAGGATCCATGACAATATAACTTCTATTCGGAAATAAGCAAACATGACTCATTATGTTGTCTTCCTTGTCCAACATCGACTTCTTAGCACATAATATTTTAATGAGCGCTCACAATCATAAAAGATGTCCAAGATAATATATTTATATGTGAACCTCTCTTTCTTTATTACTTCCTTTTAATTGCAACTATGACCAACACTATGTTTGTCAACCCACAACAAGTTTCAATCCTCATACCACTGGTGCAGAGACATGCTATACAAACGGTTTTTAACCCCTTTCTGCGATGGTGTTTCGAACCATCGCCAAGTGAGTGACTGTGATAGGGGGTCCTTCCCACACGACCCAGAAACCGTCGAGGATAGGCCCTCCTGGCACACAGGCTGGGGCAAAATGAGATCATGTGCGATCGGGCGAGGCATCGAAACCCAATCGTTTCCGTTCGTATGTACATCCCACACGGTGAATCCTAGAAAAACATTTCCGTTCGTGTGTATATCACACATAGTTTTTTGTGTGGAAAAGTTTATGCAAGGTGGCCTAACGCAAACAATTCTCTGCCGGAAGCCGTGTGTGATTGTTAGTTGATCGAACAAGCCTACTGTCTAGGAACCGTGTGGGTTGTTTGAGTTCATCACCCACGGTGCTGTCTGAGTAACCGTCTGCAATAGAAAACCCCAATAAGCAGGGTAATTAGACTATTATTGATAATCCATGTAGTAATCAAATTGACATTTCTTGTAAAACACACCAGATATTTCATATCCATATAACGGCAACCAGGATTTCATAATCGAATTACATCAGATAGCTTCAGCACTCAGTTATGCCATTACACAACAGCACCAAGTTTCACATGCAACATCAAAAACCTTTGGAAAGTAGCATCATACACGGTAAATACACAGATGAATCTCATCTGGGAAACTGCAGAAGCGGAAGGCAAATATTGAGCCTTCAGTGATGTTGAATGTCCTTGCAACTTTAGGCCAGTGGCTATGGATAATTGCCCACCCAACCTTCGTCCTCTTCAGGAAGACTTCAATATTGTACTGTGGGTGTTGAATGAATACCTTCCTCGCCTCTTGACCATGCAGGTGGTTTGAGAGGTAATCATCGGTGAACTACTTTGAAAAGTACTAAAAACAAAGATATGCATAAATCGCTGTTATAAATTTTGAAATGGCGCAAGGGGTAAAAACAAGGTAAAAGAGTTAGTACCATCCTATAGTTGACTGATTTCTTCTTCATTGTGCAAACAAAGATCTTGTTGTTATTCGTCGCAAGTTTCTTCATCCTACCAATCTTTCTGAGTTTCTTGACTTGACTGATATTCATGGACATCTCATTTCCCCATATGCAAAATGGGTCGAACAATGGGTCTAAGCCTCTGACAGCAGGACCTACATGTGCAAGACCAAATTGTAAGAAACCTAAATATTAGAATGATTCCTGCAACTGCACAATAATGTGCTATTAGCGAAAGGACCATGCATGAGCAAACCTCGATGGTAAACCGCAGTGCCTCCCATTGTTTCCCTGCAACACACATAAGGAAGATCTTGATCAGGTTAACTGAGAGTTGCCATACTATCAGTAGAATATGTATTGAGTACAGCCAAATTTGATTTATTTCTCACATGCATAACAATACAAAATTGTACCCACAACAAATGAAAATCAAATTGCAGAATTGAACCAAACAGTTAAATGGACAACAGACCAAATGAACCAAAATAGTTAACTGAGCACGACATTGCAGAATAGAAACATGTACTAGAAGATAAGATAGTTAACAAAACAAAGAATGCTTGAGAACAGTACTACGAAATGTAGCAATTGTTGGACCAAACTATTAACTGAACATTACATTTCAGAGGACCAAACTGTTAACTGAACATCAGATTGCATATTAACATTACAGAGGACAAATCACTAGAAGGCACTGGCGGTGGCCTCGAGAAAACAGCACGAACTGTATTTTAAAGTAGACAACTGCGTGGCAGTGTCGACGGTGGCCTCGAAGACGAGGTGCTCCTCCAAGATCTGGTGGTCGGCACGCATGGCAGCCATAGCGACCTCGTGCGCGCGTGCGGCCGCGATTTGGTTCTCCGCTTCCAGATGCTACTGAGCTCCATGTTATACTGCGTGCAAAATGGCTATGGGCGGTGCTTAATTGGAGGACGGGGCCAGTGATTTTGGTGGAAGGTGTTGCGCCGTCGGTCGGGGCATGTGGGACGGGGAAGGAGGAGGATGGTGTGGGTGGGGTGTGGATTACCTGACCATATCGACGAGGCCGCGCAGCAAGAAGAATGGTCGGTGGCGAGGAGGCCGTGTAGCAAGAAGAAGGGTCGCCAGCGAGGAGGCGGCGCTGCAAGAAGAAGGGTCGCCGGCGAGGAGGCTGAGCTGCCAGTAAGCAGAAGTGAAGGTTTGGACTTGGAAAGCAAGGAGGAACAGAGGAAATGTGGCTTTTGGTGGGAGCGAGGGGGCGGGGAGATAGATATTTCCGCAGTGGCATAAAAATTTCGCTCGATGCCGCGAGAAACTGGCACGCAAGTGTGGTTCAAGCGTGGGCAGTGGACTGTAGACGACGAAGCTTCCTGCGTAAGCCAGACAAGACGGTGCGCCAAGATATTTTATATCGCATCCCACACGATTCTTGCTAGTAAACTGTTTGTGGTATACCTGATTTTTTCATTATGTTTTGAAAGACAAAATGGTGTTACGGAGGGAAAGGATGGTGTTTGAATTGCTAGAACATTTATGTACAGTGAACATGCAACTACATGAGTGTCGTGTTTAAATTTGGAATTATTCTGGGTTCGTTTGGCATTTTTATGCATTAATTGAGTTTCTAGGCATTTAATGTGCATAATTCAAATTTGAACTACAAGCACATGCTCCAGTGCACCAAAGTTTGTTGAAAAATCACATGTGTGTCTTTGGGTGAATTTATAGGTCCCATGTAAGAAATGGGAATGAAATTCAAACATCTGGGCGTTGTGGCTCGGCCGAGAACATTGAGAAACTTGGTTTTTAAATTCCTGTAAATTCAAAACTCGCCTGAAAATCATGAAACTTGGCATGGTGTCATTTCATGGCACCAACATGTTGTGGTAAAAAAATTGGCCACATTTGGACAAGTTTTGGTATAAGCTTCCTGCAAACCGGAGCTTCTCTCGAGAAGACTCGTGGTTCCCGAGGGGGGACGTGTCACCTTTGTGTGCGAAACGATATACGCTGCCTCCCCCCCTTGATTTTTTACAAAGGCAACATAGAACTATATGAGTGCCATGTTAAAATTTGGAATTATTCCGGATTCGTTTGGACTTTTTATACATTAATTGAATTTCTGGTCATTTAATGTGCATAATTCAAATTTGAACTACAAGCACATGCTCCAGTGCACCAAAGTTGGTTGAAAAATCACATGTCTGTCCTTGGGTGAATTTCTAGGTCCCATGCAAGAAATGGGAATGAAATTCAAATATCTGGGCATCGTGGCTCGGCCGGAAATATTGAGAAACTTGGTTTTTTAATTCATGTAAATCCAAAACATGCCTGAAAATCATGAAACTTGGCATGGTGTCATGACATGGCACCAACATGCTGTGGTAAATTTTTTGGCCGAATTGGGACAAGCTTTGGTATAAGCTTCTTGCAAACCGGAGCATCTCTCAAGAAGGCTCGTGGTTCCGAGAGGGAACGTGTCACCTCCGTGTGCGAAACGACATACACTACCTTCTCCCGCCTTAATTTTTTTACACAGGCAGCTTAGACCAAATAGGAGTTTCGTGCTAAATTTTGGAATTATTCTGGGTTCGTTTAGCCTTTTTTATACATTAATTGAATTTCTGGGCATTTAATGTGCATAATTCAAATTTGAACTACAAGCACATGCTCCAGTGCACCAAAGTTGGTTGAAAAATCACATGTGTGTCCTTGGGTGAATTTGTAGGTCCCATGCAAGAAATGGGAATGGAATTCAAACATCTGGGCATCGTGGCTCCGCCAGAAATATTGAGAAACTTGGTTTTTTAATTCCTGTAAATCCAAAACACGCCTGAAAATCATGAAACTTGGCATGGTGTCATGACATGGCACCAACATGCTGTGGTAATTTTTTTTGCCGAATTGGGACAAGCTTTGGTATAAACTTCTTGCAAATCAGAGCTTCTCTCAAGAAGGCTCGTGGTTCCGAGAGGGAACGTGTCACCTCCGTGTGCGAAACGAAATACACTGCCTTCTCCCGTCTTGATTTTTTACACAGGCAGCTTAGAGCAAATAAGAGTTTCGTGCTAAATTTTGGAATTATTCCGGGTTCGTTTGGCCTTTTTATACATTAATTGATTTTCCAGGCATTTAATGCACATAATTCAAATTTGAAGTACAAGCGCATGCTCCAGTGCGCAAAAGTTAGTTGGAAAATCATTTATGTGTAGTTGGGCAAACTTCTAGGTCCCATGGAAGAAGTGGGAATGGAATTCAAACATCTGGGTGTCTTGGCTCGGCCGGAAACATCGAGAAACTTGGTTTTAAAATTCCCGTAAATCCTAAACTCGCATGAAAATCATGAAACTTGGCATGGTGTCATGACATGGCACCAACATGCTGTGGTAATTTTTTGTCCGATTTGCGAAGGCGCACACATTAACAATCAACAAAGTCATTTTGGAACAAGTGATGTCACGTTACAAATCGGAAACACAAGTATTATTGAAACCGTGGGCGCTCTACTTACCATTTACGTGCCACCACGCGTATCCTTTTTTATTGTCTAGGAGGTGCCGTGCGGGGTAGCTATTTGAGTACGGGAGGCGTGCAATCAGACCCCTGCGCATGCTCATCGGGAGGAGAGCCCTTTAACCTCTATCTGCTGCCCACCTCCCTCCCAACATCTCCATTAATGGCGCCCGAGCCCCTGTTTCATGGCGTGGCTATGTCTCACTCGACTGAGATTTAAGAGAGAAAAAAGAAAATCTGAAAAGAAAGTTTTGCACGGATCTTGATGTAAGATCCGACAGACCTATATAGCATCGACTGCGACTTATAGCAAGACTGATGAATATAAGGATGATGACAGTGGATAATAATTGTCTTACATATTTAGGAAGATAATTAAAAAATCCACATGTGGGAATGCCCAAAATACACAAGGGCAAAAGAAGAAGGAAGACAACGATCTGGCTCGCTGATCTCTACTTTCTTGATGCCTTGCTGCAGGCCGCGGGAACTAGTCTCCGTGGCGAGCGGCGATGAGCTCTTTCATGTCCTCAAGACGCTGCTTGAGAGCATCCACAGATTCCTCCACCAGCCTTTGGCGCTCGATGCGGAGCATGTCATTCTCATCCATAAGTTTCTCGACGATGACACCGGTCCTCTTCAACAAGGCAGTGGTCTCCTCCTGCTGCTCCGCACTTCTGACGATCTTCGCCCTCAGCAGGTCGCGCTCGGCCCGGAGCTTCGCATTGCCCTCACTTAGTTGCCGGATGACGCCGGTAGCCTGTTCAAACGAGGCTTTCATGTCGTCCTGCAACCTCGCCCAGCCGGATGTAGGAGATATGCCCTAGAGGCAATAATAAATGTTATTGATTATCTCCCTGTTCATAATTAGGTTTATGTTCCATGCTATAACTGCTATGGTTCTCGAGTCTACAATAACCACGAGGCTCGGAGGAAGACTCATATGCACGTGTGGAATAATAAATGGTAAAATGTATTCCTAGTCTCGCCTCTGAGACTAGCTCAAGTGTTGCATGATGGTTCTATTTTCCTGATCATGGGCATGACTATGCCGGCAACTTTGAGGGCACAATGTTAGAAGAACATTTGTGTTGAATCGACCCGAATTGATGTTATGCTATGGGATACTTTCGTCACAAGTTAATGGTTAATAACACAGAGATGGTTAACGTTTGCATGATTCCTCAGACCATGAGAGTATCGAGTTTCTTCATGCTTGATTCATGAACTTTGGGGTTTGTTAAACGTCATCCGTAAATGGGTGGCTATTACGGCGGCTTACGGGTTCATGGAAAAGTGTGTCAAGTAACTTGATAGCTCGAGATTGGGATTTGCTCCTCCGACGATGGAGAGATATCTCTGGGCCCTCTTGGTGTTACGGTATCCATCATCGTCTGGCCAGACACTTTGTGATTTGATCACGGGGATGCCGGAACACGGTAACGAGAAAAGAGAACAAATACCGGTAACGAGGTAACTAGCATAGTGGACAAGTTGTTGATCCACGGGAATGCCAACATGTCTCACCTCGGGTATTTGTAACATATCGCGAAGCAACAGGAATAGCACACGGCAACTGGAGGTTCACTCGAATATTCATTCGTGTGGGTATAGGGGTCAATATGGGTGTCCACGGCTCCGATGTTGATCATTGATCGGAAGAGGTTACGTGTCATGTCTATACTTCACCGAACCTATAGGGTCACACGCTTAAGGGTCATCTATCTGCTGAATACTAGACAGGGAGTTTGAGAGAAAATCACCGAAAAAGTTTCGGACACCGGAAAAGTTTCAGACACCGGAAAAGTTCCGCAGAGAGAGGTCACCGGATGAGTTCCGGTGAAACTGAAAAGTTGTTTCAGGGTTTTCCATTAAGTCAAATTGGTTTCGGCACATGCCTGATAATTCTTGGAGGGTGCCAGAATCATTCTGGAAACTTCTGGGAATTTTCCGAGATGAAAACCAGAAATGTTCCGGAGCTGCCGGAACCGGTTCAGATGCTTTTCGCAGATGAAATCACTAAACTGGAATTGTTCCAGAACGCGTTGAAAATTATTATGGTGGGTACTGGAAATGTTATAAGCCCACATAAATATTTTCAGTTCGAACGGACGCTGAAAAATGTCATCGTGAATAGTGAAAGTGCTTTTTGGGTTACTTTTTGGAAAGCCACTTGTTTGGGCTTTATCCCAAAAGATCTAGGGATGACATGGATGGATTGGGAGGCCCTCTTGGGGGCCCCCCAAGGGGTGTGGCCGGCCACACTTGGGGCTCCACCATGGAGCCCCTCTTGTTCCTTGGTTTCACTTCTATGCCCTTGGTGGAAGGACTTCATTCATGTACTTTTGGGTTTTATTGTAAAACCACCCTACCCCTTGGGATTTCCTATAAATAGAGGTGGAGGGGCAGCCCTCCACACTCATCCCTTGCTCTCATACTCATGCCATGCAATGATCTGGCTTCTCTCTCCCTCCCATGAAAAGAGTTTCGTAGAGCCGAAAGGCTGTCTGGGTTCCGGTGGGAACTAGTTCTGGACGGTGAAGCCCTGCCGGATAGATGACACCGTATGTGTGCAACTCTGTAGAGAGGTTGTAGTTTCGATCTTAGTGCCCGAGGGGCTGTTCGAGAGTGCCTCCCGAAGGGCTGTCCATGTGACGGTCCGAGTTCTGTGAGTCCTCCCGAAGGGCTGTCCGCGACACCGTCCGGTGGACTGTCCGACCGCCTCCCGGAGGGCTGTCCGAGTGGCGGATGAGGGTATACATCCTCGCAGTTGGGAGGTTGTAAATCCTAGCTGCGGGGATCTGCACCGCCGATCGTCATTGACTCTACTTCCGCTGCGCTATGAGTCGGTAACGAAAATGATCAAACCTTGTATGCAGTCTCCATAGTGGTCCTGGGCTGGTGCGTAGGTCGGAAATTTTTTGTTTTCTGCTGCATTACCCTACACCGGAGATCTGATCCATCTGGCTATGGACGATCGCATTCATGAGCCTGTAAGAGTCCTCGCCTGCACGCGAGACATTTTCCCAGGCCTCCGCGGCGCTGGAGGACATCTCTTGTAACACCCCATGTACTTAGCCACAGTGATCACCCCTAGTTAATGCCATGTCAGCAAGTTTAACAGTGCCTAATCATCATTTGCATCATATTGCATTTCAACTCCTAATTCAAACTTCAATTAAATTCAAAGTGGAAAATAAAAGTTATTCAAAACAGAAACTAAAATGCTCATTAAATAATAAATATTCCAGAGACAATTCTACAATTGTAACCAACAATTAATAAATTAGTTTAGTGACTCTAACAGTGTCAAAACAGCAATGTTTAATACCATTTGGTTTTATAAAATTGCAAATGAAGTCATATTGTCTCCAAACCAATTTCTGGCAGTAGTAGATAATACATAGCATTTAATGGTACAAGTCACATTTTTTGCTAAAGTCATTTTGTGGCCTAACTATTTGCAAAACAGAAAATAAGAGAAAATAAATAAGAAATGAAATGAAATAGAAGAATAAAAGAAAAACAAAACCCCCCTGGCCCAACTGGGCCACGGCCCACCCCGCCCCCTATATGGCCTCCCCTGGCCAAACCCTAAATCCCCCCTGTCGCCCCCCACATCGCCCCCGATCCAGATCGGGGCAACGGCGCCCAGACCCAGACGCCCGCCGCTCGACCCCGTCACCGGAGCCACCTCGCTGGAGCTGCCCCGCCGTCCTCTCCGTCGTCGACCTCGTCCTCGTCCTCCTCCCCGCGCCCCACTACCCTGACCCTACGGCCCCGCGGTGAGGCCCCCGGCCTCTTCCCCTCTACCTCCTCCTTCCTCCACCCTGTCCGCAACCTGGCCGCGCATAGCGCGTGTGAACCGAGCTACGTCGTTGCCCGTCCTCCTGCGCTGCTCGCCAGCCCCGCCTCGCTCGCCGCTGCAAGCCGCGCAACGCGCCGGCCTCGCCCCGCTGCTGCTCCTAACCCCGCCGTGCGCGCGCGCGCATGATGCCGCCCCTGCCTACCTCTGCCGCTGCTCAGGCGCTGCACTGCTGTTGCGGCTGCAGCGGCGGCTGCTACTGCCGTGCCGGCCTCGCGCTCGCCGCGGCCTCTTTCCCCACGCGAGCCCGCCTCCTACTCCGCCCAACAGCCGCTGCTACGCCATCTCCGGCCGCCGCTCGGCCTTCCCGCGCTCGCCGTCGACCGTACGACTGCACTGCCGCTGCTCCGCCCAGCGCCCGCCCATGCATCGCCTCGCCTTCGCCCCGCTCCGCCCGCACGCCTCCGCCTCCAGTTCCGCAGGCCACCGCAGCACCCGCGGCCAACTCCGGCACCCCGCCGTGCCCCGGCGGTCGTCGCCCGCGTGCCCGGGTCTGCCCCGTCGGGCGCCTGGCGCCGCACGCCCGTAACCGCACCGCTCGGTGCCCGCTAAGGCCCTCGGGGCCTATAACGTATGGGCCCCAGCGCCCAGCCCCTTTTAAAAAAAAAGATAATATACAAAAAATGAAAACTAATTAATTAATTAAACAATTAATTAACTTAATTAATTCTGTTTAGATAACTAATTAAACTTAGTTAGCCTGCTAACTAAAATAACTAACTGTTAATTAGTTGGTAGTCTATGACGACCGGGACCCACCCGTTAGTTTTACTAAGTCAACTCCATTGTTGACTGCTGATGTTAGCATGAAGTCATGCTGACGTCATCTTTCACTGTTCTGGATAATGTTGGATTAAATGATTAAATAAATTCCAGAAAATAATTAAAACTTTAGAAAATCATATAAAATAAACCGTAGCTCAAATGAAAATAGTTTATACATGAAACTTGCTCAGAACGACGATACGAATCTGAATACGCCCTCCGTATTCCTGTCAGATAACCCTAGCTAGATGAACATGGAACTTTTAGACAGATTTCAATAAATGTATAGTGCTCAACTTTAATAAAATAAAACCGAATAAATTCCTAAATTAACTAAATTATTTAGCTAGGCAGTAGAACACCTCGACGTATCATTTAGACATGTCATACATATTGTTTGCATTTTTGCCGTGAATTTATTGTTTCTCTCCCCCTCCTTCTCTCTCGATAGACGCCGAGACCGATGTCGTTGCAGCTGGGTACGACTACGCTCCAGACGAGCAACCCGTGTTCGACCCCTCTTTCTTGCCAGAGCAACCAGGCAAGCCCCCCCCCCCTTGAGCATCCAGATATCGCCCATTCCATTTCTCCTGCTTGCATTAGATTTTGCTATTGTTAATGTTTGCTCCTATTCTGATGCATAGCCTGCTTTTGTAACCTGTTATTGTTACCTTACCTGCCTATGTTAAACTGCTTAGTATAGGTTGGTAATGAACCATCAGTGATCCCCACCACCTTACCCCTGTTGCCCCTGCTTGATCATCGACGACTCGATCAATGTGATCATCGACCAGAGACCGACACATCAATTCACCCCCCTTAGTTGTACGACTCTGCATAGTTACTCTCGAGTGTCGAGGTTGATACCTCGTAATGCACTCCTGATGAATACTCTGCAATGTAGCTGTTTGGTCGTGGTCATCGAGGGTGATCCCTCCTTCTCCACTTCTGCTACGACTCTGTCGTGCAACCCCTCAGTGTGAACCTCGAGGGTGATGCCTCATACGTTCTCCCTGATGATTTCATCGAGTGGAATCCACCGAGGGTGATTCCTCGGGGTTTCCCCCTTGATGTCATGACCACACGGTTACTTTGACCTTTGTTACAGGTGGGTCGACCCTGGTGGGTACTCGCAGTGGATCTATGATGTCGGGTGTGCCGGAAGGGCACTCGAGTGTGATATTGTGGCGGAGCTTCAGAAACTCTGATTGTCTCCGCGTGTTATTAAACGAGCCTATTGGATTTGGGTGTTTGATTTGAGTGGGTCGTCGTGCCCTTTACGCACTACCACCACGCGGGATAATGGTTATGGGGCCCTCTGCAATGTACGTTTCTCCCGAAAGCTTATCAGACATCACAGTTCACCGTGCGGGCTGATCACCGGGAATGGGCTGGATACTTCACTGACGAGTTCAGTGTCGCGCCTGCACCCCGGCCAGCCACGCAACGCGCAGGGTGCCCAGGGCGATGGCCCAAGACCTCTGGGTGCATATGATAGTCCGGCGTGCTGACCTCTCTACTCATCCTAGGTAGGGCGCTGCTTCGTGTTGATCTCCTGAGGCCGGGCATTACCCAGCAAGTTTGTCCGGCCAGAGGTGATCGAGCGTGTTGGGTAACAGTAGTGCACCCCTGCAGGGAAGAATAATCTATCGATAGCCGGTCCTATGGTAAAGGACGCTCAGTTTGGTATCCCGATCTATTACTTGAACTGGATACTTGTTTAATTAATTGAAGCTTCGAGATCGCTTTCTCGCAGGGAGTTGAGAAAGGATCTCTAGGCTTTACTTCAACATGTTTGCTTAATAAAATGCTATTCCACTCTCTTCTATTGCTGCAAGATGGTGGCTCGTGAAGATGTTTGAAGATGCTAGTCTTCGATAGGACTAGGCCTTCTGTCTATTCTGGCATTTCTGTAGCCCAGTCCACATATACAGCCTTTCCCCTTTGATAATGTTGCATATGTAGTGTAGATCCTTGCTTGCTGAGTACTTCGGATGAGTACTCACGGTTGCTTTGTTACTTCTTTTTCCCCATACCCCACTTTGATGATACATCAGACGATGGAGCCCCAGAGCCAGATGTCCCAGCAGGAGCTTACTACCAGGAGGGTCCAGACGGCACGTACTACTGGATCGAGCCAGCCGACCAGGAGTAGGATCGGAGGCTCCCAGGCAGGAGGCCTATGCCTTTCGATCTAGAGTCGTTGTTTGTGCTAGCCTTCTTAAGGCAAAACTTGTCTAACTATGTCTATACTCAGATATTATTTGTATGACTGACTTATGTATTCGGATCTTCGTGATCCCTGGTCTGTAATATTGTGGATCTCCGTTTATTTGTGTTAGAGTTGTGTTGTGATATCTTCCCGTGAGTCCCTGTGCTTGATCGTGCATGTTTGCGTGTATGATTAGTGCATGATTCAGTCGGGGGCGTCACAAGTTGGTATCAGAGCCGACTGCCTGTAGGAAGCCCCCTTCCAATTCCTTGGCCGAAGTTGAGTCTAGACATCGAAAAGCTAATTTACTAACTTGGCTGTGTGGCTTACGGGCCCACGTCACCAACTGGGTTGTATTAGGATCTTTTATTCCTCGTCTATACTCTGGGACTCTGATCTCTCTTCTTTTCGGGTTAAATGAATTTTACTAACACCGACACTTAGGATCTCGTAAATCTCGTCTAAACGGAGAGCTGGATATCTGTGCGATTTCCCCGTCATTGATCTGATTAGTCTGATAATTATTTTCCTTTCCATTGTTTTGTTTAACCTTTCTCTCTGAGTTGTATTAAACTTCTCATTGTCATTTGACAATCCTGAATTTCCTCTGTTTCAGATGGATCATTTGTTTCCACCACGTCCTACGACCCAGCTTGTGCTTCACACTTGGGCTCGTGATGCCCCTGGGTTTCCAGCTGTTCTGATCACCCTCCTGACCAGACTTAGCTACCGTTGGTACCCCGAGTACATGGTCTATGAGGATTACCGCGAGTTCAACCAGGAGCAGTACCATGCTGATGTTCGTATCTATGATCATCAAGATGACTCGGACACTGAGCTGCACCTTTTTCACGGTATCGGCGTGACGATTGAGATGGCAGTCCACGATGCCGCCTACTCTGCTGTCGCACGTCTCCGAGGAGAGTTCAGTAGTATCTTGGATGCCTCTGAGTTCCGATACATTCCGTATGCCCCTGCTGGAGATGCTACTGGATACTACACAGCTATCTGTGCCCCGTACGAGTCTCGTCGCTATGACCCGCGCGTTCTGATTCAGTGCACTCAGGCTCTGGATCACACTGTTCGGGCTCTTGCCATCGAGTTGGTTGCCACTCGAGCACGTCTCTACGATGCTATGACGTAGTTGCTACCAGCTGTTCATGCAGGGTTACATCCGAAGCACATCCTTTACCCGCGCAGGACTCAGATGTATGCTGGTATTGATTGGCCTGCTGTTGGAGGACACATACCTACACGTGGACCTCTTCTTACAGCTCGAGACCGGATTCTGCATCAGAGTGCACATGGAGCGCAGGATCCTTCCGCGATGAACATTCATCGTCCGCACGTGCAGTTACCCCGTTTCAGTGGTTTTCTCCAACGTTGATATAGCCTTTGCTATGTCACGTTGTGTACTTCCTTACCGCGTGCCTGCGTGCCGCCTAGCATGTCTAGTTTTTAAATTTGCGCCGTTATGCTGTCCGCATGTACCCGACTCTGTGTATGGATCTGTATGTCTTAATTGACTACTGTTGAGTATCTATTACACTGCTTGATTACTGTCGTGTTACATCATGCTTGTCGCTAAACAATCGCAATTGCTTTTACTAAACTACCCCCTGTTGATACTTAGCAGGATGGTTAGACCAGGTGGTCGTGGTCGTGCCCCTGAACGCCCACCACCGCCAGATTATACGGCAGCTATGATGCAACAATTCAAGCTCAACCGCCAGTTCATGACTGGGATTATGGCTCAGTTTCCGCATCAGAACAACCAGAACCCTCCTTCAATAACTCTACCAGAGTTTATGCGACTTAACCCCACTCAGTTCCATAACTCTGACAAGCCACTGGATGCTGATGACTGGATTCGCGACATTACTCACGAGATGGAGTCTGCAAATGTCTCCCCTGCCAACTTTGTCACCTTCACATCCTTTTTCCTAAAGGGTCCCACTGCTCAATGGTGGGACACACACAAGCGTACCCTGCTTGTTGGAACAGTCGTTACCTGGCTTGAGTTCCAGGCTGCTTTTCATGCCTGATATATTCCTCAGGGAATTATGGATCGGATGAAGACCCAGTTCTGCAACCTCACTCAGGGCAACAAGACTGTCGAAGCTTATCAGCGGGAATTTCTTGACCTGTCCCGCTATGCTAAAGAAGTCATCGCCACGGATGCCCGTAGACAAGAGAAGTTTCGTAATGGACTCCACTCAGACATCGAGCTTGCACTTGCTGCTCAAGACTTCAATGACTTTTCTACTCTTGTGAACAAGGCTATTCTGGTTGAGACCGCTCAGATGAAGCACAAGGACTCGCAGAAGCGCTATCGTGATGCTGGCTCATCTTCGGGCTCAGCACAGAAGCGTCGAGTCTGGATTCCCAACAACGTGCTCCGTCCAAATGCCCCTGCGCCAAAGAATAACTATGCTGCACCATGTCTGCCTCCTCCACCACCGAGGCAGCCAAGAGCTCAAGCTGTTCCACACAATGCTCCTCTTCGTCCTGAAGATGGTCTATGCTTCAAGTGCTGCAAACCAGGACACCTTGCTAAGGACTGCCACCAGACTCAGAATCAGTTGGCTTTTCCTTGTACTGGCCGTGGCAATGGTCGTGGCAACAATCAGGCCCGCAACTATAATACTGGGTCTGCTGCTCATGGTCGTGGACACGCTTACAACATTGATATTGAAGAATTCCAGGATCAACCTGCTACTGTGATGGGTACCCTTCTCGTTAACTCAGTACCCGCTTCTGTATTATTTGATTCAGGAGCATCGCATTCATTCATGTCAGAAGCATTTGCATTATCGCATGACATTGCATTTCAAAAGATGAATCTGCCAGTAGTTATCCGCACCCCTGGAGGCCAGTGTCAAACCACTATGATGGCACACAATGTTCCCATTGAAATTAAAGGATTGGAATTCCTTGTTTCGCCCATTATCCTGAAGTCTTCCACCATAGACCTCATCCTCGGAATGGATTGGTTGAAAGCTCATATAGCTTCGATCAATTGTGCCACAAAAGTCATCCAACTTCTTCACCCCTCCGATGAGATAGTGAACTACACCGCCCGAATTACTCGGGATGCTGAAGCTCAGATATATGCTCTGAATGCTTTGAACGCCTCACCTCTGGAAGGAATCGAGAACGTTCCTGTCGTTCGAGATTTTTCGGACGTCTTTCCAGAAGAACTTCCAGGGATACCCCCGGTTAGGGCTGTCGAGTTTGTCATTGACTTGAAGCCTAGCACTACCCCTATTGCGAAGCGTCCTTATAAGATGCCTCCGCACCACCTTCTCGAGCTTAAGGAAGAAATCGACAAGTCACTTAAGAAAGGTTTCATTCGCCCCAGTTCCTCTGCTTGGGGAGCACCTTAACTCTTTGTTAAGAAGAAGGATGGAACTAACCGATTGGTTCAGGATTATCGACCCATTAACCAAGCCATAATCCAGAATAAATACCCACTGCCCCGGATCAATGATCTGTATGATCAGCTTGCTGGATCCTCTGTCTTCTTGAAACTCGACTTGAGGTTGGGTTATCATCAGATCCGTGTTCTCGAAGAGGATATTCCGAAGACTACCTTTGTTACTCGATATGGCTCTTATGAGTACACTGTCATGTCATTTGGTTTAACAAATGCTCCAGCAACCTTCTCCCGGTTGATGAACTATATCTTCATGGATTACCTCGAAAAATTCATCATGGTTTATTTAGATGATATCCTTATATATTCCAAGAATGAAGAAGAACATGCTGAACATCTTCGGTTTGTATTGGAGAAGCTTCGAGAACACCAGCTTTACGCCAAGTACTCTAAGTGTGAATTCTGGTTATTTGAAGTGACCTACCTTGGTCATGTGATTTCCAAGAATGGCATTGCTGTTAACCTCGAACGAGTTCAGGCTATTCTTGATTGGACTCCCCCAAAGAATGTCAAGCAAGTCAGGAGTTTTCTCAGACTCGCTTGTTATTGCCGTCGATTCGTTGAGAACTTTTCCAAGATTGCAAAGCCACTGACTGACCTGCTCCACAAAGGTGTTAAATTTGAGTGGACAGAAAAATGTCAAGGAAGCTTTCAGACGCTAAAAGATAAGTTGACATCTGCCCCAGTGCTAGCACCCCCGGATTCCCAAAAGGATTTCGTTGTATACTATGATGCATCTCGTCAAGGATTAGGCTGTATCCTAATGCAAGAGGGCAAAGTGATTGCTTATGCCTCTTGACAATTGCGCCCTCACGAAGAAAATTATCCAGTGCATGATCTCGAACTTTCTGCGGTTATTTATGCCCTGAAGCTATGGCGACATTACGTTCTCGGTAACCGTTGCGAGATATACACGGATCATCAAAGTTTGAAGTATCTATATACTCAACCAGATCTGAACCTTCGTCAACAAAGATGGCTCAAAACAATTGCCGATTATGATATGAATATCTCATACACCCCTGGCAAGGCTAATGTAATGGCCGATGCTTTGAGTCGCAAGGCTTATTGCAACAATCTTATGGTTCAGGAAGCACAACCTGTTCTTTATGAAGAGCTTCACAAATTGAACCTCCATATTGTTCCACGGGGTTATCTCAATACCCTGGTTGTGGAACTAGATCTAGAACACAGCATTAAGACTATGCAACGGTATGACTCTGAAGTTGAAAGGATTAAGCGATACCTCAAAAAAGGAAAGCCGTCGGGATTCCATCTTGATAATGATGGGGTCCTATTCTTCCAACGCCGTCTCTTCGTACCCAAATTCAAGGATGAGAGAGAACACATTATGAAAGAAGCTCATGACACTCCTCTGTCAATTCATCCTGGTAGCACAAAGATGTACCGTGACATTTGTCAGAGATACTGGTGGCCTAATATGAAGCGAGACATTGCTCGTTATGTTTCTGAGTGTGACGTTTGCCGCCGCATTAAAGCAGAACATCAAAGGCCTGCTGGAACTCTGCAGCCCCTTGATATTCCTGAATGGAAATGGGACAAGGTCTAAATGGATTTCATTACTGGTTTTCCCAGATCTCAGAACGGTCATGATGCTATTTTTGTCGTCATTGACCGATTCTCAAAGGTTGCTCACTTTCTGCCAGTTAAGGAGACAATCACTGCTAGTCATTTAGCAGACTTGTATGTTTCCCGAATTGTGTCACTCCACAGTGTTCCATTGGAGATCAGTTTGGATCATGGCAGCCTCTTTACCTCTAGATTCTGGAATAGTTTCCAAGAAGCTATGGGTACTCACCTGTCCTTCAGTACCGCTTTTCACCCTCAGTCACAGGGTCAAGTCGAACGAGTTAATCAAGTGCTCGAAGATATGCTTCGAGCTTGCGTCATCTCCTTCGGTAAGAAATGGGAGGAATCTCTCCCGTATGCCGAATTCTCTTATAACAATAGCTATCAAGCTAGTCTGAAGATGGCACCGTTTGAAGTTCTATACGGTCGGAAGTGTCGAACCCCTCTGAATTGGTCAGAAGCTGGGGAACGCTCACTCATCGGACCGGACATTGTTCAGCAAGCTGAAGAACAAGTCCGCATCATCCGTGAACATCTCAAAACTGCTCAGTCTTGTCAGAAGAGCAACTATGACCGAAAGCACAAGGAAATGATCTATCAGCCTGGCGAGCAAGCCTACCTTCGCGTCACTCCGTTGAAAGGCACTCATCGGTTCGGAATCAAAGGCAAGTTAGCTCCTCGCTACATTGGCCCGTTCCGTATTCTTGCCTGTCGAGGAGAAGTGGCATATCAATTGCAATTGCCGCCAAATCTTTCTCAAGTGCATGATGTCTTTCATGTATCCCAACTTCGTCGTTGCTTCAAGGATCCTATTCGAGCTGTGGATCATGAAATGCTTGAATTACGAGAAGATCTGTCTTATCCAGAATATCCCATCTGTATTCTTGATCAAGCTGAACATCGAACTCGTCAGAAGGCAACTAAATTCCTCAAAGTTCAGTGGTCGAATCATTCTGAATATGAAGCCACTTGGGAACGCGAGGATCGTCTTCGTGAAGAATACCCCGCTTTCTTTCAGTCTTCCTCTTAATTCCTGGGACGAGAATTCTTGTTAGATGAGGAGAATTGTAACACCCCATGTACTTAGCCACAGTGCTCACCCCTAGTTAATGCCATGTCAGCAAGTTTAACAGTGCCTAATCATCATTTGCATCATATTGCATTTCAACTCCTAATTCAAACTTCAATTAAATTCAAAGTGGAAAATAAAAGTTATTCAAAACAGAAACTAAAATGCTCATTAAATAACAAATATTCCAGAGACAATTCTAAAATTGTAACCAACAATTAATAAATTAGTTTAGTGACTCTAACAGTGTCAAAACAGCAATGTTTAATACCATTTTGTTTTATAAAATTGCAAATGAAGTCATATTGTCTGCAAACCAATTTCTGGCAGTAGTAGATAATACATAGCATTTAATGGTACAAGTCACATTTTTTGCTAAAGTCATTTTGTGGCCTAACTATTTGCAAAACAAAAAATAAGAGAAAATAAATAAGAAAAGAAATGAAATAGAAGAATAAAAGAAAAACAAAACCCCCTGGCCCAACTGGGCCACGGCCCAGCCAGCGGCCTACCAGGTCGGCCCACCCCGCCCCCTATATGGCCTCCCCTGGCCAAACCCTAAATCCCCCTCCTGTCGCCCCCCACATCCCCCCCGATCCAGATCAGGGCAACGGCGCCCCAACCCCGATGCCCGCCGCTCGACCCCGCCGCCCTCAACGCCCGTCGCTGGAGCCACCTCGCTGGAGCTGCCCCGCCGACCTCTCCGTCGCCGACCTCGTCCCCGTCCTCCTCCCCGCGCCCCACTGCCCTGACCCTACGGCCCCGCGGTGAGGCCCCCGGCCTATTCCCCTCTGCCTCCTCCTTCCTCCACCCTGTCCGCAACCGGGCCGCGCATAGCGCGCGTGCATCGAGCCGCGTCGTTGCCCGTCCTCCTGCGCCACTCGCCAGCCCCGCCTCACTCATCGCCGCAAGCCGCGTGACGCGCCGGCCCCGCCCCGCTGCTGCTGCTAACCCCGTCGTGCGCGCGCGCGCACGATGCCGCCCCTGCCTACCTTTGCCGCTGCTCACGCGCTGTGCTGCTGTTGCGGCTGCAGCGACGGCCGCTACTGCCGTGCCGGGCTCGCGCTCGCCGTGGCCAATTTCCCCACGCGCGCCCGCCTCCTGCTCCGCCCAACAGCCGCTGCTACGCCGTCTCCGGCCGCTGCTCGGCCTTCCCGCGCTCGCCGTCGCCCGTACGGCCGCACCGCCGCTACTCCGCCCGGCGCCCGCCCGTGCATCGCCTCGCCTTCGCCCCGCTCCGCCCGCACGCCTCCGCCTCCAGTTTCGCAGGCCACCACAGCGCCCGCGGCCAACTTCGGCACCCCGCCGTGCCCCGGCGGCCGTTGCCCGCGTGCCCGGGTCTGCCCCGTCGGGCGCCTGGCGCCGCACGCCCGTAACCGCACTGCCCGATGCCCGCTAAGGCCCTCGGGGCCTATGACGTATGGGCCCCAGCGCCCAGCCCCTGTTTAAAAAAAGATTTTATATAAAAAAAGAAAACTAATTAATTAATTAACTTAATTAATTCTATTTAGATAACTAATTAAACTTAATTAGCCTGCTAACTAAAATAACTAACTGTTAATTAATTGGTAGTCTATGACGACCGGGACCCACCCGTCAGTTTGACTAAGTCAACTGCACTGTTGACTGCTGACATCAACATGATGTCATGTTGATGTCATCTTTCACTATTCTGGATAATGTTGGATTAAATGATTAAATAAATTTTAGAAAATAATTAAAACTTTAGAAAATCATATAAAATAAACCGTAGCTTAGATGAAAATAATTTATACATGAAACTTGCTCAGAACGACGATATGAATCTGAATACGCCCTCCGTATTCCTGTCAGATGCCCCTAGCTAGATGAACATGGAACTTTTAGACCGATTTCAATAAATGTATAGTGCTCAACTTTAATAAAATAAAACCGAATATATTCCTAAATTAACTAAATCATTTAGCTAGGCAGTAGAACACCTCAGCGTATCATTTAGACATGTCATACATATTGTTTGCATTTTTGCCGTGAATTTATTGTTTCTATCCCCCTTCTTCTCTCTCGATAGACGCCGAGACCGACGCCGTTGCAGCTGGGTACGACCCCTCTTTCTTGCCAGAGCAACCAGGCAAGCCCCCCCCCCTTGAGCATCTAGATATCTCCCATTCCATTTCTCCTGCTTGCATTAGATTTTGCTATTGTTAATGTTTGCTCCTATTCTGATGCATAGCCTGCTTTTGTAACCTGTTATTGTTACCTTACCTGCCTATGTTAAACTGCTTAGTATAGGTTGGTAGTGAACCATCAGTGACCCCCACCACCTTACCCCTGTTGCCCCTGCTTGATCATCGACGACTCGATCAATGTGATCGTCGACCAGAGACCAACACATCAATTCACCCCCCTTAGTTGTACGACTCTGCATAGTTACTCTCGAGTGCCGAGGGTGATACCTCGTAACGCACTCCTGATGAATACTCTGCAGTGTAGCAGTTCGGTCGTGGTCATCGAGGGTGATCCCTCCTTCTCCACTTCTGCTACGACTCTGTCGTGCAACCCCTCAGTGTGAACCTCGAGGGTGATGCCTCATACGTTCTCCCTGATGATTTCATCGAGTAGAATCCACCGAGGGTGATTCCTCGGGGTTTCCCCCTTGATGTCATGACTACACGGTTGCTTTGACCTTTGTTACAGGCGGGTCTACCCTGGTGGGTACCCGCAGGGGATCTATGATGTCGGGTGTGCTGGAAGGGCACTCGAGTGTGATATTGTGGCGGAGCTTCAGAAACTCTGATTGTCTCCGCGTGTTATTAAATGAGCCTATTGGATTTGGGTGTTTGATCTGAGTGGGTCGTCGTGCCCTTTACGCACTACCACCACACGGGATAATGGTTATGGGGCCCTCTGCGATGTATGTTTCTCCCGACAGCTCATCAGATGTCACAGTTCATCGTGCGGGCTGATCGCCAGGAATGGGCTGGATACTTCACTGACGAGTTCAGTGTTGTGCCTGCACCTCGGCCAGCCACGCAACGCGCAGGGTGCCCAGGGCGTTGGCCCAAGACCTCTGGGTGCATACGATAGTCCGGCGTGCTGACCTCTCTGTTGAGCCTATGTAGGGCGCTGCTTCGTCTTGATCTCCTGAGGCCGGGAATTACCCAGCAAGTGTGTCCGTCCAGAGGTGATCGAGCATGTTGGGTAACAGTAGTGCACCCCTGCAGGGAAGAATAATCTATCGATAGCCGGTCCTACGGTAAAGGATGCTCAGTTTGGTATCCCGATCTATTACTTGAACTGGATACTTGTTTAATTAATTGAAGCTTCGGGATCGCTTTCTCGCAGGGAATTGAGAAAGGTTCTCTAGGCTTTACTTCAACATGTTTGCTTAATAAAATGCTATTCCACTCTCTTCTATTGCTGCAAGATGGTGGCTCATGAAGATGTTTGAAGATGATAGTCCTCGATAGGACTAGGCCTTCTCTCTATTCTGGCATTTGTGCAGTCCAGTCCACATATACAGCCTTTCCCCTTTGATAATGTTGCATATGTAGTGTAGATCCTTGCTTGCTGAGTACTTCGGATGAGTACTCATGGTTGCTTTGTTACTTCTTTTTCTCCATACCCCACTTTGATGATACATCAGACGATGGAGCCCCGGAGCCAGATGTCCCAGCAGGAGCTTACTACTAGGAGGGTCCAGACGGCACGTACTACTGGATCGAGCCAGCCGACCAGGAGTAGGATCGGAGGCTCCCAGGCAGGAGGCCTACGCCTTTCGATCTAGAGTCATTGTTTGTGCTAGCCTTCTTAAGGCAAAACTTGTCTAACTATGTCTGTACTCAGATATTATTTGTATGACTGACTTATGTATTCGGATCTTCGTGATCACTGGTCTGTAATATTGATATCTTCCCATGAGTCCCTGTGCTTGATCGTGCATGTTTGCGTGTATGATTAGTGCACGATTGAGTCGGGGGCGTCACATCTCTGCTGCATTCACGGCGCAGTGGGATATCTCTGCTGCTTCCACGGCGCGGCCGGACCAGTCTGCTGCATTGATGGCGCGGTGGGACCTCCGTGCTGCTTCGGTGGCACGGCGGAACCTCTGTGCTGCTACGATCACGCGGTGGGACATGTCGGCTGCTTTCGCGGTGAGGCGGGACATCTCTCGTGCTTCCGCTTCCATGCTCACCTCTCCCTGGTGGTAATCTCTCGACCCAGAACTCACGCTGGCCATGGCAGACGCAAGGGAACGATGATGAACGACTTGTTTGTTTTTGTGGATGAGGAGTTGAGGAGGAATGTGCAGTCATCTTGGAGTAGTAGTATTTATAACTGAGTACTAATACGCTCCTAAGTGGGAAACCGTTTAGGTTTTGATCGGTGTGAACAGGTTTGCAATTAAATATAGCGTGGTAGTAATTTGGAATGTGACGGGATGCAGGCTCAAAATTTATTGACGGTTCTATAATTTCTAAGTGCGGCACTATTCTCGAACGGCGTAACGTGGGCACGCTTTCTCGACCGCATACGTGGCGTTTGCACCATAGGGTGCACCGCAATAGGCAATGTCAGCACACGTCTTGTTCCAACAACCGTGCGCGCTCGTTATTACCATCGCACACGCTTCTTTTAATTAGAATGTGTGCCCGTCAAGCGCACACACATTGATCTGTCTAACTGTTTCTGTTTGTTGTGGCTAATCGCAAACAGTTCATCCGTGTGAAGTGTATGTCGTCAATCGCATACACTTTGATCTGGCTGACCATTTCTCTTGTGTTGCATAATCGCAAACAATTAATCCTTCTGAGGTGTATGCCCTCAATCGCACACACCTTCATCTGGCTGCCCGTTTCTGTTGTTCTGCCTCATCACAAACAGTTAATCTGAGTGAACTGTATGCCATATATCGCACATGCCTTCATCTGGCTGCCCATTTCTGTTCTTCTTCCTCATCGCAAATAGTTAATTGAACTAAACCGTATGCCCCACATCGCACACGCAACTAAAATCTGAACCGTGTTTGATGAATCCTTCATCGCAAATGTTTTGCATCTTTTTTGATGGGTTTTTTACATCACCGTTTGCGATTAATGCATCGCACACAGTTTCATCAAAGTGTCTCTGATCGTAGTGTCGCGTTAGCAGCATCCTGCAGTAGTGTACTTCTTATATGTGAAGTCATCACTCTCCATAAGATTATTATATACTCTTTTATTTCTTTTATTCTTTTTCTTCTTTTCCAAGATCAGAACTGGAAAGCAAAGCCCTTAGTCAAAACTACTCTTTATTATATAACTCTCACACTCGATTACATAGAGGGAACTCAAAGCAAAACCCAAAAACTAGATCATACTAAAACTCTTATTCTACTAGATCAAGATATAACCAAAAGGATCGAACTAAGAAAAATGATAAAAGTAAAGATATGATGGTGATATGATACCGGGGCACCTCCCCCAAGCTTGGCACAAGCCAAGGGGAGTGCCCATACCCGTGTACTCAAGTCTCCTTCTTCAGAGGTGATGGTGGTGATGAGGTTGATGATGTGGGAAGCTTGTCCTCCGTCTTCCAAGGCATAGGTTCACCATCGTAAAAAGATGAACGAGTCTTCGGGATCCTGAAATCTGCAGCCAAACTCATCCTCTTAAATCTGTATTCATACTCACAGTTTTGGTTTTGCAGGTCATAGATCTGGGCTTAGAGATGCTCGATTTTCTCATGAAGCTTGAAGATGCCCTCCCCGATGTCCTTGGCGTCTAGCTTGTGGTCGCGGGTAAATTCCATGATCATGGAGTGATTGGCGTAGAGTCCATGTTCCACCATCCCTTGGCACTTGAAGACTTGTTGCTCCATTGCTTCGAGCCTGGTCTCCACGCTTCCGGTCTTCCTTGGCCCTTGAACATCCCGGATGTGCAGCACCCCCTCACGCATCTCAATAGTTTGAGGGTGTTGCAGCACCTCCGCAAGGTAGGGGTTGATGACCTTCTCGAAGAACTTGTCCTTCGGAGCACTTGGGGATGTCATGGTGATCTAGCTCTGTTAGAAAAATAGCTCGAAACAAGAACAAAGGATATGGTCGTGGTACGGTGGTCAAAACCTTCGAGAGATTATATAATGAATTTTTCCCGACTATAAGAAGTATTCTGCAAGAAAACGGAGTCCAGAGGGCACATGACATGGCCACAAGCCTGGGAGGCACGCCCAGGGGAGTAGGGCGCACCCCTACGGCTTGTCGCCTCCTCGTGCACTATTCGGACTACTTTTTATTTTTCTAATTTTTAAAATATTCCAAAACGGAGTAAAATTGCCTTTAGAAGACTTTTGGAGTCAGTTTACTTACCGTATCACATACCTACTCCTTTTCAGGGTTCTGGCATGTTCTGGTAGGTTTCCTTTATGTACTCCTCCGGTGTTTTGGTATTAATAATATTTGTTTCAACATTTATGGGAGTACCTGAGATATAATGTTTGATTCTTTGCCCGTTTACCACCTTTGGGTTATTGCCCTCGACATTGTTGATTTTGATGGCACCAGAAAGATAAACTTCCTCGATAATGTAAGGCCCTTCCCATTTAGAGAGAAGTTTTCCTGCAAAAAATCTTAAATGAGAATTGTATAGCTGTTGACACCAAATTTTGGCAAGGTCAAGAAGTTATTTAAGATGGCCTCAAATGGAGAAGTGATCTACATGAAAGAGTTCCGTATTGTCGATATGAACATCTTTGAAGTTTGGGCCATCGCCATCCGATGTCATCTCAAGGGCCAAAACTATGCTCGAAGTACTAAGATTTTGTGTTCAGAGTATTGTTCGGCCAATTAAGCCTCAAAGACGGCCTCATATGAGAAAAGTTTATGCATGGATTATCTTTGTCTCATCGAAATGATCAATTTTGATATAAAGATCATCCCGATCCAAGGTCATATGCAAAAGTTAGAGCCCACACAGCACGACCCTGCAGTGAGCAAAATATGACGCCCGGGACCAGACACACATGTGACTATGTCTGATGAGTTGCGTGAATAATTACATGTTTTGCACGAGTGATTTGGCCCTGAATATGGCATCGAATAAAAAAACATTCAACACGAAAGTTGTTTGTCTCGTCGAAACGGTCAAATTTGCTTTTGGGCTCATCTTCATCTGAGGTCGTTTATGGCCCGTGAGACATAAAAACTGAACTGATGTTTTAGACTTACCTAAATTCGAGTTCGGTTAACTCTGGAAAGATTTGGACGTGATTTGGATGTGATTTGGAGTCCTTTTCTTGTACGGGAAGTCCATCCGCCTCTTATATACCTAAGGGGTGACGGCCGATTGAACAACACACAATCGAACAAACACATCTACTACTTTTTTGTGTTCATCTATCCCCTACCCTTGTATCTTTCTTCGTCGTTCTTCAGCAATGGAGGGCTGCGAATCCACGCAGCTCTAGGGCGATCAGGTCGACCTAGGGCAGCCCATAGCCACCGCGTGCCTTGATGGGGTCCCTCCCGGGTGCGTGGGGTTTCGGGTCCTCAAAGGCGCCTGCCGGATTGCTTGCGTACCGCGCTTCTGGACGGGTCTCCTTCGACATGAGCTGCGGTACATCACCCTCGGCATCGGAGGTACACGGTGACGTGTTCGTGTGTGAACACACTTTTTGGTTTCAGGGTCTTCAAAAGCGTCCGCCGGATTGCTTGCGTATCGCGCTTCCGGACGGGTCTCCTTTGATATGAGCTGCGGTGCATCACCCCCGGCGTCGAGGGTACACGGTGACGTGTTTGTGTGCGGACACACTTTTTGGTGACTCCGCTGTGGAAGAAGCTTTGAACAGTCTCTAGCCTGTTCTTGCTACGAGGATGGCGTCATCAAGCGGCTGCAATCTACAACGATAACATGTATCATCAATCTCCTTACGTAGATACAAATAGCCATTATGTTGATGTTGCTAGATCTTTCAATGGATATGTCATATCGGCTAGCCCTAACGAGCAAAGGCCGACTAGTTATTCCGTTGGAGAAACTTGGAATTTACAGAACTGTGACATGCAACTTATGAATCTGAACTTTCATGCATCGGCAACACCTTTCAATATGCCGGTGAACAACAGGATTTGTTCGAGTGATCAATATATGACACCTCATGTACATGAGGGCATCTCACAGTTTTGTCCATCGGCAGCCAACTCACGATATGCGGGTTCATCCCCAATCATGCCGATGGACGGGGGAATCGGCCATGCTTCCTATAGTTATTTGGCTGGTTATCCTCAGTCATCATATACTACACCTCATGAGATTAATTGTTCAGCGGGATATGCAACTAAAAACATTCATGACTCGGCTCACCTTCGTGGTTATGGCCGAGTGAATGGAGATTCTATAGGAGCATATATGCCTAATATTGCAGGAGATGAGGTGGCTTTGGCTGCATTAAAATGTTGAACTCAAAATAAGAAGATTAGCGTGCTTTGCCTTGAACAACATGAAAGGGGGCTGGTTCCTGATTATGAGGCAATAAGAGCTAGGGTTTTGAAAGAAGACGAAGTGTTTCCAGGTGATCAAATTAGCGAGAGAAAATATTCGACAACAGTGCATACGTCTTCACCTATCATTGCAGCATGTTATACACCCCCTGTACAATTGCAAAATTTCGGCAACATCAATTCATTGCCGAAAGATCCTAAGAGCATTGGTGGGCAAGCGGATCCAAGTAGGGCTGAGTCTAAAGAAAAATATGTCGCCCAAATGGATGGGGTCAAGCCAACTCTCACATGGAATAGTGTCAATGGCTTTACTACGCCAACTCTTGAGGAATTACCAGCAGAATATCGACAAGCTTATGAAGCACTCAATAATAGGCATGGAGAGGAATATTTGCAAGAATATGTCAAGTCCCTTCTTCCATTCAACAATCATGATGGCTCCTCTGCGATGTTGAGGCAAGCCAAGAAAGAAGCTTTGCAAGCAAATCAGCAAGAAAGGGTTCACTCGGCTAATACGGTTGATTCGGTTGAAACTGAGTCAAATATGACCAAGTTCTCTACATCTGAGTTGAACGGTTCTTTTAGTGAAAAGACAATGGTGGATTCAATTGAAACCGGATTGAGCACCGAGACGTTTAAGGCCGAGTGCGTTGCATCGAGCCAGCTGAGTGCATCGTGCCAGCCGAGTACATCATGCCAGCCGAGTGCATCGTTCCAGACGAGTGCATCGCCGGCTAAAGCCGAGTGCATCAAGCCAATTATTGCCGCGTGTACAAAAACAAAAGATGCAAGCTTCACCGAGCAAAGGAACGGTAAATGCAACAAATTGGCCGTGCTCGATTTTTCTGGATGTGAGGGAGCTTACACGTTGCCCTATGAGTTTCGTGCCAAATAAATTGATGAGCATCAAGAGCAAAGTTATATGGCCAAACAAAGTTTGGCTAGTGATGAAGATCAAGAACCAGAGCGTGCAGCTGAACGAAGTTTAGCTGACGAAGAGCGGCAAGTGAAATCTACTCGAGAAATCCAAGTGAAATCTACTCGGGAAATCTGAGTGATGAGGCATGAGATGCAGAAAAAGAGGAAGAGGCATTGGAGGATTATTCAAAAGTGGAGCAAGGTATTGTTCCAGTGGTGCAACCATCTTCTCCTTCCAACGATTTCACAAAGGTACACCTGAAGGAAATATGCCCTAGAGGCAATAATAAAGTTGTTATTTTATATTTCCTTATTCATGATAAAGGTTTATTATTCATGCTAGAATTGTATTGATCGGAAACCTAAATACATGTGTGAATACATAAACAAATACCGTGTCCCTAGTAAGCCTCTACTAGACTTGCTCGTTGATCAAAGATGGTTAAGGTTTAAAAACCATGGACGTGTGTTGTCATTTGATAACGGGATCACATCATTAGGAGAATGATGTGATGGACAAGACCCATCCGTTAGCTTAGCATATTGATCGTTCCGTTTATTGCTATTGCTTTCTTCATGTCAAATACATATTCCTTCGACTATGAGATTATACAACTCCCAGATACCGGAGGAATACCTTGTGTGCTATCAAACGGCACAACATAACTGGGTGATCATAAAGATGCTCTACAAGTATCTCCGAAGGTGTTTGTTGAGTTGGCATAGATCGAGATTAGGATTTGTTACTCCGAGTATCGGAGAGGTATCTCTGGGCCCTCTCGGCAATACACATCATAAGAAGCCTTGCAAGCAAAGTGACTATTGAGTTAGTTGCAAGATGATGTATTACGGAACGAGTAAAGAGACTTGCCGGTAACAAGATTGAACTAGGTATGAAGATACCAACGATCGAATCTCGGGCAAGTAACATACCGATGGACAAAGGGATGTATGTTATCATAAAGATTCGACCGATAAAGATCTTCGTAGAATATGTAGGAACCAATATGGGCATCCAGGCTCCGCTATTGGTTATTGACCAGAGAGGTGCCTCAGTCATGTCTACATAGTTCTCGAACCAGTAGGGTCCGCACGCTTAACGTTCGTTGATGATATAGTATTATATGAGTTATGTATGTTGGTGACCAAATGTTGTTCGGAGTCCCGGATGAGATCACGGACATGACGAGCAGCTCCGGAATGGTCCGGAGGTAAAGATTGATATATGGGATAATAGTGTTTGGCTTTCGGAAAGGTTCCGGAATTCACCGGAAGGGGTTTCGGATGTTTCCCGAAATGTTTGGGTACGAGAACACTTTATTTGGGCCAAGGGGTAAACCCATGAGGCTTTTGGAAAGTGCAAAAGGAAGTTTTGCGGAGGCTAGGGGCCAGACGCCAGGGACCTTGGCGTCTGGTCCTGGAGTCCGAGTAGGTCTCTTGCCTTTCGAGCAAAACCGACTTTGAGGAGGCTTTTACTCCAATTTTCGACCCCGGGGCTCAACATATAAATACAGGGGTAGGGCTAGCACCCAAGACACATCAAGATTCACCAAGCCGTGTGCCGGCAACCCCGTCCCCTCTAGTTTATCCTCCGTCTAGTTTCTGTAGTGCTTGGCGAAGCCCTGCGGAGATTGTTCTTCATCACCAACCGTCACCACGCCGTCGTGTTGCCGGAACTCATCTACTGCTTCACCCGTCTTGCTAGATCAAGAAGGTGAGGACGTCATCGAGCTGAATGTGTGCTGAACGCGGAGGTGCCGTATGTTCGGTACTTGATCGGGATGGATCTTAAAGGTGTATGACTACATCAACCGCGTTGATAAACGCTTCCGCTTAGTGATCTTCAAGGGTATGAAGATGCTCTCCCCTCTCGTAGCTATGCATCTCCATGGATAGATCTTGCGTGTGCATAGAAATATTTTGTTTTCCATGCAATGTTCCCCAACAGTGGCAACAGAGCCAGGTCTATGCGTAGATGATATGCACGAGTAGAACAGAAAGAGTTGTGGGTGGTGATAGTCATACTGCTTACCACAAACGTCTTATTTTGATTCGGCGGTATTGTGGGATGAAGCGGCCCGGACCAACCTTACATGTCCACGCACATGAGACTGGTTCCACTGACAGACATGCAACTAGTTTTGCATAAAGGTGGCTGGCGGGTGTCTGTTTCTCCTACTTTAGTTGAATCGAATTTGACTACGGCCGGTCCTTGAAGAAGGTTAAAATAGCAAACTTGATGAATCACCGTTGTGGTTTTTGCGTAGGTAAGAACTGTTCTTGCTAGAAGCCCGTACTAGCCACGTAAAACTTGCAACAATAAAGTAGAGATTGTCTAACTTGTTTTTGCATTGCATGTTGTGATGTGATATGGTCAAGACGTGATGTGATATATGTTGATGTATGAGATGATCATGTTTTGTAATATCGACAACCGGCAGGAGCCTTAGGGTTGTCTCTTTATTGTATGAAGTGCAAGCACCATGTAATTGCTTTACTTTATCACTATGCGTTAGCAATAGTTGTAGAAGCAATAGTTGGCGAGACGACCCCGACACGACAATGGAGATCAAGGTGTCGAGCTGGTGACGATGGAGATCATGACGATGCTTTGGAGATGGAGATCAAAAGCACAAGATGATGATGGCCATATCATGTCACATATTTTGATTTCATGTGATGTTTATCCTTTATGCATCTTATTTTGCTTAGAACGGCGGTAGCATTATAAGATGATCCCTTCACTAAATTTCAAGATAAAAGTGTTCTCCCCGAGTATGCACCGTTGCCAAAGTTCGTTGTTTCGAAGCACCACGTGATGATCGGATGTGATAGACTCTACATTCACATACAACGGGTGTAAGACAGTTTTGCACATGCAGAATACTTGGGTTAAACTTGACGAGCCTAGCATGTACAGACATGGTCTCGGAACACTGGAGACCAAAAGGTCAAACGTGAGTCATATAGTAGATATGATCAACATAGAGATGTTCACCATTGATGACTACCCCATCTCACGTGATGATCGGACATGGGTTAGTTGATTTGGATCACGTATCACTTAGATAACTTGAGGGATGTTTATTTAAGTGGGAGTTCATTAGTAATTTGATTAATTTAATTTAATTTATCATGAACTTAGTCTTAGTTTTGCATATCTATGTTGTAGATCAATGGCCCGAGCTACCGTTCCCCTGAATTTTAATGCGTTCCTAGAGAAAGCTAAGTTGAAAGATGATGGTAGCAACTACATGGACTGGGTCCGTAACTTGAGGATTATCCTCATTGCTGCACCGAAGAATTATGTCCTTGATGCACCGCTAGGTGAAAGGCCTGCTGCAGGAGCTAAAGATGATGTTATGAACGTCTGGCAGCTCGATCTGATGACTACTCAATAGTTCAGTGTGCCATGCTTTACGGCTTAGAACCGGGACTTCAAAGACGTTTTGAACGTCATGGAGCATATGAGATGTTCCAAGAGTTGAAGTTAATATTTCAAGCAAATGCCCGGGTTGAGAGATATGAAGTCTCCAACAAGTTCTATAGCTCCAAGATGGAGGAGAACAGTTCTGTCAGTGAACACATACTCAAAATGTCTGGGTATTATAATCACTTGACTCAGCTGGGAGTTGATCTTCCAGTTGATTGTGTTATTGACAGAGTTCCTCAATCACTACCACCAAACTACAAAGGCTTCGTGATGAACTATAATATGCAAGGGATGAACAAGACAATTCCCGAGCTCTTCGCAATGCTTAAGGCCGCGGAGCATCAAGTGTTGATGGTTAACAAGACCACTAGTTTCAAGAAAAAGGGCAAGGGAAAGAAAGGTAACTTCAAGAAGAATGGCAAGCAAGTTGCCACACCCGGGGAGAAGCCCAAAGCTGGACCCAAGCTTGAAACTGAGTGCTTCTACTGCAAAGGGACTGGTCACTGGAAGCGGAACTGCACCAAATACTTGGCGGATAAGAAGGATGGCAAAGTGAACAAAGGTATATTTGATATACATGTTATTGATATGTACCTTACTAATGCTCGTAGCAGCGCCTGGGTATTTGATACTGGTTTGGTTGCTCATATTTGTAACTCGAAACAGGAGTTGCGGAATAAACGAAGATTGGCTAAGGACGAGGTGACGATGTGCGTCGGAAATGGTTCCAAGGGTGATGTGATCGCCGTCAGCACGCTACCTATACATCTACCTTCGGGATTAGTTTTAGACCTGAATAATTGTTATTTGGTGCCCGCGTTGAGCATGAACATTATATCTGGATCTTGTTTATTGCGAGTGTCGGATTCAGGGCTCCGCAGACCCAAGGAAAGGTTCGAACTCTGGGATGTGTGCGAAGAACTCAACCTCTCCGGCCAACCGAACGCGTTGCCCCGCGGCCTGATACGTCCATTTTGCATCATGCTTTTATATCAATATTTATTGCATTATGGGCTGTTATTACACATTATGGCACAATACTTATGCCTTTTCTCTCTTATTTTACAAGGTTTACATGAAGAGGGAGAATGCCGGCAGCTGGAATTCTGGGCTGGAAAAGGAGCAAATATTAGAGACCTATTCTGCACAACTCCAAAAGTCCTGAAACTTCACAGAGAGTCATTTTGGATTTAATAAAAAATATTGGGCGAAGAAAGTACCAGAGGGGGGCTACCTGCCATCCACAAGGGTGAAGGGCGCGCCCTACCCCCCTGGGCGCGCCCCCCATCCTTATGGGCCACCTGGCAGGCCCCCGACGCCCATCTTCTGCTATATGGTGTGTTTTGACCTAGAAAAAATAAGAAGAAAGCTTTCGGGACGAAGCGCCGCCGTATCGAGGCAGAACCTGGGCAGAACCAATCTAGGGCTCCGACAGAGCTGTTCTGCCGGGGAAACATCCCTCCCGGAGGGGGAAATCATCGCCATCGTCATCACCATCGATCCTCTCATTGAGAGGGGGTCAATCTCCATCAACATCTTCACCAGCACCATCTCCTCTCAAACCCTAGTTCATCTCTTGTATCCGATCTTTGTCTCAAAACCTCAGATTGGTACCTGTGGGTTGCTAGTAGTGTTGATTACTCCTTGTAGTTGATGCTAGTTGGTTTATTCGATGGAAGATCATTTGTTCAGATCCTTAATGATAATTAATACTCCTCTGATTATGAACATGAATATGCTTTGTGAGTAGTTACGTTTGTTCCTGAGGACATGGGAGAAGTCTTGTTATAAGTAATCATGTGAATTTGGTATTCATTCGATATTTTGATGAGATGTATGTTGTCTTTCCTCTAGTGGTGTTATGTGAACGTCGACTACATGACACTTCACCATGATTTGGGCCTACGGGAAGGCATTGGTAAGTAATAAGTAGATGATGGGTTGCTAGAGTGACAGAAGCTTAAACCCTAGTTTATGCGTTGCTTCGTAAGGGGCTGATTTGGATCCATATGTTCATTCGTAGTTGCGGATGCTTGCGAGCAGGGTTAATCATAAGTGGGAGGCTTGTCCAAGGAAGGGCAGCACCCAAGCACCGGTCCACCCACGTATCAAATTATCAAAGTAACAAACGCGAATCATATGAGCATGATGAAAACTAACTTGACAACAATTCTCATGTGTCCTCGGGAGCGCTTTGCTTTATATAAGAGTTCGTCCAGGCTTGTCCTTTGCTACAAAAAGGATTGGGCCACCTTGCTGCACCTTGTTTACTTTTGTTACTTATTACCCATTACGAATTATCTTATCACACAACTATCTGTTACCGATAATTTCATTGCTTGAAGAGAATACCTTGCTGAAAACCGCTTGTCATTTCCTTCTGCTCCTCGTTGGGTTCGGCACTCTTACTTATCGAAAGGACTACGATAGATCCCCTATACTTGTGGGTCATCAAGACTCTTTTCTGGCGCCGTTTCCAGGGAGTGAAGCGCCTTTGGTAAGTGGAATTTGGTAAGGAAACATTTATATAGTGTGCTGAAATTTACTGTCACTTGTTACTATGGAAAATAATCCTTTGAGGGGCTTGTTCGGGGTATCTTCACCTCGACCAGAAGAGCAAAGAGTTGCTCCTCAACCTATTGCACCTACTGAAAATATTTAATATGAAATTCCTTCGGGTATGATAGAGAAACTGCTAGCTCATCCTTACACAGGAGATGGAACATTACATCCTGATATGCATCTAATCTATGTGGATGAAGTTTGTGGATTATTTAAGCTTGCAGGTTTGCCCGAGGATGAAGTCAAGAAGAAGGTCTTCCCTTTATCTTTGAAGGAGAAGGCATTGACATGGTATAGGCCATGTGATGATATTGGATCATGGAACTACAACTGATTGAAATTGGAATTTCATCAGAAGTTTTATCCTATGCATCTGGTTCGTCGTGATCGGAATTATATATATAATTTTTGGCCTCGTGAAGGAGAAAGTATCGCTCAAGCTTGGGGGAGGCTTAAGTCAATGTTATATTCATGCCCCAATCATGAGCTCCCAAGAGAAATTATTTTTCAAAAAATTTATGCTCGGCTTTCTCATAATGATCGATCCATGCTCGATACTTCTTGTACTGGTTCTTTTATGAAGAAGACTATTGAATTCAAATGGGATTTATTGGAAAGAATTAAACACAACTCTGAAGATTGGGAGCTCGATGAAGGTAAGGATTCAGGTATAAACCTTAAGTTTGATTGTGTTAAATCTTTTATGGATACCGATGCTTTTCGTGATTTTAGCACTAAATATGGACTTGACTCTGAGATAGTAGCTTCTTTGTGTGAATCTTTTGCTACTCATGTTGATCTCCCTAAGGAGAAGTGGTTTAAATATCATCCTCCCATTGAAGTTAAAGTAGTTGAACCTATTAAAGTTGAAGAAGAAACTATTACTTATAATGTTGATCCTATTGTTCCTACTACTTATATTGAGAAACCACCTTTTCCTGTTAGAATAAAGGATCATGCTAAAGCTTCAACTGTGATTCATAAGAGTTATACTAGAACACCTACACCCCCTGAGCAAATTAAAGTTGAACCTAGTATTGCTATGGTTAAAGATCTCTTGGTTGATAATATTGATGGGCATGTTATTTATTTCTGTCATGAAGCTGCTAGAATTGCTAAACCCGATAGTAAAGATAAACATAGACCCGTTGTTGGCATGCCTGTTGTTTTAGTTAAAATAGGAGATCATTGTTATCATGGCTTATGTGATATGGGTGCTAGTGTGAGTGCAATTCCTTTTTCCTTATATAAAGAAATTATGAATGATATTGCACCTGCTGAGATAGAAGATATTGATGTTACTATTAAGCTTGCCAATAGAGATACTATTTCACCAATTGGGATTGTTAGAGATGTTGAAGTCTTGTGTGGGAAAATAAAATACCCTACTGATTTTCTTGTTCTTGCTTCCCCACAAGATGACTTTTGTCCCATTATATTTGGTAGACCTTTCTTGAATACTGTTAATGCTAAGATAGATTGCGAGAAAGATATTGTTACTGTCGGTTTAGGGGATATGTCTCATGATTTTAATTTCGTAGACAACCCCATGATAAAGAATTTCCTAGTAAGGATGAAATTATTGGTCTTGCTTCTATTGCCGTGCCTCCTACTGATCCCTTAGAACAATATTTGCTAGACCATGAGAATGATATGTTTATGAATGAAAGAAGGGAAATAGACAAGATATTCTTTAATCAAGGGCCTATTTTGAAACACAATTTGCCTGTTGAAATCCTTGGGGATCCTCCTCCACCCAAGGGTGATCCCGTGTTTGAGCTTAAACAATTACCTGATACTTTGAAATATGCTTATCTCGATGAAAAGAAGATATATCCTGTTATTATTAGTGCTAACCTTTCAGAGCATGAAGAAAAGAACTTATTGAAAACTCTGAGGAAGCACCGTGCCGCTATTGGATATACTCTTGATGATCTTAAGGGCATTAGTCCCACTCTATGTCAGCACAAAATTAATTTGGAGAAAGATGCTAAACCAGTTGTTGATCATCAACGACGGTTAAATCCTAAGATGAAAGAAGTGGTAAGAAATGAAATACTAGAACTTCTGGAAGCAGGTATAATTTATCCTATTGCTGATAGTCAATGGGTAAGTCCTGTTCATTGTGTCCCTCAGAAGGGAGGTATTACTGTTGTTCCTAATGATAAGAATGAATTGATTCCACAAAGAATTGTCACAGGTTATAGAATGGTAATTGATTTTCACAAATTAAATAAAGCTACTAGAAAAGATCATTGCCCTCTACCTTTTATTGATCAAATGCTAGAATGATTATCCAAACATACACATTTTTGCTTTCTAGATGGTTATTCTGGTTTTTCTCAAATACCTGTGTCAAAGGATGATCAGGAAAAGACCACTTTTACTTGCCCTTTCGGTACCTTTGCTTATAGACGTATGCCTTTTGGTTTATGCAATGCACCTGCTACCTTTCAAAGATGTATGACTGCCATATTCTCTGATTTTTGTGAAAAGATTGTTGAGGTTTTCATGGATGATTTCTCCGTTTACGGAACTTCTTTTGATGATTGCTTAAGCAACCTTGATCGAGTTTTGCAGAGATGTGAAGAAACTAATCTTGTCTTGAATTGGGAGAAGTGCCACTTTATGGTTAATGAAGGTATTGTCTTGGGGCATAAAATTTCTGAAAGAGGTATTGAAGTTGATAAAACTAAAGTAGATGCTATTGAAAAGATGCCGTGTCCTAAAGATATCAAAGGTATAAGAAGTTTCCTTGGCCATGCTGGTTTCTATAGGAGGTTTATTAAAGACTTCTCTAAAATTTCTAGGCCTCTCACTAATCTCTTGCAAAAAGATGTTCCTTTTGTTTTTGATGATGATTGTGTAGAAGCATTTGAAATACTTAAGAAAACCTTGATTTCTGCACCTATTGTTCAGCCACCTGATTGGAATTTACCCTTTGAAATTATGTGTGATGCTAGTGATTATGCTGTTGGGGCTGTTCTAGGGCAAAGAGTTGATAAGAAATTAAATGTTATTCATTATGCTAGTAAAACTCTAGACAGTGCCCAGAGAAATTATGCTACTACTGAAAAAGAATTTTTAGCAGTTGTCTTTGCTTGTGATAAGTTCAGATCCTATATTGTTGATTCCAAAGTAACTGTTCACACTGATCATGCTGCTATTAAATATCTCATGGAAAAGAAAGATGCTAAACCTAGACTTATTAGATGGGTTCTCTTGCTACAAGAATTTGATTTGCATATTATTGACAGAAAGGGAGCTGAGAACCCCGTGGCAGACTTGTCTAGGTTAGAAAATGTTCTTGATGACCCACTACCTATTGATGATAGCTTTCCTAATGAACAATTAGCTATCATAAATGCTTCTCGTAATACTCCATGGTATGCTGATTATGCTAATTACATTGTTGCCAAATTTATACCACCTAGTTTCACATACCAGCAAAAGAAAAAGGTTTTATATGATTTAAGACATTACTTTTGGGATGACCCACACCTTTATAAAGAAGGAGTAGATGGTGTTATTAGACATTGCGTACTTGAGCATGAACAGGAATAGATCCTACGCAAGTGCCACTCCGAGTGTTACGGAGGACACCACGCTGGAGATAGAACTGCACATAAGGTATTGCAATCTGGTTTTTATTGGCCTACTCTCTTCAAGGATGCTCATAAGTTTGTCTTGTCTTGTGATGAATGCCAAAGAATTGGTAATATTAGTAGACGTCAGGAAATGCCTATGAATTATTCACTTGTTATTGAACCATTTGATGTTTGGGGCTTTGATTATATGGGACCTTTTCCTTACTCTAATGGGTATACACATATTTTAGTTGCTGTTGATTACATTACTAAGTGGGTAGAAGCTATTCCAACTAGTAGTGCTGATCATAACACTTCTACTAAGATGCTTAAAGAAGTTATTTTTCTGAGGTTTGGAGTCCCTAGATATTTAATGACTGACGGTGGTTCACATTTTATTCATGGTGCTTTCCGTAAAATGCTTGCTAAGTATGATGTTAACCATAGAATTGCATCTCCTTATCATCCTCAGTCTAGTGGTCAAGTAGAATTGAGCAATAGAGAGATTAAATTGATTTTGCAAAAGACTGTTAATAGATCTAAAAAGAATTGGTCTAAGAAACTTGATGATGCATTATGGGCTTATAGAACTGCTTATAAAAACCCTATGGGTATGTCTCCATATAAAATGGTTTATGAAAAGGCTTGTCACTTACCTCTTGAACTAGAACATAAGGCATATTGGGCTATTAAAGAGCTCAACTATGATTTCAAACTTGCCGGTGAGAAGAGGTTATTTGACATAAGCTCGCTTGATGAATGGAGAACCCAAGCCTATGAGAATGCCAAGTTGTTTAAAGAAAAAGTTAAAAGATGGCATGACAAAAGGATACAAAAGCATGAGTTTAATATAGGTGATCATGTTTTGCTATACAACTCTCATTTAAGATTTTTTGCAGGAAAGCTTCTCTCTAAATGGGAAGGTCCTTACATTGTCGAGGAGGTCTATCGTTCTGGTGCCATAAAAATCAACAACGCCGAAGGCACAAATCCGAAGGTGGTAAACGGTCAAAGAATCAAACATTATATCTCAGGTACTCCCATAAATGTAGAGACCAATATAATTGATACCGTAACACCGGAGGAGTACATAAGGAACACTTTCCAGAATGTTTCAGACTCCGAAAAGGAATAGGTATGTGGTACGGTAAGTAAACCGACTCCAAAACATTTCCAATGATAATTTTTCTCTGTTTTGGAATATTTAAAAAATTAGGAAAATTAAAAGTAGTCCGAAAGAGACACGAGGCAACCACAAGGATGGAGGGCGCGCCCTACCCCACTGGGCGCGCCCCCCGACCTTGTGGCCACCTCGTGTGCCCTCCGAACTCCGTTTTCTTGCACAATACTTCTTTTGGTCGGTAAAAATTCATTATATAATCTCCCGAAGGTTTTGACCACCGTACCACGACAAAATCCTCTGTTTTCGTTTTGAGCTGTTTTCTGCCAGAGTTTTCAAGGCCAGGCATCATGTCTTCCTCCCCCTTCAACAATGTGGACGACGATGCTTGGCTAATGAAGATGGAGATGAAGAAAGAAGAACTTGGGGAAACCAATGAGGGTGATAAGATCAAGAAGGCCGCGGAAGATCAAGTTCCGGCAGCAGAAGAAGAAGATCTCCTTCAACCATACTACAATCATCTTACCCCTACTGAAATTGAAGCTTTCAAGATTATTGAATTGATGCGTGTGCAAAATAAATATCTCACTCGCAAAAATATTCTGTTGCAAGAGTACATCACCGCACTCAAGGGCATTATTCGTAAACTGCAGCATCTCCTACGCTCGATGTGTGGCACTACTTCATCAACAACTCCATCATCACCACCTCCGAAGAAAGAGATCTAAATACATGTGTATGGGCACTCCCCTTGGCAACTGCCAAGCTTGGGGGAGGTGCCCCGGTATCGTATCACCATCACACCTTTACTTTTATCATTTTTCTTAGTTCGATACTTTTGGTTATATCTTGATCTAGTAGAATAAAGTTTTAGTATGATCTAGCTATGAGTTTTGTTTTGATCTCTATCTATGTAATCGAGTCCGTGAGTTATATAATAAAGAGTAGTTTTTAGTTAAGGGCTTTGTTTTCTTGCTATGATCTTGAGGGAATAAAATAATAAAAAGATATTATATTGATCTTATGGAGAGTAATGACTTCACATATAAAGAGTATGATGAATAAAATTTGTTGGGAGTTGACAAACATAGTTTTGGTCATTGTTGCAATTAATAGTAAGTAATAAAGAAAGAGAGGCTTCACATATAAATATACTATCTTGGACATCTTTTGTAATTGTGAGCACTCATTAAAATATGACATGCTAAAAAGTTGATGTTGGACAAGGAAGACAACATAATGGGTTATGTTTTCTTATATCCGAATAGAAGTTATATTGTCATGGATCCTCCAACATGTTGAGCTTGCCTTTCCCTCTCATGCTAGCCAAATTCTTTGCACCAAGTAGAGATACTACTTGTGCTTCCAAACATCCCTAAACCCAGTTTTGCCATGAGAGTCCACCATACCTACCTATGGATTGAGTAAGATCCTTCAAGTAAGTTGTCATTGGTGCAAGCAATAAAAATTGCTCTCTAAATATGTATGATCTATTAGTGTGAAGAAAATAAGCTTTATACGAACTTGTGAAATGGAAGAAATAAAAGCGACGGACTACACAATAAAGTTCTTTATCACAAGCGGCAATATAAAGTGACGTTCTTTTGCATTAAGATTTTGTGCATCCAACCATAAAAGCGCATGACAACCTCTGCTTCCCTCTGCGAAGGGCCTATCTTTTACTTTTATCTTCTACCCTTATACAAGAGTCATGGTGATCTTCACCTTTCCTTTTTACACTTTTTCCTTTGGCAAGCACTATGTGTTGGAGAAAGATCCAGATATATATATCCACTCGGATGTAGGTTATCATAAAGTATTATTGTTGACATTACCCTTGAGGTAAAAGGTTGGGAGGCAAAACTATAAGCCCCTATCTTTCTCTGTGTCCGATGGAAGCTTTGAACCCATAAGTATCACGTGAGTGTTAGCAATTGTGAAAGACTAAATGATAGTTGAGTATGTGGACTTGCTGAAAAGCTCTTATATTGACTCTTTCCGACGTTATGATAAATTGCAATTGCTTCAATGACTGAGATCATAGTTTGTTAGTTTTCAATGAAGTTTTTGATTCATACTTTACCTTGTGAATGAATTGTTACTTTGGCATAAGAAATTATATGACAATATATGTTGCTGTTCTAAAGATGATCATGATGCCCTCATGTCCGTATATTATTTTATCGACACCTCTATCTCTAAACATGTGGACATATTTTTCGATATCGATTTTCGCTTGAGGACAAGCGAGGTCTAAGCTTGGGGGAGTTGATACGTCCATTTTGCATCATGCTTTTATATCAATATTTATTGCATTATGGGCTGTTATTACACATTATGGCATAATACTTATGCCTTTTCTCTCTTATTTTACAAGGTTTACATGAAGAGGGAGAATGCTGGCAGCTGGAATTCTGAGCTGGAAAAGGAGCAAATATTATAGACCTATTTTGCACAACTCCAAAAGTCCTGAAACTTCACGGAGAGTCATTTTGGATTTAATAAAAAATCTTGGGCGAAGAAAGTACTAGAGGGGGGCCACCTGCCATCCACAAGGGTGGAGGGCGCGCCCCCCGTCCTTGTGGGCCACCTGGCAGGCCCCCGACGCCCATCTTCTGCTATATGGTGTGTTTTGACCTAGAAAAAATAAGAAGAAAGCTTTCGGGACGAAGCACCGCCGTCTCGAGGCAAAACCTGGGAAGAACCAATCTAGGGCTCCGGCAGAGCTGTTCTGCCGAGGAAACATCTCTCCCGGAGGGGGAAATCATCACCATCGTCATCACCATCGATCCTCTCATCGAGAGGGGGTCAATCTCCATCAACATCTTCACCAGCACCATCTCCTCTCAAACCCTTGTTCATCTCTTGTATCCGATCTTCGTCTCAAAACCTCAGATTGGTACCTGTGGGTTGCTAGTAGTGTTGATTACTCCTTGTAGTTGATGCTAGTTGGTTTATTCGGTGGAAGATCATTTGTTCAGATCCTTAATGATAATTAATACTCCTCTGATTATGAACATGAATATGCTTTGTGAGTAGTTACGTTTGTTCCTGAGGACATGGGAGAAGTCTTGTTATAAGTAATCATGTGAATTTGGTATTCGTTCGATATTTTGATGAGATGTATGTTATCTTTCCTCTAGTGGTGTTATGTGAACGTCGACTACATGACACTTCACCATGATTTGGGCCTAGGGGAAGGCATTGGGAAGTAATAAGTAGATGATGGGTTGCTAGAGTGACAGAAGCTTAAACCCTAGTTTATGCGTTGCTTCGTAAGGGGCTGATTTGGATCCATACGTTTCATGCTATGGTTAGATTTATCTTAATTCTTCTTTCATAGTTGTGGATGCTTGTGAGAGGGGTTAATCATAAGTGGGAGGCTTGTCCAAGGAAGGGCAGCACCCAAGCACCGGTCCACCCATGTATCAAATTATCAAAGTAACGAACACGAATCATATGAGCATGATGAAAACTAACTTGACAACAATTCCCATGTGTCCTCGGGAGTGCTTTGCTTTATATAAGAGTTCGTCCAGGCTTGTCCTTTGCTACAAAAAGGATTGAGCCACCTTGCTGCACCTTGTTTACTTTTGTTACTTATTACCCGTTACGAATTATCTTATCACACAACTATCTGTTACCGATAATTTCATTGCTTGCAGAGAATACCTTGCTGAAAACCGCTTGTCATTTCCTTCTGCTCCTCGTTGGATTCGACACTCTTACTTATCGAAAGGACAACGATAGATCCCCTATACTTGTGGGTCGTCACAGCCTAGCTCGAAGAACGAGGAAGAAGAATGACACGCTAGTTTACCCAGGTTCGGGCCACCTTGCGGTGTAATACCCTACTCCTGCTTTGGGGTGGATTTGCCTCACGAGGGGCCGAGGAAGAACTAGTATAAAGGATGAACAAGCTCGCGAGGCTTGCTCTGGTGTCGATCTCCACCCATCCATCTATGGTGGTGGCTAACCTATATATAGCGGCCTCGGTCCTCTTCCCCCGAAATGAAGGCGGGAAGGGATCCCACAACGACCAAATTTGAAGGGGAACAAGTAGTACATCTTATCCTAAAGAAAGGTGGTCTTCGCCTACAAAAGCCTTTGGTCGTGATGCTGCGGTGGGCTCAGTGATGACATCCGTCCAGGCGGTCCTGGTCTTGTTGCACGGGAATGGAAACCTTTGGCTGATTCCTCGGGACCCCGCGCCTGCGCTTGCCTCCTTAGCACCAAAGAGGAAACCTGCTACTCTGCGCCCGCTGGCGCCCGCCTGGCCTTGGTCGACATGGCTTGCATCACCTCCACCTCATGAGATGGGTACCTGCATAGAAATCTCCTCTCCTTAGGAGCCAGCCTAGGGAGGCCGCTCCCTCCGGAGGTCTTGGCGTCGCCCGCCTCGCGAGGCTTGGCCCCATCACGAGGGTCTTGTCTTGAAGGTATTGTAGATGGGCCGTACCAGGCCGTCGATGGAGCCACGCCGCGGGCCGCAGGTAGGCAAGTCCGGGCACCCTAGTTCCCAGAACTCCGACAGTAGCCCCCGGGCCCAAGGCGCGCTCGGACTTGGCTTCGAGGCGAAGCCAAAGGGCAAGGGCGAAGCGCCGCGGGCCCCAATCGCCTGCGGACCGAGCCAACGTGTGGAGTGCTGCCCCAGGGAAGGAGATAGAGGCAGCGACTCCCCGGCGGGCCGGCGAAACGGCGAGGCCTCCGGGAATGAACTTGCCCTTGGCCTTGTCCGCGACTCCTCCGGCAGCAGCAGCACCTCGCCCGGACCAAGCTCGAGCGACGACGATAGCTACGAGCCACCGCATTGCCGCGCCCAGGCCTAGGAGGAGTAGGGGCATCGCCCCACCATTGTTGGCAACACTGCTGAGGCTATAGATCTTAGGTGTTTCTTCTTTGTTTTATTCCTGCACGAAAATCATGACGAGCCCCGTGGGGGTATGTAAAAACTGCGACACTCGCGCTTTAATGTTATCATTCTCTATAAGTGTCGTGTTTTGTGCCTCTCACTTTGGCATGGTTCCCCCTTTCATTCCCGCGGTAGCTTGGTGCTCTACGCCAGCAGGACCCAGTCCCCAGGCAGGCTTCGGCCGTCGCTGGTATGCCAGGTCACGATGCCGTGATCAAGGCTAGGAGGTGAGCGGCCCAAGGTCCGGTAAGAGACCCTGAGGCGCGATGCTCAGGGGGTCCCCTTTGGCACACAAGCGGCTCCCGAAAGACTGACAGGGAGGAGTTCTTGCCCGAGCGAGATTGCTAGAGATGAAGCATTGATCATGATGTTTACGCCCATGCGCGTGAGGTGACTTATCTTAGCGAGCCTGCGGTGATCCCTTTGTTGCGCGGATGGACTCCTCGTGGAACGTTAGGCCATGTCACCCTTCTAATGATGCCCCCTTTGCAGGGCTCCTACCGCCTTTATCTCCTCCACTTGTCTGGGCGCTGTACGTCCTCGGGTCCCGGCCCTCGAGCGAGGCTCAGCCGCCACTGGTATGCCAGGTCGCGATGCCGTGGTCAAGGCCAGGGGGTGAGGGCTCAAGAGCCAGTAGGGTCCCCTGAGGCGCGATGCTCAAGGGCCCCCCCTTTAACGTGCAAGCAAAAGGGACAGCGAAAAAAGAGTGGCCGGCTTTGAGGAGGTGCCTAGGAGGAGTTGCACCCCAAGGTGTTGGCGAGGCCGCTCCTGATCCCGGCTCCAGGGTTCCTGCGAGTTAGTCAAAGAAGAGAAACAAAGCACACAGCCGCGGTTGCTATTCTGTCGGTGATCTTTCCGCAAGAAGACGAAGGCACTAAAGACCAGGTGAGGTGACGTGTGCGGGACCGGCCCGGCCGGCCGCGAGCCAGAGCTCGGTCTCTTAGGTTTTTCAGTGCTGCAGGGACGGACCCGAGCATAGGCGCAGTGCCAGTAGACCCCGTTGCGGGATGAGCAAGAGGCGGGTTAGCAACGTGCAGAGGCCGCGAGGGGCGACTCTGTACATAATGGGACGATGGGGCAAATGTCGATAACCATGATAACTCGAGCATGCATAGCTGGTCCAGAGTACATGAATCAAAATGACGAAGCCACAGGGACTGGCCCTGACAGCTTGAGGATAATGCAGCCCGGGGGGCACCCTCAACTGAACAAACCAAAAAATCACCTGGCACCGTCGTCGCAGAAGTGTTGGAGTAGCTGAAGATACACGCTGCAGAGGTCGTTCCTCACGAGTCGGCCGGCTCCTGAGTCCCAGGAGGCTCTGGAGGCTTGGGGAGCCCGCGAGGGTCTGGCACCTCCTCTGTCAGGACCATCCGACGCCGGACCTCGTGAGCCACCAGGATGCCCTGCAGGTAGCGCTGGTGTGTGGCAGCCATGTTCAGCAGGCCGAACGGCATGCGGACATAGCTGCCGGGGCAGCCCCCACTCCGGCCAACGCGAGACGGCCAGAAGATCTCCTGAGAAGCGGCCCTGTTGAGGCCTGGGACGTTGACATAGACGCGCAGCTCGTCACCCTCATTAGGGGCGGCAGCTGCACTGAGCGGTGCGGGGCAGGGCTCGCCACACATGGCTCGTGCCATCTAAAGCTCTTCGGTTGCCTTGGTGATGAACTCCTGAGCGCCTGGCGCCTCACGCCCTGCGCCCTGCTCATGGAAGCGCGCATTGAAGCACGCCTCCACATGGTGCCCGAACGGCTCCCTCGTGATGCTGGTCAGGTCAGAGCCTCCCAGAGGAGAGCCCCCGAGCCTGTCCTGAGAGGGGAGCCGGGCGCGCCTCCCTATGCGAGAGGGAAGGGCGCCCCAGCAGTGGGCGTGGGGCCTGAGGCACGATCGTCGGGCGCGCCAACCTCCTGGCAGCCCTTGGGGAGGAGCTGCTTCTTCTTCTTGGGGATGGCTTCAGGAGGGCGAACTGCACCCTCGTCGTCAGAATTCTCTACTGCCGCAGCCTGGTAAGCGCGCTCGAGGGAGCACACCACTGCCTTCTCGTCGCAGGCGACCGTGATGATACCGCCGCTCCCTGGCATCTTGAGGACATTGTAGCCATGGTGCGTCTCCGCCATGAACTTGGCAAGGGCCGGATACCCGAGGATGGCATTGTACGGGAGGTAAATGTGGGCGACATCGAAGTCGATGAGCTCGGTGTGGTAGTTGTCTCGCTGGCCAAAGGTGACAGGGAGGCGGACCTGCCCTATGGGGGTGGTGGAGCCATCGGTCACCCCTGAGAAAGGCTTGGTGGGGAGGAGCTGGTCGTACGGCACCTCGACCGTCTCGAACGTCTCGACGAAGAGAACGTTGGGCCCCGCGCCGCTGTTGATGAGTGTCTTGGTGACGAGGACGTTGCTGATGGTTAGTGAGTAGAGCATTGGGAGCGCGCCAGCGGCGGCTCAGCACTTGAGCTGGTCCGTAGAGTCCAAGGTGATGGCGTACTTGGACCACCTGAGGGGGCGCGATGCCTTGAGCTTGGGAAGGGCCGCGTTCACCTCACAAGCGAACTACTTGAAGATGCGATGGTAGGTAGGGCCTGAGCGCCACCCAGGATGCAGGCAATGGCACGAGGCTCTTGGAAGCCCCCAGCCCCATCGTCTTGGCGGTGGTCGTCGTTCCTCCTTGGCGGCGGTGGTAGCGGAGGAAGGCCAGCGTTGCCCTGAGGACGATCCTCACGAGGTTGGTCCTTCCAGGGGCCGTCGCGAGGCTGGCCCTGCTAGCGGTCCTCACGAGGCAGATCACGCCAGTCCTGGCGGGGGTCATGGTTGTCCCAGCGACCACCCCCGCGGCCTCCTCCGCGGCCATAGCCACGGTCGCTGCGCTCGGGATGGTGGCCGAAGCACCCGTCGCAGATCGCCCTGAGCTCTTGGCAGTCGTTGGTGTTGTGGCTGTGGACGTTATGGAAGACGCAGAATGGGCAGCTGCCCTTGGACGACTCGGGATGGTCACAACCACGCTTCATCTCAGGTTCAGCCGCGAGCACGGCAGGACCCTTGCGCTTCACGTCCTTAGCCTTGGCCTTCTTGTCTTCAGGATCGACCTCCAGAAGTTCCAGGAGGGAGAGGCGACCATCCTCTGCCCTCGCGCACTTGGTAGCCATGTTAAACATCTCCAGAGCCGAGCATAGATCTTCATGCATGGCGAGCTCTTCTTTCATCTTGACGTCCCGGACGCCCTCAGAGAATGCCGTGATGATGGCCTCGTCCGACACCTTCGGGATCTTGAGGCGAACGTTGGTGAAGCGTTGTATGTACTTGTGCAAGGTTTTACCCGGCTGCTGCTTGATGCGTTGTAGGCCGCCTGCCCCAGGAGCACAGTCATGAGTGCCCTGGAAGTTGGCGATGAAGCGCTCGCGGAGCTCGTCCCAGGAGGAGATCAAGCCCACCGGAAGGTTCAGGAGCCAGGAGCGCGCACCATCCTTGAGGGCCATGGGGAACCAGTTTGCCATGACCTTCTCATTGCCGTTCGCCGCCTCGATGCTCAGCTCATAGAGCTGGAGGAACTCGGCGGGGTCAAGGCTGTTGTCGTAGCGTGGAGGCAGATCCGGCTTGAACTTGCCGGGCCAAACGACGCGGCGCAGCTCCGGGGTGAAAGCACGGCACCCCGCCGTGTTCACCGGGGCCATCCGCCGTGGAGGAGCCTGATCTTGGTGCCCGCACATAGCCGCCTTTGGCGGTGCACGGTCTTGACATGGCGGTGCTGGGAGCGCGCGCTCTTCTCCTTGGGGCCGCTGCACCACCTAGCAGCTTTCTTCATCGCGTGCTGGGGGTCTGCGCAGCAGGTCGCGCTGGGGAGCCTCACGCCTCGGCTCTGGGACCAAGCCGTGCAGAGGAGGGGGAGGAGGCGCGCCGTGAGCCACATCGCCCGCCAGGGACAGCGGACGGCGAAGCTAACAAGACAGCGCAGGGGCTTCGCCAGCGGCGTTGACGAGCTTGGTGATGCAGGCAAGCCAGTCGTCGTTGAGGTCGTTGGCCGGACGATAGCACAGAAGCTCGCGCGCCATGAGCAGCGCAAGCTGCGCGTTCGCCGGCCCACGACGGCCATGAGAGGATGACGCCGTGGCTGGGGTGGGTGATGGAGTCGCGGTGCGGCTGTCGCTCGGCACGGACGGAGGCAGTGACGAGTCCAGCTGTTCACGGGCAGCAGGGTCGGTGATGGCGTTAACCACCGAGGAGTGATACGTCTCCGTCGTATCTATTTTTCCTAACACTTTTCCTCTTGTTTTGGACTCTAATTTGCATAATTTGAATGAAACTAACCCGGACTGATGATGTTTTCAGCAGAACTACCATGGTGTTGTTTTTATGCAGAAATAAAAGTTCTCGGATTGGAATGAAACTTCGCGAGGATTTTTTATATAATAAAAGAGAATTTCTAGAGCCAAGAACCACCGGAGGGGGGCACCTGGGTGGGCACAACCCACCAGGGCGCGCCCCCCTCCAAGCGCGCCCAGGTGGGTTGTCCCCACCTGATGGCCCCGCAGACTCCAGCCCTGATACTATAAAGTCATATTTTCGGAGAAAAAAATCAGGGAGAAAGAATTATCACGTTTCACAAGACGGAGCCGCCGCCACCTCCTGTTCTTCATCGGGAGGCCAGATCTAGAGTCCGTTTGGGGCTCCGGAGAGGGGGATCTTCGATCTTCGTCATCACCAATCCTTCTCCATCGCCAATTCCATGATGCTCCCCACCAGGAGTGAGTAATTTCTTTGTAGGCTCGCTGGTCGGTGAGGAGTTGGATGAGATTCATCATGTAATCGAGTTAGTTTTGTTAGGGCTTGATCCCTAGTATCCATTATGTTCTGATATTGATGTTGCTATGACTTTGCCATGCTTAATGCTTGTCACTTTGGGCCCGGGTGCCATGATTTCAGATCTGAACCGTTTATGTTATCATCATTATATCGATGTTCTAGATCCGATCTTGCAAGTTATAGTCACCTACTACGTGTTATGATCCGGCAACCCCGGAGTGACAATAGTCGGGACACTTCCCGGTGATGACTGTAGTTTGAGGAGTTCATGTATTCACTATGTGTTAATGCTTTGTTCCGGTTCTCTATTAAAAGGAGGCCTTAATATCCCTTAGTTTCCAATAGGACCTCACTGCCACGGGAGGGTAGGACAAAAGATGTCATGCAAGTTATTTCCATAAGCACGTATGACTATTTACGGAATACATGCCTACATTATATTTATGAACTGGAGCTAGTGCCGTATCGCCCTAGGTAATGACTGTTATATGATGAATATCATCCAACGAATTCACCGATCCAATGCCTATGAATTCCTCTCATATTGTTCTTGCTAAGTTACTACTGCTATTGTTACTATTGCACTTGCTACAAAATCATTGCTATCACTGTTACCGTTACCATTGCTGTTGCTACTACTATCAAAACTATCATACTACTTTGCTACTAATCACTTTGCTGCAGATAATTAATCTCCAGGTGTGGTTGAATTGACAACTCAGCTGCTAATACTTACAAATATTCTTTGACTCCCCTTGTGTCGAATCAATAAATTTGGGTTGAATACTCTACCCTGTTGCGATCCCCTATACTTGTGGGTTATCAAGACCTTTTTCTGGCGCTGTTGCCGGGGAGCATAGCTATATTTGTTGAGTCACTTGGGATTATTATCAAATTATCACTATGAAGAATCTGAAGGATGCTAATACTAAGATTTTTCCCTCTAAGATGAGGGAAGGTAAGGAACTGCCATCCAGCTCCGCTTTAGATTCACCTTCTGTTATAAGTAGACTTGCAACACCACCACATGCTATCAATTCTGATATGTCGCAAGTTATTGATGATGCTACTTCTGCTATGAATGCTACTCATGATGATGCTAGTACCTTGCTTGATGATAATGTGCCACTAGGTGAATTTCTTGATGAACAAATTGCTAGAGTAAGACAGAATGAGATTTTTGAAACTGATGAAGAGCTTGAAACTGAAAATCTTGAAACACCTATTACACCTAGTTCTCCTAGATATGAATTGCCAAAGGTAACGGAAGGTTATGTTATGGATGAGGAGACAACTAGAGACATTCTTGCTTGTAAGGATAGAGATGATTTGGAAAAATTATTATGCAAGTATAAAGAAAAGACTTTGAATGCTAAAATGAAATGTGATCCTCAGTTTGCTACTTCACCTATCATTGTTGATTATAAGGATTATGAATTCTCTGTCGACCCAGAGTTAGTTACTTTTGTTGAATCTGATCCTTTCCATGGTTATGAAACTGAAACTGTTGTGGCACATCTTACTAAGTTGAATGATATAGCCACCCTTTTTGCTCATGATGAGAAGATTCGCTATTATTATATTCTCAAATTATTTCCGTTCTCATTAAAGGGTGATGCTAAGGCTTGGTATAATACTCTTGCTCCTGGTTGTGTGCGTAGTCCCCAGGATATGATTTATTACTTCTCTGAAAAATATTTTCCTGCTCATAAGAAACAAGCTGCCTTACAGCAAATATTTAACTTTGCGCAAATTGAAGAAGAGAGTCTCCCACAAGCTTGGGGGAGGCTTATCCAATTGCTTAATGCTTTGCCTAATCATCCTCTTAAGAAAAATGAAATACTTGATATCTTGTACAATGGACTAACCGATGCTTCTAGGGATTTCCTAGATAGTTGTGCTGGTTGTGTTTTCAGGGAATGAACTGTTGAACAAGCTGAAGAATTATTGAATAACATATTGAAAAATTATGATGATTGGATCCTTCCTGAACCACCGCTTAAACCTACTCCAAAGAAGAGAGGTATCTTATATCTTAGTCCTGAAGATATGCAAGAGGCAAAGAAATCTATGAAGGAAAAAGGTATTAAAGCAGAGGATGTTAAAAATTTACCACCTATCGAAGAAATACATGGGCTTGAAACCCCACCACCACCTAAGGTGGTAGAGGTAAATTCTTTACTAAAGTTCAATGAAGGTGATATTCCTTATAATAAACATCCTAGTCAATGCCTTTATGAGTTTGATAATTACATTAGAAAGCAAGACCACTTCAATGCAAATGTTATGAAACAATTAAAATACAATTCCGACATGATTGCTCGCTTGAGTTACTTGTTATTTAGAATCTCAAATGATGTTAGAGGTGTAGGAAAGCATGCCTCTATGGTTCAAACTCAATTAGAACAAGTTGCTAAATCTCAAAGAGAGTTGCTTGATGAAATGAATAATAATATCAATGATCATGCTGTTAGAGTAATGACTAGAGGAGGTAGAATGACTCAGGAACCACTTTATCCTGAGGGACACCCAAAAAGAATTGAACAAGACTCTCAAAGAGTTGACACTGATGTACCTAGTCCTTCTAAAAAGAAAAAGAAGAAGAAAAATGATAGGACTTTGCATGCCTCTAGTGAACCTGAAGTTAAAAAACCTCCTGATAATGATAATGAAGTCTCTATCTCTGATGCTGAAACTCAATCTGGTAGTGAACACTCACCTTCTGATAATGAAAAAGATAATGATGAGGTTCATGAAGACACTCCAACAAATAATAAAGAACTAGATAATGATGTTGAGATAGAACCAGCAGTTGATCTTGATAACCCACAACCCAAGAATAAAATATATGATAAAAGAGACTTTATTGCTAGAAAACATGGTAAGGAAAGAGAACCGTGGGTTCAAAAACCTATGCCCTTTCCACCTAAATCAACTAAGAAGAAAGATGATGAAGAATTTGAACGCTTTGCTAAAATGCTGAGGCCAGTCTTTTTGCGTACTCGCTTGACTGGTATCTTAAAAATGCCTCCTTATGCAAAGTACATGGAAGACATCATCACCAATAAGAGAAAAATACCGGAAGCTGAAATCTCCACCATGCTTGCTAATTATACTTTTAAGAATGGAGTACCTAAAAAACTTGGAGATCCGCGAATACCAACTATACCTTGCTCCATCAAAAGAAATTATGTGAAAACTGTTTTATGTGATTTAGGAGCTGGTGTTAGTGTTATGCCTTTCTCTTTATATAAAAGACTTGATTTGAATAAACTCACAACTACTGAAATATCTTTGCAAATGGCTGACAAATCAACTGCCATACCTATCGATATTTGTGAGGATGTGCCCGTTGTTGTTGCTAATGTTATTATCTTAACTGACTTTGTTATACTTGAGATGCCCGAGGATGACAACATGTCGATTATCCTTGGTAGACCCTTCTTGAATACTGTAGGGGCTGTTATTGATTGCAATAAAAGCAAGGACACTTTTCATATCAATGGTAATGAACATACGGTGCAGTTTCCGAAGAAACAATTCCAAGTGAATGGTATTAATGTTATTGAAAAATCTCCGACAATCACTATTGGAAGTTTTCAACTACCTCTACCTACTGCCAAAAAGAAATATGAAATGTTTATTGTTGGGGACATTCATATCCCCATTGAGGTAACTTAGTGTTTTACGAAAGTTCTTCGGTTTCATGCTAATCGGAAGTGGTTGTTAATAAGACTTGATCAACCTTATTAATGAATCATTTTTGAGAGGTATGAAGTTGATGAATTTAGTGAGCACTACCTTTTGTCCCTATCTTTTTGTTTTCTGTTTTTATTAGTTAAAAAAATAAAATGCCATGCCTTGCATGTTTTCTGAGTTTTCCGTGCAATAAAAAATGACCCAAAAATAAAAGTTCTCAGAATGAACTAAAAATTTAATATGATTTTTTCTGAATATTTAAGAATATTTAGTGCAAATAACATCAGAGGGAGGTGCTCCAGGTGGGCACAACCCACCTGGGCGCGCCAGCACCCCCAGGCGCGCCCTGGTGGGTTGTGGTCCCCACGTGGGCCCCCTCACTTATCCCTTCACTCCATATCATCACCTACCTCCAAAAAAATCACCATTGCTCTCTCTCTCGTGTTCTTGCTCTCAAACCCGCGGATTTCGATCTCTTTGCTCGAAGCTCCATTTCCGAAACTGTTTCGGGGGATTGTTGCTTGGTATGTGCCTCCTCCATTGGTCCAATTAGTTTTTGCTTTAGTGGTTTATATTTTGAATAATTAGTTGCTCTTGGTGCTGCTGTAGATGAGCTTGCATGTTGAATTCTTAGAGTTCTAAGTAGTTTGAATGCTTGATATAGCCTCTATGCATCCCTATGAGTAGTTGCTACCAATCTTGTAAAGTTTTGTTGAGAAAAATTTTGTGGACTAAAAATTTCAGAATTTTGTTCATAGGAAAAAGATGAGTATCTTTAGGAAGTTCGCTTCCAAGAAGAACTCCAAGGGAGTTATTGGGGAGTCATCTGACAGTGATCTCTGCACCCGGAGAATGGCGGAGGTACGGCCGTGCGAGTGGCCGCATAACCCATTCATGGAGGGAGCCGGAATCCGTCAAGAGTTGGCACAATATGCTGCTAATGCCGGCCTCACCGACTTCATCGCAGCTGAATGTGAACAATATCATCTCCTCACAAATTCCTTTGTGCAAAGTTTTCATTTCTTGAGTAGGAATAATCCTCCCGAGGTGCAGTTTAACTTATATGCTGAACCCCATCAGATACCACTTACTGAGTTTTGTGACATACGCATGATCCCTTCTGACGGGGATTTAGTAGAGCCTAGGCCCGCAGAGTTTGATGGTTTTTACCGCACTCTGGCTGTGGGGTATGAGAGAGGGGTATCGGCTATCACTGCCACTAGCTTACACTTTCTGGCTGTACATTATTTTGCTCTATTCATTGCAAAGTGTTTGCTTGCGAGAGAGAAGGTAGGTGCACTCAGTGCGCCTGACTTTGCTATTTTACGTCGTGCACTTTACAGCGATGACACTTATAGCTTGGGATCTATTGTCGCATGTCGCCTCCACATTAATAGATCCAAGGGTAAAATACATGGTGGCATTTATGCTACTCGCTTGGCGAGTCACTTTAACATTCAGATACTCTAGCATGATTATCCTTTACCCAAGGTTTATTTAGATTGCTCGGCTATGGCACACCACCAATTTATTGATGGCGAGAACACTACTATTGATTTTCCTTACAACCTTGTTTTTAGTGAGGACACTCCTGATATTATTCCATTGCCTGCACCTGCTTTGTTGGATCCTATTGCCAGGGGCGGATACATGATTATGCTTGAGGACATTGTCGCCTACCGGAACAATCTGGCTGCGGCACAGGCGGAGCCTCAGGAGTGGGACCCTCAGGTACCAGCTCCCCAACACTTCAACATAGGGCCCCATGGCTTCTTCGAGTGGTGATTACCAAGTTAGGCCAAAAGCCTAAGCTTGGGGGAGTACGTATTTCCACCGACATTACATTCATGTTCACACATTTCATTCCAGTTGTCGGTGTCCACACTTTTTCATTGTATTATCCATGCTAGATTTATTTTCTCGCCTTCTTCTTGTGTGTTTAAAAAACTTTGAGAAAATACAAAAATATTTCCTGCTTCTTTTTTATTTTTCTTTCTAGTATAATTAGCTGTAGTATTTAAAAAGAAAACCCAAAAAGATTTCCTTGTTCTTCTTTTTGCTTGTTGGGAGCTCTCCCGTGTAAATAGTTTTTCTCGTTTTTGTTTTTCCTTCCTTAAATTTGCTTTCTTTCAGAAAACCAAAAATTCCAAAAATATTTCAGTGTGTTTCTCTGAATTTCTTTTTATTGAGTCGTACCGACGAGAAGACCACGATGAAAATGTTGAGTGGCTCTCATATGCATTATTGTTGATCTAACAGAGAGCCCATGTTACCTTGTCTTCTCCTTTTTGAATAAAATGTTTGCAGATTCCAGCTTAGTCCACGGCACTCTTGCACTATTATTATTTTCATATTGTTTAGTCGTGCAAGTGAAAGGCAATAATGACGATATTTTATGAACTGGCTGTGGCAGAGAGAAACGGGTATGAACTCAACTTGTTCTGTTTTTGTAAATATGTTTAACCTAGTATCCATGATTCAGCTCATTATGATCAAACATGTTTGCAATGACCCTTAGAGATTATAGTTTATCATGCCCTACTTAAGTAGCTAGGAGTGGATAATGATTTATCTTGGATATCAACATTGCGTTAAAATGATTGTGATGTAGTATGATGATATGGTATCCTCCTCTGAATGTTCGAGTGGCTTGACTTGGCACATGTTCATGCATATAGTTGAATCAAAACCAACATAGCCTCTATGATATTTATGTTCATGGTGTTCATATCCTACTCATGCTAGTATCCAATATTACTTATGCATAATGCATGTTCATGACCGTTTTTGCTCTCTAGCTGGCCGCTTCTCAACCTAACTGCTAGCCTTCGCATGTACTAAGCGGTATTTCTGCTTGTGCATCAAAACCCTGAAACCCAAGTTATTCCAGATGAGTCCACCATACCTACCTATATGCGGTATTACCCTGCCGTCCTAAGTAAATTTGCATGTGCCACCTCTAAAAACTTCAAATAAATATCCTTTTTTGTGTGCCTGGATTGTTCATAGAGCGACAGGAGGTAGTCAGTATCTTCCATGCTAAGCGGGTTATTCTCATGATGAGTGTTTATTCACTCGTCCTTGCACGGGAGGGGCGGTAATAGGGATTCCCAGTCCCGAACTCAGATTGCAAATAATTAAATAAAACTCCCCCAGGACTGTTGTTGGTATGGACGGCACCCGTTGTTTCGGACAAGCCGTGGAGTGTGATTGTTGGTGGAGGGGGAGTAAACCTTTACTTTTATCGCTTGGGAAACGCCACTAATGTGTTTAGCATGGAAGATACCGATAACTAATGGTTGCGAAGTAAACAAGAAGGGTGCATTTCTCAAAATTTCATTTACCTCTATTTTAAAACTTGAGCTCTGGCACCTCTGCAAATCACTGCTTCCCTCTGCGAAGGGACTATCTATTTACTTTTATGTTGTGTCATCACCTTCTCAAATAAGCGCCAGAACCTGAGAGCACTATTGTCATCCTCATGCATTGTGTGTAGCTAATGTTGGGTGCATCATGACTGGATCTTTTCTACCATGAATTACATTGTTTAGTCGCTGCTCGGACTTTGGAGGTGCTCTACATTTATGTTTTGCGGTCTCAGAAAGGGCTAGCGAGATACCACAATTGTCATATTATATCATGGTTGCTTTGATAAAGTGTTGTTGTTTGAGATATCTTATTATTGCTCGCTAGTTGATTATGCCATTGATATGAGTTAATATAATTTTTAAGAGTTATTGTCGACATGGTTAGTTATAATCTTTGCTGCAAACCTGGGTGCTACTTAAGCTTATTTATGTAAACAAGAGCAAAAGAGTTCGTAAAAGTTTTTCTTTTTCACTTTCAGTTTATCAACTGAATTGCTTGAGGACAAGCAAAGGTTTAAGCTTGGGGGAGTTGATACGTCTCCGTCATATCTACTTTTCCTAACGCTTTTCCTCTTGTTTTGGACTCTAATTTGCACGATTTGAATGAAACTAACCCGGACTGACGCTGTTTTCAGCAGAACTACCATGGTGTTGTTTTTGTGTAGAAATAAAAGTTCTCGGATTGGAATGAAACTTCGCGAGGATTTTTTATATAAAAAAAGAGAATTTCTGGAGCCAAGAACCACCGAGGGGGGCACCTGGGTGGGCACAACCCACCAGGGCGTGCCCCCCCTCCAGGCGCGCCCAGGTGGGTTGTCCCCACCTGGTGGCCCCGCAGACTCCAACCCTGATACTATGAAGTCATATTTTCGGAGAAAAAAATCAGGAAGAAAGAATTATCGCGTTTCGCGAGACGGAGCCACCGCCACCTCCTGTTCTTCATCGGGAGGCCAGATCTGGAGTCCGTTTGGGGCTCCGAAGAGGGGGATCTTCGATCTTCGTCATCACCAACCCTTCTCCATCGCCAATTCCATGATGCTCCCTACCGGGAGTGAGTAATTCCTTCGTAGGCTCGCTGGTCGGTGAGGAGTTGGATGAGATTCATCATGTAATCGAGTTAGTTTTGTTAGGGCTTGATCCCTAGTATCCATTATGTTCTGATATTGATGTTGCTATGACTTTGCCATGCTTAATGCTTGTCACTTTGGGCCCGGGTGCCATGATTTCAGATCTGAACCGTTTATGTTATCATCATTATATCTATGTTCTAGATTTGATCTTCCAAGTTATAGTCACCTACTACGTGTTATGATCCGGCAACCCCGGAGTGACAATAGTCGGGACACTTCCCGGTGATGACCGTAGTTTGAGGAGTTCATGTATTCACTATGTGTTAATGCTTTGTTCGGTTCTCTATTAAAAGGAGGCCTTAATATCCCTTAGTTTCCAATAGGACCCCGCTGCCACGGGAGGGTAGGACAAAAGATGTCATGCAAGTTCTTTCCATAAGCATGTATGACTATTTACGGAATACATGCCTGCATTATATTTATGAACTGGAGCTAGTGCCGTATCGCCCTAGGTTATGACTGTTATATGATGAATATCATCCAACGAATTCACCGATCCAATGCCTACGAATTTCTCTCATATTGTTCTTGCTAAGTTACTACTACTATTGTTACTATTGCACTTGCTACAAAATCATTGCTATCACTGTTACCATTAACATTGCTGTTGCTACTACTATCAAAACTATCATACTACTTTGCTACTGATCACTTTGCTGCAGATAATTAATCTCCAGGTGTGGTTGAATTGACAACTTAGCTGCTAATACTTGCAAATATTCTTTGGCTCCCCTTGTGTCGAATCAATAAATTTGGGTTGAATACTCTACCCTTGAAAATTGTTGCGATCCCCTATACTTGTGGGTTATCAGGGAGGCAGAGCGGCGAGGGGCGACATTGCCCGTGGGTGCCGTCTAGGCGACACAAGCGGCCCGGCGCTCAGCACGAACACGGCGAGCGTCAGCCATTGGGACAGTAGAATGGCGGCGGAGCGAGTGGTGGGAGGGAAGCTTCGACACGCCCCTATCTGGCGCACCAAATGTCGGATTCAGGGCTCCGTAGACCCAAGGAAAGGTTCGAAATCTAGGGCGTGTGCAAAGAACTCAACCACTCCGGCCAATCGAACGCGTTGCCCTGCGGCCTAGCTCGAAGAACAGGGAAGAAGAAGGACACGGTAATTTACCCAGGTTCGGGCCACCTTGCGGTGTAATACCCTACTCCTGCTTTGGGTGGATTTGCCTCACGAGGGCCAGAGGAAGAACTAGTACAAAGGATGAACAAGCTCGCGAGGCTTGCTCTGGTGTCGATCTCCACCCCTCCATCTATGGTGGTGGCTAACCTATATATAGCGGCCTCTGTCCTTTTCCCCCGAAATGAAGGCGGGAAGGGATCCCACAATGGCCAAATTTGAAGGGGAACAAGTAGTACATCTTATCCTGACGAAAGGTGGTCTTCGCCTGCAAAAGCCTATGGTCGTGACGCTACGGTGGGCTCGGTGATGACATCCGTCATGCCGTCCAGGCGGTCCTGGTCTTGTTGCACGGGAATGGAAACCTTTGGCTGATTCCTCAGGACCCCGCACCTGCGCTTGCCTCCTTAGCACCAAAGAGGAAACCTACTACTCTGCGCCCGCTGGCGCCCGCCTGGCCTTGGTCGTCATGGCTTGCGTCACCTCCACCTCATGAGATGGGTACCTGCATAGAAATCTTCGCTCCTCAAGAGCCAGCCTAGGGAGGCCGCTCCCTCCGGAGGTCTTGGCGTTGCCCGCCTGGCGAGGCTTGGCCCCTCGCGGGGGTCTTGTCTTGAAGGTGTGGTAGATGGGCCATACCAGGCCATCGATGGAGCCACGCCGCGGGCCGCAGGCAGGCAAGTTTGGGCACCCTGGTTCCCAGAACACCGGCAGTGAGACGGTTATTCATTTAAATCAGAGAATAATGGTTGTTCTATTTATATGAGTAATATCTTTTATGGTCATGCACCCTCGAAGAGTGGTCTATTCTTGTTGAATCTCAATAGTAGTGATACACATATTCATAATATTGATGCCAAAAGATGCAAAGTTGATAGTGATAGTGCAACATATTTGTGGCACTACCATTTAGGTCATATTGGTGTAAAGCGCATGAAGAAACTCCATGTGGATGGACTTTTGGAATCACTTGATTATGAATCATTTGATACTTGCGAACCATGCCTCATGGGCAAGATGACTAAAACTCTGTTCTCCGAAACAATGGAGCGAGTTAATGACTTATTGGAAATAATACATACCGATGTATGCGGTTCGATGAGTGTTGAAGCACGCGGCGGGTATCGTTATTTTCTGACCTTCACAGATGATTTGAGTAGATATGGGTATGTCTACTTAATCAAACACAAGTCTGAAACATTTGAAAAGTTCAAAGAATTTCAGAGTGAAGTGGAGAATCATCATAACAAGAAAATAAAGTTTCTATGATCTGATCGTGGAGGTGAATATTTGAGTTACTGATACGTCTCATCCGTATCTATAATTTTTGATTATTCCATGCTATTATATTATCATTCTTGGATGTTTTACAATCATTTTATTGCAACTTTATATCATTTTTTGGGACTAACCTATTGACATAGTGCCCAGTGCTAGTTGCTATTTTTTGCTTGTTTTTTACTTCGCAGAAAATCAATACCAAACGGAGTCCAAACGCAGCGAAACTTTTTGGAGATTTTTTATGGACCAGAAGACACAACTTGGGCCGAATAAGTACCAGAGGGGGGCTCCGAGGGGAGCACAACCCACCTCCCAGGTGCGCCCTGGTGGGTTGTGCCCACCTCGGCCACCTCCCGCACCGCCTCTTTGCTCTATAAATATCCCAATATTCCAGAAACCCTAGGGGAGTCGACAAAAAACAATTCCAGCCACCGCAAGTTCCAGAAACCACAGATCCAATCTAGACACCATCACGGAGGGGTTACATCATCCTCATTGGTGCCTCTCCGATGATGCGTGAGTAGTTCATTGTAGACCTACGGGTCCGTAGTTAGTAGCTAGATGGCTTCCTCTCTATCTTTTGATTCTCAATACAATGGTCTCTTGGAGATCTATTTGATATAACTCTTTTTTGCGGTGTGTTTGCTGGGATCCGATGAACTTTGAGCTTAGGATCAGATCTATGTTTTTATCCATGAAAGTTATTTGAGTCTTTTGATCTCTTATATGCATGATTACTTATAGCCTCGTATTTCTTCTTTGAATCTTTGGTTTAGTTAGGCCGACTAGATCATTTTTTCTTGCCATGGGAAGAGGTGCTTTGTGATGGGTTCGATCTTATGGTGCTCAATCCCAGTGACAGAAGGGGAAATGACACGTATGTATCGTTGCTATTAAGGATAACAAGATGGGGTCTATTCCTACATGAATAGATCTTGTCTACATCATGTCATCGTTCTTATTGCATTACTCCGTTTCTCCATGAACTTAATACACTAGATGCCTGCTGGATAGCGGTCGATGTGTGGAGTAATAGTAGTAGATGCAGGCAGGAGTCGGTCTACTAATCTTGGACGTGATGCCTATATAATGATCATTGCCTGGATATCGTCATGATTATTTGAAGTTCTATCAATTGCCCAACAGTAATTTCTTTACCCACCGTATGCTATTTTTCTTGAGAGAAGCCACTAGTGAAATCTACGGCCCCCGGGTCTATTTTCTCATCATATATCTTCAGATTTTTATTGCTATTTGCCTTTTTATTTATTTGCATCTTCTATTTTCAGATCTATATTTCCAAAAACCCAAAAATACCTTGTTGCACTTTATTTTATTCGTGATCAATTTATCCAATATATCATATTTTTCTCCCGTCAACTCGGCAATTTCTGGCACCGTTACCCGAAAGGGATTGACAACCATTTAACACGTCGGGTTGCAAGTATTTGTTCTTTGTGTGCAGGTACCGTTTACGTAGTGTTGCGCGGTTCTCCTACTGGTTCGATAACCTTGGTCTCATCACTGAGGGAAATACCTACCGTCGATGTGCTGCATCATCCCTTCCTCTTTGGGGAAATACCGACGTAGTTCAAGCGCATCAGTTATGAGTTTGGCCTTCATTTAAAACAATGTGGAATTGTTTCACAACTCACGCCACCTGGAACACCACAGCGTAATGGTGTGTCCGAACGTCGTAACTGTACTTTATTAGATATGGTGCGATCTATGATGTCTCTTACCGATTTACCGCTATCGTTTTGGGGTTATGCATTAGAGACAGCCGCATTCACGTTAAATAGGGCACCGTCTAAATCCATTGAGATGACACCGTATGAACTATGGTTTGGCAAGAAACCTAAGCTGTCGTTTCTTAAAGTTTGGGGTTGTGACACTTATGTTAAAAGGCTTCAGCCTGATAAGCTGTAACCCAAATCGTAGAAGTGTGTCTTCATAGGATACCCTAAGGAAACAATTGGGTACATCTTCTACCACAGATCCAAAGGCAAGATCTTTGTTGCCAAAAATGGAACCTTTCTAGAGGAGTTTCTCTCGAAAGAAGTGAGTGGGAGGAAAGTAGAACTTGATGAGGTAATTGTACCTTCTCTCGAATTGGAAAGTAGCACATCACAGAAAACCATTCCAGTGATGCCTACACCAACTAGAGAGGAAGCAAATGATAATGATCATGAAACTTCAGATCAAGTTGCTACTAAACCTCATAGGTCAACCAGAGCACGATCCGCACCAGAGTGGTATGGTAATCCTGTTCTAGAAGTCATGTTATTAGACCAAGGCGAACCTACGAACTATGAAGAAGCTATGATGAGCCCAGATTCCAATAAATGGCTTGAGGCCATGAAATTTGAGATAGGATCCATGTATGAGAACAAAGTGTGGACTTTGGTGGACTTGCCCGATGATCGGCAAGCCATTGAGAATAAATGGATCTTCAAGAAGAAGACTGACGCTGATGGTAATGTTACTATCTACAAAGCTCGACTTGTCGTAAAAGGTTTTCGACAAGTTCAAGGAGTTGACTACGATCAGACTTTCTCACCTGTAGCGATGCTTAAGTCTGTCCAAATCATGTTAGCAATTGCCGCATTTTATGATTATGAAATCTGGCAAATGGACGTTAAAACTGCATTCCTTAATGGATTTCTTAAAGAAGAGTTGTATATGATGCAACCAGAAGGTTTTGTCGATCCTAAAGGTGCTAACAAAGTGTGCAATTTTTCTTGCCACTTTTTGTCGTTATGGATAGTTCTTCCTCTATTGCGTGCACCCCCAAGAATGAGGTTCTTAACTTTAAACAAAGGGAAGGGGAGAATTTAAAAGATGCTTGGTATAGGATTTACAATGCTCATAATAGATCTATTCGTAAGCAATCCACTATTGTTCTTCTTCGCTGTTTTTATGTGGGCATCACTACTTGGTATAGATTCGTCCTTGATACGATTACCGGTGGTAATTTTTTGATGTGTCCTTCTCTAGATGCTTTTAATGCTATGGGAAATCTAGTGCGTTCACCACCTCTTATGATTAATGAAACAAATTTAACTCTCGAGCATGTTATGGAAAAGTTAGATGCTATTGGAAAGAAAATGCTTACCGAAGAACACATTGAGAACTTGGATAAAAAGATGCATAATTTTGCTAGTAAAATTGGGTCAAAAGCGGGAGAGGTTCTTAAGTTGGTAAAAGAAAAGGGGATCGTAATTCATGAAAGAATTGAAGAAAGCCCGTCTCGGATCGATAAACTGGAAGAAATCTTTAGTAATCTAAGCACGGCTTTTGCTTCCGCTAAAACTATTGAAAAAAATCCCGTAAAAATTACCAAGATCACCCAAGTTACTAAAAACAAGGGTGAAACTTCTAATAAAGGAGACCTTAAGAAGATTAGTATTCACCCCGATTTTATTGAAGTGATAAGAGACCCTACTGGCAAAAATGAATTTCTCAAACTTGTCCCTAGAAGTATTGTTGTTGAAAATTTATATGCTAAATCTTTGAAGAATTCTAAGTGCTTGATTGAAGAGTTGGAGAATAAAGATGACAACACTTAGATCTTTGCATTATGCCTAGCTAGGGGTATAAAACAATAGCGCTTGTTGGGAGGCAACCCAATGAATAAAATTTATTTTTGTCTTTTTATTTCTGTTCTAGAGTGTTTGCACAATTATGTTACTGTTATGATTGTATTTTTTTGTGTTTTAATTAGTGTTTGTGCCAAGTAAAGCCTTTGGGATAGATTTGGTGATAGTTGATTTGATCTTGTTGGAAAACAGAAACTTTTGCGTCCAGTAAAATAATTTTAAAAATTCACATAAGCGACTAAAAATTCTGAATTTTTTACACAAGATTTATATACAAATTTACTATGCTTTGCTATTTTTTCAGAATTTTTGGAGTTACACAAGTATTAGAAAAATTTGCATCTTTACAGACTGTTCTGTTTTTGACAGATTCTGTTTTCTTCGCATTGTGTGCTTATTTTGATGAATCTATGGTTTGTATCGGGGGGTATGAGCCATGGTAAAGTTATAATACAGTATACATAATGCAATAACAAAATTTGAATGAGTTTTCTACAGTACTTAAAGTAAAGATTGGTTTTCTAATACTAACGGATCTCACGAAGGTTTTGTTGAGTTTTGTGTGATTGAAGTTTTCAAGTTTTGAGTGAGATTACGATGGATGAAAGAATAAGGAGTAAGAAGAGCCTAAGCTTGGGGATGCCCATGGCACCCCAAGCCATTATATAAAGATAAGCAAGCAACTAAGCTTGGGGATGCCCGAGTGGCATCCCCTCTTTCTTCTAACGACCATCGGTATTTTACTTGGAGCTATATTTTTATTCATCACATATCATGAGTTTTGCTTGGAGCGTCTTGTATGATATGAGTCTTTGCTTGTTTTGCTTTTTATTTTTAGTCAAGTATCCTTGCTGGACACATCTATTTGAGAGAGCCAAAATTATGCTATGATATGTTAGAATTGCTCTCTATGCTTCACTTAAATCTTTATGAGCTATGGAATAGCTCTAGTGCTTCACTTATATCTTTTTGAGCACGGTGTGCTTTAGTAAATTTTTTAAGAACTCTCATGCTTCACTTAAATTATTTTGAGAGAAGAAAAATTTTATGCTCATGTTCTTCACTTAGATTTATTTGAGCTATCAAAAGCAACATATGAAATTAGTCCCAAAGTGATAGATATTCAAGAGGGATTTAATAAAAACTTTCATGAAGATCATTGGACAAAATAAACTTGATTCTTTGTAATAGTTTTGCGATATGATGATAAAATATGTGAGTCATGTTGGTGAGTAATTATGCTTTAGTAAGAATATTGGTGTTAAGGTTTCTGATTCCCTATGCAAGCACGAAAGTCAATAGTTATGCAATGAAATTATATCCTACTTGTGGTGCATTATTCGGTGTTAGTTATGCTTAATGCTCGCTTATGAGATTTTTTGTTTCTTGGTTGGATGCTTCTCAATCTTTTGCTAGCCTTCATTTGCACTAAGTATGATCACTACTTGTGCATCCAAAATCCTTAAACTAGTTTTGCCATATGAGTCCCCTATACCTACCTATATGCGGTATTCTTTTGCCGTTCTAAGCAAATTTGTATGTGCCATCTCTAATTTTCAAAATAAATTTCTCTTTTGTGTGCTCGTACCGCTCATGAAACGGTAGGGGGTGGCTGATATTTTTCCATGCTAGATGTGTTATTCTCATGATGCGTGTTTATTCACTTGTCATTGCATGAGAGTACGGTAAAGGTATTAGGGATGCCCAGTCCCAAAATGGAAAATGAATTTACTTTATGTTGTCAAATAATAAATTCCTTGGAAAGTGTTGGTATGGACGGCACCCGTGGATTCGGTTAGCCGTGGAATGTGAAAGTATGGTGGAAAAAGGAATAAACTTTACTTTCTGTTTGGGAACCGCTAATGATATATCTAGCATGGAAAGTATTGGGAACTACTCGACCGTTTTCGTTGATAGGAAAAGCATGCCACCCAAAATGTTTTTACCTCTATCTTTTTCGCTTTGAGCTCTGGCACCTCTACAAATCCCTACTTCCCTCTGTGAAGGGCCTTTCTATTTACCTTATGCAATTTTTATTTTTATTTGAGTCTCCATCTTCTCTTATAAAGCACCAACTAAGGGGCACTATAATCTAACTTGAGCATTGGGTGTAGCTAATATGTGTGACGCCCCCAGCTCAATCGTGCACTAATCATACACGCAAATGCACAAGATCAAGCCTAAGGACTCACAGGAAGATATCACAACACAACTCTAAAACATAAATAAAGTCATACAAGCTTTATATTACAAGCCAGGGGCCTCGAGGGCTCGAATACATAAGCTTGCGTACAAGCGTCAGTGGAAGCATCAGATATCTGAGTACAGATATGAAACAGAAATAGAAAGGCCTTTAGAAAGGCGGGGCAAAATAAAACACTACGATCGAAAGGCGTAGGCCTCCTGCCTGGGACCCTCTGATCCTACTCCTGGTCGTCAGTCAACTCGTAGTAGTATCCATCCTCTGGGTAGTAGTAGTAGTCGATCGACGGGGCATCTGTCTCAGGGGCTCCGTCATCTTGGTCACGTCAAACAGATATGGGGAGAAAAGGAAAACAAAGCAACCGTGAGTACTCAGAAGTACTCAGCAAGCAAGGATCTACACTACATATGCAACATTTTCAAAGGGAGGCTGTATATGTGGACTGGGCTGCAGAAATGCCAGAATAGAGAGGAGGCCTAGTCCTATCGAAGACTAGCATCTTCAGAGGTCTTGCAGCATTAGAAGAGTATAGACAGTACCATATAATGTAGCAGTATCATTAAGTCTCAACCTCACCCAGAGATCCTTTCTCGACTCCCTGCGAGAAAGCAATCCCAGAGCCATACAGTCATCAACCTCGTCCGGAGGTCCCTTCTCAACTCCCTGCGAGAAGCAATCCCAGAGCCATAGTATCCAATTCTATTTGTATCAATCGGGATACAACTCCAAGTGTCCTTTACCGTAGGACCGGCTATCGATAGAAGTTTTCTTCCCTGCAGGGGTGCACCAACTTACCCACCACGCTCGCTTAACTCCGGCCGGACACACTTTCCTGGGTCATGCCCGGCCTCGGCCAAATGACACACCGCAACCCTACCTACAGCTCAGCAGAGAAGTCCCCGCCGGTCTACCTCCTAAGCGCAAGGGGGTCTTGGGCCATCGCCCCTCGCCCTCCGGGTCATTGCGTGCTGGGCGAACCAGGCTCCACCCCTCAGGATGGTGCCGGCCCAGCCCGACCGCAGTGCAGAACTGGACGTCTGACAGAGCTTTCGGCTGATGCATACGATGCAGAACGCCCATACTATGCCCACGTGGTGGTTAGTGCTATCAGGCCAGAGGCCCTCTCGGATCAAATATCCAAATCGTTAGTGGACTAGGGGCTTGCGGTAACGAGTAGAGACTCACGAAAGATGTGACCCCGTCACCCCGTCTTGAGGACTTGCGGCAAGGGCCAAGAATGCCCGGCCGCGCCTCGTATTCATCACTCGGGCACCATCCAGGCAACCCATCTTCACATCACATGCGGGTACCCCTCAGGGTCGACCCGCCTATCCAAGTAACAGTGTAAAGTCCAAGTATCCATGTGTCCATAACATCAGAGGAATCCGAGGTATCACCCTCGTTGAATTCCCACTCGATGTATCCGTCAAGGTGAACTCGGAGGAATCACCCTCGCTGGGTTCACACTTGAGGTGTTGTACGACGGCGTCGTTATCGGAAGTGGTGAAGGAGGAATCACCCTCGATGACCACGACCAAATAGCTACTCTACAGAGTTAACATCAGAAGTGCTACAAGAGGTTTCACCCTCGGCACTCGATAGTAACGCTGCAGTGTCGTTACAACTAAGGGGTGGTGATGTGCGGTGTCGGGGCCTGGTCTTCAACCCCGTTGATCGGATCTTCGGATAATCCAGCGGGGCAATCGGGATAAGTGGGGTCACTGATAGGTCTCTACCTAGCCTAAACTAAGCAGTTTAGGATATTCAGGTAAATATCAACAGCAGGTTACAATAAACAGGCTATGCATCTGAATAGGTTAAGTAGCAGCAGCAGCAATTCTAATGCAAACATGAGAAAATAGAATGGGCGATATCGGGATGATCAAAAGGGGGGCTTGCCTGGTTGCTCGGCGGCAAGGGCAAGGTCGTCAACGGTGGCGTCGGGCTCCGGAGCTGCGTCAGCCTCGGGGACGACGTCGGTGTCAGGGTCTACCGAGAGAGAAGAGGGGGAAGAAACAGTAAATACAAAGTAAACAAGAGCATGTCATGACAATACGCAGCGTCGGGTGTGTCCTAACGTATGGTTACACGTCACCGAGGAAGGGGGAATCCATCCGGGAATGTTTTCCCGGTTCCGGACATTTGTCAGACAGATGACCGAAGGGGAACAGTTCCATGTTTGGATAGTTAGGGAGATGTGGCAGACGAACGGACCGTGTATTCGGATTCGTCTCGTCGTTCTGAGCATTTTTCATATATAAAATATTTTCATCGGAGTTACGGTTTATTTTATATTAAATTTCAAAGATTTAAACAAATTCTGGAATTATTTAATTAATTAAATTCGAAATATCCGAAATAGTGTATGCTGACGTCATCATGATGTCAGCATGACATCAGCAGCCTGTTTAGTTAATTAACAGTAGTTAATTAGGTTAATTAAATCATTAAGTTAATTAAACTTAATTAGTTATTTCAACAGAATTAATCAGGTTAATTAATTAATTAATAATTATTTCTATTTTTAATATCTTTTTTTTCTTTTTTTAAACTTTTGGGAGTGGGCCCCGTTCGTCAGTGGCACAGGGGCCTTAACGGGGCGGGCGAACGGGCGCAGCCACGGGCGCCCGATGGGGCGAGCCCGGGCGCTGGCCGTGGCGATGTGCGGGCGCGGCGACTGCGCCGGCAGGCGGGGCCGTAGCGGGCGAGGCGGGGCGACGCCAGCTGCAGCAGTAGCAGTTGCAGAAGCGGGGAGGTCAGCGGTAGCAGCGAGCCGGGGCACGCGCGCGCAGGGCGGAGCGGGAGGAGGCCACAGGCGGGCGCGGGCACCAGCGGCGAGGCGAGCGGCAGCCGGGCGCGGTGCGGCGTCGGGACGGAGGAGCAGCAGTGGGCATGGGGCCACGCCGAGCGAGCACGGTGCGCGAGGCGAGCGAGGGAGGCCAAGGCCGAGGCCTCACCGGCGTCGTGGGGAGAGGGGCGGCGAGGCTCGAGGAGGTCCGACGAGGGGGAGACGGGGAGGCGTTCGGCGACGGCAACGAGGACGAGGCGGCGACGGGGTGACGGCGACGGGCGCGAGCGCGGCGTCAACGGGGCCGGTTGGGGTGGATCCCCGATCCAGATCGGGGGAGTGGGAGAGCGAGGGGCGAGTGGGGGGGCGAGTGGATAGGGTTAGGGTTTCTGCGTCGCTCGGGAGGGGGGAGGTATAGGGGACGGGGAGGGCCAACCTGGCTGGCTGGTTGGCCTGCTGGGCCGAGGCCCAGTCGGGGGAGGGGGTTTGTTTTCCTTTTACTTTGTTTTTTTTCTCTTTTTATTTTTATTTATTCTTATTTTCTGTTTTATAAATAGTTAGGCCACCAAATGACTTTAGTAAAACATGTGAGTTGCACCATTAAATGTTAGGCATTATTTACTACTGTCAAAAATTGTTTTGGAGACAAACGGAGTTCACACAAATTTTATATTAAATAAAATGTATTAAACCTTGCTGTTTTGGTAATGTTAGAGTCACCTAATTTATTTATTTATTGTTGGTTATAATTTTAGTATGGTCTCTGGAATATTTATTATTTAATGAACATTTTAGTTTCTAAGTTAAGCAACTTTTAACTTCCACTTTAATTTAATGTGAAGTTTGAATTAGGAGTTTAAATGCAATATGATGCAAATGATGATTTGGCACTGTTAATCATGCTGACTTGCCATTATCAAAAGTGATTACTGTAGCTAACCACTGGGGGTGTTACAAATCTCCTCTACTAACAAGAATTCTCGTCCCGAGAATTAAGAGGTAGAAGGAAAAAGTTCGGGGTATTCCGCACGAAGATTATCCTCGCGTTCCCAAGTGGCTTCATCTTCAGTATGATTTGACCACTGCACTTTGAGGAACTTGGTAACCTTCTGACGGGTCCGACGTTCAGCTTCATCGAGAATGCGGATCGGATGCTCCTTATATGAAAGATCATCATGCAATTCGAGCATCTCGTGATCCACTGCGCGGTGCGGAGATTCCTTGAAGCATTTATTAAGTTGCGACACATGAAATATGTCGTGGATATGAGAGAATTGCGGCGGCAATTGCAATTTATATGCCACCTGACCATGTCTAGCAATTATGCGGAAAGGACCAATATAGCGTGGAGCTAGCTTGCCCTTGATTCCAAAACGGTGAGTGCCTTTCATCGGGGTGACTCGCAAATAAGCTTGATCACCAGGTTGATAAGTCAAACCCCATCGTTTGCGATCATAGTTGCTCTTCTGGCGGTCCTGAGCCGCCTTGAGATTTTCCCGAACAATACGAACTTGTTCTTCGGTGTGTTGAATAATATTCGGACCCACGAGCGGTCGTTCCCCAGTTTCTGACCAATTCAGAGGGGTTCGACACTTACGTCCATATAGAACTTCGAAGGGGGCCATTTTCAAGCTGGCTTGATAGCTGTTGTTATACGAGAACTCGGCATACGGAAGAGATTCTTCCCACTTCTTGCCAAACGATATAACACAAGCTCGTAGCATGTCTTCAAGAACCTGATTGACTCGCTCAACTTGGCCTTGGGATTGGGGATGATAAGCTGAACTCCAGGTAATATGAGTTCCCATAGCTGTTTGGAAACTTTCCCAGAATTTGGAAGTGAAAAGGCCGCCACGGTCCGAACTGATCTCCTTCGGAATACCATGGAGTGATACAATTCTGGAGATATACAACTCTACTAACTAGCTAGCAGTGATAGTTTCCTTGACGGGCAGAAAGTGTGCAACCTTAGAGAGTTGGTCGATGACGACAAGAATAGCATCGTGACCCTTCTGTGACCTGGGAAGTCCTGTAACGAAATCCATCTGAACCTTATCCCATTTCCATAGAGGAATAGGAAGTGGTTGCAGAATTCCAGCTGGTTTCTGATGTTCTGCTTTAACGCGATGACACACATCACATTCAGCAACATAACGAGCAATGTCCTGCTTCATTCTAGACCACCAGTACCTTTGACGGAGATCATGATACATCTTGGTGCTACCCGGATGAATAGACAGCGGGGTATCATGTGCCTCCTTCATGACCTTGTCAGTCATGAGTTCGAAGCGAGGTACGACAATGCGGTTTCTGAAATACAAGGTTCCATCTTCAGACAGCGAGAAATCCCTGTACTTTACAAGGTGAAGGTCTTTCTTCATCAGATCAATTTCAGCATCTTTAGCTTGCGCATTCTTAACAGCTTTCTCAAGATCTGGTTGTATCACAAGGTTATTAAGAGAACCCTGTGGAACAATCCACAGATTCAGCTTGCACAGTTCTTCAAAAAGACAAGGTTGAGCTCGCCTAACCATGAGGTTGTCGCAATAGTACTTGCGGCTTAAGGCATCAGCCATCACGTTAGCCTTGCCAGGGGTATAGGAAATACCCAAATCATAGTCCGCAATGGCCTCCATCCATCTTTGCTGACGGAGGTTTAGAGATGGTTGAGTAAACAAGTACTTCAGACTTTTATGATCCGTGTAGATCTCGCAACGATTACCGAGAACGTAATGTCGCCACAACTGTAATGCATAGATCACAACAGCTAGTTCTAGATCATGTACCGGATAATTCTCTTCATGTGGGCACAACTGACGAGAGCCATAAGCAATCACTTTACGCTCTTGCATTAGGACACAGCCTAATCCTTCACGGGATGCGTCACAATAGATCACAAAGTCTTTGCGGGTATCTGGAGGAGATAGAACTGGGGCAGATGTCAACTTGTCTTTGAGTGTCTGGAAACTTTCCTGACATTTTTCTGTCCATTCAAATTTAACGCCCTTGTGAAGCAGATCAGTCAAAGGCTTAGCAATCTTAGAAAAGTTCTCGACAAATCGACGGCAATAGCTTGCAAGGCCAAGAAAATTTCTCACTTGCTTGACGTTCTTCGGAGGTGTCCAGTCAAGAATAGCCTGAACTCGTTCTGGGTTAACAGCAATTCCATCCTTGGAAATCACATGACCAAGGTAAGTTACTTCAGAAAGCCAGAATTCACATTTGGAGTATTTGGCATACAACTGGTGTTCTCGGAGCCTTTCCAGTACAAGACGGAGGTGTTCGGCATGTTCTTCCTTACTCTTTGAATAGACCAGAATATCATCTAGATAAACCACGACGAACTTGTCGAGGTAATCCATGAAGATGTAATTCATCAGATGGGAGAATGTGGCTGGAGCATTTGTTAAGCCAAATGACATGACAGTGTACTCGTAGGAGCCATAACGAGTAACAAATGCAGTCTTGGGAATATCCTCTTCACGAACACGGATCTGATGATAACCCAACCTCAAATCAAGTTTAGAGAATACCGATGATCCAGCAAGTTGATCATACAAATCATTGATCCGAGGAAGCGGATATTTGTTCTGGATGGTGGCTTGGTTAATGGGCCGATAATCCTGAACCAATCGGTTAGTTCCATCCTTCTTCTTAACGAAGAGTGAAGGTGCTCCCCAAGCAGAGGAACTGGGGCGGATGAAACCTTTCTTAAGTGACGTGTCGATTTCTTCCTTAAGTTCAATAAGGTGGTGCGGAGGCATCTTATAAGGGCGCATGACATCAGCAGCCTGTTTAGTTAATTAACAGTAGTTAATCAGGTTAATTAAATCATTAAGTTAATTAAACTTAATTAGTTATTTCAACAAAATTAATCAGGTTAATTAATTAATAATTATTTCTATTTTTAATATCTTTTTTTATTTTTATTTTTTTAAACTTTTGGGCGTGGGCCCCGTTCGTCAGTGGCACAGGGGCCTTAACGGGGCGGGCGAACGGGCGCAGCCACGGGCGCCCGACGGGGTAAGCCCGGGCGCTGGCCGTGGCGATGTGCGGGCGCGGCGACTGCGCCGGCAGGCGGGGCCGTAGCGGGCGAGGCGGGGCGATGCCATCTGCAGTAGTAGCAGCTGCAGAAGCGGGGAGGTCAGCGGCAGCAGCGAGCCGGGGCACGCGCGTGCAGGGCGCATTGGGAGGAGGCCACAGGCGGGCGCGGGCACCAGCGGCGAGGCGAGCGGCAGCCGGGCGCGGTGCGGTGTCGGGACGGAGGAGCAGCAGCGGGCATGGGGCCACGGCGAGCGAGCACGGCGCGCGGAGGCGAGCGAGGGAGGCCGAGGCCGAGGCCTCACCGGCGTCGTGGGGAGAGGGGCGGCGAGGCTCGAGGAGGTCCGACGAGGGGGAGGCGGGGAGGCGTTCGGCGACGGCGACGAGGCGGCGACGGGGTGGCAGCGACAGGCGCGAGCGCGGCGTCGACGGGGCCGGTCGGGGTGGATCCCCGATCCAGATCGGGGGAGTGGGAGAGCGAGGGGGGAGTGGGGGGCGAGTGGATAGGGTTAGGGTTTCTGCGTCGCTCGGGGAGGGAGGTATAGGGGACGGGGAGGGCCAGCCTGGCTGGCTGGTTGGCCTGCTGGGCCGAGGCCCAGTCGGGGGAGGGGGTTTGTTTTCCTTTTACTTTGTTTTTTTTTTCTCTTTTTCTTTTTATGTATTCTTATTTTCTGTTTTATAAATAGTTAGGCCACCAAATGACTTTAGTAAAACATGTGACTTGCACCATTAAATGTTAGGCATTATTTACTACTGCCAAAAATTGTTTTGGAGACAAACGGAGTTCACACAAATTTTATATTAAATAAAATGTATTAAACCTTGCTGTTTTGGTAATGTTAGAGTCACCTAATTTATTTATTTATTGTTGGTTGTAATTTTAGTATGGTCTCTGGAATATTTATTATTTAATGAACATTTTAGTTTCTAAGTTAAGCAACTTTTATCTTTCACTTTAATTTAATGTGAAGTTTGAATTAGGAGTTTAAATGCAATATGATGCAAATGATGATTTGGCACTGTTAATCATGCTGACTTGCCATTATCAAAAGTGATTACTGTAGCTAACCACTGGGGGTGTTACAATATGCAACTGTGTTTCATGAATGGATCAATGATTGAGCATATTGGGCTAGGGATAACTTGCTTTAGTGTTGATATTTTGAAAGACATGATTGCTTGTTGATATGCTTGAGTATTGGAATCTTCATGTCAAAACTAGACTATTGCTTTGAATCATACAAAAGTCCAAATGTCCATGCTACAAAGAAAAGAATATGTGATGAACATGTTAGGCAGCATTCCACATCAAAAATTCTGTTTTATCATTTACCTACTCGAGGACGAGCAGGAATTAGGCTTGGGGAAGCTGATACGTATCCAACGTATATATAATTTTGGATTGTTTCATGCTGTTATATTATCATTCTTGGATGTTTTACAATCATTTTATAGCAACTTTATATCATTTTTTGGGACTAACCTATTGACATAGTGCCAAGTGCCAGTTGTTGTTTTTTGCTTGTTTTTTACTTCGCAGACAATCAATACCAAACGGAGTCCAAACGCAGCGAAACTTTTTGGAGATTTTTTTATGGACCAGAAGACACAACTTGGGCCGAAGAAGTACCAAAGGGGGGCTCCGAGGGGAGCACAACCCACCTGGGCGCGCCTGGGGGCCCAGGCGCGCCCTGGTGTGTTGTGCCCACCTCGGCCGCCTCCTGCACCGCCTCTTTGCTCTATAAATACCCCAATATTCCAGAAACCCTAGGGGAGTCGATGAAAAACAATTCCAGCCGCCGCAAGTTCCAGAAACCACAGTAACCGTACTTTATTAGATATGGTGCGATCTATGATGTCTTTTACCGATTTACCGCTATCGTTTTGGGGTTATGCATTAGAGACAGCCGTATTCACGTTAAATAGGGCACCGTCTAAATCCGTTGAGATGACACCGTATGAACTATGGTTTGGCAAGAAACCTAAGCTGTCGTTTCTTAAAGTTTGGGGTTGCGGCACTTATGTTAAAAGGCTTCAGCCTGATAAGCTGGAACCCAAATCGGAGAAGTGCGTCTTCATAGGATACCCTAAGGAAACAATTGGGTACATCTTCTACCACAGATCCAAAGGCAAGATCTTTGTTGCCAAAAATGGAACCTTTCTAGAGAAGGAGTTTCTCTCGAAAGAATTCAGTGGGAGGAAAGTAGAACTTGATGAGGTAATTGTATGTTCTCTCGAATTGGAAAGTAGCACATCACATAAAACCGTTCTAGTGATGCCTACGCCAACTAGAGAGGAAGCAAATGATAATGATCATGAAACTTCAGATCAAGTTGCTACTAAACCTCATAGGTCAACCAGGGCATGATCCGCACCAGAGTGGTACGGTAATCCTGTTCTAGAAGTCATGTTATTAGACCAAGGCGAACCTACGAACTATGAAGAAGCTATGATGAGCCTAGATTCCGATAAATGGCTTGAGGCCATGAAATCTGAGATAGGATCCATGTATGAGAACAAAGTGTGGAATTTGGTGGACTTGCCAGATGATCGGCATGCCATTGAAAATAAATGGATCTTCAAGAAGAAGACTGACTCTAATGGTAATGTTACTGTCTACATAACTCGACTTGTCGTAAAAGGTTTTCGACAAGTTCAAGGAGTTGACTATGATGAGACTTTCTCACCTGTAGCGATGCTTAAGTTTGTCCGAATCTTGTTAGCAATTGCCGCACTTTATGATTTTGAAATCTAGCAAATGGACGTCAAAACTGCATTCCTTAATGGATTTCTTAAAGAAGAGTTGTATATGATGCAACCAGAGGGTTTTGTTGATCCTAAAGGTGCTAACAAAGTGTGCAAGCTCCAGCGATCCATCTATGGATTGGTGCAAGCATCTGGGAGTTGGAATATACGCTTTGATGAGGTGATCGAAGCATATGGTTTTATATAGACTTACGGTGAAGCCTGTATTTACAAGAAAGTGAGTGGGATCTCTGTAGCATTTCTAATATTATATGTGGATGACATATTGTTGATTGGAAATGATATAGAATTTCTGGATAGCATAAAAGGATACTTGAATAAGAGTTTTTCAATGAAAGACCTCGGTGAAGCTGCTTATATATTGGGCATCAAGATATATAGAGATAGATCAAGACGCTTAATAGGACTTTCACAAAGCACATACCTTGATAAAGTTTTGAAGAAGTTCAAAATGGATCAGTCAAAGAAAGGGTTCTTGCCTGTGTTACAAGGTGTGAAATTGAGTCAGACTCAATGCCCGACCACTGCAGAAGATAGAGAGAAAATGAAAGTCATTCCGTATGCCTCAGCTATAGGTTCTATCATGTATGCTATGCTGTGTACCAGACCTAATGTGTGCCTTGCCATAAGTCTAGTAGGGAGGTACCAAAGTAATCCAGGAGTGGATCACTGGACAGCGGTCAAGAACATCCTGAAGTACCTGAAATGGTTACGTCGATGCTAGCTTCGACACTGATCCGGATGACTCTAAGTCACAAACCAGATACGTATTTATATTGAATGGTGGAGCTGTCAGTTGGTGCAGTTCCAAGCAGAGCGTCGTGGCGGGATTTACGTGTGAAGCAGAGTACATAGCTGCTTTAGAAGAAGCACATGAAGGAGTCTGGATGAAGGAGTTCATATCCGATCTGGGTGTAATACCTAGTGTATCGGGTCCAATGAAAATCTTTTGTGACAACACTGGAGCAATTGCCTTGGCGAAGGAATCCAGGTTTCACAAGAGAACCAAACACATCAAGAGACGCTTCAACTCCATTCGTCAAAAGGTCAAGGATGGAGACATAGAGATTTGCAAAATACATACGGATCTGAATGTGGCACACCCGTTGACTAAGCCTCTTCCGCGAGCAAAACATGATCAGCACCAAGACTCCATGGGTGTTAGATTCATTACTTTGTAATCTAGATTATTGACTCTAGTGCAAGTGGGATACTGAAGGAAATATGCCCTAGAGGCAATAATAAAGTTGTTATTTTATATTTCCTTATTCATGATAAAGGTTTATTATTCATGCTAGAATTGTATTGATCGGAAACCTAAATACATGTGTGAATACATAAACAAATACTGTGTCCCTAGTAAGCCTCTACTAGACTAGCTCATTGATCAAAGATGGTTAAGGTTTCCTAACCATGGACATGTGTTGTCATTTGATAATGGGATCACATCATTGGGAGAATGATGTGATGGACAAGACCCATCTGTTAGCTTAGCATATTGATCGTTCAGTTTATTGCTATTGCTTTCTTCGTGTCAAATACATATTCCTTCGACTATGAGATTATGTAACTTCCGGATACCGGAGGAATACCTTGTGTGCTATCAAATGTCACAACATAACCGGGTGATCATAAAGATGCTCTACAGGTATCTTCGAAGGTGTTTGTTGAGTTGGCATAGATCGAGATTAGGATTTGTCACTCTGAGTATCGGAGAGGTATCTCTAGGCCCTCTCGGTAATACACATCATAAGAAGCCTTGCAAGCAAAGTGACTATTGAGTTAGTTGCAAGATGATGTATTATGGAACGAGTAAAGAGACTTGCCGGTAACGAGATTGAACTAGGTATGAAGATACCGACGATCGAATCTCGAGCAAGTAACATACCGATGGACAAAGGGAATTACGTATGTTGTCATAAAGGTTCGACCGATAAAGATCTTCGTAGAATATGTAGGAACCAATATGGGCATCCAGGCTCCGCTATTGGTTATTGACCAAAGAGGTGTCTCGATCATGTCTACATAGTTCTCGAACCCATAGGGTCCGCACGCTTAATGTTCGTTGACGATATAGTATTATATGAGTTATGTATGTTGGTGACCGAATGTTGTTCGGAGTCCCGGATGCGATCACGGACATGACGAGGAGCTCTGAAATGGTCCGGAGGTAAAGATTGATATATGGGATAATAGTGTTTGGCTTTCGGAAAGGTTCCGGAATTCACCGAAAGGGGTTTTTGATGTTTCCCGAAATGTTTGGGTACGAGAACACTTTATTTGGGCCAAGGGGTAAAGCCCACGAGGCTTTTGGAATGTGCAAAAGGAAGTTTTGCAGAGGCCAGGGGCCAGACACCAGGGACCCTGGCATCTGGTCCTAAAGTCCGAGTAGGACCCTTGCCTTTCGGGCAAAACCGACTTTGAGGAGGCTTTTACTCCAAGTTTGGACCCCAGGGCTCAACATATAAATAGAGGGGCAGGGCTAGCACCCAAGACACATCAGGATTCACTAAGCCGTGTGCCGGAAACCCATCCCCTCTAGTTTATCCTCCATCTAGTTTCTGTAGTGCTTGGCGAAGCCCTGCGGAGATTGTTCTTCATCACCAACCGTCACCACGCCGTCGTGCTGCCGGAACTCATCTACTACTTCGCCCATCTTGCTGGATCAAGAAGGCGAGGACGTCATCGAGCTGAACGTGTGCTGAACGTGGAGGTGCCGGACGTTCGGTACTTGATCGGGACGGATCTTGAAGGTGTACGACTACATCAACCGCGTTGATAAACGCTTCCGCTTAGCGATCTTCAAGGGTTTGAAGATGCTCTCCCCTCTCGTAGCTATGCATCTCCATGGATAGATCTTGCATGTGCGTAGAAATTTTTTGTTTTCCATGCATGTGAAACTAGGTGGTATGAATTTAGCAACAATATAATTAGCATAGTCAGCATACCAAGGAGTATTATGAGAAGCATTTATGAGAGCTAATTGTTCATCAGGAAAACTATCATCAATAGGTAGTGGGTCATCAAGAATATTTTCTAACCTAGACAAGTTGTCTGCTACGGGGTTCTTAGCTCCCTTTCTATCAATAATATGTAAATCAAATTCTTGTAGCAAGAGAACCCACCTAATGAGTCTAGGTTTAGCATGTTTCTTTTCCATAAGGTATTTAATAGCAGCATGATCAGTGTGAACAGTAACTTTGGAATCCACAATATAAGATCTGAACTTATCACAAGCAAACACAACTGCTAAAAATTCTTTTTCAGTAGTAGCATAATTCCTTTGAGCACTGTCTAGAGTTTTACTAGCATAATGGATAACATTTAATTTTTTATCAACTCTTTGTCCTAGAATAGCACCAACAGCATAAATACTAGATCCACACATAATTTCAAAGGGTAGGTTCCAATCAGGTGGTTGAACAATAGGTGCAGAGATTAAGGCTTTCTTAAGGATTTCAAATGCTTCTACACAATCATCATCAAAGACAAATTGAACATCTTTTTGCAGAAGATTAGTGAGAGGCCTAGAAATTTTTAGAGAAGTCCATAATAAATCTCCTATAGAAACCAGCATGACCAAGGAAACTTGATATCTTTAGGACACGACATTTTTTCAATAGCACCAACTTTAGCTTTATCAACTTCAATACCTCTTTCGGAGATTTTATGCCCCAAGACAATACCCTCATTAACCATAAAATGGCACTTCTTCCAATTCAAGACAAGATTAGTTTCTTCACATCTCTGCAAAACTCGAGCAAGGTTGCTTAAGCAATCATCAAAATAAGTTCCGTAAACAGAAAAATCATCCATGAAAACCTCAACAATCTTTTCACAAAAGTTAGAGAATATAGCAGTCATACATCTTTGAAAGGTAGCAGGCGCATTGCATAAACCAAAAGGCATACGTCTATAAGCAAAGGTACCAAAAGGGCATGTAAAATTAGTTTTTCTTGATCCTCTTGTGACACAGGTATTTGAGAAAAAACAAAGTATCCATCCATAAAGCAAAACTATGTATGTTTTGATAGTCTTTCTAGCATTTGATCAATGAAAGGTAAAGGATAATGATCTTTCCTAGTAGCTTTTTTTAATTTTCTGAAATCAATTACCATTCTATAACCTATGACATTTTTTTGTGGGATAAGTTCATTTTTATCATTAGGAACAATGGTAATACCTCCCTTCTTAGGGACACAATGAACATGTGCTACTTCTTGAGCTTGCGTTGGTTTTTCCCTTGAAGAGGAAAGGGTGATGCAGCAAAGTAGAGTAAGTATTTCCCTCGGCTTTTGAGAACCAAGGTATCAATCCAGTAGGAGACAATGATCAAGTCACCAAATACCTGCACAAACAAACACCAACCTTGCACCCAACGCGATAAAGGGGTTGTCAATCCCTTAACGGTTATTTGCAACGTGAGATCTGATAGAGATGATAAACAGTAAAGTAATATTTTGGTATTTTTGGTTTATGGAACGGAAAGTAAAATTGCAAAGTAAAAGAAATAGGAAACAGAAATTGTAGATCGGAAACTTATATGATGGAAAATAAACCCGGGGGCCATAGGTTTCACTAGAGGCTTCTCTCAAGATAGAAATTATTACGGTAGGTAAACAAATTACTGCCGAGCAATTGATAGAAAAGCGCGAAGTTATGACGATATCTAAGGCAATGATCATGAATATAGGCATCACGTCCGTGTCAAGTAGACCAAAACGATTCTGCATCTACTACTATTACTCCACACATCGACCGACTCCTGCCTGCATCTAGAGTATTAAGTTCATAAGAACAGCGTAACGCATTAAGTAAGATGACATGATGTAGCGGGATAAACTCAAGCAATATGATGAAAACCCCATCTTTTTATCCTCGATGGCAACAATACAATACGTGCCTTGCTGCCCCTACTGTCACTGGGAAAGGACACCGCAAGATTGAACGCAAAGCTAAGCACTTCTCCCATTGCAAGAAAAACCAATCTAGTTGGCCAAACCAAATCGATAGTTCGAAGAGACTTGCAAAGATATCAAATCATGCATATAAGAATTCAGAGAAGATTCAAGTAATATTCATAGATAAGCTGATCATAAATCCACAATTCATCGGATCTCGGCAAACACACCGCAAAAGAGTATTACATCGAATAGATCTCCAAGAACATCGAGGAGAACTTTGTATTGAGAATCAAAGAGAGAGAAGAAGCCATCTAGCTACTAGCTATGGACCCGTAGGTCTGAAGTAAACTACTCACGCTTCATTGGAGAGGCAATGGTGTTGATGTAGAAGCCCTCCGTGATCGAATCCCCCTCCGGCAGGATGCCGGAAAAGGCCCCAAGATGGGATCTCACGGGTACAGAAGGTTGCGGCGGTGCAAAAGTGGTTTTGTTGCCCCCTGGATGTTTTTGGGGTATAAGAGTATATATAGGCAAAAGATCTAGGTCAGAGGGGCTACGAGGGGCCCACAAGGTCGGGGGGTGCGCCCGACCCCCCTGGGCGCGCCCTCCACCCTTGTGGCCGCCTCGCAGCTCTTCCGACTTGCACTCCAAGTCTCCTGGGTGTCTTCTGGTCCAAGAAAAATCATCGCGAAAGTTTTATTCCGTTTGGACTCCGTTTGGTATTCCTTTTCTGCAAAACTCTAAAACAAGGAAAAAATAGAAACTGGCACTGGGCTCTAGGTTAATAGGTTAGTCCCAAAAATCATATAAAATAGCATATTAATGCATATAAAACATCCAAAACAGATAATATAATAGCATGGAACAATCGAAAATTATAGATACGTTGGAGACGTATCAAGCATCCCCAAGCTTAATTCCTGCTCGTCCTCGAGTAGGTAAATGATAAAAACAGAATTTTTGATGTGGAATGCTACCTAACATATTTATCCGTGTAATTCTCTTTATTGTGGCATGAATGTTCAGATCCGTAAGATTCAAAACAAAAGTTTAATATTGACATAAAAAACAATAATACTTCAAGCATACTAACAAAATAATTATGTCTTCTCAAAATAAAATGGCCAAAGAAAGCTTATCCCTACAAAATCATATGGTCTGGCTATGCTCCATCTTCATCACACAAAATATTTAAATCATGCACAACCCCGATGGTAAGCCAAGCAATTGTTTCATACTTTTGACGTTCTCAAACTTTTTCAACTTTCACGCAATACATGAGTGTGAGCCATGGACATAGCACTATAGGTGGAATAGACGGTGGTTGTGGAGAAGACAAAAAAGAGGAGATAGTCTCACATCAACTAGGCGTATCAACGGGCTATGGAGATGCCCATTAATAGATATCAATATGAGTGAGTAGGGATTGCCATGCAACGGATGCACTAGAGCTATAAGTTTATGAAAGCTCAAAAAGAAAACTAAGTGGGTGTGCATCCAACTTGCTTGCTCATGAAGACCTAGGGCAATTTGAGGAAGCCCATCATTGGAATATACAAGCCAAGTTCTATAATGAAAAATTCCCACTAGTATATGGAAGTGATATCATAGGAGACTCTCTATCATGAAGATCATGGTGCTACTTTGAAGCACAAGTGTGGCAAAAAGGATAGTAACATTGTCCCTTCTCTCTTTTCTCTCATTTTTTTATGGGCCTTCTTTCATTTTTTTGGCCTCTTTTTATTTGTTTATTTATTTTTCGTCGGGAGTCTCATCCCGACTTGTGGGGGAATCATAGTCTCCATCATCCTTTCCTCACATGGGACAATGCTCTAATAATGAAGACCATCACACTTTTATTTACTTACAACTCAAAATTTACAACTCAATGCTAGAACAAGATATGACTCTATATGAATGCCTCCGGTGGTGTACCGGGATGTGCAATGAATCAAGAGCGACATGTATAAAAATATGATGAACGGTGGCTTTGCCACAAATACGATGTCAACTACATGATCATGCAAAGCAATATGACAATGATGAAGCGTGTCATAATAACGGAACGGTGGAAAGTTGCATGGCAATATATCTCGGAATGGCTATGGAAATGCCATAATAGGTAGGTATGGTGGCTGTTTAGAGGAAGGATATGTGGTGGGTTTATGGCACCGGCGAAAGTTGCGCGGTACAAGAGAGGCTAGTAATGGCGGAGAGGTGAGAGTGCGTATAGTCCATGGACCCAACATTAGTCATAAAGAACTCATATACTTATTGCAAAAATCTATCAGTCATCAAAACAAAGTACTATGTGCATGCTCCTAGGGGGGTAGATTGGTAGGAAAAGACCATCGCTCGTCCCCGACCGCCACTCATAAGGAAGACAATCAAAAAATAAATCATGCTCCGACTTCATCACATAACGGTTCACCATACGTGCATGCTACGGGACTCACAAACTTTAACACAAGTATTTCACAAATTCACAACTATTCACTATCATGACTCTAATATCACCATCTTCATATCTCAAAACAATCATAAGGAATCAAACTTCTCATAGTATTCAATGCACTATATATGAAAGTTTTTATTATATCCCTCTTGGATGCCTATCATAATAGGACTAGTTTTATAACCAAAGCAAATTACCATGCTGTTTAGAAAGACTCTCAAAATAATATAAGTGAGGTGCGAGAGTTCATCAATTTCTATAAAATAAAATCACCGCCGTGCTCTAAAAAGATATAAGTGAAGCACTAGAGCAAATTTGCCTAGCTCAAAAGATATAAGTGAAGCACATAGAGCATTCTAATAAATCACGATTCATGCATGTCTCTCTCAAAAGGTGTGTACAGCAAGGATGATTGTGGCAAACTAAAAAGCAAAGACTCAAATCGTACAAGACGCTCCAAGCAAAACACATATCATGTGGTGAATAAAAATATAGCCTCAAGTAAAGTTACCGATAGACGAAGACGAAAGAGGGGATGCCTTCCCGGGGTATCCCCAAGCTTAGGATTTTTGAAATCCTTGAATATTACCTTGGGATGCCTTGGGCATCCCCAAGCTTAGGCTCTTGCCACTCCTTATTCCATAGTCCATCAAATCCTTACCCAAAACTTGAAAACTTCACAACACAAAACTCAACAGAAATTCTCATAAGCTCCGTTAGTATAAGAAAATAAATCACCATTTTTGGTACTGTTGTGGACTCATTCTTTATTTATATTGGTGTAATATCTACTGTATTCCAACTTTCCATGGTTCATACCCCCCGATACTAGCCATAGATTCATCAAAATAAGCAAACAACACATAAAAAAACAGAATCTGTCAAAAACAGAACAGTCTGCGAAGATCTGAATTGTTATAACACTTATGTAACTCCAAAAATTCTGAAAAATTAGGAAAACAGAGTAAATTCGTACATAAATCTTGTGTAAAAAATTCAGAGTTATTCCATGCTCTAGTGAATTTAAACAATTCTGGAACTGGATGCAAAAGTTTCTGTTTTTCAGCAGGATCAAATCAACTATCACCGTAAGCCATCCCAAAGGTCTTACTTGGCACAAACACTAATTAAAACACAAAACCACATCTAACCAGAGTCTAGATGAAATATTTATTGCAAAACAGAACCTAAAAAGCAAAAACAAAAATAAAATTGGGTTGCCTCCCAACAAGCGCTATTGTTTAACGCCCTTAGCTAGGCATAAAACGTGAATAGATCTAAGTATTATCATCTTTGGCATTTGGGAAGAAAAGAGAAAAATTCTTATCTATGGCATTTATCTTTCTGTTTTGTGAGAGCACATGGCCATTGATCGTAGAAGAAAGATTAAGCACATTGCAAAAATTTGCATCTAAACTTGCCTTCATCTCTTTGATTATTTCGTTTTGATAAAAACTCATAATGGCGGAAGATTCAACATCCTTTTCCTTGGGGTGCCCGAATATGGATTTCATCTTCTCATAAGTATCGATGGCATCCCCTCCAAGAAAACTGTTTTCAAAAATAGAATCCAAAACTTGCTTAAAAGAAGGGGGCAGGCCAAAATAAAAGCTTTTTAAGTAAACCTCAATTTGATATTGGGGCACATAGCTGGCTCGAATCCTCAACAGTCGATCCCAAGCATCTTTCAAGATTCATCAAGCAAATAACGAAAAATTCCGGGATCATCTTCATCAAGATTGAAGTCCTCCTCAACTATCCCAGTAAGTTTTTCCAAAGCATCATTATTTATAAGCTTAGAAAGGACAGATGGGTTGTCTAAGGTACTTGAACCTGGGAGAAAACCCGAAGCTCTTCTAGATTCGGCCATGGAAAAAGAGATGAACAAAAAGGAGTGCGAAGGAAAGGCAAATCTTTTCAAAAATCATTTTAGAAGTGGGGGAGAGGAAAACAAGAGGTGAATGGCAAATAATGTAATGCGAGGGATGAGAGTTTATGATGGGTACTTGGTATGTCTTGGCTTGGCATAGATCTCCCCGGCAACGGCGCCAGAAATTCTTCCTGCTACTTCTTGAGCTTGCGTTAGTTTTTCCCTTGAAGAGGAAAGGGTGATGCAGCAAAGTAGAGTAAGTATTTCCCTCAGCTTTTGAGAACCAAGTTGTCAATCCAGTAGGAGACAACGCTCAACTCACCGAATACCTGCACAAACAAACACCAACCTTGCACCCAACATAATAAAGGGGTTGTCAATCCCTTAACGGTTATTCGCAACGTGAGATCTGATAGAGATGATAAACGGTAAAGTAATATTTTTGGTATTTTTGGTTTATGGAACGGAAAGTAAAGATTGCAAAGTAAAAGAAATAGGAAACGGAAATTGTAGATCGGAAACTTATATGATGGAAAATAAACCCGGGGGCCATAGGTTTCACTAGAGGCTTCTCTCAAGATAGAAATTATTATGGTGGGTAAACAAATTACTGCCGAGCAATTGATAGAAAAGCACAAAGTTATGATGATATCTAAGGCAATGATCATGAATATAGGCATCACGTCCGTGTCAAGTAGACCGAAACGATTCTGGATCTACTACTATTACTCCACACATCGACCGACTCCTGCCTGCATCTAGAGTATTAAGTTCATAAGAACAGAGTAACGCATTAAGTAAGATGAAATGATGTAGCGGGATAAACTCAAGTAATATGATGAAAACCCCATCTTTTTATCCTCGATGGCAACAATACAATACGTGCCTTGCTGCCCCTACTGTCACTGGGGAAGGACACCGCAAGATTGAACCCAAAGCTAAGCACTTCTCCCATTGCAAGAAAACCCAATCTAGTTGGCCAAACCAAATCGATAGTTCGAAGAGACTTGCAAAGATATCAAATCATGCATATAAGAATTCAGAGAAGATTCAAATAATATTCATAGATAAGGTGATCATAAATCCACAATTCATTGGATCTCGGCAAACACACCGCAAAAGAGTATTACATCGAATAGATCTCCAAGAACATCGAGGAGAACTTTGTATTGAGAATCAAAGAGAGAGAAGAAGCCATCTAGCTACTAGCTATGGACCCGTAGGTCTGAAGTAAACTACTCATGCTTCATCGGAGAGGCAATGGTGTTGATGTAGAAGCCCTCCGTGATCGAATCCCCCTCCGGCAAGATGCCGAAAAAGGCCCCAAGATGGGATCTCACGGGTACAGAAGGTTGCGGCGGTGGAAAAGTGGTTTTGTTGCCCCCCTGGATGTTTTTGGGGTATAAGAGTATATATAGGCGAAAGATCTAGGTCAGAGGGGCTACGAGGGCCCACAAGGTAGGGGGCGCGCCCTCCACCCTTGTGGCCGCCTCGCGGCTCTTCCGACTTGCACTCCAAGTCTCCTAGGTGTCTTCTGGTCCAAGAAAAATCATCGAAAAAGTTTTATTCTGTTTGGTATTCCTTTTCTACAAAACTCTAAAACAAGGAAAAAACAGAAACTGGCACTGGGCTCTAGGTTAATAGCTTAGTCCCAAAAATCATATAAAATAGCATATTAATGCATATAAAACATCCAAAACAGATAATATAATAGCATGGAACAATCAAAAATTATAGAGACGTTGGAGACGTATCAACACGACTCACCCATCTACTATCAGCAATATGATAGATTATACCTGCTTCCAGAAGCTTTAGTATTTCATTTCTTACCACTTCTTTCATCTTCGGATTCAACCGTCGCTGGTGATCAACAACTGGTTAACATCAGAGGCTCTGTATTAATTTTATGCTAACATAGAGTGGGACTAATGCCCTTAAGATCATCAAGAGGATATCCAATAGCGGCACGGTGCTTCCTCGGAGTTCTCAATAATTTCTTTTCTTCATGCTCTGAAAGGTTAGCACTAATAATAACATGATATATCTTCTTTTCATCAAGATAAGCATATTTCAAAGTATCAGGTAATTGCTTAAGTTCAAACACATGATCACTCTTGGGTGGTAAAGGATCTCCAAGAGTTTCAACAGGCAGGTTGTGTTTCAAAACAGGCATTTGTTTAAAGAAAATCTCGTCTAATTCCTTTCTTTCATTCATGAACATATCATTTTCATGGTCTAGCAAATATTGTTCTAAAGGATCAGTGGGAGGCACAGCAATAGAAGTAAGACCAATAATTTCATCTTTACTAGGAAATTCTTTATCATGAGGTTGTCTACGAAATTTGGAGAAATTAAACTCATGAGACACATCACCAAAACTAACACTGATAGTTTCTTTCTCACAATCTATTTTAGCATTAACAGTGTTCAAGAAGGGTCTACCAAATATAATGGGATAAAAATCATCTTGTGTGGAACCAAGAACTAGAAAATCAGTCGGGTATATTTTATTTCCCCACACAAGACTTCAACATCTCTAACAATCCCAATTGGTGAAATAGTATCTCTATTAGCAAGCTTAATAGTAACATCAATATCTTCTATTTTAGCAGGTGCAATATCATTCATAATTTCTTGATATAACGTAAAAGGGATTGCACTCACACTAGCACCCAAATCACATAATCCATTATAACAGTGATCTCCTATTTTAACAGAGACAACAGGCATGCCAACAACATGTCTATGTTTATCTTTTTCATCGGGTTTAGCAATTCTAGCAGCTTCATCACTGAAATAAATAAACATGCCCATTAATATTATCGACCAAGAGATCTTTAACCATAGCAATACTAGGTTCAACTTTAATTTGTTCAGGGGCTGTAGGTGTTCTAGCATAACTCTTACGGACTACAGCTGAAGCTTTAGCATGTTCTTTTATCCTAACAGGAAAAGGTGGTTTCTCAGTATAAGCAGTAGGGATAACAGGATCAACATTATAAGTAATTGTTTCTTCTTCAGCCTTAATGGGTTCTACTATTTTTATTTCAATGGGAGGATGATATTTAAACCACTTATCCTTAGGGAGATCAACATGAGTAGCAAAATATTCACAGAAAGAAGCTACTATCTCAGAGTCAAGTTCATATTTTGTGCTAAACTCACGAAAAGCATCGATATCCATAAAAGATTTAACACAATCAAATTCAAGCTTTATACCTGACTCCTTACCTTCGTCGAGCTCCCAATTTTTAGAGTTGCGTTTAATTCTTTCTTTCCAAGAGATCCCATTTGAATTCAATAGTCTTCTTCATAAAAGAATCAGTATAAGAAGTATCGAGCATGGGTTGATCATTACGAGAAAGCCGAGCATAAAAATTCTGAATAATAATTTCTCTTGAGAGCTCATGATTGGGGCATGAATATAACATTGACTTAAGCCTCCCCCAAACTTGAGCGATACTTTCTCCTTCACGAGGCCAAAAATTATATATATAATTCCGATCACGATGAACCAGATGCATAGGATAAAACTTCTGATGAAATTCCAATTTCAATCGGTTGTAATTCCAAGATCCAATATCATCACATAGCTTATACCATGTCAATGCCTTTCCCTTCAAAGATAAAGGAAAGACCTTCCTCTTGACTTCATCTCCGGGCAAACCTGCAAGCTTAAATAATCCACAAACTTCATCCACAAAGATTAAATGCATATCAGGATGTAGTGTTCCATCTCCCGCATAAGGATTAGCTAGCAATTTCTCTATCATACCCGAAGGAATTTCATAATAAATATTTTCAGTAGGTTGATGAGAAACTCTTCGTTCTTACGGTCGAGGTGAAGATACCCCGAACAAGCCCCTCAAAGGATGATTTTCCATAGTGACAAGTGACAATAAATTTCATCACGTAATATAAATGTTTCCTTACCAAATTCCACTCGCCAAAGGCGCTTCACTCTCCGGCAACGGCGCCAGAAAGGAGTCTTGATGACCCACAAGTATAGGGGATCTATCGTAGTCCTTTCGATAAGTAAGAGTGTCAAACTCAACAAGGAGCAGAAGGAAATGACAAGCGGTTTTCAGCAAGGTATTTTCTCCAAGCACTGAAATTATCAGTAACAGATAGTTTTGTGATAAGATAATTCAATGGGTACCAAGTAACAAGTGTAAGAAAGGTGAAGGAAGGTGGCCCAATCCTTTTTATAGCAAAGGACAAGCCTGAACGAACTCTTATATGAAGCAAAGCGCTCCCGAGGACACATGGGAATTACTGTCAAGTTAGTTTTCATCATGCTCGTATGATTCGCGTTCGTTACTTTGATAATTTGATATGTGGGTGGACCGGTGCTTGGGTGCTGTCCTTACTTGGATAAGCCTCCCACTTATGATTAACCCCTCTCGCAAGCATCCGCAACTATGAAAGAACAATTAAGATAAATCTAACCATAGCATGAAACATGTGGATCCAGAACAGCCCCTTACGAAGCAACGCATAAACTAGGGTTTAAGCTTCTGTCACTCTAGCAACCCATCATCTACTTATTACTTCCCAATGCCTTCCCCTAGGCCCAAATTATGGTGAAGTGTCATGTTGTTGACGTTCACATAACACCACTAGAGGAAAGACAACATACATCTCATCAAAATATCGAACGAATACCAAATTCACATGATTACTTACAACAAGACTTCTACCATGTCCTCAGGAACAAAAGTAACTACTCACAAAGCATGTTCATGTTCAAGATCAGAGGGGTATTGAATATCTTTAAGGATCTGAACATATGATCTTCCACCAAATAAACCAACTAGCATCAACTACAAGGAGTAATCAACACTACTAGCAACCCACAGGTACCAATCTGAAGTTCTGAAGCAAAGATTGAATACAAAAGATGAACTACGGTTTGGAGAGGAGATGGTGCTGATGAAGATGTTGATGGAGATTAACCCTCCCTTGATGAGAGGATCATTGGTGATGACGATGGCTTCGATTTCCCCCTCCGGGAGGGAAGATTCCCCAGCAGAACAGCTCCGCCAGAGCCCTAGATTGCTTCTGCCCAGGTTCCGCCTCAAGACGGCGGCGCTTCGTCCTGAAAGCTCTCTTATGATTTTTTCCAGGTCAAAAGACTCCATATAGCAGAAGATGGGCACCGGAGACCTGCCAGGGGGCCCACAAGCCCTGGGGGGTAGGGCGTGCCCCCAAGGCTTGTGGCCACCTGGTGGGTCCCCTGTGGTAGTTTCTTCACCCAATAATTTTTATATATTCCAAAATAATTCTCTGTAATATTTTAGGACTTTTGGAGTTGTGCAGAATAGGTCTCTCAGATTTGCTCCTTCCCAGTCTAGAATTCCAGCTGCCGGCATTCTCCCTCTTCATGTAAATCTTGTAAAATAAGAGAGAAAAGGCATAAGTATTGTACCATAATGTGAAATAACAATCCATAATGCAATAAATATTGATATAAAAACATGATGCAAAATGGACGTATCAATGATGAACCCCTCTGTGATCGTGTTCCCCTCTGGCAAGGTGCCGGAATAGGGCTCTAGATTGGATCTCGTGGTTCTAGAACTTGCGGCGGTTGGAATTGTGTTTCGTCGAATCCTCTAGGGTTTCTGGAATATTTGGGTATTTATAGAGCTAAGAGGCGGTGGAAAGGACCTCCGTGGGCCCCACCACCCATCAGGGCGCACCAGGGGCCTCTGGCGCGCCCAGGTGGGTGGTGGTCCGCACGGGCCTTCCCTCGTGCACTTCCTTGGCTCCCAAGTTATCTTCTGGGCAAAAAAAATCTCCAAAAAGTTTCGCTACGTTTGGACTCTGTTTGATATGGATATTCTACGAAGTAAAAAACAAGCAAAAAACAGCAACTGGCACTAGGCACTATGTCAATAGGTTAGTCCCAAAAAATGATATAAAGTTGCTATAAAATGTATGTAAAATATCCAAGAATGATAATATAACAGCAGGGAACAATAAAAAATTATAGATACGTTGGAGACGTATCAGGTGTGAGCATGACTGGATGTTTTCTACCCTCAATTACAATGTTTAGTCATTGCTTGAACTTCAGAGGTGCTCTGCATTTATATTTTGCGGTCTCAAAACGGCTAGCGAGATACCACTCTATCATATTGTATGATGGTTATTTTGACAAAGTGTTGGCATTCGAGATATATTATTGCTCGCTAGTTGATTATGTTATTGTGAGTAAAGATGGATTCTAAGTATTATCATGCGTGTGGTCAGTTCATGATCTTGGATGAAAACTTGATTGCTAGATAAGCTTATATACAGCAACAAGAAAAAATGAGTTTGTAAAAGTTTTTCTTTTTCACTTTTCAGTTTGTCAACTGAATTGCTTGAGGACAAGCAATGAGTTAAGCTTGGGGAGTTGATACGTCTTCAATGTATCTACTTTTTCAAACACTTTTTCTCTTGTTTCAGACTCTAATTTGCATGATTTGAATGAAATTAACCTGGACTGGTGCTATTTTCAGCAGAACTACCTTGATATTATTTTTGTGTTCAAATAAAAGTTCTCGGAGTTGGACAAAACTTTACGGAGAGTTTTTGTGAAATATACACTGGTGCAGAGACATGCTATACAAACGGTTTTTACCCCCTTTCCGCGATGGAGTTTTAAACCGTCGCCTAGTCAGTGTGTGCGATAGGGGGGTCCTTCCCACATGACCCAGAAACCGTCGGGGATAGGCCCTCCGGTCACACATGCGGGGCAAAATGAGCTCGTGTGCGATCGGGCGAGGCATCGAAGACAATTATACATGCCCAATCATGCCCCCATTCGTATGTACATCACACACAGTGAATCCCAGAAAAAATGTCTCTGTTCATATATATATCGCACACAACTTTTTATGTGGAAACGTTTGTGCAAGGTGGCCTAAGGCAAACAATTCTCTGGCGGAAGCCGTGTGTGATTGTTAATTGATCCAACATGCCTACTTTCTAGAAACCGTGTGGGTTGTTTGAGTTCATCGCCCACGGTGTTGTCAGAGAAACCGTCTGCAATAGAAAACCCCAATAAGCAGGGTAATTGGCCTATTATTGATAATTCATGTAGTAATCAAATTGACATTTCTTATAAAACACACCAGATATTTCAATCCGTATAACGGCAACCAGGATTCCATAATTGAATTACATCAGATAGCTTCAACACTCAGTTACACCATATAGGGATATAGCTAGCTACGCCATTACACAACAGCACCAAGTTTCACATGCAACATCGAAAACCTTTGGAAAGTAGCATCATACACGGTAAATAGACAGATAAATCTCATCTGGGAAACTGCAGAAGCGAAAGACGAATATTGAGCCTTCAGTGATGTTTAATGTCCTTGCAACTTTAGGCCAGTGGCTATGGATAATTGCCCGCCCAACCTTCGTCCTCTTGAGGAAGACTTCAATATTATACCGTGGGTGTTGAATGAATACCTTCCTCGCCTCTTGACCATGCAGGTGGTTTGAGAGGTAATCATCGGTGAACTGCTTTAGAAAGTATTGAAAACAAAGATATGCAAAAATCGCTGTTATAAATTTTGAAATGGCACAAGGGTAAAAACAAGGTAAAAGAGTTAGTACCATCCTATAGTTGACTGATGTCATCTTCATTGTGCAAACAAAGATCTTGCTGTTATTCGTCGCAAGTTTCTTATCCTAGCAATCTTTCTGAGTTTCTTGACTTGACTGATATTCATGGACATCTCATTTTCCCATATGCAAAATGGGTCGAACAGTGGGTCTAAGCCTCTGACAGCTGGACCTACATGTTCAAGACCAAATTGTAAGAAACCTAAATATTAGAATGATTCCTGCAACTACACAATAATGTGCTATTAGCGAAACGACCATGCATGAGCAAACCTCGATGGTAAACTGATACGTCTCCAATGTATCTATAATTTTTGATTGTTCCATGCTATTATATTATCTATTTTGGATGTTTTATATGCATTAATATGCTATTTTATATTATTTTTGGGACTAACCTATTAACCTAGGGCCCAGTGCCAGTTCCTGTTTTTCCCCTGTTTTTGAGTTTCATAGAAAAGGAATACCAAACGGAATAAAACTTTCGCGATGATCTTTCTTGGACCAGAAGGAAACCAGGAGACTTGGAGATGAAGTCGGAGGAGCCACGAGGCGGCCACAAGAACGGAGGGCGCGCCCAGGGGGGTAGGGCGCGCCCCCCACCCTTGTGGGCCCCGCGTGCATCTCCTGACCTAATTCTTTCGCCTATATATACTCTTATATGCCCAAACCACCAGAGGCATCCACGAAAATACTTTTCCACCGCCGCAACCTTCTGTACTCGTGAGATCCCATCTAGGGGCCTTTTCCGGCGTCCTGTCGGAGGGGGATTCGATCACGGAGGGCTTCTACATCAACACCATTGCCCTTCAGATGAAGCGTGAGTAGTTTACCACAGACCTACGGGTCCATAGCTAGTAGCTAGATGGCTTTTTCTCTCTCTTTGATTCTCAATACCACGTTCTCCTCGATGTTCTTGGAGATCTATTCGATGTAATACTTTTTTGCGGTGTGTTTGCCGAGATCCGATGAATTGTGGATTTATGATCAGCTTATCTATGAATATTATTTGAATCTTCTCTGAATTCTTTTATGCATGATTTGATATCTTTGTAATTCTCTTCGAACTATCGGTTTGGTTTGGCCAACTAGATTGGTTTTTCTTGCAATGGGAGAAGTGCTGAGCTTTGGGTTCAATCTTGCGGTGACCTTTCCCAGTGACAGTAGGGGCAGCAAGGCACGTATTGTATTGTTGCCATCAAGGATAAAAAGATGGGGTTTTCATCATATTGCTTGAGTTAATTCCTCTACATCATGTCATCTTACTTAATGCGTTACTCCGTTCTTTATGAACTTAATACTCTAGATGCATGCTGGATAGCGGTCGATATGTGGAGTAATAGTAGTAGATGCAGAATCGTTTCGGTCTACTTGACACTGACGTGATGCCTATATTCACGATCATTGCCTTAGATATCGTCATAACTTTGCGCTTTTCTATCAATTGCTCGGCAGTAATTTGTTCACCTACCATAATATTTTCTATCTTGAGAGAAGCCTCGAGTGAAACCTATGGCCCCCGGGTCTATTTTCCATCATATTACTTTCCGATCTACTATTTTGCAATCTTTTATTTTCAGATCTATAAACCAAAAAACCCAAAAATATTTACTTTATCTTTTGTTTAGTTTTACCTATCTCTATCAGATCTCACTTTTGCAAATAACCGTGAAGGGATTGACAACCCCTTTATCGCCTTGGGTGCAAGTTGTTTGATTGTTTGTGCAGGTATTCGGTGATTTGTGCGTTGTCTCCTACTGGATTGATACCTTGGTTCTCAAACTGAGGAAAATACTTATCTCTACTTTGCTGCATCACCCTTTCCTCTTCAAGGAAAAAACCAACGCAAGCTCAAGAAGTAGCAGGAAGAATTTCTGGCGCCGTTGCCGAGGAGATCTACGCCAAGTCAAGACATACCAAGTAACCATCATAAACTCTCATCTCTTGCATTACATTATTCACCATTTGCCTCTCATTTTCCTCTCCCCCACTTCTAAAACGATTTTCGAAAAGATTTGCCTTTTTATTCGCCCTTCTTCCGTTCGATCTTTTGTTTGCTTGTGTTACCATGTGTCTTCTTTTTGCTTGCATCTTCGCTTGCTAAAAGTTTATGGATCCTCATCCGCTTGCTAATCTTTTTAAGAGATCCAATTATGATGAACCATTTGCTAGTGAGTTTTGTGCACTAGATTATCTTTATGAAGTTTTGCTTGAAATCCGTGAATCTAAAAATTGTGATGAAGTGCTTTATGAAGTGATTCATGATAGATCTTTGAATGAAAAGCATGATTACAATAATGTTATTATAAATTCTACTAATGTCAATTATGTTAATGATATGCAAAACCCCAAGCTTGGGGATGCTAGTTTTGCTATGTCCACTACTTGTTGCAATGATCATGATTGGGGTGATTCTTCTTATGATCTTGAAAATTTATTTAAGCCCCATGATGAATATGAGATTGATAATAATGTTTGCTATAATATTGAAAGTGGGTTTGGAAGAGTGTCAACTTTAGATCCCACTGAAGGAAATATGCCCTAGAGGCAATAATAAAGTTGTTATTTATATTTCCTTATATCATGATAAATGTTTATTATTCATGCTATAATTGTATTAACCGGAAACTTGATACATGTGTGGATACATAGACAAAACACAGTGTCCCTAGTAAGCCTCTACTAGACTAGCTCGTTAATCAAAGATGGTTAAGTTTCCTAACCATAGACATGAGTTATCATTTGATGAATGGGATCACATCATTAGGAGAATGATGTGATGGACAAGACCCATCCGTTAGCTTAGCATTATGATCGTTAAAGTTTTATTGCTATTGCTTTCTTCATGACTTATACATATTCCTTTGACTATGAGATTATGCAACTCCCGAATACTGGAGGAACACCTTGTGTGCTATCAAACGTCACAACATAACTGGGTGATTATAAATATGCTCTACAGGTGTCTCCGAAGGTGTTTGTTGGGTTGGCATAGATCGAGATTAGGATTTGTCACTGCGAGTATCGGAGAGGTATCTCTGGGCCCTCTCGGTAATGCACATCGTGATAAGCCTTGCAAGCAATGTAAATAATGAGTTAGTTACGGGATGATGCATTACGGAACGATTAAAGAGACTTGCCGGTAACAAGATTGAACTAGGTATGAAGATACCGACGATCAAATCTCGGGCAAGTAACATACCGATGACAAAGGGAATGACGTATGTTGTCATTGCGGTTTGACCGATAAAGATCTTTGTAGAATATGTAGGAACCAATATGAGCATCAAGGTTCCACTGTTGGTTATTGACCGGAGATGTGTCTCGGTCATGTCTGCATAGTTCTCGAACCCGTAGGGTCCGCACGCTTAACGTTCGATGACGATTTGTATTATGAGTTATGTGTTTTGGTGACCGAAGATTGTTCGGAGTCCCGGATGAGATCACGGACATGGCGAGGAGTCTCAAAATGGTCAAGAGGTAAAGATTGATATATTGGAAGATGGTATTCGGACACCGGAATGGTTTCGGAGTGGTTCGGGTATTTTTTGGAGTACCGAGGGGTTACCGGAACCCCCCGGGGAAGTATTGGGCCTACATGGGCGATAGGGGAGAGGGGAGGCAGCCCACAAGGGGTGGCCGCGCCCCCCTTCCATGGGGAGTCCGAATTGGACTAGGGGAGGGGGCTCGCCCCCCCTTTCCTTCTCCTCTTCCCTCTCCCTTTCCTTTTCCCCCTCCATGAGAAGGAAGGGGGAAACCAATTAGGACTAGGAGTCCTAGTGGGTTTCCCCCCACTTGGCGCGCCCCCTAGGGCCAGCCTCCTCCCCTCTCCTCCTTTATATACGGGGGCAGGGGGCACCCCAAAGCACAACAGTTGTTCTCTTAGCCGTGTGCGGTGCCCCCCTCCATAGTTTACTCCTCCGGTTATATTGTCGTAGTGCTTAGGCGAAGCCCTGCGCGGATCACATCACCATCACCGTCACCACGCCGTCGTGCTGACGAAACTCTCCCTCGACCCTCTGCTGGATCAAGAGTTCGAGGGACATCATCGAGCTAAACGTGTGCTGAACTCGAAGGTGCCGTACATTCGGTGCTTGATCGGTTGGATCGCGAAGACGTTCGACTACATCAACCGCGTTAAGCTAACGCTTCCGCTTTCGGTCTACGAGGGTACGTGGACACACTCTCCCCCTCTCGTTGCTATGCATCTCCTAGATAGATCTTGCGTGAGCGTAGGAATTTTTTTGAAATTACATGCTACGTTCCCCAACACCCACATATTTGGAGAATGTTCAATCTTATGAATTTTTTTATAAAAGTGGGTTTGGAGAGGTCATGACTTTAGTTAATGTTAATCCCACTATTTTGGAAGAGTGTCAACTTCGCATGCATGTGGATCGTGTTGAGAATATGTTATGTGATAGCTATATTGTTGAATTTGCTTATGATCCTACATGTAATTATTATGAGAGAGGAAAATATGGTTGTAGAAATTTTCATGTTACTAAATTACCTCTCTTCATGTTGAGATTGCTATCGTCTCTTTCTTCTTCCTTGCATATGCTAGTTTTTGCTTGTCTTGATAATTTGTTTGCTTATAAAATGCCTATGCATAAAAAGTATGTTAGACTTAGATATGTTTGTCACGTATTTTATGATGCTCTCTTTGTGCTTCAATTCTTCTCTTTTATGTGAGCATCATTGAAATTATCAATGCCTAGCTAAAAGGCTTTAAAGAAAATCGCTTGTTGGGAGACAACCCAATATTTTTCTTTTCTGTTTTGCAATAAATAATTCATCTAACCTCTGTTTAGATGTGTTTTCATGTTTTAATTAGTGTTTGTGCCAAGTTAGACCTTTGGGATGGCTTATGGTGATAGTTGATTTGATCTTGCTGAAAAACAGAAAATTTTGCGTCCAGTCTCAGAATTTCAATAATTCACTGGAGAGTTGAAAAATGATGAATTTTTTATACGAGATTGATATACAAATTTCCTATGTTTTCCTAATTTTTCAAAAAAATTGGAGTTAAAAAAGTATTATAACAATTCGGATCTTCACAGCTGTTCTGTTTTTGACAGATTCTGTTTTCTTTGTGTTGTTTGCTTATTTTGATGAATCTATGGGTAGTATCGGGGGGTATGAACCATGGAAAAGTTGGAATACAGTAGATATTACACCAATATAAATAAATAATGATTTCACAGCAGTACCAAAGTGGTGATTTATTTTCTTATACTAACGGAGCTTATGAGATTTTCTGTTGAGTTTTGTGTTGTGAAGTTTTCAAGTTTTGGGTAAGGATTTGATGGACTATGGAATAAGGAGTGGCAAGAGCCTAAGCTTGGGGATGCCCAAGGCACCCCAAGGTAATATTCAAGGACAACCAAGAGCCTAAGCTTGGGGATGCCCCGGAAGGCATCCCCCCTTTCGTCTTCGTCTATCGGTAACTTTACTTGAGGCTATATTTTTATTCACCACATGATATGTGTTTTGCTTGGAGCGTCTTGTATAATTTGAGTCTTTGCTTTTTAGTTTGCCACAATCATCCTTGCTGTACACACCTTTTGAGAGGGACACGCATGAATCATGATTTATTAGAATACTCCATATGCTTCACTTATATCTTTTGAGCTAGGCAATTTTGCTCTAGTGCTTCACTTATATCTTTTTAGAGCACGGCGGTGGTTTTATTTTATAGAAATTGATGAAATCTCATGATTCACTTATATTATTTTGAGAGTCTTTAAACAGCATGGTAATTTGCTTTGGTTATAAATTTAGTCCTAATATGATAGGCATCCAAGAGGGATATAATAAAAACTTTCATATAAAGTGCATTGAATACTATGAGAAGTTTGATTCCTTATGATTGTTATGAGATATAAAGATGGTGATATTAGAGTCATGCTAGTGAGTAATTGTGGATTTGAGAAATACTTGTGTTAAGGTTTGTGATTCCCGTAGCATGCACGTATGGTGAACCGTTATGTGATGAAGTCGGAGCATGATTTATTTATTGATTGTCTTCCTTATGAGTGGCAGTCGAGGACGAGCGATGGTCTTTTCCTACCAATCTATCCCCCTAGGAGCATGCACGTAGTACTTTGTTTCGATAACTAATAGATTTTTGCAGTAAGTATGTGAGTTCTTTATGACTAATGTTGAGTCCATGGATTATACGCACTCTCACCCTTCCACCATTGCTAGCCTCTCTAGTGCCGCGCAACTTTCGCCGGTACCATACACCCACCATATACTTTCCTCAAAACAGCCACCATACCTACCTATTATGGCATTTCCATAGCCATTCCGAGATATATTGCCATGCAACTCTCCACCGTTCCGTTTATTATGACACGTTCCATCATTGTCATATTGCTTTGCATGATCATGGAGTTGACATCATATTTGTGGCAAAGCCACCGTTCATAATTCTTTCATACATGTCACTCTTGATTCATTGCACATCCCGGTACACCGCCGAAGGCATTCATATAGAGTCATATTTTGTTCTAAGTATGGAGTTGTAATTCTTGAGTTGTAAGTAAATAAAAGTGTGATGATCTTCATTATTAGAGCATTGTCCCATGTGAGGAGAAGGATGATGGAGACTATGATTCCCCCACAAGTCGGGATGAGACTCCGGACGAAAAAAAAAGAGGCCAAAAAAGAAAAAAAATGAGAGAAGGCCCAAATAAAAAAAAAGAAAAAAGAAAAAAAAAATGAGAGAAAAGATAGAAGGGGCAATGTTACTATCCTTTTACCACACTTGTGCTTCAAAGTAGCACCATGATCTTCATGATAGAGAGTCTCCTATGTTGTCACTTTCATATACTAGTGGGAATTTTCATTATAGAACTTGGCTTGTATATTCCAATGATGGGCTTCCTCAAATTGCCCTAGGTCTTCATGAGCAAGCGAGTTGTATGCACACCCACTTAGTTTCTTTTTTTGAGCTTTCATAAACTTATAGCTCTAGTGCATTCGTTGCATGGCAATCCCAACTCACTCACATTGATATCTATTGATGGGCATCTCCATAGCCCGTTAATACGCCTAGTTGATGTGAGACTATCTCCTTCTTTTTGTCTTCTCCACAACCACCTTCTATTCCACCTATAGTGCTATGTCCATGGCTCACGCTCATGTATTGCGTGAAAGTTGAAATTTTTTGAGAACATCAAAAGTATGAAACAATTGCTTGGCTTGTCATCAGGGTTGTGCATGATTTAAATACTTTGTGTGATGAAGATGGAGCATAGCCAGACTATATGATTTTGTAGGGATAAGCTTTCTTTGGCCATGTTATTTTGAGAAGACATAATTATCTTGTTAGTATGCTTGAAGTATTATTGTTTTTATGTCAATATTAAACTTTTGTTTTGAATCATACGGATCTGAACATTCATGCCACAATAAAGAAATTACATGGATAAATACGTTAGGTAGCATTCCACATCAAAAATTCTGTTTTTATCATTTACCTACTCGAGGACGAGCAGGAATTAAGCTTGGGGATGCTTGATACGTCTCCAACGTATCTATAATTTTTGATTATTCCATGCTATTATATTATCTGTTTTGGATGTTTTATATGTGACGCCCCCGGCCCAATCGTGCACTAATCATACACGCAAATGCACACGATCAAGCCTAAGGACTCACGGGAAGATATCACAACACAACTCTAAAACATAAATAAATTCATACAAGCTTTATATTACAAGCCAGGGGCCTCGAGGGCTCGAATACATAAGCTTGCGAACAAGCGTCAGCGGAAGCATCAGATATCTGAGTACAGATATGGAAAAGAAACAGAAAGGCCTTTAGAAAGGCGGGGCAAAATAAAACACTACGATCGAAAGGCGAAGGCCTCCTACCTGGGACCCTCCGATCCTACTCCTGGTCGTCAGCCAACTCGTAGTAGTATCCATCCTCTGGGTAGTAGTAGTAGACGATCGACGGGGCATCTGTCTCAAGGGGCTTCGTCCTCTGGTCGCGACAAACTGATATGGGGAGAAAAGGAAAACAAAGCAACCGTGAGTACTCAGAAGTACTCAGCAAGCAAGGATCTACACTACATATGCAACATTTTCAAGGGGAGGCTGTATATGTGGACTGGGCTGCAGAAATGCCAGAATAGAGAGAAGGCCTAGTCCTATCGAAGACTAGCATCTTCAGAGGTCTTGCAGCAATAGAAGAGAGTAGCACAGTACAATATAATGTAGTAGTATCATTAAGTCTCATCCTCACCCAGAGATCCTTTCTCGACTCCCAGCGAGAAAGCAATCCCAGAGCCATACAATCATCAACCTCGTCCTGAGATCACTTCTCGACTCCCTGCGAGAAGCAATCCCAGAGCCATATATCCAAGTATCCAGTTCTAAATTGTATCAATCAGGATACAACTCCGAGTGTCCTTTACCGTAGGACAGGCTATCGATAGAAGTTTTCTTCCCTGCAGGGGTGCACCAACTTACCCAACACGCTCAATTAACTCCGGCCGGACACACTTTCCTGGGTCATGCCCGGCCTCGGTCAAACGATACATCGCAACCCTACCTACAGCTCAGCAGAGAGGTCCCCGCCGGTCTACATCCTAAGCGCAAGGGGGTCTTGGCCATCGCCCCTCGCCCTCCGGGTCGTTGCGCACAGGGTGGATACCAGCATCGCCTCGGGTGGCCGACACGATCCGACCGTGCCGCCATGCTGAACTGGACGTCTGACAGAGCTTTCGGCTGATGCATACGATGCAGAACGCCCATACTATGCCCACGTGATGGTTAGTGCTATCAGACCAGAGGCCTGCTCGGATCAAATATCCAAATCGTTAGGACTAGGGGCTTGCGGAAAACGAGCAAAGACTCACGAAAGATGTGACCCCGTCGCCCCGTCTCGAGGACTTGCGGCAAGGGCCATGAATGCCCGGCCACGCCTCGTATTCATCACTCGGGCACCACACAGGCACCCGTCTTCACAACACTCGCCTCTCAGGCGCACGCGGGTACCCCTCAGGGTCGACCCGCCTATCCAAGTAACAGCGTAAAGTCCAAGTATCCGTGTGTCCATAACATCAGGGGAATCCGAGGTATCACCCTCGTTGGATTCCTACTCGATGTAATCGTCAAGGTGAACTCGGAGGAATCACCCTCACTTGGTTCACACTTGAGGTGTTGTACGACGGCGTCGTTATCGGAAGCGGTGAAGGAGGAATCACCCTCGATGACCACGACCGAATAGCTACTCTACAGAGTTAACATCAGAAGTGCTACACGAGGTATCACCCTCGGCACTCGATAGTAACGCTGCAGTGTTGTTACAACTAAGGGGGGGTGGTGTGCGGTGTCGGGGCCTGGTCTTCAATCCCGTTGATCGGGTCTTCTGACGATCCAGCGCGGCAGTCGGGATAAGTGGGTTCACTGATAGGTCTCTACCCAGCCTAAACTAAGTAGTTTAGGATATGCAGGTAATTATCAACAGCAGGTTACAATGAACAGGCTATGCATCAGAATAGGTAAAGCAGTAGCAGCAGCAATTCTAATGCAAGCATGAGAAATAGAATGGGCGATATCGGGATGATCAAAAGGGGGGGCTTGCCTGGTTGCTCGGCGGCAAGGGCAAGGTTGTCAATGGTGTCTTCGGGCTCCGGAGCTGCGTCGGCCTCGGGGACGACGTCGGTGTCGGGGTCTAACAAGAGAGAAGAGGGGGAGGAAACAGTATAAATATAGAGCAAACATGAGCAACACAAAGTACGGCATGACAATATGCAGTGCCGGGTGTGTCCTAACGTATGGTTGCACGTCACCGAGGAAGGGGGAATCCATCCGGGAATGTTTTCCCGATTCCGGACATTTGTCACACAGATGATCGGAGGGGAACGGTTGCACGTTCGGATAGTTAGGGACGTGTGGCGGACGAACGGACCGCGTATTCGGATTCGTCTCGTCGTTCTGAGCAACTTTCATGTACAAAGTTTTTCGATCTGAGTTACGGATTATTTTATATGATTTTCTAAAGTTTTTAATAATTTCTAGAATTTATTTAATTATTTAAAATAAACATTATCCAGAATAGTAAATGATGATGTCAGCATGACATCATGCTGATGTCAGCAGTCATTAGGGTTAGTTAAGTTAACTAATTAATTAGTCTAATTAAACAGGATTAATTAACTTAATTAATTTACTAATTAATTAATTACTTAACTAATTATTTATTTTATTAACTATTTTTTTATTTTTTTATTTTTAAATAACAGGGGCGTGGGGCCCCCTGGCAGTGGCACAAAGGCCAGCCGGGGCGGGTTAATGGGCGTGGGCGCCCGCCCGAATGGCCACGGGCGAGGCCGTGGCCGGCGATGGCCAGAGGCCAGTGCGTCGGGGGGAGCTAGCAGGGGAGGGCGACGAGCGCGGCCAGGGAAGGCGAGCGACGGCGCGGCTGCAGTGGGCGCGCGGCCGCCGGAGGCGGGTGGCTGCGGCGGTCGGCGAGGGGGTGCGGGGAGCGGGGGGGCACGACCCTGTGCGGAGGAGGCCGGAGACGGGCGCCGCAGCGGCGGGCGCGGCAAGCAGCTGCAGGAGGCGGCGGCAGCAGCTAAACGCAGGGGGACGGCGAGCAGGTGGAGGAGCGTCGCGCGGCGGCTGCGGTAGGGGCAGCGGGGCCGCGGGCGCCGGCGGACGCCGAGGTGGGCTGGGGCGGCGGCCTGCGGGGGGAGCCGCGGGCGAGCAATGGGCGCGGCCAGCGGGCGACAACGGGAGGCGAGTGGGCGTGGCCCGGTGCGCGTGGGCGGCGGTGACCGAGAGGAGAGGGGGGGCGGCGACGGAGGCCGGTGGCCTAACCATGGGGTGCAGGGTCAGGGCAGCGGTGGTCGGGGAGGTGGACGGGGACGGTGACGCGGACGAGGAGGCGTGGTCCGGTGAGGCAGTGGCGTCGGCGACGATGCGGTGAGTCGGGCGCGCCCGATCCCGATCCGGTCGGGGGAGGGAAAGGGGGAAAGAGGGGGGGGAGTGGGGGTGTCGGTGGCTGGTTGGGCTAGGTCAACTGAGGGGGGGGTTATGGGGGAGTGGGTGGGCCGGCCTGGTGGTCCAGCTGGGCCACGGCCCAGTTGGTCCGGGGGGGGCTTTTCTTTTTTTATTTTTTTTAATTTCTTTTGTCTTTTTCTTTATTCATTTTCTGTTTTTCCTATTTGCAAATAGTTAGGCCCCAAAATGATTTTTATAAGACATGGCAATTGTTCCAATAATTACTAGGCATCCCCTACTACTACCAAAAATTAGTTTGGAGTTAAATGGATCTCACACAATTTTTATAATAATAAAAATGCATTAATCCTTGTTGTTTTGACAATGTTAGAGCCACCTAATTATTTTATTATTTGTTGGTTACAATTTTAGACTAGCCTCTGCAATATTTGTTATTTATCGAACATTTTAGTTTCTGGGTTTGAGCAACTTTTATTTTCCACTTTTATTTAAATTTGGATTTTTACTTAGGAGTTGAAATGCAATATGATGTTAATGATGATCATGCACTGTTAAACATGATGACATGGCATAATCAAAAGGGTGATTACTGTAGTTAACCACCGGGGGTGTTACAAATCTCCTCTACTAACAAGAATTCTCGTCCCGAGAATTAAGAGGTAGAAGGAAAAAGTTCGGGGTATTCCACACAAAGATTATCCTCGCGTTCCCAAGTGGCTTCATCTTCAGTATGATTTGACCACTGCACTTTGAGGAACTTGGTAACCTTCTGACGGGTCCGACGTTCAGCTTCATCGAGAATGCGGATCGGATGCTCCTTATAAGATAGGTCATCTTGCAATTCGAGCACCTCGTGATCCACAGCTCGGTGTGGAGATTCCTTGAAGCATTGACGAAGTTGCGACACATGGAAGACATCGTGGATATGGGAGAATTGCGGCGGCAATTCCAATTTATACGCCACCTGTCCACGCCTTGCAACGATGCGGAAAGGACCAATATAGCATGGAGCTAGCTTGCCCTTGATTCCAAAACGGTGAGTGCCCTTCATAGGAGTGACACGAAGATAAGCTTGATCACCAGGTTGATAAGTCAAACCCCATCGTTTGCGATCGTAGTTGCTCTTCTAGCGGTCCTGAGCCGCCTTGAGATTTTCCCGGACAATACGGACTTGTTCTTCGGCGTGTTGAATAATATCCGGACCCACGAGCGGTCGTTCCCTAGTTTCTGACCAATTCAGAGGGGTTCGACACTTACGTCCATAGAGTACTTCGAAGGGAGCCATTTTCAAGCTGGCTTGATAGCTGTTGTTATACGAGAACTCAGCATACGGGAGAGATTCTTCCCATTTCTTGCCGAATGAAATAACACAAGCCCGAAGCATGTCTTCAAGCACTTGATTGACTCGTTCGACTTGGCCTTGGGATTGGGGATGATAAGCTGAACTCCAGGTAATATGAGTTCCCATAGCTGTTTGAAAACTTTCCCAGAATTTGGAAGTGAAAAGACCGCCACGGTCCGAACTAATCTCCTTCGGAATACCGTGGAGTGATACAATTCTGGAGATATACAACTCTGCTAACTGACTAGCAGTGATAGTCTCTTTGACAGGCAGAAAGTGTGCAACTTTAGAGAGTTGGTCTATGACGACAAGAATAGCATCGTGACCCTTCTGTGATCTGGGAAGTCCTGTAACGAAATCCATCTGAACCTTATCCCATTTCCATAGAGGAATAGGAAGTGGTTGCAGAATTCCAGCTGGTTTCTGATGTTCTGCTTTAACGCGACGACACACATCACATTCAGCAACATAACGAGCAATGTCCTGCTTCATTTTAGACCACCAGTACCTTTGACGGAGATCACGATACATCTTGGTGCTACCCGGATGAATAGACAGCGGGGTATCATGTGCCTCCTTCATGACCTTGTCAGTCATGAGTTCAAATCGAGGTACGACAATGCGGTTTCTAAAATACAAGGTTCCATCTTCAGACAGCGAGAAATCCATGTACTTTACAAGGTGAAGGTCTTTCTTCATCAGATCAACTTCAGCATCTTTAGCTTGCGCATCCTTAACAACTTTCTCAAGATCTGGTTGTATCACAAGGTTATTTAGAGAGCCCTGTGGAACAATACGCAGATTCAGCTTGCACAGTTCTTCAAAAAGACGAGGTTGAGTTCGCCTAACCATGATGTTGTCGCAATAGGACTTGCGGCTTAAGGCATCAGCCATCACGTTAGCCTTGCCAGGGGTATAGGATATACCCAAATCATAGTCCGCAATGGCCTCCATCCATCTTTGCTGACGGAGGTTTAGAGATGGCTGAGTGAACAAGTACTTCAGACTTTTATGATCCATGTAGATCTCGCAACGATTACCGAGAAGGTAATGTCGCCACAACTGCAGTGCATAGATCACAGCAGCTAGTTCTAGATCATGTACCGGATAATTCTCTTCATGTGGGCGCAACTGACGAGAGCCATAAGCAATCACTTTACGCTCTTGCATTAGGACACAGCCTAATCCTTCACGGGATGCGTCACAATAGATCACAAAGTCTTTGCGGGTATCTGGAGGAGATAGTACTGGGGCAGATGTCAGCTTGTCTTTGAGTGTCTGAAAACTTTCCTGACATTTTTCTGTCCATTCAAACTTAACGCCCTTGTGAAGCAGATCAGTCAAAGGCTTAGCAATCTTAGAAAAGTTCTCGACAAATCGACGACAATAGCTTGCAAGGCCGAGAAAACTTCTCACTTGCTTGACGTTCTTCGGAAGAGTCCAGTCAAGAATAGCCTGAACTCGTTCTGGGTTAACGGCAATTCCATCCTTGGAAATCACATGACCAAGATATGTTACTTCAGAAAGCCAGAATTCGCATTTGGAGTATTTGGCATACAACTGGTGTTCTCGGAGCCTTTCCAGTACAAGACGGAGGTGTTCGGCATGTTCTTCCTTATTCTTCGAATAAACCAGAATATCATCTAGATAAACCACGACGAACTTGTCGAGGTAATCCATGAAGATGTAATTCATCAGACGGGAGAATGTGGCTGGAGCATTTGTTAAGCCAAATGACATGACAGTGTACTCGTAGGAGCCATAACGAGTAACAAATGCAGTCTTGGGAATATCCTCTTCACGAACACGGATCTGATGGTATCCCAATCTCAAATCAAGCTTAGAGAATACTGAGGAACCGGCAAGTTGATCATACAAATCATTGATCCGAGGAAGCGGATATTTATTCTAGATTGTAGCTTGGTTGATAGGTCGGTAATCCTGAACCAATCGGTTAGTTCCATCCTTCTTCTTAACGAAGAGTGAAGGTGCTCCCCAAGCAGAGGAACTGGGGCGGATGAAACCTTTCTTAAGTGACGTGTCGATTTCTTCCTTAAGTTCGAGAAGATGATGCGGAGGCATCTTATAAGGGCGCTTCGCAATAGGGGTAGTGCCAGGTTTCAAGTCGATGACAAACTCAACAGCTCTAGCAGGGGGTATTCCTGGAAGTTCTTCTGGAAAGACGTCTTGGAAATCATGAACAACTGGAATGTTCTCGATGCCTTCAAGAGGTGAAGCGTTCAATGCATTTAGAACATATATCTGAGCTTCGGCGTCCTGCACTGTACGAGCTGAGTATCTGACAGTCTGACCGGAAGGGTGTGTGAGGCGGACTATTTCAGTGGCACAGTCAATCAAAGCTTTATGAGGCTTCAACCAGTCCATACCGAGAATAATGTCTATGTTGGAGGTCTTGAGAGCAATGAGTGAAACGGGGAACATCAATCCTCCGATCACAATGTGGTTACCGTGGCTAACCATGGTAGTTTGCCAATTAGCCCCAGGTGAATGGATTACTAATGGGATGGACATCTCCTCGAAAAGTATATCATGGCTTCGTGCAAAACTTTCGGACATGAAGGAGTGCGATGCTCCAGAATCAAAGAGGACTGAAGCTGGGATTGAATTCACTAGAAGGGTGCCCATCACAATGTTGGGGTCCTGTCGAGCTTCTTCCATGTTGACTTGGTTGACATGAACAAGTTGACTAGCAGGTAGTCTGGCACTACGATTTCTGGAATGATGGGTCCGATGGCCCTTCCTACGAACAACAGGATGACGTGATGCATTCTGAGGCTGACCTTGATGACAGTTAAAAGCACGGTGCCCTGGCTGTCCACACTGGTGGCACAGACCATCATTATGGGGAGAAACACCAACATTGGGCTGTCCACTTGAAATGTTCAGTTGCCTTGGTGGTGGGGGCAGACAAGGTGCAGCATAAGACGGTCTTGGTGTTGGAGCAGGTCGGTGATGAACATTGTGAGGGATCCACACTCGACGCTTCTGAACAGGCCGACCCGAAGACGAACCAACGTCACGAGTGCGCTTGAGCGACTCCTGGTACTCAGTCAGAGCTGTTTCAACTTGGAAAGATTTGCTGACAAGCGTTGCGAATTCTGTGCAATCATGGACAGCAAGTGCAAGTTTTATATCAGTACGTAGTCCTTCACGGAATTTCTCCTGCTTGCGAGTGTCAGTGTCGACGTCATCCGCAGCATAGCGGGATAATTCAAGGAATTTCCTCTGATATTCATCCACAGTCATGGTCCCTTGTGAGAGTTTACGGAACTCCTGCTTCTTCTGGTCCATCAGACCTTGAGGAATGTAACGTGCATGAAAAGCTGACTGAAATTCCTACCAAGTGGTTACAGTCTCTGCAGGCAACATAGCCTTGTGGCTTTCCCACCATTGAGCAGCGGGACCCTTCAAGTGGAATGTCGCAAAGGTGACGTGACTGTCAGGAGCAACATTAGCTGATTCCATCTCAAATAGGATGTCACGAAGCCAATCATCAGCATCCATAGGATTGGTGGAGTTGCGGAAAACGGACGGATTGAGGCGCACAAATTCTGCCAGAGTTATTGGAACATTCTGTTGCTGAGCATTCTGATTTGGGAACTGAGCCAATAGTCCGGTCATAAACTGCTGCATCATTGCGGCCATATAGGGTGGAGGTGGAGGATCGTCAGCCATCCTGCCAAATCAACAGGGGCAGTTAGCAAGAAAAACTGCAGGTGTACGGAATGATTCATGAAGTAACACGCACAACAGAAGGAAGTGCAATAGATACTTCAGCATATTCGCACCAGACATTCAAATCCACACATAGCCTCGGTTAGTATCCGGCATTACGACAGTAGAAAAGGGAGGGCTAGACATCTAGGCGGCGCGCAGGCACGCGGTAGGGAAGTACACAACGAGACATAGCAAAGGCTACATCAACGTCGGAGAAAACTATTGGAGCGAGGAATCTGCAAGTGACAACATAGGGTGCCCTCGATAAAAGGATCCTGTAAGCAGAACCTGGCCCATAATCTCGAAGCAAGGGGGGATACTTCAGAACTCCGGGTGGATGTGATCACGAGAACCTAATGTTGGGGTTAGTAAAAAATTTAACCCGAATAGAAGAGAGATCAGAGTCCCAGAGTATAGACGAGGAATAAAAGATACTAATACCACCCAATTGGCGACGTGGGCCCGTAAGCCACAAAGCCAAGTTAGTAAAACAGTTTTCGGTTACTAGACTCAACTTCGGCCAAGGAGTTGGAAAGGGGAATTCCTAGAGGCAGTCGGCTCTGATACCAACTTGTGACGCCCCCGGCCCAATCGTGCACTAATCATACACGCAAATGCACACGATCAAGCCTAAGGACTCACGGGAAGATATCACAACACAACTCTAAAACATAAATAAAGTCATACAAGCTTTATATTACAAGCCAGGGGCCTCGAGGGCTCGAATACATAAGCTTGCGAACAAGCGTCAGCGGAAGCATCAGATATCTGAGTACAGATATGGAAAAGAAACAGAAAGGCCTTTAGAAAGGCGGGGCAAAATAAAACAATACGATCGAAAGGCGAAGGCCTCCTGCCTGGGACCCTCCGATCCTACTCCTGGTCGTCAGCCAACTCGTAGTAGTATCCATCCTCTGGGTAGTAGTAGTAGATGATCGACGGGGCATCTGTCTCAAGGGGCTCCGTCCTCTGGTCGCGACAAACTGATATGGGGAGAAAAGGAAAACAAAGCAACCGTGAGTACTCAGAAGTACTCAGCAAGCAAGGATCTACACTACATATGCAACATTTTCAAGGGGAGGCTGTATATGTGGACTGGGCTGCAGAAATGCCAGAATAGAGAGAAGGCCTAGTCCTATCGAAGACTAGCATCTTCAGAGGTCTTGCAGCAATAGAAGAGAGTAGCACAGTACAATATAATGTAGTAGTATCATTAAGTCTCATCCTCACCCAGAGATCCTTTCTCGACTCCCTGTGAGAAAGCAATCCCAGAGCCATACAGTCATCAACCTCGTCCTGAGATCCCTTCTCGACTCCCTACGAGAAGCAATCCCAGAGCCATATATCCAAGTATCCAGTTCTAAATTGTATCAATCAGGATACAACTTCGAGTGTCCTTTACCGTAGGACAGGCTATCGATAGAAGTTTTCTTCCCTGCAGGGGTGCACCAACTTACCCAACACGCTCGATTAACTCCGGCCGGACACACTTTCCTGGGTCATGCCCGGCCTCGGTCAAACGACACATCACAACCCTACCTACAGCTCAGCAGAGAGGTCCCCGTCGGTCTACATCCTAAGCGCAAGGGGGTCTTGGCCATCGCCCTTCGCCCTCCGGGTCGTTGCGCACAGGGTGGATACCAGCATCGCCTCGGGTGGCCGACACGATCCGACCGTGCCGCCATGCTGAACTGGACGTCTGACAGAGCTTTCGGCTGATGCATACGATGCAGAACGCCCATACTATGCCCACGTGATGGTTAGTGCTATCAGACCAGAGGCCTGCTCGGATCAAATATCCAAATCGTTAGGACTAGGGGCTTGCAGAAAACGAGCAGAGACTCACGAAAGATGTGACCCCGTCGCCCCGTCTCGAGGACTTGCGGCAAGGGCCATGAATGCCCGGCCACGCCTCGTATTCATCACTCGGGCACCACACAGGCACCCGTCTTCACAACACTCGCCTCTCAGGCGCACGCAGGTACCCCTCAGGGTCGACCCGCCTATCCAAGTAACAGCGTAAAGTCCAAGTATCCGTGTGTCCATAACATCAGGGGAATCCGAGGTATCACCCTCGTTGGATTCCTACTCGATGTAATCGTCAAGGTGAACTCGGAGGAATCACCCTCACTTGGTTCACACTTGAGGTGTTGTACGACGGCGTCGTTATCGGAAGCGGTGAAGGAGGAATCACCCTCGATGACCACGACCGAATAGCTACTCTACAGAGTTAACATCAGAAGTGCTACATGAGGTATCACCCTCGGCACTCGATAGTAATGCTGCAGTGTCGTTACAACTAAGGGGGGGTGGTGTGCGGTGTCGGGGCCTGGTCTTCAATCCCATTGATCGGGTCTTCTGACGATCCAGCGCGGCAGTCGGGATAAGTGGGGTCACTGATAGGTCTCTACCCAGCCTAAACTAAGCAGTTTAGGATATGCAGGTAATTATCAACAGCAGGTTACAATGAACAGGCTATGCATCAGAATAGGTAAAGCAGTAGCAGCAGCAATTCTAATGCAAGCATGAGAAATAGAATGGGCGATATCGGGATGATCAAAAGGGGGGGCTTGCCTGGTTGCTCGGCGGCAAGGGCAAGGTTGTCAATGGTGTCTTCGGGCTCCGGAGCTGCGTCGGCCTCGGGGACGACGTCGGTGTCGGGGTCTAACGAGAGAGAAGAGGGAGAGGAAACAGTATAAATATAGAGCAAACATGAGCAACGCAAAGTACGGCATGACAATATGCAGTGCCGGGTGTGTCCTAACGTATGGTTGCACGTCACCGAGGAAGGGGGAATCCATCCGGGAATGTTTTCCCGATTCCAGACATTTGTCAGACAGATGATCGGAGGGGAACGGTTGCACGTTCGGATAGTTAGGGACGTGTGGCGGACGAACGGACCGCGTATTCGGATTCGTCTCGTCGTTCTGAGCAACTTTCATGTACAAAGTTTTTCGATCTGAGTTACGGATTATTTTATATGATTTTCTAAAGTTTTTATTAATTTCTGGAATTTATTTAATTATTTAAAATAAACATTATCCAGAATAGTAAATGATGACGTCAGCATGACATCATGCTGACGTCAGCAGTCATTAGGGTTAGTAAGTTAACTAATTAATTAGTCTAATTAAACAGGATTAATTAACTTAATTAATTTACTAATTAATTAATTATTTATTTTATTAACTATTTTTTTTATTTTTTTATTTTTAAATAACAGGGGCGTGGGGCCCCCTGGCAGTGGCACAAAGGCCAGCCGGGGCGGGTTAATGGGCGCGGGCGCCCGCCCGAATGGCCACGGGCGAGGCCGTGGCCGGCGATGGCCAGAGGCCAGTGCGTCAGGGGGGGCTAGCAGGGGAGGGCGACGAGCGCGGCCAGGGAAGGCGAGCGACGGCGCGGCTGCAGCGGGCGCGCGGCCGCCGGAGGCGGGTGGCTGCGGCGGTCGGCGAGGGGGTGCGGGGAGCGGGGGGGGGCACGACCCTGTGCGGAGGAGGCCGGAGACGGGCGCCGCAGCGGCGGGCGCGGCAAGCAGCTGCAGGAGGCGGCGGCAGCAGCTAAACGCAGGGGGACGGCGAGCAGGTGGAGGAGCGTCGCGCGGCGGCTGCGGCAGGGGCAGCGGGGCCGCGGGCGCCGGCGGACGCTGAGGTGGGCTGGGGCGGCGGCCTGCGGGGGGAGCCGCGGGCGAGCAATGGGCGCGGCCAGCGGGCGGCAACGGGAGGCGAGTGGGCGTGGCCCGGTGCGCGTGGGCGGCGGTGACCGAGAGGAGAGGGGGGACGGCGACGGAGGCCGGTGGCCTAACCATGGGGTGCAGGGTCAGGGCAGCGGTGGTCGGGGAGGTGGACGGGGACGGCGACGCAGACGAGGAGGCGTGGTCCGGTGAGGCAGCGGCGTCGGCGACGATGCGGCGAGTCGGGCGCGCCCGACCCCGATCCGGTCGGGGGAGGGAATGGGGGAACGAGGAGGGGGGGAGTGGGGGTGTCGGTGGGTGGTTGGGCTAGGTCAACTGAGGGGGGGGTTATGGGGGAGTGGGTGGGCCGGCCTGGTGGTCCAGCTGGGCCACGGCCCAGTTGGTCGGGGGGGGCTTTTATTTTTTTATTTTTTTTAATTTCTTCTGTCTTTTTCTTTATTCATTTTCTGTTTTTCCTGTTTGCAAATAGTTAGGCCCCAAAATGATTTTTATAAGACATGGTAATTGTTCCAATAATTACTAGGCATCCCCTACTACTACCAAAAATTAGTTTGGAGTTAAATGGATCTCACACAATTTTTATAATAATAAATATGCATTAATCCTTGCTGTTTTGACAATGTTAGAGCCACCTAATTATTTTATTATTTGTTGGTTACAATTTTAGACTAGCCTCTGCAATATTTGTTATTTATCGAACATTATAGTTTCTGGGTTTGAGCAACTTTTATTTTCCACTTTTATTTAAATTTGGATTTTTTACTTAGGAGTTGAAATGCAATATGATGTTAATGATGATCATGCACTGTTAAACATGATGACATGGCATAATCAAAAGGGTGATTACTGTAGTTAACCACCGGGGGTGTTACATTATATGCATTAATATGCTATTTTATATTATTTTTGGGACTAACCTATTAACCTAGAGCCCAGTGCCAGTTTCTGTTTTGTTCTTGTTTTTGAGTTTCGCAAAAAAGGACTACCAAACGGAGTCCAAACAGAATAAAACTTTCGCGATGATCTTTCTTGGACCAGAAGGAAACCAGGAGACTTGGAGATGAAGTCGGAGGAGCCACGAGGCGGCCGGAAGGACGGAGGGCGCGCCCAGGGGGTAGGGCGCACCCCCACCCTTGTGGGCCCCTCGTGCACCTCCTGACCTAATTCTTTCGCCTATATATACTCTTATATGCCCAAACCACCAGAGGCATCCACGAAAATACTTTTCCACCGCCGCAACCTTCTGTACCCGTGAGATCCCATCTAGGGGCCTTTTTCGGCGTCCTGCCGGAGGGGGATTCGATCACGGAGGGCTTCTACATCAACACCATTGCCCTTCCGATGAAGCGTGAGTAGTTTACCACAGACCTACGGGTCCATAGCTAGTAGCTAGATGGCTTCTTCTCTCTCTTTGATTCTCAATACCATGTTCTCCTCGATGTTCTTGGAGATCTATTCGATGTAATACTTTTTTTGCGGTGTGTTTGCCGAGCCGATGAATTGTGGATTTATGATCAGCTTATCTATGAATATTATTTGAATCTTCTCTGAATTCTTATATGCATGATTTGATATCTTTGTAATTCTCTTCGAACTATCGATTTGGTTTGGCCAACTAGATTGGTTTTTCTTGCAATGGGAGAAGTGCTTAGCTTTGGGTTCAATCTTGCGGTGTCCTTTCCCAGTGACAGTAGGGGCAACAAGGCACGTATTGTATTGTTGCCATCGAGGATAAAAAGATGGGGTTTTCATCATATTGCTTGAGTTAATTCCTCTACATCATGTCATCTTACTTAATGCGTTACTTCGTTCTTTATGAACTTAATACTCTAGATGCATGCTGGATAGCGGTCGATGTGTGGAGTAATAGTAGTAGATGCAGAATTGTTTTGATCTACTTGACACGGACGTGATGCCTATATTCATGATCATTGCCTTAGATATCGTCATAACTTTGCGCTTTTCTATCAATTGCTTGGCAGTAATTTGTTCACCCACCGTAGTATTTTCTATCTTGAGAGAAGCCTCTAGTGAAACCTATGGCCCCCGGGTCTATTTTCCATCATATTACTTTCCGATCTACTATTTTGCAATCTTTTATTTTCAGATCTATAAACCAAAAAACCCAAAAATATTTACTTTATCTTTTGTTTAGTTTTACCTATCTCTATCAGATCTCACTTTTGCAAATAACCGTGAAGGGATTGACAACCCCTTTATCGCGTTGGGTGCAAGTTGTTTGATTGTTTGTGCGGGTATTCGGTGATTTGTGCGTTGTCTCCTACTGGATTGATACCTTGGTTCTCAAACTGAGGGAAATACTTATCTCTACTTTGCTGCATCACCCTTTTCTCTTCAAGGGAAAAACCAACGCAAGCTCAAGAAGTAGCAGAAAGCAAGGAGGAACAGTGGAAATGTGGCTTTTGGTGGGGGGAGATAGATATATTCACGGTGGCAGAAAAATTCCGCTCGGTGCCGCGAGAAACTGGCATGCAAGTGTGGTTCAAGCGCGGGTGGTGGACTGTAGACGACGAAGCTTCCTGCGTAAGCCATACAAGACGGTGCGCCAAGATATTTTATATCGCATCCCACACGATTCTTGCTAGTAAACTGTTTGTGGTATACCTGATTTTTTCATTCTGTTTTGAAAGACAAAATGGTGTTACGGAGGGAAAGGATGGTGCTTGAATTGCTAGACCATTTATCTGCGGTGAACATGCAACTATATGAGTGTCGTGTTAAAATTTGGAATTATTCCGGGTTCGTTTGGCCTTTTTTATGCATTAATTGAGTTTCTAGGCATTTAATGTGCATAATTGAAATTTGAACTACAAGCACATGCTCCAGTGCACCAAAGTTTGTTGAAAAATCACATGTGTGTCTTTGGGTGAATTTATAGGTCCCATGCAAGAAATGGGAATGAAATTCAAACATCTGGGCGTCGTTGCTCGGCTGGAAACATTGAGAAACTTGGTTTTTAAATTCCTGTAAATCCAAAACTCGCCTGAAAATCATGAAACTTGGCATGGTGTCATGTCATGGCACCAACATGCCGTTCTAAATTTTTTATCCGAATTGGGACAAGTTTTGGTATAAGCTTCTTGCAAACCGGAGCTTCTCTCAAGAAGGCTCGTGGTTCCGAGAGGGAACGTGTCACCTTTGTGTGCGAAACGACATACGTTGTCCTCCCCCTCTTGATTTTTTTGCAGAGCCAACATAGAACTATATGAGTGTCGTGTTCAAATTTGGAATTATTCCGGGTTCGTTTGGCCTTTTTTATGCATTAATTGAGTTTTTGGGCATTTAATGTGCATAATTCAAATTTGAACTACAAGCACATGCTCCAGTGCACCAAAGTTGGTTGAAAAATCACATGTGTGTCCTTGGGTGAATTTGTAGGTCCCATGCAAGAAATGGGAATGAAATTCAAACATCTGGGCGTCGTGGCTCGGCCGAAAACATTGAGAAACTTGATTTTTAAATTCCTGTAAATCCAAAACACGCATGAAAATCATGAAACTTGGCATGGTGTCATGACATGGCACCAACATGCTGTGTTAATTTTTTGGCTGAATTGGGACAAGCTTTGGTATAAGCTTCTTGCAAACTGGAGCTTCTCTCAAGAAGGCTCGTGGTTCCGAGAGGGAACGTGTCACCTTCATGTGCGAAATGAAATACGCTGCCTTTTCCTGCCTTTATTTTTTTATAGAGGCAACATAGACTAATAGGAGTCCACGAGGGGGCCACAAGCCTGGGAGGCGCGCCCCTCGGGCTTGTCGCTCCCTCGTGCACTTTTTGGACTGTTTATTATTTTCCTAATTTTTTAAATATTCCAAAACAAACAGAAAGTACTTTTATGGAACTTTTGGAGTCGGTTTACTTACCATACCACATACCTACCCCCTTTTCAGGGTTCTGGAGCGTTCCGGAAGGTTTCCCTTATGTGTTCTTCAAGTGTCATAGTTTGGATAATATTGGTTTCAACATTAATGGGTGTACCTGAGATATAATGTTTAATTCTTTGCCTATTAACCACCTTCGGGTTGGTGCCTTCGGCGTTGTTTATTTTGATAGCTCTGGAGCGATATACTTCTTCAACAATATAAGGTCCTTCCCATTTGGAGAGAAGCTTCCCTGCATAGAATCTTAAACGAGAGTTGTATAATAAAGCTTGATCTGCTATCTTGAATTCTTATTTTTGGATTCTTTTATCATGCCATCTTTAAACTTTTCCTTAAATAACTTAGCATTTTCATAAGCTTGTGTCCTCCATTCATCTAGAGAACTAATGTCAAATAGCCTATTTTCACCGGCAAGTTTGAAATCATAGTTAAGTTCTTTAATTGTCCAATATGCTTTATGTTCTAACTCGAGAGGTAAATGGCATGCTTTTCCATAGACCATTTTATAAGGGGACATGCCCATAGGATTTTTATAAGCAGTTCTGTATGCCCACAATGTATCATCTAGTTTCCTAGACCAATTCTTTCTAGATTTATTGACGGTCTTTTGCAAAATTAGCTTTATTTCCCTATTGCTCAATTCAACTTGACCACTAGACTGGGGATGATACGGTGATGTGATTCTATGGTTGACATCATATTTAGCAAGGAGTTTACGGAATGCACCATCAATAAAATGTGAACCATCATCGGTCATTAAATATCTAGGGACTCCAAACCTCGGGAAAATAACTTCTTTAAGCATTTTAATAGATGTGTTATGATCAGAACTACTAGTTGGAATAGCTTCTACCCACTTAGTAACATAATCAACAACAATTAGAATATGAGTATACCCATTAGAGAAAGGAAAAGGTCCCATATAATCAATCCCCAAACATCAAATGGTTCAATAACAAGCGAATAGTTCATAGGCATTTCCTGACGTCTACTAATATTACCAATTCTTTGATATTCATCACATGATAAGACAAACTTACGTGCATCCTTGAAGAGAGTAGGCCAATAGAAACCAGATTGTAATACCTTATGTGCAGTTTTATCTCCAGCATGGTGTCCTCCATATGCCTCGGAATGACACTTTCGTAGGATTTGTTCCTGTTCATGCTCAGGTATACAACGTCTAATAATACCATCTACTCCTTCTTTATAAAGGTGTGGGTCGTCCCAAAAGTAATGTCTCAAATCAAAGAAGAACTTTTTCTTTTGTTGGTATGTAAAACTAGGTGGTATATATTTAGCAACAATGTAATTAGCATAGTCTGCATAGCAAGGAGTATTATGAGAAGCATTTATAACAGCTAGTTGTTCATCAGGAAAGCTATCATCAATAGGTATTGAGTCATTAAGAATATTTTCCAACCTAGACAAGTTATCAGCTACGAGATTCTCAGCTCCCTTCTTATCAGTAATATGCAAGTCAAATTCTTGTAGCAAAAGAACCCACCTAATTAGTCTAGGTTTAACATCTTTGTTTTTCATAAGGTATTTAATAGCAGCATGATCGGTGTGAATAATTACTTTAGAATCAACCATGTAAGATCTGAATTTATCACATGCAAACACAACTGCTAAAAATTCTTTATCAGTAGTAGCATAATTTCTTTGAGCACTGTCTAGAGTTTTACTAGCATAATGTATAACATTTAATTTCTTATCAACTCTTCATCCTAGAACAACACCAACAACATAGTCACTAGCATCACACATAATTTCAAAAGGCAAGTTCCAATCAGGTGGTTGAACAATAGGTGCAGAAGTTAAGACTTTCTTAAGTGTTTCAAAGGCTTATACACAATCATCATAAAAAAACAAATGGACCATCTTTTTGCAAGAGATTAGTAAGAGGCCTAGAAATTTTAGAAAGTCTTTAATGAACCTCCTATAGAAACCAGCAAGACCAAGGAAACTTCTTATACCTTTAATATCTTTAGGACATGGCATTTTCCCAATTGCATCAACTTTAGCTTTATCTACCTCAATACCTCGTTCAGAAATTTTATGTCCCAAGACAATACCTTCATTCACCATAAAGTGTCACTTCTCCCAATTCAAGACAAGATTAGTTTGTTCACATCTCTGCAAAACTCAATCAAGGTTGCTTAAGCAATCATCAAAAGAACTCCCGTAAACGAAAAAATCATCCATGAAAACCTCAACAATCTTTTCACAAAAATCAGAGAATATAACAGTCATACATCTTTGAAAAGTAGCAGGTGCATTGCATAAACCAAAATGCATATGTCTATACGCATAGGTTCCAAAAGGACAAGTAAAAGTAATTTTCTCTTGGTCTACTTGTGATACAGGTATTTGAGAGAAACCAGAATATCCATCAAGAAAGCAAAAGTGTGTATGCTTAGACAGTCTTTCTAACATTTGAGCAATAAAAGGCAAGGGGTAGTGATCTTTTCTAGTAGCTTTGTTTAATTTTCTAAAATCAATTACCATCCTATAACCAGTTACAATTCTTTGTGGAATAAGCTCATTTTTATCATTAGGAACAACGGTAATGCCTCCTTTCTTAGGGACATAATGAACATGACTTACCCATGTACTATCAGCTATGGGATAGATTATACCTGCTTCCAGAAGTTTTAATATTTCAGTCCTTACCACCTCCTTCATCTTAGGATTTAATCGTCGTTGATGATCGACAACTGGTTTTGCATCAGGCTCCATATTAATCTTGTGTTGACATAGAGTGGGACTAATGCCCGTAAGATCATCAAGAGTATATCCAGTAGCGGTACGGTGCTTCCTTAGGGATTTAAGTAATCTCTTTTCTTCATGCTCTGAAAGGCTAGCACTAATAATAACATGATATATCTTCTTTTCATCAAGATAAGCACACTTTAAAGTATCTGGCAATTGTTTTAATTCAAACACAGGATCACCTTCAGGTGGAGGAGTACCTCCAAGGATTTCAACATGCAAATTATGTTTCAGGATAAGTGGTTGGTCAAAGAACATCTTATCTATTTCATTTCTTTCATTCATATGCATATCATTTTCATGGTCTAACAAATATTGTTCTAACGGATCAGTAGGAGGTACGGCAATAGAAGCAAGACCAATAATTCCATCCTTACTAGGCAATTCTTTATCACGAGGTTGTCTACGAAACTTAGAGAAATTAAACTCATGAGATATATCTCCAAAGTTAACACTGGCAGTTTCATTAGCACAATCAATCTTAGCATTAACGGTGTTCAAGAAAGGTCTACCAAATATAATGAGGCAAAAAATCATCTTGTGGAGAACCAAGAACTAGGAAATCAGTAGGGTATTTTATTTTTCGACACAAGACTTTAACATCTCTAACAATCCCGAGCGGTGAAATAGTGTCTCTATTCGCAAGCTTAATAGTAACATCAATATTTTCTATCTCAGCAGGTGCAATATCATTCATAATTTCTTGATATAAGGGAAATGGAATAGCACTCACACTAGCACCCAAATCACATAAGTCATGATAACAACGATCTCCTATTTTAACTGAGACAACAGGCATGCCAACAACAGGCTTATTCTTATCTTTAGTATCGGGTTTAGCAATTCTAGTGGCTTCATCATAGAAGCAAATAACACGCCCATCAATATTATTGACCAAGAGATCCTTAACCATAGCAACATTAAGTTCAACTTTAATTTGTTCAGAGGGTCTAGGTGCTCTAATATTACTTTTGTTAACCATGGTTGAAACTTTAGCATGTTCCTTTATCCTATCAGGAAAAAGGTGGTTTCTCAATATAAGCAGTAGGCACAACTGAATCAACATTGTAAATGATAGTTTCATCTTGAACTATAGCAGGTTCCTCAATCTTTTCTTTAATAGGAGGATGATATTTAAACCACTTCTCCTTAGGGAGATAAACATGAGTAGCAAATGATTCACAAAAGGAAGCTACTATCTCAGAGTCAAGTCCATATTTAGTGCTAAACTTACGGAAAGCACCGGTATCCATAAAAGATTTAACACAATCAAATTAAGAATAATACCTGAATCTTTACCTCTGTCGAGTTCCCAATCTTCAAAGTTGCATTTAATTCTCTCCAGAAGATCCCATCTAAATTCAATAGTTTTCCTCATAAAGGAACCAGTCGAAGAAGAATCGAGCATCGTTTGATCATTGTGAGAAAGCCGAGCATAAAAATTCTGTAAGATAATTTCTCTTGAGAGCTCATGATTGGGGCATGTGTACATCATGTACTTAAGACTCCCCCAAGCTTGAGCGATACTTTCTCCTTCATGAGGCCAAAAATTATATATATAATTCCGATCACGATGAACCAGATGCATAGGATAAAACTTCTGATGAAATTCCAATCTCAATCGGTTCCAATCCCAAGCTCCAATATCATCACATAGTCTATACCATGTCAATGCTTTTCCCCTCAAAGATAAAGGGAAAACCTTCTTCTTAACTTCATCTCCGGATATACCCGCAAGCTTAAATAATCCACAAACTTCATCCACATAGATTAAGTGCATATCAGGATGTACTGTTCCATCTCCTGCATAAGGATTGACTAGCAGTTTCTCTATCATACCCGAAGGAATCTCATAATAAATATTTTAGTAGGTGATTTAGGTTGAGGGGAAACTCTTTGTGCCTCCGGTCGAGGTGAAGATACCCCCAACAAACCCCTCAAAGGATTGTTTTCCATAGTAACAAGTGACAATAAATTTCAACACGTAATATAAATGTTTCCTTACCAGATTCCACTTACCAAAGACGCTTCACTCCCCGGAAATGGCACAAGAAAAGAATCTTGATGACCCACAAGTATAGGGGATCAATCGTAGTCCGTTCAATAAGTAAGAGTGTCGAACCCAACGAGGAGCAGAAGGAAATGTCAAGCGGTTTTCAGCAAGGTATTATCTGCAGGCACTGAAATTGTCGGTAACAGATAGTTTGATAGCAAGGTAATTTGTAACGAGTAACAAGTAGAAATAGTAACAAAGGTGCAGTAAGATAGCCCAATCCTTTTTGTAGCAAAGGACAGGTCGGAATGGTCTCTTATAATAAGCAAAGCATTCTCGAGGACACACGGGAATTTCATCTAGTCACTTTCATCATGTTTGTTTGATTCTTGTTCGTTACTTTGATAATTTGATATTTGGGTGGACCGGTGCTTGGGTGTTGTTATTACTTGAACAAGCCTCCCACTTATGATTACCCCCTCTCACAAGTATCCGTAACTACGAAAGAAGAATTAAGATAAATCTAACCATAGCATGAAACATATGGATCCAAATCAGCCCCTTACAGAATAACGCATAAACTAGGGTTTAAGCTTCTGTCACTCTAGCAACCCATCATCTAATAACTACTCCACAATGCATTTCCTTAGGCCCAAAGACGATGAAGTGTCATGTAGTCGATGTTCACATAACACAACTAACGAAAACAACAACATACATATCATCAAAATATCGAACGAATACCAATTCACATATTACTTATGACAAGACTTCTCTGATGTCCTGAAGAACAAACGTAACTACTCACAAATCATATTCATGCTCAAGATCAAAGGGGTATTGAATAGCATCAAGGATCTGAACATATGATCTTCCACCAAATAAACCAACAAGCATCGACTACGAGATGTAATCAACACTACTAGCAACCCACAAGTACCAATCTGAGGTTTTGAGACAAAGATCGAATACAAGAGATGAACTAGGGTTTGAGATGAGATGGTGCTGGTGAAGATGTTGATGATGATTGGTCCTCCCATGATGAGAGGATCGTTGGTGATGACGATGACTTCGATTTCCCCCTCCTGGAGGGAAGTTTCCCTGGCGGAATCTCTCCACCGAAGAGAAAAGGTGCTCTTGCCCAGGTTCCGCCTCGAGACGGCGGCGCTTCGTCCCGAAACTCTTCTTCTGATTTTTTTCTAGGGCAAATGACATCATATAGGACAAGATGGGCCCCCGAGGCCTGCCAGGGCGCCACAAGCTTAGGGGGCGCGCCCCCCAGGCTTGTCGCCTCCTGGTGGGTCCCTTCTGATAATTCTTTCACCAATAATTTTAATATATTCCAAAATAATTCTCCTTCAATGTTCATCTCATTTGGAGATGTTCAGAAAAATGCCTCCGATGTAGCCCTTTCTGGTCCAGAATTCCAGCTGCGGGTAGTCTCCCTCTTCATATGAAACTTGCAAAATAAGAGAGAAAAGGCATAAGAATTGTATCATAATATGAAATAACAACCCATAATGTAATAAATATCAACATAAAAACATGATGCAAAATGGACGTATCATAGACCCCAAGGTGACAATAATTGGGATACTCCCCGGGAACGACTGTAATTTGACGAGTTCATGTATTCACTATATGCTAATGCTTTGTTCCGGTTCTCTATTAAAAGGAGCGCATTAATTACCCTTAGTTTCCATTAGGACCCCGCTGTCACAGGAGGGTAGGACAAAAGATGTCATGTAAGTTCTTATCGCAAGCACATATGACTATATACGGAATACATGCCTACATATTATCTATGAATTGGAGCTATTGTATATCGCTCTATGTTGTGACAGTTACATAATGTTGTGACACATTAATATTATTGTCTTTGCTCAAGTTACTAATGTTGTTGTGTTTGCTACAAAATTGCTACTAGTGTTATTGTTGATGTTGCTTTGCTACTATTGCTATCACTGCTATCATATTACCGTTCTACTAGTAAATTGCTGCAAGAAAGTGACTTCTCAGGTGTGGTTGAATTGAAAACTCAACTGCTAAGTCTTATAAATATTCTTTGGCTCCCCTTGTGTCGAATCAATAAATTTGGGTGAAATACTACCCTCGAAGACTGTTGCACCCCCCCCCCCCCCTATACTCGTGGGTCATCATTGTGTTGCTTGTATAGGGCTTGGACTATAGGTCATACTCCATGATTTGCAGCCACTCGGTGGTGCATGGTTGACTTGATTAATACAACCGGACCATCGGTTGCATTTCTTTTGGATGGTGCCCCAATGTTGCCCAAGAGAGCCTTGAGTGCGGTTGGATGGGATGGTCACAGTGTGCATTAATAGTCTTGAATATTACTCCAAAATCTCTCATTGGTTTCATCCGTCCCAACCGATGCATCAAGCGACACATTCACCCAAGCATGTCACAAAGCAATTTCTTTGTCTTGGGAAAGTTGTGTGTCCTCGATTTCTTGTTGCTTGCTTGACTATACACAGGATATTCAACCTCCTCCACATCGGGGTCATCGTTCTCCTCGGTATCTTCTTTTTTTAGCATACCTAGCACTATCATAATCTAGATCGCCGAGGCCTTGGATGTGTGACGAATGCAATTGAGACATGAAGCCTCCTCCTCCACACTACAATCAACAACAACAAGCTCATAAACCCCACAACCGCAAACAATCACCTATGTGTCGGCCAAAAAAGAAAAGGCAATTTTTTTACCTCTTCGAAAAATCATCGAGCTCTTGGCGGCCATGGTCCTCGGCTGGTAAGCGTCTTCATCGCCTTCGTTGGCTTCCTCGTTCGCTTGCCGCCGACCGGACCAACGCGAGGGTGACCGAGCATCGTCACGGCCGTTTGGGGCCTTGCTGCCCGCTTCATTGACGGCGCGACAGTCCGCATCATGTTCTTCGTCCCCAACCTCTTTCTTGGTGCGGTTGGCGCGGCAACGGGACGGGGGGGTAGTGAAGTCGCCTTCCGGTTCCATTCCGGCCGGAATTGATGGCTTTGGTGGCGGTGACGACGATGAGGTTGGGCGATGGCGGCGGGAAGAGGTGGCGCCTCAAACAGGAGTGGGAGCGGCCAAAATTATCATGAGAACTGACGCGAGTTGAGTAAAAAATTAGGGATTTGTGCTGCCTTTTGGGGTGTCCTTAAAATTTTGCTTCTCTGAACGTCTAAGAGTTCGGCTAAGTACGTTTAGCTCCTTATTTTGCTTCTCTAAAGGGTTTTAAGAGATCGGCTAGAGATGCTCTCATCATGCACCTAGCGCGTGCTATGTTTATGCTTGTTTTATACGTGGTTTGGTTTTCTCTTTGTGTTTTAGCCTTCGTTGCGCGGAGTCCTCCTAGCAATTTAAATACGTGTCCGAGAGAAGAGTGTGCTTGGATTTATTTGAAGCGTCGTGTTCGTAGATACCGACGGTCCGGAGGAAAAAAGAGAAGGGGGGACAAAAGCGCAATCGGATCGCTTCAGGTGCAAGTGCATTTGTTAACTTGCATCGCGTGCGTCAACAAACCCTTTTGGCGTGCACGTGTTGAGAGGCTGGAAGGAATCGGACCGCTCGATTGCATGGACGCATCCTCTGAACCATTATTAATCCCGTATTTTATCAAGGGGTTGCTTAGGCTCTAGATTAATTATTGATGACACTAACTTTTGATTTGTCGGTGCGGATACCTTTACTCCATCAACGTAAAAATCTGTTAAATAAACTGATTTTGGGATGCTTGTCCCAACGTCTGGGTGGTGTAGTTGGTTATCACGTTAGTCTCACACACTAAAGGTCCCCAGTTCGAACCTTGGCTCAGACAGTCAAATTTTTGTATGTTTTTTGCTCCGCAAGAGCATATAGATTTTACAAAAATTCAATCAAACTTGGCATGCTCCTTCTATGGCATCATCAAGAATATCAAACCAAACAAGGCCCTTCACTTTCTTGCATTCACAGAAGCAGCTCAGAGAGTAGAAGTAGCAGCAGTGGTACAACAGTAAGTAAGGACACATGATACTAGATGGTCATGTCTTATACCAGATGACAGCTGCTGCATGATTTGCACATGACACGCCTGCATATGCAACATCTACAACACATGATTTTGCATCACAGAAGACACCAGACACACTCTTGGCCACCACCGGCATACAAAATACTTACTACAGAGGACGGCTGCCTACTCTGATTGCTCCCTTGTCCAAAATACAGAGACGCTGGCTACTCCGCTGGACCGCCCAGCCACGATGTACTCCTACCATACAGCCGCGTAATAACCTGAAAAGGAGAACAATATCAGCATCAATTTGGCGGCCAAGGCACAGAGTGGAGACAGATAGTTACGTTGTCTACTATAGAGTAGCAGTGTGTAGGATACGCTCTTCTCTAGCAAAGACATGACTAATAAATCCATCAACATCAAGTGATGAGTAATGACAATACATATCATGTGACTAGAAAACACGTACGTACTTGTTAAACATGACCAGAAAACCTAAAAGGAACAAAAGAAACAGAGATAATGACATCTGTTTAGTTACCTTGTTTATGCGCAGCATATTTTGTGTCAGAAAGAACCTCGACAGTTTGCAGATCCACATAAGCATGGCTTGAGCTTGCAAGCCAGGGGAGATTTCCCCTTGAGGCCCGGAGGAGCCCCTCTTATGCCATAATCATATGTCAGCTCAGTCATGGGAGGGATATGTTTCATGGCGAAGAACATGATATGCGGATAACTGTCATCGGTATGGTCATATTGCACAGCCTGCCAGAGCAGATTCGGGGAGCAGCTATGGTTGATGAAACGAGCAACGTTGCCAGCATTCTTTGCACTTATGACGACAGGAAGTCTCTTAAACCTCTCAGCTGTGGCATCATCTGCACCTTTTTCCTCAAGCAACTCTGCACCCAGGTTCCACCTTAGAGCCTTGTCACTTGGACATGTTGTGCGAAAGGTGTACTCGTCTTCCTCGACATCCATGCTTATGTTAGTTTCATCCATGACTTGACCAGCGTACTCACAGACGAATGCGCCGGCACGGATCGGGTCCCATGATCGGAGACCCCATCCACGGTCTCCGGTCCTGAAAACCTCGAAGTTGAGCTGGACACCTTTCTGTGCAACCCTGTTTCGACAGTCCTTGGTGCAATGGCAGTCACGAGAGCACTCGTAAAGCATCGGAACATGCCTCGCGAGCACCCCGTCTAAGTCGTAGGGAAGATCGCCGCCATTCTGTCGCGCGCACGAACAATTGGGGTCACCTGGCATGCACACACTAGTACACTCACAGTGATGCAATGGCTTGTTCCTACCAAGAGGTCTCGAGTGCTTCACTCCGGTGACATACTCGAAGTGGCTCGGCCCCCTTTCGCCGTCGACTTCGTTGACAAGGCACACAGGCAGGATCTCAGCCCCTGATGATAGATCCAGCACCATGGCATTTTCTCTTGTGGCACGGTTCGCCTTCCACTTCTCTGTCATCTTCCAGACTGAAATCCCGTCAGGCTGCCCCGGCTCCCTCCACAGCCTGTACTTGAACACGCTGAACCCGTTCTTGGCCGTGTCCATCCAGGAGTCCTCGATGCGATACACCCCATCGTAGATGTAAACCTTGCCTGCTGTGATAGAGAAAGGGTCCCGTGCACTGCGCACCACCCTGATCTGATTCTTCTTGCTGGCGCTGTTGCTGAGAGCAAGGTTTCCTTTCTCCAGCTTCTGGTCGTGCTTCTCCTTGCGCCGGCTGTTGCCTCCTTGGCCCGTGTACACCAGGGTGTCAGTCTCATCTTCGACGTTCTCGTATCCACCGGACGAGATGATGCTCACGGCCAGGCTCTCGTCCCTCCCGGCAAGCTTAGCCGACAGGTAGTCGATGCCGGCCATGGATGGCGCATGCAACCCCACGATGCACATCTCAATCCTGTAGAAGAAGATGTCTCCGATTTCGACGCCCGGAACGGGCCCTATCGTCTTGAGGCTGTTGATCTTCAGGTTGTTATGGTTCATGAGAACACTGGCTTTCAGGTCGGCGCGCCTGCCCAAGCCCTCCTTCTCATCCAGCTGCAGCGTCCGGCGCCGGAGCGAGTCGAACATGGCCATTGTTGCTTCCACCGCCTCCCTAGGGTTGTCCGATGTGGAGGGCCAGCCGGCGAGCTCCTTGCTCAGGCTCCTCCTGATCGGTCTCTGCTTGGTGTTGGCTGCAGTGGAGTCTCCTTTTTTCTTGTGGGTAGCTGCAGTCGAGTCTCCGGCCTGCCGAATCCTCTTGGCTGTCCTCTTGGGTGAAGATGAAGATGGTTTCCTCTTCTCGGAAGCAGGAGTGTAATCTTCATCCGACGTTTCCTCTTTGAGTCGCCGCGCGGGAAATGCTGCCGAGATTGGTGTAGCCTTGAGAGGAACTGCGGACCCTGGCCCTGGTGACGGCCCAGCAAATGAAGCTGGAGCTGGCCCAGGGTGTTGTTGTGGTGAGGAGCAGGGCCCTGGCGGCGGCCCAGCAAATGAAGATGGAGCCGGCCCAGGGTGTTGTTGTATTGGTGTGATGTAGTAGAAGAATGGTGGGTCGGATGATCCAGTAGACGCCACATCATACCCTGGAGGGATAGGGAACATCGGCGCCAGTGAGTGCAATGGCTTCGGGTCCAGTGGCTGCTCCTCGGTTTCTGCTTCATCAATCAAGCTCCCCATGGTGAACTCCTGGCAGTAGCGAAAAATAGGGCAGACTTAATAGATGCTAGCTGATGTACATGGAAGATCAAATATGATCAAATGAAGAATAGCATGTGAATATGTAATTTCAGAAAATTGTACTCCCTCCGTCCGGAATTACTTGTCGCAGAAATTGATAAAAATGGATGTATTTAGAATTAAAACACGTCTAGATACATCCATTTCTCCGACAAGTAATTTCGGACGGAGGGAGTATCAACTTCTCAACTGAGAAAACAGGACAGAACTGTATTATCTTGTGAAGTGAAATGCAGCAACACGGAGACAGAAAAGTTGCATATTTTGATCACTAGTTTTTTCGCTGGGTGGAATTAATATGCAAATTTATGCGATCACGATAGTGTAAAAATGGCATGTTGATTGACGAGTAGGATTTGTTATAGATCTTTTTTACACTTGTTAAAAGAATTGTGATCTTTTTCACACTGTAATCTTTGTAAGAAAGCGAGGTCAGTTTTTTTTAAAGGAAGAGAATAAATCTGCAGATTCAAGTAATGATATAAACTTTTGAACTGAAAGAACAAGATCTTGCGAAATGCAGCAAGCAGAAACAGAGGAATCTTCTTTCTATGGAAACAAAAGAAACAGAGGAAAACACATATGCTGCTCTGCTCACTGCTGTGTTTGTGTCGAAGTATCCATACCATATGAATGTAGTACAGATTGGGGTTGTATTAAACCGACAGAAAACACATCTATTTCAGCATGCTACGTTCCATGTTCCTCTCCTCCTCACATATGTACCAAAAAAGCCGGTATCGACAGAAAGAAGAAACAAGGTTCAAGAAGAAGAACGTTGAGGAACCCAGAAAAGAAGGCCATTTCTCCACAGATACGATCATCCAAAACCTAAAGTTACTACTCAAGAACGCCAGAAAAGGAAATCGCAAGAAAGATTGCCGGGAGCTGACTGACCTCGAGGACGCCGGCGAGGCGAGAGCTCTTCCTCTCTCTCCACCGAAGCGCTCGCTGGTGCGTTGTGGTTTCACTTCTTTGGAGGTCACAAGTGGTGTGGTGGGGTAAAAAAGGGCACTTGCCTGTGCTGTGCCACTGCTTGGGGCTCCCCTCCCCTCGGTGAAGCCGTCTCAGCTCCCAGGGCCTACGCGTGTACTGCCAGGCGGTCGTGTCACCGGTCACGCGCTGGCAAGGCTCGCCTCTTGGGCTTCTGCGCTTTCACTGTCCACCGTTGGATCGGCCTCGAGATCCGTGCTGCTGGAACCAGCTGGAAACGGTTCAACGCTGCTCACCGGGTGAAAAATCACAAAACTGCCCCTTTGACCAAAGTTCAGCACAAAATTGCCCCATTTTTAAAACATTTCACAAAATGACCCTACCTGCATGACGCCCGCATTCGGGGCACCATGATAAACATAACGACGCCCTGGTCAAAGGCGCCATATAGGTCGCCGATGACTTGCCACGCTGGCAGGGCAGGCCACCATGACGCCCCTGCCCGGGGCGCCATGCACACCACCATGACGCCCCTGCCCAGGGCGCCATGCCCCTTGCATAAAACAGAGCACTTCCCCTGTTTCCCATCCCAATCCCTCTCTTTTCCCCTTCTCCCCCCCGGCCGCCCCACTCATGCCTCTTCCTAATGCCCACAAAATTTCGTGGATCGGAGCTCCAAATCGGTGATTTATCCTTCCCTTCGACCCCTCAAGGTATTCTCCATCATTCCTCCTCTTTTTGTTGGTTGAAATCTCCACATTGTGGGGATTTGGGGAAACCCTAGGTCATCCAATTTTGCTATTTTTTTGATGCATTTTGGTGTTTATGATTCTAGATGGCGAGGATCGTCAATGTGCATCATGTGGACTTTGTCTCCTTTGAGAAGGGAGACGCGGAGTATGGTGACCCGAAGAAGAAGCCGGTAGTGATGGTGTTTCCCACAAGTCCTAGCCTTGAGGAGGTTTTGGTTGAGCTTCGAAGAAGGTTGAATTGGATGGAAGAAAGCGATGGAGTAGACTTAATCGGAAGGTATAATGTTGGGTATGGGCAACATATTCGTTGGAAGATAATGCCTCTTGATTCCGAGTTTCATTGGGAAGCATATAAAGAGAGTGTGTTGGCCTCACAAGATAAATCATTTGAGTTATTTGCCACAAAGGTTGTTCGTGCTCGGTTGCACATTGATTTGAATCGGTGTGCATCTTCATATGATGTTAGAAGCCCGGTTCGAGATTCAACACATGTCACTCCGGATGTGCATGACACAACAATGAGCCAACCTCCAATGACCAATGTTTGAGCCCCGTCGGGAATGACCAAGTTGATAATGAAGACTTGCACATGGATGGTGGTGAGTTTGAGGGTGATGAATCGGAGGCTTATCTTCATGACAATTATGTTGGTGATGTTGAGGCAAATTGCATGGAAGAGGACATGGACCATGAGATTCCATACAATAGGGCTTATGCGTGGGACTCGGAGGATGAAGGCCCGGATGAAGAAATAGATGAGGATGGTTTGACGGCTAAAGAAGCCAATGCTTTCAAGAAGGTAATAGGCCGTAGTCACATACATCATTGTTTCGTGATCTAAGCCTAGCCGATAAGGCGATTGTTGATGGTGGGACAAGTAAAATTCTTGCACCAAGGTTAACTTCAAAGCGAGATACCAAAGCAAGTGTGTATGGTGTTAGTGAAGGAACAATCTTTGAAAGCTTGGCAGAACTTCAAATCTGGGCCAAGGACTACGCGGTTAAGTTTCATCGGCCATTCTTTGTGGAGAAGTCAAACTCGAAAGTGCGTTATGTGGTCAGATGTGAGGAACACAAGAATCATTGCCCTTGGGTTATCCGTGCAAGATGTGTCAAAGGCGGGCCACAATGGAAGATTACAAGTTCCGTGTTTCACCATCGGTGTAGTGGCAAGGATATTGATGATGCCAATGTAAAGGATGATCACCGTCAATTGACCTCCAAATTCATTGCATATCGATTTTCAGCCTCCATAATGATACTCCCGACATATCCCATTCGGGCTTTGATGGAGATGGTGAAGGAGGTTTTTGGGTACAAGGTGAAGTATGGGAAGGCATGGAAGGCCAAGCAAGCTGCCTTTGAGATATTGTATGGTGGTTGGGAAGAATCATACAACCGGCTCGCGATGGTGTTGAAAGCAATGGCGGCAGAAAATCCTGGCATGTACTATATGATGGAGCCAGATGGCGTGAGAACAAGGATATACAACGATGCAACCGTTCGAATATTTGGACGTGCATTCTGGACTTTTGAGCCATGCATTAGGGCCTTCAAGCATTGTAGGCCTGTTATGTCCGTGGATGGCACATTTCTGACCGGCCAGTTCAAGGGCACATTGTTGATCGCCGTTGCTAATGATGATGGTGACAAATTGGTTCCATTGGCGTTCGCTTTGGTGTCGGCGGAGAACAATGACAACTGGGAGTGGTTTCTTAGTTTAGTGAGGACCAAGGTAATTGGACCTCAAAGAGAGGTTTGCATCATCTCGGACCGCCACCCAGGGATACTCAATGCAGTGGAGATTGACATTCCAGGACATCCTCGCGTGCATCATAGGTGGTGCATGAGGCATTTTGTGTCTAACTTTTACCGAGCATGTGGAGACAAGGAATTGTCTGACCTTCTTCATGATTGTTGTCTCGCATTCACCACTACACATTTCGAGAAATTGTGGGACAAAGTGTATGCCAAAGCAAACAATGGTGGCAAAGATTTCCTAAATAGGAATCTTGCCGATAAAGGAAAGTGGGCACGGGCTTTTGACAACGATGGAGTGAGGTACGGTGACATGACAAACAACATGGCTGAATGTTTCAACATGGTGCTAAAGGGTGTCCGTGCATTGCCGGTGACAGCAATAGTAGAGTATACATTCCAGAAGTTGAATGTCTATTTTCAAAAGTATAGTGAAGAAACATCCAACTTGATGTCCGGGAAAAACAAGGCCAAAAAGATGTACAAGTATCCACCAAAGGTCGATGATTGGATGGAATACCAAGCAAGAAAGGCGGATTCACACAAAATCCAGTCCTTTGATAACATAGAATTGATTTACCAAGTTGATGAGCACGGTGGAATGTCGCGTGATGGCGTGCCATATGGAGGTGGCTCCTTCAAGGTTTATCTCAAGATTGGAGCGTGTTCATGCGAGAGGCCTACATTGTATCATCTCCCGTGCTCTCACTTGATGGCTGCATCTCGCTTTAGAAATTTGAGTGTCAACATGACCAACAATGTAAGATTGGAGGAGTATTCGATCGATGCGGTCAAAAATACATGGGCTGCAAGGTTTCATCCCTATCTAGACCAATCTAAATGGCCGGAATACCATGGACCCCCACTATACCCTGATTTGGAAATGAAGGTGGTGACACGTGGAAGACGGAAGACAAAGCGTTTCTTGGGTGACATGGATGATTGGGGTGGTGGATTCCGTAAGGAATGGGGGAGCCAACATTTCGCAGAGCCTCGTGATATCAGCCGTTGCGGTGAATGTAACAACGAGGGGCACAATATTAGAGGTTGTAGCTCAAGGGGCAAAAGAAAGATATCAAAACGAGATGGTGATGGTGGTGTCAGCCACGATGATGGTGGAGCTCAAGGACGTGGCCGTGGTGATGATGGAGCTCGAGGACGTGGCCGTGGTGACGATGGTGCTCGAGGACGTGGCCGTGCTGACTGTGGTGCTCGAGGACGTGGCCGTGGTGACGGTGGTGCTCGAGGACGTGGCCGTGGTGACGGTGGTGCTCGAGGACGTGGCCGTGGTGATGGTGGTGCTCGAGGATGTGGCCGTGGTGATGGTGGTGGTCGAGGCTTCGCTTATTGGCTTGGGGTGTGAAACTAATGTATGTGTGGAACTTATGTATGTCGTGAATCTTTTGGGTGGTTGAACTTATGTATGTCGTGAATCTTTTGAGTGGTTGAACTATGTATGTGTAGAACTAATGTAAGTCCTGAACTTATGTATGTGTGGAATCAATGTATGTGGTGGTTGAACTTATGTATGTGCGGAAGTTATGATGAAAACTGAAACTATGTAAGTTAAAAAAAAACAGAAACCACATAAGTTACAAAAAACAGATAAGTGATTGTCATGGCGCCCTAACTTAGGGCGCCATGTTAGTAAGTACGGCGCCCTGTTCCAGGGCGTCATACATGGCGCCCAGAAAAAATGCATGGCGCCCCCAACATCAGGAGCTTGCAATCTTAGGACTTAGCCATTTTCGACGACCATGGCGCCCTGGGATAGGGCGTCATACATGGCGCCCAGAAAAAATGCATGGCGCCCCCAACACCAGGAGCTTAAAATCTTAAGACTTGCCATCTACACGACCATGGCGCCCTGGGCTGGGGCGCCATGCTGGGCGCATGGCGCCCTGGCCTGGGGCGCCGTGCTGTAGACCATGGCGCCTTGATCTGGGGCGCCATGCTGTCAAGTTCTGTTTCTTCTTCTTTTTCTGTTTCTATTTCTGTTTTTGATTTTGATGAGATAGCTACAAAGTTTCCGACAATAAGTGTTGACAGACATAAATGACACACATCAAAGTTTCCAACAAATAATTTCACGACATCAAGTTTTGGACAAATACTACAAGTCCTCGACAACCATAAGTTCACGACATCTAGTTTTGGACAAATACTACAAGTCCTCGACAACCATAAGTTCACGACATCTAGTTTTGGACAAATACTACAAGTCCTCGACAACCATAAGTTCACGACATCTAGTTTTGGACAAATACTACATCAACTTGACGACAAATGCATCATTTCCTTCCTTTCCCCCTCTTAGCCGGTGCAGCATCCTTCCCCTTCACTAAGCGCCTTCTCCTCTGGAGCTGCGGCACCTCCTCTTCCTCCTCCTCTGAGGCGGCCTCGATCACCGGGTCCTTACGTGCCTTCCTTGCGTATTTGCCCGGAGTATACTTTCCACGCCTTTGACTAGGCTGAGGCGCATCGGGCATCTGCGAGGTGTTAATCTCATCATGTGTCTGTTCATCCCCCTCCTCCCCCTCGTCATCAACCGATTTGTCGCCTTGCTGCTGGGTGCCGCTTGATGATGATCTCGACCTCGAAGCAGTAGGGACTGCGACATCGGTGGAGCGGCAGCCTAGTAGAGCACCAAGGCCACGTGCCCAAGACTTGCTCCGCTATGAAATTGACATATCATGAAGTTAGGAGATATACCTCAAAAATGTGTATGGAAAGCAAATTATCAAATGTCATACCTCAACAAAAGCTTTAAGCTTGTTGTACGACTCTTCACCTGGAGGGTACTTGAGTGCCTCGCCGGCATCGTTGACATGCTTCGAGAGCTTGTTTTGCTGTTGGACACAATAGGACAAATCATTTTGGCACAATGTAGGCAAGCATATAGATATAACGGTAACTTACCACAAAGCGGATAGTTGGCGCCGATTCATACCGTCTACCATCTCTAATAAGCCTGTTGTACTCAATATTGGCCATCCGATCAAAACCTGGATTGGGTTCATGTAATATGTCCCCTGGCTGAAATGCGGGTGCGTTAAGTTGAGTACGTGCAACAGAACGAAACCACACAAGATAATTGTTGAATGCTTCCGTATCAAAAGGCCGTGGGGGAGGCTTAGAAGTGGGTTGACGCAATGAAAGCTCAATCTTATTGAGCTTCTGCTTGAACTCCTGGATATACATGTCATGCTCTCGATCCCATTTTTTTATACTCTTCTGCTTCATCTTGTCGAGACTGCATAGCATTTGGCAATGCATTTTCGTTACTATCTTCAAAACAATGGAGAAAGCATTTGAAGTGCTAAGCACTTACCTATGCAAATGTAGCGAAGTGTCCTTGTACTTCGGCGGGGTCTCTTGAAATAAGCCAAACTGTGTCATAACTCGTTGTGGCTGATAAAACTCAACAGCATAATAACAAATCAACGGGCAACGCATCCGCCATAAGTGTGCTTCCTGTAGACACTTTGGGTTAAGTCTGAAAGTAATAAAACCAGCTCCCCTACCAATGTTGCCCTCCGTTCCGTACGGTTCCCAAGTAACCTATAAACAAAGATTAAGAAAAAACTACATTGTTAGTATGATTTTTGGAAAACCAAAGAGACAAAGCAAGAAGCTACTAAGATAACCTGCTCCGGGGTCATGATGTCAAGCTCGTTGCAGTAGTGCAAATACATGGTCTTTGAATTGCCAACAAAACCTTCAACCTTGTCCCACTTATACGCCCATGTAGGCATACGGTCTGGGTCATGATGATCATCCCACGGATCGTAACCCTTTGGTGTCGGCCGCCCCACTGGCAAGTGCTCCCAACTCCAGATCGATAATAGAAGCATCGGACCATCGATGTTCGCTTCCTTTGACTCTACGACGTTTCTTGGATTCGCGCCCCTACGGCACGCCTCGTCCAGCTACACACAAACAAGAAATATGTCATTATAAACTAAAGAAAATTTCTACATGGTGAACACACTATTATAAGCAAAACTACTTACCTGACGATACAAATAAGCCAACGCCGCCGTACCCCAACTGAGTCCATGCTCCCACCCAGCAAACAGCTTAAGCCACATAAAGGAAGCGTTCACGCCAGTGCCGTCAGAGAAAAGAGTCCGGCTGACTACATACCACAAGTATGCCCTGGTATACTGCTGCACTGTTTCATCGTCCGCATCAGCCGGGCATTCCCCAAAGTGTTCAGCAATCCAATGATAACTTGCACCGGCGGACTTCCCTTGTACCCCTGGCTCCCTCCCTATGAGTCCAACCATAATCTCACGCCATCCATCAGAATCTGTGCTAAAACAAATAGGCTCTCCTTTGATGGGAAGTCCAGTGATCAGAGACACATCCTGCAAAGTGACCGTCATCTCCCCAGCATAGAAGTGAAAAGTATGTGTCTCAGGGCGCCATCGGTCAACGAGTGCTGTGATCGCACAAAGGTTCATCTTCGGCATCGAACGAGACACGAGTGAGATGAAAGGGAGAAGCCCGGTCTTCCGGATATACTCCGTGTATCGCTCGTCATACTCCATTTTGTCATGAACCGAACCGGACCTCAGGTGAAGCTGATCAAAAACCCTTCCTTCTTCTGCCATGAACTGTCCATGATGCAATTGATCGTACGATGGATTGATAAGAGAGGCCATCCTGCAAATTACAAATGTATATGGTAAGCCCCGTTGTCATTTGCAAATATCCGCACTAGTGCAAAAACATACATACATGTGCAAAATTTCTACACTAATTCTTCTTCCATACACCATATATGTGCATAAAATTTTCTACAATACCATACACCATATATTTGCAAATATTCATCCATCCGCCTTCCTAATTTTACACTAATTCTTCCATACACCATATATGTGCGTACATATCCTAACCAAATTCATAGCACTTCCATAAAAATCCTAAATCATACATATCCTAAGCCATACATATCCTAAATCACACTAATCCCTAACACTATCACACCAAAATCCAATGATTATATCAAGAAAAGGATGAACTAGGGTTTCACCCAAATCAATCAAATGCGGAGATTTCAACCAATAGAAAGAGGGGAAAGGGAGGAGAATACCTTGGGGATTCGAAGGACAACCGGATCCACCGATCTTCGGCTCAGATCAGCAACACTTGAGTGGGGAGAGGGAGGGGCGAAATGAGGGCGCCATGGTGGGGAAAGAAACAGAGCGAGAGGAGAAAGAACGAAGCAGAGGCGAAGGTGCGGGCGGCTGGTATGTGTGAAGGGGTATGGCGCCCTGGGCAGGGGCGTTATGCTGCTGAGCATGGCGCCCTGGCCAGGGGCGCCATGCTGCCGTGCCCTGCCAGCGTGGCAAGTCAGTGCTGACGCGTATGGCGCCCTTGACCAAGGCGTCGTGATGCCTAGCATGGCGCCCCGGGCGCGGGCGTCATGCGGGTAGGGCCATTTTGTGAAATATTTTGAAAAGAGGGTCATTTTGTGCTGAACTTTGGTCAAAGGGCCAGTTTTGTCATTTTTCACGCTCACCGGTGGCAGCTTATTAAGACATCTGCCGGTCAAAGTCACTTCACTTCACTTTGGCCTGGCAAAAATGTCACTCCCTTCAGTGACAGCTCGGTAGCCAAAGGGTGAAATACACTAACTTAGAGCAACTCCCACACAGAGTCAAATTGTCCGTTGGTCCGCGAGGGCAAAAATCGATGTACACCTATTTCCATTTTTTTGTCCGTTCCGACCTATTTTCAACGCAAATTTGAAACCGATTTGGGTCTGAAACGGACACAAAGCAGAGATATTTTGTGTTCTCTTCATCCGCCTCTGTCCGTTGCACGTCCTTTCTGGCTCACCCCATTCACCCACCCATCATTTCTCTCTCCCTCACACTGGCCCACCACTTGCCCACCCACCGAGCCGCCCCGCCGAATGCCAACCACGGCACCGTCGCACGCCGGAGAAGTGCACAGCCGCGCCGTCGGAGATCTGCACCGCCACGCCTCCTGGAGGTGGGCCGCCACTCCTACCTCGTCTCGCCAGCGTGCGACTCGTGCTCGACTGCCGGCGTGCTCCTCCATGCTCACCCTGCTACGCCTCCCCTCCCCCCGATGTTGTTCTATTTTTTCTTTGCCTCCGCGTTGGAGCTCGCGCGCCCGCCGCATCCCCGCTCGCCCTACCTTGTCTCGCGACCATGGCCGTGTCGTCTCCGCTCTCCGTTGGAGCTCGCCGTGCTGAGCCGCGCTCGCCCTACCTCCTCTCGCGCCCCCGCCGTGCCGTCTCGCTCGCGCGCCTCCGCGTTGGAGCTCGTGCGCCCGGCCGCTTCCGTGTTGTAGCTCGACTGCCGGCCTCGCCTCGCGCCCGGCCGGTGTTGCTGGAGCAGGTGTCACGGCCGCCAGGCGCCCCTCGTACGTGCTCGCGTCGATGCAACTCGTCCCGGCCATGGTCAACATGCACCGGCGTCATTCCTCGCCGCGAGCTCCCCTGCATGCTACGTGTTTGATGAAATGTCGGGACGCGCATGCACAAAATGCGTCGACGCACCGTTGAGCGCATCGGCCGAGCCAAACGAAAAAGAGAACACGACCGAGCGGACAGGCGACCCAAACGGACAAAAAACAGACAAAATCGATGTCCGTTCGGGTCACCGCATTGGAGTTGCTCTTAATGCGCTCGAGCACTATTAACTTGCAAAATATGGTAGTCGAGCATACAAAGTTAACACCCGCAAACAAGGTGCTAATAATTTCTACGGCCTTTGCTTTGCTCCTTCACAAGAAAAGATTCCAAGCTTTCGTCCTCCTTCCGTCGGCGTCGGCGTCGATCTGCCCCATCTTCAATGGGAGGGCCTCGGCCCCCCCACCGATGGGAGGGACCCCGTTCCCATTCTCATTCTTTTTAGGTTCAATTTCATGGTTGGGGCTGTGTGGCGGTGCTGATGTCCCTCAGTAAGAATAATGTGTTGAAATATAGGGTGGGCCTTGGGCCCATTTAACAATTTCAGAAAAACTCTAATGGCCCATGTGGGTTATATGGCAATGAGTGTTGACGGTGTCCTGAACTAGGGGGTACTAACCTAGTCGGTCCATAGTCTTTGGGTTGGGCCAGTGGGCCCGCATTCTCATTGAGGAAGACTCCGGAAGTTGTACGCCTAGATGAGATCAAGACTATATCTGCCGAAGACTTGACGTATACTCCAAGATATCCCAGCCGCCCCCATGCGATCCTCAGATACCGACTATGTAACCCTAGGTACCCTACGTGGCATGTATATAATCCAAGGGGTTTAGCCCGTAGAGGGGACGGAATCACAATTACATTCTCCTAGCCCTAGAGGTAGAACACAACTTACGATCCCGAGGTAAATCAACTCTGTACTTGATACATCTCCATCAATATAAACAAGAGCAGGGCGTAGGGTTTTATCTCCATCGAGAGGGCCCGAACCTAGGTAAACATTGTCTCCCTCATTCTTGTACCATCGATCCGAGATCCACAGCTCGGGACCCCCTACCCCAAGGTCTGCCGGATTTCACACCGACACTGGTGCTTTCATTGAGAGTTCCGCTGTGTGATCGCCGGAAAGATCGATGGCTCATCTACAGATCAACTGCGGCATCGGCCACGGAGAAGTTTACGTCCCCGGCAAACTCTTTGTGTTCGGAAGCATGATCTTTCGTGCCGACTCGACAGGCCATCTGGCCTCCATCGAGAACTCTCAAAAAGATATAAGTGAAGCATGAGAGTTCATCTATTTCTTTAAAATATAATCACCGTGATTGCTTGTATCTGCGTTGGTAATTCTCCGAAGAGGAGAGGATGATGCAACACAACAACGGTAAGTATTTCCCTCTGTTATGAAACCAAGGTTATCAATCAGTAGGAGAACCAAGCAACACTATGTAAACAACGCCTGCACACAAACAACAAAAACTTGCAACCCAACCCGTAAGACGGGTTGTCAATCCCTCCTCGGTATTGAGATAGATTAAGTTGTATGAGATTGGATAAATAGATCTAGCAAAAACACAAGATAAAATAAATAAAGAAAAAGTGCAGCAAGGTATTTTTGGTTTTAATATGATAGGAAATAGACCCGGGGGCCGTAGATTTCACTAGAGGATTCTCTTGAGAAAATAGCATACGAAGGGGTAAACAAATTACTGTTGGCCAATTGACAGAAGAGCAAATAATTATGACGATATCCAAGGCAATGATCATGTATATAGGCATCACGTCCAAGATTAGTAGACCGACTCCTGCCTGCATCTACTACTATTACTCCACACATTGACCGCTATCCAGCATGCATCTAGTGTATTAAGTTCATGGAAAAATGAAGTAATGCAATAAGAACGATGACATGATGTAGACAAGATCTATTCATGTAGGAATAGACCCCATCTTTTCATCCTTAATGGCAACGATACATACGTGTCATGTCTCCTTTTGTCACTGAGATTGAGCACCGCAAGATCGAACCCATCACAAAGCACCTCTTCCCATGGCAAGAAAAATCAATCTAGTTGGCCAAACCAAACCAAAGTTTCGGAGAATAAATACAATGCTATAACAATCATACATAAGAGAGTTCAACAAAGACTCAAATAATATTCATGGTAGATCTGATCATAAACTCACAATTCATCGGATCCCAACAAACACGCCGCAAAAAGTCATTACATCAAATAGATCTCCAAGAACATCGAGGAGAACATTGTATTGAAGATCAAAAAGAGAGAGGAAGCCATATAGCTACTGCCTGCGGACCCGTAGGTCTATGGTGAACTACTCACGCATCATCGGAGGGGCAAGGGTGATGATGAAGAACCCCTCCGTGACCGTTGACCCCTCCGAACATTTTGGTATCTTATTTGCATTTTTCTCATTTAGTATGAATTAGTTATGAAGTTTTCAAAGTGATGGTCAAACGATCAAAGGGCAAAAGCACAAGACGCCAAAGTGGGTTGGGCAAGACCACATGTTTTTAGAAACTAGGGGCAATCCTGACGAGGGGGACACAACTAAGGGTATAAAATCAATTATCCCTTATTATTAGTATTGGAAAAATCACACAATTTTGTATTTTCTTGAGACATCGCGACTAGGCAAACAAGATAACAAGCAAACAAAAAGGCAAACAGAAAATATTTTTGTAAAAAGTTTTTAGAAATGGGGGAGATGAAAACGAGAGGCAAATGACAAATAATATAAATGCAAGGAGATAAAAGTTTATGCGTATGTACTTGATAAATGTTGATGATGTCTCCCCGGCAACGGCGCTAGAAATTCTTCCTGCTACTTATGAGCTGCGTTGGGATTTCCCCAAAGAGGAGGGGATGATGTAGTGTAGCAAAGATAAGCATTTCCCTCAGTTAAGAACCAAGGTTATCAATCCAGTAGGAGAACCACGCAACACCTCGTTAGCAGCACCTACACACAAAATAACAAGTACTTGCACCCAACGCGAACAAGGGGTTGTCAATCCCTCGGCGGTTACTTGCAAGATTAAATTGTGTAGTGATTGATAGATAGATTGAACAAAAATACAAAATAAAATAAATAAAGTAAAATTGCAGCAAGGTATTTTTTGGATTTTAATATATGATAAAAGTAGACCCGGGGGCCATAGTTTTCGCTAGAGGCTTCTCTCTTGAAAATAGCATACGGTGGGTAAACAAATTACTGTTGGACAATTGATAGAAAAGCAAATAATCATGACGATATCCAAGGCAATGATCATGTATATAGGCATCACGTCCGAGACAAGTAGACCGAAACAATTCTGCATCTACTACTATTACTCCACACATCGACCGCTATCCAGCATGCATCTAGAGTATTAAGTTCATAAAGAACGGAGTAACGCCTTAAGCAAGATGACATGATGTAGACAAAGTAAACTCATGCATGAATAAACCCCATCTTTTTATCCTTAATGGCAACGATACAAATACGTGTCATGTCCCTTTCTATCACTGGGATTGAGCAACGCAAGATCGAACCCATCAGAAAACATCTCTCCCATTGCAAGAAAAATCAATCTAGTTGACCAAACCAAATCAATAGATCGGAGAGAGATACGAAGCTATAACAATCATGCATAAAAGAGTTCAGAGAAAACTCAAATAATATTCATGGATAATCTAATCATACACTCACAATTCATCGGATCTCAACAAACACACCGCAAAAAGTGATTACATAGAATAGAACTCCAAGAACATCGAGGAGAACATTGTATTGAAGATCAAAGAGAGAGAAAGCCATCTAACTACTAACTATGGACCCGTAGGCCGTGGTAAACTACTCACACATCATCGAAAGGGCAGCAAGGTTGATGTAGAGCCCCTCCGTGATTGATTCCCCCTCTGGCAGAGTGTCGGAAAAGGCCTCCAGATGGGATCTCGTGGTACAGGAACTTGCGGCGGCGGAAAAAATATTTTGGGTGGCTCTTTGTTGGTTTCCCGATTTTAGAGAATTTATAGAGGCGGAGTTAGATCAAACGGAGCCACATGGGTCCCACAAGCCACCAGGGCGCGCCCACCCCCTGGGCGCGCCCTGGTGCCTCGTGGGCCACTGCTCCATCTTCTAGCCCTCTCCCGAAGCTTTCAGGGTCTCTTATGTCCAGAAAAAATCTCCAAAAAGTTCCGTGGCATTTGGACTTCGTTTGGTACTGATATTATGAAAAAAAACAGGCAAAAAACAGTAACTGGCACTGGGCACTAAGTTAATAGGTTAGTCCCAAAAAATGATATATAATTGCTTGTAAATGCATATAAAACATCCAAGATTGATACTATAATAGCATGGAACAATAAAAAATTATAAATACATTGGAGACGTATCAACCTCTTCAAAGGACTCAACCATCTAAAGCATAAAGCAAGGCCAAGGTTGCAGGCAGCCTATACTAACTTCGATGTCAACGAAGATGTGCTGGTCAACAGCAAGGAGACACAGACGTGCGGCATGCAGCGGCTCGGGCCATTAAACCCAACGACAATTCCGACCTGTTTATATTTACTCCTTATTATTTCTTTACGTTATTTACACTGTATCTTTTTGAAGTTCTTTTTGTCCAAGCTCGGCATGTACGACTTGACCATATAAAATAAAGAAACTGCACCCCTCGAGGTTTTTTCAGCATTTCCTTATAATTACTGCCTTTGAGCCGAAATAATTCTTCATGATACAAAGGGCTTCGCTTTTAATCACATGCCCCAAACTACAAGTCCGAGGTACTCGGCATCTCAGATGTTTGCATTATATGAATCAGTTTCGAACCTAGATTTTGGTCAAAGGTTGGGTTGCCCGGCTCCTATGTATACCCTTATGTTTCTGATCAATTCGGCTAAGGGCATAACAGGAGAACCACTGCGATAGTGCCGCCAGCTCGCATGGTAGAGCGCCTTAGTGGAGAAAGCCGAAAACTGACTGTCTTGGTAAGCGTAAACTGGTTGGCCATCCGGAGACCGCATTAAGCGACGTGTCATTAGCGAACACCTGTGTTAAAATGAAGGGCCTCTTCCTCGCATTGGCCGAAGTGGTTATTGGCATAGACCTCGGCTACCCAAGCCGACTACTTCACACACCCGGGGGCTCGTCATCAGCCCCCACGGTCAAGCTCCTACGACTAAGTGAAGGTTATAAAGCCATAATAGTCCGATTGCCTAGTTCCTATGTGCGCAGACCGTCTCCGGGTACCGAGACGTCGGCTAAGGGTCACAACTGCCTAAAGGAACACCCTATGTATATTCTACATTGGGGTAGAAGCCAACGACTAGCGACTTTCAGTTCAAAACAGTCGAACAAGAGGTATATTAAATAAAAACAGGAACAATATGACAAAATTTAAAACCACATTCATCAAAACAAAGGATATTTTTTACATCACACACTTCAGCATTCAAAGTACTATCTAAAAATACATAGTGTCCTTGAGACACTTGGCTTCGGTAAGCCGAGCCCCTTCCTCCACCGTGGCCAGGAATTGCTTCGCGGTCCGATTTTTCCCTTCGGGGGGTCCTGCGGCCACGGCCTCTGCGTCAACAAGATGAAAATGCATCTTCACACAAGCGTATGCCCGTCGAGCCCCTTCTAGGCACACGAACTGCTTCCAGCAGGCCACTTGCGGCACGGCTCCTTGCAGCCGAGCTATTAGCCCAAAGAAGCTAGTGGGCAGCACCTCCGCGGGCCACAGATTAACGCAAAATATCTTGGAGCGCCGTCCTAGCCATATGGAGAAGCTTCGCCAACTGCTTCATTCGATTGTCCAATAGCTCCGGACAAGGCAACGTCTAGAATTGCTGCCAGAACGCCTTCTCCGCCTCGTGGCCCTCCTGCTCGCCGAAGTGGTGGGCAGCGTTCAGTGCACTCCTCGGCAGATCCGCGAAAACCTCTATGGAGCGCCACAGCTGGGTAAGCTCGACGAACCCCTTGCTACCAAACACGCACTGAAGTAAATATGGCTTACCCATGACAATCTGCTCCACTTGCTGGAGAACCTCGCGGTCAGCCCTGGTTTGGGTATGGAGCTCGGAGTGCGCAAGACGAAGCTTCTCGAGCTCTTCCTTCATCTTCTTCTCCTCGGCCTGAAGGGTATCGCGTGCCTCGAACACGCCCTTCAGGGTCTCCTCAACCTCTAGGACCTGCGCCTAGTCCTTGCCCCTAGCCACCTTTTCGGTGGCTAGGTCCTTCTCCGTCTTGGCAGCCGCATCCTTCTGCTGCCTAGCTTCCTGCCGAGCTTTCACAAGCTCGGCCTTGAGCTCCTCAAGCTTGGACAAAGCCGATGTCATTAAAATAGCTCGGCATCAGCTTCTCTTGCACTTAGCTATTCTCGTATAGAGTACAATCGATAACGTTCTGGATTTTACCTTGAGATTGCTCGATTTGTTTATTCATCAGATCAAGGTCCTTCTCGGACCTCTCAGCTTCCGGTTCATCTCTGCGATCTCCTCGGAGGCGGAGCTCGGAGCCGAGGTAGAAACCTGTGAACAAGCACTTTAATTAGCCCCTGTACTAGGCATCAAAATTTTGAATATGTAGGCCATAGCCTTGGGGGCTGCTCATTGGCAAGCTTCTGATATATTGCTTCGATCCCAATGCCAGTTTTTCCAAACTAGCCTTGGGCTCGGGGGCTACTCACTGGCTACACTGTCTAAGTACTATGATGTAATACAAGCAAAAATGTCCTCGAACAGATACACATAAACCTAAGCATGGAGGTTATTCTCAATATGTATCAAAGAATACCTCGAAGCTCGTGACAAGGCCCTTGAAGACCTCATGCATTCCGTCCTCAGCAGACCGGAAGCCCTGCAGCACCATGCCAATTAGCGCGTGGTGCTCTTCTTTAAGGGAGGAGCCCGTCAGGGCTACCTCCATCTCTTTTGTCCACCCCACAGTAGCCTACCCTGGGGTAGGAGGTGGGGGTGGCGGAACCTCAGAACCTAGCACCAAAGTGCCGGGAAATAGCGTCTCCAGCTGTATTGGCACCAGAGACGACTTCAGCTGGGCCGATGTCTGGACTATCCCTCCTTTGACGACCTCGGGGACCCCGTCCCCTTGGCCTGGTTGGACCGAGGGCTCGACCTCGGCCATCGCAACCAACACTTCGGCCCCCGTCGTGTTGAATAGGGGGGCCGGAGTAGACGTCGCCTCCCCAAGCCCTTCTTGAGCTAGAGCAGGAGTGGCAGGGTTAGGCGTGCCGCTTGCGAGTGGCAGCCTGTTCGAGGAGTCGCCGCTGAGATGCGTCCACGGCGTACTGAAGAGATTACTCATAAAATCTTATCTTGACAGAAAAACTTATTAAAGTAATGGACATTGTCGTGGTTTTGTCACGTCAGATGTCTCCGTGAAAGGACTTAGTCATGTGGCCATCGCCGCTAAGTGATTGCTTGAATAGGGTTGATCAGAATCGGGAGACAAGGGTTTACCCAGGTTCAGCCCCTCATGATGGAGGTAAAAGCCTACTCCTGCTTGATTGATATTGATGATGATGATCTCAATTACAAGGGTGCGTATTAGCTAGCCTAGTACTCGAGAGGTTGTAACTTAGTTTCTTCGGCTCCAGGGGCTCCCCTTTATATAGGTCATATTGCGACCTGTGCTTACAACAGAGTCCAGATCATATTGCGACCTGTGACCTAATATGTTTCCTAGTTGTCTTGCTTCCTAAGTAAGGAAACTCCAGATGGTGACTTGTATTTCTGACCATGAGTCGGCGTCTTCTAGTACTGGCCCATGAGTCGGCCCACTCCTCAAGCCGCCTTGTAGGCCTTGAGGTCTTGAGTATCTTCAGCCCATCTTGAGTCCTGCTCCTTAAGTCGCCATCTATATAACCCGACCCAATTGTGGCGGGTCATAGCGTGGAGTTATATCCCCAACATTAGCCCCCAGATTGATTTGAATTTATTCATGTCAATCTTCAACCTGATGAACATGGCGGGTTATCTTCCTGCCTTTGAAAATGGCGTCATGCTTGATCCATATATCCGGCTTAGAACACTACCACACTTGTCATTTTTCCATGTCCATAAACCATGATGTCATCTTCCGTAAATCCAGGAATTCCATCATGACATCACAAGGATCTTTGCTAATATCTGTCTATCCCAAAAACTGAGGCGCCCCTTACTCAAAAAGTTACTGCCCTTCCTTGATTTTCGCGCTTGCCTCTTCTCCTTCTTATTTTCATTATAAATATGCCCGAGGGGGCTCTTATCTCACTTTTACTTTTCCATCCCCTCGCGTCTTCTTCCTCGCGCCGCTTCGAGAACAGAGCCCAGCCGCCGCGCGACCTTGAGTGCCCCAGCGACGTCAACCGCTCCATCGATCCTGCACGCGCCGCCGTCGACGCCATCCAAGACCACATCAAAGCTTCCTCCGCATCTAGGTATGTTGAAACACATCTCCAGATCCACATTAACCCTGCTGTAGTTCATCGGAGTTCTTCGCGGTTCATCAGTTCTTCAGTGCTACCGCTGTCTAGATCTAGTTTCCAATGATTTCCTTATAGAAACAGAGCGGCGCTAGGCTCAACTCCATTTTTGCATCTAGGAGCCTCATATCCCCTTTAGAATCCGTACGTAGGTCACACACTGCTTCCTAGTGCTCGCCTTAGGTTTAGCAAATATTTGACTTTTTATACCATTTTGTAGATCTGTTATTGTACATGCCTCCGACGGAAACTTGTTTGTCCAACACTTAGCTGAATATAATCCTTAATTTAAAATAAGCCGCCTCAATCCTTGCTAGCTCGTTTATGCATATAACTTGCTAGTTTGTAGTAATCATAGCTGTACTTTTCTTAGGCCGACTTATGACTTTGGCGTCTCATTAACACTTGAGTATGCAGTTGACTCGCCCTTTACCTTGGCTATTTTATTATGTCGTCGGCTCATCGTGTGGGAAAAAACCTGGCGACTTGTTGTTCATAAATGACCCGCCATCTATATTTTTCTGCAGTCTTTAGTCTTTGCTTAGGCGACTTATCATGGCGAAAACCACAACTTGTAACTCGGTGAGTTCCCAAGTCTCCAAGCTCATGCTTGATGATTTCGTGAGTCAAGGTTTACTGCCGGCTCAAGAGGTGATTGGCTGGCGGGCTCCTGGCACAGAAAGCACCCCTCAACCCAGCCAAGGAGAAGTGATTGTATTCACAGACCATCTTATCAGGGGCTTCACTCCACCCGGATCAAAAAATTTCCGGGATGTCCTCAACTTCTACAATCTTCACCCTCAAGATCTCGCCCCAAACTCCATAATCAACCTATGCCAGTGTCAAGTCTTCTGCGAAGTTTAGTTACAGACAGAAGCAACCATCCCCATCTTCAGGGAATTCTTCTATATTATATCAACTGTCAAACAGAATGCACAGATGGCCCTAGTATAGAGCTTGGTGGGATCTCAATTCAAAGGCGGAGAAATGTTTCTTTCCCACAAGCTACCCTGCCAAGTCATCCCAAAGGTTGGAACAAGACCTGGTTCTACTGTAGGAATACTGCCCCAGCTGATGAGAATCCTTTGCCGGGTTATAGACCTGACCGCCTTGGTAATAGCATCAAGTATCCTGGTTGGGCTTCTGCAGAAGAACGTGCTCAAGTCGCCCACATATATCCTAGGGTGAGAGCTTTATTAGCCAATGGATTAACTGGAGTTGATTTGACCCGATACTGGGTCAGTGATGCGGCTTGAAACTGCGTCGGTATTTCCTCAAAGAGGAAGGGATGATGCAGTACAGCTACGGTAGGTATTTCCCTCAGTTATGAAATAAGGGTATCAATCCAGTAGGAGAACTAAGCAACACTATGTAAATGGTACCTGCACACAAAGAACAAATCCTTGCAACCCAACGTGTAAGACGGGTTGTCAATCCCTCCTTGGTAAAAAGATAGATTGGTTTGTATGTGGTTGGATAAATAGATCTGAATAAAACGCGAAATAAAAGATGCAAACAAAAAGTGCAGCAAAGTATTTTTGGGTTTTTGGAATAATAGATCTGAAAACAAATGCGGTGAAAAATAGATCTGAAAGCAATATGATAAAAGATATACCCGAGGCCCGTAGATTTCACTAGTGGCTTCTCTCGAGAAAATAGCATACGGTGGGTAAACAAATTACTATTGGGCAATTGATAGAAGATTGAATAATTATGATGATATCCAAGGCAATGATCAATATATAGGCATCACGTCCAAGATTAGTAGACTGACTCCTGCCTGCATCTACTACTATTACTCCACACATCGACCGCTATCCAGCATGCATCTAGTGTATTAAGTTCATGGAGAAACGAAGTAATGCAATAAGAACGATGATATGATGTAGACAAGATCTATTCATGTAGGAATAGACCCCATCTTGTTATCCTTAATAGCAACGATACATACGTGCCTCGCCACCCCTTCTGTCATTGGGTGAGGACACCGTAAGATCGAACCCATCACAAAGCACCTCTTCCCATGGCAAGAAAAATCGATCTAGTTGGCCTAACTAAACCAAAGATTCGAAGAAGAAATACGAGGCTATAAATAATCATGCATATAAGAGAACAAATAAACTCAAATAATATTCATGGATATAGATCTGATCATAAACTCAAAGTTCATCGGATCCCAACAAACACACCGCAAAAAAGGTTTACATCAAATAGATCTCCAAGAGACCATTGTATTGAGAATCAAAAAGAGAGAAGAAGCCATCTAGCTACTGCCTATGGACCCGTAGGTCTATGGTGGACTACTCACGCATCATCGGAGAGGCACAAATGAGGATGATGAACCCCTCCGTGATGGTGTTAGATTGGATCTCATGGTTCTGGAACTTGCGGCAGCTGGAATTGTGTTTCGTCTGCTCCCCTAGGGTTTCTGGAATATTTGGGTATTTATAGAGCGAAGAGGCGGTGCAGGAGACCCCCATGGGCCCCACAACCCACCAGTGCGTGCCTAGGCTCCTGGGCGCGCCCTGGTGTCTTGTGGGCCCCATGGGCCTCCCCTCTGGTCCCTCCTTCGCTCTGAAGTTGTCTTCTGGTCCAAAAAAAATCTCCAAAAAGTTTCGCTGCGTTTGGACTCCGTTTGATAGGGATATTCTACGAAGTAAAAAACAAGCAAAAACATCAACTGGTACTGGGCACTATGTCAATAGGTTAGTCCCAAAAAATGATATAAAGTTGCTATAAAATGATTGTAAAACATCCAAGAATGATAATATAACAGCATGGAACAATAAAAAATTATAGATACGTTGATGTCGTATCAGCATCCCCAAGCTTAATTCCTGCTCGTCCTCGAGTAGGTAAATGATAAAAATAGAATTTTTGATGTGAAATGCTTCCTAACATGTTCATCACATATTCTTTTCTTTTGTAGCATGGACATTTGGACTTTTAGATGGTACAAAGCAATAGTCTATATTTGACATGAGAACTTCAATACTCAAGCATATCAATAAGCAACCATGTCTTTCAAAATATCAACACTAGAGAAAGTTATCCCTAGCCCATCATGCTCAATCATTGATCCATTCATGAAACACACTCGAATATTAGCTACATCCAATGCACAAGTATGATCATAGTGCTCCCTAGTTGGTGCTTTATAAGAGAAAATGGAGACTCAAGTAAAAATAAAAATTGCATAAAGTAAATAGATAGGCCCTTCGCAGAGGGAAGTGGAGATTTGTAGAGGTGCCAGAGCTCAAACCTTAAATTGAGAGATAAAATATTTTGAGAGGCATGCTTTTCCCGTCAACGAAAACGACCGAGTAATTCACAACACTTTCCATGCTAGATATATCATAGGTGGTTCCCAAACATAAAATAAAGTTTATTCATTTTTCCACCATACTTTCACACTCCACGGCTAGCCGTATCCATGAGTACCGTCCATACCAACACTTTCCAAGGAATTTATTATTTTGACAACAGAAAGTAAATTTCTTTTTTCATTTCGGGACTGGGCATCCCTATTACCGACACACTCTCGTGCAATGACAAGTGAATAAACACTCATCTTGAGAATAACACATCTAGCATGGAAAATATTGGCCACACCCTGACCCTTCATGAGCGGTATGGGCACACAAAAAGGAAATTCATTTTGAAAATTAGAGTTGGCACATACAAATTTACTTAGAACGGCACGGAAATACCGCATATAGGTAGGTATGGTGGACTCATATGGCAAAACTGGGTTTAAGGATTTTGGATGCACAAGTAGTATTTCTACTTAGTACAAGTGGAGGCTAGCAAAAAGATTGAGAAGCAACCAACCAAGAAACAAAAAATTCTCATAAACAAGCATTAAGCATAACTAACACCGAATAATGCACCACAAGTAGGATGTAATTTCATTGCATAACTATTGACTTTCGTGCTTGCAAAGGGAATCACAAACCTTAACACCAATATTCTTACTAAAGCATAATTACTCACCAACATGACTCATATATTACTATCATCGTATCTCAAAACTATTACAAAGAATCAAGTTTATTTTGTCCAATAATCTTCATGCAAGTTTTTATTATATCCCTCTTGAATATCTATAACTTTGGGACTAATTTCATATATTGCAATTGCTTTTGGCAAGCTCAAATAAATTTAAGTGAAGAACATGAGCATAAAATTTTTCATCTCTCAAAATAATATAAGTGAAGCATGAGAGAATTTCTTCAAAAATTTACTAACTCTCAAATTAATCTAAGTGAAGCTTGAGAGGATTTCTTCAAAAATAATAGAGCACACTGTGCTAAAAAAGATATAAGTGAAGCACTAGAGCAATTCCATAGCTCAAAAAATTTAAGTGAAGCATATAGAGCAATTCTAACAAATCATAGCATAATTTTGGCTCTATCAAACAGGTGTGTCCAGCAGGGATACTTGTGACAAATTAAAAAGCAAAACAAGCAAATACTCATATAATACAAGACGCTCCAAGCAAAACTCATGATATATGACGAATAAAAATATAGCTCCAAGTAAAATACCGATGGTCGTTAGAAGAAAGAGGGGATGCCTTCCAGGGCATCCCCAAGCTTAGTTGCTTGGTTATCCTTGAATATTAACTTGGGGTGCCATGGGGCATCCCAAGCTTAGGCTCTTGACACTCCTTATTCCTTCATCCATCGTGATTGTAACACCCCCAGTGGTTAACTACAGTAATCACCCTTTTGATTATGCCAAGTCATCATGATCAACAATGTTTAATCATCATTTGCATCCATATTGCATTTCAACTCCTAACTCAAATTCAAATTTAAATGAAAGTGGAAAATAAAAGTTGATCAACATAGAAACTAAAATGTTCGTTAAATAACAAATATTCCAGAGGCAATTCTAAAATTGTAACCAACAATTAATAAATTATTTAAGTGACTCTAACAGTAGCAAAACAACACTATTTAGTACCTTCTTAATTAAATAAAATCCCAAATGAAAACCTTTGGACTCAAAACCATTTTATTGCAGTGGCATTCAATGCACTGAGATTTAAGGGCTAGGTCTCATATTTTGAAAAAAACCATTTAGTGGCCTAAACATTTTTGTAAACAGAAAATAAAAAGAAAAGGACAGAAGAAATCAAAATCGAAAGAAAAATCCCCCCCCGGCCCAACGAGGCACGGCCACCAGGCCGGCCCAGCTCCCCCCCTATATGGCCTCCCCCAGGCCGAACCCTAACCACCCAACCGACACACACCCCCCCTCGCCCCCCCTCTCCCCCGATCCATTTTGGATCGGCGCCCCGTGCCCGCGCCTTCGGCCTCGTTTCCTGCGCCGTGCCTGCTGCTCTGTAGAGCTCGCCGTCGCCGCCAACCGTGGCCCCGGCCGGTCGGCGCCCAGGTCCGGCGCCCCGGGGCTCTGTCCGCCGCGCTCGGGTCAGCCCCGGCGGGCGCCCATGCCCGTTACCAAGCGCCCGCCCCGGTCGGCCTCCTGGGCCACTGCCCAGTGGGGCCCGGCGCCCTGTGCCACTGACCGCACGGGCCCACGCCCTTAAAACATTTTAATAGAAATAAAAATGAATTAATAAAATAAAATTATTAAAATTAATAATTAATTAATTAGTTAATTAATTAAGTTAATTAACCCTGATTAGGTTAATCTAAATTAGTTAGTTAGTTTAATTAAATACTAGTTAATTAGTTAACCCTAATTAACTAACCAGTCAATGACAGGTGGGACCCACGTTTCAGATTGGCTGCTGACGTTAGCATGATGTCATGCTGACATCATCAACTACTGTTTCGGATAATGTTAATTTAATTAATTAATTAAATTCCAGAAATTAATATAAACTTTAGAAAATCATATTAAATAAACCGTAACTCCGATGAAAAAACTTTATACATGAAAATTGCTCAGAACGACGAGACGAATCCGAATACGCGATCCGTTAGTCCGTCACATGTCCCTAACTATCCGAACATGGAACTTTTCCCCTCCGGTCATCTGTCTGACAAATGTCCAGAACCGGGAAAACATTCCCGGATGAATTCCCCCTTCGCCAGTATCACCCGGCACTGCGTTAGATCACCTCTGTCACCGCATATTACCATGTTATGCTTTGTGCTGCACTTGTTTGCTCTGTATTTATTGTTTCCTCCCCCTCTTCTCTCTCGCTAGACCCCAACGTCGTCCCCGAGACCGACACAGCTCCGAAGACCAAAGACACCATTGACAACCTTGCCCTTGCCGCCGAGCAACCAGGCAAGCCCCCCCTTTGATCATCCCGATATCGCCCATTCTAATTTCTCATGCTTGCATTAGAATTGCTGCTGCTACCGCTTTACCTATTTTGATGCATAGCCTGTTTATTGTATCCTGCTGTTGATAATTACCTGCATATCCTAAACTGCTTAGTATAGGCTGGGTAGAGACCTATCAGTGATCCCACTAGTCCCGACCGCCTCGCTGGATTATCAGAAGACCCGATCAACGGGATTGAAGACCAGGCCCCGACACCGCACATCACCCCCCCCCTTAGTTGTAACGACACTGCAGCGTTACTATCGAGTGCCGAGGGTGAAACCTCTTGTAGCACTTCTGATGTTAACTCTGTAGAGTAGCTATTCGGTCGTGGTCATCGAGGGTGATTCCTCCTTCACCACTTCCGGTAACGACGCTGTCGTGCAACACATCAAGTGTGAACCCATCGAGGGTGATTCCTCCGAGTTCACCTTGACGGATACATCGAGTGGGAATTCAACGAGGGTGATACCTCGGATTCCTTTGATGTTATGGACACATGGATACTTGGACTTTACACTGTTACTTGGATAGGCGGGTCGACCCTGAGGGGTACCCGCGTGCGCCTAAGTGGCGAGTGTTGTGAAGACGGGTTGCCTGTATGGTGCCCGAGTGATGAATACGAGGCGCGACCGGGCATTCTTAACCCTTGCAGCAAGTCCTTGAGACGGGGCGACGGGGTCACATCTTTCGTGAGTCTCTGCTTGTTACCGCAAGCCCAAGGTACTAACGATTTGGATATTTGATCCGAGCAGGCCTCTGGCCTAATAGCACTAACCATCACGTGGGCATAGTATGGGCGTTCTGCATCGTGGCATCAGCCGAAAGTTCTGTTAGACGTCTAGTTCAGCATTGTGGCACGGTCGGATCGTACCAACCCTCCGAGGCAGTGCTGGTATCCACCCTGCACACAACGACCCGGAGTGCACAGGGCGATGGCCCAAGACCCCTGAGTGCTTAGGATGTAGACCGGCGGGGACCTCTCTGCTGAGCTTTAGGTAGGGCTGCGGTGTATCGTTTGGCCGAGGCCGGGAATGACCCAGGAAAGTGTGTCCGGCCGGAGTTAAGCGAGCGTGGTGGGTAAGTTGGTGCACCCCTGCAGGGAAGAAAACTTCTATCGATAGCCGGTCCTACGGTAAAGGACACTCGGAGTTGTATCCTGATTGATACAATTTAGAACTGGATATTTGGATACTATGGCTCTGGGATTGCTTCTCGCAGGGAGTCGAGAAGGGATCTCCGGACGAGGTTGATGACTGTATGGCTCTGGGATTGCTTTCTCGCAGGGCGTCGAGAAAGGATCTTTGGGTGAGGTTGAGACTTAATGATACTGCTACATTATATTGTACTGTTCTACTCTCTTCCATTGCTGCAAGAACGCTGAAGATGCTAGTCTTCGATAGGACTAGGCCTTCTCTCTATTCTGGCATTTCTGCAGCCCAGTCCACATATACAGCCTCCCTTTGAAAATGTTGCATATGTAGTGTAGATCCTTGCTTGCTGAGTACTTCTGAGTACTCACGGTTGCTTTGTTTTCCTTTTCTCCCCTTATTAGTTTGTCGTGACCAAGATGATGGAGCCCCTAAGACAGCTGTCCCCGCCGATGATCGCTACTACTACCCCGAGGGTGGATACTGCTACGAGTTGACTGACGACCAGGAGTAGGTTCGGAGGGTCCCAGGCAGGAGGCCTACGCCTTTCGATCGTAGTGTTTTATTTTGCCCCGCCTTTCTAAAGGCCTTTCTGTTTCTGTTTCATATCTGTGCTCAGATATCTGATGCTTCCGCTGACGCTTGTTCGCAAGCTTATGTATTCGAGCCCTCGAGGCCCCTGGCTTGTAATATAAAGCTTGTATGACTTTATTTATGTTTTAGAGTTGTGTTGTGATATCTTCCCGTGAGTCCTTAGGCTTGATCGTATGCATTTGCGTGTATGATTAGTGCACGATTGAGCCGGGGGCGTCACAAGTTGGTATCAGAGCCAACTGCCTGTAGGAATCCCCCTTTCTAACTCCTTGGCTGAAGTTGAGTCTACTAACCGAAAAACTAATTTACTAACTTGGCTGTGTGGCTTACAGGCCCACGTCGCCAATTGGGTGGTATTAGTATCTTTTATTCCTCGTCTATACTCTGGGACTCTGATCTCTCTTCTATTCGGGTTAAATAAATTTTACTAACTCCAACATTAGGTTCTCATGATCACATCCACCCGGTGTTCTGAAAATTTCCCCCCTTCCTTCAAGATTGCGGGCCAGGTTCTGCTTGCAGGATCCTTTTATCGAGGGCACCCTGTGTTGTCACTTGCAGATTCCTCGCTCCAATAGTTTTCCCCGACGTTGATGTAGCCTTTGCTATGTCTCGTTGTGTACTTCCTTGCCGCGTGCCTGCGCGCCGCCTAGATGTCTAGCCCTCCCTTTTCAACTGTCGTAATGCCGGATACTAACCGAGGCTATGTGTGGATTTGAATGTCTGGTGCGAATATGCTGAAGTATCTATTGCACTTCCTTCTGTTGTGCGTGATACTTCATGAATCATTCCATACACATGCAGTTTTCTTGCTAAACTGCTCCTGTTGATTTGGCAGGATGGCTGACGATCCTCCACCTCCACCCTATATTGCCGCAATGATGCAGCAGTTTGAACTCAACCGTCAGCAGTTTGAGCTCAACCGTCAGTTTATGACCAGAGTATTGGCTCAATTCCCTACTCAGAATGCTCAACAGCAGAATGCTCCAATAACTCTGCCAGAATTTGTGCGCCTCAACCCGTCCGTTTTCCGCAACTCCACCAATCCTATGGATGCTGATGATTGGCTTCATGACATCCTGTTTGAAATGGAGTCAGCTAATGTTGCCCCTGACAGTCACGTCACCTTTGCGACATTCCACTTAAAGGGTCCAGTTGCTCAATGGTGGGAAAGCCACAAGGGTATGTTACCTGCTGAGACTGAAACCACTTGGCAGGAATTTCAGTCAGCTTTTCATGCACGTTACATTCCTCAAGGTCTGATGGACCAGAAGAAGCAGGAGTTCCGCAAACTCTCTCAGGGCAAAATGACTGTGGATGAATATCAGAGGAAATTCCTTGAACTGTCCCGTTATGCTGAGGATGACGTCTGCACTGACGCACGCAAGCAGGAGAAATTCCGTGAAGGACTGCGTACTGATATAAACCTTGCACTTGCTGTCCATGATTGCATAGACTTCGCAACGCTAGTCAGCCAATCTTTCCAAGTTGAAACTGCTCTGACTAAATACCAGGAATCGCTCAAGCGTGCTCGAGATGTCGGCTCGTCTTCAGGTCGACCTGTTCAGAAACGTCAAGTCTGGATTCCCCATAATGTTTACCACCGACCTGCTCCAACACCAAGGCCGTCATATGTTGCACCTTGTCTGCCTTCACCCCCGAGACAGCTAATGGTTCCTGATGGACCGCCTGATGCTATGGCTTCTCCTCAGGTTGCGCCACGTCCTCCTGTTGGTCGTAAGAAGAGTTGTCGAAACCGCCGATTCAGAAACTGTAATATCATACCATCTGCTGTTGTACTTGGCTATGACAATCACGTCAATGCTGAAAAGGCTCAGAAGGAACCGACTATCGTGCTGGGAACACTCTCTGTGAATTCAGTACCGGCCTCTGTTCTCTTCGATTCAGGAGCATCGCATGCTTTTGTGTCCCAACAATTTGCTCAGTCACATGAGTTATACTTGGAAGAATTGCCCACTCCTCTAATGGTTCAGTCCCCGAGATCCAAGTGGCAAACCACAATGCTAAGCCCTCACAACCACATCGAGATTGGAGGTCTACTTTTTCCGGTTTCTCTCATTGTACTTGGACCTTCCGACATAGACATTATTCTCGGTATGGACTGGTTGACCGCCCATAATGCTTTGATTGACTGTGCTACTAAGACAGTCCAGCTCACACACCCTTCTGGTCAGGTGATCAATTACTCAGCCCGAATAGCTCAGGATGCTGAAAGCCAGATATATGTTCTGAATGCATTGAATGCTTCACCTCTTGAAGGCATCGAGAACGTTCCAGTTGTTTGTGATTTTCAAGATGTATTTCCAGAAGAACTTCCAGGAATACCCCCTGCTAGAGCTGTCGAGTTTGTCACCGACTTGAAGCCTGGCACTACCCCTATTGCGAAGCGCCCTTATAAGATGCCTCCGCACCACCTTATTGAACTTAAGGAAGAAATCGACACGTCACTTAAGAAAGGTTTCATCCGCCCCAGTTCCTCTGCTTGGGGAGCACCTTCACTCTTCGTTAAGAAGATGGATGGAACTAACCGATTGGTTCAGGATTATCGGCCCATTAACCAAGCTACAATCCAGAATAAATATCCGCTTCCCCGGATCAATGATTTGTATGATCAACTTGCCGGTTCCTCAGTATTCTCTAAGCTTGATTTGAGGTTGGGTTACCATCAGATCCGTGTTCGTGAAGAGGATATTCCCAAGACTGCATTTGTTACTCGTTATGGCTCCTACGAGTACACTGTCATGTCATTTGGCCTAACAAATGCTCCAGCCACATTCTCCCGTCTGATGAATTACATCTTCATGGATTACCTCGACAAGTTTGTCGTGGTATATCTAGATGATATTCTGGTATATTCAAAGAATCAGGAAGAACATGTTGAACACCTCCGTCTTGTACTGGAAAGACTCCGAGAACACCAGCTGTATGCCAAATACTCCAAATGTGAATTCTGGCTTTCTGAAGTAACGTATCTTGGTCATGTGATTTCCAAGGATGGAATTGCTGTTAACCCGGAACGAGTTCAGGCTATTCTGGACTGGACTCCTCCGAAGAACGTCAAGCAAGTGAGAAGTTTTCTTGGCCTTGCAAGCTATTGCCGTCGCTTTGTCGAGAACTTTTCCAAGATTGCTAAGCCTTTGGCTGATCTGCTTCACAAGGGCGTTAAGTTTGAATGGACAGACAAATGTCAAGAAAGTTTCCAGACACTCAAAGACAAGCTAACATCTGCCCCAGTACTATCTCCTCCAGATACCCGCAAAGACTTTGTGATTTATTGTGACGCATCCCGTGAAGGATTAGGCTGTGTCCTAATGCAAGAGTGTAAAGTGATTGCTTATGGCTCTCGTTAGTTGCGCCCACATGAAGAGAATTATCCGGTACATGATCTAGAACTAGCTGCTGTGATCTATGCATTGCAGTTGTGGCGACATTACCTTCTCGGTAATCGTTGCGAGATCTACACGGATCATAAAAGTCTGAAGTACTTGTTCACTCAACCATCTCTAAACCTCCGTCAGCAAAGATGGGTGGAGGCCATTGCGGACTATGATTTGGGTATTTCCTATACCCCTGGCAAGGCTAACGTGATGGCTGATGCCTTAAGCCGCAAGTCCTATTGCGACAACCTCATGGTTAGGCGAGCTCAACCTCGTCTTTTTGAAGAACTGCGCAAGCTGAATCTGCGTATTGTTCCACAGGGCTCTCTAAGTAACCTTGTGATACAACCAGATCTTGAGAAAGCTGTTAAGAATGCGCAAGCTAAAGATGCTGAAATTGATCTGATGAAGAAAGACCTTCACCTTGTAAAGTACAGGGATTTCTCGCTGTCTGAAGATGGAACCTTGTATTTCAGAAACCGCATTGTCGTACCTCGCTTCGAGCTTATGACTGACAAAGTCATGAAGGAGTCCCATGATACCCCACTGTCTATTCATCCGGGTAGCACCAAGATGTATCGTGACCTCCGTCAAAGGTACTGGTGGTCTAAAATGAAGCAGGACATTGCTTGATATGTTGCTGAATGTGATGTTTGCCGTCGTGTTAAAGCAGAACATCAGAAGCCTGCTGGAATTCTGCAACCACTTCCTATTTCTCTTTGGAAATGGGATAAGGTTCAGATGGATTTCGTTACAGGACTTCCCAGGTCACAGAAGGGTCACAATGCTATTCTTGTCATCGTCGACCAACTCTCTAAAGTTGCACACTTTCTGCTTGTCAAAGAGACTATCACTGCTAGTCAGTTAGCAGAGTTGTATATCTCCAGAATTGTTTCACTCCACGGTATTCCGAAGGAGATTAGTTCGGACCGTGGTGGTCTTTTCACTTCCAAATTCTGGGAAGGTTTCCAAACAGCTATGGGAACTCATATTACCTGGAGTTCAGCTTATCACCCCAATCCCAAGGCCAAGTCGAGCGAGTTAATCAAGTGCTTGAAGACATGCTTCGAGCTTGTGTCATTTCTTTCGGTAAGAAGTGGGAAGAATCTCTTCCATATGCCGAATTCTCTTACAACAACAGCTATCAAGCCAGCTTGAAAATGGCTCCCTTCGAAGTACTCTATGGACGTAAGTGTCGAACCCCTCTGAATTGGTCAGAAACTGGGGAACGACCACTCGTGGGTCCGGATATTATCCAACACACCGAAGAGCAAGTTCGTATTGTCCGAGAAAATCTCAAGGCGGCTCAGGACCGCCAGAAGAGCAACTATGATCGCAAACGATGGGGTTTGACTTATCAACCTGGTGATCAGGCTTATCTGCGAGTCACCCCGATGAAAGGCACTCACCGTTTTGGAATCAAGGGCAAGCTAGCTCCACGCTACATTGGTCCTTTCCGCATTATTGCTAGACGTGGTCAGGTGGCGTATAAATTGGAGTTACCGCCGCAATTCTCTCATATTCACGACGTCTTCCATGTGTCGCAACTTCGTCGTTGCTTCAGGGAATCTCCGCACCGAGCAATGGATCACGAGATGCTCGAATTGCATGATGATCTTTCATATAAGGGGCATCCGATCCGCATTCTCGATGAAGCTGAACACCGAACCCGTCAGAAGGTTACCAAGTTCCTCAAAGTGCAGTGGTCAAATTATACTGAAGATGAAGCCACTTGGGAACGCGAGGATAATCTTCGTGCGGAATACCCCGAACTTTTTCCTTCTACCTCTTAATTCTCGGGACGAGAATTCTTGTTAGTGGAGGAGACTTGTAACACCCCCAGTGGTTAACTACTGTAATCACCCTTTTGATTATGCCAAGTCATCATGATCAACAGTGTTTAATCATCATTTGCATCCATATTGCATTTCAACTCCTAACTCAAATTCAAATTTAAATGAAAGTGGAAAATAAAAGTTGATCAACATAGAAACTAAAATGTTCATTAAATAACAAATATTCCAGAGGCAATTCTAAAATTGTAACCAACAATTAATAAATTATTTAAGTGACTCTAACAGTAGCAAAACAACACTATTTACTACCTTCTTAATTAAATAAAATCCCAAATGAAAACCTTTGGACTCAAAACCATTTTATTGCAGTGGCATTCAATGCACTGAGATTTAAGGGCTAGGTCTCATATTTTGAAAAAAACCATTTAGTGGCCTAAACATTTTTGTAAACAGAAAATAAAAAGAAAAGGACAGAAGAAATCAAAATAGAAAGAAAAATCCCCCCCGGCCCAACGAGGCATGGCCACCAGGCCGGCCCAGCTCCCCCCCTATATGGCCTCCCCCAGGCCGAACCCTAACCACGCCCCACGACCACACCCCCTCGCCCCCCCTCGTCTGTCGTCCCGTCCATTCTGGATTGGCGCCCCGTGCCCGCGCCTTCGGCCTCGCCTCCTGCGCCGTGCCTGCTGCTCTGCAGAGCTCGCCGTCGCCGCCAACCGCGGCCTCGGCCGATCGGCGCCCAGGTCCGGCGCCCCGGGGCTCTGTCCGCCGCGCTCGGGTCAGCCCCGGCGGGCGCCCACGCCCGTTACCACGCGCCCGCCCCGGTCGGCCTCCTGGGTCACTACCCAGTGGGGCCCGGCGCCCTATGCCACTGACCGCACGGGCCCACGCCCTTAAAACATTTTAATAGAAATAAAAATGAATTAATAAAATAAAATTAATAAAATTAATTAATTAGTTAATTAATTCAGTTAATTAACCCTGATTAGGTTAATCTAAATTAGTTAGTTAGTTTAATTAAATACTAATTAATTAGTTAACCCTAATTAACTTACTAGTCAATGACAGGTGGGACCCACGTGTCAGATTGGCTGCTGATGTCAGCATGATGTCATGCTGATGTCATCAACTACTGTTTTGGATAATGTTAATTTAAATAATTAATTAAATTCCAGAAATTAATATAAACTTTAGAAAATCATATTAAATAAACAGTAACTCCGATGAAAAAACTTTATACATGAAAATTGCTCAGAACGACGAGACGAATCCGAATACGCGATCCGTTCATCCGTCACACGTCCCTAACTATCCGAACATGGAACCATTCCCCTCCGGTCATCTGTCTGACAAATGTCCAGAACCGGGAAAACATTCCCGGATGAATTCCCCCTTCGCTAGTATCACCCGGCACTGCGTTAGATCACCTCTGTCACTGCGTATTACCATGTTATGCTTTGTGCTGCACTTGTTTGCTCTGTATTTATTGTTTCCTCCCCCTCTTCTCTCTCGCTAGACCCCGACATCGTCCCCGAGACCGACACAGCTCCGGAGACCGAAGACACCATTGACAACCTTGCCCTTGCCGCCGAGCAACCAGGCAAGCCCCCCCTTTGATCATCCCGATATCGCCCATTCTAATTTGTCATGCTTGCATTAGAATTGCTGCTGCTACCGCTTTACCTATTCTGATGCATAGCCTGTTTATTGTATCCTGCTGTTGATAATTACCTGCATATCCTAAACTGCTTAGTATAGGTTCGGTAGAGACCTATCAGTGACCCCACTAGTCCCGACCGCCCCGCTGGATTATCAGAAGACCCGATCAACGGGATTGAAGACCAGGCCCCGACACCGCACATCACCCCCCCCTTAGTTGTAACGACACTGCAGCGTTACTATCGAGTGCCGAGGGTGAAACCTCTTGTAGCACTTCTGATGTTAACTCTGTAGAGTAGCTATTCGGTCGTGGTCATCGAGGGTGATTCCTCCTTCACCACTTCCGGTAACGACGCTGTCGTGCAACACATCAAGTGTGAACCCATCGAGGGTGATTCCTCCGAGTTCACCTTGACGGATACATCGAGTGGGAATTCAACGAGGGTGATACCTCGGATTCCTCTGATGTTATGGACACACAGATACTTGGACTTTACACTGTTACTTGGATAGGCGGGTTGACCCTGAGGGGTACCCGCGTGCGCCTAAGTGGCGAGTGTTGTGAAGACGGGTTGCCTGTATGGTGCCTGAGTGATGAATACGAGGCGCGGCCGGGCATTCTTAACCCTTGCAGCAAGTCCTCGAGACGGGGCGACGGGGTCACATCTTTCGTGAGTCTCTGCTCGTTACCGCAAGCCCAAGGTACTAACAATTTGGATATTTGATCCGAGCAGGCCTCTGGCCTGATAGCACTAACCATCACGTGGGCATAGTATGGGCGTTCTGCATCGTGGCATCAGCCGAAAGTTCTGTCAGACGTCTAGTTCAGCATTGTGGCACGGTCGGATCGTACCGACCCTCCGAGGCGGTGCTGGTATCCACCCTGCACACAACGACCCGGAGGGCACAGGGCGATGGCCCAAGACCCCTGAGTGCTTAGGATGTAGACCGGCGGGGACCTCTCTGCTGAGCTTTAGGTAGGGCTGCGGTGTATCGTTTGGCTGAGGCTGGGCATGACCCAGGAAAGTGTGTCCGGCCGGAGTTAAGTGAGCGTGGTGGGTAAGTTGGTGCACCCCTGCAGGGAAGAAAACTTCTATCGATAGCCGGTCCTACGGTAAAGGACACTCGGAGTTGTATCCTGATTGATACAATTTAGAATTGGATATTTGGATACTATGGCTCTGGGATTGCTTCTCGCAGGGAGTCGAGAAGGGATCTCCGGACGAGGTTGATGACTGTATGGCTCTGGGATTGCTTTCTCGCAGGGCGTCGAGAAAGGATCTCTGGGTGAGGTTGAGACTTAATGATACTGCTACATTATATTGTACTGTTCTACTCTCTTCCATTGCTGCAAGAATGCTGAAGATGCTAGTCTTCGATAGGACTAGGCCTTCTCTCTATTCTGGCATTTCTGCAGCCCAGTCCACATATACAGCTTCCCTTTGAAAATGTTGCATATGTAGTGTAGATCCTTGCTTGCTGAGTACTTCTGAGTACTCACGGTTGCTTTGTTTTCCTTTTCTCCCCTTATCAGTTTGTCGTGACCAAGATGACGGAGCCCCTGAGACAGCTGTCCCCGCCGACGATCGCTACTACTACCCCGAGGGTGGATACTGCTACGAGTCGACTGACGACCAGGAGTAGGTTCGGAGGGTCCTAGGCAGGAGGCCTACGCCTTTCGATCGTAGTGTTTTATTTTGCCCCGCCTTGCTAAAGGCTTTTCTGTTTCTGTTTCATATCTGTGCTCAGATATCTGATGCTTCCGCTGACGCTTGTTCGCAAGCTTATGTATTCGAGCCCTCGAGGCCCCTGGCTTGTAATATAAAGCTTGTATGACTTTATTTATGATTTAGAGTTGTGTTGTGATATCTTCCCATGAATCCTTAGGCTTGATCGTGTGCATTTGCGTGTATGATTAGTGCATGATTGAGCCGGGGGCGTCACAGTGATCTCACCCAAAACTTGAAAACTTCAATCACACAAAACTTAACAAAACCTTCGTGAGATCCGTTAGTACAAGAAAACCAATCTTTACTTTAAGTATTGTTTCAAACCCATTCAAATTTTGTTATTGCATTATATATACTGTATTATAACTTTACCATGACTTATACCCCCCGATACAATCCATAGATTCATCAAAATAAGCACACAATGCAAAGAAAACAGAATCTGTCAAAAACAGAACAGTCTGTAAAGATGCGAATTGTTATCATACTTCTGTAAATCCAATTTTTTTTAAATATTAAGTAAATATAGGAAATTTGTATATAAATGTTTTGTAAAAAATTCAGAATTTTTCGTTGCTTCTGTGAATTTTAAAAATTCTGTTACTGGACACAAAAGTTTCTGTTTTTCAACAGGATCAAATCAACTATCACCCAAAGCTATCCCAGAGGCTTTACTTGGCGCAAATACTAATTAAAACATAAAAAACACAATCATAAAAGAGGCATAGTTGTTCAAACACTCAATAACAGAAATAAAAATGCAAAAATAAATTTTATTCATTGGGTTGCCTCCCAACAAGCGCTATCGTTTTGTGCCCCAAGCTAGGCATAAAGCATAGGTTCAAGTATTGTCATCTTTAGGTTTTGTTCCATAGGATGCCCTCATGATTGATTCATATGGTGGCTTAACTATTATTCTAGGGAAGTGTTCCATACCCTTTATTAGTGGAAATTGAAATTTAATATTGCCTTCTTTCATATCAATCACGGCACCTATAGTACGTAAAAACGGTCTACCAAGTATAATTGGACAAGACGGATTGCAATCAATATCAAGAACAATAAAATCTATGGGAACATAGTTCCTATTTAGAAGAATAAGAACATCATTAATTCTTCCCAAAGGCTTTTTAATAGTAGAATACGCCAAGTGCAAATTAAGAGAACATTCTTCAATATCGGTAAGACCAAGCACATCACATAAAGATTTCGGAATTGTGGAAACACTAGCACCCAAATCACATAAAGCAAAGCACTCATAATTTTTAATATTGACTTTAATAGTAGGTTCCCATTCATCATGTAATTTTCTAGGAATTGAAATCTCTAACTCCAACTTTTCTTCTAAAGCTTTCATCATGACATCTATGATATGTTTAGTAAAAGCTTTATTGTGTTCATAAGCATGAGGTGAATTTATCATGGATTGCAACAAAGAAATACATTCAATAAAATAGCAATTATCATAATTAAAGTATTTGTAATCCAAAAGAGTGGGCACATCGCTAGTTAAAGTTTTGACCTCTCCAAACCCACTTTTATCAATTTATTCATCAAGATTTTCACCCTCCAAATTATCGGGACGCCCTCTAGCTAAAGTTGACTCTTCTTCGGTCCCTTTATCATCAATTTTAATTTTCTTAACAAGGAATCAATAGAAGAAACACCAATCACCTTAAGATCTTCATCATTTTTATGAAAGCAATCACTAGAAAATGCTCTTTCTAAAAATTCTCTTTTACCTCTAAGCATAGCGGTTCTTTTCTTACTTTCGTCCATAGAAACATATAAAGCTTTAATTGATTCATTAATATCAACCTTGGGTGGAAAATTTTTAACCTTGAGATTTTCTACATCATGAGAAATTCTATCAATGCTTCTAGACATATCATCAATCTTATTCAACTTTTCTTCTATCGTAGTATTGAAAACTTTTTGAGCATTGATAAATCCTTTAATATTACTCTCAAGATCAGAGGGGTTCCTATTATTATTGTAAGAAGAATTACCAAAGGAATTACCATACTTATTAGAGGAATTTCCAGGAAAAGGCCTAGGATTAAAATTACCTCTATAAGCATTGTTATTGAAATTGTTTCGTGAGACAAAATTCACATCTACGGGATCACTATTTTGCTCAATCAAAGTAGACAAAGGCACATCATTAGGATCAATAGGAGTCACCCTGGGCATTCGAACCTGAACTTTTCGGGTCGGGTATTTTGGGTATTTTGAAATTCGGGGTTTCAGAAACAACTCCCGAAATTTCTCTAAAGAAATAAAACCCGAAATATCAGGTACCTGAATTTTTGGGTTCGTGTAGTCCCAAATTTCCCAAACTGTGAACAAAGGTACTTACTAATGTGATTATTTTCCCTCTCCTTCTATTTATTAGTCTATATGAATGATGATTGATTTATACTTACTAATGCTCCATATTCTATTTGAAGTGAGAAGGAAACAATGGAATTTAGACTTACTGTCATCCATGTTCTATTTGAAGTGAGATAGAAACAGAGCCACACACTTCCAAAAACAGAGTACATCTAAGTAGCAGAATAATGTAGCATGGAAAATGTCAATTTTCAGCAGGATAACTCAGCATGACAAAAGACAGTCAGCAGAATAACAACATGCAAAATGATAGTTTTGAACAGCATAAGTGCATAACAGCATGACATTTATAGCAACATAACAACATGAGGAATGGTAGTTTGCAACAACACATTGCATGGCAATATTCAATAGCATAACCTTAACATGAGTACATAGTTTCACTTCTCAGCAAACAGTAGCACATGTGTTCACCATAACCCACAAGTACATCATGACAAAGATTCAAATAACACAGTAGGCTATGAGGCACCAGCCATGAAACATAGCATAACACAAATTAGTTCAGTTTTGACATTTAGTAACCACCAAACACTTAAAACTCTCCAACACCAACGACCAGCAAGCCAAAATGAAGCACTTATTTAGCCAACACTTGAATCAACCATACCATCAGCAACTCTCCAACACCAGTCCACACAAGCTCATGCTGCAATAACAAGTGCGAGTTGATTGCATTATCATACAATTATAATGAGGATATGTCAGTTGTCAACTTGCATGTCAAAACTTAAAATGGTATACCTTTAAGTAGATGTTTCAATGGTGGAGTTGAACTTGCTTGCTTGTGATTTGGAAGTGGAAGACATGCTTTTGTCACTTTTATCTTGCCGTTTTTCTTTGGGCCCAAATTCTTCAATTAACTCTGCAATGGAAGCAATGCAAGCATGTAGTTCACGATCTAATATGATGTGCAAGTCAATGAAATTATAACAGCTCCAAGACCATGAGACCAAGAATACAACAGCTAGCGCATTTAGAAATCTGAGCAAATCTTTCGCATAAAGAAACTATGAAGAAATCACTATTGTGTTTCCAAAAAGACCAACAATGTTATACCTTTTTCGATCATCGCCAACTCCTCCATATTTTCTTGAATGTCAATAGGTGTCCCCATTCTCAGCCAATCTTGTGCACACACCAGAGTTTCCAACATGAATGGAGTAAGGGATGTACGAAAGTCATCTAAAATATGCCCACTTGTGCTGAAAGCAGACTCTGATGCTACTGTTGAGATGGGTATAGCAAGGACATCACGGGCCAAGTGTGCCAATATTGGAAATCGAGCGGCATTATTCTTCCACCAAGCTAGAATGTCAACATTGCTCTCTATATCCTCGGTATCTTCAGCAAGATATTTATCAAGTTCTGACTTGACATTGACACTCGAACCATTGTTCATCTTCAACTTCTTTTTTATAACATCAGTGAGCAAGGCTCCTCTGCCTCCCTTTGATTGTCTTGGTTCAGGTACTTGATTTAGTAATTTAGTTGGAGCATAAAGATCCCTATATTCATCAAATAAGTTATGGACACAAGCTTTAAGAGCTTCCCAAACTTGTTGTCCCTTTTCCTCACCAAATATTTGATCAACAATAGCATTTGTGAAGAGAGATAGCTTGTATCTTGGATCAATAACTGCAACAACAAAAATCAGTAAATTGATATTCTCCTTCTTCTCCTTACCCCTTCCCTTCCCCTTCCCCTTCTCCTTCTCTTTGTCATTCATGTCCTGCTCCTTTGTGTGCCAAAGTCCCCAGTACTTGTCAAATTTATCTTTCATTCTTTTTCCCATTGCTGCTTGCAAAGTATCAGGACTGTTTATCCAAGCTTGAATAAGCAAATGCACTTCTCCAATCTCATGAACAAATCTATTTGAAGTGACATGAAGAGTAGCAGAGACACGAACAGTAAGGTCATGAAAATGTTCCAGAAAAACTTCTAACTTCTTTGCATTCTCCCAATCCGACTCTTCAGGGCAACCAAAGCCATAATTCTCTTCGGAAAGATCGTCAATGTAAAGGATATCCTCTTCAGCTAACCTTATGAACACCTTCTCATAAATATTTGCAGCTTTGAGCATGAGGAAAGTTGAGTTCTATCTGGTTGGGACGTCAATCTTCAGAGATGCCTTGTTGTTCATCTTTCTTCCTCAGCAATCTCCTTAAACTTGACCACTCTTGAACCACCATTTCTAATATACCTAACAGCAGCTCTAACACGCTTCACAGAGACATCAACTTCTTTTATGCCATCTTGAAAAATAAGGTTAACTATGTGTGCAACACACCTCATGTGCAAGAACTTGCCATTAGCTATGTTCTTTTTGTTTAGCTGCCTCCTCAGATAAGAAATGCCACCATCATTGTTACTTGCATTGTCAACTGTTACAGTCATTACTCTCTCCAAATCCCAATCAGTCAAGCATCTTACCAAGTTTTTCCCGATGTCATCTCCCTTATGCCCCTTCACCAAAAAAAACCAATGATTTTCTTATCTAGACTCCAAGATTCATCAATAAAACTTGCTGTTACAGTCATATATCCATCTAGCTGCTGAGAAGTCCAACAATCTGTTGTTAGGCAAACTCGCTGACAAGAATCCTTGAAGAATTTCTTTAGCTTGGCCTTCTCTCGGAGGAATAGGCACACAATGTCCCTGCTGCAGGTTCTTCTAGATGGCGGTTTGAAACGTGGGCAAGCTTTGGATATAAATTTTCTAAAGCCCGGCTTCTCGCCATAACAAAAGGGTAACTCATCTTGAATAACCATCTCAGCAAAAGCTTCCTTAAGATCATCAGGATCAAACCTCCAGGTCCTAACACCTTCTCCTTGAGTTACTTGCAAAGTGGCCTGCTTCGGATCTTTGGCCAGCTTGTGAGGGTTGCGCTTGCACACATCAAAGTGTCTGATCAAATATGATGTATCATGATCCTTTGTGTCAGCTTTCAATTCACGTTTGCAATATTTGCATTTACCAGCCTTCACCACATTATTCTCATCCTTAATCTTGTCAAAATGGTCCCACATCTTTGATCGTGGTGCCATCTCCTTCCTTCCCCGACCTTTCTTACTATCCTTCTCATTCTCCAAATCAATGACCCCACTGGTAGATTGCTCTTGAGAAGTTGGTTGTGAACCACAAGCTTGCTCCTTGGAAGATGGTTGTGAACCAGAACATTCAGCCGATACAATTGTGCTGCGAGTGGCCATATGACTAGTGCCCACTTCCTCCATCTCTATGTGCTGACCATCATCATGTTGAGTCATCTATAAGAAAAGGAAAAAAGCAGCAACATCACTCATTTTGGTATAATTGTGAACACAGATTGTGAAATCCAAAAAATTGCAATAACATACAAGAAGCATGTAAATATTTCAAGGTTTCTGCCACATCTAAATCTGGAACAGATTTTATTAACTTCATACAACAACAATCATGCAACATCAAGATCATTTTAACCAGTGGCGGAGCTACACAGAAATAGATGGGCAAGCCAGGCAAACAAGTGCACATTTTTTTCAAAATTACAAGTGCACATTTTGGGGGCTAGCCATTATGCAACCCAGATGACTTGCCGCATGCAAGAAAATAAGGATTTTGATTTAATAAAAATGTCTACAGCAGCACTCTTCTGGCACATGAGCAAAAGCTAGAGTTAGTTTCAACTAAACATCTATGAATCAGTCTATAATACATATTACAAGTAAAATGCATCAAACTCAACGAACGGCGGATGACGTGAGCACGACAAGCATCTTCCAATGGAGCGGCTTGGCAATTCAGGTCTAAATACAATGTACGGCTGACGAATTTGTAACTAAGCATCTTCAGGTGGTCATGGTTGTGCTGCTTGTTGTGCCAACTCTGCTCGGCTGCTCCTGTGGCCCAAAATTTCTAACCCTAGCGCTACATCATAGCAGTTGAGAAGTCAACAAAAACAACAACAATCGTGTAGTACTGTAGTGTAAGCTTTTAATAACAAGTCAACAACAGTCAACAGTAGAACACATGATCCTTCACTACTTCAAGCTCAGAGGAATAGCCGAACAGGAACAAATGTATGATATACTGTCATGGTAGAACACGACCACCTATATGGCCATCGGCCCCTTTGTGGTTCGGCAGGGGGGAGGTCGCATTGCACAAAGAGCAGGGGCCATGGGACAGCACGGCAGTGATGACGCTGGTGGTTTTTACCCAGGTTCGGGCCGCTGAGAAGCATAAAACCCTACTCCTACTTTGGTGGATTGATGGAGGGACCGTGAAGAACGCGCGACGCTCAAGACCGGCAAGGTCGCCTCGGGGAGAGCAGCTACGCGCGTATGAGTACACAAGGGTCCGAATCCTTTCTAAGGTTGCCACGGTCCTCCTTTTATAGGCTAAGGGGTTACCACAATGGCAAAACGGTCATTATCCAGTGATTAGATAGCTAACAGTGCTATCATACCTAACTCTGACAGTTAGGACAAAGTGCATTAAATGCACAGCCAGGTGTCACGCTGTGGATGCGGCCCGGCAGGCCTTCCGCGCTGCTTAGTCACCTTCCACCTATCTGCTTGACACGCCTCTGGATGGGTGTCATATAGAGGTGATGTTCCTCCTAAATGGCTGCCACATGCCAAATGACAGCCACTTAGCTATCTGGGGGCTCGACACCGCACCGATGGATGACTTGCGTTGCGATGCGGTGGAGCGGTGGAGTCTTGGCAAGGATGCAGGCCGCCAGCGGCCCTGACAAGCCTGCCGGGGAAGCCTTGGGACTTGTCTTCGGGATGGCCTCGACATGACCAGGCTCGCCTGCCTGGCAAGGGAGGCTTTTCCTTAGTGATATCTTGTTTTCTTGGCTTGTCTTGGTCTTCTTGATCCGCCCCTTGACTCCTCAAAGGGCTATCTCTCTGGCTTGGTTTCGTCTTGAATGCTTGGTGCTGTTTGCATCTCTACCACTTGAGCCTGTGTACAGTCCGGGCAACATACGTGAAGGTTTGTTGCACCGGCAGGAGCCCCCGGGCCTGGTCCAAACGTGCTGCCAAGCATCGTTGGGGTAGGCCCCCATCAGGTACACAAGCAGGGCATTTACGATGGTATTCTATTCTTTCTTGATATGTCCTTTGCTTCTTTGTTTTCCTGCGCTTGAGTCAGATTCCGGTTTTCCCGCGCGTTGTGCGATGCCAAACGTGGTGGGGCCATCTCTGTAATGGCCCGTGAATGACTTTATCCCACGCGGGAGTAACTGCCATTTCACTCATCCCACCACGCCCCTGTCCTTCACCATGTATGCCGCATGCATCACGCGGGGTAGGTAACGGAGGTGTGTGGTGCGGGAAGGAGCACTATGGCGAATACCCGAACCTCTTGGATTAGTGCAAGAGGGTGGTAGGCGGGCCCGGCCGTCGGCAGTGGCTTGGACGGGTCGGATTCGAAGGAGCCCTTGGGGGGTGAAGGATCAGCCCCTGGTCCCAGCCTGCCTATAAAAGGGGGCGCGAGAGGGAGCAGAGGCATTCATCCACGCACCTCTTCCATCTTCTTCCTTGCCTCCTCCTTCGCCACGTCGAAAGGGGGAGACCGGGGCCAGGCCCCGGGCTCTAGCTCGGGGGTGGCGATGCCAAAAGCTCACGTTGATGCTCGGGGAGTGAGTCTGGTCCGGGGCCGTGGGAGACGCGGCGACGGTAGTAGAGGCGGTTGCAGTTTGCGGCGGCATATCCGTGGACGCCGTATTGACTCTGGTATGGAAGGCGTTGTGCTTCTCCATAATGGTGGAGCGCTCGCCTCCCTCACGCGAGCTAGCCGCCCGGAGAAGAGGAGTTGCCCCTGCCGCAAGCCGTTGGGGCTTGTTAAGCTGTCGGCGGAGTCTTCAGGGCTACTGGCGCCCGCCTGCGGCGCCGTGCTCGGGATCTTTAGTAATCCCAGCGCTGCTCTCTCCGGGAAGGTCAGGGATGGCGTTGAAGATGGCGGTGCCCTCCTGCCCGCCAATGTGGGGAATGCTGTTCCTCGTGCGCCTCAGGAGCCGCCGCCACCGTCAGCCGCTCCTTCGGGGGAGGTGACGGACCAAGGGCCCGGTGTCCTCCCGGAGCGACAATGACGAGGAAGAAACGGGTAAAGATGGAGAAGGCGGGTGGCAGGCCGTCAGGTCGGAGTACGATGGCACCAACCCCTTCGTCTCATACTGCCGCCCTGCTGCTCCATTTTTCTGCTCTTCCCCTCCCTCCCCGGCACCATCATCACAAGCTTCTTCTGGACGGTTGCCGGGGAGGGGATGCTCTCTTGGTGCCTTCTGTCGGGTGCACCCCTTGGTCCGGGCGGTGGTGCCTGGGGCATCTCCTAGCCGCCCCTGCCGCCTTCGCAGCCTCGCCATTCCCGATCTTGTCAGGCCGCGCCTTGCGGGTCCTGACGGGATCGGGCTGAGCTTCTTCCCAGGCGCTCCTTTTGCCCTCTTCACCTCCCATCGTAGTTCCTAGGAGGAGAGGGACAAGAAAGGGATTGCGTGGCACTTATCTTTTTTGAATCTAAAATATGTAGGCATTCGCCAAACTTTAGTTTCAAACATGTAATCTCTTCTATCCATGTTTGTACTCTATAAGCTTTGTACTCGTTTATCCGCATATTAATGAAAAAAGACGGTCTTGCCGGGTACTTGTGCATGTACTACATCCATGCAGAGGAGGAGTGCCTCTATACTTTTAAGTAAACAAGTTTTCCCTGGCAAGCTATCCTACCGGTGCCTTCCGTTTGTAGCCGCGGGGCTTGGCCTGCCGGGCTCAAAACTATGGAAGAGGACCAGCCCCTCGTCGAACCTTCTCTGTCAAAAGCCACTATGACCATCTTGATCGAAGCAACGTTCGGGTCAAAGGATGGGAGCACAAATGCTTCAAAGGTGACAAGGTTTTTCTATGCACAAGCTTTCTTCTTACAGAGACATGTATGGATAAAAAGGAACTTATCTATTTGGCTTGTCGGGGATCGATATGTAGGCTTGTTTCCGTTTCTTCTTTTCGGGACTGAGTCCGCGGCAAGAGCCCTACAATTAGTGCAGAGGAAAACAAAGCAACATATGATCTCATCTACATGATCATGGCAAGTTCATGTTATGCTATGCATGCATGCAAGTTTTTGTGGCCCCCGGCGCTTCGTTTTATTGTCTGTGCTCAGGGTCTGCGACTGGCTTTGTACAAAGGGTTACATGCACATCGGCAAGGCTTGTACAAAAGGGTGGCTGCCGGGCAGGGCCCGACAGCCGCGCCTTATGGGTAGAACTTACGAAGATGCTCAATGTTCCATGAGTTTTGCAATTGAATGCCATCTCCGGTCTCCAGATGGACTGCGCCGGGTCTAGTGACTCGTACTACCCGGTAAGGGCCTTCCCACTTCGGCATCAACTTGTTTGCACCCTTGGCGGACTGAACATGCCTAAGGACAAGGTTGCCTTCCTCAAGGCTCCGGGCATGAACCCTACGGCTATGATAGCGACGCAAGGCTTGCTAGTAGCGTGCAGCATGCGGAGTAGCCCGGAGACGGTTCTCCTCAAGGAGCATGGCATCGTCACGCCGGTGCTGCTCTTGCTCTACTTCATCATAGGCAAATACTCGAGGTGACACGTATATGACTTCCGTGGGGATCACTACTTCTGCCCCATAGACTAGGGAGAAGGGGGTCTGGCCGGTAGCTCGATTTGGTGCCATACGGAGGGACCAAAGAACCACCGGCAGCTCGTCGATCCAGCGTCTGCCACACTTCTGCAGCTCGTCAAAAGTTCTTGTCTTGAGTCCTCGCAACACTTCAGTGTTCATCCTCTCAGCTTGTCCATTGCTCTTGGGATGAGCAACAGAGGCAAATGAAACCTTGCTTCCGAGGGTTTGAACATATTGCATGAAGGCGCGGCTTGTGAATTGGGTGCCGTTGTCAGTGATGACTCTGGCAGGTATTCCGAAGCGGCACACCAATCCCTTCAAGAACTTGATAGCCGATTGTGCGGTCACCTTTCTCATAGGCTCCACCTCCGGCCACTTTGTAAACTTTTCGATTGCAACGTACAAGAATTCAAAGCCCCGGTAGCATGGGGGAAGGGGCCCAAGATGTCGAGCCCCCAGACCAAAAATGGCCATGCAAAGGGATCGTTTGGAGAGGTTGAGCAGGTTGATGGATATTCTTGGAGTGGAACTGGCAGGCTTCACATCTGGTGACTAGCTCAATTGCATCTTGGAGGGCTGTGGGCTAGTAGAAACCTTGCCAGAAAGCTTTTCCAACCAAGGCTCTTGATCCAATATGGGAGCCGCACATGCCTTTATGTATCTCTGCCAACAGTTCCTTCCCCTCATCCCGGCAAATACACTTCAATTTCACACCGTTGGGCCTCCTTCTGTACAGAGTGTTATCGACAAACTGATACATACTGGCCCTCCGGGCTACTTTTTCATCTTCTTCTTGCTCTTCGAGAAGTTCTCCTGTTTGGAAGAAATGGACTATGCGCCGTGCCCAAGTTGGAGCCCGAGGCTCGGCAACAAGGATCAATGGCACCTCCTTGTTCGTGGGAGTGCATATCTCAACCGCAAGAACTAGTAGTTTGGCGGGAGGGTGCTGCTCACCAGGCGAAGTGGAGTTACCCCTGTCAACCTCTCTGCCGGGGGCTTCGGGAAGCTCTGCCGGGAGAGGCTTGCTAGAGTCCAGTTTCCTCCTCTTTCTGGCCATTGTTGTCGGCGATACTGAGGGTTGAGTCAGGTGGAGAACAAAAGTCCCTGGTTCCACAAGAAGCTTTTGTGCAGCGCATTTTGACAGATGATCAGCAATGCTGTTTTTCACACGTGGCATGTGCTCTGTTTGCAATCCGTCAAAACGCTCCTCCAACTTCCTCACTTCTTCGACGTATGCCTCCATCAATGGACTCTGGTAATCCTTGTTCACTTGTCTCACCACGAGCTGTGAGTCTCCACGAATGATCAACTTCTTAATTCCCAACTCTGTTGCGATCCTGAGCCCGGCAAGGAGTCCCTCATATTCTGCAATGTTGTTGGTAGCTTTCTCCCGGGGAAAATGCATTTGGACTACATACTTGAGGTGCTCTCTAGTGGGTGCGACAAGGAGCACGCTAGCTCCTGCACCTTGCAATGAGAAGGCACCATCAAAGTACATGATCCACTCTTGCGGGACCTCCTTGCCGGGGATAACTGTTTTCGGTGTTTCCTCATCTGGGGTTGGCATCAATTCTGCGATGAACTTCGCCAATGCTCTACTCTGAATGGTTGATGTACTCTCATACTTCAGACCAAAGTTTGACAATTCCAACGCCCATTCCACTATTCTGCAAGTGGCCTCCGAGTTCCTTAGTATGCGTTGCAAGGGGAAACGAGTGACAAATGTGATCTCATGGGCTTGGAAGTAGTGGCGCAGCTTCCTCGAGGCCATGATGAGGCCAAAGATCAACTTTTGCATGCCAAAGTACCTTGATCTAGCCCCATGCAATAGGGAGCTGACAAAGTACACCGGCCGCTGCACCACCTTCTTCTTTGTCGCGGTCTTGGAATTGTCTCTGTTATCCTGCTCTCCTTTCTCCTGATCTGCATCGGACCTTGCTGGGATAGGTTCACTTTCTTCTTCGGAGGGGACAGTAGCTGCGACTGCTTCTTCATCTACTTCCCGCTACGCCACCAGCGCTGCACTAACCACTTGATTGGTTGCCGCTAAGTACAGCAGCAACGGCTCTTGTGGTTTAGGAGCAACCAAGGTGGGAGTAGAGGAAAGATAGGCTTTCAAGTCTCGCAGCGCTGCTTCTGCTTTCGGGTGCACTTCATTGTCCCTGCCTTCTTTAAAATTTTGAAGAACGGCAAGGCACGCTCGGCAGACTTGGAAATGAACCTACTCAGCGCGGCAACACATCCGGTTAGGTGCCTCACGTCTTTGACTGTCTTGGGTGCTTGAATTTGCTCGATCGCCTTGATCTTGTCGGGGCTGGCCTCTATCCCCCGATGGGACACAAAGAAACCAAGTAGCTTGCTGGAGGGAACGCCAAACACACACTTCTCAGGATTCAACTTCAAGTTGATCTTGCGTAGATTCGCAAAGGTCTCTTTCAAGTCCTGAATGAGAGTTGATTTGTCCTTGGTTTTGACCACTATGTCGTCCATCTAAGCTTCAATATTCCTGTTCAATTAAGACCCAAAACCAATTTGCACTGCCCTTGCAAAGGTGGATCCAGTGCTCTTCAACCCGAAGGGCATCCGCACGAAGCAGTACGTGCCACATGGGGTTATGAATGCGGTCTTCTCCTCGTCTTCCTTGGACATGAATATCTGATGGTATCCAGAGTATGCATCCAAGAAGGAAAGCATATCACACCCGGAAGTGGAATCTATGATCTGGTCGATGCGCAGCAAGGGGAATGGGTCCTTTGGGCATGCTTTATTCAGGTCTGTGAAGTCTATCCAAAGCCTCCATTTCCCATTCGCCTTGCGCACCACCACCGGGTTTGCCAACCATGTTGGGTGCAACACTCCTATGACCAAACCAGCTGCTTCATGTTTCTTGATCTCTTCGGCAATGAACTGTTTCCGTTCTGAAGCTTGTTTTCTGACCTTCTGCTTGACGGGCCGGGCATGAGGGCAGACAGCTAGGTAGTGCTCGATTACCTCCCTGGGAACACCGGGGATGTCAGATGGTTACCAGGCAAATACATCTACATTCGCCTGCAGGAAGGCAACGAGCGCGCTTTCCTATTTGTCACCAAGGGTGGAGCTGATGGTGAACGTACCACCAGCGCCATCCAGCCCTACCGGGACCTTCTTTACCGCAGGCGAGGCAACCTTGGGCTTCTTGCTAGTGGAGCTCTCCGGCAAATCATCGATGGGTGCAGCACACTCTGGAGAGGTGCGCTTCCCGGTATCTTTGCTAGCTTTCTTCCCTTTCTTGTTTTCCTTGGCGAGAGCTGTTGCTTCCGCGGCCTCGGCAGCGACTGTGTCTCAGTACATCTTATCCACGCATATGATTGCATCCTTCTTGTCTGACGGAATGGAAATGACGCCCATCGGCCCTGGCATCTTCAGTGTGTTGTAGGCATAGTGGGACGCCGCCATGAATTTTGCCAGGGCTGGACGACCAAGGATTCCATTGTACGGCAGGGGGAGATCAACCACATCAAACACAACCTTCTCGGTCTGATAGTTCAATTCTCCAAATGTCACCGGTAGTGTGATCTTTCCCTTAGGACGACTCCTGCCGGGGTTGATCCCTTGGAAAGTGCCATTAATCTTGAGCTGTTCATCTGATATTTGAAGCTTGCTGAGTACCTTGGGGGAAATCAGATTCAACCCAGCCCCACCGTCAACCAACATCTTCGTGACCTTGAGGTTGCAGATTGTTGGTGAAACCAACAACGGCAAGCGCCCTACCGCGGTGGTGCGGTCAGGGTGATCCTCTTCGTCGAAGATGATGGGCATGCGGGACCATTTGAGCGGTTTCTGGGAGTCTACGCTGGCTCTACGGCATTGACCTGATGTGCCCACTGTTTAAGCAGGCGGTGAGAGGAGTGCAAAGATGCGCCTCCGTCAACACACAGGGCCTCAGTGGATTTCCAGAACTCTTGCTCACTGGTTTCCTCTTCATCCCCTTCATCACTTTCGTCATCGCCTTCTTTCTTCTCACGGCCTCTTGCAGGTTTCTCCGGATGCTGGGGAACCTTGCCGTGGCGGCCTCCTCTGCCGCCTCGGCCCTTCCCGCCAACATCTTCTTGGTCTCTTTCCTTGTCACACTTCTCGTACTCAGCTTTCTGCTTCTTGACAAGTTGCTCAACTTGGTGACACTCTTGGAGATCATGGCCCTTGGTCCGGTGGATCTTGCAGTATGGCCCATCAGCCTTCCCAGCCTTTTCGGCCGCCGCAACCTCCCGACAATCAGTGCATGCGGCAACTTCCTTGCCGGGGGCTTCGGTCTTGTCCTTCTTGCCGGTACTAGGAGTGCCAGAGCCCTCAACAGCCAATGCTGCCTTTTCCTTGCGCTTCTTATTGCGTTTCTTGTTCTTCCTCTTCGGGTCAGCGGCATCATCGTCATCCTCTGAGTCGACGTCGACGCCATCCTCTTCTCCGGGGATCCGCCTCCCTTCCTCTGTTCTAGCACACTTATCCGCCAAGGTGTACAGCTGATTCACAATCTTGGGCAACCGGACATTCATCTTGGAACGTATCCTCCTATTGCGCACATTGGACTGGAACGCGGCAATCACAGCTGCCGGGTGGATGTCTGGAATGTTTCTGTGCACCCGGCTAAACCTCTGCATGTACTTTCGCAAGCTCTCCCCTTCCTTTTGTGGAAGGATCTGCAGATCGCTGGGCCGTCCTGGTTCTTGAAGACCGCCCGTGAAGGCGCCAACAAACTCATGGCACAGGTCAGCCCATGATGAGATGGAATTCTCCGGAAGGTGCATCAGCCATGACCTCACATTTGGCTTGAGTGCCAAAGGGAAGTAATTGGCGAATACCTTCTCATCTCTTCCCCCAACGGCTTGAACAGCGATAGTGTAGATGCTCAAGAACTCCGTCGGGTTCAGCCTTCCATCATACTTCTCTGGTATTTCTGGCTTGAAAACGCGGGTAGATGGCCAACGGACTTGCCACAGCTCGCGACTGAAGGCAGGACACCCAACCTCAAAAGGTAGGCATCCGCCTTCACTGGGCGCGGGTTCATCGACGTCTGGGCCATTGCGCCCGTCAGATTGGCGGCGGGTTTCACGGCGTCGTTCTATGGTGACGCACGCATCTTCTCTCCGCCGATCCTCCAGGACCTATCATTGATCTCGACGGGCCCGAGGGTCAGATGAAGCCATCAATACCTCGTCGGGCTCCTGGTTGCGTGGTTCCAGTTGCAGCCTCTGCGCTGGCTGTCGCAGAGGGGACTGTACCGTTGGATTGGCCCCCTCAGCACGGTCAGCAGCTCGGGCCGTGGCTGTCGCTTGCGGGTGCCGTGGCGGGTCCGCCCGCTACGATCCTCCCGCTTCAGCGAAATCGATCAGACTCTGGATGGTGGCTCTCCACTCATCCATTTGATCGGCCGCTGGTTGGAATCTCAGTAGGAGTTGAGCCCGCACCATGTTTTTCGAAGCAATGCTCGGCATAGACGACGATGCAGACCGCGATGTCGCTCGACTCCTGCCAGTACCAGCGGCAGCAGCACCGTGCTCTCGTCGTCGTGAGCCAGCCGCCACGATGGTACGGTGGCGAGAAGGGTGCGCCTAGGGGTTGACGACCCTGTCCGGCGCCTCGTCTTGGTTACCCCGCCCTAGGGAATGCGCTTGCCCCCCTGTTGCGCCCGTTGCAGGGACAACCAGGGGGTCGTGGTTCACACCAGAGCGAGCGTTGTCGCTGTGGCTGCGTCCTTTGGCACGGTGGGGAGGTGGAGACTGAACATTCTCCCCATCTGTGCATTGTGGAGCACGGCCGTCGGGATGCTGTTGATGTCGCCCTCCTCCGACGTTTTCTGCTACCGCCTCGACCGTGGGAGGAACGATGACAGCGCCTCCTGCGCCGGTCACGTTCCCCACGGTGTCCGCGTCCCCCGATGCCGCTGCAGCCCCCACAACATCGGTGGCTGCATGCGAGGGGGCCTTCGAGGTGGAAGGATGAGCAGTTGCGCCAGACTTCTTCTTGGGCGCCATGGATGATGAAGCCAACAATGAAGAAGATGATGATGAAGACTGATGCGCTGTTCATGACCTCGGGTTCGCACAAGCGCTCCCCCTACCTGACGCGCCAAAGATGTCGTAGTAGAACATGACCACCTATGGGGCCATCGGCCCCTTTGTGGTTTGGCAGGGGGGAGGTCGCATTGCACAAAGAGCGGGGGCCATGGGACAACACGGCAGTGATGACGCTGGTGGTTTTTACCCAGGTTCGGGCCGCTGAGAAGCGTAAAACCCTACTCCTGCTTTGGTGGATTGATGGAGGGACCGTGAAGAACGCGCGACACTCAAGCCCGGCAAGGTCGCCTCGAGGAGAGTAGCTATGCGCGTATGAGTACGCGAGGGTCTGAATCCTTTCTAAGGTTGCCACGGTCCTCCTTTTATAGGCTAAGGGGTTACCACAATAGCAAAATGGTCATTATCCAGTGATTAGATAGCTAACAATGCTATCATACCTAACTCTGACAGTTAGGACAAAGTGCATTAAATGCACAGCCAGGTGTCACGCTGTGGATGCGGCCCGGCAGGCCTTCCGCGCAGCTTAGTCACCTTCCACCTGTCTGCTTGACACGCCTCTGGATGGGTGTCATATAGAGGTGATCTTCCTCCTAAATGGCTGCCACATGCCAAATGACAGCCACTTAGCTATCTGGGGGCTTGACACCGCACCGATGGATGACTTGCGTCGCGATGCGATGGAGTAGCGGAGTCTTGGCGAGGATGCAGGCCGCCAGCGGCCCTGACAAGCCTATCGAGGAAGTCTTGGGACTTGTCTTCGGGATGGCCTCGACCTGACCAGGCTCGCCTGCCCGACAAGGGAGGCTTTTCGTTAGTGATATCTTGTTCTCTTGGCTTGTCTTGGTCTTCTTGGTCCACCCCTTGACTCCTTAAAGGGCTATCTCTTTGGCTTGGTTTCGTCTTGAATGCTTGGTGATGTTTGCATCTCTGCCACTTGAGCCTGTGTATAGTCCGGGCAACATACGTGAAGGTTTGTTGCACCGACATATACCTTGGAAGATCCTTCGCTGGAAATTTGTGTAGGCCAATTCTCCATTCTGGAACAGGAAAAAAAAAGAAAACTCAAGTGCGCAAGTCTAAGGCTGCCCCAGCTTCGAGAAGAAATAAGCCGGCTGTTGCAAATGAACCGGTAGCCGGAGATGAGTCGCCAGTGGCTGATGACGAGTCAGAGGTAGAACTTGACTCCCCCAGCCGTCTTTTTATTGAACTTCCTGACGCCTCTTATTCTCAGGATAACACCGAAACAAGCCAGGCTAGTGATGCTGAGGTAATTTCAATTTCTTTCGGCTCAGAAAACTTGCCTCCAAAGAAAATAAGGCAGGTCGTTCGAAAAGTAAAGTTTTCTCACCCTGACGCCTATTTGGATCCCAAATTTCTTTTGAAGAAGGCACAACACAAAGGTACTTCGAGACGCCAAACCCAGAGCGGCTCTAGAGAGCTGGTTGCCAGCTTATCTAATATGCCAAATGCCCGTAGGCGACGTACAGAGGTGCCTCATAGCCCAACATTATCTCTTCCTCAAGCCGACCTTTTTAGATGACCTCTTAACCCTTCTGACTCAAATTATCAGGAGTCGCCACCATCTTTTGGAGGTTCAACTGGTACTCAGCTGCCTCCATTTACCATCAACCAAGGGTAAGTGCCTTAAATGAGTCATGCTTCACTTATAGCCATTACTTTGTACTTTTGAATATATTCCTTGCAATTGCAGTGCCCATGCCAAGAAGAGGAAAAATGGCGAGTCATATGCTGCCCCAACTATCAATGAGACTAAAGATCTTCAGCAAGGTAACCTGGAAATTCTGGTTACTCAAACAAACTTGGATGACCCGCAGCCGGCTCAGGATAAGCCGCTAACGGCTGAAGAAACCCTTATTGATGATCATGACAAGCCAAACGAGCCGGCTGACCATCTTCAGCCGCCGAGCCCGACTCATGCTCCAAGCCCTCATCAAGAGGCTGAAAATGTTAACCGGGTGATAGTTGATGCTGAAGTGGTCATTACTGGAATAGGTCACGGTGCTGCCGATACCTCAACTAGTTTGACCAAGATCCCAGCCAAGGATGAGCCGGCTTGTGAAGACAAGGGTAAAGCAAAATTGGAATTGCCTGGCTTTGATACTATGACCAGTGAAGAGCTTCATCATGAGTTCTTGACCCGGCTATCTGAAAGCCATGATATGGAAGCCAACATAGTCAATATGTTGAAGAAGAAACATGAGGTATGAACTTAACTCGCCCTTGTCATACTTATCTGCATGTATGCTTTGCCCCCAAGTGTTAGACATAGTTAATCATAGGTATGTGTAAGACTTGTATGGAGAATCTATAAAACTTTGGATGTGTAGTCCCCAAGGGCCGGGTTATCATGCAAATGATAAACCGGTTCTCCAAATATAAGTCCCGAGTGATTAAAATAGAAGAAATACCATTTAGCCCCAAGGGCCGACTCATTTTTATGAACTGAGTCGGGTCTTCTGATATATTTTGGATGATGAAAAAATGACATGCATTAGCCCCCAAGTGCCATGTATGTTGCTGCCAACTGCTTTGGACTTTGAAATTAGAACAAATTTGCATTATATAGCCCCCAAGTGCTGGGTCGTGCATTCATGCCGGCTTGGGACTAACTTGTAATTGAAATACTCATCTTCTTTTCAGGAGACTTTGAATGCAGCTGAGTCACAATTGACCGGCTTGAAGAAAGAGTTTGACGCTGAACAAACTTTGTGAATCAAAGCAGAGTCGAGCCTACAATCCTCTGTTGAAGAGCTGGAAAAAGTGAAGGCGACTTTTCATAATGAAAGAGCCGCCTTCGAGACCGAGAAAGCCGCCTTGCTCAAGCGTGCAGAGGATGCTGAAGGCCAACTTAAGCCAGTGACTGAAGAACTGGATGGGTTGAAGCGTCATATCGCTCAAATGACACAAGCAATTTTTGGTAAGTGATGCATTGAATTTGCATGAATAACTCGCCTGGCGACTCATATATATGAATAACTCGCCTGACGTCTTACGTGCTGAAATATATGCAGGTCCCAAAAGTCAGAATCTCTGACAAGATAATCTGATGAAATTAAAGGCCGTATACACGTTCCTAGAGAAATTGTACTCTAGAGGCTTGTTTACCATCATGGCTATCACAGGTAGAAGAGACCCGCCGCGATTCATAAGAGACGTGTTGAAGTTACTCTTAACCATCCCAAGGCAGATAGAAGAATGGAAGAAATCAGCCGCCCGAGCAGGTGCATTGACGTCTTTGAGTCGGGCCAAGGCTTATTGTCCAGATATGGATACTTCAGAGATGGCCGGTAGGGTTTCCACAATTCAATGATGATGGTAGTGAATTTGCACCAGAAGATTATGCCCGTTATGTGAAGGAGACCCGTGTATTGGCGAGTTAGCTAGTTGAAGAGCTCAACTTGAAGAAGTATCAGCCGGCTTATGATGAAAATAACACGCGAGTTCACCCGCCAACCTTTGAGCCCTTTGACTTGACTCCACAACATCGTAAGCATACTTTTGCCCCTGATGTCGACCCCTCACCTATCATGCATGATGACGCCGTCTTCCAAGCCTTAACCAGTAACGACTGGAATCTGGACAACCTTCAGATCAGAGAGGTAGAAGAGTCGGTGCAGGATGACCCGGAGGTGTCAACAGCTAGAGGTCATCAAGGGGAAGCTAACCCAGAGAGCAACAACCCAGAGAGGGCAGGTGCCGCCTTGCAGGAGTGATGACTTCAAAAACTTTGATGATTCATTCGAGTCCTGCTGTGGCTTTGTAATAGGATAGTTTAAACTTCAGTACCTGTGGTGCCTTTGTGCACTTTTAATACTTTTGGTCGTGAATCTTATGACTGGTGTGGTGCTACTTTTGACCCACCTAGTATCCTTTGGAATATATATGCTTTTTAAGCAATGTGCTGGCAAGCATATATAAGTCAGCAATAGCTGATCTTTGTCTTGATGAATTCATAAATGAGAATCAGCATAACCCTGTATGTTATTGACCCGGCGACTCATGGTCGTTTATGAAACTTTATGATAAAAAATAAGCCAGTGTAGTAATGACCCGGCGGCTCATGGCCAATTAAAAACAAATAACCTGTAGAACTGTTGTAAAGAAACAGATATGTTAAAAACACATAAGTAAAAAAATATGAAGTCGCCTTTCGAGGCTCGACAAAAAGACCGGCTTTCGATGCTCAAGTCTTACTTCAATGAAGCAGGCGTGATAGCCTATGGTTTATCCTAGCTTTCTGTAAGCCGGATCTCACATGACATAATCGGCTTTTAACCTTGACAAGGTCAGGGTCATAATAGATTGACTGTCAAGAGTACGCCAGGTCATCTTGGCGGATGAGCATCAAGCAACCAGGAAGGTTTAACCATGATATATTTGACATATGCCAGGTCAAAAGGGTTATTAAGATCTAAACTCGGTGAGTTGGAAGCCCCCAAGTGACCTATGATCAAGGAATAAAGACTCATACACAATATTTTGGACGAAACGACAGAGACCCCGAGTTTCGGGGGTGCCGACTTTATTATCATTGATCATAAAAGATATATACACTGATGTATGTACAAAAAGTTGGAGCCAGTGGCTCTAAGTGTAATATGGATGGAGATGAGCAATGTTCCAAGGCCTGTTGGTCTCCTCCTCAGGTGTACGTGACTTCTTGTGTTCATGTATGTCAATCAGATAATATGACCCATTGTTGAGGTTTTTGCTGATGACGAAAGGCCCTTCCCAAGGAGGTGAAAGCTTATGCATACCAGTTTTATCTTGAATCAACCGAAGTACTAAGTCGCCCTCCTGGAAAGTATGGCTACGAACTCTACGGCTATGATAGCGACATAGGTCTTGCTGATATATTACTGATCTTGATGCTGCAAAATCACGTCCCTCCTCTAGAGCATCCAGTTAATCTTGTGGAGCTTAATCATTATCTGCCTCAACATAATCCACCACCCGGGGGAATCATGAGGAATATCACTTGGGAGCACTGCTTCAGCACCATAAACCATGAAGAAAGGTGTATAACCAGTTGATCTGTTGGGGGTGGTCCGTATGCTCCAAAGGATAGAAGGAAGATCTTCAACCCAGAAACCTGGTGTACGCTCAAGAGGAACCATAAGTCTGGGCTTGATGCCTCATAAAATCTCCTGATTAGCAAGTTCTGCCTGTCCATTGGATTGGGGGTGTGCCACAGAAGCTACATCAAGCCGGATATGCTCTTGCTGGCAAAACATTTTCATGGCTCCTTTGGATAGATTAGTCCCATTATCAGTGATGATGCTATGCGGATAACCAAAGCAAAAGATCAACTTCTTCAGAAACTTAACTATTGTTTCTGCATCACAATTACTGATAGGCTCTGCTTCAACCCACTTGGTGAACTTATCAACAGCAATGAGAAGATGAGTTTTCTTGTCCTTGGACCATTTGACCGGACCAACCATATCAAGCCCCCAGACTGCAAAGGGCCAACTGATAGGAATCATCCGGAGTTCTTGAGCAGGCACATGAGCCTGTTGTGCAAACTTCTGACATCCATTACACTTACGCACGATGTCTTCAGCATCTGCATGAGCCGTGAGCCAATAGAAATCGTGTCGAAATGCCTTTGCAACCAAGGATCTTGAGCCGGCATAATGCCCACTGTCAGTGTCAAAACTGGCAGACCTCGGGGTAGGGGGTCCCGAGCTGTGGATCTAGGATCAATGGGTAACAGGGGACGACGAACACAGTGTTTACCTAGGTTCGGGCCCTCTCGAAGAGGTAAAACCCTACATCCTGCTTGGTTGTATTGAATATATGATGGAGTTTACAGAGTAGATCTACCTCGAGATCAGCATGAGCTAAACCCTAAGGCTATGAGGTGATGAATATAGTTCTAACCCTAATGACTACAACCCTCGGTTTATATAGACATCGATAGGGTTAGGGTTACCGAAGATAGATTACAACAAGAGGGAAAGAGATCTTGTCCGCCCTTAACTTGGAGGGCACACCACGGCTTCACAAGTCTCCGATCACCACACAGCTCCACCAGTCTGGCCCATGTACAATGGGCCGTTGCCCCGAGGACCCCTTAGTCCATGACTCCCTCAGTAGCCCCCAAACTTGCCTCCAATGCCTAGACTTGTATCCGGTATCCATTCATCCGACCGATATTCGGCTTGCGGGGCAAGTTCCTCAGATAGTCTCCTCCCTGTTCGGTGCCAAGCGATGTTCGGAATCTGAAACATTTGTTTTACTTAACACCGAAGGTAATAAAAATATCGCTCAAGCACAAATAGTGCCTTTATCTGACAATGTTTTCTCCTTCAACGAAGAGTCGCTTCCGGCCATAATGCCAGGCAGTTACTATTTCTCAAAGCGCGGCGCGAGGTTGACACCACGATTGACACGTCCCCTCAACGCGGAGATCGTGTCCCACCTTTCGGGGGATATGGTTAATGATTTCGATTCCCCTCCCCGCTCATAACATTGCGGAGATATCGGGAAGTGGAGAGGCCAACGACGTGAAAAAGGGGATCTCTGGCCTGTCCACTGTCTATAATGGGGGGCCGCTATAATCTGCATCCCATGCCTTCTCCTTCCTTCCGCACCCGCAGTCCTTCAGAATTCCAGCGCCCCTTCTCTCTGCTTCCATAGCCAATCCCACTTCACCTCCTTCGACCATGGCCGGATCTGGCGCCAATGGGAAGTGGGAGGCCTCCTCCGTCACCAACGAAGATATTCTGAAGTTGAAGGAGGCCGGTTATTTGCCGGCCAACGTCGCCCATCGAGCCCCCGAAGAGGGCCAGATCATCCCCATGCCCGAGCCAGGCGAAAGGGTAGTTTTTCTCCCCCATTTACTTAGGGGGCTTGGATTTCCCCTGCACCCCTTTGTGCGGGGCTAATGTTCTACTATGGGCTGGATTTCCATGATCTAGCCCCCAACTCCCTCCTCCACATTTTGACCTTCATCGTCGTCTGTGAAGCGCTCCTCCAGGTCGAGCCGCACTTCGGCTTATGGCTGAAAGTGTTCAACATAAAGGCCAAGGTGGTCGGCGGCGAGCACGCGAACTGCAGCGGGGCCATGATCAGCAAGCTGACACGGGTCCAGTGGCCAGACGGCCACTTCGTCGACACTGTCCGGATGTGGCAGAAGGAGTGGTTCTACATCACCGAGCCAAGGGAGGCCGCATGGGGGGTGGGCCCCGCATTCCGGTCCGGACCCCCCACCAGATTGGCCTCCTGGACCACCAAGAGTCCGGACTGGGGGCGCGTTGCCGACACCAAAGTGCTGCAGAAGCGCGTCGCCAACATGATAGAGACCGGCGCTAAGCTGGTCGACGTGTTCCAAATCATGCTCCACCGTGGGATCCTCCCTTGTCAGGAGAGGGCCAAGCCCATGTGGGAGCATGAGCCCGAGGATCCGGCCACTGTGCGGCACCTCTTCGGCACGACTCCGGACAAGATATGTGGCCAACTATTCCAGCACCAGAAGGAGTGGCCGACTGAAGGGAAGGACGTTGGTCTTGACGCTGTGAATCCCCCAAGGGAGGTGAGTGGCATTTCTCTTCAAAGAGTGTTCGGATATTATGTGAGATTCGATCTGACCTTGTTACGTGGATTCTGCAGGGCTGGCTCACCAAGGCCAAGAGGATCAGCTGCCTGGCGCCACTGCCAGAGGGGCCCCGATCAGAGTAGCTTGAGAAGATGCTGGTCGTGGTGCCCTACAAGGCGCCCACTAAGAAGGGTAAGAAACAAGAAGCACCGAAGGCCAGGGAAGGCCTCCGTCGCAGGATCCGTCTGGACAACCAGTCTGGAGATGCTGCGGCCTCATCCGTACAGGATGGGGACAAAGAGGAGGAAGACGAAGAGAAGAGTGCCACTTCGCACTCCAAAAAGAGGCCGGCGTCTAAAGACGCCGAGGAGGTCCCGCCTTCCCCGGCCCAAAAGAGACGACACCGGCCTAAGCTGGTTATACCTGACAGCTTGGACGATGAGAAGTCCGAGGCGTCCGAGGAGCCCCCGAAGAAGGAACCCAGGGTCAAGCCCCCTGGCAGCTGGTAAGGTGTCTGTATTTTTAGTTGTTATGCTTTCAATAGTCTTTAGTTGAAGGTTAACCCCTTCGAATTGCAGCCCCCCAGCGAGCAGATTTCGGAGGGGACGTCGCCGCCCGCCGAACTGGCGGACAGTGGGTTAGTGGCGCATTCCGCGCCTCCTTTGATCCTTGAAGAGGCCGAAGAGGTGCGGTCCCAAAGGACTCCTCCTCCTCCAACCACGGAGGGGGAGGTCGATGCCATAATGGCCGAGGTTAACACCTCTGTCACCGATGACCAGGAGGGAGCGTCCCTCCTGGCTGACACGGGAAAGGAGTTCGGACCAACCGAACCCCAACCGCCCTCGAGCCGCCAAGGCCTTCGACGAGACAAACCCCTCCCAGCGGAGAAGGGGCCGGGGGGCCAACACCAGCGCCGAACACCTCTACACGGGCGGCGGCCGGCTGGCCAGAGGTGTTGGAGGAGTTGGTGAACAACTCCGCCATTATTGACGGGCACCGCACTCTTATGAGTGCATTTATGCAGGGTGTTCGGTCCGTCCAGTACAGACTGAACGACGCTGTCCAAGGCCTTCTAACAGGCTTTGAGGTAAGTCAAGTAATGCTTCTTTCTCATAATGCGGTGGTAATTGGTAGTTCGGGTAGGCTGAAGGAAATATGCCCTAGAGGCAATAATAAAGTTATTATTTATTTCCTTATTTCATGATAAATGTTTATTATTCATGCTAGAATTGTATTAACCGGAAACATAATAGATGTGTGAATACATAGACAAACAGAGTGTCACTAGTATGCCTCTACTTGACTAGCTCGTTGATCAAAGATGGTTATGTTTCCTAACCATAGACATGAGTTATCATTTGATTAACGGGATCACATCATTAGGAGAATGATGTGATTGACTTGACCCATTCCGTTAGCTTAGCACTTGATCGTTTAGTATGTTGCTATTGCTTTCTTCATGACTTATACATGTTCCAATGACTATGAGATTATGCAACTCCCGTTTACCGGAGGAACACTTTGTGTGCTGCCAAACGTCACAACGTAACTGGGTGATTATAAAGGTGCTCTACAGGTGTCTCCGAAGGTACTTGTTGAGTTGGCGTATTTTGAGATTAGGATTTGTCACTCCGATTGTTGGAGAGGTATCTCTGGGCCCACTCGGTAATGCACAACACTGTAATCCTTGCAAGCATTGTAACTAATGAGTTAGTTGCGGGATGATGTATTACGGAACGAGTAAAGAGACTTGCCGGTAATGAGATTGAACTAGGTATTGAGATACCGACGATCGAATCTCGGGCAAGTAACATACCGATGACAAAGCAAAGGGAACAACATATGTTGTTATGCGGTTTGACCGATAAAGATCTTCGTAGAATATGTGGGAGCCAATATGAGCATCCAGGTTCCGCTATTGGTTATTGACCGGAGACGTGTCTCGGTCATGTCTACATAGTTCTCGAACCCGTAGGGTCCGCACGCTTAAAGTTCGGTGACGATCGGTATTATGAGTTTTTGTGTTTTGATGTACCGAAGTTGTTCGGAGTCCCGGATGAGATCATGGATATGACGAGGAGTCTCGGAATGTCCAAGAGGTAAAGATCGATATATTGGAAGGCTATATTCGGACGTCGGAAAGGTTCCGAGTGATTCGGGTATTTTTCGGAGTACCGGGGAATTACGGGAATTCACCGGGGGAAGTTATGGGCCTTATTGGGCCATACGGGAAAGAGAGGAGCAGGCCGCAGGGGCTGCTGCGCCCCTTCCCTTGCTGGTCCGAATTGGACAAGGGATTGGGGGGGCGCAATACCCCTCTTTCCTTCTCCCTCTTCCCCTCTTCCTTCCCCTCTTGGTGGACTCCTACTAGGAGTAGGATTCCTAGTAGGAGTCCCCTACTTGGTGCGCCACCCATAGGGGGCCGGTCCTCCTCCCCTCCATCCTTTATATACGTGGCCAGGGGGCACCCCATAGACACAACAATTGATCATTGATCTCTTAGCCGTGTGCGGTGCCCCCCTCCACCATAATCCACCTCGATCATATCGTAGCGGTGCTTAGGCGAAGCCCTGCGTCGGTAGCATCATCATCACCGTCACCACACCGTCGTGCTGACGAAACTCTCCTGTGAAGCTTTGCTGGATTGGAGCTCGCGGGACGTCATCGAGTTGAACGTGTGCTGAACTCGGAGGTGCCGTGCGTTCGGTACTTGGATCGGTCGGATCGTGAAGACGTACGACTACATCAACCGCGTTGTGCTAACGCTTCCGCTTTCGGTCTACGAGGGTACATGGACACACTCTCCCCTCTCATTGCTATGCATCACCATGATCCTGTGTGTGCGTAGGAAAATTTTGAAATTACTACGTTCCCCAATAGTGGTATCAGAGCCTGGTTTTATGCGTAGATGTTATATGCACGAGTAGAACACAAGTGAGTTGTGGGCGATACAAGTCATACTGCTTACCAGCATGTCACACTTTGGTTCGGCGGTATTGTTGGATGAAGCGGCCCGGACCGACATTACGCGTACGCTTACGCGAGACTGGTTTTACCGCCGTGCTTTGAACACAGGTGACTAGCGGGTGTCAGTTTCTCCAACTTTAGTTGAACCGAGTGTGGCTACGCCCGGTCCTTGTGAAGGTTAAAACAACACTAACTTGACGAACTATCGTTGTGGTTTTGATGCGTAGGTAAGAACGGTTCTTGCTCAGCCCGTAGCAGCCACGTAAAACTTGCAACAACAAAGTAGAGGACGTCTAACTTATTTTTGCAGGGCATGTTGTGATGTGATATGGTCAAGACATGATGCTATATTTTATTGTATGAGATGATCATGTTTTGTAACTGAGTTATCGGTAACTGGCAGGAGCCATATGGTTGTCGCTTTATTGTATGCAATGCAATCGCCCTGTAATTGCTTTACTTTATCACTAAGCGGTAGCGATAGTCGTAGAAGCAATAGTTGGCGAGACGACAACGATGCTACGATGGAGATCAATGTGTCGCGCCAGTAACGATGGTGATCATGATGGTGCTTCGGAGATGGAGATCACAAGCACAAGATGATGATGGCCATATCATATCACTTATATTGATTGCATGTGATGTTTATCCTTTATGCATCTTATTTTGCTTTGTTTGACGGTAGCATTATAAGATGATCTCTCACTAAATTTCAAGGTAAAAGTGTTCTCCCTGAGTATGCACCGTTGCCAAAGTTCGTCGTGCCGAGACACCACGTGATGATCGGGTGTGATAAGCTCAACGTTCATCTACAACGGGTGCAAGCCAGTTTTGCATGCGCAGAATACTCGGGTTAAACTTGACGAGCCTAGCATATGCAGATATGGCCTCAGAACACTGAGACCGAAAGGTCGAGCGTGAATCATATTGTAGATATGATCAACATAGTGATGTTCACCATTGGAAACTACTCCATTTCACGTGATGATCGGTTATGGTTTAGTTGATTTGGATCACGTGATCACTTAGATGATTAGAGAGATGTCTATCTAAGTGGGAGTTCTTGAGTAATATGATTAATTGAACTTTAATTTATCATGAACTTAGTCCTAGTAGTATTTGCAACTTATGTTGTAGATCAATAGCTCGCGTATAGCTCCACTGTTTTATTTTTGATATGTTCCTGGAGAAAACTAAGTTGAAAGATGATAGTAGCAATGATGCGGACTAGTTCCGTGATCTGAGGATTATCCTCATTGCTGCACAGAAGAAATATGTCCTTGATGCACCGCTAGGTGACTGACCTATTGCAGGAGTAGATGCAAATGTTATGAACGTTTAGCAAGCTCGATGTGATGACTACTTGATAGTTTAGTGCGCCATGATTTACGGCTTAGAATCGGGACTTCAAAAATGTTTTGAACGCCACGGAGCATATGAGATGTTCCAAAGAGATGAAATTGGTATTTCAGACTCATGCCCGTGTTGAGAGGTATGAGACCTCTGACAAGTACTTTGCCTACAAGATGGAGGAGAATAGCTCAATCAGTGAGCATGTGCTCAGAATGTCTGAGTACTATAGTTGCTTGAATCAAGTGGGAGTTGATCTTCCGGATAATATAGTAATTGACAGAATTCTCTAGTCACTATCACCAAGTTACTGGAACTTCATGATGAACTATAATATGCAAGGGATGACAAAAACGATTCCCGAGCTCTTCGTGATGCTGAAATCAACGAAGGTAGAAATCAAGAAAGAGCATCAAGTGTTGATGCTTAACAAGACCACTAGTTTCAAGAAAAGGGCAAAGGAAAGAAGGGGAACTTCAAGAAGAATAGCAAGCAAGTTGCTACTCCCAGGAAGAAGTCCAAGTCTGGACCTAAGCCTGAAACTGAGTGCTTCTACTGCAAAGGGACTGGTCACTGGAAGCGGAACTGCCCCAATTATTTGGCGGATAAGAAGGATGGCAAAGTGAACAAAAGTATATTTGATATACATGTTATTGATGTGTATTTTACTAGTGTTCATAGTAGCCCCTGGGTATTTGATACTGGTTCAGTTGCTAACATTCGTAACTCGAAACAGGAGTTGCAAAATGAACAGAGACTAGTTAATGACGAGGTGACGATGTGTGTTGGAAGTGATTCCAAGGTTGATAAGATCACCATCGCACACTCCCTCTACCTTCGGGATTAGTGTTGGACCTAAATAAATGTTATTTGGTATTTGCGTTGAGCATGAATATGATTGGATCATGTTTATTGCGATACGGTTATTCATTTAAGTCAGAGAATAATTGTTTTTCTGTTTAAATGAATAAAACCTTCTATGGTCATACACTCAATATAAATGGTTTATTGAATCTCGATCGTAGTGATACACATATTCATAATGTTGAAGCCAAAAGATGCAGAGTTGATAATGATAGTGCAACTTATTTGTGGCACTACCGTTTAGGTCATATTGGTGTAAAGCGCATGAAGAAACTCCATTCCGATGGACTTTTGGAATCACTTGATTATGAATCACTTGGTACTTGTGAACCATGCCTCATGGGCAAGATGACTAAAACGCCGTTCTCCGGAACTATGGAGCGAGCAACAGATTTGTTGGAAATCATACATACTGATGTATGTGGTCCAATGAATGTTGCGGCTCGCGGCGGGTATCGTTATTTTCTCACCTTCACAGATGATTTGAGCAGATATGGGTATATCTACTTAATGAAACATAAGTCTGCAACATTTGAAAAGTTCAAAGAATTTCAGAGTGAAGTGGAAAATCATCGTAACAAGAAAATAAAGTTTCTACGATCTGATCGTGGAGGAGAATATTTGAGTTACGAGTTTGGTGTACATTTGAAACAAAGCAAAATAGTTTCGCAACTCACGCCACCCGGAACACCACAGCGTAATGGTGTGTCCGAACGTCGTAATCGTACTTTACTAGATATGGTGCGATCTATGATGTCTCTTACTGATTTACCGCTATCGTTTTGGGGTTATGCTTTAGAGACGGCTGCATTCACGTTAAATAGGGCACCATCTAAATCCGTTGAGACGACTCCTTATGAACTGTGGTTTGACAAGAAATCAAAGTTGTCGTTTCTTAAAGTTTGGGGCTGCGATGCTTATGTGAAAAAGCTTCAACCTGATAAGCTCGAACCCAAGTCGGAGAAATGTGTCTTCATAGGATACCCAAAAGAGACAGTTGGGTACACCTTCTATCACAGATCTGAAGGCAAGACTTTCGTTGCTAAGAATGGATCCTTTCTAGAGAAGGAGTTTCTCTTGAAAGAAGTGAGTGGGAGGAAAGTAGAACTTGATGAGGTAACTGTACCTGCTCCCTTATTGGAAAGTAGTTCATCACAGAAACCGGTTCCTGTGACTTCTACACCAATTAGTGAGGAAGCTAATGATAATGATCATGAAACTTTAGATCAAGTTACTACCGAACCTTGTAGGTCAACCAGAGTAAGGTCCGCACCAGAGTGGTACGGTAATCCTGTTCTGGAGGTCATGTTACTAGACCATGACGAACCTACGAACTATGAGGAAGCGATGATGAGCCCAGATTCCGTGAAATGGCTTGAGGCCATGAAATCTGAGATGGGATCCATGTATGAGAACAAAGTATGGACTTTGGTTGACTTGCCCGATGATCGGCAAGCCATAGAAAATAAATGGATCTTCAAGAGGAAGACGGACGCTGATAGTAGTGTTACTATCTACAAAGCTAGACTTGTCGAAAAAGGTTGTTGACAAAGTTCAAGGAGTTGACTACGATGAGACTTTCTCACCCGTAGCGATGCTTAAGTCCGTCCGAATCATGTAAGCAATTGCCGCATTTTATGATTATGAAATTTGGCAAATGGATGTAAAGACTGCATTCCTGAATGGATTTCTGGAAGAAGAGTTGTATATGATGCAACCTGAAGGTTTTATCGATCCAAAGGATGCTAACAAAGTGTGCAAGCTCCAGCGATCCATCTATGGACTGGTGCAAGCATCTCGGAGTTGGAATATACGCTTTGATGAGTTGATCAAAGCATATAGTTTTATACAGACTTGCGGTGAAGCCTGTATTTACAAGAAAGTGAGTGGGAGCACTACAGCATTTCTGATAAGTATATGTGAATGACATATTGTTGATCGGAAATAATGTAGAATTTTCTGGAAAGCATAAAGGAGTATTTGAAAGGAGTTTTTCAAAGAAAGACCTCGGTGAAGCTGCTTACATATTGAGCATCAAGATCTATAGAGATAAATCAAGACGCTTGATAAGATTTTTCAATGAGTACATACCTTGACAAAGATTTTGAAGTAGTTCAAAATGGAACAGTCAAAGAAGGAGTTCTTGCCTGTGTTTTAAGGTGTGAAGTTGAGTGATGACTCAAAACCCGACCACGGCAGAAAATAGAAAGAGAATGAAAAGTCATTCCCTATGCCTCAATCATAGGTTCTATAAAGTATGCTATGCTGTGTAACAGATCTATTTTATACCCTACATTGAGTTTGGCAAGGGAGTACAATAGTGATCTAGGAGTAGATCACTGGACAGCGGTCAAAATTATCCTTAGTGGAATAAGGATATGTTTCTCGATTATGGAGGTGCCAAAAGGTTCGTCGTAAAGGGTCACGTCGATACAAGTTTTGACACTGATCCAGATGACTCTAAGTCTCAATCTGGATACATATTGAAAGTGGGAGCAATTAGCTAGAGTAGCTCCGTGCGGAGCATTGTTGACATAGAAATTTGCAAAATACATACGGATCTGAATTTGGCAGACCCATTGACTAAACTTCTCTCACAAGCAAAACATGATCACACCTTAGTACTCTTTGGGTGTTAATCACATGGCAATGTGAACTAGATTATTGACTCTAGTAAACCCTTTGGGTGTTGGTCACATGACAATGTGAACTATGGATATTAATCACATGGTGATGTGAACTGTTGGTGTTAAATCACATGGCGATGTGAACTGGATTATTGACTCTAGTGCAAGTGGGAGACTGAAGGAAATATGCCCTAGAGGCAATAATAAAGTTATTATTTATTTCCTTATTTCATGATAAATGTTTATTATTCATGCTAGAATTGTATTAACCGGAAACATAATACATGTGTGAATACATAGACAAACAGAGTGTCACTAGTATGCCTCTACTTGACTAGCTCATTGATCAAAGATGGTTATGTTTCCTAACCATAGACATGAGTTGTCATTTGATTAACAGGATCACATCATTAGGAGAATGATGTGATTGACTTGACCCATTCCGTTAGCTTAGCACTTGATCGTTTAGTATGTTGCTATTGCTTTCTTCATGACTTATACATGTTCCTATGACTATGAGATTATGCAACTCCCGTTTACCGAAGGAACACTTTGTGTGCTGCCAAACGTCACAACATAACTAGGTGATTATAAAGGTGCTCTACAGGTGTCTCCGAAGGTACTTGTTGAGTTGGCGTATTTTGAGATTAGGATTTGTCACTCCGATTGTCGGAGAGGTATCTCTGGGCCCACTCGGTAATGCACATCGCTATAAGCCTTGCAAGCATTGTAACTAATGAGTTAGTTGCGGGATGATGTATTACGGAACGAGTAAAGAGACTTGCCGGTAACGAGATTGAACTAGGTATTGAGATACCGACGATCAAATCTCGGGCAAGTAACATACCGATGACAAAGGGAACAACGTATGTTGTTATGCGGTTTGACCGATAAAGATCTTCGTAGAATATGTGGGAGCCAATATGAGCATCCAGGTTCCGCTATTGGTTATTGACCGGAGACGTGTCTCGGTCATGTCTACATAGTTCTCGAACCCGTAGGGTCCGCACGCTTAAAGTTCGGTGACGATCGGTATTATGAGTTTTTGTGTTTTGATGTACCGAAGTTGTTCAGAGTCCCGGATGAGATCATGGACATGAACAGGAGTCTCGGAATGTCCGAGAGGTAAATATCGATATATTGGAAGGCTATATTCGGACGTCGGAAAGGTTCCGAGTGATTCGGGTATTTTTCGGAGTACCGGGGAATTACGGGAATTCACCGGGGGAAGTTATGGGCCTTATTGGGCCATACGGGAAAGAGAGGAGCAGGCCGCAGGGGCTGCTGCGCCCCTTCCCTTGCTGGTCCAAATTGGACAAGGGATTGGGGGGGCACAATACCCCTCTTTCCTTCTCCCTCTTCCCCTCTTCCTTCCCCTCTTGGTGGACTCCTACTAGGAGTAGGATTCCTAGTAGGAGTCCCCTACTTGGTGCGCCACCCATAGGGGGCCGGCCTCCTCCCCTCCATCCTTTATATACGTGGCCAGGGGGCACCCCATAGACACAACAATTGATCATTGATCTCTTAGCCGTGTGCGGTGCCCCCCTCCACCATAATCCACCTCGATCATATCGTAGCGGTGCTTAGGCGAAGCCCTGCGTCGGTAGCATCATCATCATCGTCACCACGCCGTCGTGCTGACGAAACTCTCCTGTGAAGCTTTGCTGGATCGGAGCTCGCGGGACGTCATCGAGTTGAACGTGTGCTGAACTCGGAGGTGCCGTGCGTTCGGTACTTGGATCGGTCGGATCGTGAAGACGTACGACTACATCAACCGCGTTGTGCTAACGCTTCCGCTTTCGGTCTACGAGGGTACGTGGACACACTCTCCCCTCTCGTTGCTATGCATCACCATGATCCTGTGTGTGCATAGGAAAATTTTGAAAATACTACGTTCCCCAACATAGGCCGTGTATGTACCAGCCCCCGATGCTCTGCAAGTTCTTCGAAGAAAACTGCAGAGGATCAAATTCGGCAAGCCAACTAAGGATGTTGATATTTTTGTGGCTTGATGCAGGAATCTTCCGTGGTTGCAGTTGCTAATGCCATGGTGTCGGCACTCTGGGAACCAGGGTACCCAGACTTGCCTGCCTGCGGCCCATGGCGTGGCTCCATTGACGGCCTGGTACGGCCCATCTATAGCACCTTCAAGACAAGACCCTCGCGAGGGGCCAAGCCTCGCGAGGCGGGCGACATCAAGACCTCCGGAGGGAGAGGCTTCCTTAGGCTGGCTCCCGAGGAGCGGAGATTTCTATGCAGGTTCCCATCTCATGAGGTGGAGGTGACACAAGACATGATGACCAAGACAAGGCGGGCGCCAGCGGGCGCATAGGAGCAGGTTTCCTCTTTGGTGCTAAGGAGGCAAGCGCAGGTGCGGGGTCCTGAGGAATCACCTAAAGGTTTCCATTCCCGTGCAACGAGACCAAGACCGCCAGGGCAGCAAAACTGATGTCATCACCGAGCCCACCGCAGCGTCACGACCAGAGGCTTTGCAGGCGAAGACCACCTTTCGTCAGGATAAGATGTACTACTTGTCCCCTTTCAAATTGGCTGCTGTGGAATCCCTTCCCGCCTTCGTTTTCGGGGAAGAGGACCGAGGCCACTATATATAGGTTAGCCACTACAATAGTGAGGGAGAGGTCAGACCTTGAGTTCACATCCTCACCAGAGCAAGCCTCGTGAGCTTGTTCATCCCTTGTACTAGTTCCTCCTCGGCCCTTCGTGAGGCAAATCCACCACAAAGCAGGAGTAGGGTATTACACCGCAAGGTGGCCCGAACCTGGGTAAACTGCCATGTCCATCTTCTTCCTTGTTCATCGAGCTAGGCTGTAGGGCAACACGTTCGGTTGGCTGGATAGGTTGAGTTCTTCGCACACGCCCCAGAGTTTGAACCTTCCTTGGGTCTGCGGAGCCCTGAATCCGACATTTGGCGCGCCAGGTAGGGGGTGTATCGACACTCTACCCCTTTCATCAGCCGTGCGCCGCCTGCGCTACGTACCTTCCATGGCGGACGCTGCTCCACCCGCCGAGCCGCTGGGCGCGCTCGGAGCCGCGACGGGCCATCGGGCTTTCTCCTCCACTTCGCGACAGGTGCAGTGGCCACCAAAGTTCAGGCCAACGCTGCCCCCGCGGTACGACGACGCTGGGAACCCCGCGGATTTCCTTCGCCAGTACGAGCTAAGCATTGAGGCGGCAGGTGGCGACGACAAGGTCATGGCGAACTGGCTCCCCATGGCTCTCATGGGCGTGCCGCGTGCCTGGATGCTTATCCTGCCGGAGTCGTCGGTGGCCTCCTGGGAGGATCTGCGCAATCAATTCGTCGCGCGCTTCGCGTCGCCGGCGCCCCACGCCGTTGCGGCCATCCTTGGTGGGTCGCAAGTGCCAACCACAGGCCGCCACGCCAAGCCGTTCTTCCGGCAGATGGGGGTCGCCCAGCCGCGGCAGGGGGCTCCCTTGGGCCGGCTGGCACCCGAGACCGACATCAGCTTCGACTCCAGGGATCACCCCAGGACGACCGTCGGCACGGGCGCGCTTCCCTTGCTGTGCACGCCCACCAGCACCAGCGTCGTGGTCACCAGAACCCTCATCGACGGCGGTGTTGGCTTTAACATCCTCTCCGTGGAAGCCTTCAACCTGCTCCAGGTACTTTACGACCGGCTCGCCCCCACCAGGCCCATTTCAGGGGTGCTCGACGGCTCCATCGTTCCCCTGGGGCAGATTTGCCTCCCCGTCACCTTTGGCACGCGTGACAACTATCGCACCGAGCTCGTCAACTTCGACGTCGCCTGCATCGGCCTCCCGTACAATGCCATCCTTGGGTACCCAGCGCTTGCCCAATTCAAGGCGGCGACGCGCCCTAGCTACAACGTCATCAAGATGCCGGGGAGCGGCGGCATCCTTACTATGGTGGGAAACACCAAGGATGCCCTCCTAGCCCTCAAGCTCGCTTTCAAAGCCACAACGGCCTCGTGAACGGTTGCGGAGGGCACTCCGGAGATCCCGAAGGCCACGCCCGTGAAGAGGAAACAACTGTTCTCCCAGGACCGGGCTGAGACGAAGCAGGTGCGGGTCGACAATGAGGGCGCAGGCCTCACCTTCACCATTGGCGCCGGCCTCCCACCGGACCAGGAAGAAGCGCTGGTTGGCTTCCTCCGCGCGAACAAGGACGTGTTTGAGTGGGAGGTGATGGATCTGGTTGGCGTCCCGCGGGACGTGATTGAACACCACTTGATGGTGTGCCCCGGCGCGCGCCCGGTGAAGCAAAAGGCGCAGTGGCAATCCCCGGAGAAGCAATCGTTCAACGTCCAAGAGGTCCACAAGCTGCAAGAAGCCGACGTCATCCGAGAAGTGCGGCAACCGGATTGGCTGGCCAACCGAGTCATCGTCCCCAAGAAAGGGGGAAAGGAGCGCATGTGCGTCGATTTCACGAGCCTCAACAAAGCTTGCCCTCGAGACCCTTTCCCTCTTCCGCGCATCGACCAGATCGTTGACTCTACCGCCGAGCGTGACCTGCTGTGTTTCCTGGATGCCTTCTCGGGTTACCACCAGATCAAGATGGCGGTGCAAGACGTCGAGAAGACGACCTTCCTTTCCCCGTGCGGGGTGTACTGCTACATCTGCATGCCGTTCGGGTTGCGTAACGCCAGCGCGACTTTCCAGTAGTTGATGCACATCGCCTTGGGCAAGCAGCTCGGGAGGAATGCCGAAGCGTATGTCGACGACATAGTGGTCAAGTCGTGGGAAGCAAGAACCCTCGTTGAAGATCTGGAGGAAACATTTGCCAACTTACGCAAAGTAAAACTGCGCCTCAACCCGGAAAAGTGCGTGTTTGGCGTTCCGTCTGGCAAGCTGCTGGGTTTCCTGGTGTCACACAGGGGGATCGAGGCTAACCCAGAGAAGATCAAGGTGATAGAGAGAATGAGCCCGCCGCAGAACCTCAAGGAAATGCTGAAGCTTGCGGGCTGTGTGACCTCGCTAGGACGCTTCATCTCGAAGCTCGGGGAGCGCGCCCTCCCGTTTTTCAAGTTGATGAAGAAGAAGGGCTCGTTCGAATGGACTCCAGAGGCCGAGGAGGCCTTCCAAAACCTCAAGAGGTACCTCACTAGCCCTCCGGTGATGGTGGCGCCTCGACCTCACGAGCCCCTGGTGCTCTACCTGGCTGCCACACCCCACTCAGCCAGCGCGGCACTCGTGGCGGTCCAGGAAGAGCGCGCGGGCATAGGTGCGCGGTTCGGCGCCTTGTCTTCGGCCACGCCATCACCACCTCAGGACGGCACTCCTGAGGCATCGGTCAACCCGATGGGAGGCAAGGCTCCTGAGGCCCTCACGCCTCAGGCGGGGCTAGACGTCATCGACACCTCCTCCCTTGTCGAGCACCCAGTGTATTTCGTCAGCACGATGTTACGCGACGCATGCGTGCGCTACCCCATGCCGCAAAAGCTCCTGCTCGCGCTCCTCGTCGCCTCAAGGAAGTTACGCCATTACTTCTAGGGCCACCCCATCAAGGTCATCTCCGCATTCCCCCTAGAAAGGGTGCTCCGGAGCCCTAACGCTGTAGGCAGGGTCGCTGAATGGAACATCGAGCTGTAGGCTTTCCAGCTGGAGTTCAGCACCACCATGGTCATCATGGGCGCTGCCCTCGCTGACTTTGTGGTGGAATGGACTGACGCCCCTGACCGGCGGGTGAGTGAGGACAGCTCCCTCGTGCCTGGAGATGAGGCGCCCAATGGCTGGGTCATGTACTTCGATGGCGCGTTCGCGCGACGGGGCGCGGGGGCTGGAGCCGTGCTTGTCTCGCCTACCCAGGACAAGCTCTACTACGCCGTGCAGCTCTGCTTCCAGCAGGGCAAAAAGGTCTCCAACAACATCACGGAGTATGAAGGCCTGATCGCAGGCCTCAAGGCCGCGGCAGGCCTGGTGATCAAGCGCCTCACCATCAAGGGAGATTCTCAGCTCCTTGTCAACTTCTCCAACAAGGAGTATACGCCCAATGATGAACACATGGAGGCATACTTGGAAGAGGTACGCAAAATTGAAAAACAGTTCTGGGGTTTGGAATTGCAGGATGTCCCGCGCGGCACGAACAAGGAGGCAGACGACATCGCCAAGAGGGCATCGCGTTGCGACCCCCAGAAGCCTGGCGTCTTCGAGGAAAGGCTCTGCAAGCCATCTGCAACCCCCTCCGTCGTGGGCTCAACGTTGCTCCGGGAGGAACTGCCCCCGGCCCCCTCCTCGGGCGCCCTAACCTGTGGTCCAATCTCTGGAGCCCGCCTGCTTCTAGCCCTCAAACCTCAGGAGGGGTGCTGGACCGAGGAGTTCAAGGCATACTTGCTCCAAGGCACCTTGCCAGAGAAGGAGGAAGACGCAGAATGCGTGGCCCGCCAGGCCACCGCCTACTGCTTGCAGGATGGCGAGCTCTATCGAAGGCGCCCAAATGACGTCTCTCTGCGGTGCATCTCCAAGGAGCAAGGGTGCGAGCTGCTGGCTGATATCCACAATGGGGACTGTGGGCATCACTCTTCGTCGCGCACCCTCGTGGGCAAGGTGTTCCGCAGCGGGTTCTACTGGCCCACGGCGCTCATAGACGCTACTGAGCTAGTGAGATCCTGCGATGCGTGCCAATTCCATGCCAAACAGATCCACCAGCCCGCTCAGGGCCTCCAGACCATCCCGCTCTCATGGTCGTTCATGGTATGGGGGCTGGATATCCTGGGACCATTCCCTCGAGTGGCTGGAGGCTACCGCTACCTCTACATCGCCATCGACAAGTTCACCAAGTGGGCAGAGGTGGAGCCCGTGCACGCCATCCCAGCTGGCTCGACCGTCAAGTTCATCAAGGGCCTTGTGAGCTGCTTCGGGGTCCCCAACCATATCATTACTGACAATGGCTCTCAGTTCACAAGCAATCTTTTCAAAACATATTGTGCTAACCTTGGAACGCAGATATGCTACACTTCGGTGGCACACCCACGGAGCAATGCCCAAGCCGAGCGCGCCAACGTGGAGGTCCTGAGGGGCCTCAAGGCAAGGAGCTTCAAGAAGAAACTCAAGGCCTGCGGCAGGGGCTGGCTCGATGAGCTCCAGTCTATGCTGTGGTCCATCCGCACCACCGCGACCAAGCCCACGGGCGAGACCCCATTCTTCCTCGTCTACGGGGCGGAGGCGGTCCTCCCTCATGAGGTCAAACATCGCTCCCTGCGGGTCTTGGCATTTGACGAGGCATGCCAGGATGCCTCACGGGGCTGGACCTCATGCTGGGGGAGGAGGGCCGCCGCCAAGCCTCGCTCCGTGCCGCGAGGTACCAGCAGGCACTGCGGCGGTATCACTACCGTAGCATCCGCTCCAGGACCCTCGAGGTGGGTGACCTTGTCCTGAGGCGGGTGCTCTCTAGGGAGGGGCTTCACAAGCTCTCGCCCATGTGTGAGGGCCCGTTCAGGATCGCCCGCGTCTCCAGGCCTGGAGCCGCGCGCCTGGAGACGCAGGATGGGGTCCCCATCCAAAATGCCTGGAACATCCAGCACCTCCGGAAGTTCTACCCATGAGCAAGGCCATGCGCCTCTTAAGATCTCCGCCCGTGACACTCTCACGTAATAATGAGTGGGGTTGTACACGCCCCTGAGTCTCCTGAGCGCCGCCCTCGGGCCTCACGGGGGCTCCCACCCACGTCCTAGTGGAGGCCCCATGCTCCGCGCTGGCGGGAAGACCAGAAGACTAGTATAGGTGCCAGACGCGGCTGTTCATTTGCTTGCTTTCTGTAGCTGATTTGCAACTTTTCAAAATGAAATTTGGAGTTCTCGCGTCTTTATTTGAAAGGATTGGGAATTTTTCTCCTCACAGCACTCACTTTTTCTGGCCTCATTTTAGGAAGAGTGGCAGTTGCCCGTCGCTCTTCCTCGCACGTCCCGCGCGTAGGGGCTGGGCATGGTGTGTACGCTTGGGCCCACCCGCGAACGCACCTCGCCAAAGCCTCGACCTTTGGCGTCTTAATCCTCGTGTGATGCCCTCAAACGAGCTAGCGGGCACGCACGCCCCCTGAGTCTATGCCTCCGGGCATCACGACGCGGCGTACCAGCAACCCACGCTCAGGGGCTCGTGCGGGAAACGATACCTCCAGAGGTCCCCAGACCCCATAGCCACAGGGTGTCTCCGGAGGACCTCCCCGGAGCCCACAAGAAGGAAACCTCCAGAGAACCTCCCTGGAGCTAGGAACCTGTGGGAAGTCCAAAGTTCCAGGGAAGTTCATCCACACGGCACAGGAGTCTACCGCAGGCATGCTAAGTTAAGTCATTCCAGTCACAATCAGTAGCAACACGGATATCAGGATGCAATATGAAAACGATAACATAATGGCGCAAGCGCCATGGTCCATTACACGCCCTGACAAGGCTTTCCACCTTCTTGATGCAGGAAAAAGAAAAAAAGGGGGAAGCAAAAACAGCCGCACGATTACAATAGCTCATGGGGCCCGCCTCCAGCCACACCCGCGCTCAGTCGGAGCTCTCCTGCTTCACCGGGGTGCGGCGGCGAGGCGGCTCATCTCCCTCCCTGGTCCGAGCTCGGCGGCGTGGCGGCTCGTCATAGTCACCGTCGCTTGTGCTCTCCCCGGAGGAGGAGCCGCCGTCGCTGGAGGCGTCACGGCCATCGTCGAGGGCAAGCTCACTGCCGAAGATGGCGTCGTCGTCATCGCTGTTGCTCTCCGGGCAGCACCCCAGGCACCTGCCGTCCTCCCCGAAGACCCTGACGTAGAGAGTCGTGGCACCGTCGTACCTGAAGTGAAGGGTGCACCTCCCCTGCAGACCGCGTGCGCGGGCGAACGACTGCCATCCGCGGTTCAGGAACACGTTGCTGGCGGGGGTGACCTCGACTACCACCCAGGAGGCCTTGCTGTAGCAGCCATCGGCTGGTAGCCAGAGGCCGTCGGGCCCCTCAGTCGGCAGCGCGCCAGCAAAGAAACGTGGGAGGTGGAGCCAGGCACTGGCGGGCCTCTGCGCCCACACCAAGAACTCCGAGGACGCGTCGGCTGAGTGGAGTCGTGGGCGCGGTGGATGGACGGCTGCTGCGTGCCTTTCCCCTTCGCCGTGGCTGCCTCGGCCGTGGCAGCTTCCACTGCGGGATGGAGCACCTCCACGACTGCCGGAGGTAGCGCTGGCCTTCGAGGGCATGCGCCCATGCCCACGGGAGGCCACCGCTGGCGTCGCGGCATGCTTACGAGGACGGCCGCGGCCTCTCTTATGCGGCGGCGAGTGTGGTCCCTCCTTGGGGTTTTCCCCTTCTCCGTGACGGAGAACCTCCTCACCAGCGCCACGGACGCTCTAGCAAAGATGGCGAGTTGAAGAAGAAGGAGAGGGAGGAGCAGGCGGTGAGAAGATGAAGATGGGCTGGGGGCTCCGCCCCCCGCCCCATTTATAGGCAGAGGGAGGCCAACCGCCGGCCTCTCACGTTCCGAGCAATGATGGTTCTTCTGCATGCATCAGGCAGTTGTCAAGTCACGCGTTTGCCGAGGTGGCATGGGGAAGTGGAGACGCCATGTCCCATCAAGCGCCATGTGTCGGCTCGGTCCACAGGCGATTGGGGCCCGCGGCGCTTCGCCCTTGCCCTTTGGCTTTGCCTCGAAGCCAAGTCGGAGAGCGCCTTGGGCCCGGGGGCTACTGTCGGTGCTCTGGGAACCAGGGTACCCAGACTTGCCTGCCTGCAGCCCACGGCGTGGCTCCATCGACGGCCTGGTACGGCCCATCTACAGCACCTTCAAGACAAGACCCTCGCGAGGGGCCAAGCTTCGCGAGGCGGGCGACATCAAGACCTCCGGAGGGAGCGGCCTCCTTAGGCTGGTTCCTGAGGAGTAGAGATTTCTATGCAGGTACCCATCTCATGAGGTGGAGGTGACGCAAGCCATGATGACCAAGGCCAGGCGGGCGCCAGCGGGTGCAGAGGAGTAGGTTTCCTCTTTGGTGCTAAGGAGGCAAGCGCAGGCGCGGGGTCCCGAGGAATCACCGAAAGGTTTCCATTCCCGTGCAACAAGACCAGGACCGCCAGGACAGCAGGACGGATGTCATCACCGAGCCCACCGCAGCATCACGACCAGAGGCTTTGCAGGCGAAGACCACCTTTCAGCAGGATAAGATGTACTACTTGTCCCCTTTCAAATTGGCCATTGTGGCATCCCTTCCCACCTTCATTTTTGGGGAAGAGGACCGAGGCCACTATATATAGGTTAGCCACTACCATAGTGAGGGAGAGGTCGGACCCTGAGTTCACATCCTCACCAGAGCAAGCCTCACGAGCTTGTTCATCCCTTGTACTAGTTCCTCCTTAGCCCTTCGTGAGGAAAATCCACCACAAAGCAGGAGTAGGGTATTACACCGCAAGGTGGCCCGAACCTGGGTAAACTGCCATGTCCATCTTCTTCCTTGTTCATCGAGCTAGGCTGTAGGGCAACGCGTTCGGTTGGCTGGATAGGTTGAGTTCTTCGCACACGCCCCAGAGTTCGAACCTTCCTTGGGTCTGCGGAGCCCTGAATCCGACACGCGGAGCTTGAGGAGATGGATCAGAAGCTCAAGCTTTCTGATAAAGAGCTTGACCTTGTCAACAAGCGGCTTGATGAGGTGCGAGGTAAGCCCATTGATAGTATATAAGATTTACTTAGTGCCGGATATTTTCGATCCGGGTTGTGAGGTGATCCTTTATTATGTTCATCTTGCAGTGGCCGCCGCCAAAGTTGAAGGCTTGAAGGAGGCCTTGAAGAAGGCCGAGGCCAAGGCGGCCGCGGAGAAGGCGGTGGCCGAGCTTGAAAAGGCCAAGCTTACTGCGGGTCAGCACGAGGCTCGGGTGACCGAAGTCCAAGTGGAGCTCCAGGATGCTGCCAAGAAGTTGGAGGCCCTTGAGAAGGGGCAGGAAGAGCAATCCTCCAAGCTATCCAAGGTGGAGAAGGAGCTTCAGGAGGTGAGGAGTGACGCTCAAGGTGTCCGGGAGGAGCTTCGGCAAGCCGCGCAAATTGCCAATGGTAAGAAATATTTACTGCAGAGTGTGTTCGGAGGCAACAGATTCACCCTGCTGACGAAGGTCTGGCACTCCACAGGCGCCTTCGCCAAACTCCCGTAGAGTGCGGCGGCCGCGGCGAGGCACTATGCCACCCGCGAGGAGGACTCCACGCAGCGGCTCTTTTGGTCATAGTTTTCGGACTCCGAGCGTCCTCCCCTCCTAAGCGATCAAATGAAGCAGCTAATGGAGATGCATCGGATGTCCGAGCTGGCCTTGAAGGACCTCTGTGTCAGCCTGTGGCCTGCCGAGCCCCTTCCGGACACCTACTTCAGCCTTGTGTAGAGGCTGAGGGAGGCGCCGCTTCGGATTGACGCCATGAAGAGGTCGGCGTGCCTTGAGGGGGCTCGGCTCGCATTTGCGAAGACCATGGTTCATTGGCCAAGGATTAATCCAATGGAGATGGCCACTGGTCGTCCGCCCCAGGGGAAGGAGCATCGTTGCCCCGAGCAGTACTTCACACAGGTGATGACCGGAGCGTGGGCGATAGAGGGCCAGTGTTCAAAAAATGTAATGCTTGAGTAGTTGTAGCAAGTTTGTATCAAGTGGAACTTATGCTTTATTATGCACCTGCCTGACTTGTGTCATGATTTAATTTTGACTCCTGTGTGGCCGTATGTTAATTCTGAACGCTACCAGTCATCGGCTTTAGCCCCTAACACGAGGGGTGTTTTGTCTCCGCACTGTAACCCTTAGACAACGTCTTGGTGCCCTGAGGCGGTAGTGTGGGAACGAAACCAGGCAATCAGACTATTCGGTTTTACTGCCTTCACTTAGCCGTAGGAGCTTGACGATGCAGACTAGGGACTAGCCCCCGGTGTATGTGTGATGTACTTGGGGGTCGAAGCTTACCCTTTCCAATCACATGGTTTGTGTTAAGACGAACCCTTCATGTGACACGGCGAAATCGCCAACGATTTTTAGAGTCCAACCTCGTCATCGGATCGCAGACCCGTTCACGCTTACTATGACGATGAATTTTCGGCTTTTTCCTCCTGAGGTACTTGACCGAGCAAGCCATCAGTACAATCGCAGGGGTTCTCCCTTTGCCCTCTTAGCCGAACTAGCGGAACATAAGGGGCAAACACAGGAGCCGGGCAACCCAACTATTGACCCAAGACATAGTTCGGAACAGATGCATATAGTGCAATATACAAGACGCCGGACACCTAGCGGGAAGCGGTGCCGGACTTAAGGATATTGAACTGGCATATAAATCAAACTCGTGACTGATTAATATATTTTTCATGCCGGGTTGTTTGAAGAGCGATGAGAGAATCGGGGAGAGACAAAAAAATTGCAAGAATGCGGGTATCCGAACACCATAAAGGGTATTTTATTATTTCTCGTAAGCTCAGGACATCTAACCATACAATTCTAATTGCGAAGGCAGCACTTGTAAGAAAAAAGGAAATTTTACAGAGGAAAGGTTGACGCAGGGCCTTGATGCGTGAGTTGAAGCCTTCACTATGCCCTGCTGCATGTCTGCGCCTTTGCTTCTGATAGGTGGGGGCTGAGACCTTCCATAAGACCTTGATGGGTGAGGGTTCTGCCGGTGGTGCTTTATGCTAGGGGGTATCCGGAGTTAGTCCCTGGGTCGTCCGAAGATGGGGTCGCTCCGAAGTTCGGTTGAGCAGAACATGTACTTCGGATTACTGAATGCCTCACGGCTGCCCATGGAATTTTAAGTGCAAAGTTGTGCTGGCGAGGCACATGGAGCATGGAGGAGGTGGGTGTGCCATGGGGCGCGTATCCCTATTTGCGGCGAACGTATGCGGGTTCCCATGATGGAGAACGGGTTCGAACCCGTTTGCTGTTGTCGCCGTTCTTTACGGCGGGTCGGCATCCGGGCCTATATGGGCCGGTGTTGTATTCGGCCGCTGGGGCCGCAGTGTGTTCTTCGGTTCGAAGTGAGCATTCAGTGTTGCCGTTGATAGTTATGACACCTGAAGGGCTAGGCATCTTCAGCTTGAGGTACGCGTAATGCGGGACGACATTGAATTTGGCGAACGCTGTGCGGCCGAGGAGGGCATGGTAGCCACTGCGAAAAGGTGCAATATCGAAGATCAAGTCCTCGCTTCAGAAGTTGTCCGGAGATCCGAACACTACTTCAAGCGTCACGGTGCCCGTGCAGCGGGCCTCCACTCCCGGAATGACCCCCTTAAAGGTGGTATTACTGGGTTTAATCCTTGACGGATCGATCCCCATTTTCTTCACTGTATCCTCGTATATCAGGTTGAGGCTGCTTCCTCTGTCCATTAGGACTCTAGTGAGGTGGAATCCATCAATAATGGGGTCCAACACTAGGGCTGCGGACCCCCCATGGTGTATGCTTGTGGGGTGATCCCTGCGATCGAACATGATCGGGCAAGCCGACCATGGATTGAACTTCGGTGCTACTGGTTCGACGGAGTATACGTCCCGTAGCGCTCGCTTCCTCTCCTTCTTTGGTATATGGGTTGCGTAGATCATGTTTACCATTTTGACTTCGGAGGGGAAGGGTTTCTGGCCTCCACTATTCGACCTACGGGGCTCATCATCGTCCTCGCTGCGTGGGCTTTTGCCCGAGTCTTCGGCGTTGAGCTTGCCGGCCTGCTTTATCACCCAACAATTACGGTTGGAGTGGTTGGCAGGCTTTTCGTACATGCCAGGGATCTGGCAGGGCCTGTCCAAAATTGAGTCTAGCCTGGACGGGCCGCCGTTGTTACCTTTAGGGGCCTTTTTGAGCAGTCCGGGCTTCGAGTTTTGAAATTCGGCGTTTACTGCCGTATCCTCACCTTCGCCATCATTGTGGCGATGTTTGTTCTTGCTGCGTCGCGGCTTTCCGTTTTCGTCCCGAACTTCAGAAGTACCAGGGGTATCGGAATTGGTGGTTTTACGAGCAAGCCAACTATCCTCACCTGTGCAAAAGCGGGTCATGAGAGACGTAAGGGCTGCCATGGTTCGTGGTTTATCCTGGCCGAGCTGCCTTATGAGCCATTCATCCCTGACACTATGCTTGAAGGCGGCCAAGGCTTCAGCGTCCAGACAGTCAACAATCTGGTTTTTCTTGGTGAGGAATCGGTTCCAGAACTGTCAGGCAATTCTCCGGGTTGTTGCGTAATGCAATTTAGGTCGTCAGCGTCCGGAGGCTGGACGTAGGTGCCCTGAAAATTTGCTCAAAAAGCGTCCTCCAGCTCTTCCCAACAACCTATAGAGTCTGCGGGGAGGCTGTTCAACCAGTGCCGAGCTGGGCCTTTGAGCTTTAGCGGCAAATATTTAATGGCGTGGAGGTCATCTCCTCGTGCCATGTGAATGTGGAGGAGGAAATCCTCTATCCATACGGCTGGGTCCATTGTTCCATCGTATGATTCAATGTTCACAGGCTTGAAGCCTTCTGGGAATTGATGTTGCATTATCCTCTATGTGAAGCACAAGGGGTGTGCAGTGCCCCGGGCTCGGGCTATGTCGCATCGGAGGTCTTTGATCCTCTGAATCTGCTGATGTTCCCGGATTCGATTGTTTCGGTTTACCCGATCATAGTATGCTTCTCGGTAAGCGGGCGAGTCTTCCCTGGGTCCGTAAATGGACCTGGTGCGACCTCCCCTAGCGTCTAGGTCATGGCGAAGGTCGTACTCATAAGTGGGCCGGGCTTGATCCTTGCCGTAACGGCGGGGTGGGGCGGCTAGGTGTTCGGCCTCGTCACCTTCTGTATCCCGTCCTCTAGGGGGACGGTCCAGCTGTTCGGCGCGTGTGTATGTTGGATGTGTTGGCTCTAAGGCTTCATCGTCGAACTAGGGTAGCAATTTTCGCTTAGGATAGCTCCTAACTTGTTGTTCGTGGCCGTATCCTTCTTCGGCGGCTAGGACTTTGGTCTACCGCTCATTGAGGGTGTCTTGTTCGGCCTTGATTTTGCGGTTTTGTTTCTTCAGGCTGCGGGTGGTGGCTAAAAGCCTTCGCTTGAACCTTTCCTGCTCCAGAGGGTCTTCGGGGACGATAAAGTCGTCCTCCCCAAGACTTGCCTCCTCTTCAGAGAGTGGGAGGTAGTTGCTATCCTCAGAGTCTTTGTGGCTTTCCGGATTGAGCGGGTCCTCCTGCCCCGTAGGGTTATCCTGGTGATGCTCGTTGGCTGCGGCTCCGGCGGGGTCATCCGTATTATTCTCGGTGCCGTTCTCCGCTGAGTCTATGTTGCTTGTATGGCTTCGGCGTGGCTTTGACTGGCGGCGTTGTTTTTGTTGTTTGGATGGCTCATCTCTGGGCTTGCCTCTGTCCTGATTGGGAGTGCCATCGCCGCCTTTGGGGGTGTCCACCATGTAAATATCGTAGGTGGATGTGGCCGACCAGCGGCCTGTGACGGGGGGACCGACCTCAGTATAAGCCGTGGTTACATCCTCCTCGTCCATGTATTCGGCATTCTCCGAATTGTAGTCTAACATATCGGTTAAATCATCGATAGTTGCTACCAAATGGGTGGTGGGTGGGGCACAAAATTCCCTGTCGAACACCTCGAAGGGTTGGTTATTGAAGGCGGAGAGCAGGTTCTCCTGGATGGTCATTTTCTGAATCCGGTCCAACGCCTCGTTCAACATATCGAGGGTTACCGGGCTAGAGGGCTCTAGGCCCGACTTTGTGGTGACGAAGCAGAGGTCGGTCTGTGACTCAGCCGATCCTTGGCCCCGGACGGACCTATCTTCAGGATTTGGGACCGAAACCTCGAGGGGCACCGGATTGTCCTCGGAAGCTGAGGGTGTGCTTTGACCCTCCCGTGCACCTTCTACGCTGATGTTTGAGGTTGGGTTGTTTTGGGCCAGGGGTGACCCTTGGCCGCTATTTGCCGACCCAGGGTGCGGGCTCGAAGCCAGCAGGATGTTGCGGGGGAGGAGCTCGACCGAGATCGAATCTTGGCCTCTGACCTCTGGTTCTGCCTCGAGGGCCGGGGATGAATCCTCCGCCGATGTAAGTTCGGTTGACGGTGGGGTAAGGTACCCTCTCTCAGGTAGTCTTTCCTGGCCCAAAGCCGTTTGGTAGACTGCGGCCGATTCACAGATCGGATTGGAGGTGTACGTCGGAGCAGGCACGACAAGGCCTGCGGGGGTGGTGAATCCGGTAAAAACTAAACCCCCCCGCGCATCAGTGACGTACTCTAGATTGCCGAATCGAATCCGGTGCTCGGGAACGAAGTTGTCGACCTGGCCAAGACGGCCGGTCGGATCAGCGTGCAGGACGATGCTGCCAGAAGCGAAGAGTTGTCTAGGGACGAAGAGGTCCATGGAAATGATGTCCTCTCCAAGGACTAAGCGAGCCATCGATCCATCTGGCGATCGCACAGCGGAACTCTCAATGAAAGCACCAATGTCGGTGTCAAAACCGGCAGACCTCGGGGTAGGGGGTCCCGAGCTGTGGATCTAGGATCAATGGGTAACAGGGGACGACGAACACAGTGTTTACCCAGGTTCGGGCCCTCTCGAAGAGGTAAAACCCTACGTCCTGCTTGATTGTATTGAATATATGATGGAGTTTACAGAGTAGATCTACCTCGAGATCAGCATGAGCTAAGCCCTAAGGCTATGACATGATGAATATAGCTCTAACCCTAATGACTACAACCCTCGGTTTATATAGACACCGATAGGGTTAGGGTTACCAAAGATAGATTACAACAAGAGGGAAAGAGATCTCATCCACCCTTAACTTGGAGGGCACACCACGGCTTCACAAGTCTCCAGTCACCACACGGCTCCACCAGTCCGGCCCATGTACAATGGGCCATCGCCCCGAGGACCCCTTAGTCCATGACTCCCTCACCCACAATCACCAAAGTGAATCTCATTGAGGATCTCGCAGCCCTCATCAGGGGAGACGCAGCGTTGAAAAACACCAGTGATGCTTCGTTTGTGCAACTCGCCATGGACAATAGTCATTCATTTTGAACGGCGAACGATCTGACAAGTGATAATTTCATCCTCAGGGAGCTCGCCTCCAGTCAAATAAGTCAAATAAGGGACCGTCTAGTCAGCGGTAGCATGTAAAGACGCCACCAATTGTGCCTCTGGGGTCAGGTATACCCAGATCTTCCTCAGACGACAGTTTGACAGAAGGATTATGAAGGACATCAAGGAAAACATTGGGAGGGATCGTCTTACATTGAGAACCAAGTCATGATAAAGCATCAGCCGCCTCGTTGAGCCGCCTATCAATGTGATCCAATTGATAACCCTTAAAATGAACTGCAATGTTAGTCACCTCCCATCGATAAGCCGCCATGAGGGGGTCCTTGGAATCCCACTTTTCAGAAACTTGCTGAGCAACCAAATCTGAGTCGCCCAAACATCTGACCCGGCTGAGATTCATCTCTAGCCATCCAGAGACCATAGAGGAGAGCTTCATACTCAGCTGCATTGTTAGTACAGGGAAACATTATCCTCAAGACATAACAAAATTTATCACCTCCTAGGGAACATAAGATAACTCCAGCCCCCGAGCCCTCCAACTGTCTGGAACCATCAAAATGAATTGTCCAATAAGTTTTATCTGGCCTCTCTTCGGGAACTTGAAGTTCAGTCCAATCATTGATGAAATCCACTAGTGCTTGGGACTCACTGGTACAACGAGGTGCTATACACACGGTTTTTAACCCCTTTCCGCGACGGCATTTGGAACCATCGCCAAGTGAGTGTGGGCGATAGGGGGGTCCTTCCCACATGACCCAAAAACCATCGGGGATATGGAGCCATGATCCAGAGGCCTTGCAAAATGTAATCGTGTGCGATGCAGCACAAACTAAATTCTTTCGCACGTGTGGGATCGGTGATTAAACTTTTCTAATGACGCAGTGAAACCAAATGGTGTGTCGTAATGAACTGTTTGGGAAACAGTCTGTAAGGCACACATGCCATCATATGAACTGTGTGCGATATGTGCCCCATCGCACATGAGTTTTCTGCGGAACCCGTCTGCCATGCAAGACTCCATCGCACACATTTCCCAACAATTACCGTGTGCGATAATGTTCTATCACAAACAGTTCAGGAGCCCCTTCGCACACATACGAGTGCATCAGACCATTTGTGATTTGTTGTGTATCACCGACGGTTGCGGCAAGAGTGATGTGTGCTTTTCATTTGGGATCCCACACATTTCCTGAAAAATTTACGACTGGGATTGTATTTCACATTGGGCATGGTTTACTCCAGCTCTCGTGTGCGATAACGTGATATCACAAACAATTCCGGAGACCCTACACACACGTAGTAGCGCTGCAAATCGTTTGCGATCTGCTGTGTATCACCGACGGTTCCGCTACGATTGATGTATGCTTTCCGATGTGGATCGCACACACTCATTTAGTAGAACCGTGTGCGGAGCAATTGCCAGGTTAAAACAAAAATATCCCATTTTGAATCGGCATGCAAAAAGCAAATTCGCCACAATATTCAATTGAACAAATAGTGTCCACGGGAAGAACATTCATCAGATTTCGCAACAATTGCAATTGAACATATGGTAGCTAAATTCCAATGATTTGTCAACACATATATGCATTACATAATTAATCATAGTGTACGAAATACGAAGACCTCATGAGATGGAAAACAATGGATCCATGCGTATATGTTTAGCGGCTAACTCTTACTCAATGTTTCAGGAGAGCGCATGCTCAAATCTTCATTATCACTAGTGGGATTGATGTAGTGATTCAGGAAGAAGTCGCTGATAAATCTCCGAACCATCAGCAATTCACCAGCGGGGAGCGGTTCAGGGGTCCTCGATTCTAAGATGAGCTGCAGTATTTTTAAGATCAGAATGTGCCATATGAGTGGAGTAGAAGATATTAATTAAGATAGACTTACTGGTACTAATTCGCGAGGATCTTCACAACTATCAGCAGATTTGCAGATGGAGATCATGTGTCTGCAAACATAGTATCCACAAAGGTTGGTCCCTGCTTGTTGCTGAGGACACTGAAATTTTTTGTACAGAATTAGTCATGTATTTGTCTTGTTAGGAACAACCTAACCTGTGTTAGATGTATTTTCTTTTCTTTGGACAGAAATAGAAAGAGATTTATTTAGAAGCTTGAACATTTGACTAGCGTAAGAAAAGGTATTTGCATACTATTGGATAAATTTTCTGAAAATAACGGATTTCGGTGTGTTACCAAAGAAACGATCTCGTGTTGCAGAGGTAGTTCCCTCTTGAGCAGGTTCCCTGGTTTATTTTTCCACAATGCGAGCACACTGCAAATGAAGATGAATTTTAACAACATCAATTATTGAACCAGATATGAATGCAAATTAATTTCAACATCATAGAATTCAATACCTATCCATGAATTGTTGAAGATGCGTCAGATCCTGAGCATTTGTTGACTCTCTGAGAGAATCCATGTAGTAAACTGTGTTCTTGTTTGGAACAATGAATACCAATATCCAGTGATTGCTACATATTAAGAAAGCCATGAACTTACGAATTATGTCGAAATCTGAAAGACAATTATTGTATGCGTGGTTGTTTACTTGACTTACCGTTCATGATATGGCCAGAGAAATGGTTCTGCATGGGACGTGTTTCCGAAGATACGGACGACCGTGTTAATGGCCCAGTCCCGTAGGTCCTTACCATCTAATGTTGTGCCATTTGCTAATGCAGGATCTATGAAATACACACTCTCCCTTTTTCTTCTCTGCGCGTTCAATCCCCTGAAAGGAATAAAATGCAGTTAGCTGTTTATCATTTACAGCCTTGTATGGAGAAGTTGATCAGAGTTTGTTAAGTACTTACAAAATCAGGCATCTATCAAGAGTGGCATCGAGCTCATTGAATTTGAAGAAGAGATGTAAGTACTCAAAACTCACATTGATGGAACCAGCATCGTGTCAGAAATGATCTTTGTTGTAGTGGACTAGTAGACCATGATGACCTACTGACATTTGATCCATGCAATATTCATGTAACTCGCGGCAACTGGAGCTGCACTCATCAAAGTATTCGCCAACAAGAAACGGCTGGCCATGGACATAATTGCGTGCTTCAAGTACGTCTGCTTTATTTTTAGCAAGCTGCAAACCTATTTCTCCATCATCCATGCCGTCAGAAATAATATTACTCCCCGATTCGAACAACCTGCTGTTAATTTGGTTCTGGGCGATGAGTGCTTTAAGTAAGAGGCAATCGTTCTCTTTCCTCTTCGCTCTCCCGCCGTGCTTCCTCGCGGGTGCAGCCTTTTTGGCCGCTTCCTTCTTGGTACTTGAAACATTTCTGGCAGAATGTCTGGTTGGCTGCAAGGTAGACTGCCGAGCAGACGGTGAAGCTTCGACGGACTGCTTAGCAGACGGTTTATCTATGCCGGACCGCTGAGCTGGCGGTGCTACTGTGACGGTCTGCTGGGCTATAGGAGTAGAGACATCGGACTGCTGACCATGCGTTGAAGCTATGTCGGGTTTCTGCGCAGGTGGTGCCAACTTGTCGGTGTGCTGAGGAGGCCGTGCCAATGCGTTGGTTTGCTGAGCAGGAAGTGATGACGCATTGGTATGCTGATCACGTGGCTGCGGACCGATGGACTGATGAGCAGTCGGTTCTGTACCTACAGACTGCTTAGCAGGCGGTTCCGAAGCATCAGACTGCTTAGCAGTCCGTTCCACCAGGTTGGTCTGCTGAGCATGTGTTGCAGCTGGGTCTCCCCCCGCTGCTTCAACGGCCGGCATCTGAACCGGTGGTGCGTCTTCAGCAGTTGTAGGCCTTGCCACTGGCTACTCTGGGGTGGAGGATGACATGGCCTGTACGGCACAAAGTCGGGCAGGCTGATCACAGGTTGATGCATCAGCCGTCAGATTACGAGTATTAGGTTCTTTGGGGGAAGCATGCGAGAGCTGCTGTGGCAAGGAGAGCGTCACCGGTTGAGGGGCGACATTGGTTGCTCTTGGCGGGCCTTCAGGGATCTCCTCGATGAACTCTATTTCCTTTTGTGGCCACTGGATGTGAGTAACAGTGTTGCTCCCAAGGTCCTTTGCTAATCAAAGTCTACTAGGACATTCTTCAGGGCAAATTCATTGAATCCAGGCTTTACTTCAGTCACGTAGCACTTCACATAGCCCGGCTTCAATGGCACATTGTCCAACAAGAGGCCCTCTTCCAAGAAGGGTGGGCAAACCCAGGCTGTTGCACATTTTAATGTACCTTCATAATGTGTAAGCACGCCCTTTAGTCTGTCTTTCATTCCATATAGATTAGATATAGCATCATCATGAGCAGCTGCAGTCTCAGTGTCGCTGGGGTCAGCTGATGCATAGCTACTCTTATGCGGTGTTGTCGCGCAATAAGCAGCATCCTCCATGCCCGCCTCCCCTCCCATCTGCTGGCTATCTGTCAGTGTTAGAGTCTTCTGCATCATCATTGACTCCTCAACATCCTTTCGAATAGCCGGATACATGTCCTTCCTCAACCTTTCATACAATTCATTCTGCTTCATTTCACTCCTCACTTTTTTCATGCTGAGCCTCTCTTCTTTGTTGAGTGTGAAAGCCCTCTTGGGCGGGACATTAACACCTATACCCCTTGCACAGCCAGGGGGCTCTCTTGTTTCCAGAGCATCGGACAGAATGTCACATGGCCCTAAGTTCATGTAGAATCTTCCAGGGATCTTGGAAGCCTTTAACATCACTTGATACAGTTCTTTGTCACGGGAGTTTTCAAAGTAATAAGTTCCGTCATCACGCCTCCTTGCACGTGCCCGCAAGTAGTCTCTGGTGCGTTCGCCCCTGATTTCACTAAAGGCCGATTTCCCACCCGCCGCTACTGCTTCTTTGTCCTCCTGGTCCCATATTGGTTTCATGTCGTAGTATCCTGCCACACCCATATGGTGGGGGTGTGTGTTCTTCTTCTGAAGTTCCGATTGCTTGGCACTCTTCTCAGCAAACTCTTTAGTTGCCCCGACCGTTTTGAATTCTGCCCAGTCTGCCTTTGTAATTTGGGGGTATGCGGGGATTGGGTCCTTGCCTTCACTCAAGTACTTCTTGTACAACATGTGCTTCCAGTTTCTCCAAGCATCCCTAGCCTTCTTCAGTGCAGCGTGTTCCACCTGCATTCTCCACTGCTCTGGAACATTGAAGTGATCCATGATCTCCCGGACTATCCTTTGCCGTGTTTGTGTGTCAGCCTTCCAAAACCCCGGCAGATTAATGTTGAGCCTTGCCCTGCCAACAAATCCACACACACTCCTGAACCTCGTGCGTGCTTTATCTTGTTTAGTTGGAGCCCAAGACTTTAAATCGATCTCGGTTACTTCATATACACCTTTAGGCTGGTGTGTGTGTGTGCATCCTTGGAGCGTTCCTCAGTGTCCGGACCGGAAGGGTAATTGCTGCAGCTCTATCCCGTTCAAGATTACTTGATCCCTCACCATCTGCTGAAGACCTAGGGTTGTCGGAATCAGATGAAGATACATCGCCTGAAGCATGAGCGCTGTCGCTGCTACTCGGCATCTACAGAGAACACATGCGAAACTCAGGAAAGGAGGATAAGCATAAAACTAACAACTTGGTATCAAGCTGTCTAAACATGTCATGCAATAATTTAGAAAATGTACGACTTATTTGTTAAGTTTGTGTGACTCGGGCGCCCGCGATTTGTAAATCGGCAGTAACTTATTGGAACAAATACAGCTTATATGTACTAGTTAGGAAGGTAGATAAGGAACATATATACGCTCTCCGTTATTTTATAGCCAATTTGGGAACATACGAAATGAAATAGGAAGAGGGATTGCGAGGAAATATGCCTCACCGCGATGGAGAGCAGTAACTAACAGGTTTCTTAATGCAAACCCGGCCGGACCACAGGAGAGGCGAGGGTTACAAGATCGATATGCTCGAGGGTGGCTGGCGAGCAAACGAAGACGGTGAGGCGCGGGCAGCTGCGTGTTGGGAACAACAGTGGAGGTAGGCTTGACGCCGAAGAGCGGGCACACGGCCGGGGTGAGCACGCCGGTGCCGGAGAGGGTTCTGCTGTGGATCTGGGAGAGGGGGGAGCTGGCGATGGAGATTGGGTGGACTAGTTGAGTGAAACGCGGGCGGGCGGTGGGGGGGGGGGGGGGGGGGGGTGTTGGCGGCCTAGGTGAAAAGGGTGAAAAATATCCCCGGTCGCCTCGCGGAAAGGCCTATGCAAACCGTTGCCTCTAAGCGCTCGTGTGCACAAAGAGAATAATTTTGTTTGAAATGAAGATGTACTAATTTTGAAATGAAGACGTGAGCTCATTGTTTCACCTCTAAATTTTTCCCACGTTAAGCAATCACCATTATACCACGGGTTTGATTTGCTGGCGCATTTCAGGTCTCGTGTGTTATATTTAAGACATTTTTTGGCATTTACCGTGCATTTTGGCATATAAATCAAATCCTAGCCGGACTGCATTTGCTGTCGAAAGGGATGAGGATTGCCGTTCGATCTAGGAGCATCCAACGGTGCAGACGTACGATCCGTGGGGTTTGGGTTCTGGCCAATCAGAACGCACGACTCAGATCGCGTGCACAGCAAGGGGGGGGGCATCGGCCATGGTTTGGTAGGCACACGGCTTTCGTGAGTGAACTGTGTGCTATTTGAAAACATTTACATGAATTAACAACATATTTTCGTTTGAATGAAAACAAGAGTTCATCGTTTCGCCTCCAAATTGTTTTCCACGGTAAGAAATCACCATTGTACCCTATGGTTCGATTTTCTCGTGCATTTGAGGTATCGTTTGCTATATTTGAGTTGTTTGCTATATTCGCAACTACATGTGGGTGCTAGCTAGCAAGATCATTTGTGTCTCGCTTTGAGAGTTTTCATTCATTGTTCGAGAATCGGGAAAAAAATCAATCAGTTCGGCCGTAGGGTGCGGCCAGAGGCGTAAGCCTTGTTGGTATTCTAATTACAGGAAATGCATATAGAGTCCGGAAATAACGAAAATCGGTGTGTCACCATGGCGTACTCTCAGGATCACATGGAATTTTTTTGCTAAAGATGGCACAAGTTTTGATGCTCACACCTTCCAAATCGGAGCATCTCGCAAGAAGGATCATAGTTTCCAAAAGGAGACGCGACACTTCGGACTCCAATCGTCAGTGACTACATCGTTCCGCCTCGAATTTTTTTCACGGTAAACAATCACGTATATACCCTAGGTTTGATTTTCTGGCCCATTTCAGGTCTCACTGCTATATTTAAGTCATTTTTTTGCACTTACCTTGCATTTGGTGCATATAATTAAATTTGGAACCGTTCTACAACTACATCTGGGTGTTAGTTAGCAAAGAAGGTGTACAAATCATTTGTGTGTCGCTTTGCGAGTTTTCATCCATTGTCCGAGAAACGGGGAGAAGTTTCAAACATTTCGGCCGCGAGGTGCGGCCACCGGCGTAGGCCTAGTTGGTATTTTAATTACTGGGAATTCAGATGGAGTCCAGACATCATCAAAATCGGCGTGTGCCCGTGGCGTGCTCTCACGACCCCGGGGAAAAAATTTGGTAAAGTTTGGCACAAGTTTTGATGATCGCTCCTTCCAAACCGAAGCATCTCACATGAAGGACCATAGTTTCCAAAAGGAGACGTGTCAATTCAAACTCCAGCGGTCGGTGACTTCATCGTTTTGCCTCCTAAAAATTTCCATGGTACGCAATCACCATTATACCACGGGTTTGATTTTCTAACGCATTTCAGGTATTGTTTGCTATATTTAAGACATTTTTTGAATTTAACGTGCAATTTGTGGATATAAATAAAATCACAACCGGAACTGCATGTGCTGTCGAAAGGGATGAGGATCGCCGTTCGATCAAGGAGAATCCAACGGTGCAGACGTACGATCCGTGGGGTTTGGGTTCTGGCCAATCAGAACGCACGACTCAGATCACGCGCGTGGCAGGGGGGTCGGCCACGGTTTAGTGGACACACGGCTTTCGTGAGTGAACCGTGTGCTATTTGAAAACATTTACATTAACTAGCAGCATGTTTTCGTTTGAATGAAAACATGAGTTCATCGTTTCGCCTCCAATTTTTTTTCCACGGAAAGAAATCACTATTGTACCCTATGGTTCGATTTTCTGGTACATTTTACCAGGCGGTAGGCCTGGCTAGCAATCTCAAACTTTGAATATGCAAAAAAAAAGAGATCTCGTTTGCTATATTTGAGTCATTTTTTGCACACACACACACACACACACACATATATATATATAGTCGCAACTACACATGGGTGTTAGCAAGATCATTTGTGTGTCGCTTTGCGAGTTTACATTCATTGTCCGAGAAACTGGAAAAAACTTCAAACAGTTCGGCCGCAGGGTGGGCTAGAGGCGTAGGCCTTGTTGGTATTTTAATTTCAGGAAATGCATATAGAGTCCGTAAAATAAAGAAAATCATTGTGTCACTGTGGCGTGCTCTCACGATCGCATGGAAAAAATTTGGTAAAGTTTGGCACAAGTTTTGGTGCTCGATCCTTCCATACTGGAGCATCTCACAAGAAGGATCATAGTTTCCAAAAGGAGACGCGGCACTTCGGACTCCAAATCGCCAGTTACTACATCGTTCCGCCTCAAAAAAAATCATGGTAAACAATCGCGGATATACCCTTGGTTTGATTTTCTGGCTCATTTCAGGTCTCGTCTGCTATGTTTAAGTCATTCTTTGCACCTACCTTGCATTTTAGTGCATATAAAGTCAAAAACCCTACTACAACTACATGTGGGTGTTTTAGTTAGGCTATACTTCGGCTACTCATAGTGGAGAGTATCATATACTAGTATCATGCATATATATGATACTAGTGTATGATACTGCCTTTAATTATAGTGCATAGTATAATAGAGTAGTATCATAGATGATCATATTTCTTGCCATGCATGACACAAATTAGCATCGCATTTAACATGATACAGTATCTACCTATATGTTACTCTAACCCTCTCTATCTTCTTTAATTCTTTGCTACATCAGCATACTTGCTATTTCCGAGTGCATGATACCGGCTATGATACCACCACTATGGCCAGCCTTATAGTGGGGAGTATCATATACTAGTATCATGCATATGATACTAGTGTATGATACTACGTACGTACCTTCATAGTGCATAGTATCATAGATGACCGTATTTATGGCCATGCATGACACAAAGTAGTATAGCATTTATTATGTTACGGTATCTACCTATGTTACTCTAACCCACTCTCCCTTCTTTAATTCCTTACCACATCATCATATTTGCTATTCCCGAGTGCATGATACCGGCTATGATACCCCCACTATGGCCACCCTTAGCAAAGAAGGTGTACAAATCATTTGTGCGTCACTTTGCGAGTTTTCATTCGTTTGTCCGAGAAGCGGGGAGAAGTTTCAAACATTTCGGCCACGAGGTGCGGCCACTGGCGTAGGCCTAGTTGGTATTTTAATTACAGGAAATTCAGATGGAGTCCGGACATCATCAAAATTGATGTGTGCCCGTGGCGTGCTCTCACGACCCTGTGGAAAAAAATTGGTAAAGTTTGGCACAAGTTTTGATGATCGCTCCTTCCAAACCGGAGCATCTCACATGAAGGATCATGGTTTCCAAAAGGAGACATGTCAATTCAAACTCCAGTGGTCGGTGACTTCATCGTTTGGCCTCATAAAAATTTCCACGGTACGCAATCACCATTATACCACAGGTTTGATTTTCTGGCGCATTTCAGGTATCGTTAGCTATATTTAAGACATTTTTTTGTTTTTAACATGCATTTTGTGCATAAAAATAAAATTACAACCGGAACTGCATGTGCTGTCGAAAGGGATGATGATCACCGTTTGATCTGGGAGCATCCAACGATGCAGACGTACGATCCGTGGAGTTTGGGTTCTGGCCAATCAGAAAGCATGACTCAGATCGCGCGCGGGGTTTGGTCGGCACACGGCTTTCATGAACGAACCGTGTGCTATTCGCAAACCAGATTGCATATTTTTGTTCACACATACTGTAGTGAGATCAATTGAGTGTGCTACCTCTATGATATAATAATAATAATAATAATAATAATAATAATAATAATAATAATAAACAGTTCATATTCATTGCCAGAGCTGACAACATATCAAGGTCAACATATTAACGGTTCTTACATCAACAGAAAACCGGGCATAACTCACAAATTCAGTACACGCGATAGTTCTAAATTGAACGAATTAAGTTGCAGGGTAGGCATGAAGACTAGTCTTACGGCTTAATTCCCATGTACATGGGAGAACTGGGATCATTATGTTGACCCCGAATGAACTTGGGTTTTCTGATGATTTTATGCTTCTCTGTTACACGGGTGCGTGATCCCTTGGCTGACAACTCAGCAAATTCATCGTACTCGTCCTCATCGGCAACATCCTCGACACCTAGTACCCTCCTCTTCCCATGCATCACTACATGGCAGTTCTTACGCAAGGGGTCTTCCGCAAAGAAAATCTGGGTAGCATCACTGGCAAGAATGAACGGGTCCGCATGATATGCCATCATTGTCATGTTAACACAGGTCTTCCTATAATCATCAACCTTTACATGACCAAGAGGGATCCATGCGCACTTGAATAATGTCACCTTAACTTTCACATAGTCAAGCTCCCAAATCTCTTTGATGGTTCCATAGTATACCCTTTTATCAGCTTCATCTATAGTCATGCATTCTATTCGAACAGAGCTGTTTTGATATGAGGTCTTCTCATCACGTTCCTCAGTGTAGAACGTGTATCCATTTATGTCATATGCTTGGTACGTCAACACCGTAGGTGATGGCTTTTATGCCAACCACGTAGCAATGTCATCGATGGATCCTTGTGCCAAACGATTCTTCAGCCATTCGGCGTAGTTCTTAGTGTGCTCCTTCATCTCCACATCTGATGAAGGCACCATTGGTAAGAAGCTTTGGCGTATCTCCGCCAAGTGTTCTTCGGCATAAGCATTGAGAACTGGGCTGTTAAGCAGTACCGTCAAATGGGCTTTCTCTGCCAATTCTCCGGGTGCAGCCATTTGAGTGCCAACAAGGACCGGCTTACCTTTCAGCTTTCCCTTGTGGCGAGAGAGGGGCAAACCTATAGGTCTTTGTTTCATGTATTCAGTGCAAAACTCAACCACCTCCTCCGCGGTATAACCTTGTAGGATGCTTGCCTCTGGATGGTTTCGGTTCCGACAAAAGCGCTTCAGTATTCCCATGAACCGCTCGAAGGGATACATGTTGTGAAGAAACATAGGACCACAATACTTTGTCTCGTCGACAAGGTGCACAGTGAGATGGACCATGACATCAAAGAATGATGGTGGGAAAAACATCTCTAGGTTGGACAATATTCTTGCAATATCATCTTGCATATGATCCAACTCTTTAGGATCTACAACTTTCTGCCATAGTTGGTTGAAGAAATCACAGAGCTCAATGAGTGTGTTTCTTATATCTTTGTCCATCAGATTCCTGATGGCCACCGGGAGGATTTGTGTCAACATTACGTGGCAATCATGTTACTTCATGTGTCCCAACTTCATTTTACCTGAGCTCACATCCACGAGACTTCTGATGTTTGCAGAGTAGGAAGAGGGTGTCTTAACTGACAACAAATAGGTGAAGAACTGTGTTGCTTCTTTTGTACTGAAATTGTAACTCTGGCGAGCTTTGATGAATTTGTCATCATCTTCTGCTTCACTCTTGCGTTTTGATTGATCGGCAAGCATATCAAGCCATGAACCGTCATCATCCTTTCTTTTACCTTTAATCTTGAGCAGAGTACCAAGGATGCTTTCACATACGTTCTTCTCTATGTGCATGACATCGATGCAGTGACGTACACGTAGAATCTTCCAGTAAGGTAATTTCCAGAACACCGATTTCTTCTTAAACACTTGACCCTTGGGTGTTTGTTTCACCGTCAAAGCGTGCTTCTTGCCAAGCACAACATTTAATTTGTTTAGCCATGTTGTGGACCACCTCCCCATCATAGGGTCTTGGGCCCACACCTACCTCTGCCGTACCATCAAATTCAGCTTTCATCTTTCGGTATGGGTGATTTCTCCGTAAGAACCTACGATGACGCAAATACACGGTTTTGCGCGAGTTGGGAAGAAATCTGCTAGCTGTCCTATCCATGCATGTGACACACCCTACATCTCCCTTTGTTTTCTGTCCCGATGTGTTGCCTAATGCCGGCATATCTTGAATGGTGTGCACCAACATCGCATGTAGATCGAAAATTTCCTTTCTGTAAGCATCATAACATTTTACAGTAGGCGCATCTATCCACACTGTCAGCAGTTCTTCTACCAGTAGCTGAAAGTAAATGTCGATGTCATTTCCAGGTTGCTTCGGGCCTTGGGTAATCATTGACATCATAATGTATTTTTTCTTCATACACAACCAAGGAGCTAGGTTATATATGCACAGAAGCACCGGTCATGTGCTGTGATTGGTGCTCATATCGCCAAAAGGATTCATCCCGTCAGTACACTCCCCGAGCCTTATACTTCTAGGATCCTTGGCAAAGTCTTGAAACTTGTTGTCGATTAATTCCCACTGAGCCCCATCTTTCGGGTGCCTCGTATACTTATCCGCAATTCGCTCATCACGATGCCACCGCAACCTCTTTGCCTCTCTAGGGTTTGCAAACAAACACCTCAACCTTGGAATTAAAGGCAAGTACCAAACAACCTTGAACGGGATTCCTGTCTTGATCTTGTCGTCCAATTTGTACTTGTCCTTTGCTCTCCTGCACTTGTATCATGCATGCTTGCATGTGGGACATGCACGCAAATCTTTGTACTCACCACGGTACAATATACAATCATTCACACAAGCGTGTATCTTCTGTACTTCAAGTTCCAATGGGCAAACAATTTTCTTCGCTTCATTCGTGCTTCTGGGGAGCACATTATCTTCCAGAAGAATTTCTTTGAAAAGACCTAACATCTCTGTGAAGCCCTTGTTTGATAGACCATTTGCTGCTTTAAATCTGAGAAGCGCCAGGGTGGCACTCAACTGGGAATATTTCTTTTTGCAACCTGGATATAATTCTTTCTTGGAGTCCGCATCAATGGTTGGCAGATCCTTGTACCCAATCATATCCTTTTTTGGGCCCTCGAAATCTGCAATCATAGCAGCAAAATCTGGCATATCAAGATCGTCGTCATCTGCATCGACGTCTTGGTTTTCCAGTGGGCGTTTCAGCTTTCCGGTGTTCCATTGTTAGCTTGACGCCTCTGCCCCGATGTTAGATTCAACATCCATGTGACACTGATCGGGGTTTGGCATCTCACAGCCCTGGGTATCTTCATCCATGACCTCCTCTTCACCGTGTCTGGTCCAACGTGTATATCCATCCATGAATCCCCGAGAGACTAAGTGCCACTGGACATCTGCAACTTCACGTGACTCTATATTGGCACAATCAGTACATGGACACAGGATGTAATCCGCATCACCAATTCTCTTCTTTGTACTTTCAGCCAAATTCATGAACTCTGTCACCCCACTGATATAATCTGCGGTTCTTCGATTCTTCATCCATCGAGATCATTCCATCTGCACCACATGAATGGTAATTAAAAACAAAACAACAACATTAATACACGGATTAACTGCTGCCCAAAGATGCGTGCATAAATCACAAGGTTTTATTTTCATAATTATTGAGGGCGCTCCGTATTGTTATCCAGACGTGCAATGACAAAAATTAATGGCCAGTCAATTTACACGTAGAGTACTAGTACATCACTACCCTTAGGAATTGAATACCTTAATTAAGCCACTCACGAAAAAAAATACCTTAATTAATTAGCCGTGCGGCGACCTCCACATAGCAGACAGAGAAGCGCGATGCGGCAGCACGCCGAGACAGTAGGGTCAAGGAGCAAAGCTTAGTGCAGCTGCCGCCTGAAGTTCGACCTCCACTATCCCGCCATCGACCGCGATGGATGCGCTCGAATCACGCCACCGACCTCGATGGTTGAGCTACTCCTATCTCCCGCCGCAGACCGAGGATTGACCTCCTATGACGCCGCCACCGCCCACCGACCGAGGATTGACCTCTTCTTCTGTAGCCGCTGCCTAGGCCGCCGCCGCCATCTCTATATGCAGAGCGGCTATTTTATTTTTTGACGGATATCCTCAGAGCGGCTGTTTACACGGTATCACTGTAACTCAATTATATGTATAGGGTAGTACATCACATACGGTTATGTAACGGCAACCATGTCTCACCTACGTTATCTTCTCACACGGTTTGGTGCAGAAATCGTGTGTGACGTTGTAATACCTAACACAAACGACATGTATAAACAGTGTGTTGTATACAACATATAGTGCCATAAGTAGTTCCCGACCGTTAGCTTATCCCCACAGTTTCCCCATTTCCCCCAAATCCCTAGATAGCCTCCAAATTCCCTCACATGGTGCTGACATTGGGGGAATGCGGACGAGTGGTGTTGATGGTTTCGGTGCGGTTGCTCCTGCTCGTATCGCCGCCACGACGACGGTCGCCGCCGAGAACTTGCCTAAGGTCATCAGAAGGCAGGTGTACTACGGATCTGAATCGTCCTGTCAGGTTCCAATCTATCTCGATCTTTTTTAGCATGTCCAAAGTAGCTCCTTGCTGAATCTGTCTTGAATGCCTCCCCCAGGAAAGCGATCTGCCGCCGGATCCGGAGCATGACTCCAGACTCCCGCAACACGAGTTCGACTCCGAGTTTTGCGCCACCGAGAAGTACCAAAAGCTGAGTTGTGTGCACGGGCACACTCCCGCTCGACGTGTATGCACAGAGGGATTCGACATTGGCAGGCGGTTTCTCAGTTGCCCCTTAGAGGTTAGTGCGAAGTTCATCATTTTACTTGAGTTAATGCCACCGCTCATCCTGAATACTATTTAACATAGGCAGGGATATGAGGCTTGTGCCTTTGTTAACTGGCTGGATGAAGAATGGCATGGCAGGGCTCGGAGTGTTATCACCAAGCTTGCAGAAGATAACATAAAGCTGAAGAAGAAACTGGCTGATCTGGAATGTACAATCAGTACGATGAAGCAAGAAAGAATCAATCATAGGCAACAGATGAAAGCAAGAGACAAGAAGGAACTAGCATGTGTAGTTGTGGTTGTCGCATTAGCCATGTTCTATGCGTTGTTTGCAATGATGATTAGGGGTTTTGTTTGACAGTATTGCTAAAGCACATCTAGATGTGCTCTAAGTAATGCACATCTAGGTCCTATGCCATTGATGTTACGCGAAGATCATGCAGATATTTTCCTTTGTCTTTTTTTCTTTTCCTTTGAAGTTTGATTATTACTGGCTTCATCAATAAGAAGAGCTCAATGTATTGCTTGCCAACTGTCCTACTCCGTTCGTACCGGTACCGGTGCATAATCCCAAAACTCGTTCCTTGTTTTTGTCCTGAAAAAAGAAACCAACCAATAGGAGTCCTTCGCAACCCCGGGAATTTGGAGCGACTGGGTACAAATAATTGCGGTTGATTATATCAGCGGTTAGATAATACGTCAACCCTCGCTTCAATTGGCATTTCCTCTTCGCTGCATACCCCGCTTAAGTGTCCACCATCTTCATCGTCCCCGGCAGGCCGCGCTACACACTGGCACACACTCTGCAATCTCGCTTTCTCCCGGTTTTTATACGACCGTAGCCATGTCGAGCGACAGCGAGGATGACAGTTCGGCCAGCAGGCCGGCGTCCGATGATAGGTCGACATCGGAATCATCCCGCTTGTCTTCCATGAGTCCGGCGTCGAGCCCAGACCTTGATTATATCCGGATCATGGAAGGGACGCCACCTCCGGAGTCGTCAGACGACAACCAGATGGACGAGGAGCCGTCAGAGGATGAAGAAGAGGATGACGATGATGATGATGAGGAGGAATGGTCGAAGGAGGAGGAGGAGGACGACGACAGCAACGATGATGATGACGGCGGCGGCGATGAAAAGCCAACGGTCAGCGGCAAGAAGCGTCCTCGCCAAGATGATGTCGTGGGGCCATCCAACAACAACAACAACAACAAGGACTAAATTAAGCAGACTGTATATATCTCTGTTTCCGTTCACTCATATTAATTTGTTATTTCTGTTTATCCTGTCAATCTCATCGCAGACGGTTAGTAATACGTATTCGACAGAGATCTTCTACATTATCGCCCACAGGTTGGTTTGTTGAACTATGTGCCCTGACGAGCACACAATTCACAAAAAAAAGACCATATGGGCTGTCTATAATGATCGCACACAATTCTGATTACTGACCTGTTTGCCGGGTATCACACACATCTTGTTACGCCGAATCATTTGTGTTCACCTCGATCATCACAAACGGTTCATCGGAGCGAACTGTATGCCGTATATTGCACACATCTTGATTTGGCTGCCCATTTCTGTTGTTCTGTCTCATCGCAAATAGCTCGTATGGATCAACCGTATGCCCAGCATCGCACATGCAACTAAAATCTGAACCATGTTCGATGTATCATTCATCGCAAACATTTTGCATCTTTTTTGACGGGTTTTTTACATCACCGTTTGCGATTAATGCATCGCACGCAGTTTCGTCAAAGGGTCTCTGATCATAGTGTCGCGTTAGCAGCATCCTGCAGTAGTGACTTGATGGCTGTGCGAGGTACATACTTCAGATGATGTGGCCCAAGCTCAATTGCCCACTTAGCAATCCTTCCTGTGGCTTCCCTGTTTTTGATGATGTCTCCCAACGGGCAGAACTAACCACAGTTATTGGGTGTTCCAGAAAATAAAGCTTCAGCTTGTGGCTCGCCATGAAGACCCCGAACACCAGTTTCTGCCAATGTGGATATCTCTGTTTGGATTATGTCAAGACTTCGCTGATGTAGTAAACTGGCCGTTGAAAAGGATATTCCTTCCCCGCCTCCTTGCGCTCCACAACAACTGCAACACTTACCACTTTGTTATTAGCAACAATGTACATGAGCATAGGCTCTTTGTCGATAGGAGCAGCCAAGACGGGCGGCTCAGCCAACTGCTTCTTGAGGGCTTCGAAAGCGTTGTTGGCAGCGTCACTCCACACGAAGTTGTCAGTCTTTTTAGCATCTGATACAATGGGATGGCTTTTTCACCCAGGCGGCTTATGAATCTGCTTAAGGCGGCTATTCGACCCGCCATGCGCTGTACATCATTGATATTAGCCATCTTGCCCAAAGAGGTGACTGCTTTGATTTTTTCTGGATTAGCTTTGATTCCTTGTTCAGACACCAGGAAACCCAATAATTTGCCTGCTGGAACTCCAAACACACACTTGGCCGGGTTAAGCATCATCTTGTATCACCGAAGGTTGTCAAAGGTCTACTTAAGATCATCCAGCAAGGTCTCCTTCTTCCGAGACTTGACGACAATGTCGTTGATACGTCTCCGACGTATCTATAATTTTTGATTGTTCCATGCTATTATATTATCTATCTTGGATGTTTTATATGCATTTATATGCTATTTTATATCATTTTTTTGGGACTAACCTATTAACCTAGTGCCCAGTGCCAGTTGCTATTTTTTTCCTTGTTTTTGAATTTTACAAAAAATCAATACCAAACGAAGTCCAAACAGAATAAAACTCTACGATGATTTTTCTTGGACCAGAAGAAACCCACTAGACTTCGAGAGGAGGCCAGAGGAGCCACGAGGAGGCCACAAGCCTCCTGGCCACGCCGCAGGAGGGGCGCCCTCAGGGCTTGTGGGCCCCTCGGGACTCCTCTAACCCTAATTCTAGCACTATAAATTCTCAAATATTCCCCCTATACCAGAGGGCACACCAAAAATACTTTTCCGCCGCCGCAAGCTTCTGTTCTCGTGAGATCCCATCTTGGGGCCTTTTCCGGCACTTTACCGGAGGGGGATTCGATCACGGAGGGCCTCTACACCAACCTTGCTGCCCTTCCGATGATGTGTGAGTAGTTTACCACAGACCTATGGGTCCATAGCTAGTAGCTAGATGGCTTCTTCTCTTTCTTTGATCTTCAATACAATGTTCTCCTCGATGTTCTTGGAGATCTATTCGATGTAATCTTCTTTTACGGTGCGTTTGTTGAGATCCGATGAATTGTAGATTTATGATCAGATTATCTATGAATATTATTTGAGTCTTCTCTGAACTCTTTTATGCATGATCAAGATAGCTTTGTATTTCTCTCTGATCTACCGATTTGGTTTGGCCAACTAGATTGGTTTTTCTTGTAATGGGAGAGGTGCTTTGTGATGGGTTCAATATTGCGGTGTCCTCACCTAGTGACAGAAGGGGTAGCGAGGCACGTATTGTATTGTTGCTATTAACGATAAAAAGATGGGGTTTATATCATATTGCTTGAGTTTATCCCTCTACATCATGTCATCTTGCTTAAGGCGTTACTATGTTCTTATGAACTTAATACTCTAGATGCAGGCATGAGTCGGTCGATGTGTGGAGTAATAGTAGTAGAGGCAGAATCATTTCGGTCTACTTGTCACGAACGTGATGCCTATATTCATGATCATTGCCTTAGATGTCGTCTTATGCGCTTTTCTATCAATTGCTCAACAGTAATTTGTTTACCCACCGTATGCTTTCTTCGAGAGAGAAGCCTCTAGTGAAACATATGGCCCCGGGGTCTATTTTCCATCATATATTTTCAGACCTATAAAACCAAAAAACCCAAAAACACCTTGCTGCAATTTATTATTATTTACTTTATTTTGCCTTTTATTTATGTTTTACATCCATGTCTATTAGATCTCACTCTTGCAAGTGACCGTGAAGGGATTGACAACCCCTTTTTCGTGTTGTGTGCAAGTATTTGTTAGTTTGTACAGGTGCATATATTGGAGACTTGCTTGTGCCTCCTACTGGATTGATACCTTGGTTCTTAATTGAGGGAAACACTTATCTCTACTTTGCTGCATCACCCTTTCCTTTTCAAGGGAAAAATCAACGAAAGCTCAAGAAGTAGCAGGAAGAATTTGTGGCGTCGTTGCCGGGGAGGTTCTACATCAAGCCTACCAAGTACCTATCATAAACTCTCATCTCTTGCACTTACATTATTTGCCATTTGCCTCTCGTTTTCCTCTCCCCCACTTCTAAAACATTTTCAGAAAACACAAAATATTTGCCTTTTTATTCACCTTCTTTCTGTTCGTCTTTTCGTTTGCCTTTATGCCTTACTTGGTTTGTTTGCTCGTTCGCTTGGTATAATTGTGTGTTTATTGAAAATCAGGAAGCAAAAAGTTTATGGATCCTCATCCACTTGCTAATCTTTTTAAAGGATCCAATTATGATGAACCAATTGCTAGTGAGTTGAGTGCCCTAGATTATCTTTATGGAGTTTTGCTTGAAATTCATGAATCTGAAAGTTGTGATGAAGTGCTAAAAGAAGAAATTTATAAAGTGATTCACGATAGCTCCTTGAATGAAAAGCATGATTGCAATGATGTTATTGTAAATTCTATTAATGTCAATTATGCTAATAATATGCAAAACCCCAAGCTTGGGGATGCTAATTTTGCTATGTCCACTACTTATTGCAATGATCATGATTGGGGTTATAATGCTTCTTATGATCTTGAAAATTTATTTAAGGCTCATGATAATAATGTTTGCAATAATATTTAAAGTGGGTTTGGAAGAGTGTCAACTTTAGGAAATAATGATCCCACTACTTTGGAGTTTGATCAATCTTATGAAATTTTTGATAAAAGTGGGCTTGGAGAAGTAATGACTTTATTCTACGTTAATCCCATTATTTTGGAAGAGTGTCAACTTTGCATGCATGTGGAACAACTAGAGAATATGTTACGTGATAGCTATATTGTTGAATTTTAATATAATCTCACATGCAATTATTATGAGAGAGGAAAATATGGTTTTAGAAATTTTCATGTTACTAAATTACCTCTCGTTATGTTGAGATTGCTATTGTTTCTTTCTTCTTTCTTGCATACGCTAGTTTTTGCTTGTCTTGATAAATCTTTTCCCTATAAAATGCCTATGCATAGGAAGTATGTTAGACTTAAACTTTTTTTACATGCTATATGATGCTCTATTTGTGCTTCAATTTTTTTTTCTTTCATTTGAGCATCATTAAAATTATCAACGCCTAGCTAAAAGGCTTTAAAGAAAAGCGCTTGTTGGGAGACAACCCAACATTTTTATTTTCTGTTTTTAGGATTATACACAATATTACCTCTGTAGTAATTGTTTTTTAGTGTTTTAATTACTATTTCAGCCAAGTAAGACCTTTGGGATGGTCTATGGTGATAGTTGATTTGATCTTGCTGAAAAACAGAAACTTTTGCACTCATTGCCAGAAATTTAAAAAATCACAGAAGCGTGATTTTTATCTGAATTTTTTACAAAAGATGTATATACAAATTTCCTAGGTTGTCCTAATTTTTTATAATTTTTGTAGTTACATAAGTATACAAAATGTCCAGATTACTACAGACTGTTCTGTTTTTGACAGATTCTGTTTTCTATGTGTTGTTTGCTTATTTTGATGAATCTATGGGTAGTATCGGCGGGTATGAACCATGGAGAAGTTGTAATACAGTCGATATAACACCAATATAAATTTAGAATGAGTTCACAACAGTACCTAAATTGGTGATTTATTTTATTATACTAACGGATCTTACGAGTTTTTTGTTGAGTTTTGTGTTGTGAAGTTTTCAAGTTTTGGGTAACGTTTTGATGGACCACGGAATCAGGAGTGGCAAGAGCCTAAGCTTGGCGATGACCAAGGCACCCCAAGGTAATATTCAAGTACAACCAAGCATCTAAGCTTGGGGATGCCCCGGATGGCATTCCCTCTTTTGTCTTTAATCCATCGGTAAATTTACTTGAGGCTATATTTTTATTCACCACATGATATGTGTTTTGCTTGGAGCATCTTGTATGATATGAGTCTTTGCTTTTTAGTTTACCACAATCATCCTTGATGTACACACCTTTTGAGAGGGACACACATTAATCATGAATTTATTAGAATACTCTATGTGCTTCACTTATATCTTTTAAGCTAGGCAGTTGCTCTAGTGCTTCACTTATATCTTTTTAGAGCACGGCGGTGGTTTTATTTTATAGAAATTGATGAACTCTCATGCTTCACTTATATTATTTTGAGAGTCTTAAAATATTATGGCAATTTTCTTAGGTTATGGATTTGGTCCTCATATGATGGGCATCCAAGAGGGATATAATAAAAACTTTCATAAAGAGCATTGAATATATGAGAAGTTTGATTCCTTGCATTTGTTTTGAGATATAAAGATGGTGATATTAGATTCATGCTAGTGAGTAATTGTGGATTGGTATAAATACTTGTGTTAAGGTTTGTGATTCCCGAAGCATGCACATATGGTGAACCGTCATGTGATGAAGTCGAAGCATGATTTATTTTTTGATTGTCTTCCTTATGAGTGGTGGTCGGGGATGAGCGATGGTCTTTTCCTACCAATCTATCCCCCTAGGAGCATGCATATTAGTACTTTGCGTTGATGGCTAATAATTTTTTGCAATAAGTATGTGAGTTCTTTATGACTAATGTTGAGTCCATGGATTATACGCACTCTCACCCTTCCACCATTGCTAGCCTCTCTAGTACCGCGCAACTTTCTCCGGTGCATTAAACCCACCATATTCCCTTCCTCAAAACAGCCACCATACCTACATATTATGGCATTTCCATAGCCATTCCGAGATATATTTCCATGCAACTTCCACCGTTCCGTTTATTATGACACATACCATCACTGTCATATTGCTTTGCATGATCATGTAGTTGGCATAGTATTTGTATGCTACATATCTTGGATTTTTTATATGCTATTTTATATCATTTTTTTTGGGACTAACCTATTAACCTAGTGCCCAGTGCTAGTTGATGTTTTTTCCTTGTTTTTGACTTTTACAGAAAATCAATACCAAACGGAGTTCAAACGGAATAAAACTTTATGATGATTTTTCTTGGACCACCCACGAGACTTCGAGAGGAGGCCAGAGGAGCCACGAGGAGGCCACAAGCCTCCTGGCCGCACCCCAGGGGGCGCCCTCAGGGCTTGTGGGCCCCTCGGGACTCCTCTAACCCTAATTCTAGCACTATAAATTCTCAAATAGTCCCCCTATACTAGAGGGCACACCAAAAAAATACTTTTCCGCCGCCGCAAGCTTCTGTTCTCGTGAGATCCCATCTTGGGGCCTTTTCCGGCACTCTGCCGGAGGGGGATTCGATCACGGAGGGCCTCTACACCAACCTTGCTACCCTTCTGATGATGTGTGAGTAGTTTACCACAGACCTACGGGTCCATAGCTAGTAGCTAGATGGCTTCTTCTCTCTCTTTGATCTTCAATACAATGTTCTCCTTGATGTTCTTGGAGATCTATTCGATGTAATCTTCTTTTGTGATGCGTATGCTGAGATCCGATGAATTGTGGATTTATGATCAGATTATCTATGAATATTATTTGAGTCTTCTCTGAACTCTTTTATGCATGATTAAGATAGCTTTGTATTTCCCTCTGATCTATCTATTTGGTTTGGCCAACTAGATTGGTTTTTCTTGCAATGGGAGAGGTGCTTTGTGATGGGTTCAATCTTGCGGTGTCCTCACCTAGTGACAGAAGGGGTAGCAAGGCACGTATTGTATTGTTGCTATTAAGGATAAAAATATGGGGTTTATATCATATTTCTTGAGTTTATCCCTCTACATCATGTCATCCTGCTTAAGGCGTTACTCTGTTCTTATGAACTTAATACTCTAGATGCAGGCAGGAGTCGGTCGATGTGTGGAGTAATAGTAGTAGATGCAGAATCGTTTTGGTCTACTTTTCACGGACGTGATGCCTATATTCATGATCATTGCCTTAGATGTCATCATAATTATGCGCTTTTCTATCAATTGCTCGACAGTAATTTGTTTACCCACCGTATGCTTTCTTCGAGAGAGAAGCCTCTAGTGAAACCTATGGCCCCCGGGTCTATTTTCCATCATATATTTTCATATCTATAAAACGAAAAAACCGAAAAATACCTTGATGTAATTTATTATTATTTACTTTATTTTGACTTTTATTTATCTTTTACATCTATCTCTATTAGATCTCACTCTTGCAAGTGACCGTGAAGGGATTGACAACCCCTTTTTCGCGTTGTGTGCAAGTGTTTATTAGTTTGTGCACGTGCATATATTGGAGACTTTCTTGTGCTTCCTACTGGATTGATACACTGGTACAACGAGGTGCTATACAAACGGTTTTTAACCCCTTTCCGCAACGGCATTTTGAACCGTCGCCAAGTGAGTGTGTGCGATAGGGGGGTCCTTCCCACACGACCCAAAAACCGTCGGGGATAGGGAGCCATGATGCATACAGTTGTCCCTATAAAACTGTTTTTGATATCTCGAATATCTCAAACACTCCATCCTTGCTACTCGTTTGTGCTCGCATTGCCATCGCAGTCGGTATTCTGTGGTGCTACGTTTATGATGAGCGGCCCATCACAAATAGTTCACGATTATAGAACATGTATGATAAGCAGACAATCACACACATTCACTTTTCCCGAATTGTATGCGATAACTAATTAAGAAGATTAGCTAATCATCGTACGAGTGTCGGATAGGATTACGAAACGTCGGACCGTCATAACATCGTCGTACATGATAAATATCGCACACGCTATTATGTGGTGCAACGTTTAAGATGCGTACCACATCAGAAATAGTTCATGATTGCAAATCATGTATGATAAGACAACTATCACAAACATTTAGTTTGCCCGCACCGGTTGTGATATTGTCTGACATCACACACGCTTTGCAAACGGTAACTGTGTGCATGATCGCACACGTTTCCTTTCTGTGAACCTGTTGACGCTCAAAAGTGGCACAATCGTAAAAGTTGCTTTAAGCTATGTCAAGATTAATTCAAACTTATGATTGGAAGTCACCATGGGATGGCTTTCTTCTAGAAGATCAAGATGGATATGAAGGTGTTCTAAAACGGAGCTCGGATGCAAAAGTTATGACAAGTTCGGAGATGGTCATGTTGACACCAGATTAAAGAATGGCTTGAAACGCAATTAATATGGCCTCAAATGGAAAAAGTTTCAACATGAACGTTATGCATCTCGTCGAAACGGTTGATTTTGATATAAAAATCGTCCCAATCCGAGTTCGTATGCAAAAGTTAGAGTCATCGGAATGCAGCCCTGTCAGGAGCAAAATATGGCGCGCCCCACCAGACACCTTGTCTGATGGGTAGCACGAATAATAGTCTATTTTGCGCGAGCGATTTGACCCTCAAGGTGATCTCTGATCAAAAAACGTTCAACATAAAAGTTGTTCGTCTCGTCGAAACGGTCAACTTTGCTTTTGGGCACATTTTCATCCGAGGTCGTTTACCGCCTCAAAAAAGACCCGCAAGGTGCAGCTAGAAAACTTGCCGGGATGGAAACCTTGCCGGAGAAATCTTGCCGGGGTGAGAAAACTTGACGGGATGGAAACCTTGCCGGAGAAATCTTGCCGGGAACAGTAACCTTGCCGGGGTGAGAAAACTTGACGGGATGGAAACCTTGCCGGGGAAATCTTGCCGGGAACAGTAACCTTGCCGGGGTGAGAAAACTTGACGGGATGGAAACCTTGCCGGGGAAATCTTGCCGGGAACAGTAACCTTGTCGGGGTGAGAAAACTGCCAGGACGGAAACCTTGCCGGAGAAATCTTGCCGGGAACAGTAGAAACTGTCAAGGCTAATCCAACTAGATGCTGAAGATGGGCTTAAATACTTATCTAGATGGCCTCGGATGAAAAAGTGTTCAACATGAAAGTTATTCGTAACGTCGAAATGGTCAACTTTGCTTTTGGAGTCATCATCATCCGACGTAGTATACGACCTGCAGAGACGCTACAAGAGTCAGGCGATCCAGTCAGCTACATGAACGAGTCCGACCCAAAATTAAAGATGATATCGTGGAGTATTCAAGATGGCCTTATTTGGGAAAGTGGTCAACATACGGATTGTCGGCCTCATCGAAACGCACAAAATTGATATTTGGACTGTCTCCATCGGAAGTCATATGCAGATTCCACGGCCCACGCAAGGAAGATAGAAGATTGGACCAGATTCGGGATGGATCCGAGTGGGACCAGAACTAGGACTCTAGGACGTGAATTGATGTAATTTTCTTGTAAGGAAAGCCTAGATTGAATCCTTTGCTTGTACGGGAAGTCCAGCCGCCTCTTATATATGTTGGGGATGACGGCCGATTGAACAACACACAATCGAACAAATCAATAGACTACTTTTTATCTACGTTTTATCTCTCCATCGTTTTTCTTCCTCGTTCTTCGCTGTTCCTTGAGTTTGAGAGCTGCGAATCACGAGGCTCTAGGGGCGAGCGAATCGACCTAGGGCAGCCCATTGCCGCCGCGCGCCCTGACGGGGTCCCTCCCGGGCGTGTGGGGTTTCGGGTCTCCAAAAGCGCCCGCCGATTGTCCTGCGTATCGCGCTGTCGGTCGGGTCTCCTTCGATGTGAGCTGCGGTGCATCACCCCCGGCGTCGAGGGTACACATGACGTGTTCGTGTGTCAACACACTTTTTGGCGACTCCGCTGGGGACGAAGATCAATCATCATCATCCACCATGTCCGATCTTCCCAAGCCATCTGAGGTAGACGCCGATAACATCATTAAGCCCAGTCTTGATGAGATATCGGCCGATCATCGCCAAGTCTATGAGGAGTACAAGAAGGCACGCGAGGAGAAGGACTTGCAGGAATTCCTTGCAAAGGTCAAGAAGGATCGCCAAGGCAACATCACTCCGATTGAAGAAATCAAGTTCCCTCCTCTTCAAGCCGAGCAGGTTAAATCCTCTGTAAGTACTGCCTTTTCTCTTGAGCAGTGGGCTGAGATTGAGAGTCGTATTGCTGATGGTAACAATCTGGTTTATCAAACTTCCCTAGAAAATACTAATGCTCAGAAGAATATATCTCAATCATCTAGTGGTAATGGTGGTATAGCTGCTAATGTGCAAAACCCTAATCTGGCTTTACCTATTTCATTGGCGCCTCCCGTGCCGATGACTTATTATCCTACCCAAACCAATCAGATTGTGGCTGCACCCATTAATCCTATCATGAACATGCCAGGTTTGGTGGCAACACCGAACCAAACCCTACCTACAGGTACAACCACTCGGCCACTACCGAACTATGGTTCGGCGTACATGCCACAATTCCTACCTACAGCTAGTAGTCATACTGCTCCTATGCCACTGCAACAAGCTTCATCGTCTACTACAGACGATGCTCTAGCTAATCTTAGAGAGGAGATGGCTAAGATGCTCCGAGAGAATTTTGGAGTTGAGTTGCCAAGGAACCGTATTTACCAAAAGCCATATCCAGAATACTTTGATTCCATTCAATGCCCTCCGGGATATAAAATTCCAGATTTTGTTAAGTTTAATGGAGAGGGTACAAAAACCACATGGGAGCATGTTAGTCAATACTTGGCACAATTAGGTGAAGTAGGCTCACTAAATGAATTGAAAGTGCGTTTATTTCCTTTATCATTAACTGGTACCGCATTTTCATGGTTTTCTTCTTTACCACATGGTTCCATTCGAGTTTGGTCGCAGCTAGAGCAGAAGTTTCATGATCACTTTTATAGCGGCGATAACGAGCTTAAGTTATCACATCTTACATCAATTAGACAAAAGCATGATGAATCGGTCTCCGATTACGTCAAAAGATTTAGAGATACAAAAAATCGGTGCTATAGTTTGGTGATAACCGAGAGAGATTTGGCTGATCTTGTGCTTAGTGGTTTGAAAATTCCCATTAGAGAAAAGCTAGAGGGATATGAGTTTTTAAATGTCAACCAAGTCTTACAAAGCGGGCTTTGGCTCAAGAAAGCCGAAGCAAAGAGCTCAAAGAAGTGCATAGATATAAAGCTGATCGTCCTAAGATGAACATGGTTGAATATGATAGTGATCACTTGGACGATGAGGGTGATATTTATGCTACTGAATTTGTTTGGCCATCTAAGGCCAAACCCTTCACTTGCAATGATCTGAAACCGATTCATAAGAATCGTGATGAAGAGATGAAGTTTACTTTTAACATTGCCAAGTGTGATAAAATATTTGATGCTTTGCTGCAAGCCAAAATTATTAGAATATCTCATACTTTAACGCCGTTTGAAGAGCTGAAACGGCGCGCTTATTGCAAGTATCATAATTCTTTTTCTCATGCTACTAACGATTGCAATGTTTTTTGACGACAGATACAATCGGCCATTAATGATGGACGATTGAACTTTTCTGAGATGCAAGTTGATAAACAGCCCTTTCCAATGAATACCATGGATTTGGAAGGGAAGAAGCTGCTCATTCGACCGGAGGTAGCCGAATCTGCTAATAAAGCTAATGTCATTGTTGGTCAGCCCAGGAAAGATAAGGAGAGCGACAAGGTCTTGGGGAGACAAGTTGTGCTTGACAAGCAACCCGGTGGCAAGGAAATAATCAAGATCACCATCAAGAATCCTGCACTCGGGGGGCAACCGCAAGTGCAAGAAAATACTCGTGTTAAATTTGTTAAGCCCAAGAGTCCAGAGGTTGGCAAGTGGAAGACGAATGAAGCTAAAGTGCAGCGCAAGAAGATCAAGCCAACTTTTGATATGTTGTTGTCCAAATATGCCAGTCAAGCGGCCGGTTCTAGCTCTAACCGGTCATCAAATTTGAAGCGCTCAAGGTCACCTCCTCGGGAAGAATTTCAGCATCATACAAGGCCATATGGGTCGTGGGCACCGGGACCATGGATGCCACCACCCCCCTATGCGCCATACTACATGGGAGACTTCAATGGAGGATGGTGGCAGCCCCCAATGGCCCCTTATGCTTTTCATCCGGGTTGGGTAGAACCAAGGAGGCCCGTTCATGAGAGACTTTCTTATCCCACACGAGGCCGTTTGAACAATGGTGTCAATCGGCCAATGCAAGATAATCAAAAAAGGGTTGGCAAGCAAGTGTGGCGTGCTAAATCACCAAGTGCAGAAATTTCAGAGCCCAGCAAGCAAAAGGAGGAGAATACTAGTGCTGAAACTATTATGATAGGCACTAAAGAATTGACAATCAAAGAGCCGATTATTGTTGAAAAAACGGCTGGTTCCAGTAAAGATGTGGCTGTTGTCCAGCAGGGTCCCATGGCTAATGATCATGAAGCTAGCACAAGCAAGGCCAAGTCGAGGGATCCAAAATATACTCAGCCTAAGTGGTGTCCCTCCGGCCTGACCAAGGCACAAAAAAGGAGACTGCAGCGCATGAGGAGTTAAGAGATGGCAGAACAGGAGGCCGAGAAGCAAAGAGATAAATTGTTCGAAGACATTCGGCCCATGGTACCCCCAAAACAAGTGTGGAGGCCAAAGCAAAAGGAAAACATAGCAGCTTCTGCATTGATCATAGCAACACCTACACCACCAACGGAGGATGATGCAGCTACTATTACATCGTCCACTTTGCCTGCTGCTTCCTCTTCCCTTGGAGATATTTCGGAGTCAGTGAACATGCTTGCGGAAGGAGATGAAATGCTTGATTATGAGTCTACACCGGTTCATGAAGGTATGGATATTAATATGGTGTATTACTTTCCCGCTGAATTTCATGCTATAGATGAAGAAGGGGAAGTGGCTTAGCTAGATTTTGGTCCTAAAAATGCTATATTCGAAAAGCCAAAAGAACCGGTGACGCACTTGAAGCCATTGTTCCTTAAAGGTCATATTAATGGATCGCCGGTGGCTAGAATGCTTGTCGACGGTGGTGCTGTGGTGAATCTTATGCCATATTTAGTTTTCAAAAATTTGGGCTGCGTGATGAAGAGTTAATAAAGACCAACATGGTGCTTAATGGATTTGAAGGCAAAGAGAAAACTGAAGCCAAAGGTGTAATGTATGTGGAGCTTACGGTGGGAAGCAAAACTTTGGCTACCACATTCTTTGTCGCCGAGGTGCAAGGTAACTACAATGTGATATTAGGCCGCGATTGGGTTCATGCAAACCAATGCGTGCCATCTACTATGCACCAATTTTTAATTCAATGGGTTGATGATGAAGTAGAAGTCATTCATGCGGATAATTCGGCTTGTGTTGCTTTGGCCGATGCATCAGTGGATTGGCAACATCCCAATGCTACTTGCTTGACGGGGCGCGACTTATCAGAATTTGATTTTCTTAGCGCCACAAAAAGTGGTTTCGTGCCCGTTTCTTTAAAGCCGGTTGGTGGTAATCGGCTCCAAGGTATGATGTATTTAAATGGATTCTAACTCAGATTGGTTGCAAAAGCGTCTTGTTGAATATCGGTCCAATGAGAACGATATGTATGAGTCTATAAAGGAATTAGATGATATGGATAAATTAGGACAAGGTTTTACGTCGGCCGATCCATTAGAAGAGATAGACATAGGAGATGGTTCAATTCCTAGGCCGACATTTGTAAACAAAAATTTAAGAGCCGATCATAAAGCTAAGTTGATCGAGCTATTGAAAGAATATGTTTGTTGCTTTGCATGGGAATATCATGAGATGCCAGGTTTAAACCGAGAGCTAGTGGAGCATCGGTTACCTATAAAGGCTGGTTTTAGACCGTACAAACAATCGGCCAGAAAGTTTAACCCAAAAACATATGACCGGATCAAGGAAGAGATCGGTCGTTTGCTTAAAGCTAATTTTATTAGACCTTGCAGGTATGCCGAGTGGATTTCTAAGATTGTACCACTAGAGAAGAAAGGCTCCGGCAAGTTGAGGGTGTGCATTGATTTCAGAGATTTGAATAGAGCTACACCTAAAGATGAGTATCCCATGCCAATAGCTGATATGCTTATTAATGATGCTTCTGGACATAAGGTCATTAGCTTTCTTGATGGTAATGCGGGGTATAACCAGATTTTTACGGCCGAAGAGGACATGTCCAAAACAGCTTTTCGATGTCCTGGTTTCCTTGGTTTATTTGAGTGGACAGTGATGACCTTTGGATTAAAGAATGCCGGTGCCACGTATCAAAGGGCTATGAATTTAATTTTTCATGATTTACTTGGTGTTATACTTGAGGTTTATATTGATGATATTGTTGTCAAATCGGATGCTTTAGAATCTCATCTAGCCGATTTGCGCTTAGCTTTTGAAAGAATAAAAAAATATGGACTGAAGATGAATCCTTTGAAGTGTGCATTTGGCGTGTCGGCTGGGAAGTTTTTGGGTTTCATTATTCATGAAGATGGCATAGAGATTGATCCCAAAAAGATAGAGGCTATACAGAAAGTGGAGGCTCCAACATGCAAGAGAGATATGCAAAAGTTCCTTGGCAAGGTCAATTATTTGAGAAGGTTCATAGCTAATCTGTCAGGGAAAGTTGATGCATTTACTCCTATCCTTCGGTTAAAGAATGATGTTGATTTCACTTGGGGGGCAAAACAGCAAGAAGCATTTGATATGATCAAGAACTATTTGTGCACGCCTCCAGTGATGAAAGCGCCCAAGCATAGGGAACCCTTTAAGCTTTACATTGCAGCAGAAGAAGGTGTTATTGGTGCTGTTTTGACTCAAGAAACCGAAGGAAAAGAGCATGCTATTACATATTTGAGCAGGTGTTTATTGGACGCCGAGACAAGGTATACATTTATTGAAAAACTATGCCTATGCTTATATTATGCTTGCACAAAATTGAGACATTATTTGGTGCCGAGTGAATGCATAGTAGCTTGTCAAACTGATGTCATTAAATACATGTTGCATAGGCCAATTCTTAGTGGTAGAATTGGCAAGTGGGCTTATGCTTTGATTGAATATGATTTGGCTTATGAATCTCTAAAATCCATGAAAGGCCAAATCGTTGCTAATTTTATTGTTGAGCATCGGATTAATGACAAGCATGATGTTGATATAAACCTTGTCTCATTAGTACCATGGAGATTATATTTTGATGGTTCAGTTTGTAGCAGTGGCCAAGGTGTTGGTATTGTTTATATATCTCCTCATGGTGCTGTTTTTGAAGCCTCATGCCGCTTAGAATATTTTTGCACAAACAATCAAGCCGAATATGAGGCATTGTTATTCGGCCTGGAGATGTTGCTTGCCATAGGTGCTACACATATTGAGGCTTTTGGTGATTCGTTATTAGTAGTGCAACAAATATCCAAAGTCTTTCAATGTTTTGACGAATCACTTAATGTTTATCTTGATAAATGTCTAGATATAATTTCTACTTTGGATTATTTTAGCATTGCTCATATATCTATACATGACAATTGGAGAGCAAATGAGTTGGCACAACAAGCATCCGGCTATCATGTTGATCATGGCATGTTTCATATTTCTCAGAAGCCGATGTCTTGTCTTCCAAATATGGGAGAGGCCGAACCAGAGCCTACTGATTCGGCCACTAACAAAAAATCTAGTGTAGGTGAAAATCATGACTGGAGGAAGCCCATTATGGATTACTTGCGCGATCCGAGTGAAAGGGTGGACAGGACTATTCGGCGTATGGCTTTCAAATATACAATAAGAGATGGTGGTCTTTATCGCCGAACGGTTGAAGATGTTCTTTTGAAGTGCTTGGACGAGGACCAAGCAAGAGTTGCTATGGGAGAAGTACATGAAGGCATTTGTGGTACTCATGAGTCGGCTCCCAAGATGAAGTGGTTATTGCGACGTGCTGGATTTTATTGGCCGACCATGATGAATGATTGCTTCAGGTACTATAAAGGGTGTGAAGCTTGTCAAAAATTTGGTGATATTCAATTGGCTCCTGCTGCTATGTTACATCCTATTATCAAGCCGTGGCCTTTTAGAGGATGGGGTTTAGATTTCATTGGGCAAATTCATCCATCTTCCTCGAAGGGGCATCGGTTCGTGTTGGTGGCAACCGATTATTTCACCAAGTGGTCTGAAGCAGTACCTCTCAAGAACATGACACATACGGAGGTAATTCAAGTCATGACAGAGCACATTATTCATAGATTTGGTGTTCCTCAGACATTGACTACAGATCAAGGTTCGTCTTTCATGTCACATCAAGTTAGAGAATTTGCCGAATCATATAACATAAAGTTGCTCAATTCATCTCCGTATTATGCCCAAGCTAATGGACAAGCTGAGTCTAGCAATAACATATTGATCAAGCTCATCAAAAAGAAGATTAAGGATAATCCAAGAAAATGGCATGAGTTATTGTCTGAAGCTTTATGGGCACATAGAATCTCAAGGCATGGTGCTACCAAGGTAACTCCATATGAGCTAGTATACGGTCAAGAGGCTGTTTTACCAGTGGAAGTGAATTTGAGTGCTTTGAGAATAGCCAAACAAAATGATTTATCGGTAGTAGACTTTTATAATTTGATGATGGATAACATTGATGAAGTTGCCGATAAACGTTTGGCTGCTTTGAAGGCCATAGAGAGGGACAAGCTGAGGGTAGCAAGAGCTTACAATAAAAAGGTCAAGTTGAAGAATTTTCAGGTTGGCAATCTTGTGTGGAAAGTGATTCTGCCGATTGGTTCTAGAGATAAAAAATTCGGGAAGTGGTCTCCAAACTGGGAAGGTCCTTTTAGGATTGCAAGGATAGTTCCTGGAAATTCATACTTGGTGGAATCCATGCAAGGAGTATTATTACCTCGAGCTCTCAATGGCAGATATCTGAAGAAGTACCACCCGAGTGTGTGGCAAGAAGCCTGATTAGGCAATGGCCGATACATGATTATCGCCCTTAGCATAAACACGGCCGATACATAATTATCGCCCTAAGCACATATAAATGGCCGATGGAGTGTTGACATCGTCCTTAGAACAAACATGGTACAAGCTATTTTTCGGCACGCTAGCTTTGCCGAAAAACAGGGGGGCATGTGTTGACGCTCAAAAGTGGCACAATCGTAAAAGTTGCTTTAAGCTATATCAAGATTAATTCAAACTTATGATTGGAAGTCACCATGGGATGGCTTTCTTCTAGAAGATCAAGATGGATATGAAGGTGTTCTAAAACGGAGCTCGGATGCAAAAGTTATGACAAGTTCGGAGATGCTCATGTTGACACCAGATTAAAGAATGAATTGAAACCCAATTAATATGGCCTCAAATGGAAAAAGTTTCAACATGAAAGTTACGCGTCTCGTCGAAACGGTTGATTTTTATATAAAAATCGTCCCAATCCGAGTTCGTATACAAAAGTTAGAGCCATCAGAATGCAGCCCTGTCAGGAGCAAAATATGGCGCGCCCCACCAGACACCTTGTCTGATGGGTAGCGCGAATAATAGTCTATTTTGCGCGAGCGATTTGACCCTCAAGATTACCTCTAATCAAAAAACGTTTAACATAAAAGTTGTTCGTCTTGTCGAAACGGTCAACTTTGCTTTTGGGCACATTTTCATCCGAGGTCTCTTACCGCCTCAAAAAAGACCCGCAAGGTGCAGGCAGAAAACTTGCCGGGATGGAAACCTTGCCGGAGAAATCTTGCCGGGAACAGTAACCTTGCCGGGTTGAGAAAACTTGACGGGATGGAAACCTTGCCGGAGAAATCTTGCCGGGAACAGTAACCTTGTCGGGGTGAGAAAACTTGACGGAATGGAAACCTTGCCGGGGAAATCTTGCCGGGAACAGTAACCTTGTCGGGGTGAGAAAACTGCCAGGACGGAAACCTTGCCGGGAACAGTAGAAACTGTCAAGGCCAATCCGACCAGATGCTGAAGATGGGCTTAAATACTTATCTAGATGGCCTCGGATGAAAAAGTGTTCAACATGAAAGTTGTTTGTAACGTCGAAACGGTAAACTTTGCTTTTGGAGTCATCATCATCCGACGTAGTATACGACCTGCAGAGACGCTACAAGAGTCAGGCGGTCCAGTCAGCTACATGAATGAGTCCGACCCAAAATTAAAGATGACCCCGTGGAGTATTCAAGATGGCCTTATTTGGGAAAGTGATCAACATACGGATTGTCGGCCTCGTCGAAATGCACAAAATTGATATTTGGACCGTCTCCATCGGAAGTCAGATGCAGATTCCACGGCCCACGCAAGGAAGATAGAAGATTGGACCAGATTCGGGATGGATCCGAGTGGGACCAGAACTAGGACTCTAGGACGTGAATTGATGTAATTTTCTTGTAAGGAAAGCCTAGATTGAATCCTTTGCTTGTACGGTAAGTCCAGCCGCCTCTTATATATGTTGGGGGTGACGGCCGATTGAACAACACACAATCGAACAAATCAATAGACTACTTTTTATCTACGTTTTATCTCTCTATCGTTTTTCTTCCTCGTTCTTCGCTGTTCCTCGAGTTTGAGAGCTGCGAATCCCGAGGCTCTAGGGGCAAGCGAATCGACCTAGGGCAGCCCATTGCCGCCGCGCGCCCTGACGGGGTCCCTCCCAGGCGTGTGGGGTTTCGGGTCTCCAAAAGCGCCCGCCGACTGTCCTGCGTATCGCGCTATCAGTCGGGTCTCCTTCGACGTGAGCTGCGGTGCATCACCCCCGGCGTCGAGGGTACACGTGACGTGTTCGTGTGTCAACAGAACCGTGTCGGATTATGGTGTATATCATAAACATTTGTATTTTACCGACCGTGTGCGCTGTAACGACCTGAAGAGTGTAATTTCACCATAATTTAATTGCTGATATTTAAAATTGTACTGGATTTGAATTTCAAAGTATGTTATAGCTTTATTCATATCCATTAGGTTCAAACAACCAATGCATTATTGGATTCACAGGTACATATGTTCAAGAATTACATAAGCACCAAATAAAGAATGATGATCCACAGTTCTATACTTGTACTATTAAAGACGGTAAAAAAAGAGACGAAATACATTCTGGTTGCTGAACAAGGTGAAGCGGAATGCCCATATTGTGCCCTCCTCCAGGCAGAAGGCACGCACGACTCTAGTCCAACCCCTTGTGATGGCCGACCGCCCATCCTTCACTGTCTTCATGAACACATCTAGAGAGTCATCGTGTTCTAGTAGAAATACTTTAACCTTTGCATGCCCACCAATCATGTAGTTTGAGAGGTAATCTTGAGTAAACTGCTTTGGGAACCACTGCAAAGGAAAAAGATTCAGACATTGTCATCTAACACAACTCATTATGGGCAGTAAAAAGAAGGCCGCAGAGTTCTTACTTACCATCCTGCAGTTCGCTGTTGTCTTGGATAAAGTGTAAACAAATAGTTTAATTGCCATCTTTTGACCCATTTTACTAACAAGCTTTATCAGATTCCTCACTTGATACTGGTTCATCAATATCTCATTGCCCCATACGCAGAAAGGGTTGAAGCATGGATCTTTACCAATGACATATGTACCTAAAAGCACCAAGTTAATATTAGAAGCTAAACAGGAATTGCACAATGATGTAGTACAACACTCCCTCCGTCCCATTATATAATATCTTATAACATCCAATATACTCACATATTGGATGAATTAACATCTTATATTTTGTTGTTGTTGTTGTTGTCGTTGTCGTTGTCGTTGCCGTTGCTGTTGTTGTTGTTGTTGCTGCTGCTGCTCTTCTATGTATATCTAGACATCATCAGAACATTAAGGTAACACTCTTGTTGCTATGTAGCCTAGGATTGCATATTTAGACATTCGGTACAGTGCATTTTGCTATGTAGCCTCAAATATATTACATATAGCCCTAGTTAACCTAACAATAAATGGGTTACAGATATATTCAGTTAAAACTCCGATTCACCGATTAGTCCCTTATCAACCCCCGGCCTATATGGTACCAGCTACCGATATCCTAAACAGTGAGTATATATAAGCCATGGGATGAAACTAACCTCGATGGAAAACAACAGTCGTTCCCAAAATCGTCCTGTGTAAGTACATCGAGAGGCATGTTAAGCACAACCGGCTAAACATCAACCAAATATATCCATGGCAGACAAAATAATCTCCAAACGATAGCTTCAGTGTGCAGGTTTAAGAACACTAATTAAGCAAAACAAGTGGAAAGATGTGTTAACTGCAACAAGCCTAACATTTAACAACAAGCAAATATAGTCATTCAAACTGGTATTGTGCCAGTCTAAGTACACTGGTTATTGTTAAAAAAAATGGAAAGACGTGTTAACTACAACATGCTTAACATCAACCAAATTTAGTCATTCATAGTGGTATTGTTGAAACTGGTATTGATGAAATTGAACTGCACATTTCATACTTGCACATATAGAGCATCACGTTGTGAATAACTGGAATAAACAAGGCATACTACGAACAACCAAAGATAGCATTTGAAACTGGACATATGCTAACTACAAACAACTGAACAACCAAAAAACTTTAAAAGAGGCATATGCTAGCTATAACAGGCTTAACAACAAGCAAATATATGCATTCCTATCGGTATGTTTAAAACTGGTATTGATGAAAATGTACTGCATAGTAAATAGTTGCATATAGAGCATCACATTGTGAACAGCTGAAATAAACAAGGCATACTGCAAACAACCAAATATAGCAATTAAAACTGGACATATTCTCACTACACTACAAAAGGGACTCGACAAAACAAATCATGGGTTCCCCCTGTGAAGAGGCATGGAAAAACAAATCATGGGTTTTCTCACTTGTCACAGATGGGCTCGTTCCCGTGGGAAGAGCACGGACCCTGGGTGCACTCCATGTTGTCGCAGATGGGCTCCTTCCCCTTGGAAGAGCATGGATGTAGGGTGCCCTCCCTGATGTCGCAGATGGGCTCTTTCCCCTTGGAAGAGCCGGAGAGGGTTCCCTCCTCGTGGTCGCCGTCGGTGAGGTCTGACTTGGCAGCTGTGGATCCCAAGCCAGCGTCGCTTTACATGTAGGATGGCGATGTAGGATGGCAAATTCTTGACAGCGAGCCAGAGGAGATCAGCAGCGGGGCCATGGATGAGATCGACGACGGTTGAACCCGAGGGGTTGGGGTGGTGTCGGGGACGAATCCGCGATCACCTATGGGACCCAGGGAAGGACCCCTTTATGTTCGGCAGGGAGAGACAGTCGCACGAAGAGCAAATCTAGCGAAGAACACGACAGTGCACGAGAGAGATTTACCCAGGTTCGGGCCGCACGGATGCGTAAAACCCTACTCCTGCTTTTTGGTTTATTATCTGTATGATTGTTCTAGCTTCAGGAGCGCTACAGTACCGAGTAGCTGCGTACAATACTGGAGTTCTCCATCTCCCAGTTCCTCCTTTTTCCCCCCCTCCACGTTGCCTATGGGCCTCCTTTTATACGCACAAAGGGGTCACCAACAGGTGGCAAACAGTAAAGGTAGAGGTGGAAAGTTGCTACAGTAAGGCCACTATTACCAGGATGACATGTCCTACCTACCACTGACGGCAGGGGACAAGGGCATTAAATGCCCATGCCTTTGCTGTCCACATACATGTACCCGGACGTCTTGGACGTGGGAAAAGCCTATCCCACCTGCTCCTGCACCGCTAGCTACAGTGCACCGCCGTCTACCCAGTGCCCTGCCACGCACGCTTGGAAGGACCCAGAGCGCCACGCTGGCAGAGGCACCGGAGCAGCACAGTAGCACAGTGGTACAGTAACGCTTGCCGCGGCAAGACCTTGCCGCACCTGACAACTTGCCGCAACCCATAGTTTGCCGCGCAAGGTAACTTGCCGGGGCAAGTACCTTGCCGCAGCCGCTATCTTGCCGCAGCCAATACCTTGCCGCAGCCAATGACTTGCCGGGGCAAGTACCTTGCCGCGGCAAGTACTCTGCTACAGCAATGCCCAGGCTGGGCTTCAGCTGTCCCTCCCGGCAAGCTCCTCTTGCCGGGGCCTTAACTCTTGCTTTGTATACTTTGTTCTTGAATGTCTTAATAATCTTGAGCTTCTCTCTAGCTGTCCTCCCGCAAGCCTGGCCGCGGGATGCTACTACTGCCCGTGCACAAGTACGGGGTACTAGGGTACCCCTATTCTAGTACACCGACAGGAGCCCCCGGGCCTGGGCCACACAAGGTGCCGGGCGTTGTTGGGCCAGGCCCAAACAGTGCACGGGCACGCGTGGCTGGGATAAGCCGAAACGTCCCTATGCTGTTTAATTGCACGCTCTCCCACGCGTCGCGCGTTGAATGCGGAGCGTGGGAAGCGTGCGCAGCTATCTCGAATGACGAAGGGGCGGATGGTTCCGCATCTTTCCCCATAAAAGGAGGGACCTGCAGAAGCACTCACACACCCCTCTCACCGTTCTCGATCTCCAAATCTCCACCTTCTTCTTGCTCTGCTCTAAAACAAAGCGGTTTCCCAATCCTCCGCCACCGCGCGCGTCTGCATCTCCCTCGGTCCTCAGCTCCGCCTTCGCCATGCCTCCCAAAGGAGAAAAGGGGAAGACGGGGAAGTCCTCAAGGACGGAGACCCAGGCGCAGTTGAAGAGGCAGAAGTACGCGCTCTTCGCTCCGACGCTCACGGGGGCGGATCTGAAGGCCAAGTTCCAAGGCATGTGGGCCGCGAGGACCAAGGCGCATCCGGCCACCCGCGTTCGCCTAGCCACCGACGAGAGCGAAGTGAGCAAGTACCCCTTCTTCGCTTGCTACTTTTGGTGCGGGCTCTGCCCACCGTACTCGGATTTCTTTAGCGACGTCATGTACACCTTCAACCTCCGTCTGCTGGATCTCACACCGAATGCCGTATCCACCATGGCAATATTTGCGCATCTGTGCGAGAACTTCGTCGGCGTCGCACCCAACACTGCGCTGTTCAGGCATTACTTCACTCCCCGTGCTGAAAAGGGGGAGCCTCTCACTATTGGCGTCTTGTTCGTTTCAAGATTGGGCGCCAAGGAGCATTATCTGAAGGGGGATCTCCGCCCAAGATGGGGAGAAATCCGGTCTGAATGGTGTTGGATCATTGACGACGAGCCCCCACCATACTGTGCGCTTCGCAAGACCCCAGCAGCGCGTGGCACAGACTGGAGCGATCTGGATCCCCAGGACAAAAAGCTGGAGATTGCCGCTACCAGGATCATACGGCTCAGGGAGGCCAGGCTCACCATAGGGATGGTTGGCGCAGACTTCCTCCGCCGGCGCATTGCTCCTCTGCAGCAGAGAGGAAGGCCGGCCTCTGATTGGAAGAACCTAGCCGATATCATGTGGCTGCGCCCTGGACTGATCAACAACTTCACAGTTCTGCAGCACGACTTTTTCATGCGAGAACTGTTCAAGCAAGAGACAGATCCAGAGAAGCGCGACAAGGCGTTCACGCTGCCGAAGCACATCGTGCCCCTTTGCAACAACTCCGCATTGAGTGCAATCATCGCTATGATGCCGCTCTGCAATGCGCACAGCGTTGAAGCAACTTGGGACGTGCCGCTCGAAGAAGACGTGCGGCGATTCTTTGACTCCACGGTCGAAAAGCAGGTCCGGGAGGAGGAGTGGCTCGTCCGCAACACCACTGAGCAAGAAATAGAATTCATTGCTCGAAGAGTGGAGGAGGACAGGCTCGCCAGGGAAGCTGGCGATTTTGGTTATACTTTGGCGGAGCTCGACGAGGCACAAAAGGAGATCCTTGCCGAGCAGGGGATGCTTGCCGGGAAGGGCGAACTCGCCGCACCCGGCAAGGATGTCGGGCCAAGCCAGCCTGCCGACGAGTCAGGCAGCTCGGAGGATGAGGGCTCCTCTTCCGAGGAGGGCACCGAAAGCCCACCACAGTCAGAGTCCCCAGCCCCTCGGAGGAGGAAACGCCTTCGCAGGCTTGGCAAAGTGGCTGAGCGGCAAGAGGTTCAACAACCGCCGGAGCGCCGTTCGACGCGCTCGACCGCGGCAAGGGCTGGTGCTGCGGGAGCGTCTCACGCGGCCCCGGCAACTGGAGCAGGGTCATCAAAGACCGCTGCTACTACCCCCGCCAAGCGGCCAAGGAGTCCAGCTCCCCCTCCTCCCCCTCCTCACACGGAGGCGGACTTTGATTTTTCCGCTCTCAGCGAAGAGGACGACGAGGAAGAGTAAGTTCCCTTGCCGCGACCCTCAATCTTTGTAAGGTTTTGTTTCTGTCCTCACTTGTCGCGCTCCGGCCTTGCTTCCGCAGGGAGGAAACCTTGGCGGAGAGGACAAGGAAGAGAGCTAAGGTCTCGACGAGCAAGACCGTGGTGGTCGTCGAAGATGAGCCCACGGCAACCACCGGGAGAGCGTCTGAGACCATGCCGACCAGCTCGGAGCCCAGCCCTCGTCGCAGCCCCCAGCGCAGCCCCCAGCGTAAGTATTTCAACTACCTTTCGTTGGCGGTCGCTAAGGAACAAGCATTTTGTCACTGACATCTTTGGGCGTGTAGGAGAGGAGCAGCAAGTGGAGCCATCTGAAGGTGCTCCAGAAGTACCACCCCCCTCGACCACACCGCCAAGGAGAAGATCTCCGGTAAGGGCTCCCACTAGCGAGCCGAGCCACGAAGAGGAGCCGGCAAGCGCCGAAGTGCCAAGCACCAGCGCTGGCGACCCCACTCCAATGACAAACATTGACGGGGGAGAGGAGCCCACCGTTCCTGAGCTCAACACGGGTAAACCCACTTGCCGCAAAACTCTTTCTGCTTTCTTTCTTTTGTCTTCTTGAATTTCTTCCTGAAGCTCTTTTTGCCTTACTTCTCGGGTTGGCAGAGCCCTCCTCGGTGGAGCCAATGAACATTGACTCTTCTGCCGAGGAGAACACCACAGGGGCCGTCGACGACGAGGCCGCCAAGGCCGCCGCTGCCAAGGCCGACAAGCTGGCAGCCGACAAGCTTGCCGACGAAGAAACTGCCAATGCTGCCGAAGAGGCCGGCAAGGCCGCCGAGGATAATATCGCCAAGGCGCCCACCGATGAAGCCGCCAAGGCTGCTGAAGCTGAGGCCACCCAGAAGGCTGCTGAGGAGGCCGGCGAGGGAGCCGGTGGTCGTACTGACGGCCCTGAGGCCACAGGAGCGCCAGGCGCTACTCCGACCACGGGTCCCTCAACCACTGACGAGGCGGCAGCGCCCAACTCGCCTCCGCCAAGCAAATACATCCGGGTCGGCGAGAACGTCTACGTCAGCCTCCCCTGGACGGTGGGCTCCAGAGCGCCAACCGAGGAGGATGTTGTGGACGAGGAGATCCTTGCCGCTGCCGGGCTCCAGCTTGTGGATGCGCCAGGCGCCAGCAGCAGCAGCACGTCTGAAGAGGAGCAACTGCTTCAAAAGCTGCTGAATCTTCATCGCACCCGACGGGAGAAGCTAGCTTCCAGGGAGGCGCTCATCGAGAAGGCCGAAGCTGACATGTTGAGGCGCGCGGAGATCTTGGCGGACGTCCGCGCGCGATCTCTTAATGCGTTAGAGGCCAAGCGGGCACAGCTGGCCGAAGAACGGCAGGCCCTCCTCCTGATGAAGCAAGACATTGAACAAAAACAGGAGGAGACCGCCAAGGAGTTGTCTGCTCAGGCCGGTGATCTGAACTAGCGGAAAGTGGACCTTGATGCCCACAAAGAAGAACTTGCCGAGCGCAAGAGGAAACTTGCCGAAACCCTCCGACAGAAAGACGAGGAGGTGGCAAGACTTGTCGCAGAGCGGACCCAGGGGCAGGCACAAAAACACCAGAAGGAAATCGAAGCCTTGGCCCAAGAGTACGCCAGCAAGTTGGTGGAGGCCACCAACGCTGTCGCTGCTGCAGAAGTGAACAGGAAGGAAACGGAGGAGAAAGTGGCAAGACTAGAGGCCGCCCTCAAGGCAAACGGTGACAAGCTCTCAACGCTTGAAAGTGAGAGGGCAAAGGTGACCCACACTTTGGCGGAGATGCAAGTTACCATAGCCAAGAAGAACAATCTGCTTGCCGCCGCCAACGACTCCAGAGCAGACCTGAAGCTGAAGCTGACCACGCTGAAGGAGACGCTCGACACCACCAGAAAGCGCGAAGGGCTTCTAATGACAGAGCTCCAGAAGGAAAAGGGTCTGCTTCAAGACGCTATTGCAACCCACAAGTAGTTCAGGGATAACGTGGGGATCTTCACAGACAGGCTTGCCAGCGCCGCCGAGGACATCGACAAGGAGCTGACTGCCCTGAAGGTGCCGGACTTCGGGTACTCCACCGACAAGAACACGCAAACTAGCGTCAAGCTAGCCGAGTTCTTCGACGGAGTAGTAGAAGCACTCCAACAGCTCCAAGTCAATCACAAGGCTCAACTGGCCGACGAGTCACGCAGGCTTTGCCGGGGAGTTCTCCGGAGGTTGTTGGTGAAGATAGCATACAGAAACCCGGGCGTCGACTTCAGCAACATCTTCAAAAGCTTGCCGAAGGGATACGACCCCGCGCCACTAGAGGCCCTTGTCGCGCCCATCGTGGAGAGGGTGGACCAAATCCAGAGAGTCGAAGGCGAGCACCGCAATTAGAGAGCCCATTCTTCTCCCTCCTTGCCGCCGCTAGACATGTTAAAGAACAATCTGTTTAAGCCGCGGCAACTTATCTTGTAATATAACTTGCAATATTTTGAAGTTAATGCATGTCATCTCCCTTGAGCAATTTCTTTCTTTGTGTGTACTTGCCCTACGCTCAGTGCAGCCACTTAGGTTGTTGAGCGGACTCGAAACAAGGTAAGGGCGCGACCGATTACGCTTAGGTTCCGTCGCGCACAGGTTTTCCATACAAAGAGTAGTATCGTTCAAGGAAAATAACCTTGAAAATAAAAAAGAATTTGATTATTCAAACTTTGGCACTTAGCTTTGTCGCTGATCTCTCCGCGGCAAGGTCTTGTCACTGCTTGCCGCTGCCTTCTTCCCGGCAAGGCAAAGTTTCTTTGAACGACGCCTGGTCCACGCCTGGTCCATATCATTATCCCACCCCCCCCGGCAAACTTGTGCGCGAGGGAAGCTTCTGTCTCTTTGAGAAAAAGAAAGAAGAGAAAATAAAGATATAGGAGCTTGGCGGCTCGTTAATGCTTACCGGGGAGGCTGTACTGCACAGTATGTCAGATAATCATGCAAAATAAAAGTAAACATGAAATCGTCAAAAACTGCGAAATACAAAAGCTTTATTTATGCACAGGGTCTGCGCCTAGCTTTGTACAAAGGATTACATGCAACAACGGCAATACTTGTACAAAAGGTGGTTGCCGGGGAAGGGCCCGGCAACCGCGCCTTATGGAAAAAACTTACGAAGATGCTCAATGTTCCAGGAATTGATCACTGGAATGCCATCCTCGGTCTCCAGGCGGACAGCGCCGGGCCTGGTGACTCGTTTCACCCGATAAGGGCCTTCCCACTTCGGCGTCAACTTGTTTGAATTCTTGGCCGACTGAACGCGCCGAAGAACAAGGTCGCCTTCCTCGAGACTTCTGGCATTAACTTTGCAGCTATGGTAGCGACGCAAAGCTTGCTGGTAGCGAGCAGCTCTCACAGCAGCCTGAAGACGATCCTCCTCGAGGAGCACAGCGTCATCTTGCCGCAGTTGCTCTTGCTCAAGCTCATCGTAAGCGAGCACTCGAGGTGACCCGTATACGAGTTCCGTGGGGAGAACTGCCTCTGCTCCATAAACTAGAGCAAAAGGCGTCTGGCCAATAGCTCGATTTGGCGTCGTCCTGATCGACCAAAGAACCACTGGCAGCTCCTCGATCCATTTCTTGCCGCACTTGCGCAGCCTGTCGAAAGTTCTCGTCTTGAGCCCACGCAGCACTTCAGCATTTGCCCTTTCAGCTTGACCGTTGCTTCGGGGGTGAGCAACAGAAGCGAAACAGACCTTGGCGCCAAGGTCTTCGACATACTGCATGAAGGCGTGGCTCGTGAACTGGGTACCGTTGTCGGTGATGATCCTGTTAGGAACACCAAAGCGACAAACAATTCCCTTGAAGAACTTGATGGCTGATTGTGCTGTCACCTTCCTCACTGCTTCCACTTCTGGCCACTTCGTAAACTTGTCGATGGCCACATACAAGTACTCGAAGCCCCCGGTGGCACGGGGAAAGGGGCCGAGGATGTCGAGCCACCAGACCGAAAATGGCCAGGAGAGAGGGATTGTCTGGAGAGCTTGAGCTGGCTGATGAATCTGCTTGGAATGAAACTGGCACGCTTCACACTTGGTTACTAGTGCAGTTGCATCCTGGAGGGCGGTGGGCCAAAAGAAACCTTGCCGGAAAGCCTTTCCAGCAAGGGCTCTTGACCCTATGTGGTGACCACATATGCCTCCATGAATCTCCGCCAACAGCTCCTGTCCTTCTTCCCGGGGAATACACTTCAATTTCACACCGTTTGGTCTTTTTCTGCACAGCATGTCATCGACAAATTGATACATATTGGACCGTCGGGCTACTTTCTCCGCTTCTTCCTGCTCTTCGGGAAGTTCTCCTGTCTGAAGGAAACGGACGATCTGCTGCGCCCACGCTGGAGCCTGTGGCTCAACAACGAGGACTAAAGGCATTTCTTCTGCTGCGGGAACATCAGGCCCTACGGCAAGAGGTCGTCGCTCTACCAGAGCTGGCCGTTCCCCGACGAGCTTGGCGGGAACAGCCGCTTCAACGACAAGAGCCTGGGGCCCTGCTGGAGCGTGCTGTCCTTCAACAAGCTCGTCGGGAGCGGTTGCTTCAACGACGGAAGCCCAAGGCCTCGTCGGAGCATCTTGCTCCTCAGCGCTTCGATCAGGAGCGCCTGCTTCAACGACAAGGACCCGAAGTCTTGTCGGAGCAAGTTGCCCCTTTGCCTCTTGCCTAGGAGTACCCGCTTCAACGACAAGAGCGTGAGGCCTTGTCGGAGCAAGTTGCCCCTCTGCATCTTTGGCGCTGGCTTTGGCAGCCTTCTTGCCGGCGGCTTCGGGGAGCTCTGCCGGGAAGTAGTCGCCAGAAGCCAACTTCCTCTTCCTGCCTTGCCCTACTGATGGCGTCACGGATGGCTGAGTTAGTTGGAGCACAAAAGTGCCTGGTTCCACAGGCAATTTGAGTGCGGCGCGCTTTGACAAACCATCGGCAATGTCATTTTCAGCACGTGGGACGTGCTCCATTTGTAGGCCGTCAAAGCATTCCTCCAACTTCCTCACCTCATCTACATAAGCCTCCATCAATGGGCATTGGTAGTTCTTGTTCACTTGCCTGACGACAAGCTGCGAATCTCCACTGACAATAAGCTTCTTGATCCCAAGGTCTGCCGCGATCCTGAGACCGGCAAGCAACCCCTCATATTCTGCAGTATTGTTCGTCGCCTGTTCCTTGGGAAAGTGCATTTGGACCACGTACTTGAGGTGCTCTCCGGTGGGTGCGACAAGCAGTACGCCAGCACCGGCGCCTTGCAGTGAAAAGGCACCATCAAAGTACATAAGCCACTCTTTGCTTGTCTCCTTGCCGGGGAGAGTCGTCTCTGGGATTTCTTCGTCTGGCGTTGGTGTCCATTCTGCGACAAACTCTGCCAAAACTCGGCTCTGTATGGTTGATGTACTCTCAAACTTGAGACCAAAGCTCGACAACTCCAACGCCCACTCGACAATCCTGCCTGTCGCTTCTGGATTTTGCAAAATCCTTTTCAGCGGGAAGCGAGTGACGACGGTAACTTCATGTGCTTGAAAGTAATGGCGCAGCTTTCTCGAGGCCATGAGAAGGCCGAAAAGCAGCTTCTGCACACCAGAATACCTTGACCTAGCTCCCTGCAGAAGAGAGCTCACAAAGTAGACCGGGCGCTGCACCATTTTCTTCTTTTGTATCACTTCGCCTGACTGCGCAGACGAATCCTTGTCGGCAGCAAAACTTGTCGGGGGAGCCCCCAGCTTGTCGCTGGTCGTGCTTGCCGCAGTTACTACCTCCTCATCCACCTCTCTCTCCGCTACCAGCGCAGCACTAACCACTTGATTGGTTGTCGCTAGATACAGCAACAACTTCTCTTGTGGTTTAGGTGCGACAAGTATTGGAGGAGAGGAGAGGTATCTCTTCAAGTCTTGCAGCGCTGCCTCCGCCTCCGGAGTCCATTTCAATGGACCTGCCTTTTTTAAGATTTTGAAAAATGGCAGGGCGCGCTCAGCTGACTTGGAGATAAACCTACTGAGGGCAGCAACACAACCGGCAAGTCGTCGTACATCCTTGACGTGCTTCGGTGCTTCAATTTGCTCAATGGCTTTGATCTTGTCAGGATTGGCTTCAATTCCACGTTGAGACACAAAGAACCCGAGAAGCTTGCCGGAGGGAACTCCAAACACGCACTTCTCGGGGTTGAGCTTCAGGTTGATCTTGCGCAGATTTACAAAAGTTTCTTCTAGATCTTGAACCAAAGTAGCCCTGTCTTTGCTTTTGACCACTATATCATCCATATAGGCTTCCACATTTCTGTGCAGCTGAGGCTCAAAAGCAATCTGGACGGCTCTTGCAAATGTCGAACCAGCATTTTTCAAACCAAATGGCATACGTACGAAACAGTATGTGCCACAGGGTGTGATAAATGCGGTCTTTTCCTCATCTTCCTCAGCCATGAAGATTTGATGATACCCTGAATATGCGTCAAGAAATGAAAGCAAATCACATCCTGCCGTGGAGTCAACAATCTGGTCTATGCGGGGCAAAGGAAATGGGTCTTTGGGACAAGCTTTATTGACATCAGTGAAATCAATACAAAGCCTCCATTTTCCATTCGCTTTGCGCACGACAACAGGATTGGCCAACCACGTAGGATGGAGCACTCCTCTGACGAGGCCTGCTGCTTCCAACTTCTTGATTTCTTCCGCATTAAACTCTTGCCGCTCCACAGCTTGCTTTCTGGCTTTCTGTTTGACGGGCCTCGCGTGGGGACAAACGGCAAGGTGGTGCTCAATTACTTTCCTGGGAACACCGGGGATGTCGGACGGTTGCCATGCAAATACGTCGACATTCGCCCGCAGGAAAGCAACGAGCGCGTTTTCCTATTTGTTGTCAAGTGTGGCACTGATGGTGAAGGAACCACCAGTGTCGTCCTCCTTGGCGGGCACCTTCTTTGTCGCCGGCGGAGCGGCTTTGTTCTTCTTGCACTTGCCGGTGGAGCTCTCTGGTGCGTCCTCGACGGCAGCGCAGCACTCCGAAGAGGTGCGCTTGCCGGAGTGGGTACAGGAGCTCTTGCCGGACTTCCTCTTGTTCTCCCCCCCCGAGAGCTTCAGCGGCAAGTGCCTTGGCGGCAGTTGCGGCAGCTGCTTCCCGGTAGATCTTGTCGGCGCAAATAAGCGTATCCTTCTTGTCGTAGGGAACTGTGATAACACCTACTGGACCTGGCATCTTCAACACGTTGTAGGCATAATGAGAGGCTGCCATGAACTTGGCGAGCGCTGGACGGCCAAGTATCCCATTATAAGGCAATGGAATATCGGCAACATCAAAGGTGACCTTCTCGGTCCGGTAGTTCAGCTCGCCGCCAAATGTCACTGGCAGCGTGATCTTCCCTTTCGGCTTGCTCCTTCCTGGATTGACTCCTTGGAAAGTACCAGTTTCCTCAAGCTCGCCGTCAGAGATTTGAAGTTTCCGGAGCACAGCGGGCGAAATCAGATTCAAGCCGGCCCCACCGTCAACTAACATCTTCGTGACCTTGAGGTTGCGGATCGTTGGTGAAACCAACATCGGCAAGCACCCGACCGCCGTTGTGCGGTCAGGGTGGTCCTCAATGTCAAAGACGATAGGCGTGTCGGACCACTTCAGAAGCTTTCTGGCGTCAACAGATGGTTCCGCCGCATTGATCTCTCGCGCCCACTGTTTAAGTTGGCGGTGAGAAGAATGCAACGAAGCACCACTGTCAACACACAAGACTTCTGCGGCTTTCTGAAATTCGTGCTCACTGGATTCTTCATCATCTAGATCATCATCATCATCATCTTTGTCGCGGCCACGAGGAGGCCTGTCTCTCTGCTGCTGCTTGGCCTTGCCGCGACGCCCTCCTCGGGCAGTGCGCTTCTTGCCGGACCCGCCAGCACCTTCTGGGGCCTTCTCCTTGTCGCGCCACTCATACTCAGCTTTCTACTGTTCGACAAGCTGCTCGACTCGTCGACAGTTCTGGAGATCGTGTCCCTTGGTGCGGTGGATCTTGCAATATTGCTTGTCGGAGCCGTCCTGCTTGTCGGCAGCCGCCAAGGCCTGACAGTTGGCGCACGCGGCAATCTCCTTGCCGGAGCCCTCGACTTTGGCCTTGTCGGCGCTGCCGTTGCCGCTGGACTGCTCGACGGCAAGCACAGCTTTGCCCTTTTTCTTCCTATTGTTCCGCCGCCGGCCCTTCTTTGCCGGGGCAGTACCTTCGCTGTCAGAGCTCCCCCCTGCGCCAACACCTTCATCGGGAAGTTTCCTTCCCTCTTCAGCGCGCGCACACTTGTCGGCGAGAGCATATAGCTGGCCAATGTCTCTGACCTTGGTCATCGCCATTTCCTCCCGCATCATGCGGTTACGCACGTTCTGATGGAAAGCGCTAATAACCGCAGCGGGGTGAACATCTGGGATGTTGTACTGTACGCGGCTGAACCTTTGAATGTATTTGCGCAGGGGCTCTCCTTCCTTCTGGGGGATGAGATGAAGATCACTCTCCTGGCCATGAGGTTGATGACCGCCAGTAAAGGCACCAACAAACTGATGGCACAGGTCCGCCCATGAAGAAATGGAGTTCTCCGGCAAGTGCATGAGCCATGAGACGACGTTGCGCTTTAACACGAGCGGGAAGTAGTTAGCAAGAATCTTGTCGTCTCGTCCCCCGGCAGCTTGCACCGCAATGGTGTAAATGCTGAGGAACTCCGACGGGTGTGTCTTGCCATCATACTTCTCCGGGACGTCAGGCTTGAAAGCCTTGCGATTGGGCCACTGGACCTGCCGCAGCTCACGGGTGAACGCTGGACAACTTACCGCGTACGGCAAGTCGCCAGGATCCCCTGGCGCATGCATGTCAACAGCGGGCCCTGCGCGTCTGTCGGACTGACGATGCGCTTCTCTCCTTCGCTCGATAGTGGTACGAGCGTCTTCTCCTCTGCGTTCCTGAAGAACGAGGCGCTGGTCACGACGAGCTCGCGGGTCAGACGACGCCGTGGAATCATCGCCACGGGCGTCGTTTCGACGTGTCGGCGACCGAGGCCGTCTGGGTGGGGAGTGTACGGTTGTTGCCCCCTCGCCGTTCTTGTTGGTGATAGCATTGTCACCAGTTCTCTTGTCGGCCGCGCGCACCGGGTCGGCATCAGCGAAGCTGAGAAGGCTCTGAATGGTTGCCCTCCACTCGTCAAGCTTATCTGCTGGTGGAGGGAAGTTCAGGAGCAGCTGCGCACGCGCCAACGCTTCTGCTGGTGAGGGAGGTATCGAGTGGCGTGAGGACTGTGGGATGCTCTTACTCCTAACAGTGTTAGAAGGAGCATCTCCACGCCCAGGCGACCGCACCTCGACCCCGCCAACGTGTTGTTGCGTATGGTGACCCCGTGCATCTCGAGATCGATGCGCAAGTTCATTATCCAGGGAGCGCCTGGCACCTGGTGCGTCAGGACGCTGCCTGTCACGGGCTTCTTGCGAAGGCCGCGGCGTCTGAACTGGCGCAGGCGTTCCAGAACGCGCAGCACTGTTTCTGGAGCTTGCAGGGCCAGTAGCAGCGAGCAGCGCTACGTTCCCAGACCCAGCAGCGCCAAGATTGGCGTTGCTGGCCCGGTTTTGGACAGGTGGAGGTAATAGGAGCTCTCGCTCTCCAGTCCCCCCAGCAGCCGCAATCACGTCGGCACCCTCCTGCATGGGAGCAGGCGGGTTGGACGTAGACGCACCGATGGCTGAAGTCTTCTTTTTTGGAGCCATAAGACGGAGGATGGCCCAAAAACTAACGCGCAAATCGCTAGATTAGGTTCACACAACCTCCTTCCCCCTATCTGGCGCGCCAAAGATGTCGGGGACGAATCCGCGATCACCTATGGGACCCAGGGAAGGACCCCTTTACGTTCGGCAGGGAGAGACGGTCGCACGAAGAGCAAATCTAGCGAAGAACACGACAGTGCACGAGAGAGATTTACCCAGGTTCGGGCCGCACGGATGCGTAAAACCCTACTCCTGCTTTTTGGTTTATTATCTGTATGATTGTTCTAGCTCCAGGAGCGCTACAGTACCGAGTAGCTGCGTACAATACTGGAGTTCTCCATCTCCCAGTTCCTCCTTTTTCCCCCCTCCATGTTGCCTATGGGCCTCCTTTTATACGCACAAAGGGGTCACCAACAGGTGGCAAACAGTAAAGGTAGAGGTGGAAAGTTGCTACAGTAAGGCCACTATTACCAGGATGACATGTCCTACCTACCACTGACGGCAGGGGACAAGGGCATTAAATGCCCATGCCTTTGCTGTCCACATACATGTACCCGGACGTCTTGGACGTGGGAAAAGCCTATCCCACCTGCTCCTGCACCGCTAGCTACAGTGCACCGCCGTCTACCCAGTGCCCTGCCACGCACGCTTGGAAGGACCCAGAGCGCCACGCTGGCAGAGGCACCGGAGCAGCACAGTAGCACAGTGGTACAGTAACGCTTGCCGCGGCAAGACCTTGCCGCACCAGACAGCTTGCCGCAACCCATAGTTTGCCGCGCAAGGTAACTTGCCGGGGCAAGTACCTTGCCGCAGCCGCTATCTTGCCGCAGCCAATACCTTGCTGCAGCCAATGACTTGCCGGGGCAAGTACCTTGCCGCGGCAAGTACTCTGCTACAGCAATGCCCAGGCTGGGCTTCAGCTGTCCCTCCCGGCAAGCTCCTCTTGCCGGGGCCTTAACTCTTGCTTTGTATACTTTGTTCTTGAATGGCTTAATAATCTTGAGCTTCTCTCTGGCTGTCCTCCCGCAAGCCTGGCCGCGGGATGCTACTACTGCCCGTGCACAAGTACGGGGTACTAGGGTACCCCTATTCTAGTACACCGACAGGTGGGCCACTTAACCTGTGACATTGCCTGCGTCAGGCCATCGCTGTCGACGACCTCGATGTCGTAGCCGGCGTCCGTGACATACTCGCATACTCTAGCCCGCTGATTTAGAGTCTGCGACCAGTAATGGTCGTCAGCTTCCTCGACGGCCACCTCGGCGACGTCGGGCGAACAGGCCGTGATACACCTCTTTTGGGCCAGTCGCTCCTCGAGCTCCACGGGAAGCGTAGTCGGGCTTAGGCTGCGACGCTCTGGAGTGGGGGATGGGGATTTATGGGAAAGGGGGTGTTTGGCAGGCGTCATCTAAGAAACTCAGGGCGGCCTAGGTATGGAGATCGGTGGGTAAGCTGCACGGGTAAACCAGCAGATGTTGACAATGGAGGTCTTGCGGCGGCGGCGGTGACCTTGCTAGGGTTTCGAGCGAGGGAGGGGTTGTGGTGGGTGTGTGTGTGTGCGCGCGCGCGCGCGCCGAAGGAGTTTTTGGGGTGTGTGTGTGTGGAGGGGGGTGTTTGAGGAAATGACGCGGCTACTGAAAATTTTACTACGCGGGAGTAAAATGCCGGGGCTATTGAAAATTTGGATGATGCATCGCACACAGTCCAGGAATAACAACAGTGTGTTATGAAACAGAAAAACCCTCGGGCCGGGCAGATATATTCAAGGGATGCAGGCGGGAGCGGGAACAACAAACATCACACATGGTCGAAACATAATAACCGTGCGTTATCAAACAGAAAAACCCTGCAGGCGGATAGATATTTTTGAGGGGAAGCCTCGTGGAGCCCAATGTACTGTGCTGATGTGCGTGACAGGGGCACCGGCGTGGCACACGGTCAGTGTGAGTGAACCGTGTCTGTTGCGTCATCCGACTTGTCTAATGTTCATAAATTTGGAGAAAATGACGCGGGAAAGGGTCAGAACACGAACACACTTGCATGTGGACAAAATATATGTATGAAAAGGGTGGTTTGATGTTCAAATACCAAATGCACAACTTTGATGCGGCACCTATCTCACAAAGCGCACGGTATTGCTTGTCCCCCCCCCCCCTCGTGTCGGCACGAGGGGAATCCTAAGCTATGAACACATGCCCACCCCCACGGAGGTTCACCTAGCAAAGTGCGAAGTAGCAGCCCCCCCCCCCCATCAAACACACACACACACACACACACTTTCAATCGGCTGGAGAGGGCATCTCACCAAGATGTATCGTAAAACTGACCAAGAAGAATCCACCTTGGTCGTACAACCTCTCTCTTGTTGTTGGTCAAAGTGATGGACGTCCATGCAACCCTCGAGATGGGCTAGCTCGCCAATAATCACGCAAGTAGCTAGTCCCCGAAGACAACCACTGCCTGCATGTGGCCCAAACATATTATGGAGTGTTGATGTTTGAATACACAATGGAACAACTTTGTTGGGACACCGTGATTTGGAACCAGAAATCCCCACACGGAGCAAGGGTTAGTTGACGAAGCATTGTATATATTTATGTCACACCACACTTCGAGCCGATGATGGGGATTCATGCATGCATGCATAGTATGCGCTCAAACTTAGGTCTAAATCTCACCATGACCTACTACGATAACACGAACCAAAGGAAGAATCCACCATGGTAACCTATTTCGTTGTCGGTCAAAGTGATCATGGATGTCCACGTGGGCGCATGAATATATAGGCTTTTTGCCGGTAACCACGCGAGGGAGTGTATCGTTCGAAGACAACCACTACATGAATATGTATGTATGAAGGTGATGCGTGCATACATGTTTGAATACCATGCACAACATTGATGTGGCGCGTGCGTCGAAAATCGTACAGTCCCCACACAGAGCGAGATTGGTTCATGACGTGTCATGGTACTACCCACTTCGACTCGATGGGAGGGTTCATGCGTACACATGCATGTGTGCTCAAACGATCATGTCATCCCAGAGCATGACCTATATACCGTAATACAAACCAAAAAATAATCCCCTCCTAAGACAAATTAACCTCTCTCGTTGTCGAGCAAAGTAGTGATGGACTAAGCGGGCCCATTGATGGAAATCATTGATATAGCTGATAATCGCGTGAGTGGGTGCCAGAGGACAACAACCATCACTTTGCATGTGGGCCAGACATATCTGTGGAGAGGTGTGTGTGGTTGTGATGTTTGAATGCCCAAAATGCACAACTTTGATGTGGCACATGCCTCGAAAACCATAAAGTCACCACACAGAGCGAGGTTCATGAAGCGTACTACATATGCTGGTCCCCTTCCCCCTCTTCGACGCATACTATATGCTCCTACTGTAATACAAACAAAAAAGAATCCTCCTTGATGGTGAAATTAATTAACACCTCCCGATGTAGGTCAAAGTGATGCATGCATGGACGATGACCTCGCAGGCCCATAGATGGAAGCGTGACACGTGAGTGTCCTATGATAACCACCGCCTGCATGCATGTGGCCCAAAGAGGTGTTGTGTGATGTTTGAATAGCCAATGCATAACTTTGATGTGGCACGTGCCTCGGAAACCGAAAAGTCCCGACACTGAGTGAGGTGTGTTTACGGACGCGTATGTAGTATATATGCCAGTCCCCTCCCACCTCTTCGACGTGTACTATATACTCCCACCATAACACAAACAAAAAATAATCAACCTTGCTGGTCAAATTAACCTCTCCGCCGGCTGTTGGTCGAAGTGATGGACGATGACCTCGCAGGCCCACAGAAAGCGTCACACGCGAGTGAGTGTTGTGTAGGACAACCACCGACTGCATGTAGTGGCCAAAACATGTATGTATGAAAGGGTTTTGTGATGTTTTAAATAATGAATTCACGACTTTGATGTGGCACCTGCCTCACAAAACGGCCAACCCGCACGGTGGCCCACGACTTGTAGTGTACTGCCAGCCCCCCCCCCCACCCCAGACGCACACACACACACCGCGCATCCACCACAACTACGATGCATGTTAAATTTTCCCACGGTGAACATATGTTACCAAAGAAGGGACGTTTTAATTTTGAAAAAAAACCATAGATCATTAAGACATTTTAGTACATTGATTGATTTTCTTGAGGTATAATGTGCAAAAATCAAATTTGAGCTACATGCACACGTGACAGTGCACCTAAATGGATTGGAAAAACACATGTGTCTCACAGGGTGCATGTTTACTCCCCGTGCAAGAAATTTCAAACATTGAGAATCTTGATTTTTAAAATCTAGTACATCCAAAACTTATTTGAAATTCATGAAACCTATAGTGTTGTCATATGGACACCAATACACAGTGGTATTGTACCTTTTTGTCAAATTTGAGACAAGTTTTGATGTATTCTTTATCGTCTTACAAACGGGAGATTATTAATAATTGGGAACCAATATCGCAAACAGATTATTTATTCGAACTGTGGGAGTTAGACCAACAATGGGTACGTTCCATGCTTCGATTAAGCAATAAAGCGGCAGCATTAACCATCAAAAAAGAAAAACAATATACGTGCCGCCACGCGACCCGTGTGCCGTGCGAGCAGGCGTGAGTTGACGGGACGCATGCGAGCAGTCCACCGCGTAGGCAGACCGGGAGGCGTGCGTGCAGGTGTGTGAATTGACGGGAGGCGTGCTCGCTGCGCAGTGTCATCGGGAGGCGTGCAAGCAGCTGTGTGAAATGACGGTAGGCATGCCAGTAGTCCGGTGCGCAGGCTCGCCGGGAGGCGAGCCAGCGGTTTGACCGCCGCCCGCCTGTCTCCCACTACTCCATATTAATGGCGCGCCCGAGCGGCCGCACCCCCCATCCTCGCCACACACACAATCCTCTCTCTCTCCGCCTGCATCCTCGACGCCGCTCTCAGACCTCAAAGTCGTCTGTGTATGAGGATGCCGTCAAAGCGCCCCATCGGAGGGATTGGCTACTCCGGGGCTGCTGAAGCACCAGAGCACGGCGTGAAGATGGAGAAAGAGGTTGCCGTCGCTGACGATGAGGTATCACTGCACCTTGATGTTGTCGACGGCGTCGTGCTTCCACAGCCGGAGCCGGAGGTCCAGAACGACTCCGGCGATGACTCCGACGACTGTTTAGTCATCTATACCCATTTATGTGTCAAATACATCCTAGGGTTTCTCTGGTTACTCCTGCCTCCCCCTTTTTGGAATAGAAATCCTATGAGTATATTCTCTCAATCCATGAATTCCGAGTAAGTTTCGTTAGATCCGTGTAGTGTATTGATTGTTTGAATGGTACAGATGATAAGTGACTAGTTGTTTCATCTGTGCAAATGATTTCTGCTAATAATCCGGCTAGGGTTAGTGTTCGTGCTAATAATTCCTAGCCAGGTCTTGACAATTGATTTTGATTGACCTACATATATGTTTTTGCCATTTTTTTTCAAGATTGGTCTGTACATAGACGATTGTGCTTAAAAATCGAACCATAATCTCTGGATATATCTAAAAAATAGCCATAAATTCCTAATCCTACTTTACGACATGTAAACATTGATTTGATGCCAAATTTTGGCAACTGCCAAATGTTCGCTAGAGATTAGTTTGTATTCCAAATTTGACGCCATATTTTTTACTATATGTATAGGTGCCATCTGACGATGTCGACAGCGAGGATGAAGATGGCCAGAGGAGGTACAAGAGGCAAATCCTCTGGGAGCTTTATGCGGGAATGCATAACAAGCGTATTAGGACCTGGAACGAGGGCTATCGATGCCCATTTTGCAACCACAATCTTCATGACGCGTATCAAAGTGTTCTAGCGCATGCAAGAGGACGAGCCGTTGGCTCCTTCAGGCAGAAGTATTCTCGCAGGGTGGCACATGCCACGTACACCGAGTACCTAGAGAAACTTCACAATCATGCCGGCAGATGAGATGAGACGTGGGATTGAACTATGTATGGCTATGTAGTGTCTTAATTATCAATGTGCTTGAGTATGCTTAATGACGGTTGAACTATATATGGTTGAACTATTCTTGTGTATGACTTATTATCTATGCCCAAGTATGTTTAATCTATGTTTACTTATGTCTAAATGTTGGATATGGATGCACTCAGTTCGGTTGATGGAATATTATGCATATTAGGGTGAATGTTTAGCGTGGGTAAAACTTTCAGATTCAACCGACGAAGGAAAAGTGAAACCACCCTAAAACATGGTTATTTTCCCAAATTGAAACAGTGTGCAATGACTTCCATTTTCCCAGTTACGTCAATCACACACGGTTGGCTCTAGCAAACCGTTGCCTCCCAAACTCTTTGTGGGACGGAAAACCCTCACCACACAATTAAAAAAGAAAAAAAAGAAAACCCTCACCACCCAATTCAAAAAGGAAAAAAAAGAAAACCCTCATTATCCCCACGTCACAAAAACCCTCACCCCGCCCGCCACCCCCTTCGGTCCCCATTCACAGCTGCACAAACTCCTCCGCGACTCTGCATGGCGCCGCCTATCACCGCGGCAACCACTTAGCTCGATGCCTGATCGGTTGAAAGTATAGTGGGGTTTTTACGCCCAAAACTATGAGTGTCGTGTTCTCCACAGGGACTAGGCGATCAGCGGCTACGCTCGGCTAAAGCTAGGTAACATGATTTTGGGTGATGATTACATGAAAGTAATCCTAAAACTAAGAAGGGTCAACAACAAAGCAAATGGCAAACAGAATAGAGAATACTAGTTGTCTTTTTGGTATTTTTGTTTTACTAGAGACGCTAAAACACTAACATAGAGGAAAGCAACAGGACATGAACACATATAACTAGCAAGCAATATGAAGAGAGGAAGTGACATAATTATATAGAAAATATATGTTTCATATCACCAACTTATATATCACAGGTACATAGGTAATAAAGACTAGATATATAAATGGGTTCAAACATCCAAAGTAGTACAAAGGGGACACACGTATACCAGCAGAATGCTAATTACTAGAATAAAGCTATATGACAGACCAATTATTACTAAAAGTGACAATACTACAACTAGTCAGTCAACACAAAATGACATTATAGAACAGTGGCCATTAACATCTATCAATGACAAGAGAAGTAAAAGGATATGAACGTAACATACACATATATATGTATACATATCACAAGAACAATAAACTGGACACTGATCATTAGCTAGTTCTCATACATTCTAAATGAGAGTCACAATGTAACAATACAACTCTCACTGTCAACAAAATAGGTAAGAACAGCACATGTCCGACTGAACAAATATCATCATCACACAATAATATTTCACAAGAATTACACACACACACACACACAGAGGGGGGGAGGGGGGGTAGCAGCAGGAGCTTGGAGAGAGAGACAGCAGGAGGCGCTAGGAGAGTGGAGAGGATGAACAACAGCAGGGGGTTGCAAGGAGAAGGAGCAGCAGGAGGTCGAGGAGAAGAAGGAAGATGCAATAGCAGGTTCAGAGAGGGAGCAGCAGGAGGGGCATGGGAGAAGGAGGAGCCGCAACAGGAGGTGAAGATTCAGAGAAGAAAAAGCAGCAGGGGCATGGTGAAAAGGGAAACAACAGGGGGTGGTGAGAGAAGAGAGGCAGCAGGGAGGAGAGAGTCGCGCGGGCAGCCAGACACCACCGCGCCCGTGTCTGAAGGGGCGCGCGAGGTGGGCGCTGGTGGCGGCGCTGGTGGAGGCGTGTGGATGATGGATGGTGGTGCTGGTGGTGCGTGGTGGAGTGGTGGAGGTACTAGGCGGCGCAGGGAGATGATGGAGGTACTGGTTGGCGCACCGCCACACTGGCCTGGCCGCAGCGGCGGCCGGAGGTGGAGAAGAAGGGATGAGGGAGAGGAGGAGAGATGCCAGGCCCAAAATGCAATGGAGATGCGGCTAGGGATTTTGATCCCCTCCCAGATCTGCCATTTTTTTACTTTGGCCCTCCTCCTGTCTTCTTACTTCCCAAGTAGATCCCCTCTCTTCTATAGTTTGCCCCTGGTGCCATATTCTTCTATCAACTCAACTCCCTTCGTCTTTCATTTGGCCCCCGGTTGCTTCTTTCCTTCACGCTCGGGACTCTCCATCTAATACAGCAACCGCGATCACTTGACGCTCTCCATTATAAAAGGATTTTTGGGCCTTTTCGCGCTTTTCTGCAAAATAAATCATTGAGTAGTAAATGACCCCTTTATATGAATATCATTCATAAGTTCAATAATTCAAAGCAAGAAATGAATGAATATATCACAATAGATGTTATATTTGAGTGCCAAATTATATATGTGAAATGTACTTATCAAGTTCCCCCACACTTAAATCTTTGCTTGTCCTCAAGCAAAGGAATATGAAAAAGGCAAGATAGTGAACAGTAAACTAACTAATGGATGCACTAGTAAATCAGATCTCCAAACAATGCTTACTTTGAACTTGGCTAGTGAAAATTAATGGTTAGGAATTCTACAAAGCAATAGGATACTAGTAGACTCAATCATTTTAAATTTTCACTATGATAAAAGAAGATCAACAAGTTCAAACGATGACTGTGCCAAATGGTTCTTAAAGAGAGCATGATCCCGAGAATAAAAGGAAGTTGTGAACCACTTATTGAATTTGAAACAAACACACATATTATTTTATTAGTCTCACCATAGGAACATACCACCGGTCCAGGGAACATGGTATACACCCGGCTAACCTAATTATATAGTTTTTTTGTTTGTCTCCCCAAAGGAACATACCACCGATCCAGAGAACATGGTATACACCTAGTTCGACAAATATTGCATTTTTATTTATTTATTACTGTCCAAGCTACCAAATTTCACATGCCACCGATCCAGGGAACATGACATGCTACTGTAGGTAGACTAGACTTATATTCATTATTACATATTGAACAAAGGAATTACAATGGCATGAAACATAAGGAAGGAAACAAGAATCATCACTCATCCATGTCTGGTTCACATGCTACCGATCCAGAGAACATAGGATGCTAATCCATAGTGGTTAAGTGATTGCTCTGAATGAGAACAAACTTGGCACAAATTCAGCATCTAACACTTGATGATCTAGGTGTATCAAGGTAAATGCAAAAATGACGAAGTTTTCTAGTGTACTAGGGATTTGAGCACTCAAAACTAATAGCTTTCACTACTTTCAGCAAAGCAAGCATTGTGTGGATCTCTAGTTTACAAGGCATTCACAAATCAGTTCACATATTCACATCAAGCACCATATGTCAAAGGTAAAATTCAGTGGGACAACGTTTAATAAATGGCTCAAGCAACCCAAATGGAAATTGATTTTAGCATGTATCAATGGATGATATATTCGGAATGGGTTATGAAACATCTCACCGAGCTTTGATGAAGCACTCGCTCAATCATCTCACATCTTCTTGCATTGTGACTCCTCTCCTTTTGCTTCCTCGTACACGCTCCTGCTTCTCTCATCCTCATGTGTGCTCCTTGCTTCTCTTCGTCACCATGCCCTAAATCCACCGGGGTCCCAAGGAATGTCACCTCGAACGTGGTCAGCATGTAGTGAACGGTGCAGTAGCAAAAACCTAAAATAGGACTCACACAAACAACGACTACAAGTGATAGGGTAGATGCCCTCTAAGTCGTCAATCGAATATCCAATTACATAAGCATAGCTATAAAAGCACATGTTTAGGATGGTAGGAATCAACAAGCTCAATACTAGCATTAAGATGATATTTATCATTAAGCATAGGTTTGGCATGAGGAAAATAAGTGTGATCATCATTAATATGGGTAATGCCACCAACAGTCTATGTATCATCATATCCAACCAAATACTTTTTCAAATCTACCTTAAGTGATGGCATCATGTAATGCAAGGTAGAAGCAAACAAATCATATGGACGCATGTCATCGAGAGGATTGGATAAACCTGCTACATCACGCTCCCATATGACGATGGGCAAATGTATCTCTAATTCTTCATTTTCAACTACAACAACTTCTTTTACTTGTTCAAGGGTAGTAGATCTTTTGTCTTCATCTTGATCACTTGGGAATTCCAGCTCTGGATCATCTTGTTCCTTGTCTTCGAGTATTTCTTCTTCAATTTGAGGTCTTTCTTCCTCTGGGCTCTTGCTATCTTGCTCAGCTGGATGAGACGGTGTTGGAACCTCACATGTATCAAAGGGAATCCCAGAACCACTCAGCTCGAGTAGTGATGAGATAGTACTTCCAACATTCATATTCTTCTCAATCTTCCTTACTTCTTCCACTAGCTCATTCCCACTCTTGATCTTCTTCATTTCCTCTAGTATAACCTTCCTAATTGGATCATCTTCGGCACTCCAAGTGAACTCGAGACTAAGAAGTGTGAGCTTGTCTATATCATCAAACTCATCTTGTGTGGGCACTTGCACATGAGATTGCTCTAATGACTCATTAGCAGCTGGAGTTGTTGACTGACCAAATGGAGGACCATTTAACTACATTGGACACATCTCTAGGTGTTGAGGTACATGAATAGGAGCTGAATGAAATTGTTGTGGTGCATAGTTGTGGCTCTCCTCATTGTACCTAAATCCCTGCATTGGATAACTAGAGGTAAACGATGAGATCTCAGGGTTGTTGCTCCTATATGACATATTCGGGTTTTCAGGCCATCCATGTGAGTAATTGTTTTTGTATGAGCTATGCTCTTGAGCGAAGCTCATGCCAAAACAATCTGGAGGGTGAGAGTAACCACGCTGACATTCAGCAGGTGAATGGCCCTGAAATCCACAAATATGCCATGTAGGAGCAACATAAGGATGGCCTATAGGATAAGTATCATGACAGCTAGGCCCATCCTCGAAAACTACTCCTCGCTGTCGAGCTAATTCACCTAATTGATGGGAAATCTTACATATCAGGTCTTGAACACTTTCAGTGCTATTGCTCTCAAAAGCATGATGGTCAGAGTAGAATGCCATTTCCAAGTAGACAATCCAACCTACAAAACAAACAAGAAAAGAAAGAGAAAATAACTAGAACAGTGGTTAGGCGTTAGATATATATCACATATATGGCACTAAATAGAAAAGGAAGCAAAACCTAGTCTATAGCCAAAAACAATCGCACGACGCTAGTCCCTGACAACAACGCCAAAATGATCGGTTGAAAGTATAGTGGGGTTTTTACGCCCAAAACTACGAGTGTCGTGTTCTCCACAGGGACTAGGCGATCAGCGGCTACACTCGGCTAAAGCTATGTAACATGATTTTGGGTGATGATTACATGAAAGTAATCCTAAAACTAAGAAGGGTCAACAACAAAGCAAATGGCAAATAGAATAGAGAATACTAGTTGTCTTTTTGGTATTTTTGTTTTACTAGAGACGCTTAAACACTAACATAGAGGAAAGCAACAGGACATGAACACATATAACTAGCAAGAAATATGATGAGAGGAAGTGACTGAATTATACAGAAAATATATGTTTCATATCACCAACTTATATATCACAGGTACATAGGTAATAAATACTAGATATATAAATGGGTTCAAACATCCAAAGCAGTACAAAGGGGGACACACGTATACCAGCAGAATGCTAATTACTAGAATAAAGCTATACGACATACCAATTATTACTAAAAGTGACAATACTACAACTAGTTAGTAAACACAAAATGACATTATAGAACAGTGTCCATTAACATCCATCAATGACAAGAGAAGTAAAAGGATATGAACGTAACATACACATATGTATACATATCACAAGAACAATAAACTGGACACTGACCATTGGCAAGTACAGAATATATATGACATATGTAGCTAGTTATCATACATTCTAAATGAGAGTCACAATGTAATAGTACAACTCTCATTGTCAACAAAATAGGTAAGAAAAGCACATGTCTTTGACTGAACAAATATCATCATCACACAATAATATTTCACAAGAATTACACACACACACACACAGAGGGGGGTAGCAGCAGGAGCTTGGAGAGAGAGACAGTAGGGGGCGCTAGGAGAGTGGAGAGGATGAACAACAGCAGGGGGTTGCAAGGAGAAGGAGCAGCAGGAAGTCGAGGAGAAGAAGGAAGATGCAGCAGCAGGTTCAGAGAGGGAGCAGCAGGAGGGGCGTGGGAGAAGGAGGAGCCGCAGCAGGAGGTGAAGATTCAGAGAAGAAAAAGCAGCAGGGGCATGGTGAAAAGGGAAACAGCAGGGGGCGGTGAGAGAAGAGAGGCAGCAGGGAGGAGAGAGTCGCGTGGGCAGCTGATGTCTACTACGCAACCTTCTTCTTGTAGACTCGTGTTGGGCCTCCAAGTGCAGAGTTTTGTAGGACAGTAGCAAATTTCCCTCAAGTGGATGGCCTAAGGTTTATCAATCCGTGGGAGGTGTAGGATGAAGATGGTCTCTCTCAAACAACCCTCCAACCAAATAACAAAGAGTCTCTTGTGTCCCCAACACACCCAATACAATGGTAAATTGTATAGGTGCACTAGTTCGGCGAAGAGATGGTGATACAAGTGTAATATGGATGGTAGATATAGGTTTTTGTAATCTGAAAATATAAAAACAGCAAGGTAGCAAGTAACAAAAGTGAGCAAAAATGGTATTGCAATGCTTGGAAACAAGGCCTAGGGTTCATACTTTCACTAGTGCAAGTTCTCTCAACAATGATAACATAACTGGATCATATAACAATCCCTCAATGTGCAATAAAGAGTCACTCCAAAGTCACCAATTGCGGAGAATAAACGAAGAGATTATTGTAGGGTACGAAACCACCTTAAAGTTATTTTTTCTGATCAATCTATTGGGCTATTCCTATAAGTGTCACAAACAGCCCTAGAGTTCGTACTAAAATAACACCTTAAGACACACATCAACCAAAACCCTAATGTCACATAGATACTCCAATGTCAGCACAAGTATCTGCGGGTTTGATTATACGATATGCATCACACAATCTTAGATTCATCTATTCAAACCAACACAAAGAACTTCAAAGAGTGCCCCAAAGTTTCTACCGGAGAGTCAAGACGAAAACGTGTGCCAACTCCTATGCTAAAGTTCGCAAGGTCATAGAACCCGCAAGTTGATCGCCAAAACATACATCAAGTGGATCACATGAATATCCCATTGTCACCACAGATAAACACATGCAAGACATACATCAAGTGTTCTCAAATCCTTAAAGACTCAATCCGATAAGATCACTTCAAAGGGAAAACTCAATCCATTACAAGAAGGTAGAGGGGAGAAACATCATAAGATCCAACTATAATAGCAAAGCTCGCGGTACATCAAGATCGTGCCAAATCAAGAACACGAGAGAGAGAGATCAAACACATAGCTACTAGTACATACCCTCAGCCCCGAGGGTGAACTACTCCCTCCTCGTCATGGAGACCGCCGGGATGATGAAGATGGCCACCGGTGATGGATTCCCCCTCCGGCAGGGTGCCGGAACGAGGTCCCGAGAGGTTTTTCATGGCTACAGAGGCTTGCGGCGGCGGAACTCCCGATCTAGGTTTATTTCTGGGGGTTTCTGTATTTATAGGAATTTTTGGCGTCGAGAACAAGTCAGGGGGGTCCACGAGGAGCCCACAAGACCGGAGGGCGCCCCCAGGGGGTAGGGCGCGCCCTCCACCCTTGTGGAGGCCTCATGGCTCTTCTGGCCCAACTCTTTTGCTTCGGGGGCTTCTTCTGGTCCATAAAAAATCACCGTAAATTTTCAGCTCATTTGGACTCTGTTTGATATTCCTTTTCCGCGAAACTCAAAAACAAGGGAAAAAAACTGGCACTGGGCTCTAGGTTAATAGGTTAGTCCCAAAAATCATATAAATGCATATAAAACATCCAAGATGGATAATATAATAGCATGGAACAATCAAAAATTATAGATACGTTGGAGACGTATCAGCAGCCAGACACCACCGTGCCCGTGTCTGAAGGGGCGCGCGAGGTGGGCGCTGGTGGCGGCGCTGGTGGAGGCGTGTGGATGATGGATGGTGGTGCTGGTGGTGCGTGGTGGAGTGGTGGAGGTACTAGGAGGCGCAGGGAGATGATGGAGGTACTGGTTGGCGCACCGCCACGTTGGCCTGACTGCAGCGGCGGCCGGAGGTGGAGAAGAAGGGATGAGGGAGAGGAGGAGAGATGCCAGGCCCAAAATGCAATGGAGATGCGGCTAGGGATTTTGATCCCCTCCCAGATCTGCCATTTTTTTACTTTGGCCCTCCTCCTGTCTTCTTACTTCCCAAGTAGGTCCCCTCTCTTCTATAGTTTGCCCCTGGTGCCATATTCTTCTATCAACTCAACTCCCTTCGTCTTTCATTTGGCCCCCGGTTGCTTCTTTCCTTCATGCTCGAGTCTCTCCATCTAATACAGCAACCGCGATCACTTGACGCTCTCCATCATAAAAGGATTTTTGGGCCTTTTCGCCCTTTTCTGCAAAATAAATCATTGAGTAGTAAATGACCCCTTTATATGAATATCATTCATAAGTTAGATAATTCAAAGCAAGAAATGAATGAATATATCACAATAGATGTTATATTTGAGTGCCAAATTATATATGTGAAATGTACTTATCAACGCCTGTCGCCGCCACCAGCCTGCCGGCAAACCCCACCGCATTTTGCCACTTTCGCTTGCCGCCGCCTATCGCCATCGACTTTCTCGACGCTGCTCGCCGTCGACCCGGCTCCGCCCGATTGGGGAATCCTCCGTATTGAGGGTTTTTTCTCATGGACAACAAGGTAACTAATTTAATGAGATATTCTCTCATCTCTTATCCCAGTTCATCTACCTCCTTTAATCACCCGGCCGAAATCGCCATGAATTCATTTTTATTCGAGCTGATTTGAGGGTTTTCTTTCGTTCATAGAGTGTACAGTGAGCAGACACATCAGGACTTTGCGGCCTCGGCCAGACATCCATGGAGTTCCATCTCACCGTACCAGATGACTTGAGGATGGGCACGGTATGTTCAATCTCACCCTAAATCGGTTGGCATGGCCTACTTTCCTGAACATATACTATATATTGCTACATTTGGATAAAAGGTGCCACATGCAGCATATACGTCAAAGGGGATTTTTTTTCCTCTTCTTTCTATATTAGGCAAATTAATGATGTATTGTTCTTTCGATTACTCTCATGTTTCCATGACATTATGGTTACCCTATATGTTTAATTATAGTTTTTTGTCCTTTGATTTCAACTGCTGTACAGTTCTTCCAATTTCGCCCATATTTCATGTTACCATATTCTTTAACAATCCTACCATTTTCTGCAGCACGTCCCTTGCTATGCAACAACATCTGTAGTACACAATCTTGCTCTTTACATAAATCAAGACTACAGGGATGCCATACTGAACAGAAACCATGGATTTACATTCGTTGCTTCTGTAAGACTTGATGAATGTGGTCACTCCTATTTTGCCACGGGCCTTTGGACAGAAATTTCTAAGTTTTATGTACTGAAATCTGGCACTAAAATTGCACTACACATAAAAGAGCCTAGTCATGAGATATATGCTAACTTCCCCGACGATATCATCCGTCCAAACTTTATTCGAAGTAAGTGTTCTTTTCAAGTATCTGCATGTTGACTTACCCAACAATATCAAAGGAATTGTGTAGTATTTAAGCAACCAATTGTTATTCCATTTTCTTACTCCATTCCTACCTACTAACGTCTAGTTATCAATACACTTTTCTTTTGCCCTGTTTTAACTAAATATTCCCTGTACTCCCACTTCTATCAGAAAGCGCCGCTGACAAGGAGACTCCGGAGGTGGAGAACGGGGCTGCCAACAAGCGGAGGCAGGTCGAGCAAGAACCGCAAGAGACTCCAGCAGGCCTAGACTTCATCAGCAGCCTCCCTGATGATATGTTGATAGTCATCATCTCTCTCCTCCCAATCAAATATGGGGCACGGACAACCGTCCTTTCCCGGTGGTGGCGCCCCCTATGGCACTCCACCCCTCTCGACCTCATCGACACACACGAGCTCTGCCATGGCTATCACAAAAGCTTGGATGCGTTCTCCCAGATCCTCGGTAGTCACCATGGCCCAACCAGAGGCCTTAGCATGGGCAAGTTCCGTTCCAATGGCAAGTACTGAGCCAAGCTTGATGAGTGATTCCGATCCCCCGCCCTAGATCAGCTCGAGGAGCTCACTTTTAATGATGGGCTATGCGCTCGCTGCCAACGTCCGCGCTCCGCCCCGCGCCCACGGTGCGCGTCGCCAAGTTCATGAACTACCATTCCCCCCTAATGACGCGCCTGCTCTTATTCTACCATGACTGAAGCACCTAGAGCTCGTCGCCGTCTGCCTCCCAAATGGTGACATGGAGCGCCTGCTCCACGGCTGTACTACACTTGAGTACCTTCGTCTTCAGGCGATCAATGGGTTGAGTAGCTTCCACATCACCTCCATGACTCTCTGGACTATTTATGTGTGTTGCTGGTGCTGCAACAAGACATCACAAAATGGGTACCATGGTATGGTCATTGAGGACACACCTTCACTTGAGAGATTACTTATAGTTGATCAAGAAGGTCCAACAAGAATCAATGTCATTTCTGCGCCAAAATTGATAATGGTGGGCTACTCGTCTGACAAATACTCCGAACTTGTTTTTGGATCCACACTCGTTCAGGTACAACAGTCGCCTTCTACCTCTCCTTCTTGAAATTAACATTATTTCTAATTTTGAAGATGTATGTTCGTCTATCATCCAGAAAATGATTCCGACAAGCTTGACCCTGAATATGCGCACAGTGAAGGTCTTGGCACTAGAACCTATCGGCCCCAACCTGGACCAAGTTGTCAATTTCCTGAGATGCTTTGCGTGCCTGGAGAAGCTATATATAGAGGTGATGTTCCTTTCCTGTTAAATGTTAACCATAAGGGAGTTCAATTTTTGACACCTTTTCCTAAGTTTACAATGACAATGTACTATGATTTCTGAAGGAATTTTGGAGGATTTCAGTACATACATGCTTTCCCCCCATATTGGTTGCTTGATCCATATGGTTACAATCCATAAGCATTTCTCCTTTGGATTCATCTGTACTAGTTTTCTTAGGGAACTTTTCATCCACTCCAACCTCTTGTGAAGAAGGCTATATTTTTCTACATTGTAATCAAATGCCCATGTTAATCATGTCGGATCGAAGATGGCACGTTAGTGCATTTTACAAATCCTGCAAACCAAATAGGCCTGTAGTAGTGTTCAAAACTGCATGTAGGCACTAACACGTTTTCTTCTTTTGCAGACAAGATTAGGCCCGGTGGTGGATAATGTGATACAATATAACAATCACATCGAATGCTTAGATCTGCATCTCTCAGAAATTACTTTGAACTCATACCGAGGTACCTTACCGGAGATTATATTCGCCAGGTTCTTTGTTGTCAGAGCAAGGGTGCTGAAGGTAATAAGGTTTACCCTAGATTTATTTCGCAAAAATGAATGGTTTGTTGATCAGTGCCGGCGGCTGCGTGATACGTCTCCAACGTATCTATAATTTTTTATTGTTCCATACTGTTATATTATCATTCTTGGATGTTTTACAATCATTTTATAGTTATTTTATATCATTTTTTGGTACTAACCTTTTGACATAATCCAAGTGCCAGTTGCTGTTTTTTGCATGTTTTTTACATCGCAGGAAATCAATATCAAACGGAGTCCAAACGTAGCGAAACTTTTTGTGGATTTTTTTTGGACCAGAAGACATCCAGTGGGCCGGAGAAGCGCCTGGGGGTGCTCCGAGGGGAGCACAACCCACCAGGGCACGCCTGGAGGCCCAAGCGCGCCCTGGTGGGTTGTGCCCACCTTGGGTGCCCCCCGAACCACCTCTTTGCTCTTTAAATACCCCAATATTCCAAAAACCCTAGGAGAGTCGACGAAAATCAATTCCAGCTGCCGCAGAGTCTAGAACCACCAGATCCAATCTAGACACCATCACGGAGGGGTTCACCACTTCCATTGGTGCCTCTCCGATGATGCGTGAGTAGTTCTTTTAGACCTATGGGTCCGTAGTTAGTAGCTAGATGGCTTTCTCTCTCTCGTTTGATTCTCAATACAATGGTCTCTTGGATATCCATATGATGTAACTCTTTTTGTGGTGTGTTTGTTGGGATCCGATGAACTTTGAGTTTATGATCAGATCTATCTTTTTATCCATGAAAGTTATTTGAGTCTTGTTTGATCTCTTATATGCATGATTGCTTATAGCCTCGTATTTCTTCTCTGATATTTGGGTTTTGTTTGGCCAACTTGATCTATTTATCTTGCAATGGGAAGAGGTGCTTTGTAGTGGGTTCGATCTTACGGTGCTTGATCCCAGTGACAGAAGGGGAACCGACACGTATGTATCGTTGCTACTAAGGATAAAACAATGGGGTCTATTTCTACATAAATAGATCTTGTCTACATCATGTCATCATTCTTATTGCATTAGTCAGTTTCTCCATGAACTTAATACACTAGATGCATGCTGGATAGCGGTCGATGTGTGGAGTAATAGTAGTAGATGCAGGCAGGAGTCGGTCTACTAATCTTGGACGTGATGCCTATATAATGATCATTGCCTGGATATCGCCATGATTATTTGAAGTTCTATCAATTGCCCAGCAGTAATTTGTTCACCCACCGTTTGCTATTTTTCTCGAGAGAAGCCACTAGTGAAACCTACGGCCCCCGGGTCTGTTTTCTAATATATTTGCTTTTAAGATCTCTTTTGCTATTCGCTCTTTCATTTATTTGCAACTTTTATTTTCAGATCTATTAAACCAAAAATACAAAAATACCTTGCTGCACTTTATTTTATTTGGCATTCGATCTATCAATATTTACTACTCTCTCATGTCCGTTTGCCAATTTTTGGCGCCGTTGCCCGAAAGGGATTGACAACCCCTTTTACACGTCGGGTTGAGAGTATTTGTTATTTGTGTGCAGGTGCTTTTTACGTAGTGTTGCTTGGTTCTCCTACTGGTTTAATAACCTTGGTTTCATCACTGAGGGAAATACCTACCGCCACTGTTCTGCATCATCCCTTCCTCTTTGGGGAAATACCAACGTAGCTTCAAGCCGCATCACTGCGGCAGAATGGAAAAGGATCCGAAAAAGCTGAATTTCATTTTGGAACTTTAGCTGATAGAGTAATTGGAAGTCATCGTGTCAACCCCATACATGACTTGTCAATGGCTGATACCTTTGCAGAAATGACGAGGTTTCGAAACCAGCCTTACTAGTGGTAATATTAGTTTGAACCTCTCTTATATCCATGTTCAGCTGATTAGCGCGGGCGTTTGCAGCTGAATGAGAGAAATTTCATTTCTAATATCAGTTTGAAATTTGTAATCTTCGAATTTGAGCCATATAACTCTAGAATTTGAACCTTCTAATATTTGGGGCTTTTGTGGTACAATCGTTGAAATGGCATTGTATGAGACTCGTATATTAGTAGTACTATTTTCACCTTAATATGCAATGGACTTAGATTTTATTAACCATTCTCGAATGTGTTTCCCTTGTCGATCTCATAGCACACGATCTGTATAGCTAACTCGGCTGCGATCTTCGACATTATTGCACAGAGTTGGTTTCTTCAACCGTGTGCCCTGTAGAGCGCATAATTAATTATCACACTCGAGTGTCCATCATCACCCTTCTGTGTAACTTTGACCTCATCACCCACGGGTAAACTTATGATCGAAGTCATTCCACACACTTCATTTTTACAAAGCTTTTTGCCAATAAACGCCCACGATTTGTCCCTCTTCTAGCCGACGCGTGGCCAAACTAGCCGGGCGGGAAGCTTGCGCAGTTGCATGAGATCAGGCTCGCCAACGATACATTTGGCACCTCTTCGAGCCCACGCGTGGTCAAATGAAACGCGTGCGGGGTGCTCAAGCATGCACTAGAATCCTCCGCTATGAACGCGGTGATAAGACATGATGATTATAGGCCGGCCGACCCCCATTTATTATAGCAGCCATTTAACCCTTGTGCCTCTTCAACCTTTCGATCATGCCCCAATATTGCAAGAAGCACACCCACCATGACAAATTCTTAGAGGGTATCCTGCGCGGCTCCCATGGCGCTCCGAGCGGCTGACGATGACGTGCAGTAGTTCACCATGCATGCCGTGGTGGACACCCACAGAAGGTTCACGGAGCTCTCGGTGGTGTACACCAACAACCCGGTCTGGGTGGAGCACTCCATCCACATCATGGAGTTGTTGCTTGTTGAGGAGAAGTACAAGGTGGTGGTGTTCGACCTCGAGTACACCCGCGCTCGTGCCGGGTCTCGTCCCAAGGTCGCTGTTGCCCAGATGTGCGTGCGCAATCACGTCCTCGTCTACCACTATTGCCTGGCCACAAGGCCTTGTGAGCGTTTCGTCGGGTTTGTCGACAGCCCCCACTACATGTTCGCTACGGTGGACATCACCAACGATGTAAAGGTGCTCAAGAATTCGGGCGTCGCCTGCCAGAATCTTGTCGACATCCAGGGCCAATACAAGATCTGGGGCAGCAAGGAGCATGAGAAGGACTCACTGGTTCACCTCGCCGAGGCCATCATCGACCCCTACTACAAAGACATGAAGGATTCGTGCAACAAGGACAAGCGTGTCTGGCACTCAGCCTGGATGGAGAAACTCGACAAAGCTCACGTTGTGTACACGACCAAGGAGGTGTACATGAGCTACGAGATGTACAGGTGGATCATTGACATGAGGAAGTGCCTCCTTCCCGAAAACGGCCACGGATCTAGCCGAAAGCAGAGCAATGGCAAGCGTCGTCACAACAAAAAGTAGATGATTAGATCCTCGTTTCTCCTAGTTTAGTGTGCATGTAATTGCTTACTTTGGTGTGTGGAAATGTTATGTGTGTAGTCACTTGTGTAATTGTATGCTTAATTTGGTTAGGCAATGCTTTTTTTAAGTATATATGTTGATGCTCTGTAGACAGAGCGTAGATGTTGTGCGGACAGAGCAAATCACATCGCACATGGACTAAACAATGGAACCCGTCGGTGATGATTTCATCAATCACTCACAAATGTATACAAGCAATCGTTTGCTCACAACACACACGGCTTGTTAACAGGAATGGTCTGTGTTGTTATCGGTCTTCCCACACATTTCCGATTACAGACATGTTTGCCGCGTATCACACACATCTTGTTAAGTCGAACTGTTTCTGTTCTCTTGGCTCAATGCAAATAGTTCATCCAAGTGAACTGTATGCCGTATATCGCACACACATTCATCGGGCTGACCGTTTCTTTTGTGTTGCCTAATCACAAATAGTTCATTCGAGTGAACTGTATGCCGTATATTACACACACATTCATCTGGTTGCCTGTTTCTGTTGTTCCGCCTCATCACAAACAGTTTATCATAGTGAACTGTATGTCGTATATCGCACACACCTTGATCTGGCTGCCCGTTTCTATTGTTCTGTCTCATCGTAAATAGTTCATATGGATCAACCGTATGTCCCGCATCGCACATGCATCTAAAATCTGAACCGTGTTTGATGTATCCACCATCGCAAATGTTTTGCATCTTTTTTGATGGTTTTTTTACATCACCGTTTGCGATTAATGCATCGCACACAGTTTTGTCGAAGGGTCTCTGATTGTAGTGTCGTGTTAGCAGCATCCTGCAGTAGTGATACCTTGGTTCTTAACTGAGGGAAATACTTATCTCTACTTTGCTGCATCACCCTTTCCTCTTCAAGGGAAAAATCAACGCAAGCTCGTAGCAGTCGTCAATATAAGCATGAACATTGCACCCAATCTGGTTGTGAAAACAATTCTGAACGCAGCGCTGATAAGTCGCCCCGGCACTTTTAAGCCCAAAAGGCATCGAGATATAGCAGAAAGCCCTAAAGGGTGTGATAAAAGCCGTCTTCTCCTGGTCCTCAACGGCCATCTTGATCTGATGATAGCCAGAGTAAGCATCCAGGAAGCATAAACTCTCATAGCCAGCAGTGGAATTGATGATATGATCAATGAAAGGGAGGGAAAACGGGTCTTTGGGACAAGCTTTGTTGAGATCTGTGTAATAAACACACATACGCCAAGTGCCGTTCTTCTTTAACACCAGCACCGGATTGGCCAGCCACTTAGGGTGAAATACTTCGACGACGAACCCGACAGCTAGGAGCCAGGCCACTTCCTCCCCAATAGCTTTGCGTCTCTCCTCGTTAAAATGACGGAGGTATTGTCAGAGTGGTTTCATCTTAGGATCAACATTGAGGTGGTGCTCATTGAATTCTCTCGGTATGCCAGGCATGTCGGAAGGTTTCCATGCAAAGACATCCTGATTCTCACAGATGAATTCGATGAGCGCGCTTTCCTATTTGGGATCCATGCCAGTCCCAATAGTGAACTGCCGAGATGAGTCGCCAGGGATGAAATCAACTTGCTTTGTGTCTCTGGCCGCCTGGAACTTGAGGGGCGGGTCAGACTTTGTGGTGGGTTTTTCATAGACGTCTTGTCAGCCGGGTCAATGTTGGATTTGTAAAATTTCAACTCCTCTTCTGCACAGGCCGACTCAGCATAAGCCACATCCCCTTCTTCACACTCACGAGCAATCTTTCTGTTTCCATTAACTGTGATAGTACCCTTCGGCTCAATCATTTTGAGTTTGAGATAGACATAACTGGGCCAAGCCATGAAACGAGCATAAGCCGCCCGCCCGAACAAAGCATGATACAAACTCTTGATCTTAACCACCTCAAATGTTAGAAACTCCGTTCTGTCATTATACTCATCGCCAAATGCGACCTCAAGCTTGATCCGCCTAATGGCGTACACAGATTTTTGGGGAACAGTCCCATGAAAAACGCTGGAGGAAGATGAAAGCTGCTTCTGTGACAAGCTCATACGCCTGAAGGTGTCATAATACTGAATGTTGATGCTACTTCCTCTGTCCATGAGTACCTTTGTGAGATTATATCCACCAACCTGAGGCGCCACCACTAAGGCTAAGCCGCCAGGGTTATCAACCCGGGACGGATGATCAGCCCTACTCCAAGTGACCGGTTATTCTGACCAATTCAGATACCGAGGAACCGCTGGCTCAACCATATTAACAACATGTTTTTGAACCTTGCTATCCCGCTTGCAGGTACTAGTAGTAAACACGTGATATTGCCCACTGCTTAACTGCTTAGGATTGCTCTGAAACCCTATCTGGTTACTTTTATGCTGATTGCCACCTTGGCCTGAGTGCTGATTGCCACCATGACTTCCAGACCCCTGATATCCAGATCCTGAGCCGCCCAAGCCTTGATAGCCCGGGCTGTGATAATTACCTGATGAGCCACCTCCTGGGAAATTTGAGCCGCCAGCTCTTGGTTGTCCAGGGTTGCCTCCACCACCGCCATGATGATTCTGGTGGACTTGATTGCGATAAGCCTGCATTATATGACAGTTTTCCCAAGAGTGACTTGCCAGCCTATCCGGGGTACTATACTTTGGACACAGACCTTTGAGGGCTTCCTCGAAATTACGTGCTTTATTAGCATTGAACGGCCTCCCAGAATTATTCCGCCTCTGGCCCTTGAAACCAGTGTTGGTGTTAGCGACAAGATCTGAGCCGCCCTCCGGGTGCTTGAGCTTACCACCATTGTTCTGACCACCATGGTTGCCATTGTGCCCCGGGTTCCCCTGTTGCTGACCCTTGCCGCCACCATTCTTCTTACCCTTGCTGGTCTAGTCATCGTCCGGGTTAGGATCTTTGGTGGTGTCTGAGTCAGCATACCGGGTTAAGACAGCCATGAGCTTGCCCATTTCCGTAACTGTCCTCTTGAGCCGACCAAGCTTTTGGACGAGAGGGTCAAAGTGATAGTTTTTCTCCAGAATCAACACGGCTTGAGCTGCCAATATACCATCTGAGGAGTGGATGATATCCGTGACCCGGCGAGACCAATGATGAGCTGACTCGCCTTCGCGCTGGACACAATGCTGTAGATCAACAATCGTCATAGGACGCTTGCAAGTTCCCTGGAAGTGTTTGATGAAGCGTGCTTTCAACTCTGCCCAAGTGTTGATGGAGTTAGGAGGTAGGTTCTTTAGCCAGGTACAAGCCGACCCCTCCATCATCATCGTTAAGTACTTGGCGCAGACTACATCACTGACATCCAGCATATCCATGGCAATCTCATAACTCTCAATCCAAGCCGCCGGCTCAAGGTCGGGTGTGTAGTTGGACACTTTCCGGGGGCCTTTGAAATCCTTGGGCATACGCTCATTGCGCAAAGCCGGCACCAAGAACGGAATCTCGATGGTTCGGGTGCTCGACCCAACACCTTGTGAAAGCCAAGGGGGTCACAGGAGATGACTAATAAGCCACCACGTTAGCAGCCTCTACCTCCCGTCGTGCCCGGGCCGAGTCAACGATCTCCTGAGCATCCATAGCCCCCTGCCTGGGCGGGTCATGATGTTGCTCACGTATCCGCCGGGCATTACTTGAGACGGTTGGCGACTCAGCATGACGGATTCTGCTCCTACTAGGATGTGGGGTGGAGTGGAGGCGTTCACGACTGTAAGAGTAATTCGCCTGCTGAGCGACTGCATTCTTTAACAACTCAATGGCATGCAAAGCCTCCCTCTCCATAGGGGTTGCACCCGTGATCGGAAGTGCGGCAAGATTGGTAGCGGCTGCCACCAGGTTATCAACAGGGTTGGAGAAGTGACCTGCCAGAGTCACAAAGCGATCGGGAGTCATCCGCATGGGCGGCGGGTTTGGAGTTGGCTGGTTTGGAGATGGCTCGTCGTTACCGCTCTGTGGCACGACCCGGTTCAATTGGGGTATAACCGGTGTTGCTGGGGTGCTTGGCTTGGCTCCTGGCGCGGGCGTGTTGAAGAGATGTCTTCCCTCAAAACAAGGAGGCAAATGAGTCGCATGACGTCTCCTGTGAACTTCCTCCGAAGCATGCTGACGAAGGCTCAAATGCCAGGCCTCCATCCTTAGACCCTCTGTCTCGTTACGGATCTGAGTTTGCAACTGCGCCATGCGAGTACACTCAGTGTTGATGCCCTCCTGAGCTTTGGTCATCTGCTCACGGATTTTAACTATCTCTGCATTGCGCTCTTCCTGGTTTTCTGCTGTTACAGGTGTCTCAAGAAGAGCCATCAACGAGGTGACTAACTCTGAGAAGACTTGCCTGGGCGGCTTGACGGGGCCAGCCGCGTTCGGATCCATTACTGATGTGTCGGCGCCTCCCGCAGTAGAGTCAAGGGCTGGGGCGATTCCTGCCATGTAGACAGTGGCCCAGCAGGGCGACTCATGATCAGCCGGGGCTGACTCACCGTCGGAGCAGCCCCCAAGCCTGCGGTCGTACAAGGGGAGGATTGACTCCGTCTCCCCGACCGATGACTCGCCATCAGAGCAGACCAGGGTGTCGCCGCCCGATGTTGAGTTGTCTATGAGGTTAACTCCCTGGGTGAAGCCCACGAAAACATGGTTCCGACCGGCTTGAGCCCGAGCAGGTTGCGTGCGTCGAGCCGGCTCGACGATGTCGGTGCAGATGTCCGGCTCGGGTCCTGATTCGCCGATCTTGCCGATCAAGACATGGATCTTGCCAAAGGGGACCCGGTACCCGTACTCGATTGAGTCGGCCTCGGGGCCCCAGTCCGAGTCGTCAATGTAGAGCTTGCCACGATGACTCTTGGTCATGCGGCCGATCGCGGATTCCTTGATCCCTAGGAGAGCTCCCTCCAAGAACTCAACACCACCGAGCGATAGCCCCACGGTGGGCGCCAACTGTCATGGTTTTGTCATGGCAGATGTCCCCGTGAAAGGACTTAGTCGTAAGGCCATCGCCGCTAAGTGATTGCTTGAACGGGGTTGATCGGAATCGAGAGACAAGGGTTTACCCAGGTTTGGCCCCTCACGGTGGAGGTAAAAGCCTACTCCTGCTTGATTGATATTGATGATGATGATCTTGATTACAAGGGTGCGTATTAGCTAGCCTAGTACTCGAGAGGTTGTAACTTTGTTTCTTCGGCTCCAAGGGCTCCCCTTTATATAGGTCAAGGCCCTGGGCTTACAACAGCGTCCGGGTCGTATTGCGATCCGTGACCTAATATGTTTCCTAGTTGTCTTGCTTCCTAATTAAGGAAACTCCAGATGGCGACTTGTATTTCTGACCATGAGCCGGCGTCATCTAGTACCGGCCCATGAGTCAGCCCACTCCTCAAGCCGCCTTGTAGGCCTTGAGGTCTTTAATATCTTCAGTCCATCTTGAGTCCTGCTCCTTAAGTCGCCATCTATATAACCCGGCCCAATTGTGGCGGGTCATATCGTGGATTTATATCCCCAACAGACATAGTGATGATAACATACCTCCTGGGCGGAGACTTCTCCCTCCCCATCTCGAGGAGGTCGTCATTCGACTCGTCGGGGAAGGTAATCTTCTCCGGCGGAGCGGGACTACTGGCGAGATCGGTAGAGGCCTTGCGTGCCCTCTTCTGGCCCTTCGCCCGCGCTTCGGCCTCGACGCCCTCGAGCGCCACCCACTTCCCCTTTTGGGAAGGGTCTTCTTCCTCCTTGTCCTCCTCCACGTCGTCTTCGTGGGTGGAGGAGGTGTGGGTGTCCTCGGACCGAGTGACCGAGGTCTCCCAAGTCCAGAGACTCGCCTTGCCCTTCAAAGCTTCGACCCCTTGGGGATCACCACGTGCGGCTCCTCGACTAGGAGGGCCATGGGCAGGGGGGTTGTCTCCCCCTCAGGCAGTGGTGCTGGGCACAACACCTGCTGCGCTTTGGTGATCCACTTCTACAAGCATGAAATCGTCTGATTAGCCAAAATCTACATTGCAGGGTATAGAACTGTGTGTCGGAAGGTTACCTCGGGGGCATCGTAGCCATCCTCGAAGCCGAGGTCACGCTCATCCGAAGGGAAGTCATCCTCGGACGACTTGAACAGCCGCATCCACATCCCGGCTAAGGCGGAACGGAAGAAGTTGAGGACGAGGCCTGCATCCTCGGACTTGTGCTCCCACATTGGGGCGGCCCGAAGTTGGAGTGGAGGATGCGACGGTGAAGCATGATGTATACCACGTCGGCCAGTTGGAGGTTCTTCTCGTCAGACTGCCACTTGATCTTCTTGATCAGTTCCTCCACCTCCTATGGGTTCCCCCAGGTGATGCCCTTCTTCTTCCAGGACACGAGCTTCCTCGTGGGCCCAGCCGAGAATGCTGGGACTTCGGCCTGGCCAGCGGCGAGCGGCTCGGTAATATAGAACCACTCGCGCTGCCATTCTCTGACAGTCTCAATGAAGGTGCCCTTGAACCAGTCGGCCTTCTGGTTCTTGCTGATAATGGCCCCTCTGCACTCTGCTAGATCGGAGCTGCTGGACTTCGGCTTGACGCCAAAGATCTTGAGCCATAGGCCGAAGTGCGGCTCGATGCGGAGGAAGGCCTCGTAGATAGTGATGAAGGAGGCGAGGTGGAGGATAGAGTTTGAGGCCATGTGGTGGAAGTCCAGCCCGTAGTAGAACATTACCCCGCACACGAAGGGGTGCAGCGGGAACCCCAGACCTCTTACGAGCTGGGGAATGAAGACCACCCTCTCCCCTGGTTTGGGAGCGGGAACCTGCTGGTTGGGATCTGGTGCTCGGGTGGCGGTGTTGGCGGGGATGTACCCCACACCGTGCAACTCCAGGATAGTGCCCTCCGTCATGATGGAACCACCGCAGTGCCCCTTGAGGGTGTCGGCCATTGCTGGGACTGGAGAATAGTATGCGTTGCGGAGGAAGGGGGCGAGTTTGGATCTGAGTGCTAGGGCTCAGGAGGCTGCTAGCAGGGGAAATGAGACCGTGGTTCTTTCTGTTGCAGTTCTTTTTGCTCTTATAGGCTGGTGAAAGGCCAAGAGCCCCCTTGCCGTACCGATGAAATCGCCACTCCCCATTAAAAATGCCATTATGTGTACAGGGAGAAACAAAATCTTAATGATATCCCTAATAAGATGGGCACGATCTCCACTTCGATGGGATGGGCCAGTAAAAAATATTGCCTCAGGCCACGATGTGGGTAAGCGCCTCTTCGATGAAGTTGTCAGGCTAGTAAACACTATTCACACCTATGCGGCCAGCCTCTAAGGCTAAGTAATCCCGTGACTTTGGGCACTGGGTGAGCTCGGTTGAGCCATGGCCGAGGTATGTCGCTCCATGGGGAGGAGATCTAAAAAGCCTCTTAAGGGGGAAGGAACCTCGGATTGCTAATAAAAGGCGAACTTGTCTGTCAAGCCAAGGACTTCGGATCCAAGATTACTTAATTCAAGGATGTCATCCTCGGCATAGAAGACTAGTTCGAGGGCTACTGACGGTGTCCTGGACCACGGGGTACTAAACTAGTCGGCCCATATTCTTTGGGCTGGGCTAGTGGGCTCGCATTCTCATTAAGGAATACTCCGGAAGTTGTACGCCTAGATGAGATCAAGACTGTATCTGCCGAAGACTTGATGTATACTCCAAGATATCCCAGCCGCCTCCATGCGATCCTCAGATACCGACTATGTAACCCTAGGTACCCTACCTGGCGTGTATATAATCCAAGGGGTTTAGCCCATAGAGGGGACGGAATCAAAATTACATTTTCCTAGCCCTAGAGGTAGAACACAATTTACGATCTCGAGGTAGATCAACTCTGTACTTGATACATCTCCATCAATATAAACAAGAGCATGACATAGGGTTTTACCTCCATCGAGAGGGCCTGAACCTGGGTAAACGTTGTCTCCCTCGTTCTTGCTAATATCGATCCGAGATCCACAGCTCGGGTCCCTGATACATCTCCAATGTATCTATATTTTTTTATTGTTGCATGCTATTATATTATCAATCTTGGATGTTTTATATGCATTATTATGCTATTTTATATCATTTTTTGGGACTAACTTATTAACCTAGTGCCCAGTGCCAGTTGTTGTTTTCCTCTTGTTTTTGTCTTTACAGAAAATCAATACCAAATGGAGTCCAAATGGAACGAAACTGTTTGATGATTTCTCTTGGACCACAAGTGATAACCCACAAGTATAGGGGATTGCAACAGTTTTCAAGGGTAGAGTATTCAACCCAAATTTATTGATTCAACACAAGGGGAGCCAAAGAATATTCGCGAGTATTAGCAGTTGAGTTGTCAATTCAACCACACCTGAAATACTTAATATCTGCAGCAAAGTATTTAGTAGCAAGGTAGTATGATAGTAACGGTAACAATGGCAATAGTAACAATAGCAGTTTTGTAGTGATTGTAACAGCAGCAGCAGCGAAAGTAACTTACCAAAGATCAATACGTGAAAAGCTCGTAGGCATTGGATCAGCGAGGGATAATTGTGTTGGATAATATTCATCATGTAGCAGCCATAACCTAGGGCGACACAGAACTAGCTCCAATTCATCAATGTAATGTAGGCATGTATTCCGTGTATAGTCATACGTGCTTATGGAAAAGAACTTGCATGACATCTTTTGTCCTACCCTCCCATGGCAGCGGGGTCCATAAGGAAACTAAGGGATATTAACGCCTCCTTTTAATAGAGAACCAGAACAAAGCATTAGCAATTAGTGAATACATGAACTCCTCAAACTATGGTAATCACCGGAAAGAATCTCAATTATTGTCACCTTGGGGTATGCGGATCATAACTCGCAATAGGTGCATATAACTTGCAAGATAGGATCAAGAACACACATATATTCATGAAAACATAATAGGTTCAGATCTGAAATCATGGCACTCGGGCCCTAGTAACAAGCATTAAGCATAGCAAAGTCATAGCAACATCAATCTCAGAACATAGTGGATACTAGGCATCAAGCCCTAACAAAACTAACTCGATTACATGATAAATCTCATCCACCCATCACCGTCCAGCAAGCCTACGAAGGAATTACTCACTCCCGGCAGTGAGCATCATGAAATTGGTGATGGAGGAAGGTTGATGATGACGACGGCCTTGAATTCCACCCTCCGGAGCCCCGAACGGACACAAGATCAGCCCTCCCAGTGAAGAACGGGAGGTGGTGGCAGCTCCGCATCGTAAAATGTGATGAATCCTTCACCCTGATTTTTCTCTTGGCGAATAGGTATATATGGAGTTGGAATTAGGGTTGCCGGAGGTCCAAGAGACCCACAAGCCTGGGAGGCGCGCCCCCTGAGCTTGTGGCTCCTGGTTGGCCCCGCTCTGGTATCTTTTTCTGCCAGCATTTTTTATATATTCCAAAAATATTCTCCGTAAATTTTTAGGTCAATCCGAGAACTTTGATTTCTCCACAAAAATAACACCATGACAATTCTACTGAAAACAGTGTCAGTCCGGGTTAGTTTCATTCAAATCATGCAAATTAGAGTCCAAAACAAGAGCAAAAGTGTTTGGAAAAGTAGATACGTTGGAGACGTATCAACTCCCCCAAGCGTAACGCATTGCTTGTCCTCAAGCAATTCAGTTGACAAACTGAAAGTGACAAAGAAAAAATTTTACAAACTCTGTTTGATCTTATTGTTGCAAATATGTCTAACCAATGTTCAGGTTTTCAGCAAAGATTATGAACTAACCATATTCATGATAACACTTAGGTCTCACATTTACTCATATCAATGACATAACCAACTAGCGAGCAATAATAAGATATCTCGGATGACAACACTTTTTCAAAACAATCATGATATAATATGATATAATGGTATCTTGCTAGCCCTTTCTGAGACCGCAAAACATAAATGCAGAGCACCTCTAAAGTTCAAGCACTGACTAGACATTGTAATTCATGGCAAAAGAGATCCAGTCACACTCATACTCAATATCAACTAAACACAAAGCATATAAATGACAATAGTGCTCTCCAGCTGGTGTTTTAACAAGAAGATGATGACTCAACAATGAAAGTAAATAGATAGGCCATTTGCAGAGGGAAGCAGGGATTTGTAGAGGTGCCAGAGCTCGAAGCTTTTAAAATAGAGATCAATATAATTTTGGGAGGTATGCTTTCATTGTCAACGTAGCGACCGAGAGTTCCCAATATCTTCCATGCTAGACACATTATAGGCGGTTCCCAAATAGAAAGGTAAAGTTTTTACTCCTCCTCCACCAACAAACACAACCCATGGCTAGCCGAATCCTCGGGTACCCTCCATACCAACAACAATCCGGGGGAGTTTTGTTTCATTATTATATTTTGATTTTGATTATAGGACTGGGCACCCCGATTACCAACCACTTTCCTGTGAATGACAAGTGAATAAACACTCATCATGAGAATAACCCACCTAGCATAGAAGATAGTGACCGCACCCTGTCACTTCATGAGCGATTTGGGCTTACAAAACAGATTATTATTTGAAGGTTTAGAGTTTGGCACATGCAAATTTACTTGGAACGGCAAGTAAATACCGCATATAGGTAGGTATGGTGGACTCATATGGAATAACTTTGGCCTTAAGGAAGTGGATGCGCAAGCAGTAATCCCGCTTAGCACAAGTGAAGGCTTGCAAATAGATTGAGGAGCGACCAACTAGAGAGCGACAACAGTCATAAACATGCATTGAGATTAATCAACATTGGGTACAAGCATGAGTAGAATATAAATGACCATGAACATAAATATCATGGAGGCTATGTCGGTTTTGATTCAACTACATGCGTGAACATGTGCCAAGTCAAGCCACTTGAATCATTCAGAGGAGTATACCATCCTATCATACTACATCATAACCATTTTAAATGCATGTTAACACGCAAGATAAACCATTATCCACTCCTAGCTATTTAAACATGGCATGAGTAACTATGATCTCTAATTGTCATTGCAAACATGTTTACTCATAATAGGTTGAATCAAGAACGATGAGCTAATCATATTTTCAAAAACAAAATAGGTCGATTTCATACCAGCTTTTGTTCATCTCAACCATTTCATCAAATTTCGTCATTATTGCCTTTCACTTGCATGACCGAACGATGTGAATAATAATAAGAGTGTACGTGTCGTGGACTTAGCTGGAATCTGCAAACATTTATTCAAAGGAGAAGACAAGGTAATATGGGCTCTTCGTTAGACCAACAATAGTGCATATGAGAGCCACTCAACATTTTCATCATGGTCTTCTCCTTACGACCCAAAGAAAAGAAAATAATTTCAAAGAAACACACTGAAATATTTATGGAGTTTTTTGTTTTTCTTTGAAGAACAAAAATGAAGGAACAACATAAAACGAGAAAACTATTTACACGGGAAAGCTCCCAACAAGCAAAAGAAGAACAAGAAATGTTTTTGGGTTTTATTTTAATACTACAACTAATTAAACTAGAAAGAAAAACTAAAAAGAAGCGAGAAATATTTTTGAATTTTATCAAAGTTTTTCAAACACACCAGAAGGAAGCAAGAAAAATAAACTAACATGGATTATACAATGAAAAAGGATGAACACCGACAACTGGAATGAGTGTGTGATGCATGAATGTAATGTCGATGAGAGATACGTACTCCCCCAAGCTTAGGCTTTTGGCCTAAGTTGGTCTATGGCCACGACTCGTAGTAACCCTTTCCTGGATACTGCAGAGGATCCTGTGGGTTCCACTAGCTGGCGAGCTCCTATGGCTCCCACTGATAAACAGGCTCCTGATATGGCTCAGGTGTTGGTGCTAGCTCAGGTGCCGGGGCTTGTGTCAGGCCCTAGTATGCATAGATGTCATCAGGCATAATAGTGTACCTGCCTGAATAAAGATCGAACAAAGCAGGTGCATGCAAAGTAATAATCTCCCGAGTACCGTGACTAAATACTAAGTTGTAGAGAAGTCACTTTTGCTTATCATTGTCAATAAAATGATGCTCTACCATACTAGCATAGTCTAAATATTTAGTGGGTAGCAACATCTCCTCCTCCTCTTCATGTCTAATAGGAATCTCAAAATGTGCAGCGAGGCGGGAGGCATAGATACCACCGTAGATGATACCCTTCGAACGGTTTGTGTGTAACTGCCTAGCAACAATAGCGCCCAAACTAAAAGTTCTATCAACAAATAAAGCATGGCGCAAAATAGCAAGGTCAGGTGCGCTGAGCGATCCACTCTCCCAACGACCAATCAAACATCTCCCGGCAAATAATGCATAGTAACATAAAACGGGAAAATGTAAACTAGCCACTCTCGCTTCCGACACTCCTCTCTCTCCCCCCACAGTAGTTTCAGAGATGAAATCATCCATGTCTCTAGGACGTGGATGACTGTGACTGCCCTCATAAGGTATTTTGCAAACATTACAAAAATCATATAATGTCATTTCCTTAGGCACATCATACAAGTTAAATTCTACCATGGGTGGTTCCTTCCTAGGATAAAAGTGAAAGTTTTCCATGAAGGTATTAGTGAGTAGGAGGTATTGGTCGCAATTATCTTGGAGGAAGGAGATGATGTTGACATTATTTGCCAAGTAATAGAAATCCTCATAAATTCCCGCCTCCTCCAAGAATGAATCACACGACCACTCACACGGCCGAACCTCCACCGCACATGGAAGATGATACTTGGGCTTCTCCTCCAGAGTTTCCTCCGAATTACGACTTGATGAGCCCCTTAACCACCTCCTCATGGCTTTTCTTTTCTCTAAAAATTTCTGAAAATTTTAGTGACTGGAAATAAAAGTGAACTAAACTCAACAAAATTGATTGCAACTACTCCTACAAGTGTCTAGAGGCTATATCATGCACCAAAACTAGTTTGAACCATATAAATTTGACATGCAAGCTCAAGAACATGGTCACCAACAGTTCCTAAATGTGCAAATAATAAATCACTAGAACAAAAACTAATTGGACCAACGGAGGAGTCACATACCGATAAACAATCCCCCAAAACAGTTTCAGAAACGGAGTTCCGAGCAAGGAGATCGAAAATGGTAGCAAGATGAGCAAGAACACCGGTTTGAACAAGGTAGTGATTTTTTCTGGAGGAAGGAGAAGAGCATGGGTGGCTGGAATAAGTGAGGGGGCCTACATGTGCCCCACAAGCTTGCTAGGCACGCCCAGGGGGGTGGGCGCGCCCTGTGAGCTTCTGGCTCACAGGTGCACCCCCTGGGGTGTGTTCAGTGCCAATATTTTTCAAATATTACAGAAAATCATATTAAATTTTCAGGGCATTTGGAGAACTTTTATTTCCTGGTCATTTTTTGTTTCACGGAAAATTCACAAAACAACATACTAATAGCATTTCTACTTTATTAATTCTAAATAACAGAAAGTCAAAAGTGGGCATAGAAGGTTGTGTTTACTAAATTCATCCATCACATGCCCGTCAAAAGGAATCCATTAACAAGGTTGATCAAGTCTGATTAACAAACTTCTTTCAAATGTCATGAAACTGGAGAATCTTTGTATAACACTAGGTTACCTCAATGGGGATATGCATGTCCCCAACAATAAGCATTTCATATTTCTTTTTTACAGTAGGAATAGGGAATTCAAAACCCCCAATAGTAATTGTTAAATTTTTCCAATAGAGTTGATACTATTCACTTGAGGCTGTTCCTTCGGAAAGTGTACCGTATGCTCATTACCATTAACATGAAAAGTGACATTGCCTTTGTTGCAATCAATAACAACCCCTGCAGTATTCAAAAAGGGTCTACTAAGGATGAGCGACATACTATCATCCTCGGGTATCCTATATACCTAAGAAGTTCATCCCCACTTTCTCAATTATCTTGACATGCAAGCTATCCACATCACCACACATGTCCCACTCATCCCACCCCTATTTATTGCATCTACCCACGTCAGTGCATCCAGCCACATCAGCAACTATTGCCCACATGCATTCCATTACCGAGCACAAGCTGACCAACAAGTCGTTTGATTCATTTTTTAGTAGGCACCATCGCCTAGGTCGTTTCCTCTTCCGTCTTCTAATTTCTGAAACGGACGAGGCAGTCTAAGAGCCCAGATGCCTCAACTTATTCTCCTCCTCACTGCATTTTCTCTCCAGCAAACAGAGCAGGCTTTAGAGCTGCACATCTCATCTTCCTTCATGTTCTTTGTCAAGCTCCTGCCATCAAAATCAACCTCCAACACGCGTGACCATATCACCACTCAAAGTTGGTGCCCCGTGTCTGGGGATTGAGCGTGCAGTGCCTCGATGGTGCACTGCTTCTAGACGGCACCGCCGCACACAGGCAGTGCCTCGATGGTGCGCTCTGGCTGGGGATCGAGCCACCTAAGCATTTTTTTTCAACAAATGAAGTGATTCAACACTGGTAACCGAAGCGGGCATCTTAGGTACATGACTATCACTCTTCTTATTGAGTCGGTGTAAAAACAAATAAAAAAGCCCATGAAAAGAAGCCTATCAGTCGATTACTTTGTATCTATCCCTCTTCCGTGTGTAATATGGCAGCAGTACGAGTGACGCCGCCAACCACCAAACCACCACCAACGCACCACCGGGCAGTGCCCTGCAACCTACCACTCCGCCGTTCTCCCAGGCCACAACCGTCTCATGTGAAGCATACCCCCAGCCACTGGTTTTGTCCGCGGGCTTTCTGCCGGATTATATCGAACTGTGGTCCCCTTCCCTGTGGGCTCCGCCGGTCCCCTCGCCTTCAACGGCTTTCCGACTCCGGCGTGACCATCGTTTCCCTTGCCTTCGACGGCTCTCCGACTACGGGGTGACCACCGGTCCCCTCGCCTTCGACGACTCTCTAACAACGGCGCAACCGCGGTCGCTTGCCTTCGACGGCTCTCAACTCCGGAGCGACTACCATTTTTCTTTTTCGTCGATCTGTGCAAATGGTGAGCAAGACGACCAAGTTCCTCTCAATCGACTTTTATTCTCCTCCATTTGGGCTCCCAAGCCGATGCTGTTCATGCCATCTGATGGTTGCTTAAATTCCAACATGTTGACCTGGACTTCCGGAGTACTTCTATTCTTAGTTAATCAATGACCTGCATGAGAAATATTCACTCACCTTCGGTTGATGAAATCAGGCTGTAGATCCTCTCGCGCCTGCGCACCAGATCATTTGTCTCACCTTTAATTTGTCCGTTGATTTCTCACCATTTATCCGATGCCTTTTGTGTTGCTATCCATTGATGATCTACTGGTTTGTTATATATGTTTGTTCTCTGCATGCAAATATGTAAAAGCATAGACTGTATATTGCTCTTTCAATCCGTATACGGTGCTTCCTTTTGATATCATTTGATCATTTTCTTCTAGTATTATATATTTCTTTGGATTTGCACAATATGTTGCATGTACCTTGGAGCATTCACTCAATGTGGTATTGAGAACATTTATTTTCCAATTATTTCTGCAGTTTTGATATGAAGGCATTGTGGTTGTATTATATATACCGCACTCGTTCCTAAAATCTATGTGACTTTCATGTTTCATAGATAATATGTTCCAGGAAATTTATTCGAGAGATTTGGGAATATATTCATTTCAAGCATGCTACTTAATGCAGTATGGGAAGACTATCATAGCGCCTGCATCACATCTGAAGTGTGTCTTGAAGATGCTCCATTTTCATCATTTATATGGAAAACATGTTGCACCAAACAACAATAAATTGAGAGACTGAAACATTGACACATTTCTTCAATGTATCTCCGGCTGCATTTGATGAGATTTTCTGTGAGATTTGGCTTCTATTAGAGAAGTGAGACATGATGATATAGTTAAATATTTATGCTGCCTGACATAGGTATCGGTTGCTACTCAATTATTATGTTACCCTACTATATAACAGGATAACCTTCCTATATTACAGGATAACTTTCCTATGGTATACATGTATACATTATTATTTTATTTAAGCATATCAGAGTTCAATAAATTGGGTAATGTTTTTTCCCTAATTATGAGCTTGATTGTCATTGATATCCATAGGATGTTGCGGTCTACGTAAGCAATGGGAGAGCTGGAGTTGACTGAATTGTTAGCATGGTGCAGCCAGTGATGTTCACTTCTCCAACAATAAACAATGATTAAGGTGACAATCTTGATTTTTTGGCACAAGTTCTTACACAATATTGAACTACCAAGGTACAATGATGTAAATATTTATCATTAATTAAGCTTAATACAATCAATGGTATTTTGCAATATATCGGTACATTTCCAATGCACTTATCAGCCACAATAATTTTTTTCTGACTTTATATATCATTCTATCAAAGGTTCAAATAGACATGCATTTATATAGTATTTCATTTCATGGTTTCACTATTTACTCACTCCATAAATCCTCTCATGTACATCACTACAAATTCCCGCAGCAACAACGCGGGGGTATCATCTAGTATCAAGAATAACAAAGTCCATTAAGATAGTAACATTTGCAACTACTACAGGCACATCCTCACAAATACCGATGTGTATGGCAGTTGATTATATTTATCAGCCATTTGCAAAGAGATTTCAGTTGGTGTCAACTTATTCAAATCAAGTCTTCGATACAAAGAGAAAGGCATAACACTAACACCGGCTCCTAGATCACATAAAGGAGTTTTAACATAGTTTATTTTAATGGAGCAAGGTATAGTTGGTATTCCTGGGTCTCCTAGTTTCTTTGGTATTCCACCCTTAAATGTATAATTAGCAAGCATGGTGGAAATTTCAGCTTCTGGTATCTTTCTTTTGTTTGTAACAATATCTTTCATATACTTAGCATAAGGAGACATTTTCAGAATATCAGTCAAACGAAGGCACAAAAAGACAGGTCTAAGCATTTCAACAAAGCGCTCAAATTCTTCTTCATCTTTATTGTTTGAATCTTTAGGAGGAAAGGTCATGGGTTTCTGAACCCATGGTTCTCTTTCTTTACCATGTTTCCTAGCAATGAAGTCTCTCTTATCATATCTTTTATTCTTAGGTTGTGGGTTATCAAGATCAACATCGGGTTCTATTTCCACATCATTATCATTATTAGGTTGAGCATCAATATGAACATCATCATTATTATTACTAGGCTCATGTTCATCGCTAGATTGTGTTTCAGCATCAGAGATAGAAATATCATTTGGATTCTCAGGTGTGTCTACAGTAGGTTCGCTAGAGACATGCAAAGTCCTATCATCTTTCTTTTTCTTTTGAGATGGACTAGGTGCATCAATATTAATTCTTTGAGAGTCTTGTTCAATTCGTTTAGGATGGCCTTCAGGATACAAGGGTTCCTGAGTCATTTTACCACCCCTAGTCATTACTCTAATAGCATGATCATTCATCTTATTGTGCATCTCATTAAGCAAATCATTTTGTGCTTTGAGGACTTGTTCTACTTGAGTTTTTATCATGGATGCATGTTTACTCACACCCTTGACATCATTAATACTTATAAATATATAGTCACTCAAGCGTTCAATCATATAAGCATTTCGTTTCAGTTGTGTGCTAACATATGCATTGAAGTTTTCTTGTTTAATAATAAAGTTATCAAATTCATCCAAGCATTGACTAGCAGATTTTGTATAAGGAATATCACCTTCATCAAATCTATAGAGAGAACTTACCTCTACTACCCGTGTCGGGGTTTTGAGACCATGTATTTCTTCAATAGGTGGTAAATTCTTGACATCTTCAGCTTTAATACCTTTTTCTTTTATAGATTTCTTTACCTCTTGCATATCTTCAAGACTGAGAAATAGAATACCCCTCTTCTTCAGAGTTGGCTTGTGCGGTGGATCAGGAAGAGTCCAATCATTATCATTACTCAATATATTATTCAATAATTCTTCAGCTTGTTCAATAGTTCATTCCCTAAAAACACAACCATCACAACTATCTAGGTGGTCCCTAGAAGCATCGGTTAGTCCACTATAAAAGATATCAAGTATTTCATTTTTCTTGAGAGGATAATCAGGTAAAGCATTAAGTAATTGGAGAATCCTCCCCCAAGCTTGAGGGAGATTCTCTTCTTCAATTTGCACAAAGTTAAATAATTTCTGTAGAGCAGCTTGTTTCTTATGAGCAGGAAAATATTTTCAGAGAAGTAATATATCATATCCTGGGGACTATGCACACAACCAGGAGTAAGAGAATTAAATCTTGTCTTAGCATCACCCTTTAACGAGAAAGGAAAAAAACATAAGAATATAGTAGTAGCGAATTTTTTCCTCATGAGCAAATAGAGTGGCTATATCATTCAGTTTAGTAAGATGTGCGACAATAGTTTCAGTTTCATAACCATGGAAAGGATCAGATTCAACCAAAGTAATTAACTCTGGGTCCACAGAGAATTTATAATCCTTATCAGTAACAAAGATAGGTGAAATAGCAAACTTAGGATCATATTTCATTCTAGCATTTAAAGTTTTTTCTTTCAACCTGACTAGTAATTTCTTAAGATCATCTCTATCTTTACAAGAAAGAAAGTCCCTAGCTACCTCTCCATCCATAACATAACCCTCAGGTATATCAGGAAATTCATATCTAGGAGAGCTAGGTCTAATAGGTGTTCCAAAGTGTTCAGTTTCAAAGGCTTCATCAGTTTCAGTAATCTCATCAGTTTTAGCATTCTCAATATCTTTAGCTCTAGCAAGTTGTTCATCAAGAAATTCACCCAGTGGCACAATTTTATCAAGCAAAGTACTAGCATCATCATAAGTATCATTCATAGCAGAAGTAGATCATCAATTACTTGTGACATATAAGGATTAATAGCATGTGGTGGTGTCACAAGCTTACACAAAGCAGAAGGTGAATCAAGTGCAGAGCTACATGGCAGTTCCTTACCTCCCCTCGTCTTAGAGGGAACGATCTTGGTTCTTTCATCCTTAAGATTCCTCATAGTGATCAACATATTTAAATCCCATGTGACTCAGCAAATAGAGCTATGCTCCACGGCAACGGCGCCAGAAAAGGTCTTGATAACCCACAAGTATAGGGGATCGCAACAGTTTTCGAGGGTAGAGTATTCAACCCAAATTTATTGATTTGACATAAGGAGAGCCAAAAAATATTTGCGAGTATTAGCAGTTGAGTTGTCAATTCAACCACACCTGAAAGACTTAATATCTGCAGCAAAGTATTTAGTAGCAAGGTAGTATGATAGTAACGGTAACAATGGCAATAATAACAGTAGTTGTTTTGTAGTGATTGTAACAGCAGTAGCAGCGAAGTAACTTACCAAAGATCAATATGTGAAAAGCTCGTAAGCATTGGATCAGCGATGGATAATTGTGTTGGATAATATTCATCTTGTAGCATCCATAACCTAGGGCGACACAGAACTAGCTCCAATTCATCAATGTAATGTAGGCATGTATTCCGTATATAGTCATACATGCTTATGGAAAAGAACTTACATGACATCTTTTGTCCTACCCTCCCGTGGTAGCAGGGTCCATAAGGAAACTAAGGGATATTAAGGCCTCCTTTTAATAGAGAACCGGAACAAAGCATTAGCACTTAGTGAATACATGAACTCCTCAAACTACGGTAATCACCGGAAAGAATCCCAATTATTGTCACCTTGGAGTATGCGGATCATAACTTGTAAGAGGTGCATATAACTTGCAAGATAGGATCAAGAACACACATATATTCATGAAAACATAATAGGTTCAGATATGAAATCATGGCACTCGGGCCCTAGTGACAAGCATTAAGCATAGCAAAGTCATAGCAACATCAATCTCAGAAGATAGTGGATACTAGGCATCAAGCCCTAACAAAACTAACTCGATTACATGATAAATCTCATCCAACCCATCACCGTCCAGCAAGCCTACAAAGGAATTACTCACTCCCGGCGGTGAGCATCATGAAATTGGTGATGGAGGAAGGTTGATGATAAAGACGACATCGAATTCCACCCTCCAGAGCCTCGAACGGACTCCAGATCAACCCTCCCAATGAAGAACATGAGGTGGCGACGGCTCCGTATCATAAAACATGATGAATCCTTCTCCTTGATTTTTTTCTCGGCGAATAGGTATATATGGAGTTGGAGTTAGGGTTGTCGGAGGTCCAGGGGCCCCACAAGCCTGAGAGGCGCGCCCTGGGGGGGGGGTGGCGCAGCCCTAGAGCTTGTGGCTCCTGGGTGGCCCTCCTCTAGTATCTTTTTCTGCTAGTATTTTTTATACATTCCAAAAATATTCTTCGTAAATTTTCAGGTCAATCCGAGAACTTTGATTTCTACACAAAAATAACACCATGGCAATTCTGTTGAAAACAGCGTCAGTCTGGGTTAGTTTCATTCAAATCATGCAAATTAGAGTCCAAAACAAGAGCAAAAGTGTTTGGAGAAGTAGATACGATGGAGACGTATCAACAAGACACCCTAGATGCTTCGGGAGGAGGCCAAAAGGGCCATGAGGCGGCGACAAGTTCAGGGGGCGCGCCCCAGGGGGGCGCCCCCAAGCTTGTGGGCCCCCCGTGGCTCCTCTAACCCTAATTCTTCTTCTATAAATACCCCAATATTCCCCGAAGACCAGGGGGCACACCAAAAATACTTTTCCTCCACCGCAAGTTTCTGTCTTCATGAGATCCCATATGGGGACCTTTTCCGGTACTCTGTCGGAGGGGGATTCGATCACGGAGGGCTTCTACACCAACCTTGTTGCCCTTCCGATGATGTGTGAGTAGTTTACCACAGACATACGGGTCCATAGCTAGTAGCTAGATGGCTTCTTCTCTCTCTTTGATCTTCAATACAATGTTCTCCTCAATGTTCTTGGAGTTCTATTCGATGTAATCTTGTTTTGCGGTGTGTTTGTTGAGATCCGATGAATTGTGGGTTTATGATCAGATTATCTATGAATATTATTTGAGTCTTCTCTGAACTCTTTTATGCATGAATTATATAGCTTTGTATTTCTCTCCGATCTATTGATTTGGTTTGGCCAACTAGATTGATTTTCTTGCAATGGAAGAGGTGCTTTGTAATGGGTTCAATCTTGCGGTGCTCAATCCTATTGGTGCAATGATAGGCCCATTATGTTTTGGAGTTTGTTGACATAAACAGTATGTGACTTACATGTTTGCCAGTGCACACAGAGTAACAAGTCCCTGAAGTATCAAGGAGTTTGATGCAAATGACGAAGATAATCTCCCTGCGCGTCAGCGAAGGTTATCACCGAAGATAAAGCTAACAAGTGTGACCCCTAAAAATTGCTGAAGTTTAAGCAATTGGTTCGGTGCATGTTCAAAGCACATGACTGCGCTCGAGGAAGAATGAAGACGAAGTGAAGACGTAGCATTTGTTTCATTGTTCTTGTCCTTTGATTGAGTCATAGGACCACCGTACTATTAAGAGGGGTGTAGCATTTGAAGCTTTGGTTCTCTGATGCTAAACCCAAATCCTATGAAAGCTGTGATAGAAATATCTTTGTGCTCCGAGCAAATACATGCCAGCAAGAGACTGTGATCTTCTTCGCTGCTTGAGATTTGACTCGGACCGAGGAGTTAGCATTACTTGTTCCTCAAGTAATGTTACCGTTGCTCCAAAATCCGACCGTTGTGAACGTGTCGGTTGGCCATTGGCTGGACCTCATGTCCAAAATGGTCATTTCCCATCTAGGAAGGCTGCGGCTATAAATAGCGACTCCGCGCCGGCTTTTTCCGGTGACTGCTCTGTTTGATTCTGAGAAGTTTGTTGAGCAACCCACTCTCTGAGCAATTTGAGTTTAAAATCCACTGAGAGAAAAACCCTAGAGCCGAAGAATTAGATAGTGGTTCAGCATCACTGGAATCTAAGTTTAGTACCCTCCACCTATTACTCTTGAGAGCTGCAAACTCTCTAGACGGTTAGGTGTCAATTTCTTCAGAGAAGATTAATTGTGCTTCTCGAAGAAGAAGTCTATAAAGGTTCGGAGATCGCCTTCAAGTATCTACCATGAGTGATCGGCATCGGTTGACGAATCGATTGTCGAGGAGAATAGGGTGAAGAGAGTTTATCTTCCGTGTTAAGTCACAGCCCCTCCAACCAGACGTAGTCCTTGTGCAGAAGGACGAACTGGTCAAACAAATACCGTATCACCATCGAGCATCTTTGGTTATCTCTATCACTTATGTTTATCTTTGATGCGTTTTCATTCGTATGATTTACTTCGATGCATGTCTTAGTTGTCATTCAGCACCCTGTCTTAGTTAGCCATAGTTTGTTTTCTGTTTATTCTGCTGTTGGGTTCTGAGAGATTTAAGTTTTCCAAAGAAAATTTAAAACTCCCATTCACCCCCCCTCTGGTAGACATACTTCATTCCTATAATTGGTATCAGAGCGAGGTACTCCTTGACTCTGCTCATTTTAGTCTAACGACTTTGGAGTTTAAGTATGTCTTCAATGAACTACAAGTCGCATCTCAAGATTCCCATATTTGATGGGACAGACTATCCCTTCTGGAAGGAGAAGATGAAGATCCGTCTTCGAGCTATAGATGATGATATGTGGAACATGGTGCATATCGGGTTCACAGTTGTTATTCCTCAAGCTCCTACCGATGAAGAAAAGAAGCTCATTCAATTGGATGCTCAAGCCAAAGATGAAATTGGTGGCCATCTCTCTGGAGTACAATTCCTTCGGTATCGCCAGTGTGAAACTGCAAAGGAGCTGTGGGATGTCCTTGAAAAGATCAATGAAGGAGTTTCAACTCAGAAAGAAGCTCGAATAGATACTCTTCGGGCGAAGTTCAATCGCTTCAAGTGCATTGGAAATGAGAGCTGTCAGCAAACCTTCGACCGCCTCAGTGACATAGCAAATGAACTTCAAGGACTCGGCGCTAAGGATATCATGGACCATGAAGTTGTGAAGAAACTGCTTCGATCTCTTGACACTTCATTTGACACGCTTGTTCTGATGATTCGTGAGCGTCCTGATTTCAAAAACCTCAACTCTGCAGATGTCATGGAAAGACTAAACACTCACAAGGAACAAGAAGAAGAGAAAAGAGATATGTATGGCTCAACTCAACGCAAAAAATCATGCTCTCAAGGTTGTGGCTGATTCCTCCTCAGATGGAAATGCCGAGGAAGATTCAGATGATCCAGAATGACTCAGCAAAGATCTCACACTGATCACGAAACGATTCTAGCGTATCCACAAGAAGAGCCAGTTCCAGAAAAGAAGTTCAAGCAACTCTGGGGGTTCAAAATCTTCAAAACCAGCCAGAGAATACACCTGTTTCAAGTGCAAAAAGCCTGGACACTTCATTTCGGACTGCTCTCTTTGGGAAGCCGAAATCCGTGCTAGTGGGAGATATGACTCGGGTAATCATCGAGGCAAAAGCAAGAGCAAGAACTACGAATCCAATGATGAGAAGAAAATGAAGAAATTCTTCAAGAAGAAGGACAACTCCACGTCAAAATCTTCGTTAAGATACTCTTCAAGAAATCCTTCCAAGTCCTCCTCCAACTGCAAGAATACCTCTCGCAAGGCCAAGGCATACATCGGCAAGGAAATGGATTCTGATGAAGAAGAATCGTTAGGTTCCGAAGAAGAAGAAGAATCCGATGAAGATTCCGACTCCGGCATGGCGGGCATAGCATGTGCTTGCTCTGCTACAATGAACTTCTTTGGGAATCCGTCAAGCGATGATGAATCTCCTGCCTACTGCTTCATGGCCAAGGCTTCGAAAGAAAAGGTATCCTCGAAACATCATAAGGTTCACTCCAGTGATCAATATTCTTCTGATGAGGATGACCATGCTAAGTTGATCAAAATTGCTAATATTCAACAAAATTCTCTTGAGAAAATTGACAAAACCCTCAGGAAATCTGAAGGGTTGTTGGTTGAGGAGATGGAGAAAAACCAGTCGCTGACCGAAGAGTATTCCACTCTCAAGTCACGAATGGATGAACTCTCAACTCGTCATGATTTTCTCTCAGCAGACCACGAAATATTGACCTATGATTACCTGAAAAGGAAACAGGAACTCGAGGCGCTGAGAGAGGCTCATGAGGATTTGATAAGAGAAAATTCTCTTCTCACCCAACAACTTAAAGAGAAACCTGAAGTGTTTGAGCCACCATGTTTGAAATGCCTTGAATGAACTAATACTGAATCATCTGTGAAGGCTAACCCCTCTATCGAGGAAAATGGTTCTGTTTCTGATGAAAATGCTAGGTTAAAGGATCTTCTTCAGGCAGGAATGTTCAAATCTCTCAAAGGACATCAAACCCTATGTGATGTCTTGAAGAAATCTATCCTTCACAAAAATCCCAGAAAGGAAGGTATCGGTTTAGAAAGGAAATTGAATGAGGATGGTTCTTACTGGGAACCACATCAATATCCTCAAACTATGTGGGTTCCCGCAAAGAGCAAAATGCTTGATCCAGCATTACTTTCGGGATACACACTACTGCAGGAAGGTCCAAACGCGACAGTTGAATCAGAGACCCTTCGATGAAACTGTGTGCGATGCATCAATCACAAACGGTGATGTAATAAAACTATCAAAAAAGATGCAAAACGTTTGCGATGGCGGCGACATCAAACACGGTTCATATTAGAGTTGCGTGTGCAATGAGTGGCAAACGATTAATCCAGAAGAACTGTTTGCGATCATGCAGAACAACAGAAACGGGCAGCCAGATGAGGGTGTGTGCGACATACGGCATACAGTTCACTAGGATGAACTGTGTGTGATTAGACAACACAATAGAAACAGTTCAACTGAACAAGATGTGTGTGATACGCGGCAAACAGGTCCGTAATCAGAAATGTGTGCGAAGACCAATAATAACACAGACGATTGCTGCTAATAAGCCATGTGATTTGCTCCATCTACAGAAGAATAACATGGATATATATATAACTGAAATAAACATCCAATTACATAAGTGACTATACAGATCATTCGCACACACCTCAATAAATAATTGCATGCATTCTAAACCAGGAGAAACAATCGTCTAGTCATCTACTTCTTGTGACGCTCCCTCCACTGCTCTGTGGCTAGGTCCCTCGTCTGGGGTAGGAAGAAGACACTCCCTCATGTCAACGATCCGCATGTACATCTCGTAGCTCGTGTACGCATCCTTGGCCGCGTACTTGATGTGTTGTTCATCTAGTCTCTCATGCCAGACACTGTGCCAGGCGTTCTTGTCCTTCTTGCACTCATCCTTCATCTTCATGTAGTAGGGGTCGATGATGGCCAAGGCGAGGTCAATCAGGGAGTTCTGTTTGTTGTTGTCGCTGCCCCAGACCTTGTAGTGGTCCTGGATGTTGACAAGATTCTGGCATTTGAAGCCCAAAACCTTGAGCGCTTTTAGATCATTGGTGGTGTCCACCGTAGCGAAACTCTAGTCGGAGCTGTTGATAAACCTGGAGAAACGCTCACAAGGCCTTGTGGCCAGGTGGTAGTGGTAGACGAGGACGTCATGTCGCACGCACAACTGGGCGACGGCAACTATCATGGGAAACCACGGCCACCTATGGGGCCACGAGCCCCTTTTGGTTCGGTAGAGGGACTGTGCATGTTGCACAAAGAGCGGAGGAGCGCAGCGCAGCATGGCAGAGATCACACGGGAAGTTTTACCCAGGTTTGGGCCGCCGCGAGGCGTAAAACCCTACTCTCGCTTTGGTGGATTGATGGTGGATGGTGGTGGAAACACAGTGCTCTTACCCGACAGGGTTGCCTCGGGGCGAGAGCAGCTATGCGCGTATGAGTGTACAAGGGTCCGAATCCTCTCTATGGCTGCCGTGGGCCTCCTTTTATAGATTAAGGGGTCACCACAGTGGCAAATCAGTCATTGTGTACTGATTAGATAGCAAAAGTGCTATCATATCTACTCTGCAGGCAGAGCAGAGCGCAATAAATGCACTGCTTAGTGTCACATCATGGCCTGCCCGGCACGCCTTGCCGGGCTGCTCGGCCACCTTCTCTCCTGTTTGCATGACACATTGCTGGATGGGTGTCATTTGGAGGCGATTCCTGTAGGAAATGGCTGCCATGTGGCAAAAGACAGCCACTTAGTCACCTTAGAGCTTGACACCGCATCGATCGATGACTTGCGTTGTTGTGAGGTGGAGCGGTGAAGCCTTGGCGGGGTGTTTTTGCCTTCGTAGGACCCGGCAGGCCTGCAGGGGTGGTCTTGACGCTTGCTTCCGGGGCAACCTTGACCTCGCCAGGTTCTCTTGCCCGGCAAGGGAGGTTTTTCCCTTAGCAATGCCTTGCTCCTTGGCTTGACTTGGTCTTCTTGATCTGCACTCTGGTTCTTCAAAGAGCTGATCTCTTGTGCCTGGTCTGATCTTGGTTGTCGCAATCTTGATCTTAGGCCTGTACACAGTCTGGGCAACAGACCCAGGGTTTGTTGCACCGATAGGAGCCCCCGGGACTGGCCTGAACGCGCTGCCGGGCACCGTTGGGGTAGGCCCTAACTTGTGCACAGGCGAGAGGGAAATAGTTGCTTGTCCCTTGAAATCTCTTTTGCTTCTTCATTAACCTGAGCCCAGGTCAGTTTCCGGTTCTCCCGTGCGTCGTGTAACGCCAATTGTGGTGGGGGAGATAATGGGCCACGATCCGCGGAGTCACCCACATCCCTTCCTCACGGGGCGGTAACTGCCACCCCACTACCCTCCTTGCTCCAAATGCCTCCGCCACGTGTGTCGCATGCATTGCGCAAGGTAGGTGGCGGATGCGAAGGGCGCGGGAATGAGCGCCATGGCAGAAAGCCAGGCACCGTAGATTGACGCAAGGGGTCGGCCTTGATTCTTCAAGCCGTTAGTGGCGAGGAGGAACCGGACTGGCCGAGCGGGACGGCCACCTTTATGAAGAAAAACCAGCCCCCTGCCATGCCCGCCTATAAAAAAGGGGGTGCAACACAAGACGTTCCTCCACACCTCCTTCCTTCTCCATTTCTACAGTAGCCCACGTCTGTCATGGTGAGAGGTCGAGGGTCCGGCCCTCCCTAGGTGGCGATGAGAACTTCTGCTTGATAGCGTCTCCCTCCTCCCTCCGAGGATGTGGGGGCGGAGCCAGCTACAGGAGGAGGTGGGAGAGGACGAGGTTGAGGCCATCGTGGCGCATGGGGCCGAGGGGGACGGGGTGGCGCTCTAGTTGCACCCCCGCCGCCGGCCCCTCCCCGATGGAAGACCACATTGGAGACCAGCCCCTAGAGTTTGTCCTTAGGCTGTATAAGCCCCTGATAACCCACAAGTATAGGGGATCACAACAGTTTTCGAGGGTAGAGTATTCAACCCAAATTTATTGATTCGACACAAGGGGAGCCAAAGAATATTTGCAAGTATTAGCAGCTGAGTTGTCAATTCAACCACACCTGGAGATTAATTACCTGCAGCAAAGTGATCAGTAGCAAAGTAGTATGATAGTTTTGATTGTAGTAGCAATAGCAATAGTAACGGTAACAGTGATAGCAATGATTTTGTAGCAAGTGCAACAATGACAGTAGCAGTAGTAACTTAGCAAGAACAACATGAGAGAAATTCGTAGGCATTGGATCGGTGAATTCGTTGGATGATATTCATCATATAACAGTCATAACCTAGGGCGATATGACACTAGCTCCAATTCATAAATATAATGTAGGCATGTATTCCGTAAATAGTCATACGTGCTTATGGAAAGAACTTGCATGACATCTTTTGTCCTACCCTCCCGTGGCAGCGGGGTCCTATTGGAAACTAAGGGATATTAAGGCCTCCTTTTAATAGAGAAACGGAACAAAGCATTAACACATAGTGAATACATTAACTCCTCAAACTACGGTCATCACCGGGAAGTGTCCCGACTATTGTCACTCCGGGGTTGCCGGATCATAACACGTAGTCGGTGACTATAACTTGCAAGATCGGATCTAGAACATAAATATAATGGTGAAACATAAACGGTTCAGATCTGAAATCATGGCACCCGGGCCCAAAGTGACAAGCATTAAGCATGGCAAAGTCATAGCAACATCAATCTCAGAACATAATGGATACTAGGGATCAAGCCCTAACAAAACTAACTCGATTACATGATGAATCTCATCCAACTCCTCACCGACCAGCGAGCCTACGAAGGAATTACTCACTCCAGATGGGGAGTATCATGGAATTGGCGATGGAGAAGGGTTGGTGATGATGAAGATCGAAGATCCATCTCTTCGGAGTCCCAAACGGACTCCAAATCTGGCCTCCCGATGAAGAACAGGAGGTGGCGGCGGCTCCGTCTCGCGAAACGCGATAATTCTTTCTCCCTGATTTTTTTCCTCCAAATATGTGATTTTATAGTATCAGGGTTGAAGTTTGCGGGGCCACCAGGTGGGGACAACCCACCTGGGCGCGCCTGGAGGGGGGGGGGGGCGCGCGCTGGTGGGTTGTGCCCAACCAGGTGCCCCCCTCCAGTGGTTCTTGGCTCCAGAAATTCTTATTTATTGAATAAAAAATCCTCGCAAAGTGTCATTCCAATCCGAGAACTTTTATTTCTGCACAAAAACAACACCATGGTAGTTCTGCTGAAAACAGCGTCAGTCCGGGTTAGTTTCGTTCAAATCATGCAAATTAGAGTGCAAAACAAGAGGAAAAGTGTTAGGAAAAGTAGATACGACGGAGACGTATCAACTCCCCCAAGCTTAAACCTTTGCTTGTCCTCAAGCAATTTAGTTGATAAACTCAAAGTGAAAAATAAAAACTTTTACGAACTCTTTTGCTCTTGTTTACATAAATAAGCTTAAATAGCACCCAGGTTTTCAGCAAAGATTATAACTAACCATGTCGACAATAACTCTTAAAAATTATATTAACTCATCACAATGGCATAATCAACTAGCGAGCAATAATAAGATATCTCAAACAATCAACACTTTTTCAAAGCAACCATGATATAATATGGCAATAGTGGTATCTCGCTAGCCCTTTTTGAGACCGCAAACATAAATGCAGAGCATCTCCAAAGTTCAAGCAGCGACTAAACATTGTAATTCATGGTAGAAAAGATCCAGTCATGATGCACCCAACATTAGCTATACACAATGCATGAGGATGACAATAGTGCTCTCAGGTTCTGGCGCTTATTTGAGAAGGTGATGACACAACATAAAAGTAAATAGATAGTCCCTTCACAGAGGGAAGCAGTGATTTGCAGAGGTGCCAGAGCTCAAGTTTTAAAACAGAGGTAAATGAAATTTTGAGAAATGCACCCTTCTTATTTACTTCGCGACCATTAGTTATTGGTATCTTCCATGCTAAACACATTAGTGGCGGTTCCCAAGCGATAAAAGTAAAGGTTTACTCCCCCTCCACCAACAATCACACTCCACGGCTTGTCCGAAACAACGGGTGCCGTCTATACCAACAACATTCCTGGGGGAGTTTTGTTTAATTATTTGCAATTTGAATTCGGGACTGGGAACCCCTATTACCGCACCTCTTATGCAAGGACGAGTGAATAAACACTCATCATGAGAATAACCCGCTTAACATGGAAGATACTGACTACCTCCTGTCGCTCTATGAACAATCCAGGCACACAAAAAGGATATTTATTTGAAGTTTTTTAGAGGTGGCACATGCAAATTTACTTTGGACGGCAGGGTAGTACCGCATATAGGTAGGTATGGTGGACTCATCTGGAATAACTTGGGTTTCAGGGTTTTGATGCACAAGCAGAATTCCCAATTAGTATAGGTGAAGGCTAGCAATTAGATTGAGAAGCGGCCAGCTAGAGAGCGAAAACGGTCATGAACATGCACTATGCATAAGTAACATTGGATACTAGCATGAGTAGGATATGAACACCATGAACATAAATATCATAGAGGCTATGTTGGTTTTGATTCAACTACATGCATGAACATGTGCCAAGTCAAGCCACCTGAACATTCAGAGGAGGATACCATATCATCATACTACATCACAATTATTTTAGCACAATGTTGACATCCAAGATAAATAATTATCCACTCCTAGCTGCTTAAGCATGACATGAGAAACTATAATCTCTAAGGGTCATTGCAAACATGTTTGATCATAATGAACTAAATCATGGATACTAGGTTAAACATATTTACAAAAACAGAACTAGTTGAGTTCATACCCGTTTCTCTCTGCCACAGCTAGTTCATCAAATATCGTCATTATTGCCTTTCACTTGCACGACCAAACGATATGAAAATAATAATAATGCAAGAGTGCTATGGACTAAGCTGGAATCTGCAAACATTTTATTCAAAAAGAAGAAAACAAGGTAATACGGGCTCTCTGTTAGATCAACAACAATGCATATGAGTGCCACTCAACATTTTCATCGTGGTCTTCTACTTGGTATGACTCAATAAAAAGAAATTCAGAGAAACACATTGAAATATTTTTGGAGTTTTTTAGTTTTCTGAAAGAAAGCAAATTTAAGAAAGGAAAAACAAAAACGAGAAAAACTATTTACACGGGAGAGCTCCCAACAAGCAAAAAGAAGAACAAGGAAATCTTTTTGGGTTTTCTTTTTAAATACTACAGCTAGTTATACTAGAAAGAAGCAGGAAATATTTTTGTATTTTCTCAAAGTTTTTTAAACACACAAGAAGAAGGCAAAAAAATAAATCTAGCATGGATAATACAATGAAAAAGTGTGGACACCGACAACTGGAATGAAATGTGTGAATATGAATGTAATGTCGGTGGAAATACGTACTCCCCCAAGCTTAGGCTTTTGGCCTAACTTGGTAATCACCACTCGAAGAAGCCATGGGGTCCTATGTTGAAGTGCTGGGGAGCGGGCACCTGAGGCTCCGCCTGTGCCGCAGCCAGGTTGTTCCGGTAGGCGACAATGTCCTCAGGCATAATCCTGTATCCGCCACTGGCAATAGGATCAAACAAAGCAGGTGCAGGCAACGGAATAATATCACGAGTGTCCTCACTAAAAACAAGGTTATAAGGAAAATCACTAGTAGTGTTCTTGCCATCAATAAATTGGTGGTGTGCCATAGCCGAGCGATCTAAATAAACCTTGGGTAAAGGATAATCATGCTGGCGTATCTGAATGTTAAAGTGACTTGCCAAACGAGTAGCATAAATGCCACCATGTATTTTAACCTTGGATCTGTTAATGTGAAGGCGACGTGCCACAATAGCTCCCAAGATATAAGTGTTGTCACTGTAAAGTGCATGACGTAAAATAGCAAAGTCAGGCGCACTGAGTGCACCATAATAGTCATAACCTAGGACGATACGGCACTAGCTCCAGTTCATAAATATAATGTAGGCATGTATTCCGTAAATAGTCATACGTGCTTATGGAAAGAACTTGCATGACATCTTTTGTCCTACCCTCCCGTGGCAGCGGGGTCCTATTGGAAACTAAGGGATATTAAGGCCTCCTTTTAATAGAGAAACGGAACAAAGCATTAACACATAGTGAATACATGAACTCCTCAAACTACGGTCATCACCGGGAAGTGTCCCGACTATTGTCACTTCGGGGTTGCCGGATCATAACACGTAGTAGGTGACTATAACTTGCAAGATCGGATCTAGAACATAGATATAATGGTGATAACATAAACGGTCCAGATCTGAAATCATGGCACCCGGGCCCAAAGTGACAAGCATTAAGCATGGCAAAGTCATAGCAACATCAATCTCAGAACATAATGGATACTAGGGATCAAGCTCTACCAAAACTAACTCGATTACATGATGAATCTCATCCAACTCCTCACCGACCAGCGAGCCTACGAAGGAATTACTCACTCCCGGTGGGGAGCATCATGGAATTGGCGATGGAGAAGGGTTGGTGATGATGAAGATCGAAGATCCCCCTCTCCGGAGCCCCAAACGGACTCCAGATCTGGCCTCCCGATGAAGAACAGGAGGTGGCGGCGGCTCTGTCTCGCAAAACGGATAATTCTTTCTCCCTGATTTTGTTCTCCAAATATGTGATTTTATAGTATCAGGGTTGAAGTCTGCGGGGCCACCAGGTGGGGACAACCCACCTGGGCGCGCCTGGAGGGGGGGCGCCCTGGTGGGTTGTGCCCACCCAGGTGCACCCCTCCGGTGGTTCTTGGCTCTAGAAATTCTTATTTATTGAATAAAAAATCCTTGCAAAGTTTTGTTCCAATCCAAGAACTTTTATTTCTGCACAAAAACAACACCATGGTAGTTCTGCTGAAAACAGCGTCAGTCCGGGTTAGTTTCATTCAAATCATGCAAATTAGAGTCCAAAACAAGAGGAAAAGCGTTAGGAAAAGTAGATACGACGGAGACGTATCAGCCCCCGCGCGGACATCTCCGTATCCCCACCCTGTTTGCAAGGGTGATGGAGCTCGAACATCCGCGTGCGTTGAGACTGCACATGAGGGGCTGCGGGAATGGCAGCATACAGGTGGATGTAGATTTCCCCGCCCCTCATGTCATGTACTTCCGCCGTGGTTGGAAGACCTTTGCCCATGCCCATAGCCTGTCAGAAGGGAACGTCCTCCATTTTAAGTTAATGGAGGCCGATTTCCTTTCTGTCAAGGTTTTTGGGAGCTCGGGTGCTCGCTTAGGGTGCTGCGCGGAGAGCTCGACCGACGACGAAAGCTCCTCCTCGAGCGATAGCGACGAAGATGATAGTGACGGTGATGACGATGGCATTAGCCGGGAGGGCGACGACTCTGACTTCGGCTGAGCACCAGCCACACCGTGTCGGTGCAACAGACCCTGGGTCTATTGCACGAACTGTGCACAGGCCAGAGACAAGATTGCAGGAACAAGATCAGACCAAACAAGGAGGATCAATTCCTTTGAAGGATCCAAGTGCAAGTCAAGAAGGCCAAGGCGAGCCAGAGGAACGAGGCATCGCCAAGGGAAGGGCCTACCTTGCCGGGCAGGCGAGCCTAGCTGGGTTGGGTTTTGCCCCGGAAGCAAGCTCCCAGATCGTCCCGACAGGCATGCCGGGGCTGGCGGAGGCAAGCCACTCCACCGCTCCACCTCACAAGCGACGCAAGTCAGTAATCAAAGCGGTGTCAAGCTCCAAGGTGACTAAGTGGTTGCTTTCTTCCACATGGCGGCCACTTCCTACAGCAAACACCTGCATATGACACCCGTCCTGAGACGTGTCAAGCATGCAGGCGCAAAGCTGGCAAAACAGCCCGGCAGGGCCTGCCGGGCGAGCTATGATGTGACACTAGGCGGCACATTTAATGCGCTATGTCAGCCTACAGAGTTAGATATGATAGCACTGTTAGCTATCTAATCAGTACGCAAAGACTGATTTGCCACTGTGGTGACCCCTTAATCTATAAAAGGAGGCCCATGGCGACCGTAGAAAGGGTTGGATCCTCGCATATCCATATGCGCGTAGCCACTCTCGCCCCCAGAGCGACCTTGCCGGGCGAGTGTGCTATGTTCACCACCATTATCCACCATCAATCCACCAAAGCAGGAGTAGGGTTTTACACCTCAGGGCGGCCCGAACCTGGGTAAAGACTACCCGTGTGATCTCTGTCGTGCTGCGCGATGCTTCTCTGCTCTTTGTGCAACGTGCCCATCCCCCCGCCGAACCAAAAGGAGCTGATGGCCCCATAGGTGGCCGTGGTTTCCCATGACATCTTTGGTGCGCCAGGTAGGGGAGTCACTTGCGCGAAACCGAGAGCATATGCTGCGCGTCATCTTCATTGACATTTTCATCATCGACGTCGTCATCGACTATGGCACCCAAGAGGCAGCCCGGAGCTGCAAATCACCCGTCCACCTCGAAGGCTCCGCCGCCTGTGACCGCCGACGTCGCGGGGAATGCGGGGGCTCGCGAGGGTGTGGATGCTGTGGGGGATGTGGTCGGCGCAGGCGGCGCCGTCACCACCTCCCCCACGGCCAAAGCAGGAACGGGAGGTACCGGGGAAGGACAGCATCAGCAACATCCCGACGGCCATGCTCCATGAGGTACGGATGGAGGGATCGTTCCGCCTGAACCCCTTCTTCTCGCCAACGGGCACAGCCGCAATGATGATGCTCGCTCTGGGGCGAATCGCAACCCTTCAGCCGCCCCTGCTGCGGCTGCGACCGCAGGGCACGCGCCGCCCTCGGAGCGGGCTGACCTAGCTACTGTGCCCAACGGAGCCACTGGCCCTCAGGCACCTCCGCCGCATCACCATGCCGTCCAAACGGCTGGTTCACAGCAGCAAGGGCGCGGCGCAGTCGCCACCGGCAACGTCAGGAGCCGAGCGACACTACGATCTACATCCTCATCACCTATGCCAAGCACTGCCTCAGAAGCCATGATGCGAGCCCAACTGCTGTTGAGATTTCCACCGGCGGCAGACCAGATGGACGAGTGGCGAGCCACCATCCAAAGTTTGATTGGTTTTGCCGAGGCGGAAGGATCACAGTGGGCCGGACCGCCACGGCCTTCCCAAGCAGCAATGACGGCTCGTGCGGCTGGTCGCGCAGGAGGGGCCACCCTCATGATGCAATCCCCACCATGGCAAGCCGCCTGGGAGCCGCAAGACCAAGCGCCCGATGACGTCTCGATGGCCTCGTCAGATCCTTGAGCGCGTCAAGGCCGACAGCATGCCCCGGAGGGCAGGCAAAGGGAAGGCGCGCGCTTCATCGACGAGCAGCGCCGCGACAACCCCCGCCGGTCCAATGGGTGTGATGGCCCCGATGTCGACGAGCCCGCGCTCGGAGATGGCGGGTGCCTGCCTTTCGAGGTTGGGTGCCCAGCCTTCACCCGTGAGCTGCGGCAAGTCCGTTGGCCATCCACTCGCACGTTCAAGCCAGAGATACCCGAGAAGTATGATGGGAGACTAAACCCGGCAGAGTTCTTGAGCATCTACACCATCGCTGTTCAAGCTGCCGGGGGAAGAGATGAGAAGGTGTTCGCCAACTACTTCCCTTTGGCCCTCAAGTCAAATGTGAGGTCTTGGCTGATGCACCTGCCGGAGAACTCCATTTCGACCTAGGCTGACCTGTGCCACGAGTTCATTAGTGCCTTCACAGGTGGCCATCAAGAATGAGGGCGGCCCAGCGACTTGTAGCTTCTCCGGCAGAAAGAAGGAGAAGCTCTGTGGAAGTACTTGCAGAGATTCAGCCGAGTCCACAGAAATATCCCAGATATCCACCCAGCTGCCGTGATAGTTGCCTTCCAATCCAACGTGCGTAACCGTAGGATACGTTCCAAGATGAACATTCGGTTGCCCAAGACTGTGAAGGAGCTCTACACTTTGGTGGACAAGTGTGCTCGGGTGGACGAGGGGAGGAAACTTCCTGGAGAGGAAGATTGCATCAACATCGACTCAGAAGATGACGACGAAACCATCAGTAAGAAGAAGAAGAACAAGAAGCACAACAAGAAGCGCAAGGATAAGACAGTGATGGCTGTTGAGGGGTCAGGCACGCCTAGTACCGGCAAGAAGGCCAAGGCTGAAGCCCTCGGCAAGGAGGCTACCGCATGTGCTGACTGCCGGGAGGCGGCGGCTGCCGAGAAAGCTGGGAAAGGTGATGGGCCATACTGTAAGATTCATCGGACCAAGGGCCATGATCTCCAGGAGTGTTATCAAGTTGAGCAGCTCGTCAAGAGACAGAAGGCTGAGTATGAGAAGCGCGATAAGGAAAAAGGTCAGAATGGCGCTGGTGGGAAGGGCCGGGGTGGTGAAGTAAATCGCCCCGGCAAGGCTCCTCGGAACCAAGGGAAACCCGCCAAGGGCTGAGAGAAGGAGGATTGCAGTAATGAGAGTGATGGAGGGAATGAAGAGGAAACCAGCGAGCAGGAATTCCAGAAGGCCATTGACGCCCTGTGCATTGACGGGGGTGCATCTTTGCACTCCTCTCACCGCCAACTTAAACAGTGGGCGCGTGAAGTCAATGCCATGGAGCCAACGGTAGATTCTCGGAAGCCGCTCAAGTGGTCACGCCCGCCCATCATCTTTGATGAAGATGACCACCCCGACCACATTACGGCGGTAGGGTGCTTACTGTTGTTGGTCTCATCAACAATTCGCAACCTCAAGGTCACAAAGATGCTGATTGACGGCGGGGCCGGGTTGAATCTGATTTCCCTAAAGGTTATCAGCAAACTCCAGATAGCAGAGGAAGAACTTAAGGCCACAAGCACGTTTCAAGGAGTCAATCCCGGCAGGAGCCGTCCTAAGGGAAAGGTTACGTTGCCAGTGACATTTGGAGGGGAGTTGAACTACAGGACTGAGAAAGTTGTGTTTGATGTGGTTGACCTCCCTCTGCCGTACAACGGGATCCTTGGGCGCCCGGCCCTGGCCAAATTCATCGCAGCATCCCACTATGCCTACAACACCTTGAAGATGCCAGGGCCGATGGGTGTCATTTCCGTTCCGTCGGACAAGAAAGATGCAATTATTTGCGTGGATAAGATGTACCGGGATGCGGTCGCGGCAGAGGTCGTGGAGGCCACAGTTCCCGCCAAGGAAAAGCATAGTAGAGGCACTGGCCAGGAATCCAGGAAGCGTACCTCTGTGGAATGTGCCGCGCCCGTTGATGACACGCCAGAAAGTTCCAACAGCAAGAGATCCAAGGCTACTCCACCCCAAGTGAAAAAGGTCGCGGCAGGGCTGGCTGGCGCTGATGGTGCTTTCACTATTAGCGCCACCCTTGATGACAAATAGGAAAGCACGCTCGTTGCCTTCCTGCGGGCGAATATCGATGTGTTTGCCTGGCAACCATCTGATATCCCTGGTGTTCCCAGGGAGGTAATCGAGCACCACCTTGTTGTCTGCCCACATGCCCGGTCCATCAAGCAGAAGGTTCAAAAGCAGGCCTTGGAACGGTAGCAGTTCATTGCCGAGGAAATCAAGAAACTTGAAACAGCTGGTTTGGTCAGAGGAGTACTGCATCCAACATGGTTAGCAAACCCAGTGGTTGTGCGCAGGGCTAATGGAAAATGGAGGCTTTGCATAGATTTTACGGATCTGAACAAGGCATGCCCAAAGGACCCATTTCCCTTGTCGCGCATCGACCAAATCGTGGATTCTACTTTAGGATGTGAGTTGCTCTCTTTTCTGGATGCATACTCTGGATACCATAAGATTTTTATGTCCAAGGAAGATGAAGAAAAGACCTCATTCATCAGCCCATGCGGCATGTATTGCTTTGTGCGCATGCCTTTCGGGTTGAAGAGTGCCGGGTCCACTTTTGCAAGAGCAGTCCAGATTGGCTTTGAGCCATAGTTGCATAGGAACATTGAAGCCTATATGGATGATATCATAGTCAATACCAAGGACAGATCAACCCTCATCCAGGATTTAGAAGAGACATTTGCTAATCTGCGCAAGATCAACTTGAAGCTGAATCCGGAGAAGTGCGTGTTTGGCGTTCCCTCCGGCAAGCTACTTGGTTTCTTTGTGTCCCACCGTGGGATAGAGGCCAACCCCGATAAGATCAAGGCTATTGAGCAGATACAGGCACCCAAGACAGTTAAGGATGTGAGGCATTTGACAGGATGCGTTGCCACGCTTAGCAGATTCATCACCAAGTCTGCCGAGAGCACCTTGCCGTTCTTCAAGATTTTGAAGAGGGCAGGACCCATGAAGTGGACCCCGGAAGCCGATGCAGCACTACTGGATTTGAAGGCCTACTTGTCTTCTGTGCCTACTTTGGTCGCACCCAAACCACAAGAGCTGTTACTGCTATATCTGGCAGCAAATAATCAAGTGGTTAGTGTAGCCCTAGTAGCACAGCGAGAAGTGGAAGAAGCAGCCACCTCAGCAAGTGTCCCACCTGGGGAAGAGGAAGAGAGCGGCCCGGCAAGGCCAGATACAGATCAGGACAAAGAAGAGCACGGCAGCAGAAGCAACCCCAAGGACACGGCAAGGAAGAAGGTGGTGTAGCGCCCAGTATACTTCGTCAGCTCCCTGTTGCAGGGGGCTAGATCCAGGTATTCTGGTGTGCAAAAGTTGATCTTTGGCCTTGTCATGGCCTCAAGGAAACTGGGCCACTACTTCCAAGCCCATGAGATCACGGTTGTCACCCGCTTCCCGTTGCAAAGGATACTTTGAAACCCAGAGGCCACCGGCAGGATAGTGGAGTGGGCATTGGAGTTATCCAGCTTTGGCCTGAAGTTTGAAAGCACATCAACAATCCAGAGCAGGGCGTTGGCAGAGTTTATTGCAGAATGGACGCCAACCCCTGATGAAGAAGTACAGGAAATAGTTATCCCCGGCAAGGAAGCGCCCCAAGAATGGATCATGTATTTTGATGGTGCCTTCTCCCTATAAGGTGCATGGGCTGGCGTGCTTCTCGTGGCTCCCAGTGGAGAGCACCTGAGGTACGTCATCCAGATGCACTTTCCCTGGGATGAGGCAACCAACAATACATCAGAATATGAAGGGCTTCTTGCCGGGCTCAGAATTGCCATAGAATTGGGAATCAAGAAGCTGATCATTCAAGGAGATTCACAACTGGTGGTGAGACAAGTCAACAAGGATTACCAAAGCCCATTGATGGAGGCATACGTCGAGGAAGTGAGAAGATTGGAGGAGCGCTTTGACGGGTTGCAAACAGAGCACGTACCCCATGCAGAAAACAACATTGCTGATCACCTGTCAAAGTGCGTTGCGCAGAAGCTTCCTGTGGAACCAGGAACTTTTGTTCTCCATCTTACTCAGCCCTTCGTATTCCCGACAACAATGGCCCAAAAGAGGAGGAAATTGGACTCCGGTAAGCCTCTCCCGGCAGAGCCTTTCGGGGCTCCTGGCAGGGACCCTGCCGAAAACAACTCCCCTTCGCTTGCCGGGCTGCACCCTCCTGCTGGGCCACTGGTCCCCGCAGTCAAAGGATGCGCCCCCACGAATGAGGAGGTGCCGCTAGTCCTCGTTGCCGAGCCTCAGGCTCCAACTTGGGCAAGGCACATAGTCCATTTCCTCCAAACCGGAGAACTTCCCGAAGAGCAAGAAGAAGCTGAAAGAGTAGCCCGGAGGGCCTGTATGTATCAGTTTGTTGATGACACGCTATACAGAAGAAGGCCCAACGGTGTGAAATTGAAGTGCATTTGCCAGGAAGAAAGAAAGGAACTGCTGGCAGAGATACACAAAGGCATGTGCGGCTCCCACATTGGATCAAGGGCTTTGGTTGGGAAAGCAGTTCGGCCAGGATTCTATTGGCCCACATCCCTCCAAGATGCAGTTGAGCTCGTTACCAAGTGTGAAGCCTGTCAGTTCCATTCCAAAAATATCCATCTGCCTGCCCAAGCACTCCAGACAATCCCTTTGTCATGGTCGTTTTCGGTCTGGGGGCTCGATATCCTCGGCCCTTTCCCCTGAGTTGCCGGGGGCTTTGAATTCTTGTTCGTTGCAATCGACAAGTTTACAAAGTGGCCAGAAGTAGATGCCGTGAGAAAGGTGACTGCTCAGTCAACTATCTAGTTCTTGAAAGGATTGGTGTGCCGCTTCGGGGTCCCTGCCAGGATCATCACCGACAACGGCACCCAGTTCACGAGCCGCGCCTTCATGCAATATGTTCATGCCCTCGGAAGCAAGATCTCATTTGCATTTGTTGCACATCCCAGAAGCAATGGACAAGCTGAGAGGGCGAACGCTGAAGTGCTGCGAGGACTCAAGACGAGAACGTTTGATAAGCTACGGAAGCACGGCAGGCAATGGATCAATGAGCTGCCGGTGGTTCTTTGGTCCCTTAGAACGACACCAACCCGAGCTACCGGGCAGACTCCCTTCTCCCTAGTCTATGGGGCAGAAGCAGTTATCCCCACGGAACTCATTTACGGGTCACCTCGAGTGCTTGCCTACGATGAAGTAGCGTAGGAATAGCACATGCGTGACGACGCCGTGCTTCTCGAGGAGAACCGCCTCCGGGCTGCTATGCGTGCTGCACGCTATCAGAAAGCCCTGCGTCGCTATCATAGCCGCAGGGTTCATGCCCGGTGTTTTGAGGAAGGCGACCTTGTCCTTAGGCGCATTCAGTCTGCCAAGGGTACAAACAAGCTATCGCCGAAGTGGGAAGGCCCTTACTGGGTAGTACAAGTCACTAGACCTGGCGCAATCCGTCTGGAGACCAGAGATGGCATTCAATTGCAAAACACATGGAATATTGAGCATCTTCGCAAGTTCTACCCATAAGGCGCGGCTGTCGGGCCCTGCCCAGCAGCCACCCTTTCTTACAGACCTTGCCTCAGCTGCATGTAACCCCTTGTACAAAGCCAGGCGCAGACCCTGAGCAACAGAGAAATAAATGAAGCGCTGGGGCCCCCCGACAAGTTGCATGCATGCATAAGCATTGCATGATTCATGTAGATAGGTTGCATGATCATGTAGATAGATTGCATCTGGCATCATCTTCATTTGCATAAATTGTAGGCTCCTGTCGTGGACTTAGTCCTAGGAAGAGGATGCAAAGACAAGCCAACACTGCAATCTCCGGCAAGCCAAACAGATAAGTTCCATCTCTTATCCACGCATGTTCCGTGAGTAGAACTTGTGCATACAAAAACCTCGCCGCCTTGGAAACAAAGCGCTCCCATCTATTGGCTCGAATGCTGCTTCGGTTAGGATGGTCATAGTGGCCTTTGGCTGAAAGGGGTTGGCGGGGGGCTGGTCTCTCCCAATGGGTTCTGCACCCGGCAGGCTCAGCCTCATGGCAGCAGTCCTATGGGGTGCCGGCAAGGTAGCTTACCAGGATCTACTTGTTTACATGAAAGTATGGAGGCGTTTTCACCTCTGCATGAATATCATACATGCACAAGTGCCCGGCAAAGCTTATCTTTTTAATTAATATGCTGATCAACAAGTATAAATCTCACGGAACATAAACATGGATACAAGAGATTACATTATTTTGAACTAAAATTTGGCAAGTGCCTACAGATTTAAGACTGAAAAAAGATAAGTGCCCCGTAAACTCCTCTCCATGTCCTTTTTTATCACAGGTAGTGCGGGAAGAGGAGAGCTCAGGAGGACTGCCCAAGCAGGAGCCCACCCCGATCCCGTCATGGCCAGCCGGGTGCAGCCTGACAAGATCGGGAGTGGCGAGGCTGCGAAGAAGGGGGGCGGAAGGAGCAGCTCGGCGGTGCTCTGGTCACCGCCTCCGGGACCAGTTAAAAGCCCCAGCACAAGCGCCGACAGGGAATACCATTGGAGCTCAGCTGGAAGACTGCTGGAGGAGGCGAAGGCACCAAGAGAGTGGCCGCCTCCCCGGCGCTCGGGAGCCTGGTGATGACGGTGCCGGGGAGGGGAGGGGAAGAATGAAAGACAAGGCGGTAGGACATCAGTATGAGATGAGTGCGTCGGTGCCCTCGTACTCCGACCTGACAGTCTGCCTCCCGCCTTCTTCGTATTCCCTAACTTCATCTTCATCAACACCGCTCCAGGAAGACGCCGGGCCCCCAGCCCGGCACCTCCCCCTAAGAGACGGCGAACGACTGCGACGAGCAGGACACTTGAGGCGTGCTGCTCCCCACCTTAGCGGGCAGGAAGACGTCGCCGTCCTTAGCAAGAATACGAGGTCCGCCAGAAGGAGCAGTGTTGGGATTACCAAGAACCCCATACACTGCATCCCAGGCAAGCATCAAGAGCCCCGGACACCTCGCCAACAGGGTGGCAACCCCCGGCGACGCGCGGCACCAGACCAGACTCACTCCCCAAGCATCAGCACGAGCATTCGACATCGTCAGCAACTCCAAGCTAGAGCCCGGGGGCTGGCCCCAGGCACTTCCTTTCAGCATACCCAGAAGAAGCAGAAGGCGGAGGAGGAGTGGAATGTGGATGAATGCCTCTGCTCCTCCCCTGCTCCCCCTTTTATAGGCCAGCTGGGGGTGGGGGATGATTCCCCGGTGAGTACCCGCCGTCCTCCTCCACCAATCCAAGAAGATCGGGCCCCTGTTTTGATGCTCTCCCGCATCACGTGCCTACATTTACCTACTCCACTCAATGCATGCGGCATACGTGGCTAAGGATAAGGGCGCGGTGGGAAGGGTGAATTGGCAGTTACCCGCCCGTGCATTAAAGTTATTCACGGGCCATTACAAGAATGGTCCCACCACAATTGGCGTTGCACGGCGCGCGGGAAAACCGGAAACTGACCCGAGCTCAAGTTAATGAAGAAGTAAAGAAGATCTCAAGGGGCGGAGCCGCCCTTACATTTCTGCCTGTGCACTGGTTAGGGCCTACCCCGACGATGCCCAGCGGCATGTCCGTGCCAGGCCCGGGGGCTCCTGTCGGTGCAATAGACCCTGGGTCCATTGCACGGACTGTGCACAGGCCAGAGACAAGATTGCAAGACCAAGATCAGACCAAACAAGGAGGATCAATTCCTTTGAAGGATCCAAGTTCAAGTCAAGAAGGCCAAGGCGAGCCAGAGGAATGAGGCAGCGCCAAGGGAAGGGCCTACCTTGCCGGGTAGGCGAGCCTAGCAGGGTTGGGTTTTGCCCAGGAAGCAAGCTCCCAGATCGTCCCGGCAGGCCTGTCGGGGCTGGCTGAGGCAAGCCACTCCACCGCTCCACCTCACAAGCGACGCAAGTCAGTAATCAAAGCGGTGTCGAGCTCCAAGGTGACTAAGTGGCTGCTTTCTGCCACATGGCGGCCACTTCCTACAGCAAACACCTCCATATGACACCCGTCCTGAGACGTGTCAAGCAAGCAGGCGCAAAGCTAGCAAAACAACCCGGCAGGTCCTGCCGGGCGAGCTGTGATGTGACACTGAGCGGCGCATTTAATGTGCTCTGTCAGCCTGCAGAGTTAGATATGATAGCACTGTTAGCTATCTAATCAGTACGCAAAGACTGATTTGCCACTGTGGTGACCCCTTAATCTATAAAAGGAGGCCCATGGCGACGGTAGAAAGGGTTGGATCCTCGCATATCCATATGCGCGTAGCCACTCTCGCCCCCAAAGCGACCATGCCGGGCGAGTGTGCTACGTTCATCGCCATTATCCACCATTAATCCACCAAAGCAGGAGTAGGGTTTTACGCCTCACGGCGGCCCGAACCTGGGTAAAGACTGCCCGTGTGATCTCTGCCGTGCTGCGCGACGCTTCTCCGCTCTTTGTGCAACGTGCCCATCCCCCCGCCGAACCAAAAGGGGCCGATGGCCCCATAGGTGGCCGTGGTTTCCCACGACATCTTTGGCGTGCCAGGTAGGGGAGTCACTTGCGCGAAATCGAGAGCGTACGCTGTGCGTCATCTTCATCGACATTTTCATCGTCGACGGCGTCAACGACTATGGTACCCAAGAGGCAGCCCGGAGCTGCAAATCACCCGTCCACCTCGAAGGCTCCGCCGCCCGCGACTGCCGACGTTGCGGGGAATGTGGGGGCTCACGAGGGTGTGGATGCTATGGGGGATGTGGTCGGCGCAGGCGGTGCTGTCACCAGCATCTCCTCTCCGGCAAGGTGATCCACTGGGGAGTTGGATGCGGGGGTGGGGATGGTGCCCCTGGCTCCTCCAGCAGCCTTCCAGCTGGACCCCGGTAGGCTTCCTCCCGGGCTGCGGCTTCGTTCACCCTGCCGCGTCCTGCTAGCCCTGGTGGTGGCGGTTGACGGGTCGTCTCCGCCGATCTTTTCACCATCACCTTCGCCCGCGCCCTCCCGCTCCCGCTAGGCTCCTCGTCGGAGGACACGATGGGGTCAGGCTGGGCTTCTGCTCAGGCGCTCCTTTTGCCCTCTTTACCTCCCGCCGCAGTGCCTAGGGGGAGAGCGGCAAGAAAGGGCATCAAGGGGCACTTATCTTTTTTCAATCTAAAATCTGTAGGCACTTGCCAAACTTTAGTTCAAATTATGTAATCTCATCTATCCATGTTTGTGTTCTGTAAGGTCTGTACTTGTTGATCAGCATATTAATGAAAAAGATAAACCTTCCGGGCACTTGTGCATGTAATATGTCCATGCAGAGGTAGGATGCCTCTATACATTCAAGTAAACAAGTTTTTCCCGGTAGGCTATCCTACCGGTACCCTCAGTTTGCTTCCGTGGAGCTAGGCTTGCCGGGCCCAAACTGTATAGAGGGACCAGCCCCCCGCCAATTTTCTCGCCAAAGGCCACTATAACCACCCAGACCGAAGCAACGTTCGAGTCATGGGATGGAAGCACCTAAGTTTTGAAAATGGCGAGGTTTTCCTATGCACAAGTTTTTACTTACAAAACGCGCATGCATAAGAAAGAGAACTTATCTGTTTGGGCTTGCCGGAGATCGCAATGTAGGCTTGTCTTCTCTTCTCCTCTTCAGGACCAAATCCACGGTAGGAGCCTGTAGTTTGATGCAGATGAAAATGATGCCATATGCGATCTTATCTACATGAACATGCAATGCTCAAGATATGCTTATGCATGCACGCAAGTTTTGGGGGCCCCCCAACGCTTCATTTATTTCTATTGCTCAGGGTCTGCGCCTAGCTTTGTACAAGGGGTTACATGCAATAGAGGCAAGGCATGTACAAAAGGGTGGCTACCGGGCAGGGCCCGACAGCTGCGCCTTACGGGTAGAACTTGCGGAGATGCTCAATGTTCCATGAGTTTTGCAATTGAATGCCATCTCCGGTCTCCAGACGGACTGCGCCAGGTCTAATGACTCGTACTACCCGGTAAGGGCCTTCCCACTTCGGCGTCAACTTGTTTGTACCCTTGGTGGACTGAACGCGCCTTGCTACTTCTTGAGCTTGCATTGGTTTTTCCCTTGAAGAGGAAAGGGTGATGCAGCAAAGTAGAGATAAGTATTTCCCTCAGTTGGAGAACCAAGGTATCAATCCAGTAGGAGACAATGCACAAATCACCAATACATGCACAAACAATCAAACACTTGCACCCAACGTGATAAAGGGGCTGTCAATCCCTTCATGGTCACTTGCAAAAGTGAGATCTGATAGAGATAGATAAAACTAAACAAAAGATAAAGTAAATATTTTAAGGGTTTTTTGGTTTATAGATCTAAAAATAAAATATTGCAAAATAGTAGATCGGAAAGTAATATGATGGAAAATAGACCCGGGGGCCATAGGTTTCACTAGAGGCTTCTCTCAAGATAGCAAATAATACGGTGGGTGAACAAATTACTGTCGAGCAATTGATAGAAAAGCGCAAAGTTATGACGATATCCAAGGCAATGATTATGAAATATAGGCATCACGTCCGTGTCAAGTAGACCGACTCTTGCCTGCATCTACTACTATTACTCCACACATCGACCGACTCCTGCCTGCATCTAGAGTATTAAGTTCATGAAGAATAGAGTAAAGCTTTAAGTAAGATGACATGATGTAGAGGAATAAACTGAAGCAATATGTTGTAAACCCCATCTTTTTATCCTCGATGGCAACAATACAATACGTGCCTCCCTGCCCCTACTGTCACTGGGAGAGGACACCGCAAGATTGAACCCAAAGCCAAGCACTTCTCCCATTGCAAGAAAAACCAATCTAGTTGGCCAAACCAATCCGATAGTTCAAAGAGAATTACAAGGATATCAAATCATGCATAAAAGAATTCAGAGAAGATTCAAATAATATTCATAGATAAGCTGATCATAAATCCACAATTCATCGGATCTCGACAAACACATCGCAAAAGAAGATTACATCGGATAGATCTCCAAGAACATCAAGGAGAACGTTGTATTGAGAATCAAAGAGAGAGAAGAAGCCATCTAGCTACTAGCTATGGACTCGTAGGTCTGAGGTAAACTACTCACGCTTCATTGGAAGGGTAATAGAGTTGATGTAGAAGGCCTCCGTGATCAAATCCCCCTCCGGCAGGATGCCGGAAAAGGCCCCAAGATGGGATCTCACGGGAACAGAAGGTTGCGGCAGTGGAAAAGTGTTTTCGTGGATGCTTCTAGTGGTTTGGGAATATATGTGAATATATAGGAGGAAGATCTAGGTCAGGGTGTCACTGAGGGGCCCACAAGGCAGGGGGGCACGCCCTACCTCCTGGGCGTGCCCTCCCCCCTTGTGGCCGCCTCGTGGCTCTTCTGACTTGCACTCCAAGTCTCATGGGTGTCTTCTGGTCCAAGAAAAATCATCGTGAAGGTTTTATTCCGTTTGGACTCTGTTTGGTATTCCTTTTCTGCGAAGCTCAAAAACAAGGAAAAAACAGAAACTGGCACTAGGCTCTAGGTTAATAAGTTAGTCCCAAAAATAATATAAAATAGCATATTAATGCATATAAAACATCCAAAACAGATAATATAATAGTATGGAACAATCAAAAATTATAGATACGTTGGAGACGTATCAAGCATCCCCAAGCTTAATTCCTGCTCGTCCTCGAGTAGGTAAATGATAAAAATAGAATTTTTGATGTGGAATGCTACCTAACATATTTATCCATGCAATTTTCTTTATTGTGGCATGAATGTTCAGATCCATAAGATTCAAAACAAAAGTTTAATATTGACATAAAAACAATAATACTTCAAGCAAACTAACAAGGCAATTATGTCTTCTCAAAATAACATGGCCAAAGAAAGTTTATCCTACAAAATCATATAGTCTAGCTATGCTCCATCTTCATCACACAAAGTATTCAAATCATGCACAACCCCGATGACAAGCCAAGCAATTGTTTCATACTTTTGGTGTTCTCAAAACTTTTCAACTTTCACGCAATACATGAGCGTGAGCCATGGACATAGCACTATAGGTGGAATAGAATATGGTGGTTGTGGAGAAGACAAAAAGAGGGAGATAGTCTCACATCAACTAGGCATATTAACATGCTATGGAGATGCCCATCAATAGATATCAATGTGAGTGAGTAGGGATTGCCATGCAACGGATTCAGTAGAGCTATAATTTTATGAAAGCTCAAAAGAAAACTAAGTGGGTGTGCATCCAACTTGCTTGCTCATGAAGACCTAGGGCAATTTGAGGAAGCCCATCGTTGGAATATACAAAGCCAAGTTCTATAATGAAAAATTCCCACTAGCATATGAAAGTGACAATATAAGAGACTCTCTATCATGAAGATCATGGTGCTACTTTGAAGCACAAGTGTGGAAAAAACAGGATAGTAACATTGCCCCTTCTCTCTTTTTCTCTCATTTTTTGTTTGGCTTCTTTGGCCTCCCTTTTATTTTTTTCCTCGGATGGGACAATGCTCTAATAATGAAGATCATCACACTCTTATTTACTTACAACTCAAAAATTACAACTCGATACTTGGAACAAAAATATGACTCTATATGAATGCCTCCGGCGGTGTACCGGGATGTGCAATGACTCAAGAGTGACATGTATGAAAGGATTATGAAAGGTGGCTTTGCCACAAATACGATGTCAACTACATGATCATGCAAAGCAATATGACAATGATGGAACATGTCATAATAAAACGGAACGGTGGAAAGTTGCATGGCAATATATCTCGGAATGGCTATGGAAATGCCATTATAGGTAGGTATGGTAGCTGTTTTGAGGAAGGTATATGGTGGGTTTATGGTACCGGCGAAAGTTGAGCGGCACTAGTGAGGCTAGCAAAGGTGGAAGGGTGAGAGTGCGTATAATCCATGGACTCAACATTAGTCATAAAGAACTCACATACTTATTGCAAAAATCTATTAGTCATCGAAACAAAGTACTACGTGCATGCTCCTAGGGGGGTAGATTGGTAGGAAAAGACCATCGCTCATCCCCGACCGCCACTCAAAAGGAAGACAATCAAAAAATACCTCATGCTCCAACTTCGTTACATAACGGTTCACCATACGTGCATGCTACGGGAATCACAAACCTCAACACAAGTATTTATCCAATTCACAATTACTCACAAGCATGACTCTAATATCACCATCTCTATATCTCAAAACAATCATAAGGAATCAAACTTCTCATAGTATTCAATGCACTTTATATGAAAGTTTTTATTATATCCCTCTTGGATGCCTATCATATTAGGACTAAATTCATAACCAAAGCAAATTACCACGCTGTTTAGAGACTCTCAAAATAATATAAGTGAAGCATGAGATTTCAATAATTTCTACAAAATAAGGCCACCGCCGTGCTCTAAAAAGATATAAGTGAAGCACTAGAGCCAAATTGCCTTGCTCAAAAGATATAAGTGAAGCACATAGAGTATTCTAATAAATCGTGATTCATGCGTGTCCCTCTCAAAAGGTGTGTACAGCAAGGATAATTGTGGCAAACTAAAAAAAAGACTCAAATCATACAAGACGCTCCAAGCAAAACACATATCATGTGGTGAAGAAAAACATAGCCTCAAGTAAAGTTACTGATAGACGAAGACGAAAGAGGGGATGCCTTCCGGGGCATCCCCAAGCTTAGGCTCTTGGTTGTCCTTGAATATTACCGTGGGGTGCCTTGGGCATCCCCTATCTTAGGCTCTTGCCACTCCTTATTCCATAGTCCATCAAATCCTTACCCAAAACTTGAAAACTTCACAACACAAAACTCAACAGAAAATCTCATAAGCTCCGTTAGTATAAGAAAATAAATCACCACTTTTTGGTACTGTTGTGAACTCATTATTTATTTATATTGGTGTAATATATACTGTATTCCAACTTCTCCATGGTTCATACCCCCCGATACTACCCATAGATTCATCAAAATAAGCAAACAACACATAGAAAACAGAATCTGTCAAAAACAGAATAGTCTGCGAAGATCTAAATTGTTCTAATACTTATGTAACTCCAAAAAATCTGAAAAATTTGGAAAACAGAGGCAATTTGTATATAAATCTTGTGTAAAAAAATTCAGGGTTTTTCCACGCTCCAGTGAATTTAAAAAATTCTGTGACTGGACGCAAAAGTTTCTGTTTTTCAGCAAGATCAAATCAACTATCATCGTAAGCCATCCCAAAGGTCTTACTTGGCACAAACACTAACTAAAACACAAAAACACATCTAACCAGAGGCTATATGAATTATTTATTTAAAAACAGAAAATAAAAATATTGGGTTGTCTCCCAACAAGCGCTTTTCTTTAAAGCCTTTTAGCTAGGCATTGATAATTTTGATGATGCTCACATGAAAGAGAAGAATTAAAGCACAAAGAGAGCATCATAAAACACGTGACAAACACATCTAAGTCTAACATACTTCCTATGCATAGGCATTTTATAAGCAAACAAATTATCAAGGCCAGCAAAAACTAGCATATGCAAGGAAGAAGAAAGAGACGATAGCAATCTAAACATGAAGAGAGGTAATTTAGTAACATGAAAATTTCTACAACCATATTTTCCTCTCTCATAATAATTACATGTAGGATCATAAGCAAATTCAACAATATAGCTATCACATAAATTATTCTCAACACGATCCACATGCATGCAAAGTTGACACTCTTCCAAAATAGTGGGATTAACATTGACTAAAGTCATGACCTCTCCAAATCCACTTTTATCAAAAAAATTATAAGATTGAACATTCTCCAAATATGTGGGATCTAAAGTTGACACTCTTCCAAACCCATATTCAATATTATTGCAAACATTATTATCAATCTCATATTCATCATGGGGCTTAAATAAATTTTCATGATTATAAGAAGAATCACCCCAATCATGATCATTGCAACAAGTAGTAGACATAGCAAAATTAGCATCCCCAAGCTTAGGGTTTTTGCATATTTTTAGCACAATTTACATTAATAGAATTTATAATAAAATCATTGCAATCATGCTTTTCATTGAAGGAGCTATCGTGAATCACTTTATAATTTCTTTCTTTCAACACTTCACCAAAATTTTCAGATTCATGAATTTCAAGCAAAACCTCATAAAGATAATCTAGTGCACTCAAATCACTAGCAATTGGTTCATCATAATTGGATCCTTTAAAAAGATTAGCAAGTGGATGAGGATCCATATCAATAGATTTTTAGTGAGCGAAGATGCAAGCAAATATAAGACACATGGTCACACAAGCAAACAAAAGATCAAACGAGAAAAAGGCAAACGAAAAAAAAGAGGGCGAATAAAAAGGCAAATCTTTTCGAAAATCGTTTTAGAAGTGGGGGAGAGGAAAACGAGAGGCAAATGGCGAATAATGTAATGCAAGAGATGATATTTTTATGATGGGTACTTGGTATGTCTTGACTTGGCATAGATCTCCCCGGCAACGGCGCCAGAAATTCTTCCTGCTACTTCTTGAGCTTGCGTTGGTTTTTCCCTTGAAGAGGAAAGGGTGATGCAGCAAAGTAGAGATAAGTATTTCCCTTAGTTAGAGAACCAAGGTATCAATCCAGTAGGAGACAACGCACAAATCACCAATACCTGCACAAACAATCAAACACTTGCACCCAACGTGATAAAGGGGTTGTCAATCCCTTCACGGTCACTTGCAAAAGTGAGATCTGATAGAGATAGATAAAACTAAACAAAAGATAAAGTAAATATTTTTAGGGTTTTTTGGTTTATAGATCTGAAAATAAAAGATTGCAAAATAGTAAATCAGAAAGTAATATGATGGAAAATAGACCCTGGGGCCATAGGTTTCACTAGAGGCTTCTCTCAAGATAGCAAATAATACGGTGGGTGAACAAATTACTGTCGAGCAATTGATAGAAAAGTGCAAAGTTATGACGATATCCAAGGCAATGATTATGAAATATAGGCATCACGTCCGTGTCAAGTAGACCGACTCTTGCCTGCATCTACTACTATTACTCCACACATCGACCGACTCCTGCCTGCATCTAGAGTATTAAGTTCATGAAGAATAGAGTAAAGCTTTAAGTAAGATGACATGATGTAGAGGAATAAACTCAAGCAATATGTTGTAAACCCCATCTTTTTATCCACGATGGCAACAATAAAATACGTGCCTCGCTGCCCCTATTGTCACTGGGAGAGGACACCGCAAGATTGAACCCAAAGCCAAGCACTTCTCCCATTGCAAGAAAAACCAATCTAGTTGGCCAAACCAAACCGATAGTTCGAAGAGAATTACAAGGATATCAAATCATGCATAAAAGAATTCAGAGAAGATTCAAATAATATTCATAGATAATCTGATCATAAATCCACATCAGATCTCGACAAACACATCGCAAAAGAAGATTACATCGGATAGATCTCCAAGAACATCAAGGAGAACGTTGTATTGAGAATCAAAGAGAGAGAAGAAGCCATCTAGCTACTAGCTATGGACCCGTAGGTCTGAGGTAAACTACTCACGCTTCATTGCAAGTGCAATAGAGTTGATGTAGAAGCCCTCCGTGATCGAATCCCCCTCTGGCAGGATGCCGGAAAAGGCCCCAAGATGGGACCTCACGGGAACAAAAGGTTGCGGCGGTGGAAAAGTGTTTTCGTGGATGCTTCTAGTGGTTTGGGAATATATGTGAATATATAGGAGGAAGATCTAGGTCAGGGGTTCACCGAGGGGCCCACGAGGCAGGGGGCGCGCCCTCCCCCCTTGTGGCCGCCTCGTGACTCTTTTGACTTGGACTCCAGGTCTCCTGGGTGTCTTCTGGTCCAAGAAAAATCATCGCGAAGATTTTATTCTGTTTGGACTCCATTTGGTATTCCTTTTCTGCGAAGCTCAAAAACAAGGAAAAACAGAAACATGCACTGGACTCTAGGTTAATAAGTTAGTCCCAAAAATAATATAAAATAGCATATTAATGCATATAAAACATCCAAAACAGATAATATAATAGCATGGAACAATCAAAAATTATAGATACGTTGGAGACGTATCACGCCTAAGGACAAGGTCGCCTTCCTCAAAACACCGGGCACGAACCCTGCGGCCGTGATAGCGACGCAGGGCTTGCTGATAGCGTGCGGCACGCGTAGCAGCCCGGAGACGGTTCTCCTCGAGTAGCACAGTGTCGTCACGCCGGTGCTGATCTTGCGCTACTTCATCGTAGGCAAGCACTCGAGGCGACCCGTAAATGAGTTCCGTGGGGTTAACTGCTTCTGCCCCATAGACTACGGAGAAGGGAGTCTGCCCGGTAGTTTGATTTGGTGTCGTTCTGAGGGACCAAAGAACCACCGGCAGCTCATCGATCCACCGCCTGCCACACTTCTGCAGCCTATCAAATGTTCTCGTCTTGAGTCCTTGCAACACTTCAGCATTCGCCCTCTCAGCTTGTCCGGTTCTCCTTGGATGGGCCACGGAAGATAACGAGATTTTGCTTCCGAGGGCATGAACGTATTGCATGAAGGCGCGACTCATGAATTTGGTGCCGTTGTCAGTGATGATCCGGGCTGGAACTCCAAAGCGGCACACCAATCCTTTCAAGAACTTGATAGCTGACTAAACATTCACCCTTCTCACGGGCTCTACTTCCGGCCACTTTGTAAAGTTGTCGATTGCGATGAACAAGAATTCAAAGCCCCCGGCAGCTCGGGGGAAAGGGCCGAGGATATTGAGCCCCCAGACTGAAAACGACCATGATAAAGGGATTGTCTGAAGAGCTTGGGCAGGCAGGTGAATATTCTTGGAATGGAACTGGCAGGCTTCACACTTGGTGACAAGCTCGGCCACATCTTGGAGGGTTGTGGGCCAGTAGAATCCTTGCCGGAAAGCTTTCCCAACCAACGCCCTTGATCCAATGTGGGAGCCGCACATACCCTTTTGTATTTCCGCCAACAGTTCCTTTCCTCCTTCCCGACAAATGCACTTCAATTTCACACCGTTGGGCCTCCTTCTTTACAGCGTGTCGTCAACAAACTAATACATACTGGCCCTCCGGGCTACTCTTTCAGCTTCTTCTTGCTCTTCGGGAAGTTCTCCAGTTTGGAGGAAATGGACTATGTGCCATGCCCAAGATGGAGCCTGTGGCTCAGCAACGAGGACTAGTGGCACCTCCTCATTCGTGAGAGTGCAATCCTCGACCACGGGGACCGGTGGCCTGGTGGGAGGATGCAGCTCAGCGACCGAAGGGGAGTTGTGCCCGATAAGCTTTCTGCCGGGATCCTCGGGAGGTTCTACCGGGAGAAGCTTGCCGGAGTCCAGTTTCCTCCTCTTTCTGGCCATTGTTGCCGGGGATACGGAGGGCTGGGTCAGATAGAGAACAAAAGTTCCTGGTTCCACAGGGAGCTTTTGCGCGGCGCACTTCGACAGATGATCAGCAATGCTGTTTTCCGCACGGGGTACGTGCTCTGTTTGCAATCCGTCAAAGCGCTCCTCCAACTTTCTCACTTCCTCAATGTATGCCTCCATCAATGGACTTTGGTAATCCTTGTTGACTTGTCTCACCACAAGTTGTGAGTCTCCGCGGATGATCAGCTTCTTGATCCCCAGTTCTGTTGCAATTCTGAGCCCGGCAAGGAGCCCTTCATACTCTGCTGTATTGTTGGTAGCCTCCTCCCGGGGAAAATGCATCTGGACGACATACTTCAAGTGCTCCCCAGTGGGAGCGACGAGAAGCATGCCAGCCCCTGCACCTTGTAGGGAGAAGGCACCATCGAAATACATGATCCATTCTTGGGGTGCTTCCTTGCCGGGAATAACTGTCTCCAACACTTCTTGATCTGGAGTTGGCGTCCATTCTGCAATAAACTCTACCAATGCTCTGCTCTGAATTGTTGATGTGCTCTCAAACTTTAGACCAAAGCTGGATAACTCCAAAGCCCACTCCACTATCCTGCCGGTAGCCTCAGGGTTTCGGAGTATCCGTTGCAAAGGGAAACGGGTGACAACTGTGATCTCGTGGGCTTGGAAGTAGTGGCGCAGTTTCCTTGAGGCCATGATAATCCCAAAAATCAATTTTTGTACGCCAGAGTACCTGGATCTAGCCCCCTGTAACAGGGAGCTAAGAAAGTACACTGGGCGTTGCACCACTTTCTTCTTTGCCATGACCAGAGAACTGCCTCCGCTGCTTTGCTCTTCTCCATCCTGTTCTGCACCTGACCTTGCCGGGGTGTGCTCACTTCCCTCCCCAGAAGGGACACCAGTTGTGTCTGCCGCTTCATCTACTTCCCACTGCGCCACCAGTGCCACGCTAACCACTTGATTAGTTGCCGCCAAGTATAGCAGCAATGTCTCTTGAGGTTTTGGAGCGACCAAAGTGGGCACAGAGGAAAGGTAGGCTTTCAAATCTTGCAGCGCAGCGTCTGCCTCTGGGGTCCACTCCATGGGTCCTGCCTTCTTCAAGATCTTGAAGAACGGCAAGGCACGCTCGGCAGACTTGGAAATGAATCTGCTAAGCGCGGCAACACACCCAGTCAAACGCCTCATGTCCTTGGCTGTCTTGGGTGCTTGAATCTGCTCGATAGCCTTGATCTTGTCAGGTTTGGCCTCTATCCCCCGGCGGGACACAAAGAAGCCAAGTAGCTTACCAGAAGGAATGCCAAACACACACTTCTCCGGATTTAGCTTCAAGTTGCCCTTGCGCAGATTAGCAAATGTCTCTTCTAAATCCTGAATGAGGGTTGATCTGTCCTTGGTCTTGACCACAATATCATCCATATAAGCTTCAATGTTTCTGTGCAACTGTGACTCAAAACCAACCTGGACTGCTCTTGCAAAAGTGGACCCGGCACTCTTCAACCCGAAAGGCATCCGCACGAAGCAGTATGTGCCACATGGGGTGATGAACGCGGTCTTCTCTTTGTCCTCCTTGGACATGAAGATCTGATGATATCCAGAGTAGGCTGATGTCTACTACGCAACCTTCTTCTTGTAGACTCGTGTTGGGCCTCCAAGCGCAGAGTTTTGTAGGACAGTAGCAAATTTCCCTCAAGTGGATGACCTAAGGTTTATCAATCCGTGGGAGGCGTAGGATGAAGATGGTCTCTCTCAAACAACCCTGCAACCAAATAACAAAGAGTCTCTTGTGTCCCCAACACACCAAATACAATGATAAATTGTATAGGTGCACTAGTTCGGCGAAGAGATGGTGATACAAGTGCAATATGGATGGTAGATATAGGTTTTTGTAATCTGAAAATATAAAAACAGCAAGGTAACTAGTAACAAAAGTGAGCGAAAATGGTATTGCAATGCTTCGAAACAAGGCCTAGGGTTCATACTTTCACTAGTGCAAGTTCTCTCAACAATGATAACATAATTAGATCATATAACAATCCCTCAACGTGCAACAAAGAGTCACTCCAAAGTCACTAATAGCGGAGAATAAACAAAGAGATTATTGTAGGGTACGAAACCACCTCAAAGTTATTCGTTCTGATCGATCTATTGGGCTATTCCTCTAAGTGTCACAAACAGCCCTAGAGTTCGTACTAAAATAACACCTTAAGACACACATCAACCAAAACCCTAATGTCACCTAGATACTCCAATGTCACCACAAGTATCCACGGGTTTGATTATACGATATGCATCGCATAATCTCAGATTCATCTATTCAAACCAACACAGAGAACTTCAAAGATTGCCCCAAAGTTTCTACCGGAGAGTCAAGACGAAAACATGTGCCAACCCCTATGCATAAGTTCACAAGGTCACAGAACCCGCAAGTTGATCACCAAAACATACATCAAGTGGATCACGTGAATATCCCATTGTCACCATAGATAAACACATGCAAGACATACATCAAGTGTTCTCAAATCCTTAAAGACTCAATCCGATAAGATAACTTCAAAGGGAAAACTCAATTCATTATAAGATCCAACTATAATAGCAAAGCTCGTGGTACATCAAGATCGTGCCAAATCAAGAACACGAGAGAGAGAGAGAGATCAAACACATAGCTACTAGTACATACCCTCAGCCCCGAGGGTGAACTACTCCCTCCTCGTCATGGAGAGCGCCGGGATGATGAAGATGGCCACTGGTGATGGTTTCCCCCTTCGGGAGGGTGCCGAAACAGTGTCCCGATTGGTTTTTGGTGGCTACAGAGGCTTGCGACGGCGGAACTCCCGATCTAGGTTTTGTTTAATTAATTGCAATTTTGTTTTTGATCTTTTGATCATAGGACTGGGCATCCCAAATACCAGCCACTCTCTCGTGAATGATAAGTGAATAAACACTCATCGTGAGAATAACCCACCTTGCATGGAAGATACTGACAGCCCCTAGTCGCTACATGAGCGATTCGGGCATACAAAATAGATTATTATTTGAAGGTTTAGAGTTTGGCACATGCAAATTTACTTGGAACGGCAGGTAAATACCGCATATAGGTAGATATGGTGGACACTCATGGAAGAAACTTGGTTCAAGGATTTTGGATGCACAAGCAGTATTCCCGCTTGGTACAGAAATTTTGGCTAGCAAAAGATTCTAAATAGCAAGCACCACATGTTGGAGGATCCATAACAATATAACTTCTATACAAATATACCCAAGCATAAATCATTACATTGTATTCCTTGTCCAACTTCAACTAATTTGCTCAAGTTTGAAAATAATTAATGGGGCTCACAATCATAGAAGATGTCCAAGATAGTGCATTTATATGTCAAATCTCTCTTCCTTCAATATTCTTTCATGAATTGTTCTAAAAATTTACCACCTCTACTTCTTATATGTGAAGTCACTACTCCCCATGGTATAATCATATGAAGCATATATAATTTCAGATTTATGATATTCAATTTATTCAACCATTTACTCATAGGATATAAGTGAAGCACACGAGTAAATGACAAACTACTCCAAAAGATATGAGTGAAGATCAATGGGTAGTCGAATAATAATGTAGCTATATGAAGACTCTCTCTCATAAATAAAATTTAGATCTTAATTACTTCATTAAAACAGCAAGCAAAACAAAATAAAATGACATTCTAAAAATAGCACACATCATGTGGAGAAGCAAAAACTTAGGCTCAACCGAGGCTAACCGATGATTGTTGATGAAGAAAGGTGGGATGCCAACCGGGGCATACCCAAGCTTAGATGCTTGATACTTCTTGAAATATTAACTAGGGATGCCTTGGGCATCCCCAAGCTTGAGCTTTTGTGTCTCCTTAATTCCTTTTATATCACGGTTTCCCTAAATCTTAAAAACTTCATGCACACAAAACTCAACAAGAACTTGTGAGAAAAGTTAGTATAAATCAAATACAAAACCTTATCATTCTATACTGTAGCAAATCACTAAAATTATTATTTGACATTGCATACTAAATGCCTCTGCATATTTAATACTCCTATCCTCAAATAGAATCACTAAACAAGCAAACATATGCAAACAATGCAAACATAACAGCAATCTGTCAAAACAGGACAGTCTATAAAGAGTGCAATTGTACTCATACTTCCCTAACTCCAAAAATTCTGAAAACTTACCACACTGTATAAAATTTGTTATTTCTAAATTTTTAAAAATTTCAAGATTTTATCATGTTCTGACTTTCCAGAAGAATTCAGACAACGATAGAAAACTTTCTGTTTTCAAAACAGCAACATATAGACATGCAAAATAAGCATGGTAAAGGCTATACTTGACATTTTTATTGAAATAAAAGATACATATCATTACTCTAAATAACAGCAAGCAAATCCTAATAAAATAAAATGACGCTCCAAGCAAAACTCATATTATGTGACGAATAAAAATATAGCTCTAAGTAAGGTTACCGATAATATTGGAGACGAAAGAGGGGATGCCTTCCGGGGCATCCCCAAGCTTAGTTGCTTGGATCTTCCTTGAATATTACCTTGGGGTGCCTTGGTCATCCCCAATCTTAGTGTCTTGTCACTCCTTATTCTCCTCATATCGATTTCTCACCCAAAACTTGAAAACTTCAATCACACAAAACTTAACGGAACTTCGTGAGATGGGTTAGTATGATAAAAAAATCATTCACTTTGGTACTGTCAAGACAAGATTCAAAAAATTTATCACATGACACCTACTGTACCCTATCATTTCTACAATTTATATTGAACAATATAATCCATAGAAACTAAGAAACAAGCAAACTATGCATCGAAAACAGAATCTGTCAAAAACAGAACAGTACGTAAAGATCTGAATTAAGGTCATACTTATGTAACTCCAAATATTCTGAAAAATTAGGAAAACGTAGACAATTTGTATAAAAATCAATTTTAAAAAATTCAGAAGTTTTACACATTCCAGTAAAATATAGGAATTTCTGTACTGGACACAAAAGTTTCTGTTTTTCCACAGAATCAAATCAACTATCAACCACACTATCCCAAAGGCTTTACTTGGCACTTTATTCAAACAAAAGCTATAAAATATGATTAATACAGTATATTAATCATGTGAACACACAAAAACAGTAGGGGTAAATATTGGGTTGTCTCCCAACAAGCGCTTTTTCTTTAATGCCTTTTTAGCTAGGCATGATGATTTCAATGATGCTCACATAAAAGATAAGAATTGAAACACAAAGAGAGCATCATGAAGCATATGACTAGAACATTTAAGTCTAACCCACTTCCTATGAATAGGGATTTTGTGAGCAAACAAATTATGGGAATAAGAATCGACTAGCATAGGAAGGTAAAACAAGCAAAACTTCAAGATTTTCAACACGTAGGGAGGAAACTTGATATTATTGCAATATGTAGAAGCTTGTGTTCCTCTCTCATAATAATTTTCAGTAGCATCATGAATGAATTCAACAATATAAACATCACATAAAGCATTCTTTTCATGATCCATAAGCATAGAAATTTTACTACTCTCCACATAAGCAAAACTCTTCTCATTCGGAATAGTGGGAGTATCATAAGAAGCTCGAATACTATAAATTGTTTCCACACTAAAAGAATAGTGTTCAGAAAAAGGGTAATCATAATTATGACAAGCTTTATAAATATAATCATCACTACTTTTTATAACATAAGTGTCATCACAATAATCATCATAAGTAGCAACTTTGTTCTCATCATAATCAATTGAAACCTCTTCCAAGATAGTGGAATCATTACTAAATAAAGTCATGACCTCTCCAAATCCACTTTTATCATTATAGTAAGATTCAACACCCTCCAAAATAGTGGGATAATTATTATCTAAAGTTGACACTCTTCCGAACCCACTTTCATAAATATTGCAATCATCATAAATAGGAGGCATACTATCATCATAATAAATTTGCACATCAAAACTTGGGGGACTAAAAGTATCATCTTCATTAAACATAGCATCCCCAAGCTTGGGACAAACATTAATTGCAGCAAATAAATTCTCAAACATGTCATTCTCATCAAACATAGCATCCCCAAGCTTGTGGTTTTGCATATCATAAGCATAATCACTCTCATCATTAATAGTATGAATAACACCAATAGTATAGCAATTATTATCATCACAATTTTCTAAGTTGGTGCCAAAAAGATTCTCAAGATTATAACAAGTATCATTACTTTCCCAATCATAATCATCACAATGAGTAATAGGCATAACAATAATAGGAGCAACATTATTTAGGAGGGATACCTTTTTACCTTTGCTTCTCCATCTTTTCTTTTTCTTCTCCACATCATGTGTGGGTCTAATCACCCTTTTGGAGCTCCTTATTGATGAGATTGGTTGAATAAAACGCTCCTCCTCGTTACCTGATTCATCATAAGAAAAAATAGGAGGACATTGGGAAACCTCTTCCCCTTCATTAGTATTCTCTTCATCTTCTATTTGTTTTCTTGTCTTTAAGTAATTGGCGATTTAAAGATTCTCAATGCAATTTACCGCACAATTCCTCTAGATCAAAATCAAGAAATCTCTTGAGGTTATATTCTGGAATACCCTTAATTATATGTTTCATTTCTTCATATCCCAGAAGCAAACTAAGTTCATTATGATGCGCAAGGGAAATCAAGTCATCATAATTTTTGGACACGATTTGATCATGAAACAATTTGCATTTGAGATTTAAATGACCACATTCATTGAAAAGTTCACAAGGATGGCGGAAAATATTAAATTTTTCAGCACAAACATTTAGCCTCTCTTGCAACCATTTAGTTTCTAAATACTTATGCCTCTTGCAAAATCTATCTTCCCTTTTTGGTATGTAACTACAAACTCTATGCACTCCACAAAAATTGACATGCTTATAAGAAACATTTTTATCATGACTAGGGCAATCATCATTAGTACTATGGATATTCAAAGAATTCATACTAACAACATTGCAATCATGCTCATCATTCAAAGATTTAGTGGCAAATATTTTATAGACTTCTTCTTCTAACACTTGAGCACAATTTTCCTTTCCATCATTTTCACGAAAGATATTAAAAAGATGAAGCATATTAGGCAACCTCAATTCCATTTTTTTAGTTTTCTTTTATGAACTAAACTAGTGATAAAACAAGAAACTAAAAGATTCAATTGCAAGATCTAAAGATATACCTTCAAGCACTAACCTCCCCGGCAACGGCGCTAGAAAAGAGCTTGATGTCTACTACGCAACCTTCTTCTTGTAGACTCGTGTTGGGCCTCCAAGCGCATAGTTTTGTAGGACAGTAGCAAATTTCCCTCAAGTGGATGACCTAAGGTTTATCAATCCGTGGGAGGCGTAGGATGAAGATGGTCTCTCTCAAACAACCCTGCAACCATATAACAAAGAGTCTCTTGTGTCCCCAACACACCCAATACAATGATAAATTGTATAGGTGCACTAGTTCGGCGAAGAGATGGTGATACAAGTGCAATATGGATGGTAGATATAGGTTTTTGTAATCTGAAAATATAAAAACAGCAAGATAACTAGTAACAAAAGTGAGTGAAAACGGTATTGCAATGCTTCAAAACAAGGCCTAGGGTTCATACTTTCACTAGTGCAAGTTCTCTCAACAATGATAACATAATTAGATCATATAACAATCCCTCAATGTGCAACAAAGAGTCACTCCAAAGTCACTAATAGCAGAAAATAAATGAAGAGATTATTGTAGGGTACGAAACCACCTCAAAGTTATTCGTTCTGATCGATCTATTGGGCTATTCCTATAAGTGTCACAAACAGCCCTAGAGTTCGTACTAAAATAAGACTTTAAGACACACATCAACCAAAACCCTAATGTCACCTAGATACTCCAATGTCACCACAAGTATCCGCGGGTTTGATTATACGATATGCATCACACAATCTCAGATTCATCTATTCAAACCAACACAGAGAACTTCAAAGAGTGCCCCAAAGTTTCTACCGGAGAGTCAAGACGAAAACATGTGCCAACCCCTATGCATAAGTTCACAAGGTCACAGAACCCACAAGTTGATCACCAAAACATACATCAAGTGGATCACGTGAATATCCCATTGTCACCACAGATAAACACATGCAAGACATACATCAAGTGTTCTCAAATCCTTAAAGACTCAATCCGATAAGATAACTTCAAAGGGAAAACTCAATTCATTATAAGATCCAACTATAATAGCAAAGCTCGCGGTACATCAAGATCGTGCCAAATCAAGAACACGAGAGAGAGAGATCAAACACATAGCTACTGGTACATACCCTCAGCCCCGAGGGTGAACTACTCCCTCCTCGTCATGGAGAGCGCCGGGATGATGAAGATGGCCACCGGTGATGGTTTCCCCCTCCGACAGGGTGCCGAAACAGGGTCCCGATTGGTTTTTGGTGGCTATAGAGGCTTGCGGCGGCGGAACTCCCGATCTAGGTTTCTTTTCGGGGGTTTCTGTATGTATAGGAATTTTTGGCATCGGTTTCACGTCAGGGGGGCCCACGAATCAACGACAAGACTGGAGCACCCTCCCTGGGGGGTAGGGCATGCCCTCCACCCTTGTGGTTGGCTCGGGACTCTTCTGGCCCAACTCTTTTACTTCGGGGCCTTCTTCCGGTCCATAAAAAATCACCGTAAATTTTCAGCTCGTTTGGACTCCGTTTGATATTCCTTTTTTGTAAAACTCAAAAACAAGGAAAAAACAGAAACTGGCACTGGGCTCTAGGTTAATAGGTTAGTCCCAAAAATCATATAAAATAGCATATAAATGCATATAAAACATCCAAGATGGATAATATAATAGCATGGAACAATAAAAAATTATAGATACGTTGGAGACGTATAATAGGCATCCAGGAAGGAAAGCAGGTCACACCCGGAGGTGGAATCCACAATCTGGTCGATGCGCGGCAAGGGAAATGGGTCCTTCGGGCATGCCTTGTTCAGATCCGTAAAATCTATGCACAGCCTCCACTTCCCATTAGCCTTGCGTACCACCACAGGATTCGCTAACCATGTTGGATGCAAAACTCCTCTGACCAGACCAGCTGCCTCAAGTTTCTTGATCTCCTTGGCAATGAACTGCTGCCGCTCCAAAGCTTGCTTCCGGACCTTCTGTTTGACGGGTCGGGCATGTGGGCAGATGGCAAGGTGGTGCTCGATTACCTCCCTGGAAACACCGGGGATATCAGATGGTTGCCAAGCAAACACATCGACATTCGCCTGCAGGAAGGCAACAAGCGTGCTTTCCTATTTGTCATCAAGGGTGGCATTGATAGTGAAGGTACCATCAGCACCAGCCAGCCCTGCCGGGACCTTCTTCACAGCAGGCGCATCAGCTTTGGACCTCTTGCTATTGGAACTTTCCGGCAAGTCATCGACAGGCGCAGCACACTCCGGAGAGGCACGCTTCCCGAATTCCTTGCTGGCATCCTTGCTAGCTCTCTTCATTCTCTTGCTTTCCTTGGCAGGAACACTGGCATCCGCAACCTCTGCCGCAACTGCTTCCCAGTACATCTTGTCCACGCAAAAAATTGCATCCTTCTTGTCTGATGGAATGGAAATGACGCCCACTGGCCCTGGCATCTTCAAGGTGTTGTAGGCATAGTGGGATGCCGCCATGAACTTGGCAAGAGCTGGGCGACCAAGGATTCCATTGTACGGCAGGGGGAGGTCAACCACATCAAATGTGATTTTCTCAGTCCGGTAGTTTAACTCTCCCCCAAATGTTACCGGCAACGTGATCTTTCCCTTAGGACGACTCCTGCCGGGGCTGATTCCTTGGAACGTACTAGTAACCTTGAGCTCTTCCTCTGCTATCTGGAGTTTGCTGATGACCTTTGAAGAAATCAGATTCAACCGGGCCCCGCCGTCAACCAACATCTTTGTGACTTTGAGGTTGCGGATTGTTGGTGATACCAACAACGGCAAGCACCCTACCGCGGGAGTGCGGTCAAGGTGGTCCTCTTCGTCGACGATGATGGGCGTGCGCGACCACTTGAGTGGCCTTCGAGAATCTGCCGCTGGCTCCACGGCACTGACCTCACGCGCCCACCATTTAAGTTGGCGGTGGGAGGAGTGCAAAGATACACCTCCGTCGTTGCACAGGGCGTCAGTGGCTTTCTGGAATTCCTGCTCGCTGGTTTCCTCTTCATCCCCTCCATCACTCTCATCGTTGCAATCCTCCTTCTCACGACCTCTAGCAGGTTTCCCTTGATTCTGAGGAGCCTTGCTGGGACGACTTGCTCCACCACCCCGGCCCTTTCTGCCTGCGCCATTCTGACCTTTTTCTTTATCTCGCTTCTCATGTTCAGCCCTCTGCTTCTTGACGAGCTGCTCAACCTGATGACACTCCTGGAGATCGTGGCCCTTGGTCCGATGGATCTTGCAGTAAGGGCCATCGCCTTTCCCAGCCTTCTCGGCAGCCGCGGCCTCCCGGCAATCATTGCACGTGGCAACTTCCTTGCCGGGTACCTCAGCTTTGGCCTTCTTGCTGGTACTAGGTGAAAGTGCAACTAATCCCTGGGTGGTTTTGGTAATTCATAACAACATATAGCTCATTGAACTAATATCCATTCAAGTTGATTATTTCAGAAAGTTTAATGATTGGCAATGGCATGGACTAGAGATGTGGACCCCTCAAAATGCTAAGGACAAATATTGGCAAAAGCTCAAGACTCTTCATTTCTATTTTAGTGATCCAAGATCACATTGAGTCCATAGGAAAAGCCAATACTATTAAAAGGGGATGAGGTGTTGCTTAATGGTCTACTTGCTCAAAATGCTTAGTGATATGCTCCAAAGCCCTCAACCACTTTCTCAATTCCATATATGTCCTAAACCTAAAGTCAAACTCGGCCCCACCGATTTGATCTATCCGGCGCCACCGAGTTCTTTTGACATAGCAATAGCCAGAAACCCTAATCAGTTCGGTCTCACCGATAGGGATCTCGGTCTCACCGAGATGGGATTGCAAACTCTCTGTTTCCCTTCGTAACATTTCGGTCTCACCGAAATGAGCGATCGGTCCCACCGAGTTCGCAATGCAAACTCTCTATTTACCTTTCGTAATGTTTCGGTATCACCGAAAGGAGCGATCGGTCCCACCGAGTTTGCCTGACCAACTCTCTGTTTGCTCATTGCTGAAATCGGTCTCACCGAGTTCATGCAATTGGTCACACCGAGATGAGGTTTTGCCCTAACCCTAGCGCATCGGTCCTACCGAGTTGATCATGTCGGTCCCACCAAAAATCCTAACGTTCACATTTTGAATTGAATCGGTCTCACCGAGTTCTTTCATTTGGTCTGACCGAGTTGGGTCAAATGTGTGTAGCAGTTAGATTTTGTGTGGAGGCTATATATACCCCTCCACCCCCTTCTCTATTCAAGAGAGAGCCATCAGAACGTGCCTAAACTTCCACTATTCATTTTCTGAGAGAGAACCACCTACTCATGTGTTGAGACCAAGACATTCCAATCCAACCACAAGAATCTTGATCTCTAGCCTTCCCCAAGTTGCTTTCCACTCAAATCATCTTTCCACCATAGCCAAATCTATGAGAGAGAGTTGAGTGTTGGGGAGACTATCATTTGAAGCACAAGAGCAAGGAGTTCATCATCAACACACCATTTATTACCTTTTGGAGAGTGGTGTCTCCTAGATTGGTTAGGTGTCACTTGGGAGCCTCCGACAAGATTGTGGAGTTGAACCAAGGAGTTTGTAAGGGCAAGGAGATCGCCTACTTCATGAAGATCTACCTGTGTGAGGCAAGTCCTTCGTGGGCGATGGCCATGGTGGGATAGACAAGGTTGCTTCTTCGTGGACCCTTCGTGGGTGGAGCCCTCCGTGGACTCACGCAACCGTTACCCTTCGTGGGTTGAAGTCTCCATCAACGTGGACGTACGATAGCACCACCTATCAGAACCACGCCAAAAATCTTCGTGTCTACATTGCGTTTGCCTTCTCCAAACCCTTCCCTTTACCTTCATATGCAATGTTTTACTTTCCGCTGCTATACTCTTAGAATTGCATGTGTAGGTTGATTGCTTGACTTGTGCTAAGTTGCTAAAATCTGCCAAGACTTAAAATTGGGAAAAGGCTAGATTTTTATTTGGTCAAGTAATCTAATCACCCCCCTCTAGACCTACTTTCGATCCTACAAGTGGTATTAGAGCTTTGGTCTCCATTTTCCTTGATTTCCATAGCTTTGGTGATCATAGCCTTGGTTTCACAACCTAGGAGAGTATGGCGTCTAGCAAGGGAAATTACCACCGTAGAGGTCCTTACTTTGATGGTACAAATTTTGCTAGTTGGAAGCATAAGATGAAAATGCATATTCTTGGACATAAACCCACCGTTTGGGCTATTGTATGTATTGGTTTGCAAGGTGAATTCTTCGAAGATGGAAGAGAACCGAATTGTGAAGCAACCACGAAAGAATTGAAGATGTTGCAATACAACGTTCAAGCTTGCGATATCCTCTTCAACGGATTGTGCCCCGAAGAATTCAACAAAATCAACCGTCTTGAGAATGCAAAGGAAATTTGGGATACTTTAGTTGATATGCACGAAGGTACCGAGTCCGTCAAGGAATCCAAATTGGATGTGCTTCAAAGTCAACTTGACAAGTTCAAAATGAAGGATGGTGAAGGTTTCGCTGAAATGTACTCTAGGCTTGCTCTCATCACAAATGAGATTGCCGGCTTAGGAAGTGAAGAGATGACCGACAGATTCATCATCAAGAAGATCCTAAGAGCCTTGGATGGAAAATATGATACCGTGTGCACTTTGATCCAAATGATGCCCAATTACAAAGATCTCAAGCCAACGGAAGTCATTGGTAGAATTGTTGCTCATGAGATGTCACTTAAGGATAAAGAAGAGCTTCACAAGAAGTCTAGTGGTGCTTACAAAGCTTCATGTGATGCTCCTACAACATCAAGTGAGAAACAAGCCTTCAATGAAGAATTGAGCCTAATGGTGAAGAACTTCAACAAGTTCTACAAGAGTAGAAGCAAAGAGAGAAGTTCCAAGTCAAGGTCCTACTATGACAAGAGATCTTCTAGTAGTGAACGAAATTGCTACAATTGTCGAAGACCCGGACACTACTCCAATGAGTGTACGGCTCCCTACAAAAGAAGAGAAGACTCACCTAAAAGGAGGAGTAAAAGAGAGGAATCACCTCCAAGAGAGAGAAGGAGTAGAGATGATCGTTATGAATGAAGACCCTCTCGCAGAAGCAAGGATTCGGAAAGGAAGGACAAGTCATCAAAGAGCTGCACAAGATGAAGACATCAAGCTCATGTTGGTGAATGGGTATCCGGTTCCGACTCCGAACACCACTCCGACAGAAGTTATCACTCCGACTCCGAACATACTCAAGATGAAGGTGTTGCCGGTCTTGCACTTGTGTCATCCAACTCCTACGACATATTTGACTCACCAAATGAACGGATTGGAAGATGCTTCATGGCTAAAGGCCCCAAGGTATCACACCCCGAGTATGTTGATTTCAATAGTGATGATGATGATTTGCTAGGTGATGATGATTTACTTGTTGACAACTCTAGTGACGAAAACTATGATGAAATTGCAGTTAATCATGCTAATCAAGATGAAACGAATGACAATGATAAGAAGGAGATTGAGTGTCTAACTAAAGAATTAAACACTCTTAAGTTAGCTCATGAAACTACCTTAGAGGATCATCGAGAGCTTTTAAAGACTCATGAGAAGCTACGCTTTGAAAAGCTCAATCTAGAGCAAGAGCATGGGTTCTTAAAAGCAATCAATGATGATCTTTGTAAGAAAAGTTCTTCTTACATTGCCAAGCGTTTACTCTTGTCTACACATGACACAAGTAAAATCTAGCAACAAGAGCAAGAAAGATTCTTATTCTAGTAGTAACAATAATCATGTTAAATCCAATATTGTTGCTTCTAGTAGTTCTCTTGATTCCACTAATGATTCTCTTAGCCAAGTTACACTTGAGCAAGAAAATAGCTTATTGAAGGGAATTATAGAGAAAGGTGTTTACAAGAGTCTTGCCGGAAGTAAGCAATTTGAGGAAATTATACGCAAGCAAGGAAGGCACCGGAAGAATCAAGGTGTTGGTTTTGAACGCAAGTTCAATGCCAATGGGGTTGAGTGGGAAGAAGATCAATACCCCAAGACGAAGTTTGTTCCTCAACAAGAGAAGTATGATCCCACTTCTTTCAAGGGAACACAAGCTCAAGATGATCTTCCACCACAAGACCACAAGCTAAAAGGCAAGGGTAAGCTTCAAGAGGAGATTGATGCATTTGAAGAAGCTCCTAAGGCCTTGGTCAAGTGGGTTCCCAAGACTACATCAAGTTCTACTTCATCAAGTATGACTACAACTCCAAGGATTCCCATCAAGATGATGTGGATCCCAAATAAGAAGAACTAGAGAGTTCTTGAGGGTGACTCCGCCAACATACTTCACTCATATTCATTTTGGCAAGGACAAATGCAATCAACTTCCATATCTTGCACTAGTTCAAGGAGTCACAAACCCTCTTGTTGGTAAGACAAGGGACAAGGTAACCTAATGCTTTCATGGACAACATCATATGTGTATTTCACTCTATGCCTATGGATATCCTTGTGTGTTCCTTGTGGGACTAACCCATGTAGGTATTGAAAGTGCAACTCACTCCAATGGATTGCTCCAAATGATCTACATCAACATTGGGCATCCACATCTTCAACATCTACATGAAGTCATCATCGACAAAACCCAAGGTTAGTTCATCCCTCTTAGGGGGGATATCACATCTAGGGGGAGCTTTACTCTAAGAATTGAGCTAAAGCAACTCTAATGGTGTGGACACAACAATGCTTTATGTAAAAGTGGTAACCCCACTTGTGCTTAAACGATGAGTATGACCTATGATCAAATGTTCTCATTTGACTCCTAAGTCAATATACTCATATATAGATGACCTAGTCATTGCCAATTGCTTGATAGATGCTAGAGTGTTTGTGCATGCTTTGACACATATTTCATTTGCTATCTTATTGTGTGAGCATGTTGGATGCATATTTTTTCTCCATTCGAGGACATCCATTTGTTGTTTTGATTGATTGGCTTTTCTTCTTTTTGCCAAATGGATGGACAAGAATGCCTAAGTACTCCCTCTAGCTATCTATGCTTTTCTCGTCTCAAACTCGGTTCATGCTACATCACAAAGTTTGATCAAGTCATATTCGGACTCTCCGAGTGAGGAGCACTCGGAGCCACCGATTTGTCATAGACTTAACTTCCAAAACTTCTTAGTGCATTTCGGTCTGACCGATCCATCCCATTCGGTCACAGCGAGTTCATTAAGTTGATCTAAGTTTTAATCTCAGTGCAATTGATTTGAACCTTTCGGTCACACCGAGTTGCAGCAACCGCTTGCGATTCTGCATCTCGGTGCCACCGAGTCGTTCCACTCGGTCACACCGATAGTGACTGGACATATATTCCCACGGGCTGAAAATTTGGAAATTCCTCCAAACGCTTCGCCCGCGCCATTCCAGCTCTGCCGATTCGAGGTCTCCGGATCGTCTCCTTGTAGCCAGCATCCTCCTGCCGCTGGTTTTCGCCACTGTCAACGGGAATCTTCACCGCCGTTGTCGCCGTAGCAAGTTCATCGCCAAGTTAGGGTATGAACTCGTCCCTTTGTGCCTGCCCCACTTCGATTCCGATCACAAAAATCAATGCCTATATTCTTTCCATGTTTTGAGACAACTCTATCCACTGGAAACTCCGTTATATTAGATTTGATGCAAAAATTTAGGTTTAGGTTTCCGCCGAACTCATCTCGGACCGACCGATATTAGGATTTCGGTCTCCCCGATTTGGCTCAGGCCATAGCACAAGTATTTTTTGGTCTGACCAAAACATACCAATCGGTGTGACCGAGTTCATTTCTCTATGAAACCCTAGCATCTCGGAGTCACCGAACTGTGTCTCGGTCTGACCGATTTCACATGTTTAGACTCTGAAGCTGCTTCGGTGTCACCGAGTTTGTAATATCGGTAGCTCCGAAATGCTTTCTGTAGAAAACTAAAACTAAGTTTATGACTCATTTTGTTTTGCAAAATGGCTGTACTTTGTGATGCTTATCCACTCTTTCTCAACCTATCTATTCACAGGGTCAACTTTCAGTGTCAGAGATGTCAAACAATAGTGACAGCCAGAACAAATCAGAGGAGCAGGCAAATCTGAGTAAGGGCACTAGTCCCTCCAACAGTAGCTATGATGATGGTAGCAGAAGCACCCCAAGCAACTTGCCTAAGGCTACAACTAGGCAGAGGAAGAAGAGAACCTCAAATTCTGAAGATGAAGACTTCGTGGTTGATGAGGAGGTCACTTCCAAGAAGAAAGTGATCAAGAAAGAGCAAGTAGCTGCTGCTGGCATCAAGCCTGGAATGAAGAAGAAAGTTCCTGCCAAGAGAGTGCCCATGTCCAAAGGCAGAGCCTCAACTCAGGAAACCATGGAGTTCACTCTTGAACCAAGAGAAGAAGAGGCTGCTGGAGGCAAGAAGAGGAAAGAAAGGGTCAAGAAGACCATGGCCAGAGTGATTGGCAGATCATCAATGATGAGAGATCCAGATGAAGATGACGAGGAGGAAGAAGATGCTGCACCAGCTCAGAAATCTCAGAAATTGATGGGAGATGCTATCAAGTCTGGGGCTGCTCCATCCAAGCCCAAGACAGCTCCCAAGCAATCTTCACAAGCTCAAGCTCCAAAGCCAACAACACCTAAGAGAAGCACAAGAAATATCTCAGCTGCAGAGAAGAACAAGGCCCCAGTGCCTGAAGCTCAAGAAGATGAGGAGCAGCAAGTGCTCAGGAAGCTAAAACCAAAGATACCAGATCATGATGACACTCATCCAATTGCAGAGAACATGAAAGTGAGAAAAGATGTAGGTCTCAGACTATGGAGGTAGACAGACCCCTATGCTACAAGGGGAAGGACTGCTGTGGATTACAGGTTCCACACCAAGGAGCAGCAAGACTTCTATGAGACAATTCTCCTAGACAAGAAGCCCATAGTCAGTGACATGAGATGGGTCGACTGGAAGTTCATTGATGATAATGAAGACTACTTCCCTGGAGTTCATGAGAGCTTCAGGATGAATGGAGTTGACAAGTTTGTTGGCCAGAAATTGACAAAATGGAATGATGAGATGGTGATGCAATTTTATTCAACTGCACATTTTTACCCAGATGGCAAGATAGTCTGGATGACTGAGGGTACTAGGTACCAATCTTCAATTGTTGAGTGGGCCAAGCAGATCAATGCCCCTAAAGAAGTAGAGGATGAAACAGATGTCTATGCAAAGCCCAGCAAAGGCCATGACTCCATGGCACACATGTACAAGGAGATTCCATATGATGCTTTGGGGACTCACAAGTTTGGGTCCATTTACTATCTGTTGTCAGGGCTACCAACCATCAACACTATATTGAGGCACACCTTGTTGCCCAAATCTGGAGATGACAGGATGATCAGAGGGCACTCAATTAACTTGTTACATATGTTTGATGTGCCAGAGAAGTTCAAGGTGATGACCTTGATTGTTGAAACAGTTAAGAGGACTGCAGCAGATCAGAAGAGGTCATGTGGATATGCCCCACACATTCAGATGCTCATCAACTCCAAGATGGGCACAGGCACGTATCTGCTAGACAGAGAGCACCTTCCCCTGAGGCCAGACTTTGAGGACCATGTTGTTGTCATGGATGCGTCACATCCTACATCTGTGGAGTCTCAGGAGAAGAGAGAAAAAGCAAAGGCAGCAAAGATTTCCAAGGTTCCAGATGTCTCAGCTGTAAATTTCAAGACCAAGCAGGATCAGCTCAGCTATCTGCTTGAGGCCACTATGAGAATTGAGAAAGGACTAGCTACCCTGACTCAAAATCAAGAAAGTCTTGAGAGAATCATTGAAACAAAATTTTATGATCTAGACTTGAAGGTCACAGAGATTCAGACCGCAGTTGAGCAACTCCAAGAAGAAGTTGAGGACAGGAGAGGAAGAGCTACCATAGAGGCATTTCAAAGAGTGCCTAGAGCCAATAGGTCTGTAGCTGTGCCAGTCAGTGACACATGAGCCACCACTTCAGCACCTGCAGCCACTGCCCCAGTTGCCCCTCCAGTTGCTACTCCTCCAGTTCCTCAGTCATCATCGAAAGCTTTTGCAGATGCTGTCCTCTCCACACCATCTTCGCACACCGGAGCTCCCGGAGATTGTGCTTAGAGTGCCGCATAGCACTATGCATTTTCAAGCTTTTTGGTAACTTGTTGCCAAAGGGGGAGAAAGTGTATAGATCGTAGGCTTCAAGAGAGAGAGTGTGTTTTGCTTTTGTTTGTCTCTCTTACTACTTGTTATTTGCTTGTTTGTTTGCTACAATATTTATGCTTGTGTGTGAGATAAGAGTATCTCAAACTCTTATGATCATGTGATTGATCATATTATGCTTTAATGTGTGCTTGAATGATGATATCTTATTACTAGTGTATGATCAATCATGTTTGCCTTGGTGATGAGTGCTTGCTATTTATATTCTATCATTTTGAGTGCTCCACCAAGATGTATGTGACATGGAAGAGTAACCCATGATCCTAATCGATTGTGCATTTGCATTCAAAAGCAAATTTTAAATAATGCACAAATTTAGGGGGAGCTCTTGCTTATCACATACTTCTCAAAGCAATGATATATTTCATTCATATTATCATTTGTCAAAGCTTTGATCTATATGTTGTCATCAATTACCAAAAAGGGGGAGATTGAAAGTGCAACTAATCCCTGGGTGGTTTTGGTAATTCATAACAACATATAGCTCATTGAACTAATATCCATTCAAGTTGATTATTTCAGAAAGTTCAATGATTGGCAATGGCATGGACTAGAGATGTGGACCCCTCAAAATGCTAAGGACAAATATTGGCAAAAGCTCAGGACTCTTCATTTCTATTTTAGTGATCAAAGATCACATTGAGTCCATAGGATAAGCCAATACTATTAAAAGGGGATGAGGTGTTGCTTAATGGTCTACTTGCTCAAAATGCTTAGTGATATGCTCCAAAGCCCTCAACCACTTTCTCAATTCCATATATGTCCTAAACCTAAAGTCAAACTCGGCCCCACGGATTTGATCTATCCGGCGCCACTGAGTTCTTTTGACATAGCCATAGCCAGAAACCCTAACCAGTTCGGTCTCACCGAGATGGGATTGCAAACTCTCTGTTTCCCTTCGTAACATTTCGGTCTCACCGAAATGAGCGATCGGTCCCACCGAGTTCGCAATGCAAACTCTCTGTTTACCTTTCGTAAGGTTTCGGTATCACTGAAAGGAGCGATCGATCCCACTGAGTTTGCCTGACCAACTCTCTGTTTGCTCATTGCTAAAATCAGTCTCACCGAGTTCATGCAGTCGGTCACACTGAGATGAGGTTTTGCCCTAACCCTAGCGCATCGGTCCTATCGAGTTGATCATGTCGGTCCCACCGAAAATCCTAACGTTCACATTTTGAATTGAATCGGTCTCACCGAGTTCTTTCATTCGGTCTGACCGAGTTGGGTCAAATGTGTGTAACGGTTAGATTTTGTGTGGAGGCTATATATACCCCTCCACCCCCTTCTCTATTCAAGAGAGAGCCATCAGAATGTGCCTACACTTCCACTACTCATTTTCTGAGAGAGAACCACCTACTCATGTGTTGAGACCAAGACATTCCAATCCAACCACAAAAATCTTGATTCTAGCCTTCCCCAAGTTGCTTTCCACTCAAATCATCTTTCCACCATAGCCAAATCTGTTACAGAGAGTTGAGTGTTGTGGAGACTATCATTTGAAGCACAAGAGCAAGGAGTTCAGCATCAACACACCATTTATTACCTTTTGGAGAGTGGTGTCTCCTAGATTGGTTAGGTGTCACTTGGGAGCCTCCGACAAGATTGTGGAGTTGAACCAAGGAGTTTGTAAGGGCAAGGAGATTGCCTACTTCGTGAAGATCTACCCGAGTGAGGCAAGTCCTTCGTGGGCGATGGCCATGGTGGGATAGACAAGGTTGCTTCTTTGTGGACCCTTCGTGGGTGGAGCCCTCCGTGGACTCGCGCAACCGTTACCCTTCGTGGGTTGAAGTCTCCATCAACGTGGACGTACGATAGCACCACCTATCGGAACCACGCCAAAAATCTTCGTGTCTACATTGCGTTTGCTTTCTCCAAACTCTTCCCTTTATTTTCATATGCAATGTTTTACTTTCCGCTGCTATACTCTTAGAATTGCATGTGTAGGTTGATTGCTTGACTTGTGGTAAGTTGCTAAAATCTGCCAAGACTTAAAATTGGAAAATGCTAGATTTTTATTTGGTCAAGTAGTCTAATCACCCCCCCCCCCTCTAGACCTACTTTCGATCCTACACTAGGCGTGCCCGATCCCTCAATAGTCATCACTGCCTTATCCTTGCGCCTTTTGTTGCGCTTCTTGTTCTTCTTCTTCTTCTGACTGATGGCCTCGTCATCATCCTCTGAATCGATGTCGAGGCCATCCTCTTCTCCGGGGAGCTTCCTCCCCTCCTCTATCCGAGCACACTTATCCACCAGAGTGTAAAGCTCCTTCACAGTCTTGGGCAATCGAACGTTCATCTTGGAACGAATCTGGCGATTGCGCACATTGGACTAGAACGCTGCTATCACAGCTGCCGGGTGGATGTCTAGAATATTCCTGTGGACTTGGCTAAACCTCTGCATGTATTTCCGCAGGCTCTCTCCTTCCTTCTGCGGGAGAAGCTGCAAGTCACTGGGCCGCCCTGGTTCTTGATGGCCGCCCGTGAAGGCGCCAACGAACTCATGGCACAGGTTAGCCCAGGTCAAAATGGAGTTCTCCGGCAGGTGCATCAGCCAAGACCTCACATTTGGCTTGAGTGCCAAAGGGAAGTAGTTGACGAATACCTTCTCATCTCTTCCCCCGGCAGCTTGAACGGCGATGGTGTAGATGCTCAAGAACTCTGCCGGGTTCAGTCTTCCATCGTACTTCTCTGGTATCTCTGGCTTGAACGTGTGAGTGGATGGCCAACGGACTTGCCGCAGCTCGCAGGTGAAGGCAGGGCACCCAGCCTCGAAAGGTAGGTACCCGCCTTCAGCGAGCGCGGGATCATCGACGTCAGGGCCACCACGCCTGTCGGACTGGCGGTGGGCGTCACGGTGTTGCTCGATGGTGACGCGTGCCTTCCCTTTGCCTGTCCTCCAGGGCTCGCTGTTGGCCTTGATGCACTCGAGGGTCGAACGAGGCCATCGAGACGTTGTCGGGTTCTTGGTTGCGCAGCTCCCGCGCTGGCTGTCATGGAGGGGACTGCACCGTGGGGGTGGCCCCTCCCGCATGGCCAGCAGCGAGGGCTGTTGTCGTTGCCTGAGGAGGCCGTGGCGGGCCAGCTCGCTGAGATCCTCCCACCTCAGTGAAACCAATCAGGCTCTGAATAGTGGCTCTCCACTCATCCATCTGATCGGCTGCCGGAGGAAATTTCAACAGCAGCTGGGCCCGCGCCATGGCCTCCGAAGCGATGCTCGGCATGGATGTTGATGAAGACCGCAGCGTCGCCCGGCTCCTGACGGTGCCGGTAGCGGTTGCACCGTGCTCAAGTCGTTGTGAGCCAGCCGCCTAGGCGGCGTGGTGACGAGGTAGAGGCGCTTGAGGGCCAGCGCCTTCGTTTAGCGCAGCAGCGGGGTCGGCTCGTTCCGGGGGTGGTGCATGCTCTGCGGTCGCACCCGCGATGGGAGCGGCCGGGGAGTTGCGATTCCCCCCAGAGCGAGTACCCCCGCTGCGGCTGTGCCCCTCAGCCGGACGGAGAGGTGCGGACAGAATGATCTCTCCTCCCGTACCTCGTGGGGCGTGGCTGCTGGGATGTCGTTGGTGCTGTCCTTCTCCGGTGCCTCCTGCTCCTGCTTCGACCGCAGGGGAGGTGGTGACGACGCCGCCTGTGCCGACCATGTCCCCGGCAGCGTCCACACCTCCAGGTGTCCCCGTAGCCCCTGCGACGTCGGCGTTCACGTGCGGTGGGGCCTTCGAGGTGGATGGGTGAGCTGCAGCGCCGGGCTTCTTCTTGGGCGCCATGGACGATGGAGCCGTTGATCAAGAAGATGGCGGTGAAGATGACGCGCTACGTACGCTTCTCGGGTTCGCGCAAGCGCAGCCCCCTACCTGGCACGCCAAAGATGTCGTGGGAAACCATGGCCACCTATGGGGCCACGAGCCCCTTTTGGTTCGGCAGGGGGACTGTGCACGTTGCACAAAGAGCGGAGGAGTACAGCGCAACACGACAGAGATCACACGGGCAGTTTTACCCAGGTTCGGGCCGCCGTGAGGCGTAAAACCCTACTCCTGATTTGGTGGATTAATGGTGGATGGTGGTGGAAACGCAGTGCTCTTGCCCGGTAGGGTTGCCTCGGGGCAAGAGCAGCTACGCGTGTATGAATGTACAAGGGTCCGAATCCTCTCTGTGGTTGCCATGGGCCTCCTTTTATAGATTAAGGGGTCACCACAGTGGCAAATCAGTCATTGTGTACTGATTAGATAGCAAACAGTGCTATCATATCTACTCTGCAGGCAGAGCAGAGTGCATTAAATGCGCCGCTTAGTGTCACATCATGGCCTGCCCGGCACGCCTTGCCGGGCTGCTCGGCCACCTTCTCTCCTGTTTGCATGACACGTCGCTAGACGGGTGTCATTTGGAGGCGATTCCTGTAGGAAATGGCTGCCATGTGGCAAAAGACAGCCACTTAGTCACCTTGGGGCTTGACACCGCATCGATCGATGACTTGCGTCGCTGTGAGGTGGAGCGGTGAAGCCTTGGCGGGGTGTTTTTGCCTTCGTAGGACCCCGCAGGCTTGCCGGGGCAGTCTTGAGGCTTGCTTCTAGGGCAACCTTGACCTCACCAGGCTCTCTTGCCCGACAAGGGAGGTTTTTCCCTTAGCAGTGCCTTGCTCCTTAGCTTGACTTGGTCTTCTTGATCTGCACTCTGGTTCTTCAAAGAGCTGATCTCTTGTGCCTCGTTTGATCTTGGTTGTCGCAATCTTGATCTTAGGCTTATGCACAGTCTGGGCAACAGACGCAGGGTTTGTTGCACCGACAGCAACCTTCTGATCGTGCCCGGCACGACCGATGGTGTACTCGAGGTCGAAGCCGACCACTTGGTACTTGTCCTCAGCAAGCAACTGCTCCATAGTTTGGATGGAGCTCTCCACCGAGACCGGCCCATTCGTGTACACCACCAAGAGGGCCTTCCCCCTCACGTGGGTGTCCACTACATGATGCATGGTGAACTGCCCACCATTGTCGTCGTCGGCCACTGGGAGCACCATTGGAGCCATGGGGAGCGCCATTGGAACCGCTGGATGTCCTCTCTGTATATGTCGTCGTGGGTGTGCTTATTGTGTCGTGTGGCACGAGAGATGAAGGTAAATGGCCATAGGAATAAATGGGGGCCGGGCGGCCTGGATTCTCGGCGCGTCCGCATGGCAGTTTTCGCAGCGGGTAACTGCATCGTCGCGCCGCGCCTGGCACAACCGCATGCACACGAACATGCGTGATCGTGCGTCGGCTCCAAACACTGGCAGCGCACGTGGAGGGACGAGGGAAGAGCGCCCGGAGGGACGCGAGAGCAGAGCGCGCGCGGCAGGACACGAGCAGAGCACGCCGTGGCCGCCTCAACCACAAGCAACACACACGCATAGAGCAATTGAACATGCAGGAAATGGTTGTCTACAAGCCGGCCGACAGTTGCGTCGCTGCGTAGAGACCGGCCGTGTGCTACTACCGCCGTCTTGGTCTATTAGTCCCCTGTATATTCTGTGCCATATTTTGACCTTAAATTTAACCAACAAAATGTTAATGCATGTTACAAAAATTATATAATTGGAAACTATGTTCAAATACGAATCCAACGATATAATCTCTGGCGACATGCATTCGTATTTTATTAGTTAAATCTATAGTCAAAATTTGGCACAAAAATACATAAACGACTTATAAACCAGGACGCGGGTAGTAGGTAATTTAATGGCAAACATTTTTATTTTATTAACCGTATGTGTACATGTCCTTTCGTCCTCCTCTTGCATGTCTTGTCACCTCGTTGCCGCAGACGGCTTAGAGCTCAAGCTTGAGCAGCGCGCGGGGGCATTCTTTTGGCCAAACGGTGGTGAGCCCGTTCCCGCGCAACCGCGCAGGTTCCCGTGCAAGCTTCCCGCCCGAGTCGGTGAAATCCCCCAAAATCCCAATGCTTACCGGCCTGCTATATAAACCCTCACGACCGGCGAGTCATGCGTCGCATTTTCCCCTCCCTCCCTATAGCTTATCTCATCTGCTTCTCCCACAATCGCCAATGGCACCGGTCCGTCGTCGTCGCTCAGCCACTCCGCCGTCATCAGAGGACAACTCCAGCTGGGAGGCTACACCGCGGCGGCGGCGCAGTCCTCGGCGTAGTGTAGTGTGCGTGGCATCCCTGTTGGGTGTGCACGGAACACCCACCACACGCTCCGCCGCCGCTGCCCGTCGGCAGCTGTTGCCGGCTGCCGTTGCCACCACCCCACCGCCTGGCTCCGTGGCCGCCACACCACCGTCGAAAGCCAGGGCCATCGCCCACTCTGCCGCAGCAGCCCGAAGGCGGGAGGTGGCCGTCGCGGCCGCCACCCCACTGGCGGCCACCGTGGCCATCACCCGCGCCGCCGCCGCGGCCCGAAGGCGGGAGGTGGTGGTCGTGGCCGCCACCCCATCATCGGCCACTGTGGCCGCCAGCCCACCGTCGACCACCGAGGTCATCACCCGCTCCGCCACCACCGCTCGAAGGCGGGAGGCGGAGGTGGAGGCCCGCACGTGCATCAGCGACTTTGCGCGCTACACCAAGTTCCTGCGGGAGGAGGAGGAGAGCCTCGTCGAGCACGCAAAGAGCCTTACCGCTGTCGTGGCTGCAGCACACGCCGCCGCAGAGGCGAGGAATCAAGAGATTTACGAGGAGAACCACCGCTTCGAGAGGGGTCGTCGGGAGCAGCAGAGGGCGTTCGAGGTGAGCGTCGCTGAAGGTGCAGCAGCGGCAGGCACCGTATTGCAGTTGTCCAGCTCGTCGGTAGGCTCCTCCTCCTCTGCCTCTTACTGACCGCGCTCGGCAGAGGAGAGGCTGCCGGAAGTAGTACAAAGCCCCTTTGTAGTAGTAGTATTTAGGGGCTATTTTGTTCAGTTCATCTGACTATAGATGTGGTGAAACTGTACAACGTACTTAAAATTAGCTAGTATATATAGTTGAACTAGCTATTTCAGTACGTGGTTGGCAACAATTGGGGAAAAGTTTGGTCGGTTCAGCTGTCCAGTTGAACTATTTGTATAAATAACGACTGCTTAATCTATGAATGAAATCTATGCTTAATTACTGAATTTTAGGTGCAAAAATTAGATAGTGCTAGTGATTTTTAGCTTCATATTTTGACAAATCGCAGTGTTACAAGGTTGACAAATGGCAATGTTACTAGATCAACAAATGTCAATCTTTCCAGTTTGACAAATGGCAATATACCCAATATGACAGATGCAAATCTGACCAAATTGTCTGTACGTGGTTGCACACGGGTCATCCAAAACAACCGTTTGCGTTGAAGGGATGCACAAATCCTGCTCGGCACATTTTCTCTTGGCCTAGCGCCGAAGTATGGCTTTGCAAACCGTATTCAATCTGAACCGTTTGCGTTGAAGAGATGCACAAATCCTGCGCTGCGAATTTTCCCTTGACTTACGGGGGAAGACCATAGCTCTCACTTTGCATACGGGTGTTCTATCTAAAATGTTTGCGATCAAGAGCTGCACAAATCCTGCTCGGCACATTTTCCCTTGGCTTCCTGGGGAAGCTGTCGGTTTTCATACGGGTGTTCTAACTAAAACATTTGTGATGAGTGTTTTATATTTCAAAACCATTTATGTTTTTTTCAAAAGAAAATCATTTGATAAGTCTGTACATTAAGAGAGAAAAACGCAAGTTCGTTCAAACCATATCTTTCATTCAGTCACACTGCGAATTTATATTCATATGATCGAGATACAATATTAAACCCAAAAAAACTATTTCCGGCGGTGGCGGAGGCGGCGTGCCGTGCCGGTGTTGTCGTTGTCATCCTTCGGGACGCCGTTGTTGAAGTCTTCAAGGCAGCACATAATGTTCTTCACTTGGAAATCGAACATTATGTCGTCGTGCGATCGATGGGCAGGGCGTGGGAGGACGGCAACTGGCGGAGCTGCGAGGTAGCGGTCGACGGCGGCATCCCATGCCGCTGAGGGGGGCGCGCGCACGGGCACGGGCGCGGTGGGTGCAGGCAAACGCACGGGGACCGACGCCGCGGTGGGTGGAGGGGCGCGCACGGGCATGGGCACGGGCGTTGGCGCTGGCATGTACACGAGCTCGCGCGGGTCCACGGAGATCTCGCTGACGCCCGCGGCTTCCAGCTCTGCGATAGTGCTCGACGACCAGCCCGTCAATGCTACGGGGATGGTCGTTGGCGCGGGCACGGGGATGGGAGCTGGGACGGGCGCGGGGGCAGCAACCGCCGCGGCCAGCTCGTTCAGGGCCATGTCCATGAGGCCCCATTCCTCCTTATTTTCTATCTCCTCCGGCTCGGAGTCGACTTCACCAAACTTGAAGACTAGTGGCAGATGATCCTTCTGCGCCATGGCGTTGGTGGAGGTCTGTGGGAGGGAGGGGAATGGGAGGCGAACAGTAAGGCCGCCCGTATTAAACAGCAGCTCGGGCGCCATTAATGGAGAGGATGCGAGCAAGGCGGGCAGCTATGGAAGTCAAAGGGCTCGCTTCCCAGTGAGCCTGCGCAGCGTATAGCTCGCACGCTTCCCGGTGAGCCTACGCATTGGAGGACGGCTTGCACGCCTCTCGGTCAGCCTGTGCACCGGACTGCGCTCGCACGCCTCCCGTTCAGTCAAGCAGCTGTCCGCACGGCACCTCCTATAGCCATTAAAAGCCTAACACGTGGCATCACGTGAATGGTTAGCAGAACGCACACGATTTAAATTATACAAATGTTTGAGATGTTAAAGTGGCAGCTATTTTTTCAAAATGCCTTTGTTGGCTATTATTCGAGTGTACCTTCTCTCAAAATGGACACGAAAAATACCACAACATGTCGGGTGCCATTCCATGATAGCATGCCAAGTTTCATGAATTTCAGACGAGTTTTGAATTTACTAAAAATTAAAAACAAAGTATCTCAATGTTTTGCCGGCAATCAACAGTGCCCTGGTGTTTGAAATTCATTCCCATTTCTTGCATGGGACCTAAGCATGCACCCAAGGACACACATTTCATATGTCAACCCATTTTTCTGCACTAGAGCATGTGCATGTAGTTCAAATTTGAATTATGCACAAAAAATGCCTAGAAAACCCAGTTAATGTATAAAAATGTCCAAGCGAACCCAAAAAAATCCCAAAAATTGATACAACACTCCTGTCGTTCTATGTTGACACTAGAAATTTTTTGAAAGCAAGAACAGGCAACGGATATCGTTTCGTCCCCAAGGGTGGCACGTTCCCTACCGAAACCATCAGGCTTGTTGTGAGAAGCTCTAGTTTGCGAGAACCTTATACCCAAACCTGCCCCAAATGGGACAAATTTTTTACCACAACATGTTGATGCCGCTCCATGATAGCATGTCAAGTTTCATGAACTTCAGGCGAGTTTTGGATTTACTAGAATTTAAAAACCATGTATCTCAATGTTTGCGGCCAAGCGACGGTGGCAAGGTGTTTGACATTCATTCCCATTTCTTGCACGGGACCTAAGCATGCAGCCAAGGACACAGATTTGATTTTTCAAAAAATTTACATGCACTGGAGCATGTGCCTGTAGTTCAAATTTGAATTATGCACATAAATGCATAGAAAACTCAGTTAATGTATAAAAATGTCCAAACGAATCCCAAAAAATTCCTAAAATTAACACAACACTCATATTGTTCTATGTTGACACTAGAAAAAAAATTGAAATCAAGAAGAGGCAACGGATATCGTTTCATCCAGAAAGGTGAAACGTTCCCTACCATAACCATGAGGCTTGTTGTGAGAAGCTCTGGTTTGTGAGAAGCTTATACCCCAACCTTCCCCAAATGGGACAATATTTTTACCATGGCATGTTGATGCCGTTCCATGCTAGCATGTCAAGTTTCATAAATTTCAGACGGTTTTCGATTTAGTAGAATTTAAAAACCATGTATCTCAATGTTAGCGGCCGAGCGATGGTGGCAAGGTGTTTGACATTCATTCTCATTTCTTGCATGGGACTTAAGCATGCAACCAAGGACACACATTTCAATTTTGAACCCATTTATATGCACTGGAGCATGTGCATGTAGTTCAAATTTGAATTATGCACATAAATGCATAGAAAACTCAGTTAATGTATAAAAATGTCCAAACGAATCCCAAAAAATTCCTAAAATTAACACAACACTCATATTGTTCTATGTTGACACTAGAAAAAAAATTGAAATCAAGAAGAGGCAACGGATATCGTTTCATCCAGAAAGGTGAAACGTTCCCTACCATAACCATGAGGCTTGTTGTGAGAAGCTCTGGTTTGTGAGAAGCTTATACCCCAACCTTCCCCAAATGGTACAATATTTTTACCATGGCATGTTGATGCCGTTCGATGCTAGCATGTCAAGTTTCATAAATTTCAGACGGTTTTCGATTTAGTAGAATTTAAAAACCATGTATCTCAATATTAGCAGCCGAGCGATGGTGGCAAGGTGTTTGACATTCATTCTCATTTCTTACATGGGACTTAAGCATGCAACCAAGGACACACATTTCAATTTTGAACCCATTTATATGCACTGGAGCATGTGCATGTAGTTCAAATTTGAATTATGCACATAAATGCATAGAAAACTCAGTTAATGTATAAAAATGTCCAAGCGAACCCCGAAAAATCACAAAAATTGACACAACACTCCTGTTGTTCTATGTTGACACGAGAAAAATTTTGAAAGTAAGAAGAGGCAACAGATATCGTTTCATCCCCCAAGGTGGCACGTTCCCTACCGAAACCATCAGGCTTGTTGTGAGAGAAGCTCTGGTTTGCGAGAAGATTATACCCAAACCTGCCCCAAATGGGACAATATTTTTACCACGGCATGTCGATGCCGTTCCATGATATCATGTCAAGTTTCATGAATTTCAGACGAGTTTTCGATTTACTAGAATTTTAAAACCATGTACCTCAATGTTAGCGGCTGAGCGACCGTGTCAAGGTGTTTGACATTCATTCTCATTTCTTGCACGTGACCTATGCTTGCAACCAAGGACACACATTTGATTTTGCAACCCGTTTTTATGGACTGGAGCATGTGGATGTAGTTCAATTTTGAATTATGCACATAAATTCCTAGAAAACTCAGTTAACGTATAAAAATGTCCAAACGATCCCCGAAAAATTCCAAAACGACACTCCTGTTGTTCTATGTTGACACCAGGAAAAAATTGAAAGCAAGAAGAGGCGACGAATATCGTCTTGTCCACAAAGGTGACATGTTTCCCTAACGGAACCATGAGGCTTCTTGTGAGAAGCTCTGGTTTTTGAGAAGCTTATACCATAACCTGCCCCAAATGGGACAATATTTTTTACCCCAGCATGTTGATGCCATTCCATGATAGCATGCCAAGGTTCATGAATTTCAGACGGGTTTTGGATTTACTAGAATTACAAAAGCAAGTACCTCAACGTTTGCCGGAGAGCCATAGTGTCGTGGTGTTTGAAATTCATCCCCATTTCTTGCATGGGACATAAGCATAAACCCATGGACACATATATGATTTTACAACCATGTTGGTGCACCGGAGCATGTGCATGTAGTTTAATTTTGAATTGTGCACCTGAAATGGCTAGAAAACCAATTTAATGTATAAAATGTCCAAACAAACCCTGAATAATTCCAATTTTTTTACGACACACATATAGTTGCATGTTCACTGCAGATAAAAGTTCTAGCAATTCAAACACCCTCCATTGCCGCTGTGACCCCATTATGTAATTCAAATCAAGATGAAAAATCAAGTAGATCGCACATAGTTTATTATCACCAACCGTGTGAGATGCAGTACAAAATATCTTGGAGCATTGTCGGAGTATAGTACGTCTATGGCTTACGCGAGAAGGTGCGTCGGCTACAGTCCACAACCGGCGTGTCAAGCACACTAGCTCTCTCCCCAAATATCATTTCACTGTTCAATCATCGCCGGTGAAAGATGGGGACGTGGACCCGCGTCGTGAGGGCAACTTCGGCGGCCCACTTCGACGAGAGTGCGGCCGCAGCCGCCATGCGTGTGCTAACAAGGTGCATGAGTGCAGCCGCAATCTGCGACCGGGCGGCCAAGGCAACCCAAACGGCTATTGTTGCTTCTCAGGTGGCGGCAGCAACATCTGCCTCGGGGATAGCAACTGGTGAGAGCGGCACAACAGCTGTCCATTCTGCAGCGGCGGCCATAGCCCTGATGGAGACCGCCCACGACCATGTCGAGGCCACCCATGCCCAGCTCGTGGCGGTCACCGCACAAATCGAACGAAGCTTCTCCAACAACGGTCGGCAACCTACGACCGAAGAGTTGGCAATCGCCGAGAGCGTTCAAGCAGCTGTCCGTTCCTCCGCCGCATACCTTGGCACGACGGAGCCCGTCCAAGCCCAGATCACGGCCGCCCACACCCAGCTCGTGGCGGCCTTTTCCAAAGAGATGGCGGACGCGGATGGCGAGATGCTTGCCAAGTATGGTGCGATGGATGCCATGGAGCCCCTTCCCCAGGAGACCGTCGGGCGCGAGCTGGACATGGAGGAGGCGGCGGAGATCGACGAGCACCAGCCATAGTAGTACTCTTTGTTTTGTTTAATTAAGAGCGCTAGTCTTTAATTTGTTAGAGTAATGTTTAGGTCAGCTAGCTCTATTTAATTACTGAACTTGCTCGATTAAGAAGTGTGGGTGTGCTGTAGTCTCCTTTGTGTACCCAAATTATGCAATGACGTGGATGACCACTGTAAACAAGGAAATTCGAACCAAAATTTTTCACGTTCAAACTCATCACACACGGGTTAAGCTATATGAATCCTTTGTGATGTTCACATATTGTACACAGTGTTGAATAAGGGACCGTGTCTGATGACACTTCGCGCAAGTTTTTTCGCTAAACCGATTCAAAATTTTCGGCTTCCGCGGAAATATCTACCTCCCCGCCCCCTCCCCCTTACCAAAAGCCACATTTCCCCTGTTTCCGCCTTCCTTTCCAAGTTGAAACCTTCACTCCTTGCTTGCAGCGCCGCCTCCTCTCCGGCGACCCTCCTTCATGCTGCTCGGCCTCGTCTATCCAGGCAGGTAATCCACACCTGACCCCCATCCTCCTCCTCCTTCCACATCCCACATGCCCCGACCGCCGGCGCGACACCTTCCACCCAAATCACCGACCCCTCCACCAAATAAGTGCCGCCCTAAGCCATGGTGCACGTAGTATAGCCAGGAGCTCAAGGAGCATTTGGCAGCGGAGAAGCAAATCGCGGGCGCACGCGCGGATGAGGTCGCAATGGCTGCCATTCGTGCCGACCCCCAGAACTTGGAGGAGCACCTTGCCATTTGCTAGCTACGCCGGTTAAGCATGCTCAATTTACTCGTTGTGTGTGCTGCTCCTGCCTTTCCTTAACAAATTCTAGTGAATTGTGCTATCTAATTTTACCATGCAATCTGTTGCTCTAGTGTATATGTTCTATATGTCGTGCAATGTGGTGCTCACTTATTAACTGTTTGGTTAATTAGTTGTTGTCTTCAGTTAACTATTTGGTTCAATTCTGCAAATGTGATGTTCAATTCTTCAGGCTGCAATTTTGCATTGTCTTCCAAGTGAGAAATAAATCGAATTTATCTTTACAAAATACATGAGAAACGAATACAATTGCTATATTTCCAAGTTGTCAAGCATGCTTGGTTTGGTTAACTGTCTGATCTTCTAGTATGTTATACATTGTGCAATGTGGTGCTCAGTTAACGTTTGGTTCATTTGTTGTGGTGTTTAGTTAACTGTTTGGTTCAATTCTGCAATGCGATGTTCAATTGTTGTGGGTGCATTCTGTTATTGTATACCATGTGAGAAATAAATCGAATTTGGCTGTACTAAATACATGAGAAAAAAATACAATTGCTATATTTCCAAGTTGTTAAGCATGCTTGGTTTGGTTAACTGTCTGATCTTCTCTTAGGAGTATGTTATATTGTGTAATGTGGTGCTTAGTTAATGTTTGGTTCATTTGTTGTGGTGTTTAGTTAACTGCTTGGTTCAATTCTGCAATGTGATGTTCAATTGTTGTGGGTGCATTCTGTTATTGTATACCATGTGAGAAATAAATTGAATTTGGCTGTACTAAATACATGAGAAACAAATACAATTGCTATATTTCCAAGTTGTTAAGCATGCTTGGTTTGGTTAACTGTGTGATCTTCTATTAGGGGTATGTTATATTGTGCAATGTGGTGCTCAGTTAATGTTTGGTTCATTTGTTGTGGTGTTTAGTTAACTGCTTGGTTCAATTCTGCAATGCGATGTCCAATTGTCGTGGGTAGAATTTTGTATTGTTGTGCATGTGAGGAATAAATTGAATTTGGCTGCACTTAATACATGAGGAAACATATACAATTGCTATATTTCCTAGTTCTTAATCATGCTTGGTTTGGATAAATGAGTTTTCCATGTGGCTTGAATTAATCTGATGAATCTGCAATGTGCTTATTTTTCATCAACATATTTTACTGATAGCATGCGAACCCTCACTTAACCTAATGACTAACTACCTTATATGTGTTGCAGGGAAACAATGGGAAGCACTGAGGTTTACAATTGAGGTTAGCACATGCATGGTCCTTTGTCTAATAGCACATTATTGTGCAATTGCAGGAACCATTCTAATATTTAGGTTTTTAACAATTTGGTCTTGCACATGTAGGTCCTGCTGTCAGAGATTTTGACCCACTGTTCGGCCCTTTTTGCATATGGGGAAATGAGTTGTCCATGAATATCAGTCAAGTCAAGAAACTCAGAAAGATTGTTAGGATAAAGAAATTAGCGACAAAAAACAACAAGATCTTTGTCTGCACAATGAAGAAGACATCAGTTCACTACAAGATGGTACTAACTATTATACCTTGCCTTTTTTATTCCTTTGCCCCATTTCCAATATAGAGAAGATATTTATGCACATCCTTGTTTTCAGGCCTTTCCAAAGCAGTTCACTGATGATTACCTCTCAAACCACCTCTATGGTTAGGAGGCGAGGAAGGTTTTCATACAACACCCACGGTTCAATATTGAAGTGTTCCTGAAGAGGATGAAGGATGGACGGTCAATCATCCACATGCACTGGCCTAAAGTTGCAAAGACCTTCAACATCAATGAAGGCTCAATATTCGCCTTTCACTTCAGCAGTTTTCCAGATGAGATGCATCTGTCTATATACCGTCTATGATGCTAATTTCGAAAGGTTCTAGATGTTACATGTGAAACTTGGTGCTGGTGCAGTTGTGTAATGGGGTAGCTGAGTGCTGAAGCTATATGATGTTGTTCTCTGATTATGAAATCCTGCTTCCTTAATATGGAATGAAATATATTGTGTGCTTAATATGAAATGTCAATTAGATTAATAAATGGATTATTAATAATAGGGCAATTAACCTGCTAATGGTCAATTAGCCTACTAATTGGGTTTTTCTATTGCAAACGGTTATTGAGAAAACATCGTGGGCGATGGCCTCAGGCAACACACACAGTTTCTAGGAATAAACCGTGTTGGATCAATGAACAATCACACACGACATCTTCTTGAAAACTGTTTGTGTTTGGCCACCTTGCGCAAATGTTTACCACATAAAAAGTGTGTGTGATGGACAGCTTTTGCCACACAGTTTCTTCGATGCACCGTGTGTGATGCATTCAATAACGCAAATGATAAAATTGTTAATATCATGTGCAATGGCAACGCTATCACAAATGATTTAATGGGGAAAATTGTGTGTGATGTACCTGTGAACGAAAACATTTTCCTTGGAGCAATTGTGTGGGATGTATATATGAACGAAAATGTACTTCTTGGATTAACTGTGTGGGATGTACATACTAACGGAAACGTATTCCTTGAATTGACTGTGTGGAATGTACATACGAACGGAAACGTTTAGCGGGGACTAACTGTGTGGGATGTACTTACGACCGGAAACGATTTCGCCTTTATAATTGTATTTTTTTAGCACAACTGTATGTATAACCATATTTGATCGCTCGCCGGTCGCACACGACCTCATTTTGCCGAGCGTGTGTGCCAGGAGGGCATATCCCCGACGGTTTCTGGTCGTGTGGGAAGGACCCCCCTATCGCAGTCACTCACTAGGCGACGATTCAGAACACCATTGCGAAAAGGGGTTAAAAACCGTTTGTATAGCACCTCGCTGTACCAGTGACAACTCTCCTATTCCTGAATATCCTGATGATGATTCCCTGGACAACTATAAGTTGTTCAAGAATCAACATGGTGAGACTGTTGCTCGCTATGTTGGACCCAACAAAAGAAATGACCCCCCTAAGAAAGCTATTTGGGTGCCAAAGAAAACTGTTGATGCTTTGCCTGTTTCTGCTCGACAGACCATGCAGGCACAAAGAATTCGACAGAATGAATATATGCATACTGGATACAATCACTATGCTCATGCGTCTGGAAAGAATTTTAATGCTTACTCTTTCAATTATGCTCGTTCCTCATTGAGTAACAACTATGCTTATCGAAAGAAATCATATCCTGCTAGTTCATTTGTTTCAAAGCCACCTGCAAAGATGTGGGTGGTTAAGAAAGCCTAACTCTTCTACAGGACTATGTCTCCGGGTGCACTGAATGGATTATGGACAGTGGATGCACTAGTCATATGACCGGAGACAAGTCATTGTTTGTCGACCCCAACTTAACTGCTTCTCCTCTGAAGTATATCACTTTAGGCGACAACACCAAAGGAAAGGTAATTGGGCTAGGTAAAATTGCTATATCCTAGGACAAATCTATTAATGATGTGCTACTTGTTCAATCCCTTGGATTCAATCTTATGTCAGTTGGCAAGTTATGTGATTTAGGCATGCTAGTCTTATTCTCTATCACCAAATGCATTGTATTCATGGCCTCTGACAATTCCTTCGTCTTTGAGGGAATTAGAAAGGGTGATCTTTATATTGTGGATTTCTCTAAGGGTCCCTCAGTCCAAACTTGTTTACTTGCGATAGAAACCAAAGGTTGGCTGTGGCACCGAAGACTTGGTCATGCAGGCATGAGGAATTTGCAGACTCTGGTGAAGAAAAATCATCTCCATGGGATTCCTGATGTAAAATTCGACAAGAATCATCTTTGTGCTGCCTGTGAGGCTGGTAAATTGGCTAAGAAGCATCATTCTTCAAAGACAGTTATGACCACAACAAGACCTCTAGAAATTCTTCATATGGATTTATTCGGTCCTCAAAGTTATGCAAGTCTCGGTGACAGTCATTATGGTCTGGTTATTGTTGATGATTTCTCTCGATACACTTGGGTATTCTTTCTCGAAGACAAGACTTGTACTCAAGATACCTTCAAAAGCTTCGCTAAGAAGGCCCAGAATGAATACGATGTGCGAATCAAGCATGTCAGAAGTGATAATGGAACTGAGTTAAAAATACTCATATTGCTGAATTCCTCGATGAACATGGTATTACTCATGAATTCTCTGCTGCATACACTCCACAATAGAATGGAGTTGTTGAACGAAAGAACAGAACTCTCATCGAAATGGCAAGAACTATGCTCAGTGAGTATAAAACTCCCATTCACTTCTGAGCTGATGCTATTAACACTGCTTGTCATGTTATCAATCATGTTTATCTTCATAAGTTCCTTAAGAAAACTTCATATGAGCTTATCACTGGCAAGAAACCGAATGTTTCTTATCTACGTGTTTTTGGTGCACCTTGTTACATTCTTGATATGAATCATTCCTCCAAGTTTGCACCTAAGGCACATGAAGGTTTTCTTCTCGGTTATGGATCAAACTCGCATACGTATCGAGTCTAAAACTCTCACCACATGAAAGTTATGGAAATGGTAAATGTGCGGTTTGATGAATCTAACGGATCTCAAAAGGAGCACCTGCCAAATGTGATAGATGAACCGCTAATATCGGATGCTATTCGGCAAATGGCCACTGGGAGCATCAAGTCTGTTGAAGGAAATGCACCTGAGTCATCTGATGATGATGCTCCTATGACTCGAAGCAGAACTCGTCAAGCCACTACCAAAGCAAATGCTCCTTCGAATGGAAATGGAAATCAAGATCCAAATGCCGGTCAAAATGGCAATCCTAAAGGAAATGATGACACAAATGCTGCTGATGATGATAATGACAATCATGAAGAAAATGCTCATCCTCGTGTGGCAAATCGAGATGATCCCTCATTAATTCTCGATGAAATTGAGAATCCAGGTTATCGACCCACAACTCGTTCACGCACTCGTTTGGCTAACTACTGTGGAAGTTTCTAATTTGTTTCATTGGCAGAACCTACCAAGTATGAAGAAGCCATGAATGATCCATACTAGATGAATGCCATGTAAGAGGAGTTGGTGCAATTCGAATTGAATGATGTTTGGGAACTGGTTGACAAACAGAATCCCAAGAAGCACAATATCATCGGCACAACATGGATCTTTCGTAATAAGCAAGATGAAAATGGCATTGTGGTGAGAAATAAAGCATGACTTGTCGCTCAAGGGTACACACAGGTAGAAGGTATTGATTTTGGTGAAACATATGCTCCTGTTGCACGCCTTGCGGCAATTCGCATTCTTCTTACTTATGCAAATTATAATGATATCTTGCTATATCAAATGGATGTGAAAAGTGCTTTCCTCAATGGTGAAATTGATGAGAAAGTTTATGTTAGACAGCCACCTGGCTTTGAACACCCTGAGTTTCCTAACAAAGTTTTCATGTTGAAGAAAGCTTTATATGGGCTAAAGCAAGCCCCTCGAGCATGGTATGATACCCTAAAGAAGTTTTTGCTCGACAAAGGGTTCAAGCCAGGATCCACAAATCCCACACTTTCCACTCATGCTGTTGACAAATGATTTATTCATTTGTCAAATCTATGTGGATGATATTATCTTCGGCTGTACTAACAATGCTTGCAGCTTAGAATTCGGAAAAATGATGTCCGATAAATATCAAATGTCCATGATGGGTGAACACAAATTCTTTCTTGGACTGCAAATTCGTCAACAAGCAAATGTCATTTTCATTTCTCAGGAGAAATATCTAAAGGAGTGCCCGAAGAAGTTCAAAATGCAAGATTCCAAAATGAAGGGCTATAAAACTCCAATGCCCACGAATGGTAAGCTAGATGCAGATGTGTATGGTAAGGATTATGATCAGAAAGCCTATCGTTCGATGATTTATCTCTTCTTTACCTATGTGCATCCAGACCTGACATCATGTTAAGTGTTTGCATGTGTGACCACTATCAAGGTGCACCAAAAGAATCGCATCACCAAGCGGTCAAGCGCATTCTGAGATATTGGGCTCACACCCCCACCTTAGGTTTATGGTATCCTAAGGGAGCACAGTTTGATCTTGTTGGTTATTCAGACTCAGATTGGGCTAGTGACTTGGTTGATAGGAAATCTACTTCGGGGACATGTCATTTCCTCGGTAGATCTTTGGTCTGTTGGTCTTCAAGGAAGCAGAATTGTGTATCTCTCTCTACGGCTGAAGCCGAATATATTGCTGCTGGCGCATGTTGCACTCAGTTATTATGGATGAAGCAAACACTGAAGGATTATTGCATCAAGGTCAAGCACATTCCTCTATATTGTGACAATGAGAGTTCCATCAAAATTGCACATAATCCTGTGCAGCATTCTCACACGAAGCATATTGCCATCAGACACCATTTTATTCGTGATCATGTTGCTCGGGAAGATATTATCATCAATCACGTCAAGACCGAAGACAATCTTGCTGATATCTTCACCAAGCCTCTCGACGAGAAAAGATTCTATGCATTATGGTGTGAGCTAAATATCTTAGACTTCGCAAATGTCCAGTAAGCTAGACTCGGCACCCGTGCTAACACTTTCACATCTTTGAAGGAATGGGTGCATAACACTCGAAGAGGCTGAAAATTTCAACAACGTGAAATTTTCTTTCTGAGAGTGAATACATTAACGAAGAACTAGACTAACCGGGTGCCACAATAATTGTGCGACGCTCGGGGTCATACAGTTCTTATACAGTGGGTTACGCCACCACAATTTTCTTTCGTTGATTTTCTCTTCGTTTGATGGATTTGGTTTCTGTCCGAATGCATTTCATTCATAGCTCTTTTTTTTCGAGTATTTGTGTTCTCTGACTGAGTGAAATGCCTAGGACCTGTTTTTCCCTCTGATCTATCTCTTCCAGTCTATGCGGTTCCGTTGCAAAAGCTCAATTTTATCTGGAACAAAGCTTATCTAGTGTCCTTGACCACGATTAAGATTCGGTCCGAACATTTATCTTCTTTGCGAAAGCTGTCCAAAATTTGGGATTTCCCGCCCAAGTCAGGACCACGATCTTTGATGGTTGCCACATGTAACACATCAACTGCCAATCCATCCTATCCGTTGAATCGCAATCGTCTCTGTCTAGAGACCGTTCGATCAAAAACCGCAGCGTACGGTTATTTCCATTCGCCTATATAAACTGTGCCGCTCTCCTCTTTCACTTTTACTCTCTTTTTCCTTGCTCTCTTTCTCCACTGAAACCCTCGCTACAGTGCTCCACCTTGAGCTCGATGCCGACGATCCCTTTGCTGCTTAACTGCCGGAAAGAGGTCGCTGGAGTCCTCCCACGCCGCCGCAGGACATCCTCTTTCCCGCACCGCCGTAGTTGCTGCACGTCACCAAGCTAGGGTACGTGTGGTTCGAGCTCGAACATCCTTCTCTCTCGATTCGAGTTCATCTGTGGTTAAAGCTTTCGATTTTACCACATATCTTAGATCTAAGTTTTTACCTTCCTAGTGCGGATGTGGTTTGTAGTTATTCCTTGCATCCAAATTTGGCTGATCTAGGGTTTGTGTTATGCTTCGTTCGAATAATATGCCTAGCTCGCTGTCTAGTATTACTCTTCGGATCTACTAGCTCGAGCTATATGTTTCATTCATTCGAAACATCTCTCAAAGTCTGTATCTGATTTTTCCTCAAAAATGTTTTTGTTCGAGAAAACTTTCGCTGTGAGCATTTGTGACCTTGTCCCCATTTTCCCTCGTACCTATTCTCTTTCACAGGTGTATGCAGTCGGTTGAAGATTCTGCTAAACCACATAGTATGGCTAATGACGACGAGGCATTCATGGGAATAGCAGACAAATAAAAAGCACCAAATGCTAAGGGCCCAACGATAGGCCCATCTGCCAGCAAGAGGAAAAGATCTGAACAAAATGCAAATCAGCAAGAGGCAGATGCTCCGAAGAATAGGAAAGGTGGCAGGCAACCCATCACCAATTCAGCTCAATATATCTCACACGATGATTATAACACAGTACCTGGAGAGGACTCAACTCAGAGAAAGAGGCATGTGCAAAAGATTCGGCGTCACTGGGTTCGGAAGTGGTTTCACTACAAGATGCTTCATCCTCGGTATGCAAAGAACTTTGCCTTCCATCCCCCATGGGGTGATTGTCGCGAAATTGGACTCATTAGGGTAGGTGAGCCCCAGGAAAGGCCTACTCCACCTCCAGGTGCTCATGACTCGTCTCTCATGACTCCAGACTCTTTTCCTGAAGAAAAGGCCAAGCACATTAAGAATGCTGAAAAGAGAGCCAAGAAGGCTGAAAAGGATCAAGCAAGAGAAGAAGAAAATCATTGTCTCATCAAGTCAGATGTCAAGAAGAAAAAGGCTGAAGGAAAAGCAAAACGGTGCACGAAGAACAAACATGATCCAAAATCTGCTGCTCTGAAGAAAAAGAGTGCACCAAGGAAAAGACCTGCTAAGCCTGTTGTATCTGAAAGCGATTCTTCTGATCAAGATGATCCTCCGCTCACCAAAGAAGAAGTTGATGCTTCTCTCTCCGAACAAGTGAATGTCAGTACATCCACTGTGCTGCCAGATCTTCGAGTGTGTGTTGCTCCCATTGCACCTCCGAAGAAGAATTATTTGAAAAGAAAGACCCCTCAGACCACTGTCACAATGGTTGACAAAGTGATACAGATCCTCATCCTGATGGAATAAATTTGAAAGATTTGGTCATAGAAGCTCCTGCTGGCTCAGCTCAGCCAAGAGAAAAGCTTCCAAAAGAAAAAGTGAGGGAAATCAAAGGCCCTGCTACCAAGCAAAAGGTTCCAAGTACTGATGTTGTGAAAGAAAAGGCTGCACAATTTGCTCCAAAACTGACTCGACCTTTGGCATCGTTGCCTCCGACCAAGCAAAATGTGGCACAGATTGCTCCTTCTGCTCAGACCGCTGCACCGCCTCAAGATGTCTCTGTTGCACCACATTCTTTCGATCATACGTTCATCATGGAGCAGCTAGACAGATTTGTCGAAGACTTGTTTGATGGTGAAGTGGCATCTTTGCCAATTCCCTCTGAAGTTATTTCTCAAGCGTCTGTTAATCCAAGATATGATAAATGATTCAGTTGAGATCAATGACCTCATTGGCCAACTCAAGGAGCTTGAAAACCGTATGAAAAATACGAAGTCTAAGTTTGTCATCAAGCAACTTGAAGAATCTTATGCGGATGTTAATAAGGAGCTGAAAGTCCTTCGTCATAGGAGGTTGGGATTTCATTCGGATCTGGATCAAATCATTCGCAAGATTTGCCTTGATCATCAAGCCAAAGTGACTGGTTATAATGATCTGGTCAAAGGGCACATTGATCCGTCGAAGCAAAAGAAGAAGAAGAAGAATGTAAAGAAGAATGCTCCTCCTCCTCCAGAAGCTGATACCCAGAGAGAAACCTCTCTTGAACAAGCAATTCCTTCGCCTCTTCATGAACCAGTTGCAGATGCGTCAACTTCGCCAAGGCCAACTAAAATAGTGCCTGTGGCCTCACCAGCTCATGACGCAAATCCTTCTCAGCATCAAGTGTCAGAAGAAGGTGAAATTCCTCGGTATGAACGACAAGGTTCTCTTGTCCGCATTGAACCAAATGATTCGGTTCCTCCTTCTGCTACTCCTGTAGTAATTTCTCAACGGTCCCCAGCTGCTGGCAAAGCTACGGTGCTTGAGTCTGGACCTGCACAAAAGGCTAATCCCTCTCCTCTGAGAATTTCTCCCAAAACTGCACGAAGAACTTCAGATGTTGATCCTTCTGCAGCAAAATCAGCGTCAGCTCATCACTCTGACTCAGTTATCTATGGAGATGAAGTGATTTCTGTTGAAGATGAACTCAAATACCCTTATCCTCATGAGCGACTGCCGTTGTTTTCCACCGGTGTTGGCATCAAAGGGCCTCTTTTCAATAGGAACACTCATCCGAATTTCTTTCAAGAGAGTCCATACAACAAGCCTCGTACTTCTGAATCTCCTCGGTTCTGGACTCAGGAACAGGCAGTATATTATTTGTGGATTCTTTATGACAGCCTGAAGATTTTTCCTCATGAGTTTCCAGATATTGTTGCGATGAAGAACATTGGTTGCTTTACTCAAGTCATGCAAGACATCGAAGACTATGGTCTCACGCATGTCTTTGCTTATCAGCATCCATGGAACAGGGAGGTTATCCTTCATTTCTATGCTACTCTATATATCTCCGGTGATGCATCTGACATCACAAAATGGATCATGGAATGAATGACTGAAGGAAAAAGGATCAAATGCTCTGCCATGGACTTCGTATCTCATTTTCATTTCCCTCGATTTGAACATGGTACGACTGAAATTCGAGTTCATAACATTGATGCAATCTCTGATGAAGATTTCCGATGCACAATGGATGAAGATAAGATTCATGAATACCATGGTCCTCCTCTGCCTGAACATTTGACATTCGATAATCAGACTCTTTACCATATACTGACTTATACCCTTTGTCCACTGGCTAGGATGAATACTGACAATACTATCTCCGATGTTCTTCGGAACACCATCCATGCCATCTATCAAGGGTTCATATTTGATATCGAAGACATGTTTCTGTGCATACTGATGGATTCAGCTCAGTGTCCCAAAACTATTAAGGTATATGCGCCCTGGATTCAGAAAGTGATTGACTATGCAATGAAAACCGAATATCTTGCCAAAGTCAGCCACAAAAGCTTCATTCCTCTAGTATGAGATATGCTGAAAGTAATGGAAGATTTCTCTTCAGGAAAAGCTCCGGTGTCTAGTCCTTCCGATTACCATAACACCTTCAATGGACCAAAGCTACCTCAGCATGAACGTTTTCCGAACACTCAGCCTCCTTCCCAACTTAAAGTGAGCATGCGCACTCAACAGCTACTGCTGAAGCATATGGCTGAAGACCGTCAAGAAAAAGAGCATCTGGCTGCCAAACTTAATGCTATTCACAACCAAACAAAAGTTGTGCACATGATCACAGCAGAAAACAAGAAGCGTTTATGGAAATTGCTTCGGTAATTTTTCTCAAAGAAGCAACTGAGTCACTCTCAACTTCAAGAACTCTACAAGTACATTGATCAAGGATTCACTGCTGAAGATTTTCAAGATCGCATCACTCCTCCTCTGCCATCTCATGAACCAACAATGAATTTTCTTCGGATTCAGCTACGCAACTTACTCAACGAATCAGAAGCCACATCGCCAACTAAAAAACCTGCTGAAGAAAATCCTCTGTCTCGCAAGACTCATGAGGCTGATCCCAATGTGCCTTCTTCTTCTCAGTGCCAAGCCAGTCTTGAAGGATCTGTTTCTGCTGAAGACAAAGATGTTCCAGACACCTCCAAATCAGAAACTTATTCGGGCAGTTCCTCGGGTGATGCCTCAGAGTGAATCATATTCACATTTTAGCACTCGTGTTTTTCGTCACCTTTTTGACACTAGTTGACAAAAAGGGGGAGAATAACATCGAGAGTTTCGATAGATTTGCTCTGTTGGTTTTTCTCTCTGTGCTTACTCACTCTATATCTTGAGACAATTTAAGCATGTTTTGTGCACTGATGTAAAACTTCTAATATGGGCTGTAATATTGATAACCCCACCTACTACACTATTCTCTCTCGAAGTATTTGCTTTGCTGGTGGAATCTTTATCAGAAGTCATGAATGATTGCGCCATATTCTCGTTGGATTACCTATCATCAGTGCGAATCATTACCTCGTATGATTGAAAATTCTCCACACAATCAAATGAATTGCAAGGAACCTCATTGTACATCAATTGACCCTGCATACATCTAGGGGGAGTATATTTCATCATCGAGTCAAGTAACACAAGTTCACTCTTGTTTATTCTCCTTTTCAATTATCTATCTTCACTTTGATGATTATCTGTTTTGTCAACAACCGTCCAAAAAGGGGGAGATTCTTGGTGCAATGATAGGCCCCTTATGTTTTGGAGTTTGTTGACATAAACAGTATGGGACTTATGTGTTTGCCAGTGCACACTGAGTAACAGGTCCCTGAAGTATCGAGGAGTTTGATGCAAACGACGAAGATAATCTCCCTGCGCGTCAGCGAAGGTTATCACCGAAGATAAAGCTAACAAGAGTGACCCCTAAAAATTGCTAAAGTTTAAGCAATTGGTTTGGTGCATGTTCGAAGCAAATGACTGCGCTCGAGGAAGAATGAAGACGAAGTGAAGTCGTAGCATTTGTTTCGTTGTTCTTCTCCTTTCATTGAGTCATAGGACCACCGTACTATTAAGAAGGGTGTAGCGTTTGAAGCTTTGGTTCTCTGATGCTAAACCCAAATCCTATGAAAGCTGTGATAGAAATCTCTTTGTGCTCCGAGCAAATACTTGCGAGCAAGAGATTGCGATCTTCTTCGCTGCGAGAGATTTGACTCGGACCGAGGAGTTAGCATTACTTGTTCCTCAAGAAATGTTGCCGTTGCTCCAAAATCCGACCGTTGTGAACATGTCGGTTGGCCATTGGCTAGACCTCGTGTCCAAAATGGTCATTTCCCATCTGGGAAGGCTGCGGCTATAAATAGCCACCCCGCACTGGCTTTGTCCGGTGGCTGCTCCGTTTGATTCTGAGAAGTTTGTTCAGCAACCCACTCTCTGAGTGATTTGAGTTTAAAATCCACCGAGAGAAAAACCCTAGAGCTGAAGAATTAGATAGTGGTTTGGCATCATTGGAATATAAGTTTAGTACGCTCTGCCTATTACTCTTGAGAGCTGCAAACTCTCTAGACGGTTAGGTGTCAATTTCTTCAGAGACGAAGAGTAATTGTGGTTCTCGAAGAAGAAGTCTGTAAAGGTTCGGAGATCACCTTCAAGTATCTACCATGAGTGATCTGCATCAGTTGACGAATCGATTGTCGAGGAGAATAGGGTGAAGAGAGTTTATCTTCCGTGTTAAGTCACAACCCCTCCAACCAGGCGTAGTCCTTGTGCAGAAGGACGAACTGGTCGAATAAATACCGTGTCACCATCGAGCATCTTCGGTTATCTCTGTTACTTATGTTTATCTTTGATGCGTTTTCATTCGTATGATTTACTTCGATGCATGTCTTAGTTGTCATTCGGCAGCCTGTCTTAGTTAGCCATAGTTTGTTTTCTGTTTATTCCGCTGTTGGGTTCTGAGAGATTTAAGTTTTTCGAAGAAAATTTAAAACGCCCATTCACCCCCCCCCCTCTGGTATACATACTTCGTTCCTACAAATCCCAGTGATAGAAAGGGACATGACACGTATTTGTATTGTTGCCATTAAGGATAAAAAGATGGGGTTTATTCATATTGATTGGATCTATCCCTCTACATCATGTCATCTTGCTTAAGGCAGTACTCCTTTCTTGTTAACTTAATACACTCACTACAAAAAAAAGACACATCTGTGACATTTTGGCCCGAACGAATTTTCTTTTGTCATGCTTATGACACTTCTATGACTATAATTGTGACAAAATCCTGTATCATCATAGATGTGGTGGGCTCCTACTTCTATGACAAAAAATCATGACAGAAAATGGGCTTTTCGTCCTGAGCGGGCCGGAGACGCACCTGCATGACATTCTTTGGGTCATCCATGACGGAAAAAGTAGTGGTAGAAGCGAGGGCAAGGAAAATTTTGGGGAGTTCCCAGTTACGGTGGGTGGTCGGGGCCGAGCGATGCACAGAGGGATTGCGCGTTTGTCTTGTACACGTACGCACGTGGGTGTGAGGCATTGGGCTCTAACTGAACCCGAGCGAGGCGTTCGCTTACTGAACCCGAGAGATTGCACTAGCTACGTTGAACCCGAGCGATCGATCCCTTGGCTGTTAACTGAACCCGAGTGATTCCTTCGCTACTGCTGCTAACTGAACCCGAGCGATCAATCGCTGCTGCTGCTGCTTACTGAAGCCGATCAAACCTGCTGCCTCTTGATGAACAGTGAACATGGGGGTTGCGGTTTAACAAGTCGAAACGTACGTGGTTGGGGTTGGACGAACAGTTCCCGATGGGGGTCGGATGAACAGGACCCCCGTGGTAGTAGTATATAGGCCATTGCCGCTGGATGAACAGGACCCCGAGAGGAGGCCGCCACAGCCAAGCTGGTTGGGGGTGGATGAACAGGACCCCGTGGAGGGCTGGTTGAACAGTAGCCGGTGGAGGGCTGGATGAACAGTAGCTGGTGGAGGCAGGAGGAAGATGCGGTGGATGAACAGTGCAGGTGGAGGCTGAAGCAAGTCGACGGTGGGTGAACAGTAGCCCGTGGAGTCCCGTTTTGCAGTACGCCACACCCCTCCGATGAACAGGACCCCCGTTTCGACCGTAGCACTCCAACACGAGTCTGTTTCCTCCATTTTGCGGTACGCCACACCCCTCCTGATGAACAGGACCCCTGTTTCGACCGTAGCGCTCCAACACAAGTCCGTTTCCTCTGTTTTAGGGTACGCCACACCCCTCCCGATCAACAGGATGCTGTTTCGGCCGTAGCCGGTCGAACAGATGGCCGTTTCCTCTGTACTGTGGTACGCTAGACCCCGTTTCGGCTGTTCCGTCCAAGCCGGTTGGCTCCCATTGAACAGGACGCATTCTGACCCAGTCTGTTACCTCCCAATGAACAGGACGCTATTTCTCCATTCCGACCCAGCCGGTTGGCTGCCCGATGAACAGGACGCCGTTGCTGCCATCCGTTGCCTCTCCATGTACACGAGCCCTGGCCGTACGTATGCGTGAGTAGGCGTTCGAGACCCCGCCTGTATGTACGTACGTGGCCGTATTTTTTGGCATGTGGCTATACGTACGTGTACACGGTTTAGAAGGGACTGCCTGAACTGCTACGTCGGCGGCTCTACTACTACACGTGCCACTGCTTGCTCGGCCACGGTTCATCATCGCAGAGAGACCGATCGACCAGTATGTACGTACACGTTCGCGACAACACTACATACGCTTCGACCGGGTAGGTCCCAGCTGTCAGGGAGGATAAGGATGCACTTCCTTGCATGCGAAGATATAGCTGGTGAGTCCCGGCTGTCAGGGGGAGGAATCATTTTTATTTTGTGAGTAATAAGGAGGCACTTCCTTGTGTTCAAAGATGTAGCTGGTGGGTCTAGCTATCAACCTCACAGCCTAAAGTCCACTTCCGATGGCTGTCGTTCATTGACCTCGTTGGCCATGAGGCGCCGAGAGCATCAAGGTGGTGGACGACGGCGAGGCCTAGGAAGGGAACGACGAGGAGCCAGAGAAGACGAGGCGGGTAGATGCCCACGCAGAGGGGAGTACGAGGGTTCACTGGTTCGGCTGTGGCGTAATGCTGCCGTCGCCGGAGAATAACAGGGGGTGTGGATGAGTAGAGGGAAGGCCTGGCCAGTCGTAGTATGGTCGGTCCGTGAGGCCTGCACGGCAGCACAGCCGGCCACGGGAGGCTGGAGCAGGCGGTACGGCGGGCCTGGTTTGGGCGGCTGGAGCAAGAAGACCAGAGGTTGAATACGCAGCACGGCCGTTGATTTAACATCCAACGATCAGTGCAGCTAGAATCATTTTGACTAAGTTGACAAAGCCCGTACGCGTCAACTTAGTTCGCCCACAAGTCAGCCTCCAAATCTGGTGGGTCCCAGCTAGCATGGGGGAATCATTTTTTTGCTCGTAATAAGGTGGCACTCCCTTGCGTGCGAAGTTGTTTTCTGTTTTTTTTAATTTCTTATTTTTCGAGTTAGAATAAAACGAAAACAATTTAGCATCTTTGGTACAATCTATATTTTTGCGAAATGGATGATAATAAAGCTGGTGGGTCCCAGCTATCAGGGAGAGGTAACTTTTTTTTCCGTGTAATAAAGCAAACACTTCCCTGCGTGCGAAGATGTAGCTGGTGGCTCAAACCTGTCAGGGGGAGAAATCATTTGTTTTCGCATAATAAGGAGGGACTTGCTCGCGTGTGGCAATGGGCTATGCGGGTCCCTACTGTCAGCCACTCCACGTACATGCCTCTTCCGATGGCTGTCGTTTGTTGACAAAGTTGACCACGCCGCACCGAGAGAATCAACGCGGTGGATGATGGCGAGGCCTAGGAAGGGAACGACCCGGAGCCGGCGAAGACACAGCAGCGGATGCCCACGCGGAGGGGAGTACGAGGGTTCACTAGTTCAGCTGCGGTGTGAGGCTGCTGTCGCCGGAGAATAACAGGAGGTGTTGGTGAGTAGAGGAATGGCCTGGACGGCGATGGGAGTAGGGTGGGCCGGTGAGTCCTGCGCGGCAGCACAGCCGGCCACGGGAGGCGGTAGTAGGCGGTACCACTGGCGGTGGTTTGGGCGGCTGAAGCAAGAATATCCGAGATTGAAGAAGAAGCACGACATCCGTTGCATGTACATCCAACGGCCACTGCTGCTAGAACCGTGTGTTGACTATAAGTTGACAAAGCCTTGCGTACGCATCAACTTAGTAGGCCCACAAGTGTGTGGCAGAGAACATATAGCCCATTTGTGATTTGTAAGAATGTACAACCCATTTTTGAATTCTAATGGAATTTACTATAGCCCATTAAAGTTTGTTAAAATTACAGCCCATTTTCTAGCTAGGACAACGATTAATAATTTCAACCAACCACTCAAAACAGAATTCAATAAAATTTCCCACATTTTGATGGGATCCGAAATATTTTTATCCCGAAATTTCTAGTCAGATTAAATATAATTTCAAAATAATTTTGTATTACGTAAAAATCCAACAAAATATTGCGGGCGCAACAAGTAATGAAATTAAAATTTTCAAAATCCAATAATGATATTTTTTAACTAATTATGTGTTTGGTGCATTTTTTATAGCTACAGCCCAGTTTTTATAACTACATCCCATTTATTATTTCTTAAAGCCCATTTTCTTATTAAGCCTAATGCATCCCTCCTAGGAAAGATTTGCAGCCCAGCAGGGCGGAGAATAACAAGTTGACCTAGGCTGGATATTCCTCAAAAAAAGTATAGCTGGGCTAGCCATTTTCAGCTTGAAATTTTTTAATATCTGGGCTGGATATTTGGTCGACATAAAATAATAGCCTGGGCTAGACAGGCCACAGCCCGCCCAGCTGATACCCTGCTCTCCTCTGAACAACAACAAAAACATCGCTCAAGAAAAACTCTGCTCACACCTCAAAAATACAAATACTGCTCGAGCTGCTGGGTCCCAGCTGTCGGCCGCTCCTTGTGCAATTCTCTCATTTATTGACTATATAGGTTGACAATGGTGTGGGACCGTGATGTCAGGAAACCAGGAGGAAGCAAAACATTTATAGTTGTATATAATAAGGAGGCACTTGCGTACGTGCGGCTATGGCCCTGGTGGGTCCCCACTGTCATCCTCTCCAAATAAAGTCATCTCCTGATTCCTCATGTTCGTTGACCATGTTGACAACGCGAGACGGCGGCGCCACGGTGAGCGCAACAACTCGAAGGACAACGGAGAGGGCCTCGCGGGCCCTACGGATGGTCTGATATAGCGCCCACTGCTCATTCAGGAAGCCAGGATCATAGGGCCACATGTCCGCGATGGCATTGTCGTTCTCTTGTTCGCCGGCGATTCGTCCTTCCGTGAGCCAGTGCTCATTGAGGAGACGGAGGTTGCAGCACAGGTCCTCCTGCACTGGTAGCTCTTCCACCATTAGGGCATCGAAGTGCGGCCGCACCTGCTCTATGGTGAACGCGGCATGAACCGGCTTAGGCGGTGGCGCCGGCTCCTGGTCGGAAGCCACTTCCATCGTCTGATTGTCGTCGCTTAGCTCGGCGAGCTCGCTGGCGAGCCAGCATGTCCGGCTGCTGGACCAACCCGCTGCCAAGCACGAGTCTGACCGCCCTGGCCCACCCAGACCGCCTCACTCGCCCATGCGCGCTTTCCGCCCGAAACGGTCAGCGTCGCCCGTGCCGCTTCCTGGTGCAAGCGATTGCTCCGCGTTCAAATGACACAAGTGTCGTCTATCCGTCCATCTGCCGCCCACATTAATGATACACGGTTGCCGAGGCGGCTACTCTGGTGCCGCCTGTCCGTCCCTCCGCTGCCCACAATTGCTATATAAACTGCTGCGCCGGCCATAGCCGCAGTCATCCGCCTCCGTTCCCTTTCTCCTGTCCACACCACTCCCACCATGGCTTCCTCGCGCTCCAGCGCTGTTCGGGACGGGCGAACGACGGACAAGAAGGAGATGGCAGCCATTGCTGCCGACTGGCTGGCCGGCAGGCAGCCGGAGGACGACGATGTCCCAATGGAGAACATGGTAGTCGACGATCCGGCGCCAACCCCCTCCTCCGTGCCATCCTCGTCGGTGCATTGCACCATGACCATCGGCGAGGACCGTGCCCAATACATGGACATGGTGAGGCAGAAGCATGAGGAGCAGTTCCGGGAGGCGCAGGATGACACCGCCTACAACCACCATGTCCTCCAGGAGCACCTGCAGGCGGAGGAGTAGATCACCGTGGAGCGGGCGGAGCGGGAGGCGCTGCTCGAGTCGTACTGCTCCGCCCGCGAGAGCCGTCTCGCACGCTGGTGGTACCGCATGCGGGTGGCGGAGGTTGCGGCCACCTACAAAGAGGGCGATGAATCCGGCGAGGCGCTGTTTGGCGAGACCGATGACGAGGCGGAGGACAATGCCAGCTCCGCCGAGGCGCCGCCCTGCCAGCACCAAGGCGGAGGACTTCGCCGGCTTCCGTGAGGCCCTTCTCCGCCGAGGTGCCGCCCCACCAACAAGGAGACAGAGGACACCGCCAGCTCCGCTGAGGCCCCGCCCCGCCGGCACCGAGGCAGAGGACTTCGCCGGCTTCGGCGAGGCCCTGCTCCACCGAGGCCCCGCCCCACCAACAACGAGGCAGAGGACATCGCCAGCTCCGCCGAGGCCCTGCCCTGCCGGCAACAAGGGGGAGGATTTCCCCCGCTCCGCCGAGGCGCCGCCCCGCCGGTAACAAGACAGAGGACATCGCTGGCTTTGTCGAGGCCCCGCCCCGCTGCCAACGAGGCCGCGCCACACAGAAAATGAGGAAGAGTAGAACACGGTAGGTCGCCGCCGCTCGGGTCCAAGTAAGGCCACCGCTGCTACCCTCCGGTTGAAGCCAAGCTTGGCGGGTTGAACACTGACGGCCGATTAGCTTCTTGGCGGCGACGTGGAGTCGGAGAGCTGTGCTGGAGAAGAAGCTTCCGTTCGGCTCAGCCAAACATGTGAAATGGGCGCCGGAGATCATAGATTAGGTTAATTAATTATACCTCCAATGCACCCCTTTTTAGTTGAAGAATGTATGAAATGTAATGAAATCCGGCATGTTTATATGAAATCCAGCCGTGTATGAAGGAATTTAGTTTGATTAGTTCGAATTCTTGTATCACTGGCATTGGATGAACATGCAAAACAATACGTACTAGCATTATTCCTAGGACGCATGGTGATCACCTCGTTTGCAGCAGTTTCACACATACAAAAAGTTCGAGCTGCTTTTTAGCGTGCCTGTACATTTCAATCAAACTCACAGGCCTGGCAATTCATAGAGAACATTCAAAACAATCGATGATTATGCATCTCAGTAATTCACATGTCAGAGCCAATATTTACTTCACAACTAAAGAGTAAAGAAAAATCGATCGATGTTGCTGACAGCAAAGGGCGTCCCATTCAAAAATATCAAATGCATGTTTTCTTGCTAACATCAATGAGCAAAATTTGACAAGGTTGTCCCATTCCAAAATATCAAATGCGTGTATTTTTGCGTACATCAATGAGCAAACTTTGACAAGGTTTTCCCATTCCAAAATATCAAATGCCTATGATTGTGGAATGGGCGGGGTTTGCCATCAGTTCGGACATTGACATGGCACCTCGTGCTCCAGCTGTTCTTTTTGTGCAGTTCCACTAAAATCAACCAAATTCACGCGTAGCTTGTATGATTTTGCCTTTATATGTTGCAATGCCTTGAACATATCGGCACCTCCTTTCTTGTAGCTAATTTTGTGGCTGGAGGTGGAAATGAATGATTCGAGAACATTCGATGTATTGTGCATGATGAAGTATAATGGGCACGAACCATCAGAACATTTTGTGCAGTTCCCATTGAAATCAAGCTGAGCACCCCTGTTTGCATAAAAACAAAAAAAAAGATTAGTAAAGAAAACTGTATTATGAATTTACAGTTTAAACAGGCACCTAAATGGTCCATGCAGAGCACACATTTAAAAAAATGGAACTCACCAAAAAGAATCCTAGAACAACATTATACTTGCCCATCACAGCAAAAAAGATGGAAATCTGTGAGTCCTTCTGAGCTGAAGTTAGTTTGGTCTTGTGGGGAGTAATGTAACCATTCTTCAACTGCTCCTTCTAATGAGAAGATAGACTGGGCTTCTTCATCCTGGCATAATCGGAACTAGGCACTTCATGTACTCCATATTCTTCTTCAGAGGAGGATGATCCTGTTGTGCAAAGACAAAAGAACAACTAAATGCTAGCATCCCTGTTTGCTCGAAAAAAAGGAAAGGAAATGTTTAAAACAACCATTACATTAACAAAGGGAGTAACTGATGAAATGTATAGTCACAAAGAGATGCATCTCCTCATTATCCTCATAGGAAATGATATGATACCAAACACAACAGCTCAACGTGAACTGTATTATTATTTAATTTTATCAGTGGCTATAACGCTGGCAAACTGGTGCATCAATTTATTAGCAGCCTTAGATTAACATGCAAAACAATACCACTTTCTCATGAGAGTAGCTAAACATTAGCACAACACCAATAGAGATGACAAAGCACAGTCATATGGATGAAATCCGTGGCCCGGTACCAACCTTTGTCAGGAGGCTTATTGTGTAGAGCATGAAGATGAAGCACTTCTTCGGAACCATCCGTTATTATCTACTGTGGTTGCCATGCTTACTATAAACTCCTCGATTAGTTTACTGTTTCCAACATCCTCTTGTGCAGTTCCACTAAAATATATATTATCTTCAAACAAGATCCCTGTTTGCACAAGTAGAGATAATTACATATTACATTAAGAGTGGCATCAAATCATAGTGGCAAAACAATTGCTCGTTCCAGCCATAGCAATAAATTAAGATGCAAAACTATATAATTACTTGTGTCATCACAGTTACAGTGCTTCATTACAGAACCCGGAGTTGATTTTTGTTCTTCTTCCACTTGTTCTTCCCCTTCATCACTTGGTTCAATAACAGACAAGCTTCGCCTTCAATGTAAGATTTGGCATGTCAATTAGGGAGAACAAGTATAGCACTTAACAACAACATTACTTTTCTGATGACAGTAGCAAAATACAGGCCAACAGTTGTGAAATATCATTATCTTACCTCAATGGGATATTACAGTGCACATACAGATTGGAAGTCTGGTCTCCTTTTGTGGAGTTCACTAAAATCAAGCAACATTACCGTATAAGTAGCAGAACATATGAAAGCACACTGCACAATCATGTGGAAGAAGGCCATTACTGACCTCTCATGACGCGGAATTCTAAAAATTCACAAGAAGAAGATCTGAAACAAATTTGCCCACACAGATAGGAAGTCAGATCTCCTCTTGTGCAGTTCCACTAAGATCAAGCAATCAAGCAACATTGTCAGTGTGACTTTTTGGTTGGACTGCACAAAACACTCTTAAAGCAAAAGTGTTTTGTGCAGTGCAACAAAAGGTCGCAATAGCAACGAGGTGAAGTACATAACCCTGTTTACACAAAGGTGCAAAGGAAACAATTACTGGTCAATAACGGTGGATGACACAGAAGCCCACAAAAAGAAGCATCTTACTTATCTAAATGGGAAAAAAAGCAAGACAGTAGCATTTCTCAAACAGTGGCATTGATTCATATTAACAGAGAGATTTTATTAACAATCAAATTCATTAAGCATGTAATTTGCTTTTAACTGTGGCATTGCTTCAATTTTCCAGCGGCATTATTAGATTAACAATAGCTAAAGAGTTGTACGGGACAGTGGACGCACCAGCACCATGTGCATCTACCGATGTATAAAGGGGTGATGCACAGTCTGTTGCAACAAAGAACAAACAACCAAGGAGCATATTTGTGTTGGTCCCAGTTTTGTTATCTTTAGACCCCCTTTCCCTATGTGAGGGCAGCAAATCTAGTCCTACTCAAACTCTACAGCCTTGTCCCCCACCCACAGAAAGATCAGTTCGTTACAGATGTGCGCACTGCGTTTGTCATTATTTTCCCTTTTCGACCAACACAGGTGCTGGATAGCCAGTCTGTACTACTTTCCCCCTTCCTTTGCTCTTTGAACCACATCCTAGATTCATGCTATACAACTTTCCCCACTACTTTCCTGTTTGATCCAACACCTAGATTCGAGTGCAGAAGCGAAAAAATTCCACATGCAGCTAGAGCAATGCATGTGTATTAAGTAAATTATACCTTAAGGTTCTCGGGGTGTGGCTCAGTGGGCGACCGGAGGCCGATCTGCCCACACTATGTACGGCAGCGAGGAAGGAGGGGTCGGAGGCCCTCCCGCGCCGCCGCTGGGTGAAAGAGAACAGTTGCACCGGTAGTGGATTCCCTCCCTCGCCGACAGCGACAGCGTTAAGCCTCCTTCCCTTCCCCGGCAGACGGGATCCTGTCGGCTCTTTGACCAGCAGTGAGGGGAGTGAGAGAGAGAGGCCAACACAGTCTTGTTTAGATCTGGAGAGGGTGAGAGAGTGTGAAGAGAGCAACTACAAGCGCTGAGGCTCCAGTGTGTATGTATATAGTGGAGAGAGAGTGTGAAGAGAGCAAACCCTAAAAAACAAGCACCGAGGCTGCAGCGTATATAGTTGGAGTGGTTTTCTTTTTCTCTCCATAAAAATCGTTATAAATTGTGCACGAAATGGAACTCTTTATTTAACGTAGTGAAGAAAAATACTAGGGCAATGCTAATACTTGAATAAAATTTAACGCTCGAAGGAGTCAACTCGTAGTTAACGCTGCACGCCTCCCGGTCGCGCTTACTATCGTTCACGTGTGCTACATGACCCTCCGAAGTGAACAACAACTGAACCACACATGGTCAAAATATCGGAAAGGTGGGCTGCACCATCCTCCAATGTGAACATGTGGTGGAAAGAAGTGAAAATAAGACTGTAATAATATGGTAAAACAAAGAAAATGAGATTAGCCGGGAAGTAGTAAACTGCTAATACATGACAACAAAAAATAAATATTATTGGCTTCTTTTTTTATGTCTTCTAAACGCAATAGTGCGAGGCAGCGACTGTGTCTCCGACGGACGTGCGTGTACCTCTTCTCTTCTTGTACGTACTCCATTTATCTCACTTCTGCTTCCCACTCCCACGATATTCCTATTCTATGAACCTGTGTGTACGTGTGTGTGTGTGTGTGTTTTCACAGCGTGTGTGTGTTAGAGAGAGCGACACATCGACCTACAGAGAGATGGTGTGTAGTAACTACGAAGCCGCGAGAGTTGCTGCATCCTCTCGTTTCCGGGCGTCCGGTCGGGACAGCTGCCACGCCCGCTCCTGACTGACCACCCTGGCCCACCCAAGGCCCCTTCATCACCCGCGCGCGCATCCCGCCTGAAACGGTCAGCGCCGCTCCAGAGAATCGGTGTCGCATTCATGCCCGGGCAGAGCAGACGCGACCTCTCACTGACGCATTCATTGAAGGGAGAAGCGGATTCAACGAAGAGTGATGGTTGCTTCATCCGTCCAACTTATTGCCGGGTCTACTATGTCATTTGACGGCCCATTGGTCATTACTATTACTGAGGTGGTACGACGGTGCTGAGTCTCACTTGTATAGTTGTACTGTACACTTTACTTTGGTGCATGACACGTGCACCGGATGATGGATGTCCCATGTTTCGGCGAAAGGAGGTAGAGCGTGTCCACTCTTTACAATTTTCTCCACTCTTGCAGTGGAGGAGTGCGAAATCAGTGAAAACACGGCAGCTCAGCGAAAACACGAAAGCAGCAAAAAATGTACAATGCTATGTAGCTTTCAGCTTCTGTTTCATGTATCTTGCATCCAAGGTTGCCCCGTTGCAACATTCCATCAAATACAAAGGAGACTAACATGCATGCTATTGCATCTCAATGATTCACAGATCATAGCCAATACGCCCTCCGTTCCAAAATAAGTTTCTCAACTTTATGCCAACTTTAGTACAAAGTTGTACTAAAGTTGACACTTATTTTGGAACAGAGACAGCTAAAGAAAAAAATGATCCATGCAGTCGCTAGGCCTTGAACCCTAAACCCTAACCAGGCTTTAATTTGCTGGTGAGGTTGAACCTTCCGAAGGAATGAAGTTTCCAACCCTTTGACCATCGGATCATTTTGTGCAGTTTCACTAAAATCAAGCTGAGCATCCCTATGGCAAAGAAATTGAAATGTGATTAGAATAAGACTAGTGGGACTAGTTTTTATGAGACATAAACTCATCACAAATACAGTAGAAGCTAGTAGAGGTATGTGCGGGGCAAAGAAGTAGAGAAATATCCACATGGAGCGATGTGGGCAGCTGGGGCAGTGGTGCAAGACGGCTATAAAGCAAGTTGTACCTGAGGGATGTCGGGATGTAGCTAGCTTAGAGGAGGGCGGCGAGAGGTGGCAACTTCCCACGTCACGGTAGTGAGCAAGGGGCGAAGGCAACCTCACCGGCTTTGTGAGAGAGAACGGCGGGGGGCCCTGATCGGGACGCGCCAACAGAGGGTTTTCGCCATCAGCGACGGAGACCACATCTACACAAAGCATCCACCCCTTCCCCTACGGACGTGATCCACCCGGATGTTAGAGATGTGGCCACAATCGTTTTGTGTGAGAGAGTGTGAACAGAGCAACCCCAGCAAGCAACCGTGTAGGCTCCTGGCTATGTATATATAGTGGAGCGGTTTCTTTTTCTCTCCATATGAACCTATTTATACTGCGTACGTGCCACTGAAGAAAAAAAACTTTATTTCTAAATAACGCGGCACCGTTCATGCATGGTTCCCAACCCTCCATTAAGTGCTACCAGACGCGTCAAATTATCACGTGTGCTGCATCATCGTACAGAAATGAGCTCCACCGTCTCACGTGTGTGGTTGGGGAAGACACAAAGAGTGCTACTAGTACGTGCGTGGGTGCGTGCACCTCTTCTCTTCGAGCATGGTTATTAAAAGTATAGCCAACTACTCTACCACGCAGTTATTATGGGCAAAGAGTATAGGCAGTAATAATGACTAATGAGCCGTCAAATCACGAGGCCCACCTTTCTCTATGTTTAACCAAGGAAGCAGCCATCATTTCACTCCTTGTTGAATATCCATCCGCTGCTACCTCCACAAATAAATAAAAATCCGCTGCTACCTCCGCAACATGGTTAATAAGATAGCCATGTCAATCACGACGTAGAAATATCATTCACTGATACAATAGGGCTGGCTCTAAGGCTGGTGATTTTTTTTTACTTTGTCTCTTTCTCTTTTTGTCTCATTTACTCATTTTACATAGGAGCACGTGTAGAGGATGGCTATTCCTTTCGATGGGACTTCTTCATGGGGTTTAAGACTAAGCAGCTCCGAATATTATTCTGGCTGCCCACCACTCTGAATCGTGCCATCTATGATACTCCCATTGCAACAATGAGGTCCACTAGGTCTAGCACGTTCTGTAAGAAGAGACTGTCACGCAAAACATACATTCTTGTTGCCTCTTCCTCATACACTACGTACTACCAGTACTACTACTACTCTTTCTCCTATAAACCTTGCGCTTGGCATCTCAAAAATATTATAACCTTGCGCTTGGCTCTTCGCTTCTTCAGGAAGTCGAGCAATGATGGTACTACAGTATATGCTTCTGGCTATCTGAGACCGAATGAATTGCTGCACGTCCACCACGTTGGCGAGGGTCGAGGGGCGAGGGGCGAGGGAGAGTGCGTACTACTACATCCATTTCAATATGGACTACATACGTAGGAAAATGAGTGAATCTACACTCTAAAATACATCTATATACATCAGTGTTTGGAGTGTGTACTAGTAGTTCATATTGAAATCTGCTAAAAGACATATATTTCAAACAATATGATAATCTCTCTAACCAAGCTAGGGACGAGGAGTATATATACGTCTAGCGGAGGGAGTAGTAAAATTTTCTCCTCGTCCTGTGAGCCACCGCGTGCGTGGGCGAGGGAGCGGGCGTAGGCGTAGTAAGCAAGCTTCTCCTCGTCCTACCACTCTGCGAGCCACCGCGCCCGTGGGCGGGGGAGAGGGCGTACTAAGCAAGCTTCTCCCCATTCTGCGAGTTGACGGGACACATCAAAAGTAGTACAAAGCATCTCCAGTGTATAGAGACTTGCCTCTAAGGTAGGCCCCACATGGTTTGCCTCTTTTTTTAAATAACGCGTCAAGTCGCAATTTGTTTGTTCACCCGCGGTACACGATCCTCCATCAAGTGGACAACCAGTACACATGCCAAATTACCATGTGGGCTGCCTTTTCGTACAGAAATGAGCTCCACCGTGTACCCGCGCAGTGTGGTTCGGAAAGAGACAGGAGTACGTGCGCCGTGCGTGCACCTCTTCTCTTCATGCACGTCCCCCACCTCCGTGGGTGTGTGTGAGAGAGATACAAACCTAGAGAGATGTCGTGTGCATTCGTGAGTGTTTTTTTGTTATGGGGGGGGTGATTTTGTGAATGTATTTGTGGGAATATGTGTTGATGATGTCTCAAACAAAAATGTGACACATGGAATGTGTGTGAAATAGAGGCCTATCTATATCATATATAGAGGGGGCGATCCACGAGAAGAGAGGGAGGGGTCATACATATCGATAGAGTCGAAGAGAGGATCAAGTGTGTGGGTGCGAGATCGATGAAGAGAGCCAATGAAATTGTGTGTGTGTGCACGTCAAAGATATAGGGCGACTAACCTACCGGAACGTCAGAGGGGAGAGGGCAAGTTTGTGTGTGGCGGGGATACATGACTAGAGCGCTCGATGTATCGGTGTGTGGGGGGGGGAGGCAGAGACCTAAGTAGAGAGGTAGATTGACTCGTATATGTGTTGAGAAGGAGAGACCTAGCCATGTCTTGAGGGAGATCGGTCGACATCCATACATAAGTGAAGGACAGGAAATAGGTTGGGACAGAGAGCAAGAGAGAGAGAGAGGAAGAGTGCCGGAGGGGTGGTGGAGTTGCTTCTCGGAGATGGTGGGAGAGGCCTACTAGACAAACTGAGGGTACAACTGCAATATCAAGAAGAGTGGGGATGTGTTTCTATGTGTGCGTGTGCGTGATAGATGTGTCGAGAGGCATGCATGGATGATGAAGGGGGACCATGTGTTTGGTAAGCAGACCTAACTAGATCGGTAGATCAATTGTTGTGTGTCGGAGGAAGGGAGACACATAACTAATGAGGTAGATCGATCGGCACGTGCGAAAAACGAGTTATAAATGACCTAGCTAGCTATATGTATAGTGGGAGATCGGTCGGTGTACATCCATTTGTTAGAGGCAAATAAGGCCCAGAGAGACGGATAGAGAGAGAGAGATGGAGCTAGGAGGTGGTGCGAGAGGCCTACTAGCTAGATAGGGGGAGGAGTGTGTGATTGTGAGATCGATGAAAAGAGGGGCGAGAGTTTACACGTGTGTGGGACCGTATGAGAGACATGAGGCATGGACAGAGAAAGGAGGAGATGGAAAGTGTGTGTGTATGTGGTAGGCAGACATCGCTAGAGAGGTTTATCGATCGGTGTGTGTTGGAAAGAAGGAGTTGTGGAGACCGTGGGAGAACGACCTAAAGAAAAAAAATGAATGTGCGCGATGGATAGAATGCTGAGGGAGGGGGAGGGCGAGGAGGGCGTGTGCATGCACGAGAGAAAGTTAGGGTTAGCTACAAAGGTTAGAGGATTGTGTGGGTGCAAGAGACTAACAAAGATCATAATTCGATATGAAAGTGGATTCATATATTTGAATAAGAGATCGTAGTGTTATAAACCTATGCATGCATGAATATAGCGGTGATACGCGTGGTGTGGTTTTGGACATGTTATACTATAATGTGATAATGCGTGGCGTTTGCAACTCACATCTAAATATCGAACAATCTAAACCATACCATATATCAAACAATCTCACATTTTATTTGATTGTGTGATAATATGTGGCATTTGCAGCTCACAACTAAATATCGAACAATCTAAACCATACTATATATCGACCATCTCACATTTTATTTGAATTTGGTTATAATGTGTGGCGTTTGCAACTCACAGCTAAATACTTGTAGGCGCAGGGGGTGGGGCACCATACATTATGTGATAAACACATTATACATATGAGACATAGTTTAGATTATGAAGATCTAGCTAGAGCTTGAAAGGTACTGTGATTTGAAATCAACATAAAGTGGATTCAAAAAATCGAGTTCGAGTTCATATCGTACACATAGTCCATATCTAACTCGACAGTAATCATGTGGTGTGCTGTGAAGATAATATACAAACGATGGTTTAACTTGACAATAATGATGATTGTAGATCTTATTAAAATAGAGAAATGAATTCAAATGGTTTAACTTGACAACAATCATGATTGTTGATCTTATTCAAATAGAGAAACGAATTCAAATTTAGTTCATATTGAAGCGTAGTATATAGGTTTGAAATGCACTAAAATGTTCATTTGAGTAGCAGGTTGCATGCATTATACATGTAGTGAAATATTTTAATTGAACATAACATGGATTCAAAGTTTTGAATGGCATTTGTAGTGCGAACTGATTTGGTACAGTACACGGGACTAGACTCTCTTGTGTGGTGCGAATTGATTTCTTTTTGGTTTTTTCGTCGAGGGAAGTGCGAATTAATTTGATATAGTATAAACGTTAGGCTTGTCCGGAAATTTCAACCCGCGCCTTGTTATCCCGAAATTTTAAGATATCTCTTTGTCTCGTTGTGCTCCTAAAATTCCCTCCATCTCAACCCGTGCCTTGCTATCCCAAAATTACAACGCGCGCGAAAACTCCCACATCCCGCGAAATCCCGAGACGCGGAATTCCAGTGATACCCCTAAACCGAAAGAACCACCTAGTTCAAATCGGTGGGGCTACTTTCATAACTTACCCCACAATTCGGACAAGCGCGTCCCTAAGCCATGGTTCCCCCTCCCATCCCCTCCGCCCCCATTCGTACACCGAGGCCGCGAAAACCCACAAAGCCCCACACCATCCTCCGTCTGCCACCCAGCCGGAGCCTCTTCCCCGACGACATCGTCCACCACAACAGCTTGACATCCCTCATCCACTGCACTGGATGAGGATCCGTCGTCGATCTCGTCGTCTCGCCGGTTCAGCCACCCCATCCTCCACCTCCAAGGAGCTGCCCCGATGTTCGCCTCGTCTATCGCGCCACCTACATTCCCACAACACCATCTTCACCTGCACCACCGGAAGAGCAGCACCATCACCGATTCCAAGGATGAAGCTCAGGCCTAATCGGTGCACCAAAGAGGTTCTACAGTAATCACTGCATTTTCTTCTGGATTCGATCTCACGGTGCTGCCGGCGCTCGGTCCGGAGCCGCCATGGCGCGGCTCCATCTACGGCGGCGTCGCCGGCCACTTCCTCCACGTCGTCGATCCCTCGGCTGTGACGTCCACATCAGTAGGAGTTGTTGCTGCTCCGTCTCTCACTGGTCGTGCTGCTGCTGCTTTGGCCCTCGCTCATGCTGCTGCTCTGCTCTTGCTCTTGGTCCCCTGCCTTGTCTACTGTTTCTCTAGCTCCCGCTGCTGCTCTTGCTCTTTCTCTTGCTTGCGCTGCTGCTCTACTCTTGCTCGTGCTGCTGCTGCTGCACAAGAAACAGCTCCGACTCTCACTCGAGTCCCTGCTGCTGCTACCCGAGTTGCTGCTACATGACCAGCTGCCCCGGCTCTCGCACACGCTGCTGCTCCGGGCGCTGCTTCTGCTGCAGGACCAGCTGCCTCGGCTGCTCTATGGTAGTACGTTCCCTGTTGGAGCGGCTACCGATTTAGATCACTGCTCCTCTGCCACTAGTGCTCGAGTGGCCAAAACTATTAGTGCACTGCTTTTCTGCTACTAGAACTTTCAGTTTCGACAACAAAATTCAGTTTCGACAGTTAAATTCAGTTTCAGCGGTTAAGTTCAGAGATGAGCGGCTGATGTATTTTACATCTAGCACTTTTTTGGTGATGTATTTTATTTACATCATCTATTGCAGATGCTATTAGAATACCACTTCAGGTTAATGTTGTCTCTCTTGTCCTACTTCAGCCTCGCCGTCGTACACCTCACCGGAGCTGCTCCAATGACGAAACCCTCCATCACAGAGGAGTAGTACCCTTGACTCCACCTCCAGATGCCTAAGATCTTCTTCCCCTCCTCCGACAGCCACATCAGCCCCAGCATCCTCAGCATCCTCAGCTACCAACCCAATGATGCTGGGATCGACATGGCTTCGCCATAGAGGTTGTACACTTGTTGCATTGTTTTTTTACTTTACAGGTTATATATATTGTCCACTTAGCACTCGTAGTAATGAGGAATACGATTAGTTTCTCCTATATGACAAGCAGTGGGTACTAGGCAAGTTAGCTATCTATGATGGACTCTCTCGAAAGCCATCATTATTTATTTCTGCGTGTTGGAGCTGTGCATGCGTAGATGGGCCTGGGAGTTTATCTAGTAGGGCAGTGGCCTGGGTCCAAAATATTATTTGTTCCTTTAGTGTCTCTTTCAAAGAAAAACCGTAGGAATTTTAATATCCACTTGGCCCTCCTTTTTAAATTCTTATTCATGAAGAACAAGACTAAGTGATAGTAGCATAATAGCATTATAACTTTAGATTTTCTTGTGGTTTGACTTAATTTGACCATGCTTCTTTGCATTTCTGTGAACCAAACACCCAGATTGACAAAAATCCAGTATTTGCAAATGCTCTGTTTTGCAGGTGTATTCCTATCCTATTCCTGTGTATTTTCTATCCATGTGTTGTTAGAATCCTCCAATTCAAATGAGCCCTTATAGAATTACTTCTGTTACAGATAGGTTTCGAAGAAAACCTTGTGTGGTTTGTTCCGCTCCTGCCACGCCATCGTCCACCCCAGCTCAGCTGCTCCAATGACGGAAGGGTCCAGCACAGCAGGGATCCGCCCTCCAGACTGTCTTTCGCTGCCTCAGATCTTCTTCCACACCGCCGATAGCCACCACAACTGCATTACCATCATCAACTAAGCAGATGACCTTGAGGACTACACGGGTCCGCAAGAGAGGTCGCACCCTTTCGTGTCTGCTTACGTTATGCATTGCTTAATATTACCTGCTACTTTATCGTCCTCTTCACCTGTTAGACTCCGAGTCAGCTCCAAACTAATGCTCAAACTTAAGTTTTTAAATGGTTGTGGCGTACATATCGGCGCAACAACGAATATTATCTGTTTACTACCTGGTTAATCTCGGGTGTCTACTATGACTTTCATGTTGGGTGCAAACAATAAAGGAGCCATTATCTGTATTTTTTAACGGCAACTATTATCTGCCTGCTATCACTGGTTTTGGGTCTGTCCACAGGTTGCTACCATCACTCTAGATTTCTGCATGCACTCCTTACATAATCTCACTATGTTTTATTCCTATGCATGTCAGTTATTGTACACAATGATACTGGACATGTAGAGAAAAAGAGACGAGCCTTGCGTGGCAATAAAATTTCATGCAGGCGTCGCTCCATGGTGGGCGCAAACACAGCCCCCCTCCCCCCATTCCAGATTGTAATCAAGAGGATGATAACTGTTCAGAGGGGGATTCAGAGGGAGCAGACCACTCCTATTTACCCCCTGAGGTCTTTGCTCTAACTTGCCATGTTGATATTGGTCATATCATGCATATGGCGCCTTGCATTGCTTACTTTATACATTAAAAATGACATCTGCTTAGTTTAGACATGCTTTGTGTGAATGCCATATGTTTACTTTCTATATCATATATGTGATTTTTGCAATGCCATCCTGCTTAGCCAGTCATCTTATATGTGAATTATATCATGCCATCCTTTTTTTCATTATTTAGTACATTTGTCAACAATGTAAGTACATTCAACTACTCTTCCTGTGCATCAGCCATTTGACACGGTGATGGGAAAATCTGGAGTGAAAACAAGGTCTTCAGAGCAGACAATGCTATCTCACGAAGCCCATATCTTGTTGGTTACGGATAGCTCCTCAGAGGAGGATTCAGAGACAGATGACCAGTCCTATTTCCCCCCGAGGTGTATGCTCTTAACTTGGCATGGTTATCTTGCTCATATCGTGCATATGGTGTCTTGCCTTGCTATGTCATTTGCTTAGTTTAGACATTCTTTGTGTGAATGCCACCTGTTTAGTGTCTAATTACCATATATATGTGAATTATGCAATGCCATCTTGTTGCAAGGCATTATATATGTGAATTATGCAATGCTATCTTGTTGCAAGGCATTATGTATGTGAATTATGCAATGCCATGCTGTTTAGCCAAGCATCATATTTGTGAATTATATCATGCCATCCTTTTTTTGTATCACGTATTCCATTTGTCGACAATGTTCTTATATTCAACTACTCTTCCTGTGCATCAGCTATTTGAATTGGTGATGGAAAAATCTGGAGTGGAAACAAGGTCTTCAGAGCAGACAATGCTACCTGCTGAAGCAGATATCTTGCGGGTTACAGATAGCTCCTCAGAGGAGGATTCAGAGACAGATGACCAGTCCTATTTTCCCCCTGAGGTGTATGCTCAAACTTGGCAGGGTTATATTACTCATATCATGCGTATGTTGTCTTGCATTGCTTAGTTTTTACATCATATACAAAATATTGAATGCCATCTGCTTAGTTTAGAGATCATATATGCGATTGCCATCTGCTTACTTGCTTAGTACATAAATCATATACAGTATTTGAATTATATCATGCCATCATGTTTACATAGACAACATGTATCTGAATTACGCCATGCCATCCCATTTAATAAAGACACCATATTAGTTATATCATCTCATCCTGTTTACATAGTCATCATATTTTGAATTTTGTCATTCTATCCGTGAATTATATCATGCCATCTGGTTTCCATAGACGGCATGTATGTGAATTATAGCATGCCAACCACTTTAATAGGCACATCATACAGTTATATCATGTCGTCCTATTTACATAGTCATCATATTTTGAATTATGTCATTCTATACTGTTTAGTTAGCCATCATATATGTGAAATTGTGTCATGCTATCCTGTTTAGTTAGCCATCATATATTTGAAATTATGTCATGCTATGCTGTTTGATTAGACAACATAAATGTGAATTATTTCCTGCCCTCTTTTATTCCCCACTATCCATTGCACCTGTCTATCATACAATGTCTGTACATTCAATTACTTTTCTTGTTTATCAGCCATTTGAATTCGAGGGGTGATGGCAGTATCTAAGGGAGTAAAAACACGGTCTTCAGAAAAGATAGTGCTACCCGTCGATGCAGATAGAACTACGGTTGTACTTGCCCAAGAACCAGCCCCACCACACATAACCCAGACTCTTGCAGATTGTACCCCTACCCAGTTCGATAGACAACCAGCTACACCTCTTCTAACCCCAACCCCAGCAGATAGTAACCCAGTTCCAGTTGACACAGCACCGTCTCCACCATAGAGCACCCAAACACGAGCAGTTAGTAAGGCAACTGCAGTGCCCAAAGCACGAGGACCACCACTCCGAATCCCAACTCAATGCTTAAATTGAAGAAGAATTGTTCTTAGGTCAGGTTCCGTAGCTATGGTTCATACTCCTTTGCTCTTGCATTACTGTATTTACTTATACCAACTAATTTCAAATTTGAAGGATGCAACTGAAACTCCAATGGCGCAACAGGTATGTTTTAAACCTGTTTCTTTAATTGGTTTGCTGTTGTAACTTGCTCTATGTTGATTTCAGTTTCAATTGAATAAACAGTTATGTTCTCATGTCATGCTGTGTGGTTTCCAGCACTTATATTCTGTCTATGCTGCTTTGTCTTAAACAGATATGATTTGAACTGTCTCTATCTTGATTTGACAACATACACTAGAATGATATAGACCATACAATGACCATAGTACATAGATATATGTTTGTTTCATGCTGTTATCCTATCCACCTTACTGTTGAACTAGTTTACCAAAATGAGTTTCATATACAACATGGTAAACCTGTGATGTGTCTGCTTGTTTCTCTTTTAGAATGCGGACAAAATATTGGAGAAGAGTACCCCGTTATGAAGTGGTAAAGGAAGTAATGCAGATGAGGTTCAAGATAGTGAGACATCCCTGTTGGTCTCCAAGAAAGCTGATAAAAACTATCTTGAAGAGAGTGAGACAACCCCAAAGTCCTATCTTGATGTAGTGTTCGAGTTACTGGCCACTACTGCTGGCACAAGCTCTTCGAACTCTCTGTCTGAATCAGTTTGGCTTCTTGAGTCTCAACTTCAAGTTGAAATACATCGATCAGATGTGCTGCGATAGGAAGCCGAAGGACTAAGGAAGTCCCTGCAGAATTCAGATGCATACTTTCTGGTGCAACAGCAAGCGCTGGAGGATTTAAGTGCTAAACAAGAGAAAGTTAATAAGCTTGATAAGCATCTTCCCAGCAAGTTGGGTACCCAGGATATTGTTTCTTGAGCTCTTCTGAAGTGGTTTCAGTTCTGGACTTGTTTGCTGCGGCATTTATTTGCACTGGTCGCCAACTTTGACAACCGGTGTATGTGATATGCTGCTTTGTTCCCTATATTTGCACTGGTGGCGAACTTTGATGTCCAGTGGATGTAATATGTGTAATAGCCATAATAGCCGAGCGTTAGTTGCTTGCTTATTTATTTCCTTATTGTCTTGTTTAGTTGTTTGCTTGTAGTCACTGCATCTTTTCTTGCGTTTTTCTAGTGGCCACAATAACCTATTTTTTATAACTAGACACAATAACCATGGGCAACATACGGACCGTTGTAACCATGGTCCTGCTACCTGCTGTAGTGACCAAGGGCCTCCTATGGGCCGTAGAATCCATGGGCCTTCGATAGGCCATATAATCAATGGGCCTTCTACGGGCTGCATGATCGATTGGCCAAACATGGGCCGTACTATAATGATCCACAAAATGGGCCATAAACGGGCTAGAGAGGAAATCGTGTGTTTATGGCCGGACCATAACGGTCCATTAATCGGCCGAAATGTATAACGGGCTTAATTTTATCGACAGGCATCATGAGTCGTTAATGGGCCGTATTTGATGACGCTATGGAAACAGCCCAACGGGTTAACGGGCCGACTGTAACCACAGGCTGAATTTGGCCCACAAGCGGAACAGGCTAGTAATGGACCGTAAGTAACCGAATGCTGGAAATGAGCCCAAGAATAAATGGGCCCTTAGAAGGCCGAAAGGTAACACGGGCTGGAAATGGCCCAACGGAATAATTGGCCGTTAATGGGTGTAAAGAGATACACTATTCATTGTAGGCCAGTTTCACCACGGGCCTTTAATGGGCCCAGAGTTACGAAGGGCCTCATGTGGGCCGAAAGACATCACGGGCCATACATGGGCCGAAAGTTACAATGGGCTGGAATCATATTGGTCATCCCAAATAACGCTACTGGGCCCAATTTGGATAGGCCATAACGGGCCATGAGTTAGCAGGCTGTAAATGGGCTATATGCGAACAGGCTGTTAACAGGCTTTCCATGGGCCGGCCCGCTACCTTTTGACCAAGTCAAACGGGCCAGCCTTTTCACCTGAATGGGCCTCTGCTGGGCCGAGGCACGTGTCGACTTATCATAGGCGCGTCCCGTCCATTGGCTGGATGACATCTGTCCCGAGGTTGAGCTGACACGTGGATCCTCCGGTGTATCAGAATTTTACACGTGGAAAATCCCCATTGGTCAGGGCTGTTAACGGGTTATTGGATCCAAACCGGAACCCGATAGCTTAACGGCAACCCATTACGGTGGATGCCATGTGTCGGTCACCCTTGACGAAAACACTTCCATGACGCGCCATTTATCGTCATGGAAGTGGACACTTCCGTGATGATAATTTTGGTATTGTCATGGAACACTTCTACGACAGCACAGGTATGACTATCTTGATTCTGTCATAAAATCGTCATGAATGTACATGCATGACAGAAAACGCGACCTACTGTGACAAACACGTATCAACACGGAAGTGTATTTTTTTTGTAGTGACTAGATGCATGCTGGATAGCGGTCAATGTATGGAGTAATAGTAGTAGATGCAGGCAGGAGTCGGTCTACTTGTCTCGGACGTGATGCCTATATACTTGATCAATGCCTTGGATATTTTCATAACTATGCGCTTTTCTATCAATTGCCCAACAGTAATTTGTTAACCCACCGTATGCTTTCTTTCAAGAAAGAAGCCTCCAGTGAAAACTATGGCCCCTGGGTCTATCTTTTATCATATTATTTTTAGATCTACAAAATCAAAAACACAAAAATACCTTGCTGCAATTTATTTACTTTTATTTTATTTTGCACTTTTTCTGATCTTTTATATCTATCACTATCAGATCTCATCCTTGCAAGTAACCGTGAAGAGATTGACAACCCCTTTATCGCGTTGGGTGCAAGTATTTGTTTGTTTGTGCAGGTGCAATTATTGGAGACTTGTGTGTTCCTACTACTGGATTGATACCTTGGTTCTTAACTGAGGGAAATACTTATCTCTACTTTGCTGCATCACCCTTTCCTCTTCAAGGGAAAAACCAACGCAAGCTCAAGAAGTTGCAGACCCCCTACCCCAAGGTCTGCCGGATTTCACACCGACAAGTGTGGTGGGAAGTTTAGTCCCACCCCGCTAGTGTAATAGGAGCTGGACCTCCTTATAAGGGATTCTCTTCCACATGCTATTGGAGCTTGAGAAGACACGTAGTTCCCGCGCTCCTCCTCCACTGCCCGCCCCGCCACGCCTCGTCACGACGCGCATGCCAGGGGTTGCCGGAATGAGCCAAGCTGAGCTCACACCTATGCGCTTAACGTGCCACGAATCTGAGATGTCAGATCATGGACTGTCATCGACTTGGATGTGGGTCCAGCCCACGTCCTCCTACCCAACCGCGCCTATATAGTGGAGGCGTTGGCAACCCTAGCCCCCACGAGAAGAACAGATCGCATCTGCTCTACCTCCATGAGCACCGCCCATGTCGTTCCTTTTACTGCCGCTGCCGATGATCCCATCTATTGGAATCCCGCCTGTAATGGGCCGGGCCGAGGACTAATTGGAGAATGTTGACGTGAACATATTAACCCCTGCGCCCGGTGCGATCAAGAGGAAGATCTCCTAAAGACGTGCAGTTCACTTCAAGCATACTTAGACCAACATGCATATCTCTAAAGATTGTAACCGCCTCATTAGTAAAGCTAGGTACCCCCGGCATCTATATAAGCCATGGCATTTAGTCCGTAGAGGTAGACGCATTTGCTGTGCATGGTTTAGAGCTTAGACAATCTCATATGATCTCGAGGTAGATCAATTTGTACTCTGTACCCTATCATTATCGATAATAAGAAGCAGGACGTGGGGTTTTACCTCCATCAAGAGGGCCCGAACCTGGGTAAAACATCATGTCCCTATTGTTCCTGTTACAATCTTGCTTTGATCATATAGCTTGTGACCCCCTACCCGAGATCTGCCGGATTTAACACCAACATTGGTGGGCCATGCAGGACCCGCCAGGTGATCATGCGAGCTCGACGGAGGATCTACGAATCAACGATGACACCGGCTACGTGGACATCTTCCTCCCCGACCAGCTTTTTTGTCTTCGGCAGCATCGCATTGCTTGCCGATGCAACCAGCAGTTTGGGCCAGATAGAGGATTTCCCTCTGAACCAGGCCATCTGGCTCCATAACCCCAAAAAACACCGTGGATCACCGTGGCAAGACGGCTACCCAGGCCAGATGTGAGAACGGCCCACAAGTACTGCCGCCTATGCCCCAGATTCGATCTCAGAGCAGGCTTGCGGCACAGCTACCTGTTGGGGAATGTTGCATGGAAAACAAAAAAAAATTCTACGCACACGCAAGATCTATCCATGGAGATGCATAACTACGAGAGGGGGAGAACATCTTCATAACCTTGAAGATCGCTAAGCGGAAACATTTATCAACGCGGTTGATGTAGTCGTACACCTTCACGATCCGTCCCGATCAAGTACCGAATGTACGGCACCTCCGTGTTCAGCACACATTCAGCTCGATGACTTCCTCGCCTTCTTGATCCATCAAGAGGGGCGAAGTAGTAGATGAGTTCTGGCAGCATGATGGCGTGGTGACGGTGGCGGTGAAGAACAATCTCCGTAGGGCTTTGCCAACCACAACGGAAACTATGACAGATGATAAAATAGAGGGGGCCGGCCACTTCCTCCATGCCGTCGATCCCTCGGCGGCGACATCCACATCAATAGGAGCTGCTGCTGCTCCAGCTCTCGCTAGCCGAGCTGCTGCTTCTTGGGCCCTCGCTCGCACTGCTGCTCTACACTTGCTCTCGGTCCCCTGCCTCGTCTGCTCTTGCTCTAGCTCCCGCTGCTGCTCTTGTTCTTGCTTGCATAGACAGCATGTTAGTTATGTCATGTTTACATAGACAACATATATCTGAATTACGCCATGCCATCCCATTTAATAAAGACATCATATTAGTTATATCATCTCATCTTGTTTACGTAGTCATCATATTTTGAATTTTGTCATTCTATCCGTGAACTATATCATGCCATCTGGTTTCCATAGACGGCATGTATGTGAATTATAGCATGCCAACCACTTTAATAGACACGTCATATAGTTATATCATGTCATCATGTTTACATAGTCATCATATTTTGAATTATGTCATTCTATCCTCTTTAGTTAGCCATCATATATGTGAAATTGTGTATCCTGTTTAGTTAGCCATCATATATTTGAAATTGTGTATCCTGTTTAGTTAGCCATCATATATTTGAAATTGTGTCATGCTATGTTGTTTGATTAGACAACATAAATGTGAATTATTTCATGCCCTCTTTTATTCCCCACTATCCATTGCACCTGTCTATCATACAATGTCTGTACATTCAATTACTTTCCTTGTTTATCAGCCATTTGAATTCGAGGGGTGATGGCAGTATCTAAGGGAGTAAAAACACGGTCTTCAGAAAAGATAGTGCTACCCGTCGATGCAGATAGAACTACGGTTGTACTTGCCCAAGAACTAGCCCCACCACACATAACCCAGACTCTTACAGATTGTACCCCTACCCAGTTCGACAGACAACCAGCTACACCGCTTCTAACCCCAACCCCAGCAGATAGTAACCCAGTTCCAGTTGACACAGCACCGTCTCCACCATAGAGCACCCAAACACGAGGAGTTAGTAAGGCAATTGCAGTGCCCAAAGCATGAGGACCACCACTCTGAACCCCAACTCAATGCTTAAAGCGAAAGAAGAATTGTTCTTAGGTCAGGTTCCGTAGCTATGGTTCATACTCCTTTGCTCTTGCATTACTGTATTTACTTATACCAACTAATTTCAAATTTGAAGGATGCAATTGAAACTCCAATGGCGCAACAGGTATGTTTTAAACCTGTTTCTTTAACTGGTTTGCTGTTGTAACTTGCTCTATGTTGATTTCAGTTTCAATTGAATAAACAGTTATATTCTCATGTCATGTTGTGTGGTTTCCCGCACTTATATTCTGTCTATGCTGCTTTGTCTTAAACAGATATGATTTGAACTGTCTCTATCTTGATTTGACAACATACACTAGAATGATATAGACCATACAGTGACCATAGTACATAGATATATGTTTGTTTCATGTTATTATCCTATCCACCTTACTGCTGAACTGGTTTACCAAAATGAGTTTCATATACAACATGGTAAACCTGTGATGTGTCTGCTTGTTTCTCTTTTAGAATGCAGACAAAATATTAGAGAAGAGTACCCCGTTATGAAGTGGTAAAGGAAGTAATGCAGATAAGGTTCAAGATAGTGAGACATCCCTGTTGGTCTCCAAGAAAGCTGATAAAACTATCTTGAAGACAGTGAGACAACCCCAAAGTCCTGTCTTGATGTAGTGTTTGAGTTACTGGCCACTACTGCTGGCACAAGCTCTTCAAACTCTCTGCCTAAATCAGTTCGGCTTCTTGAGTCTCAACTTCAAGTTGAAAGACATCGATCAGATGTGCTGCGACAAGAAGACGAAGGACTGAGGAAGTCCCTGCAGAATTCAGATGCATACTTTCTGGTGCAACAGCAAGCGCTGGAGGATTTAAGCGCCAAACAAGAGAAAGTTAATAAGCTTGTTAAGCATCTTGCCAGCAGGTTGGGTAGCCAGGATATTGTTTGTTGAGCTCTTCTGAAGTGGTTTCAGTTCTGGACTTGTTTTGCTGCGGCGTTTATTTGCATTGGTCGCCAACTTTGACAACCAGTGTATGTGATATGCTGCTTTGTTCCCTATATTTGCACTGGCGAACTTTGATGTCTAGTGGATGTAATATGTGTAATAGCCATAATAGCCTAGCATTAGTTGCTTGCTTATTTATTTCCTTATTGTCTTGTTTAGTTGTTTGCTTGTAGTCACTGCGTCTTTTTCCGTGTTTTTCTAGTGGCCACAATAACCTATTTTTTATAACTAGGCCACAATAACCATGTGAAACATACGGACCATTGTAACCATGGTCCTGCTACCTGCTGTAGTGACCATGGGCCTCCTACGTGCCATAGAATCCATGAGCCTTCGATGGGCCGTATAATCAATGGGCCTTCTACGGGCTGCATGATCGATTGGCCAAACATGGGCCGTACTATAACGATCCGCAAAATGGGCCATAAACGGGCTAGAGAGGAAATCGTGTGTTTATGGCCCGACCATAACGGGCCGTTAATCGGCCGAAATGTATAACGGGCTTAATTCTATCGACAGGCATCACGGGTCGTTAATGGGCCGTATTTGATGATGCTATGGAAACAGCCCAACGGGTTAACGGGCCGACTGTAACAATGGGCTAAATTTGGCCCACAAGCGGAACTGGCCAGTAACGGACCATAAGTAATCGAATGGTGGAAATGATCCCAATAATAAATGGGCCCTTAGAAGGATGAAAGGTAACACGGGCTGGAAACGGCCCAACGGAATAATGGGCCGTTAATGGGTGTAAAGAGATACACTGTTCATTGTAGGCCAGTTTCACCACGGGCCTTTAATGGGCCCAGAGTTTCGAAGGGTCTCGTGTGGGCCGAAAGACGTCACGGGCCATACATGGGCTGGAAGTTTCAACGGGCTGGAATCATATTGGACGAGCCAGATGACGCTACTGGGCCCAATTCGGATAGGCCATAACGGGTCGTGAGTTAGCGGGTTGTAAATGGGCTATATGCGAACAGGCTGTTAACAGGCTTTCCGTGGGCCGGGCCGCTACCTTTTGACCAAGTCAAATGGGCCGGTCTTTTCACCTGAATGGGCCTCTGTTGGGACGAGCCACGTGTTGACTTATCATAGGCGCGTCCCGTCCATTGGCTGGATGACATCTTTCCCGAGGCTGAGCTAACACGTGGATCCTCCGGCGTATCAGAATTTTACATGTGGAAAATCCCCATTGGTCAGGGCTGTTAACGGGTTATCGGATCCAAACCAGAACCCAATAGCTTAACGGCCACCCGTTTTGGTGGATGCCACGTGTCGGTCACCCTTGACGAAAACACTTCCCTGACGCGCCATTTATCGTCATGGAAGTGGACACTTCCGTGATGATAATTTTGGTATTGTCATGGAACACTTCTATGACAGCACAGGTATGACTATCTTGATTCTGTCATAAAATCGTCATGAATGTACATGCATGACAGAAAACGTGACCTGCTGTGACAAACATGTATCATCACGGAAGTGTATTTTTTTTAGTGAGTAGATGCATGCTGGATAGCGGTCGATGTATGGAGTAATAGTAGTAGATGCAAGAAGGAGTCGGTCTACTTGTCTCGGACGTGATGCCTATATACATGATCAATGCCTTGGATATTGTCATAACTATGCGCTTTTCTATCAATTTCTCAATAGTAATTTGTTAACCCACCGTATGCTTTCTTTCAAGAAAGAAGCCTCTAGTGAAAACTATGGCCCCCGGGTCTATCTTTTATCGTATTATTTTCAGATCTACCAAATCAAAAACCCAAAAATACCTTGCTGCAATTTATTTACTTCTATTTTATTTTGCACTTTTACTGATCTTTTATATCTATCACTATCAGATCTCATCCTTGCAAGTAACCGTGAAGGGATTGACAACCCCTTTTATCGCGTTGGGTGCAAGTATTTGTTTGTTTATGCAGGTGCAATTATTGGAGACTTGTGTGTTCCTACTACTGGATTGATACCTTGGTTCTTAACTGAGGGAAATACTTATCTCTACTTTGCTGCATCACCCTTTCCTCTTCAAGGGAAAAACGAACGCAAGCTCAAGAAGTTGCAGACCCCCTACCCCAAGGTCTGCCGGATTTCACACCGACAAGTGTGGTGGGAAGTTTAGTCCCACCCCGCTAGTGCAATAGGAGCTGGACCTCCTTATAAGGGATTCTCTTCCATGTACTATTGGAGCTTGAGAAGACATGTAGTTCCGAACGCTCCTCCACTGCCCGCCCCGCCACGCCTCGTCACGACGTGCGCGCCAGGGGTTGCCGGAATGAGCCAACCTGAGCTCACACCTATGCGCTTAATGCGCCATGAATCTGAGACGTCGGATCATGGGCTGTCAGCGACTCGGATATGGGTCCAGCCCACGTCCTCCTACCCAACCGCGCCTATATAGTGGAGGCGTTGGCAACCCTAGCCCCCACGAGAAGAACAGATCGCATCTGCTCTACCTCCATGAGCACCGCCCCTGTCGTTCCTTTTGCTACCGCTGCCGATGATCCCATCTATTGGAATCCCGCCTGTAATGGGCCAAGCCGAGGACTAATTGTAGAATGTTGACGTGACCATATTAACCCCTGCACCCGGTGCGATCAAGAGGAAGATCTCCTGAAGACATGCAGTTCACTTCAAGCATACTTAGACCAACATGCATATCTCTAAAGATTGTAACCGCCTCATTTGTAAACCCTAGGTACCCCTGGCATCTATATAAGCCATGGCGTTTAGTCCGTAGAGGTAGACGAATTCATTGTGCAAGGTTTAGAGCTTAGACAATCTCATATGATCTCAAGGTAGATCAATCTGTACTCTGTACCCCATCATTATCAATAATAAGAAGCAGGACATAGGGTTTTACCTCCATCAAGAGGTCCCGAACCTGGGTAAAACATCATGTCCCTATTGTTCTTGTTACCATCTTGCTTTGATCATATAGCTTGGGACCCCCTACCCGAGATCTGCCAGATTTAACACCGACATTGGTGGGCCATGCAGGTCCCGCCAGGTGATCGTGCAAGCTTGACGGAGGATCTACAAATCAACGATGACACTGGCTACGGGGACATCTTCGTCCCCGACCAGCTTTTTGTCTTCGGCAGCATCACATTGCTTGCCGATGCAACCAGCAGTTTGGGCCAGATAGAAGATTTCCCTCTGAACCAGGCCATCTGGCTCCGTAACCCCGACAAACACCGTGGATCACCGTGGCAAGACGGCTACCCCAGGCCAGATGTGAGAATGACCCACAAGTACTGCCGCCTATGCCCCAGATTCGATCTAGGAGCAGGCTTGTGGCACAGCTACTTGTTGGGAAACGTTACATGGAAAACAAAAAAATTCTACGCACACGCAAGATCTATCCAGGGAGATGCATAGCTACGAGAGGGGGAGAACATCTTCATAACCTTGAAGATCGCTAAGCGGAAACCTTTATCAACGCAGTTGATGTAGTCCTACACCTTCACGATCCGTCCCGATCAAGTACCGAATGTACGGCACCTCCGCGTTCAGCACACGTTCATCTCGATGGCGTCCTCGCCTTCTTGATCCAGCAAGAGGGGCGAAGTAGTAGATGAGTTCCGGCAGCACGATGGCGTGGTGACGGTGGTGGTGAAGAACAATTGCCGCAGGGCTTTGCCAAGCACAATGGAAACTATGATTGATGATAAAATAGAGGGGGCGGGGTTGCCCACACACGGCTTGGTGAATCTTGATGTGTCCCGGGTGCTAGCCCTGCCCCTCTATTTATATGTTGAGCCCTGGGTTGTTTCTTGGAGAAAGAGCCTCCTCAAAGTCGGTTTGGAACGCAAGGAAGAGTCCTTCTCGGTTTCCAGTACCAGACACCACGGTTCTCAGCGTCTGACCCAGGGCCAGATGCTAGGGTCCCTGGCATCTGGTCCCTGACCTCCCTAAAACTTCCTTTTGCACCAACCTAAAGCCCCATGGGCCTTACCCCTTGGCCTAACCATATCACCCCATATATCAATCTTTACCTCCGGACCATTCTGGAGCTCCTCATCATGTCCGTGATCTCATCTGGGACTCTGAACAACATTTGGTCACCAACATACATAACTCATATAATACTATATCGTCAATGAATGTTAAGCGTGCGGACCCTACGGGTTCTAGAATGATGTAGACATGACCGAGACGCTTCTCCGGACAATCGCCAATAGCGGGACCTGGATGCCATATTGGTTCCTACATATTCTACGAAGATCTTTATCGGTCGAACCTTTATGACAACATACGTAGTTCCCTTTGTCCGTCGGTATGTTACTTGCCCGAGATTCTATCGTCGGTATCTCCATACCTAGTTCAATCTCGTTACTGGCAAGTCTCTTTACTCGTTCTGTAATACATCATCTTGTAACTAACTCCTTAGACACTTTGCTTGCAAGCTTCTTGTGATGTTGTTGTGATGTTGTGTTACCGAGAGGGCCCAGAGATACCTCTCCGTCATACGGAGTGACAAATCCCAATCTTGATTCACGCTAACTCAATAGACACCTTTGAAAATACCTGTAGAGCATCTTTATGATCAACCAGTTACATTGTGAAGTTTGATAGCACACAAGGTATTCCTCCGGTATCCGAGAGTTGCATGATCTCATGGTCGAAGGAATATGTATTTGACGTTAAGAAAGCAGTAGCAATAAACTGAATGATCATATGCTAAGCTAATGGATGGGTCTTGTCCATCACATCATTCTCCTAATGATGTGATCTCGTTATCAAGTGACAACTCATGTCTATGGTTAGGAAACCTTAACCATCTTTGATCAATGAGCAAGTCTAGTAGAGGCTCACTAGGGACACGGTATTTGTTTATGTATCCACACATGCATTTAATTTTTCGGTTAATACAATTATAGCATGAATAATAAACCTTTATCGTGATTAAGGAAATATGATAATAACCAATTTATTATTGCCTCTAGGGCATATTTCCAACAGTCTCCCACTTGCACTAGAGTCAATAATCTAGTTCACATCGCCATGTAATTAACACCTAATAAGTTCTAAGGTGTGATCATGTTTTGCTTGTGAGAGAGGTTTTAGTTAATGAGTCTGCAACATTCAGATCCATATGTACTTTGCAAATCCTTATGTCATACTGTAGAAGCTGCTATCATACTTTACTTGGAGCTATTCCAAATGACTGTTGCATTATATGTATCCGGTTTGCTACTCAGAGTTATCCAGATTGGTGTCAAAGCTTGCATCGATGTAACCCTTTACGACGAACTCTTTATCACCTCCATAATCGAGAAACATTTCCTTAGTCCTCTAGTTACTAAGGATAATTTTGACCGCTGTCTAGTGTTCCACTCCTGGATCACTCTTGTACCCCCTTTTCCAGACACGTGGCAAGGCACACATCAGGTGTGGTACACAGCATGGCATATCGTACAGAGCCTATGGCTAAGGCAAAGGGGACGACCTTCATCCTTTCTCTTTCTTCTGCCGTGGTCCAGCTTTGAGTCTTACTCAACTTCACACCTTAGAATACAGGCAAGAACTCCTTTTTGACTGATCCATTTTGAACTCCTTCAAAATCTTGTCAAGGTATGTACTTGTCATAGTTTTGTCACAGCAGATGTCCTTAGTGTGAGGACTTAGTCGTGAGGCCAACACATCTAACTGGTAGCTTGAGAGGGGTTGAGCGGGACGAGAGACGCGGGTTTTTACCCAGGTTCGGGCCCTCACGGTGGAGGTAAAAGCCTACATCCTGCTTCATTGATATTGATGATGATGATGCTCATGATTACAAGGGTGCTCTTTCGCTACCTCTCCCTCGAGAGCTATTGATTTGTCTATCTTCACTTGTCACTCTTGGGGTGCCCTGCCCCTCCTTATATAAGTTGAAGGGGCGGGTTACATGACTAGTCCTAATAGGATTAGGATTACTCTATTACAAGTGGAGTCCTAGTCTTGCTTCCTTTGTAAGGGAATATTCCTTATGCCTTTCCTCTTAAGCCAGTCTACCATAACATGAGCCGGCCTTCTGGGCCTTGGGCCTTGTCATCTATCTGACCCGCCATCGGGGTCATCAGTGAGTCGCCAGACCAGTGAGTCACCAGTCTTCGGGCGGGTTACCGATGAAGCGCCAAGTCTCGGCCGGGTCATATATCCGGCCGGGTCATACCGCGGGATATATCCCCGACATTAGCCCCCAGTTTAATTTGCATTTATCCATGTTAAACTGATCCTGCAAAATAAACACAAGAACAAATTTGACGGGTTGTGCTCTAGGTTAAAAAAAATTCTGAACCGGCACCTGATCATCCTTAAGTCCTTGTCATTTCCTTCTTGATATGTGTCCATGACTTCATAGAAAATCTCCTTTAGCAGATATGTTCAAACTTTGCCAATGCAAAAGATCCAGGTACTTCTTCTGAAAAGTCCAGGTCAATAGGCCAGCTTAAAAATCAATTTGCTGACATTGGTTTCTTGCAGAAAAATATTATAAAGAATAACCCATTTGATTCAGCTTCCAATGCTCTAGTTTGACAAAAATATTGGTCTTGAAATACTCATCTGATTTTTAGCCGGCTTGAAGATGTAGATCTTGCCAATTTATGATTGCCAAAATTGCCGGGTTATAAAACAGATGATGCCGGGTCATGATTGTTGCTGGTTTGCTCAAAACTGAGAATTTGAAGATGTTCCTCCCTTATATGCATATCACCTGTAGCCCCCAAGTCTTAAGAGGAGAACATAGTGATAGCTTAAGACTTGCTTTAATATAAATGCTGCAACTTTGGAGAAATCCGGGTTGTTCATGTAAGTCGTCAATCATAAACTGAACACTTTGTACTTCCCATGTATAGCCCCCAAGTGTCGGGTCATTATGCAATAATGAGCAGGGACTTTGTAGATTTGATTATGTAGACTTAAGCAGCAATGTGTAGCCCCCAAGGGCCGGCTCAGTAAGATAATACTGAGCTGGGACTTTACATAAACTTCATTGAAAATAACATCATATGATATAGCCCCTAAGTTTCGGGTTACCTTTGATATAATGGATTAAGGCCTGTGTACTTTGAATTTTTGACAGGAGCAATTAGTAACCCCAAGGGCCGGCTCATCACTATGTGATGGGTCGGGTCTTCAATGAAGCGAGTTAAAAAAATGACCTTGCATTATCCCCCAAGTGCCATGGTGCATGCTTGCAGTGACATGGGACTTGCAAACTTGATATAATCTCGATTTGAATAATATAGCCCCCAAGTGCCGGGTCATATGCCTGCAGCGACTTGGGACTATTCCTTCCATTATAGAATAAATCATATCCACTACCCGGATGATGTTGCTGAATGCCTTGCATATCAATATTAAACCATGCTCTCTGTTGTGAACTGGTATTCTTAGATGAAGAAATAATAGCCATTGCTCTCAAGCGGCTTTTGAAAACCTCAATCATAATACTGGTTATTGATAACCATAATAAAAATCCAACCATGTTGGCTATTAAAGTTTTGAATAATATAACCCGGTATGAAAACCTCAATCATTCAATACTATAATGAAAATCCAGCCAGGTTTGGCTACTAAAGATTTGAATACTTTGTCTGTTGACAAGTAAATCCGTAGTTAAATACCCGGCCGCTCTTAGTCGATGGCGACTTAACGCGCATCCATTATACTCCGGGATTTTTGTAACCTGACGGCTTATAGCCTTTGTAATCTTTGATAATGGGCTTGAACTTAATCATTTATGTAAGCCATAACTCTGCATGTCCTGCACAAAGTTTAAACAACATATGCCCTGGCGACTTAACGTCAAAAGCCAGGGCGGGTAACAACCCAAACATAATATAGTTTTATGCAATTATGGAAAAGACTAGAATTGAGGCCATCAAAGCCAAAATATACAGGCGACTTAACGTCAAAAGCCAGGTGGCCTTGTAATGGGCTAGATTTGAAAACAATGATCTGTCGTGCCATCGTGCATGTTAGCTCTTAACTGTTAAACCACCAATTTGATATTTATAACCCGCCGCTGTGCTTTCTCATAATATCATCATCCTTGTGGGTCAGACCAATATTTTCATATTCCCTGCACACAAGTGGAACAACATATGCCTTGGCGGTTTAAGCCAGGGCGGGTAATAAACCCCAATATAATAGTCTTTGAAAAATTTATATAAAGAGAATAGAGTGAAGGCTATCTGAGCCGAAACATTCTGGCGACTTAAAGTCTAGAGCCAGGGCGGGTTAGAAAACCCTAAATATTCATATAGTTATTAAAAGACACACCTGTAGATTGATATCATGTTGATGTCGTGATAATTATAATCCAGCATGGGTATTAACCCGTAGGCATGAAATATCATGATTTTGATTGCTCAAGGCAAATTATCCTGACGACTTAAAGTCTACTATCAGGGCGGGTTACCAACCCAATATGCTCAATTATGAGTCATATAATCAAGGCTACATGGCCTAAATTGTACCAAACACACTTGAGCAGAAAAATTCTTCAATGGATGCAAATCCAAAATATCCAGAAGAAAAGAAATTAAAAAAAAAATTCAAGTGCTTTCATAGGCCGCACAGCCTTAAAATTCAAGTGCTTTCATGGGCCGAACAGCCGCTAAGATTCAATTGCTTTCATAGGCCGCACAGCCTTAGAGTTGTCCTCGCTCATTGTAAGCCGGCCCTCACATGACATACCACCGTTTTAACCTTAACAAGTTCAGAGTCTTAGTTAAAAGATTGACTGTTAAGAGTACGGCGGGTCATTCAGGATTACCTGATGGAGTAGCATCATGCAGACAAGCAGGTCAAAACTCAGGATTCGGCATCTAGCCTGGTCACGAGGGTAAGAAAGCTAAACCCGGTGGGTTGGAAGCCCCCAAGTGACCTTATGAACAAATAATAAAGACTCAGATTCTTAGAAATGAAACGACAGAGGCCCTGAATTATCAGGGATGCCGGCTTTATTATATTGATCATAAAATGATAAGTCCATAAAGCAGGATACCCATGTTTGAACCGCGCATCATGGCAGCAAGTTCTCTTTGGTAACCTTTAATTTTTCTGAAACCTCGAACTTGCGAGAGATGTATTCTTCTTGAACCGGGCGTTGGACCGGATTCTGAGCCAGAATTTCTTTTGATAACCCGGAACTCCTCCATTGAGCCGGAGCTTTTTGATTGCCAGACCCTTTTTAAGCCGGAAACTTTTCTGACGGCCTTTAAATTTTCACCAATGAGGCAGTAACTCCCAAGACCGGGTTATCTTCCCTCCAATGACCCGGGGTTCTTGAATTTGCTAAAACTAGCAAATTTTGGTAAGTCATGTCTGTGTAGCCCCAGAGTCTAAAGACGACTCGAGGAGTTGGCTTGAGATTCCCCGTACTTGACCGTGATATAAACCGTCATATAGTTGAACAGCGGAACGCTGGAATATGTTGAAGCTCGGCGGGTTATAAATGACCCCGTATGAGCTGTATTAATAAACCGGCCGATAGTTCATCCCAGCTGGTTGTTGAAGTATAACCAAATCACAGTGGCGCGAGCTATATATCCATGACGCGATCATCGCTCTTGCAGTGAACAATTGTCAGATGAGCCGGCCGAGGCGTTGTAAGCCAGCGCAGATGAGCGAGTCAATCGCAGATGTTGATGTAGCAGGGGCGGCGACTTGCTCACGTATCCATCGAGCAGCACGACACGGACCAGTGCTAGTGCAAAAATAATGCTGGTGCGCACCCTTTATGCGACACCTTTGTAAGGAATAATGGTCTGCGAAAAAATATCATAGACCAGAGTAATAGTTCTCAAACAATTTAATATGTGCTGATAAAATATATAGAAAAGATAGCACCTGGTGATTTGTTGGATGAGCGCAGACGTTGATAATGCATAATGCTGAACGTAGTGTGGACAAAAAATAGATGAAATTCTGCTATGCAAATGTCATAGTACTTGTAGTACTGTACCAGGCCTAGTCCACCAATAATTAATCAAATCAGCCTTAACGTAATTGATCTATCATTGTACTTTGCTTCTGGTCTTTGGGATTTAATCCAACATTTTGACTGCCATCGACATGCTGTAAACATAATAGTAGTACTTGCCCACTGAGACTCCTGCTCCATTATTGTTGGCAGACTAGTCTTCGAATCATCATGCATGCATGCACTGCTCCATTACCCTCCGACTGAACACCCAATTTTCTTTTGTTTTGTACTGGCAAGACAAGACCACACCAGTAGGGGGCGCCTTGGCAAAGCGGAGGTGAGTCACGGCAGAAGAAAAGTGGCGGGAGCGGCCGCGCGGGGTATCTCAAGGCGGAGGCGGCTTAAGACCGCGCACGCGGCTGTTGACCAAGGCGGCGGAAGCATGACTATGGATGCGGGCGGCAGCAACAGCGAAGCCCGGCAGAGACGGCAGGCGAACGGCGACTTCAGGCACCGGGCACCGCGGTACAGCAATTCAATGGAGGCTGGATTGGCCTGGAGGCGAGGGGGCTACGACAGCTGCTCGCTGCTAGCGGCGGCTTACGTGCGGCGGCTCAGCGATACACGCGGTGACGAGGCGGCAAGGGGGCCGGCGGCTCAGCCTAGGGGCGAGCCCGCAGTGGTGAAGGGAGGTAGCATGGGGGCGGCTCAGCCCAGAGGGCCAGGCAGCGCGGGGGCGCGGCTCGTGGCAGTGGTTTTGGTACGCCGGCGGGGCGGAGGAGCGCGGCCGACAAGGCGCAGAGGCGCGTGAGCCAGAGGCCCGGAGTGACGGCTCAGAAGTGCAGCGGCGGAGACGGAAGGGCCGAGGCCGGCACTGGCGGCTCGGAGGCGCGGCGGTGGAGCCCAAGTCCAATCCACGTCTGGGTCATCCCGTGGTACGGACGCTAGTCCGGCCTCGTCTTCAGTGAATCTGATGCAAAGCTTAGTACTTGGTGCGTCTCCACGCGACCACTTTCTTTTTATGAACAATACCAGGTGGCACCGGGTATGCAAATTGCCCATGAAAAGTATTGAAACCTGATTTGAGTATCTCTCATTCTTTTGTTTAAACTCGCACGTACTTGTACTGATGCTTGACGATGTATGAACTGATTCGATCTCCCGATCCTTCTGCTTTTATTGCTTGGCAAGAGACGCGCCCGCAGCGGCGAGGCAGCAGACTGGAGGCCGAGGCAGGTTTGGGGTCGAAGGCGACTTGGAGAGGGCTGTCTCACAGCAGCCGGCGCTGGCGGAGGCAGCTGGCGGCCCGCGGTCGCGGCGACTCAGCAGGCGCACGGGAGGCGGGTCGCGCCTGTAGAGGCTCATGGGCAGGAAGCAGCCGGAGGCAGGGGCGACTCTGTGATTTTGCGTGAAGGCAGAACGAGGTCGGCACAATCGCGATGGCTTGGCGCGGTTGCAGGTGATGAGGCGGCGCGAGGCCGCGTCCAACTACGCGAGGAGAGGCCTGGACTGGGATACGGCGAGACCCGGCGGCTCAGAACGGGGCGGCTTGACCCGCGGCAGAAGTGAGCCGGCAAGGCGTTTCGTGATAGAGGCGCGTCGACGGAGGCGTGCCATGGCGGCGCTTGATGAGGAACAAGGTGCTCGGGGGTGACCCGGAGATGGCGTCAGGTGGCGACTCGGAGGTGGAGACGGCCGGCGATGCAGAGACGAGGCGGCTTGGGAGGTCGATTCGTGGCACGGCGGCGACAAGCAGCCGGAAGCGAAGCCGCGGAAGTGGCCGTATCCGTTCATGAGTCATGGCCGTATCCGATTCCAGGTCGTGGCCCCTTTGGATCTGGTGGACCACTTGATGCCCTCGATTGATGGATCTTGGCTTGATGGATGGCTAGATACTGCGAACATCAATCGTTGAAAAAAGTTGATCGCGTGCCCTCCATTGCATGGTCGTACGTGGATAAATTTCCTGTTGGTTTCGACGGATCGCCAGATGAGGGCGGCGGACCAATTCCAACCCATGGTTGTCTTTGCGCCGGGTTATCCTGCACGATTGTTTCGTGCCCACTTTTCTTCATCCGATCGACCACAATTTTTCTCGATCCGTGAAGAGAGATCCCTCCAAAGAACTTAACATCATCGTGCGTGGCCCCACGGTGGACGCCAACTGTCATTGTTTTATCATGACAGATGTACTTAGTGTGAGGATTTAGTCGTGAGGCCAACGCATCCAACTGGTAGCTTGAGAGGGGTTGAGCGGGACGAGAGATGCGGGTTTTTACCCAGGTTTGGCCCCTCACGGTGGAGGTAAAAGCCTACATCCTGCTTCATTGATATTGATGATGATGATGCTCACGATTACAAGGGTGCTCTTTCGCTACCTTTCCCTCGAGAGCTATTGCTTTCTCTGTGTTCACTTGTCCCTCTTGGGGTGCCCCACCCCTATTTATATAAGTTGAAGGCGCGGGTTACATGACTAGTCCTAATATGATTAGAATTACTCTATTACAAGTGGAGTCCTAGTCTTCCTTCCTTTGTATGGTAATATTCCTTATGCCTTTCCTCTTAAGCTGGCCTACCATAACATGAGCCGGCCTTCTGGGCCTTGGGCCTTGTCATCTATCTGACCCGCCGTCGGGGTCATCAGTGAGTCGCCAGACCAGTGAGTCGCCAGTCTTCGGGCGGGTTACCGATGAAGCGCCAAGACTCGGCCGGGTCACATATCCGGCCGGGTCATACCGCGGGGTATATCCCCGACAGTACTCATTGAAATTCTTATCAAGCGTCTTGATCTATCTCTATAAATCTTGATGCCCAATATGTAAGAAGTTTCACAGAGATTTTTTATTAAAAAAATTCCTTTTTAAAATTCCTTTTATGCTTTCCATAAATTCTATATCATTTCCAATCAGCAATATGTCATCCACATATAATATCAGAAATGCTACAGAGCTCCCACTCACTTTCTTGTAAATACAGGCTTCATCGTAAGGATCTGTATAAAAGCGTATATTCCAACTCTGAGATGCTTGCACCAGTCCATAGATGGATCGCTGGAACTTGCACACTTTGTTAGCACCCTTAGGATCGACAAAACCTTCTGGTTCCATCATATACAACTCTTCTTTAAGAAACCCGTAAAGGAATGCAGTTTTGACATCCATTTGCCAGATTTCATAATCATAAAATGCGCCAATTGCTAACTTGATTCGGACAGACTTAAGCATCGCTACGGGTGAGAAAGTCTCATTGTAGTCAACCCCTTGAACTTGTCGAAAACTTTTTGCGGCAAGTCGAGCTTTGTAGACAGTGATATTATCATCAGCGTCCGTCTTCCTCTTGAAGATCCATTTATTCTAATTGGCTTGCCCATCATCGGGCAAGTAGACCAAAGTCCACACTTTGTTCTCATACATGGATTCTATCTCAGATTTCATGGCCTCAAGCCATTTATCAGAATCTGGGCTCATCATAGCTTCTTCATAGTTCGTAGGTTCATCGTTGTCTAACAACATGACTTCCAGGACAGGATCACCATACCACTCTGGTGCGGTACGCGTTCTGGTTGACCTACGAGGTTCAGTAGTAACTTGATTTGAAGTTTCATGATCATCATCATTAGTTTCGTCTCTAGTTGGTGTAGGCATCACGGGAATAGTTTTCTCTGATGTGCTACTTTCCAATTCGAGAGAAGGTACAATTACCTCATGAAGTTCTACTTTCCTCCCACTCACTTCTTTCGAGAGAAACTCCTTCTCTAGAAATGACCCATTCTTAGCAACAAAGATCTTGCCTTCGGATCTGTGGTAGAAGGTATACCCAATAGTTTCTTTAGGGTATCCTATGAAGACGCACTTCTCCGCTTTGGGTTCGAGCTTATCAGGTTGAAACCTTTTGACATAAGCATCGCATCCCCAAACTTTAAGAAACGACAACTTAGGTTTCTTGCCAAACCATAGTTCATACGGTGTCGTCTCAACGGATTTAGACGGTGCCTATTTAATATGAATGCGGCTGTCTCTAATGCATAACCCCAAAATGATAAAGACAAATCGGTAAGAGACATCATAGAACACACCATATCTAATAAAGTACGGTTATGACATTCGGACACACCATTACGCTGTGGTGTTCCAGGTGGCGTGAGTTGTGAAACAATTCCACATTCTCTTAAATGAAGGCCAAACTCGTAACTCAAATATTCACCTCCGCAATCAGATCGTAGAAACTTTATTTTCTTGTTACGATGATTCTCCACTTCACTATGAAATTCTTTGAACTTTTCAGACTTGTGTTTCATTAAGTAGATATATCCATACCTACTCAAATCATCTGTGAAGGTTAGAAAATAACGATACCCGCCGCGTGCCTCAACACTCATCGGACCGCATACATCGGTATGTATTATTTCCAATAAGTCATTAGCTCGCTCCATTGTTCTAGAGAACGGAGTTTCAGTCATCTTACCCATGAGGCATGGTTCGCAAGTATCAAATGATTCATAATCAAGTGATTCCAAAAGTCCATCCGCATGGAGTTTCTTCATGCGCTCTACACCAGTATGACCTAAACGGCAATGCCACAAGTATGTTGCACTATCATTATCAACTTTGCATCTTTTGGCATCAATATTATGAATATGTGTATCACTACGATCGAGATTCAATAAACCATTCACATTGGGTGTATGACCATAGAAGGTTTTATTCATGTAAACAGAACAACAATTATTCTCTGACTTAGATGAATAACCGTATTGCAATAAACACGATCTAATCATGTTCATGCTTAACACAAACACCAAATAACATTTATTTAGGCTCAACACTAATCCCGAAGGTAGAGGGAGTGTGCGATGGTGATCATATCAATCTTGGAAACACTTCCAACACACATCGTCACCTTGCCCTTAACTAGTCTTTGTTTATTCTGCAACTCCTGTTTCGAGTTACTAATCTTAGCAACTGAACCGGTATCAAATACCTAGGGGCTACTATGAGCACCAGTAAGGTACACATCAATAACATGTATATCAAATATATTTTTGTTTACTTTGCCATCCTTCTTATCTGCCAAGCATTTGAGGTAGTTCCGCTTCCAATGACCATTTCCTTTGTAGTAGAAGCACTCAGTTTCAGGCTTGGGTCCAGCTTTTGGCTTCTTCAGGGGAGAGGCAACTTGCTTGCTGTTCTGCTTGAAATTCCCTTTCTTTCCCTTGCCCTTTTTCTTAAAATTGGTGGCCTTGTTAACCATCAACACTTGATGCTCTTTCTTGATTTCTACCTCCGCTGATTTCAGCATCGCGAAGAGCTTGGGAATCATTTTCATCATCCCTTGCATATTATAGTTTATCATGCAGCTCTAGTAGCTTGGTGATAGTGACTGGAAAAATCTGTCAATCACTATCTTATCTGGAAGATTAACTCTCGCTTGATTTAAGCGATTGTAGTACCCAAACATTCTGAGCACATGCTCACTGGCTGAGCTATTCTCCTCCATCTTGTAGGCAAAGTACTTGTCAGAGGTCTCATACCTCTCAACACGGGCATGAGCCTGAAATACCAATTTTAGTTCTTGGAACATCTCATATGTTCCATGGCGTTCAAAATGTCTTTGGAGCCCCGATTCTAAGCTGTAAAGCATGGCGCACTAAACTATCAAGTAGTCATCAGATCGAGCTTGCTAAATGTTCATAACGTCTGCATCAGCTCCTGTAGCAGGGCTGTCACCTAGCGGTGCATCAAGGACATAATTCTTGTGTGCAGCAATGAGGATAATTCTCAGATCACGGACCCACTCCATATTATTGCTACCATCATCTTTCAACTTAGTTTTCTCTAGGAACGTATCAAAAAATAGGGGAGCTACATCGCGAGCTATTGAACATAATTTGCAAAGAGATTTTGACTATGTTCATGATAAATTTTAGTTCAAATAATTAAATTACTAATGAACTCCCACTTAAATCAACATCCCTCAAGTTGTCTAAGTGATACATGATCCAAATCAACTAACACATGTCTGATCATCTCATGAGATGGGGTAGTCATCAATGGTGAACATCTTCATGTTCATCATATCTACTATATGACTCATGTTTGACCTTTCGGTCTCCAGTGTTCCGAGACCATGTCTATACATGCTAGGCTCGTGAAGTTTAACCCAAGTATTCCGCGTTTGTAAATCTGGCTTACACCCGTTGTATGTGAATGTAGAGTCTATCACACCCGATCATCAGGAGGTGCTTCGAAACGATGAACTTTAGCAACGGTGCATACTCGGGGAGAACACTTTTATCTTGAAATTAAGTGAAGGGGTCATCTTATAATGCTACCGTCGTTCTAAGAAAAATAAGATGCATAAAGGATAAACATCACATGCAATCAAAATATGTGACATGATATGGCCATCATCATCTTGTGCTTTTGATCTCCATCTCCAAAGCAACGTCATGATCTCCATCGTCATCGGCGCGACACCTTGATCTCCATTGTTGCGTCGGGGTCGTCTCGCCAACTATTGCTTCTACAACTATTGCTAACGCATAACGATAAAGTAAAGCAATTACATTGCGCTTAATCATTGACACGCAGGCCATACAATAATGAAAAGACAACCCTAAGGCTCCTGCCGGTTGTTGATATTACAAAACATGATCATCTCATACAACAACGTATATCACATCACATCTTGACCATATCACATCACAACATACCCTGCAAAAACAAGTTAGATGTCTTCTACTTTGTTGTTGCAAGTTTTACGTGGCTGCTATGGGTAACTAGCAAGAACCGTTCTTACCTACGCAAAACCACAACGGTGATTATCAAGTTTGCTGTTTTAACCTTCTGCAAGGACCGACCGTAGTCAAATTTGATTCAACTAAAGTGAGAGAAACAGACACCCGCCAGCCACCTTATGCAAAACAAGTTGCATCAGTCGGTGGAACCGATCTCATGTACGTGGACATGTAAGGTTGGTCCGGGCCACTTCATCCCACAATACCACCGAATCAAAAGAAGACGTTGGTGGTAAGCAGTATGAACATCACCACCCACAACTCCTTTGTGTTCTACTCGTGCATATCATCTACGCATAGACCTAGCTCATGATGCCACTGTTGGGGAACGTTGCATGGAAAACAAAAAAAATTCTACGCACACGCAAGATATATCCATGGAGATGCATAGATACGAGAGGGGGAGAACATCTTCATACCCTTGAAGATCGCTAAGAGGAAGCATCTATCAACGCGGTTGATGTAGTCGTACACCTTCACGATCCATCCCGATCAAGTACCGAACGTACGGCAACTCCGCGTTTAGCACACGTTCAGCTCGATGACGTCCTCGCCTTCTTGATCCAGCAAGAGGGGCGAAGTAGTAGATGAGTTCCGGCAACACGATGGTGTGGTGACGGTGGTGGTGAAGAACAATCTCCGCAGGGCTTCACCAAGCACAATGAAAACTATGATGGAGGATAAAATAGAGGGGGCGGGGTTGACGGCACACGGCTTGGTGAATCTTGATGTGTCCTGGGTGCTAGCCCTGCCCCTCTATTTATATGTTGAGCCATGGGTCGTTTCTTAGAGAAAGAGCCTCCTCAAAGTCGGTTTGGAACACAAGGAAGAGTCCTTCTCGGATTCAAGTACCGGACGCCACGGTTCTCGGCGTCTGGGCCAAATGCCATGGGCCTCGACGTCTCGCCCAGGGCCAGACGCCAGGGCCCCTGGCGTCTGGTCCTTGACCTCCGTAAAACTTCCTTTTGCACCAACCTAAAGCCCCATGGGCCTTACCCATTGGCCTAACCATATCATCCTATATATCTATCTTTACCTCTGGACCATTCCGGAGCTCCTCATCATGTCCGTGATCTCATCTATGACTGCGAACAACATTCGGTCACCAACATACATAACTCATATAATACTATATCGTCAATGAACGTTAAGCGTGCGGACCCTACGGGTTCGAGAATGATGTAGACATGACCGAGACGCTTCTCCGGTCAATAGCCAATAGTGGGACCTGGATGCCCATATTGGTTCCTACATATTCTATGAAGATCTTTATCGGTCGAACCTTTATGACAACATACGTAGTTCCCTTTGTCCATCAGTATGTTACTTGCTCGAGATTCGATCGTCGGTATCTCCATACCTAGTTCAATCTCGTTACTGGCAAGTCTCTTTACTCATTCCGTAAAACATCATCTTGTAACTAACTCCTTAGTCACTTTGCTTGCAAGCTTCTTGTGATGCTGTATTACCGAGAGGGCCCAGAGATACCTCTCCGTCATACGGAGTGAGAAATCCCAATCTTGATTCACGCCAACTCAACAGACACCTTGTAGCGACCCAACCCGAATGGATCGAATCTCTGTGTTCAAGTGTCATCCCTGGATCGGTAATGCTGACACACACAGTACTCGAAGGATTTATAACAGAGGGCAATCACACACTTATTACATCGAATGTCTCAAAAGAGAACTTATTACAATAAATATGGCTTAAGGCCATCTAAATAAGATAACAACGGAAGGCTTGGAAGATAAAGTGAGTCCATCAACTCCAACGACATAGCTGAGTGCACGACAACGACCTAGCGCACCTTACTCTTCGTCTGGAAAGTCTGCAACATGATATGTTGCAGCGCGAAACGGGTCAGCACATGGAATATGCTGGCAATATAACACAGAAGAGCAATGAACAGATAAATGCTATCACTACATGCATATATGGCTGGTGGAAAGCTCTAGGGTTATATTGTTTTGCGAAAAAGCCAATTTTTCCCTACAACAAAGGAATTTATTTTTTTTAACTATCATGGTGGTTGTTAAACATTGAGAAGGTAAATCCCCATCTCAATCCCAATTAAAAGTAATCATTAAACCCAATAAATTAATTTAGAGTGATGGGATCAAATCAATAATTCAGGTACCAGATACTCAAGATGTCCATAACCGGGGACACGGCTAACCATGATTAGTTTATACACTCTGCAGAGGTTTGCGCACTTTTCCCCACAAGACTCAATCTCCTCCGTTGGATTTCTCGCACTACATGGTGTTTGAGAAACGGATGACCGAGACACAGTCTTTCAGAAGCATTAACTCTAACCCTGGGTAGACAGTACCAACCTACATCCCCTACATCTGCTAGCCTACCACTGGAAGAGGTCATGCAACATACTCAACTATGCTAGAGCCCATAATAGCTTGTGGCTGCACACGGAAGTTTCTAGCATGAATAATCTTATGATCCCTTTGAGCCTGGGTGGCGAACCAAAAAGACAACACTGGTATATCCCCAGGTGCCTGCAACCAATTCACCCAGATGTGTATTTAAGTAGCCACCTTAAGTTAACCATTAATTAACAATCTCACATCTGTCATGGATACACTCAAACCCAAACCACGTCTACGAGCATAGCATGGCAATATAAGCATAACGTAGAAGTAACTCCCAAGGGTTTGATAATAAAGGGCAATAGGTTCTACATCATCATCTACTTCCCAATACCCACAAGTTAATCACATCCTAATCATGCAGTGTTTGAGGATTGAAACTAATGCATAAAACTGGGTATGAAAAGAGTATGATCAATGTGTTACTTGCCTTGCTGACGATCTGCAAACCCTAGAGACTCGTAGTAGCACGCTTCGCACTCCGGGAATTCTATCGCAAACAAACAATAGCATACATAAGAACTCAAGCATAGATGCAAGGGTAAAACTCAGATAAGAAGATCAAATCTGAAAGTTCAACTGAAGAGCTTCGATTTGCAAAAAGAATCAATCGAATCGGAGCTACGGAACTGAAACTACGGTCAAAAGAACTTCGAAAACAAATCTGCTTGAAACCAAATTTTAAATTGTCAAAATCATGTTCAAGTTGATTAAACAGAAAGAGGGGTTTGAGATGAAGATTTTGGCGTTGGTTTCACTGGATTTGGACGAACGGTTTAGAAACGGCGAGGGTTTGAAGATCAGGGGCTAATCTGCGATAAAAGTAATCACAGATAGGTCCCTGGCCGAAAAAGAAAAATCTATCGGACGAACGTCCGCTAACAGAGACAAACGAATGAAAGCGTTCGTTAACAGATCTAAACGAACGAACGTTCGCAAACGAACCAAACCGAGAAAACCGAACCGATCTAATAAAAAAAACCGAACTAGGGTTTAAAAAAAAATGAAACGGTTTTTACCTAAACCGAAAAAACGGCGGCGGCGGCGACGAGATCCGGCGGCGGCGGCTCGGCTCCGGTGACTGTGGGGCAGGGTGGCGTCGGCGCGGGCGGCAGGGCTACGGGCGCGGGGCGGCGGCGGCAGAGGCGGGCTTGGCGACGGCGGCGCAGCTGCGCGGGGCAGCGACTCGGGGCGGCGGCGGCGGCTCGATGGGGAGGAGGGGGAAGGGTGCGGCGGCTATTTAAGGAGGGGGAGGGGCTCGGCTTGGAGGAGGGGCAAGGCGGCGGGGTGGCGTGCTTGAGCCGGACTCGGCCACGGCGGCGGCGATGCGTGCGGGCGGCGGACTCCGCTCGGGGGTCGGGGACGACGCGGCTGGGCCGCGGCCTGGCGCTAGCTGGGCCGGCCCAGTTCGGCGGGAGTTTTTTTTATATAAATACATTCCGCCGAAGAAAAATCCTAATAAAAAAATCTAAAAATGCCAAAAACAATTTTCATCGTCTAAATAAAATATTTAGAACAAAGTGAACATTTTCTTGGCCTAAAAATGCAGTTTTGAAAAATGCATATTTTTTCTAATTCAAATAAAATAGCAAATAAAATCCAAATGAAAATTATTTATTTGATTTTAATATTTTTCCTCCAATATTTCTTTTATTTTAGAGAAGTCATTTTATCTCCTCTCATATATTTTTAATATGAAATATTTTGGAGAGAAAAATAAATAAAACCAAAATGATCCTCTTTTCAATATTTGAGAAAATTCAAATATGAAAATAAATGAAATCCCCAACTCTCTCCGTGGGTCCTTGAGTTGCTTAAGATTTCTAGGATCACAAACGAAATGCAAATAAAATATGATATGCATATGATTACCTATGTATAACATTCCAAAATGAAAATTTGGGATGTTACAAACCTACCCCCCTTAAGATGAATCTCGTCCTCGAGATTCGGGTTGGCTAGAAAATAGGTGTGGGTGGTCCTTCCATAGATCATCCTCTCGTTCCCAGGTGGCTTCATCCTCGGTATGGTGGCTCCACTGAACTTTGCAAAACTTGATAACCTTGCTGCGTGTAACTCTGCTGGCAAACTCGAGGATCTTGACGGGTTTCTCCTCGTAGGTCAGATCACTATCCAACTGAATTGCTTCCAGGGGTACTGTATCTCTCAGAGGAATATCGGCCATCTCAGCATGGCACTTCTTCAACTGGGAAACGTGAAACACATCATGAACCCCTGATAGTCCGTCGGGTAACTCCAACTTGTAGGCCACCTCTCCCATACGTTCCAAAACTTGGTATGGTCCTACAAATCTCGGGGCTAACTTTCCCTTGACTCCAAAACATTTAACTCCTCGCAGAGGTGACACACGAAGATATGCTTTGTCTCTGATTTCATAGACTACCTCCTTGTGTTTCGAGTCTGCATAACTCTTCTGTCTGGACTGGGCTACCTTCAGTCTATCTCGAATCAACTTAACTTTCTCTTCTGACTCTTTGATCAAATCCGGTCCAAACAACTGACGGTCTCCAACTTCATCCCACATCAACGGTGTTCTGCATCTCCTTCCATACAAAGCTTCAAAAGGTGCCATCTTCAAACTGGCTTGGTAGCTATTGTTGTATGAGAACTCCGCGTAGGGAAAATTGTCATCCCAACTAGATCCATAATCTAGCGCACAAGCTCTCAACATGTCCTCCAGAATCTGGTTGACTCTCTCGGTCTGTCCATCTGTCTGCGGATGAAAAGCTGTACTAAACTCTAGCCTGGTACCCAAAGTCTGGTGCAGCTGGTGCCAAAACTTTGAAGTAAACTGTGTTCCTCTATCTGATACGATGGTCCTTGGAACTCCATGCAGACATACGATCCTGGTCATATATATCTTGGCCAACTTTGCACTCGTATAGGTGGTTTTCACTGGGATAAAGTGAGCTACTTTGGTCAATCGATCCACTACTACCCAGATAGAATCATATCCCGATCGGGTCCTGGGCAATCCGGTGATAAAATCCATGCCAAGCTTGTCCCACTTCCATTCGGGTATCGGCATAGGCTGCAGTAATCCTGCTGGCTTCTGATGTTCTGCTTTCACTCTCTGACATACATCACATACGGCTACATACTCGGCAATGTCCTTTTTCATACCAGTCCACCAGAAACGCTCCTTCAGATCCAAATACATCTTGGTGTTTCCAGGGTGTATCGAGTATGGCGAGTCATGAGCTTCCTGTAGTATCAACTTCCTGATCTCTGCATTATTGGGTACATAAACACGGTCCTCAAACCATAAAGTTTCGTACTCATCCTCACGAAAACCTTTGGCTTTTCCTTTGTTCATCCTCTCCTTTATCTCAGCAATTTCCTTATCATCCTTCTGAGCTTCTCGAATCTTCCCCAATAATGTTGACTGAACTTCTAATGCTGCAACAAAACCTCTAAGAACTATCTCCAAACGAAGCTCCCTGAGATCTTCGGCTAACTCCTTGGGTAATCCTCCGCTTACGAGGGTGTTGGCATAGCTCTTCCGGCTCAAAGCGTCTGCTACGACATTGGCCTTTCCTGGGTGATAATGGAGCTTCATATCATAATCCTTTATAAGTTCCAACCATCTCCTTTGCCTGAGATTCAGCTCCTTCTGAGTAAAAATGTACTTCAAACTCTTATGATCCGTGTACTCATCACAACAGTTTCCAATAAGAAAATGTCTCCAGGTCTTGAGTGCATGAACTACAGCTGCTAACTCCAAATCATGCGTGGCATAATTCAACTCATGCGGTCGAAGCTGACGTGAGGCATATGAGACAACTCTTCTGCCCTGCATAAGTACACCTCCAAGTCCTAAGCAAGAAGCCTCGCAATACACTTGAAATTCCTTGCGTATATCCGGCAGAATCAGCACTGGGGCTGTAACCAAATGTTTCTTCAGCTCCTGAAAACTTGCCTCACATTCATCTGTCCATTTGAACTTGGTGTCCTTCTTCAATAACTCCATCATAGGCTTCGCAATCTTAGAAAAGTTCTCAATAAATCTCCGATAATATCCTGCAAGTCCAAGAAAACTGCGGATCTCTCCAACTGAGGTGGGTGCCAACCACTCAGTGACTGACTGAACCTTGGTGGGGTCTACTGCTATACCTTCTCCTGATATAACATGTCCAAGAAATCCAACTTCCTTCAACCAAAACTCACATTTGCTGAACTTGGCATACAACTGATGTTCCCTGAGCTTCTCGAGAACCAAACGCAAATGTTCCTGGTGCTCCTCTTCATTCTTCGAGTATACCAAGATATCATCAATGAATACTACGACAAACTTATCCAAGAACTCCATGAACACTTTATTCATCATACTCATAAAATAGGCAGGGGCATTAGTTAATCCAAATGACATAACCGTATACTCATATAGCCCATACCTTGTGGTGAAGGCTGTCTTAGGTATATCCTGTTCTCGGATCTTCAACTGGTGGTATCCTGATCTCAGATCGATCTTGGAAAACACTTTAGCTCCTTGCAACTGATCAAACAAATCATTGATCATCGGCAGTGGGTACCTGTTCTTGATCGTCACTTCATTCAATGCGCGATAATCGACAACCATTCTCAAGGATCCATCCTTGTTCTCAACTAAAAGCACTGGGGCTCCCCACGGTGATGAACTTCGTCGAATGTAACCTTTCTCCAGTAACTCCTTGATCTGCTTCTTAATCTCCTCCAGATCATTTGCGGGCATCCGGTATGGTCTCTTTGATATCGGTCCGGTTCCGGGCAACAACTCTATCAAGAACTCAATGTCTCGATCTGGCGGCATGCCTGGTAACTCCTCTGGAAATACATCCGGGTAATCCTTCACTACAGGCACTTCTTCCTGAACAACTCCTGAGAGGGAATTTACTTGGGTCCTCCTCGGCGCATGCCTGGATACATACTTGATCCTTTTTCCCTCCGGGGTGGTGAGCAGAATGGACCTACTCGCACAGTCAATGTTTCCTCCATACTTCGACAGCCAATCCATGCCTAGTATTATATCCAATCCTTGTGATTCCAAAATTATTAGGTCTGAGGGAAATACATGGCTACCAATGGTCAAGGGTAACCGATCACACCATCGGCTGGCCATATACTCTGCACCTGGTGAACTTACTAACAAGGGTGACCTAAGGGCTAAGGTGGGTAACTTAAACTTGTCCACAAATCCCCTTGAAATGTATGAATGCGATGCACCAGTATCAAAAAGAACGATTGCAGTAAATGACTTAACCAAAAACTTACCGATAACTGCATCTGGCTGCTCTTCAACCTCCTCCACGTTCACGTGGTTCACTTGTCCCCTGTTGAAAGGGTTGGGCTTCTTCCCAGAGCTTCCACTGCCATTACCATTCTTTGGCTAGGGGCACTCATTGGCATAGTGTCCAGTCTTCCCGCACTTGAAACAAGTAATGTGACTTTGGTCCTTCTTGGCGGGTGTGGCTGGGTTAGAGCGGTTCTGATTGCTGCCTGCTCCTTTCCTGTTTCCATTCTTGGGGCCACTGTGGTTATGCGAACTTCCTCCATTGTGGGTATGGCCTCCATGGTTATGTGTATATCCTCCCGAGTTCGGGGTAAAACGAGGCTTCTGCTGAGCTCCTGAATTGTACTTCCCTTGTCCATACTTCCTTTTGCGGCCCTCAATTTGCTGCTGCTTCCCTTCAATCATAAGAGCCTTGTCTACCAACTCCTGGTAGTTGTTAAATGTTGCCACCATTAACTGCATACTCATCTCATCATTCAACCCTTCCATAAACTTCTCCTGCTTCGCGGCATCAGTGGCCACATCATCCGGGGCATAGCGAGCTAACTTACTGAACTCATCCACGTACTGCCCCACAGTACGATTTCCTTGGCGTAAGTTGCGGAACTCACGCTTCTTCATGCTCATAGCTCCTGCTGAAACTTGTGCAGTGCGGAATGCTTGCTGAAACTGATCCCAGGTGACATTGGCTATAGGAAAAGTGGATGTGTAATTCTTCCACCATGAGGCTGCGGGTCCATCCAATTGATGTGCGGCAAATCGCACCTTCTCAGCATCTGTGCAACCTGCAGTGGTCAACTCCCTTCCAATCATGCGTAGCCAGTCATCAGCAACAATCGGCTCGGTGCTACTGGAAAACACCGACGGATTCAACCTTAGGAAACGGGCTAAGTTGTCAACTGGGGGTGGTGGCGGTGGGTTGTTGTTGTATTTGTTGTTGCCTTGGTTTTGGACTAGTAGCTGCATCAGGGCATTCTGCTGTTGGATCAACTGAGTGAGCTCTGGTGGGAAGACAAAACCGGGGTCACGTCTCAGAGGCATCTGATGGGTTTAGAGGGAAGAGATTAGAATAGAGTGAGGTCTAATGAGAAGGCACTACCCATATGCACATGAGGCAAACACATTCATATCACACCAAAATCAATTCAAGCAAGGGCATACAAACGATCTAACTACCGTTACAGAAGTGCTCGGACTATTGCTATATACATGGGGAAAATACTACTGATAATATGGTGTTCATCTAGAAATTTTGATCGGTGGAAGACTCCATGATATCTGCTCCAGCTTCGTCTTCATAATCATCATCACTACTGTCGGGGTCGGAGTCGGTGTCGTCGATGATGATGTAGTCTTCCGAACGAATGTCGTCGGGATGGTCGTCATCTCCTCCTGGCGCAGGGTCTCCCATGAACACTCCTAGCTTCCTCGTCAGGTCGTCATTCTTCTCCACTAGTATTGCGATTTCCTCCTCGTATCTGTCGCGTGTAGACTTGAGTTCCTCTTCTAGCTCCATGTTCCTGGTCATTACCTTCTTCAAATCTATCATGCTTGCGCACATCTGGTTCTCCTGTCGACGAATGTGCTGGTTTAACTCCTGAATGAAAGCTGCAATGGACCTGTTTCTCCTGGTGCTGATCATCTCCCATTGCTCATCTCGGCGCCCACATATCTGGTAGATGGTGTCCTTAAGATCCTTGTGATAAACTTCGCCGATGCGTCCCATGGCGATGTGGGCTGCCATGCTCTTACCTAGACTCCAGGTTGGTGCATCAAAGGAAAACTCTATGGACTCGGTAACTGGCGTGAACGTCCTTCCTGGAACTTGAACTCGAATCATCCATCGCTCCTCTTCTGGTAAAGTGGCGGTGTAGGTCCCGGTGAAGCTTGGTATTCCGATGTTCAGGTACTTAGTGATTTCCTTCAAGTGTCGTCCAAAAGGTGTGTCTTCATCCGGTTGTGCAAACTTGTTCCTTGAGTCCGCCATCCTATAGAGTAGAAAAAGAAGAGAGTCAGAAATGAGTAGAGAAGAGTGACCTATGGCTTTTCTTAGTGGTCGTGTCCTACAGTCAGCGTGTGCTCTGATACCATCTCTGTAGCGACCCGACCCGAATGGATCGAATCTATGTGTTCAAGTGTCATCCCTGGATCGGTAATGCTGACACACACAGTACTCGAAGGATTTATAACAGAGGGCAATCACACACTTATTACATCGAATGTCTCAAAAGAGAACTTAGTACAATAAATATGGCTTAAGGCCATCTAAATAAGATAACAGCGGAAGGCTTGGAAGATAAAGTGAGTCCATCAACTCCAACGACATAGCTGAGTGCACGACAATGACCTAGCACACCTTACTCTTCGTCTGAAAAGTCTGCAACATGATATGTTGCAGCCCGAAACGGGTCAGCACATGGAATATGCTGGCAATATAACACAGAAGAGCAATGAACAGATAAATGCTATCACTACATGCATATATGGCTGGTGGAAAGCTCTAGGGTTATATTGTTTTGCGAAAAAGCCAATTTTTCCCTACAACAAAGGAATTTATTTTATTTAACTATCATGGTGGTTGTTAAACATTGAGAAGGTAAATCCCCATCTCAATCCCAATTAAAAGTAATCATTAAACCCAATAAATTAATTTAGAGTGATGGGATCAAATCAATAATTCAGGTACCAGATACTCAAGATGTCCATAACCGGGGACACGGCTAACCATGATTAGTTTATACACTCTGCAGAGGTTTGCGCACTTTTCCCCACAAGACTCGATCTCCTCTGTTGGATTTCTCGCACTACATGGTGTTTGAGAAACGGATGACCGAGACACAGTCTTTCAGAAGCATTAACTCTAACCCTCGGTAGACAGTACCAACCTACATCCCCTACATCTGCTAGCCTACCACTGGAAGAGGTCATGCAACATACTCAACTATGCTAGAGCCCATAATAGCTTGTGGCTGCACACGGAAGTTTCTAGCATGAATAATCTTATGATCCCTTTGAGCCTGGGTGGCGAACCAAAAAGATAACACTGGTATATCCCCAGGTGCCTGCAACCAATCCACCCAGATGTGTATTTAAGTAGCCACCTTAAGTTAACCATTAATTAACAATCTCACATCTGTCATGGATACACTCAAACCCAAACCACGTCTACGATCATAGCATGGCAATATAAGCACAACGTAGAAGTAACTCCCAAGGGTTTGATAATAAAGGGCAATAGGTTCTACCTCATCATCTACTTCCCAATACCCACAAGTTAATCACATCCTAATCATGCAGTGTTTGAGGATTGAAACTAATGCATAAAACTGGGTATGAAAAGAGCATGATCAATGTGTTACTTGCCTTGCTGACGATCTGCAAACCCTAGAGACTCGTAGTAGCACGCTTCGCACTCCGGGAATTCTATCGCAAACAAACAATAGCATACATAAGCAATCAAGCATAGATGCAAGGGTAAAACTCAGATAAGAAGATCAAATCTGAAAGTTCAACTGAAGAGCTTCGATTTGCAAAAAGAATCAATCGAATCGGAGCTACGGAACTGAAACTACGGTCAAAAGAACTTCAAAAACAAATCTGCTTGAAACCAAATTTTAAATTGTCAAAATCATGTTCAAGTTGATTAAACAGAAAGAGGGGTTCGAGACGAAGATTTTGGCGTTGGTTTCACTGGATTTGGACGAACGGTTTAGAAACGGCGAGGGTTTGAAGATCAGGGGCTAATCTGCGATAAAAGTAATCGCGGATAGGTCCCTGGCCGAAAAAGAAAAATCTATCGGTCGAACGTCCGCTAACAGAGACAAACGAATGAAAGCGTTCGTTAACAGATCTAAACGAACGAACGTTCGCAAATGAACCAAACCGAGAAAACCGAACCGATCTAATAAAATATAAAAAACCGAACTAGGGTTTTTTTTAAAAAACGAAACGGTTTTTCCCTAAACCGAAAAAAACGGCGGCGGCGGCGACGAGATCCGGCGGCGGCGGCTCGGCTCCGGCGACTGCGGGGCGGGGCGGCGTCGACGCGGGCGGCGGGGCTGCGGGCGCGGGGCGGCGGTGGCGGCTAGCGCGGGTCGGTGGCGCGGCTGCAGCAGGCGGCGGCAGGCGGCGGCGGCAGAGGCGGGCTTGGCGACGGCGGCGCGGCTGCGCGGGGCGGCGACTCGGGGTGGCGGCGGCGGCTCGATGGGGACGAGGGGGAAGGGTGCGGCAGCTATTTAAGGAGGGGGAGGGGCTCGGCTTGGAGGAGGGGCAAGGCGGCGGGGTGGCGTGCTCGAGCCGGACTCGGCCACGGCGGCGGCGATGCGTGCGGGCGGTGGACTCCGCTCAGGGGTCGGGGACATTTTCTTGGCCTAAAAATGCAGTTTTGAAAAATGCATTTTTTTTTCTAATTCAAATAAAATAGCAAATAAAATCCAAATAAAAATTATTTATTTGATTTTAATATTTTTCCTCCAATATTTCTTTTATTTTGGAGAAGTCATTTTATCTCCTCTCATATATTTTTAATATGAAATATTTTGGAGAGAAAAATAAATAAAACCAAAATGACCCTCTTTTCAATATTTGAGAAAATTCAAATATGAAAATAAATGAAATCCCCAACTCTCTCCGTGGGTCCTTGAGTTGCTTAAGATTTCTAGGATCACAAACGAAATGCAAATAAAATATGATATGCATATGATGACCTATGTATAACATTCCAAATTGAAAATTTGGGATGTTACACACCTTCACAGATACCTGTAGAGCATCTTTATGATCACCCAGTTACGTTGTGATGTTTGATAGCACACAAGGTATTCCTCCGGTATCCGGGAGTTGCATGATCTCATGGTCGAAGGAATATGTATTTGACATTAAGAAAGCAGTAGCAATAAACTGAACGATCATATGCTAAGCTAACGGATGGGTCTTGTCCATCACATCATTCTCCTAATGATGTGATCCCGTTATCAAGTGACAACCCATGTCTATGGTTAGAAAACCTTAACCATCTTTGATCAACGAGATAGTCTAGTAGAGGCTCACTAGGGACACGGTATTTTTTTATGTATCCACACATGTATTTAAGTTCCCGGTCAATACAATTATAGCATGAATAATAAACTTTTCTCATGATTAAGGAAATATGATAATAACCAATTTATTATTGCCTCTAGGGCATATTTTCAACAGTTTCCCACTTGCACTAGAGTCAATAATCTAGTTCACATCACCATGTGATTAACACCCAATAAGTTCTAAGGTGTGATCATGTTTTGCTTATGAGAGAGGTTTTACTCAACGGGTCTGCAACATTCAGATCCGTATGTACTTTGCAAATCCTTATGTCATACTGTAGATGCTGCTATCACACTTTACTTGGAGCTATTCCAAATGACTGCTCCATTATACGTATCCGGTTTGCTACTCAGAGTTATCCAGATTGGTGTCAAAGCTAGCATCGATGTAACCCTTTATGACGAACTCTTTATCACCTCATAATCGAGAAACATTTCCTTAGTCCTATAATTACTAAGGATAATTTTGACCGCTGTCCAGTGATCCACTCTTGGATCACTTACCCCCTTTTCCAGACACGTGGCAAGGCACACATCAGGTGTGGTACACATCATGGCATATCGTATAGAGCCTATGGCTAAGGCGAAGGGGACAACCTTCGTCCTTTCTGTTTCTTCGGCCGTGGTCGAGCTTTGTGTCTTACTCAACTTCACACCTTACAATACAGGCAAGAACTCCTTTATAACTGATCCATTTTGAACTCCTTCAAAATCTTGTCAAGGTATGTGCTCATTGAAATTCTTATCAAGCGTCTTGATCTATCTCTATAGATCTTGATGCCCATATGTAAGCAGATTCACCGAGGACTTTCATTAAAAATTCTTTTTCAAATATCCTTTTATGCTATCCAAAAATTCTATATCATTTCCAATCAGCAATATGTCATCCACATATAATATCAAAAATACTATAGAGCTCCCACTCACTTTCTTGTAAATACAGGCTTCATCGTAAGTCTATATAAAACCATATGCTTTGATCACCTCATCAAAGCGTATAATCGAACTCCGAGATGCTTGCACCAGTCCATAGATGGATCGCTGGAGCTTGCACACTTTGTTAGCACCCTTAGGATCGACAAAACCTTCTGGTCGCATCATATACAACTCTTCTTTAAGAAACCCGTTAAGGAATGCAGTTTTGACATCCATTTGCCAGATTTCATAATCATAAAATGCGGCAATTGCTAACATGATCTGGACAGACTTAAGCATCGCTACGGGTGAGAAATTCTCATTGTAGTCAACCCCTTGAACTTGTCAAAAACCTTTTGCGACAAGTCGAGCTTTGTAGACAGTGATATTACCATCAGCGTCCGTCTTCCTCCTGAAGATCCATTTATTCTCAATGGCTTGTCGATCATCGGGTAAGTCCACCAAAGTCCACACTTTGTTCTCATACATGGATCCTATCTTAGATTTCATGGCCTCAAGCCATTTATCGGAAGCTGGGCTCATCATAGCTTCTTCATAGTTCGTAGGTTTGCCGTTGTCTAACAACATGACTTCTAGGACAGGATTACCGTAGCACTCTGGTGCGGTACGCATTCTGGTCGACCTACGAGGATTAGTAGTAACTTGATTTGAAGTTTCATGATCATGATCATTAGTTTTCTCTCTAGTTGGTGTAGGCATCACAGGAACAGTTTTCTCTGATGTGCTACTTTCCAATTCGAGAGAAGGTACAATTACCTCAACAAGTTCTACTTACCTCCCACTCACTTCTTTCGAGAGAAACTCCTTCTCTAGAAATGACCCATTCTTAGCAACAAAGATCTTGCCTTTGGATCCGTGGTAGAAGGTATACCCAATAGTTTCTTTAGGGTATCCTATGAAGACACACTTCTCTGCTTTGGGTTCAAGCTTATCAGGTTGAAGCCTTTTGACATAAGCATTGCATCCCCAAACTTTAAGAAATGACAACTTAGGTTTCTTGCCAAACCATAGTTCATACGGTGTCATCTCAACGGATTTAGACGGTGCCCTATTTAACGTGAATGCGGCTGTCTCTAATGCATAACCCCAAAATGATAAAGGAAAATCGGTATGAGACATCATAGAACGCACCATATCTAATAAAGTACGGTTATGATGTTCAGACACACCATTACGCTGTGGTGTTCCAGGTGGCGTGAGTTGTGAAACAATTCCACATTGTCTTAAATGAAGGCCAAACTCGTAACTCAAATATTCACCTCCGCGATCAGATCGTAGAAACTTTATTTTCTTGTTACGATGATTCTCCACTTCACTCTGAAATTCTTTGAACTTCCATGACGATAAATGGCGCATCGTGGAAGTGTTTTCGTCAAGGGTAACCGACACATGGCATCCACCATAATGGGTCGCCGTTAAGCTACCGGGCTTCGGTTTGGATCCGATAACCCGTTAACAGCCGTTACCAATGGGGATTTTCCACGTGTAAAATTCTCATTGGCTCTAGCGACCACGTGTTAGCTCCGCGTTGGACAGGTGTCAACTGCCCAATGGACAGGAGGCGCCTATGATACGTCGACACATGGTAAGGCCCAACAACGACCCATTTAGGTTGAAAAGGCCGGCCCAGTCAAAATTAGCGGGCTGGCCCATTAGCGGCCTGCTTGCAGACGGCCCATTCGCAGTTTAGGCCCATAGGAATAGTGTCAAATCAGCCCGTAAACGACCCATTCTAGATTTGTCATCATTGCGGCCCATGGTCACTTCTGGCCCGTTAACAGTCCGCTAAGTATTTGGGCCGAATTACGGCCCGGTGTGGTTCTGGCCTATTAAAGGTCCTGCTACATTTGGGCCCATTTATTGCCAAATGAAACTTTCAGCCCATAAACGATCGTGAAGGAATTGGGTCATATTTGGCCATGTCTGACATTCGGCCTGTTAGCGGCCCACTGTAGATTTGGGCTACTTCCAGTGTGTCGTGTTTTTCGGCCTGTTAACGTCGGACGAAATCCATGGGCCATACGTGGCCCAACTTCACATCAGGCCTATTAATGGCCCATATAAACGCTGATACTAATCAAGCCCGACCGCACTTCCGGCCTCGTAAAGGCCCATGTAGTAGGTCGGCGCATTTATGGCCCGTCTAAATTTCGGCATGTGAACGATCTGCATTGTAAATGGGCCACCACGAGCTGACATACATTTTGTCCTGCTAATGACCAGTGGGTTATTTGGCATATTTCAGGCCCAATGATCTTTCGGCCTACTAAAATCAATGTGCATAACCTGGCCCAATTAGGGCCCAATCTGACTTTCAGCCTATTAAAGGCCCATGTTATTTATGGGCCATATTAGACCTGCAAGATATTCACACATGTTAACGACCTGTTGTTACTAAGGGCCCAAATTATGTTTAGGCCTATTAAAGGCCCACTGTGGGCACAGGCCTACCAAAAATAAGAAAGCTTATGCTAATTTAGGCCTAGATATTTTTAGTGGGCTACATGCAGATTACGGCCCATAATCATTTTTAGCCCAATTGGAATTGTGGGCCCGACGAATGTTGGCAGGTTGGGCTCCTACGAAGCTTTCAGCCGAAAGGAGATCGATGATGTTGAATACATTACTAAGATGAACCTACACTATACAAAAATAGCGTCGTAATTTCTACAGCCTTTGGCAGCACGATAGATGATGTATCACAACAAAATAAATTACAGCCATACAACAAAAGGCCAGTTGGCATAAAAGTTTACAGTCCTTGCAGATAAAAGCACCATCATATGTATAGAAGCACATATCATTTGACCTGAGTGCTAATGTTTCAGGTTGTAGAATCTGATGGAGTAGCATGATCTTCCCTTTTTTTCAGCCATTGCTCTTGAACAACGAAGCAAATGTCTGATAGTCTGGTTTCAAAACCATTCATATCTTGACGACATTTGTCAACCACTATTCTTGTTTTAGAAACGACCTCCATTAGGGATTGGACTTGTGTCTGGAGCACAGATATACCACTCTGTCTAGCCGGAAGATTTTTTTCAGTAGGCGATTTAGACGAGGTTACCTTGACAACCAACCTAGAATTACGCAGGAAGGTGCTTTTTGCACTGTTAGTGGAGAGATACTGACGCACTGCAGCAAGAGGTGACATTGTGCCTTTGGTAGCCTCATCACCTTCAGGTGGTTGTGGCTGTTCAATCATTTGTTCCATAGCTTGCTGAAAGTTTGAATTTGTAGATTAGTGTACCAGATAAGTTATTAATGAGACAAAAACAAACAAAATAGGTTTCATGTTTATACATAACTTATTTTGGTGAACTATTGTAATACATTAGCATGTATTGTAGTGCCAACTACATAATAAAATCACTTTCGAAACATATGTCCATGTAGCATGCCTACTATATTGTCTATTTCCTCACATTCATTGACGTCTAAGGATAAAGAGACATCGTTTAAAGTAGGATGAATATAGTATGACATCATTCATATCACGGGCAAACAGATATCAAACAAACAGGCTATTGTATCATTGTGTGGGCACGTGAACATCACAACTAGATTACAGATCAAGACCAAAGGAATATCCTTTCTTGCTTTTAAACCGTGTAAGGTGAAATGATACGTTAAGACAAATGTGTATAAAAGTGAACAGAGTAACTAACATTGGCTACAAACCTTGCAATTAAATGAACACATCACAGTAACAAGCAGTTCAAAGGCATGAGGAGTAAGGACTTACAACAGCGGTTTGTACTAGTGTGCTCATGCCCTTCATCTTGCTGGTGTGGCAATTCTTGAAGATTTGCACTGAATTTGGTTCAGGTTCTTTTTGGTCCGCAAGGGCTTTCCTCTGTATTTGGAACAAGTCAATATAGATACGATAATATGGCACAGAAAAAAGAAGGAACTAGCAGCTATTTACAAGAGCCTCACACAGTGCAATATAGCTACGAGATCCTGTTGTCTGTTGGAATTTCACTTTAGAACGGTTGGTCTGGTTCTTCAAACAGTTAGCCTAGAAGAAAATAGACTTGTAAGGCACATACGTAAATACGAGTTCAATACGTGATCTGATCAAATACATATACCCTACCTGATACTTTGGATCAGACCAGTCTTTAACAAGAGTTGTCCAGTCTTCATCCGTAATATATTCCATTGGAGATGTTTGGGTGATTTCATTGTTAGCCTTGTCTTCAAAGTGAGTTTTTCTAAGATGATACCGATACTTTCGCAGAGCAGACTGAAAAACATGAGTGCATGCTTGTTTAGTTGCATCATCTTTCGGATCCAACTTGAACCTCATTTGTTGAAAAAAGAATGTGAGTCTCATTAGGAGGAAGCTAGAAAGTACGGGACAGAGCAGGACAATATTACAAATTGCGATGAATAACAATACTTACGGATAAATGGTCAAGGAAGGTGTTAAACCGGGTATCGTCTTTCTCATTCCTGTACTGGATCCACGTTGGGAGGATACGTGCATGACACCTAACGGCAACTACTGCCTCTAATACTAACTTGGATGACTCTGTAGCATCACATTGCCTTTTTAAACCTGCCTCAAAATGGATCTCCATTCTCCGTCCTTTAGATTTTGTAAATCTGTCAAGCATTATCCTTGATGTCTGTTTCCGCTTGCGCCATGGTGCTAGTTCAACAACGAATATGGAAAGTGTTAGTGCACATCAAACTATGAGAGTACATGTAAAGGAGCATGCAACTGCAACTTGACTCGGTCAGGTACCGTCTTGGTGTTGATGCTCATGAGGTTCATCTGATCTTGCCAAGTCCTGTTTGTGTCAGCAGTGCTTCGGAAGTAGTGTTAGGTGTGAAGGCAGCTTGGAAACATGCCACTTGCGGAGCAAATGAACGAGTAACTCATTGATATGTTGGTACAGTTGAAGGAGATGCTGCAGCTGGTGGAGCAGGTGATACTGTGTTTGTAGATTTAGCTGGTGGACTTGGACCTTCTACTGCACTATAAGTACCAGAAGAATCTCGAGGGAAGATCCTTTTCTGTTGCACCCGACGAGTAACACCATTCCCTACTATATTCTTTTCCTTACTCTTTTTTGAATTTGCCATGTCAAGCCGTACCCAGAACACAAAAGAATAAAATCGCTCTTCAGAACTCATTGATGCATGATACAGACAAGCAATATTTTGATGTAAGAGAACCATATGAGGAGGATGGAATATGTAAGAAAAATAGGATGACATGACATATTCACACCTATGATGTGTAAACTAAGCAGAAGGATTTTCAAGAAATTAGAAGTAATGCAAGCTAGATACCATATGAAAGATGCAACCAATATCACTCTGCCAAGTTAAAAGTGTCTTGTCATAAGTGGCATTTCAAAAAATTAGAAGCAGTACAACCTAGAAATCAATGCAAAATGCAACCACTATCACACTGCCAAGTTAAAAGCGTCCAATCATAAGTGATTGATGCGGGATACACAACAGTAGTACTTTGATGTAAGAACATGGTATGATAGATAGGTGCAGTGTATTCTAGACACAGGGAGGCATGTCATATGCACATGTATAACGTATAAACTCAGCAGGTGCAATGTAATCAAATTAGAAGAAATACAAGCTAGACAACATATGCAACATGAAACCAATTATCACACTGTCAACTTAGAGCAAGCACGTGCGATGGTGGAGTAGGGGAGATGAACTCATCATATAGACTTGGGACTTCAACTGCAGTAGCAGTAGCAGTGGCAAATCTAGAGAGCTTCTGTTTGCGTTGGTCTGGAGGACCACCAACATCCCCTAACTTACTCTTTTCCTTCCTCTTTTTTGATATTGCCTTCTGAAGTCAAAACCACAAGAAGAGGAATAAAATTAGCTCTGCATAACTGGTTGATGCATGACACAGACGAACACTACTTTGATGTAAGGCAAGCGCATGATAGGAGGACGGAATATATACAAAAAAAACGACAGCATTGCATATTCACACCTATGATAGGAGGATGGAATATGTATGAAAAATAGTAAGCAAAAGGCATTTCAACAAAATTAAAAGAAATGAAAGCTAGGCACCATATGAACATGCAACCAATATCACTCTACCAGGTAAAAAGTGTCTCGTCATAAGTGCCATTTCAACAAATTAGAAGCAGTACAAGCTAGAAGACAATGCAAGATGCAACTTACATCACACTCCAAGTTAAATGTGTCTTATGGGTAAGTGATTGTTGCAGAATACACAACAGTATTTTGATGTAAGAACATGGTGTGATAGACAGATTTATTATGTTCTAGAAACCGAAACACGTGTCATATTGACAAGTATAAGTTGTAAGCTACGCAGATGCAATTCAACAAAATTAGAAGCAATACAAACTAGACATCATACGGAACACGCAACCACATATAATAGTGCCAAGTTAGAGCAAGCACCTGTGATGGTGGAGTAGGGGAGATATGATCATCATCTACATAGCTACGTTGACTGTCCAGCCTTGTGTTGTCTTGCGAATCTTGTTGGGAGGATGGCGGAGTAGAATCTGTAGAGACCCTCTGTTTGAGTTGCTCCGAAGGACCACCATCATCCAGTGCTTAACTAATTTCCTTCCGCTGTATTGATTTTGCACTGTGAAGTCAAACCGATAAGAAAAAGGAATAAAATTCGCTCTTCAGAACTCATTCATGCATGATACTGACGAACACTACTCGGATGAAAGGCAAACACATGATACAAGGATGGAATATGTATGAAAAACAGGATGGCGTGACATATTCACATCTATGATGTGGTAACTAAGCAGAAGTCATTTCAACAAATTAGAAGCACTGCAAGGTAGACACCATATGAAAGATGCAACCAATATCACTCTGCCAAGTTCAAACTGTCTGGCGTTTCAACAAATTAGAAGCAGTACATGCTAGAAATCATATGCAAGATGCAACCAATATCACAGTGGTGACTTAAAGGTGCCTCATCATAAGTGACTGATGCGGGATACGCAAGAATAGTAGTCTGATGTAAGAACATGGTGTGATCAGATATAGTATGTTCTAGAAAGAGGAACACGTGTCATATTCACAGGTATGATGTGCAAAGTAAGCAGATGCACTATAACAAAGTTAGAAGCAATACAAGCTAGACATCATACGCAACATGCAATCACATATAATAGTGCCAAGTTAGAGCAAACACCTGTGATGGTGGAGTAGGGGAGATGTGCTCATCATCTACACATCTACGTTGACTGTCTAGCCTTGCGTTGTCTTGCGAATCTTGTTGGGAGGATGGCGGAGTAGAATCTGTAGAGACCCTCTGTTTCAGTTGCTCGGAAGGACCACCATCATCCAATGCCTTACCAATTTCCTTCCGCTTTATTGATTTTGCATGGTGAGGTCAAACGGACAAGAAAAAGGAATAAAATTCGCTCTTCAGAACTCATTCATGCATCATACTGACGAACACTACTCTGATGGAAGGCAAACTCATGATACGAGGATGGAATATGTACGAAAAACTAGACGGCATGACATATTCACACCTATGATGTGGAAACTAAGCAGAAGTCACCTCAACAAATTAGAAGCACTGCAAGCTAGACACCATATGGAAGGTGCAACCAATATCACTCTGCCAAGTTAAAACTGTCTCAACATAGGTGGCGTTCATCAAATTAGAAGCACTACATGCTAGAAATCATATTCAAGACGCAATCAATATCACACTGCCAACTTAAAGGTGTCTCACCATAAGTGACTGATGCAGGATACACAAGAACAGTAGTTTCATGTAAGAACATGGTGTGATAGACATATATAGTATGTACCAAAAACAGGAAGGCGTGTCATATTCACACATATAATGTGTAAGCTAAGAAGATGCAGTTTACACTAATTAGAAGCAATACAAGCTAGACACCATATGCAACATGCAACCAGATATCACACTGCCAAGTTAGAGCAAGCACCTGGGATGGTTGAGTAGGGGAGCGAAGACTTGGAACTTGTAATGCACTAGCAGTGCAAGGAGAATCCATACAGATGATCCATCTACGTTGCTCCAGAGGACCACCATCATCGCCTTCCTTACTCTTTTCCTTCCTCTTTTTTGATTTTGCCTTGTCAAGTCAAACCGATAAGAAAAAGGAATAAAATTTGCTCTTCAGAACTCATTGATGCATGATACTGACGAACACTATTTTCATGTAAGGCAACCGAATGATAGGAGGATGGAATATGTATGAAAAACACGACGACATGACATATTGATATGTATGATGTGTAAAGTGTAAACTAAGTACAAGGTGTTTGAACTAATTAGAAGCAATGCAAGCTAGACACCATATGAAAGATGGAACCAATATCACTCTGCCAAATTAAAAGGGTGGCTCATAAATTTATTTGAACAAATTAGAAGCAATACATGGCAACAGGCTAGAAATCATATGCAATATGCAACGAATAAAGGTGTCTCATCGTAAGTGATTAATGCAGGATACACAAGAGCGATAGTTTCATGTAAGAACATGGTTAACAGATAGATGTAGTATGTACCAAAAATAGGAAGGCATGTCATATTCACAGGTATAATGTGTAAACTAAGCAGATGCAATTTACCCTAATTAGAAGCATTACAAGCTAGACACCATATGCAACATGCAACCACATATCACACTACGAAGTTAGAGCAAGCACTTGCGCTGGTGGTGTAGGGGAAATGTGGTCTTCAAGTACAGAGCTACATTGAATATCTTCATTTAGACTTGCTATTTCTTGAGAATCATGTGGGGAGGATGAAACTGCACTCTTTATAAGAGTAGCGCGTCTCATACTAACCCACAGGCGTGACTGTCTCATCATAAGTGATAGATGCATGATACACAAGAACAGTAGTTTGATGTAAGAACATGGTGTGATAGGCAGATGTGGTATGTACCAAAAATAGGAAGGCGTGTCATATTCACATGTATAATGTGTAAGCTAAGGAGATGCAATTTAACAAATTAGAAGCAATACAAACTAGGCACCATATGCAACATGCAACCAGATATCACACTGCCATATTAGAGCAAGCACCTGGGGTTGTGGAGTAGGGGAGATGAGATTTGGAACTTGCACTGTAGTAGGAGTAGTAGGAGAATCTGCAGAGATCATTTGTTTCGGTTGCTCCAGAGGACCACCATCATCCTGTGTGTTCATCCTTTTAGATTTTGCCTTGTCAAGTCAAACACACAAGAAAAAGGAATGAAATTCGCTCTTCCAAATTCATTGATGCATGATACTGATGAACAAAACTTTTATGTAAGGCAACCACATTGTAGGAGGATGGAATATGTACGAAAAACACTAAGAAGAAGGCATTTCAACAAATTGGAAGCTATGCAAGCTAGACACCATATGAAAGATCCAACAAAAATCACACTACCAAGTTAGAAGTGCCTCGTCATCAGTGGCATTTCAACAAATTAGAGGCAGTACATGCTTGAAATGATATGAAAGATGCAACCAATATTACACTGTCAATTTGAAGGTGTCTCGTCAGAAGTGATTGATGAGGGATACACAAGAAAAGTAGTTTGATGTAAGAACATGGTTAATAGAAAGTAGTATGCACCAAAAACAGGAAGGCATGACATATTCATAGGTATAACTAGCAAAAGGGCCCGTGCGTTGCAACGGGAGAAAATAATACTACACGCTCTTAGTTTACAAAAAAATGGTCTATAATTTGAGTATTTGTAGCTACGGCCCAAACAAAGATGGTCTTTGCCAACAAAAACACGAGTTCAAGATTCCACATGTCTTCTATTTAAACACGGCTTGCATGTAGATTTAATAGGTACAAAGAAATGGGCAAAGAAACAGACAGGTGATCTTCAATTTCGTCTTCAATCCTGATTTTGCTAAGATGTTTATTTATCCACAATCCGGACCAGTACCGATATGAAAGAAAGACGGATAATGCACTGTTGATTAAGATTGCACCCTAAATAGTATTATTTTTTAAATGGTTAACAGGTAAAATAACATCATATTCAGATTCTATATATTTTTCTAATCAAATTCCATATATATAACATGTTAAATTTGGAGTTACGGTTTAGAAGATATGAGTATTTTAAAAAACATTTGATATGTACTACGTGTTTAATGTCCGAAACATCAGGGGGTTTTCTATAAAATAGTATGACGGACTAAGAATACCTATTTCTTTTATTAGTAGGTATAGATTGATTAAGATTGCACCCTAAATAGTATTATTTTTAAATGGTTAATAGGTAAAATAACATCATATTTAGATTCTATATTTTTCTAATCAAATTCCATATATAACATGTTAAATTTGGAGTTACGGTTTAGAAGATATGAGTATTTTAAAACACATTTGATATGTACTGTAGGTTTAATGTCAGAAACATCAGGGGGTTTACTATAAAATAGTATGACTGACTAAGAATACCTATTTCTTTTATTAGTAGGTATAGATGTGTTAACTAAGCAGATGCAATGTACCCTAATTAGAAGCAATACAAGGTAGACACCATATGCAACATGCAACCACATATCACATTGCTAAGTAAGAGCAAGCACCTGCAATGGCAGTTTAGGGGAACTGTAGTCATCAACTACAGAGCTACGTTGACTATCTTCATTTAGCCTTGCTGTTTCTTGAGAATCATGTGGGAAGGATGACACTACACTCTTTAAAAGAGTAGCGCGTCTCACAGTAACCCACTGGCCTGACTATCTCATCATAAGTGATTGATGAGGGATACACAAGAGCATTAGTTTGATGTAAGAACATGGTTAATAGACAGATGTAGTATGTATCAAAAACAGGAAGGCATGTCATTATCAAAGGTATAATGTGTAAAGTAAGCAGATTCAATTTAACCAAATTGGAAGCAATACAAGCTAGACAACATATGCAACATGCAACCACATTTGACAGCGCGAAGTTAAAGCAAGCACCTGGGATGGTTGTGTGTGGCAATTGAGATCATCAACTGCAGAGCTACGTTTACTCTCTCCATCTGCTGACACTGCACCCTTTAGAGCGCTGAAACACTTAGTGTTTATCCTCGAATTAGACTGGAGCGACTTCTGTCTTTTCTTTTGTGTATTTATCAACAGTGCGTCAAAGTCTAAAATACCCATGCATAAAAAAAATAGTGTGAGTATGGGTGAAGTGTGTGCACAAGTAGTACACTGTAAAAGTAGCAGATAGCAGGTGGGTGAGAAATAAATGATGGGAGACATATGATAGCTCTACAGCATGCATGGCACACAAAATTAGATTCTAGGATTTTGAAATATGAACACAGGGATGGCTGGGAAATGTAGATACTCCTCCAGCACACCACAAGGTGTGGTCCTATGAAAATAATAGTAAATATGTCAGTCCATTTTTTCTACACCGTCTGATGTACAAAGAACGGGCAGATCGCCTTCATCTACCTCCAGCCAGTCAGTGTTGACGATCTTCCTCGAAATGCCAGTGACCACCGGCCTAGTCCCCTGCCTCCGCCCAACCCTGGACCTCACCGCACCGCCGTGCTTGGCACCGCCCCCCGACCATACCTTCAAGCCCCGCCGACCTCTCGATCAGGCGCAAGAAGCTCCTGCGCCCCACACCCCTATGATAGACACCGATGTGCCGCTTCCCCGGCGAACAGGCGCACTAGGTGCTCTGCGCGCCTAAGCGGGTGCTGCTTCTTTTAAATGTGAATCAACTGACCCTGAATTGAAATCCAGGTAGGTGACTGACCTCTAGCTAAGGTGAAATAGTAAATGGGGGAAACCTTATGCATTTAGTATCACGAACAAGGTGCAGTAAGAAGCACTCAACTAGTTTCTTTCGTGGGATGAATACGGTGTGAGAAGAGACATAATATTTGCATGAATAAGCACTCCAGAAAAAAGACACATCCGTGTCATTTTGGGCCGAACGAAAAAAAATATGTCATGCTTATGACACTTCTATGACGATAATTGTGACAAAACCCGGTATCATCATAGATGTGGTGGGCTCCTACTTCTATGACAAAAAATCATGACAGAAAATGGGCTTTTTGTCCTGGGCGGGCCAGAGACGCAGCTGCATGACATTCTTTGGGCCGTCCATGACGGAAAAAACCGTGGTAGAAGCAAGGGCGAGGAAAATATCGGGGAGTTCCCAGTTACGGTGGGTGGTCGGGGCCGAGCGATGCACGGAGGGATTGCTCGTTTCTCTCGTACACGTACATGCGTGGGTGCGAGGCGTTGGGCTCTAACTGAACCCGAGCGAGGCGTTCGCTTACTGAACCCGAGCGATTGCACTAGCTATGTTACTGAACCCGAGCGATCGATCCCTTGGCTGTTAACTGAACCCGATCGAGGTATTCCTTTGCTACTGCTGCTAACTGAAGCCGATCGAACCTACAGCCTCTTGATGAACAGTGAATGTGGGGGTTGGTTGAACGAGTCGAGATGTACGTGGTTGGGGTTGGATGAACAGTTCCCGGTGGGGGTTGGATGAACAGGACCCCGTGGTAGTAGTAGGCCGTTGCCGCTGGATGAACAGGACCCCGATCGAGGAGGCGTGTGGAGGGTGGATGAACAGGACCCCGTGGAGGCTCCATGAACAGTAGCCGGTGGAGGGTTGATGAACAGGACCCCGTGGAGGGCTGGTTGAACAGTAGCTGGTGGAGGCTGGATGAACAGGACCCCCGTGGTTGAATAGTAGCTGGTGGAGGCTGGAGGAAGTCGACGGTGGATGAACAGTAGCAGTGGAGGCTGGAGGAAGTCGACAGTGGATGAACAGTAGCAGGTGAAGGCTGGAGCGAGGCAGTAGACGGTGGATGAACAGGACCCCGTTTTGATAGTAGGCGCTCCAACACAAGTCCATTTCCTCCATTTTGCGGTACGCCACACCCCTCCCGATAAACAGGACACCGTTTCGACTGTACGAGGTCGAACACAAGTCTGTTTCCTCTGTTTTGCGGTACGCCAGACCCTTCCCAATGAACAGGACCCCATTTCGACCATACGCGGTCGAACACAAGTCCATTTCCTCCAATCTGCGGTACGCCAAACCCTTCCCGATGAACAGGACCCCGTATCGACCGTACGCGGTCGAACAGAAGGCCCGTTTCCTCCGTTCTGCGGTACGCCAGACCTCGTTTCGGCTGTTCCATCCAAGTCAGTTGGCTCCCGATGAACACGACGTATTCCTTTGCCTCCCGATGAACACTACGCATTCCGTTATCTCCCAATGAACACGACGCATTCCGTTGCCTCCCCATGAATACGACGCAGTTTCTCCGTTCCGACCCAGCCGGTTGGCTTCCAATGAACAGGACGCCGTTGCTGCCGTCCGTTGCCTCTCCATGTACATGAGCCCTGGTCGTACAAATGTGCGAGTAGGCATTCGAGACCCCGCCCGTAAGTACGTATGTGGCCGTATTTTTTGGCATCTGGTTGTACGTACGTGTACAAGGTTTTGACTGGACTGTCTGAACTGCTACGTCGGGAGATCTACTACTACACGTGCCGCTGCTTGCTCGGCCATGGTTTATTGTTGCAGAGAGACCGATCGACCAGTATGTACGTACACGTTCGCGACCAGAATGACAACGCTACGTACGCTTCGACCAGGTGGGTCCCGACTTTCAGGGAGGATAAGGAGGCACTTCCTTGCGTGCGAAGTTATTGATGGTGGGTCCCAGCGGTCAGGGGGGAGAATCATTTTTTCCCGTAATGGACGCACTTCCTTGCGTGCGAAGATGTAGCTGGTAGGTCCCAGCTGTCAAGGGGGAAACATTTTCTTCGCAAAATACAGATTCCCTTCCGGTGGGTCCCCGCTGTTAGGTGGAGGAATAATTATTTTATGCGTAATAAGGAGGCACTTCCTTGCTGCGGCCGTGGACCCAGCTATCAGCCTTTCCACGTACAATCCTCTTCCGATGGAAGTTGTTCCTTGACCACGTTAACTACGTCGCGCCGAGAGCACCAAGGCGGTGGATGACGGCGAGGCCTGGAAGGGGACAACGCGGAGCTGGGGAAGACGCAGCAGTGGATGCCCACGCGGAGAGGAGTACGAGGGTTGACTGGTTCGGCTACGGTGTGAGGCTGCCGTCGTCACAGAATAACACGGGTTGTGGGTGAGTAGACAGTAGGGGGATGGCCTGGAAAGCGGTGGGAGTAGGGTGGGGCGGTGAGGCCTGCACGGCAGCACAGCCGGCCACTGGAGGCAGGAGCAGGCGGTCTCGTCGGCGCTGGTTTGGGTGGCTGGTGCAAGAAGAGCAGCGATTGAAGAAGCAGCAGGACCGTTCGATTAAGATCCAACGGTCACTGCTGCTAGAATTGTTTGTTGACTAAGTTGACAAAGCCCTGCATACGCGTCAACTTAGTAGGCCCACAGGTCAGCCTCCGAACCGGTGCGCCCCAGATGTCAGTGGGAGGAATCATTTTTTTCGCGTAATAAGGAGGCAGTTGCTTGCGTGCGGCCATGGACCATGGGGGTCCCTACTGTCAGCCTCTCCATGTACATCCCTATTCCGATGGCTGTCATTTGTTGAATGTTGAGCACGCCGCGCCTAGAGCACCAACGCGGTGGACGACGGTGAGGCCTAGGAAGGGAACGACCCAGAGCCGGCGAAGACACAACAATGGATGCCCACGCTGAGGAGAGTATGACGGTTGACTGGTTCGGCTGTGGCTTGAGGCTACCATCACCGGAGAATAACAGGAGGTGCGGGTGGGTAGAGGGATGGCCAGGCCAGCGGAGGGAGTAGGGTGGGCCGGTGAAGCCTGTGCGACATCACAGCAGGCCACAAGAGGAGGGAGCAGGCAGTCCCGCCGGCGCTGGTTTAGGCGGCTGGAGCAGGAAGATCAAAGATTGAAGAAGCACGTCAGCCGTTGGATGGAGATCCAACAGTCACTGCTGCTACAATCGTGTGTTGACTGACAAAGCCTTGCGTAAACAAGTCAGCCTCGAAATATATGGCGTGCATAGCCCATTTGCTATTATTTTTATAATTTACTGCCCATTTGCTAATTCATATGGAATTTATTGCAGCCCATTTTCCATTTTTAGAATTGCTGCCCATTTTCTGGTCAGTGCCAGGGTTAAAAATTTGAACTAAAAAATGTGCGAAATTTTAAAAATTCGCATATTTTTGCTAGGGAACAAAATATTCTTAATCCAAAAATTAGTAGCCATACTAAAACAAATTTAAAAATAAAGTAGTACTATGTCATGTTAAAATCCAATGAAATATAAAATATCAGTGAAGAACAAAAACAAAAAACGAAATTAATTGCCCATTTGCTATAATTTTTTTGGAATTTGCAACCCCTTTCATATTACTTTTAAGATATACTGCCCATACTCTTTGGCCAGGCCGGAATGCATCCATCCTCGTCTTGAAAGATTTGCAGCCCAGTAAGTCGGAGAAAACAAATAGGCGTAGCTTGGGTATTCTTAAAAAAGAAATAGTGGGCTACCTATTTTCCCAAAGAAAAATTGCTGGGCTGGTCATGTTGTTAGATGGGCCACAGAGACTGCACAACCCAGTTTATAGCCTGCTCCTCCGAACAAATCCTCAAAAAATAATTGTGCAATTCTGTCGTTAATTGACTATACGTTGACAATGATGTGGGTCCCAGATATCAGCAGGGTGGATTAGAGTAAAAAAAATGAGGGGTGCATCTGAGTAGTAAAAGAGGCGCTTGCTTGTGTTCGGGAGTGGACCTGGTGGGAGAAAAAAGACTGGTCGCTATCTTTGCCTAAGAATAATATCGACTGAATGTAACGACACTCTCATAGGAAATAATATCCTCCTGTTAAAATTTGACTTTTCAAATCGTGAATTTAAAGAACTGTTGCATGAGCATTTAGCTTTATTTATTTATTTACTTATTTATGTTTAGGGGACCATGAGCATGTACCTGGGCCGGATTGATGTGAGAGCCTCCCTTCCAGTTAATTATGGGCTCCTCTATTGGGCCTTCATCAGTGGGATGCATGTTATCGACAAGTGGAAAATGTGTTCCGTACCAAAAATAGTATGTGCTACATACGGTACGGGGCACTAAAGGATGGGTCCGTGAAACGACTTCCAATACATTGTGTTTGTCATTCTAACAACACATTTATTCAACCAACAGACGAAATATACTACTGATTGTACATTGAAAATAGCAGCAGCAGCAACCAGGGCTGGGGGTGCAACAGAAGCAGTAAGCAGGCCAGAAGAGTAAAGACGTAGCTCTCTCTTCCAAACCAAACATCAGCCATCATTACAAAAGGGCTACCAAAAAAGAACAAGTGTATGCATCAAACTAAATAAAGATCCTACTACATCAAGTGTACGCATCTAACTAATTGGCTCAGTTAGATGTTACTATTTATTAAGCTGTGGAGATCTGCTGACGGCATGAACCAGATGGGTGCCTGATGGGGGAAACTCCAGCCAGCAGGTCGAAGTCTGATACTTGCGACCCTCTCTCCTACTTTGGGCTGTAGAGCGTGGCTGCACATATCAGGGTATGGTGCATGGAGAGACGCATGGTATGCTGTGTACACACAGTTTTGCCTGATGAACGAAACTGCACTGCCATCATGATCCATGCCGTCGGTTATCTCCTGGTTAATCGGATAATTCAGTCCAAGAAACAGAGAGCGTGTACCAAGGCTACTTACCAGCCTCGAGTGAAAAATTCCTGAAGGCCCAGAGAAGCTGGGATCCTGCTCAAAGACCTTGCAGTGACTGTGATTGTATTCCACGAAACAACACGTCCGGTATGTGCGAACGATCATCAATTGTTCATCATCGTCTGATCGAGCCAGGAACCACCTGCAACTGCCATGCCGCTTTTCTTTGAAAGGTTCTAGCATTAGGAAGGGTAGGGACACCAGGCGGCCTACAACATCATATCAAGTTGGAGTCAAATAAAAAAGGGCTCGTACTGTAGTCAATCTTAAGAACAGCATGTTATGAGCATGAATATTTTTTCAGTAAATGTTGACAGTAATATAAGCAAGCCATCATGATATCATAGGAAAGTAACATACTGCTGTAACAGCCGTTTGTGGCGATGACTGGAGTAGGCCAGTAATACGTCCAGCCATAGAAGGAGTCCACAGCGTAAATGAAGCCCTTGTGTTCAATGGCATCAGAGAACCATGGAGGATGTATGATCCTGCGATGGACGTGTAGATTTATCCACTTACCGCAGTGACCTGTCAGATAGGCGAGACCGCGGTTGAAGAACGCAATTAGCCTGAAGTCTTTATAATTCGCAGATCTTGTGGGCACTTGGCAGATTACAACCTTGAGCAAATCAAACTTGGTATCATGTTGGCTACTGTAAGATTCCGAGTATTCTAGGCCGCGGTGCCAAAGTAGTGCAGTGTTAATCGAAGGAAGGGGGATCAATTGCCGGGTGTAGACCTCCATGAGCATCCAGCTGCCGCGACCGTCGATGAGCACCATCCAAGACGTGTTCATGCCGACCCAGTACATACCGTTAATGTAGTTGGGGGTGACGGGGATCGGATCGCAGTCGAGGGGGTTGATGCTCGCCACCCTATGATCGTTATGCTGCGTGACACGCCGTTTCTGAAGATCAGGCGGCATCAGCAAGCAAGGAGCTGGCTTAAAAAGCTCCGGCCTGAGGGCTTTGAGTAAACGGTAGAGCCCCGACGAGCACGCGGCGAGCAGCATGGTACTGAGATTGTCCACACGCGAAACAATGAGCTTGATTACCTCTGTGGGGAGCGAATTCCAGCCACTCTTTCGGCGGACGCTGCTCGGTTCTGCCATTGTTAGTGCTTGGGTTTCGGAAGAGGGGGGAGGCGCCTTAGCGGGGATGGAAGATTGGACGATTATGTGCGGACGAAGATGGAGAAGCGAATATGTGCTGCGGGAAGTGGACAGGTGATGATGACAACAACACGCCGCTTGACTTACGAGACACATCCCAGCAGCGTAGGGTCATATCGATGCCAGACAACTTGCTTGAGTGATCACAATACTAGTACTCCCTACAGTACCTACTACTATGCCCTAGTTTGCATATAGTGGAGTAGGACTCTGCTCTACTACTAGCATCGGAGGAGTAGTATATTCTAAAATAGTTACAAACTTAAATGCCCGAGCGTGGAACGACTACGAACCGCCATCGGTGCTAACTCCAATCCCCAGCAAACGTTCGCTGGGAGACATGGCAGTTGCAAACGCCCGTGATGCAGTTACAGTACGTGTGTAAGGGTGGCGGTTTTGTCAAATACTATGGCTTAAAAACAGGCCATCCGACGATTATGTGGGATTCGCCAGGATTGAGCTCGTGGCGAACAATCGCCAGATATCATTACTAAAAAAAAGGTTAAAACACCCGGGGCTATAACTTGCACCGGCTAACCACTAACAATGATACTAACATAGTTGTAAAATGGTCAAAGAACGTGTCTACGTGGTGTTTGGAATTATATGCAAAAAACTAGCAAGATGCACGTGCATTGCACGGAACATCAAGATGCATTTTTTTTACAAAACACCTGTTGTGATTGACCCATGCAGGAGTAATCCCATGTGTAAAAACTAAAGATATCTCGAGAATTTTATCGGAAAAATGGTATCTCGAGAATTTCATCGAAAAAGTGATATCTCGAGAAAGATGAGAGATAAGGTGAGGATGAGTGGGGTGTGGTGGTGACTGGTGGTCGGACTGGGCGGAGGCATGGGGATGGACGGCGCCGGCAGCGGCCACCATGCCAGGTTGTTCCAGAGACTTCCTTTTTTAATTGCTCAGCAATGAGGTTGTGGGAGATAAGGATGAACGAGGCAAGGCCTTATTTGCAAATGCAGAGAGAGGTGTGGGTATCTTTTTGCAAAATTGCCATAGTTTCCTTCCTATCCGTCAGATATAGATTAGACGGCCTATATTGCAGGATGGCAGGCACACCATCATCACCAACTCTGTTTTTTATCTAGGGACTAGGGACACACCATCATCACCAACTCTGTTTTTTATCTAGGGACTAGGGAGTACTAGGGAGTACTAGTGAGGACACCATATACTGCTTCGTGTGCTACTCCTGCGCTCCATTCGGCGGGCGCAACGTCCCCTACAGCCACTCCCTCCTGCGCTCCATTCGGCGGGCGCAACGTCCCCTACAGCCACTCCCGTTTCATGGACGGCCCGGTCAATGCCTGCAAGGTGCCCTGCGTCTACAAGAGTTTCGGCTGCGAGAGGTACGTGGACCAGCACTCGCTGGCGGAGCATAGTTCCAGATGCACGCACGCACCCTGCTACTGCTATGAGTGCATGCCGCTGTTTGAGGGCTCGCCGGCGAGCCTCATGCATCACCTCACGGCACCGTCCGTCACTCACTACTGGCCCGTGGCTGTGAACATCAAGTACGACACGTGCTACCCGTTCACCGTGCCGGAGTCGCTGGAGGATCACCGCCGCCTGCTAGTCGCGGAGGAGGGCGGCAACGTCTTCCTCTTGGCCGTGGGCACCGGCAAGGCCCGCGCAGGCCGCCGCCCCGTCTCTGTAGTGTGCGTCAGGGTCAATGCCGCTGACACTGACACGAGGCCGGTGTACGGCTGTGTGCTCACTGTTACTGCCCCTCTGAGGTACGAGGGCGCCCACGCCGCCTCCATCACGCTGACAAGGACTGTGCCGAGATGCTCCGTTCCCGGCAATGTGGACATGGAAGACGCCTGGTATGATTTTCACCCCAAGATGGTGCACGGGGACTCCAAGGAGATTTACCTGGTCATATGCATTACCAAGTCAAATGTTCATCATTAGTCTTCGCTCAATGTAATCCGCTGTCTAAGCATGTGGAGACTTCTTATTTATATAGTATAGAACCTTCCATGCATGATCTTGCTCTATTAGAGTATTGCGCTTAAATAAAAGTGTATCCATTTATGGTTTAGTCTAGAATCTTCCATGTATGCTTTTGCTCCATTAGAGTTCTCGCTTGCCATTTATGAGATTAATTGAGAATTTTTACTACAGTAATGGTGAAAGACTTATGATGAACCATTTCTTACATCTCCTCTGCCCCCTTCCAAGTCATCCTGATTTAATCCCTCCGTCTAGGTGTATAAGAGCATGGTTAATGCTTAATAGTATAGCCAACTGTTGACTATAAGAAAGTGCCATGTCATCTATAGCCAACTTATAGCCAACATGTATAACAATTAGCTATAAGTATGTGCTACTTTATTAATACATGGCCCACTTTCCACTCTCACATGGTGCCTAGGAGCACATGCCGCAGCTGTCTCTTGCATGAGAGCCCGCTTACATTCTCTCTCCTATCCTCTCTCCTCCAACTAAGCATTAGAAATATTACTTTACTTCTTATAGCCTGCTGACTGTACCTTAGTGTACTCACTCTAAGTCACCTTACGAAAACCAAATAATCCCAAAACACTTAGGCGTGGTGCATTAACTCCCACCTCGTTTCTTGTTTCTTGACATGTCAACCAATAAGAGATGTGGGGCGTGCATGTTTTCAATGGCTCAAGACTACTAAACACGACATGTAGTGGTTAGTTCATTGCATGCAATGATATTAATTAGCAAATAAACATTAAGTTCTCTCATTTTCCCCTCATTCTTGGTCACGGTGCACAACTTAAGATGACTTATTCACCTAGACGGAGGGAGTACATTCATGGTGGTCTAGAAAAAATAAACAAAATCGATACTCAAAAACTAATTCTTAAAGATCATTTCTTGCAAAGCACAATAAGTGTTATTTCTTCACAAGTTTTGGATGCAGGTTGAACAGTTGAACGCTTTTGTTTGCAAAATATACTTTTTATCTATTTCACCCTGATGTTTGTGAGCTCTAGAGAAGAAATAATATCCGAAGAAACCTATCGATACTCATTACACATGAGATGACCCCCACATACTTTGTCAAAATAAACAACTCCCCGACCAGTGCATTTCACTGTTCCGTGCAACGCACGGGCACCTTACTATATATAGTACGACCATAAATTTAACTAACATTATATATAGTACGATAAATGCTCATGCATGTCACCAAAAATTATATCATTGAAATTTATGTTCAAATACGAATCCAACGATATAGTTTTTGTTGACATGCACTGACATTTTGTCAGTTAAATCTTCAATCAAATTCAATGGGGGACTAATAAACCACGACCGAGGTAGGACTAGTGTAGAGGGCGGTGCTGCACGGGAGTCTCACCCTGCTTGTGACGCGGAAGTAAAGTTGTCATATCACAAAACCCCACCACTCCCAGTAATAAGTGGCCTGGTAAAATAAACGGACAAGCAAACGTCACATCCCTCTGTCTTTTTTGCATTTCATCTCTCTGCATTTACTTTGTCCGGTTCATCTCGCACACTCGATCCCTAGCTACTACTCCTAGTATCCCTAGCTACTACTCCTAGGGCCAGTTCTTTTGGCGGCTCAAAAAATAAGTCGTCTCTTCCCCAGCTTTTCCCATAAGACTAGTAACAGTGGAGAGTAACATAAGGCACCTCACTCATTCATTTGGGCTTCTAAACTACTACCTCTGTCCTGGTTTATTAGTCACCATTGTAATTTGTGCTAAATTTTGACCAAAGATTTAACTGATAAAATGTTAGTGCATGTCAACAAAAGTTATATAATTTTTGGTGACATGCATAAACATTTCATTAGTTAAATTTATGGTCAAAATTTGACACAGATTACAATGGGGACCAATAAACCAGGACGGAGGTAGAGTTATGGGATTACTAATCTAGAAGCCTAAAAGAACTAGCCCCTGGTACTCCTAGTAGTAGTACTCAAGTTGGAATTCCAATTGCACGGCACAACTTGTTAGGCAAAAAATTCGATACAGGGTGCACGAAGCGGTTTGGGAATTTGCACGCCTTCCCGACTAGTGAGATACTCCGTACAAAGTACGATAGAGAAATAACCACAGAGAAGAAAGCTAAAAGTAAACAATCAAACAAGCATTTTTGCATTTCTTTTGCATTGAATCGTTTCACAAGCTTGACTAGTGTTGTTTTTCTACTTTTACAAAAACCGCATCGTAATGTTAAAACGTGCATTTGCACGTACATAAGTAATAGTAGTAGCACAGTCTGCAAGCATATATAGAGAGAGACGTGTAGTGCGATATATAGTTAAGTTTGTGCTATATGCACGTACTTATAAAATGCGTACGGATACACAAGGTTTCCAAACTTTTCCTTTTACATACTTAATTAAGGACGCTAATAATTTCCGAACGTTCGGGATTTATCATTTGCGTCCCAAAACTAATAAGATCGCCTTACGAAACTAAATTATTCCTAATAAAAGCCATGGCGCTTGCGGCGCGCCACGAGTGCCCTGGTGCGCGGCCGTTTCCCAGCGCACCGACACAACGCCTCTTCCTCAGCCTCGCAACTCGTGAGGTGCTGATTGGCGGCTTGCTGGCGGGCAAGCGCGATCTCACCGGTGTGGTGATCCGGCGCCAACAGGTACTCCTCCTCGCTGGAAGCGTGCACCCGGTCCACGTACCGCCAAGCATAGATGAGGCGCTTGGGCCCAACTGCACTCAGGGCTTTGGCACGGGCGTCCTCCACCACCCTCACGGCCCTCGCACGAGCCTTCTGCCAAAGAGCCAATTGCCTGACTCTCTCGGACGCGACATAGGTCTGCCAGGCAGCATGCCTCGCGGCGTGCTTCTCTTCCTCGGCCTTCTTCTCCGTCTCTATTTTGGCGTGCTCTGCCGGAGGCAAAGCCTCCCACAAGGTGACCTCCATTTATTTCCAAAGCTCCTCAAGGCTGGGGGGCTCAGCGGGCGGCACGACGTTCTCCTCGTAGCGGGGAGCCGACGCGTCCTCCGACGCGTGTGCTGGCGAGACTGGGAACGCCGACGCGTCAACCTCGACGCGTCACGGCGAGGAGCGAAACGCCGACGCGTCCTCCTCGACTAGTGGCCGTGAGGAACGGAACGGCGACGCGTGACCCTCCGTGCGGTGCAACGAGGGGCGCCTAGGGCTTGGGAGGGGCGATGCCATGGTGGCCGACGTGAGAGGGAGGGGGAGGAGATAGCGATGAACATGAGTGTTCTTCCGAATGCCGTGGGAGGCGCAATATTTATAGCGAGCTATGGCACACCTACGTAAGGTATGTTGCATGATTAACGTAACAGCTACGTGAGCATATTTGTTGGAGTAAATTACGGGGGAGGGAAGGGGCGGAATATTGCTGGTCACAACGGATTGGATGAGCGTGGGGGGAGGAGAGTCATGCATGTAGATTTTTTCCACACGGGGTGGAGTGGTGGGACTGCCGGAGGGAGAAGGAGAGTCAAGCAGGCAGATTGTTTTCACACATGGAGAGGAAAAGATTTGGAAACGAAGGGGCTTCCTGCAGGTATGGGGAACGGTGCATAATAAGTCATCTTGCATGCCGGGCTAGGTATAGTCTCAAGTCATTAAAAACATAAACGCCCCACACATGTTCAGATTTCAAGGTGCACTAAATTATTGCATGCGATGATTAAGGCTGGCCATAGTCATGGTATCTTAGCTGGTATCATGCACACGGGAATAGCAAACATGCTGATGTGGCAAAGAATTAAAGAAGAGAGGGGGGTTAGAGTAACATAGGTAGATACCGTATCATGTTAAATAGTACTATGCTACTTTGTGTCATGCATGGCACTATAAAGGTAGTCCCGTATCATACACTAGTATCATGCACATGATACTAGTATATGATACCTTCCACTGTGAGTAGCCTAAAGAGAATATTAACTAATGCATGTAAAAATCTTTGTCATTTACTAGTGTTCATGCATGCATGCAATGCGATAATGCATTGGTAAACACATTTTTTTGTGAAGAATGAGAGTGTTAATTGAGTACTTTTGCAGACTACAAAAACTATTCCACCGCCTCTATCTTGGTAAGAGTAGGTGAAATTTTTGAATCGAGCCCTTTAAACTAGAAGGGAGGTAGTAGTACTCTAATAGCTAACCTTGTTGTGATGACTAGATAGGACATGGCACGCACCTGGACGGAGGAACTAGTCTGCATTGTGCATATAAGTTTTGTCTGAAGTCAATGTACCTCTACTTTGACCAAACTTATAGAAAAATGTATCAACATTCACAATGTCAAATCAATATTTTTATGCTCATTATGAAATGTAGTTTCATAAAATATATATTTGGTATTGTAGATATTGATATTTTTAGTATAAATTTGATCAAAAACTTTGCAAACTTTGACTTGACACAAATCTTACACGGAGTAAAAAGGACCAGAGGGAGTATCATGCATGCGGAGTAGGCAAAAAAATTGCTCATTTATAGCCGTCCGAAGTCTCAAAGGGCGCCACCGCACGAGGGAGGCGAAGATCGTGGGAGGCGCAATGGTTGACGGAATTAAGTGAAGTTACATGCACGTGCCGGCATGGCGTGCGAACACGCAGAAGCTATACCGTCAGGCCTACGATATGGGTCTAGTAGATATGACATCTAGAGGGTCCCGCATAGTACTCGAGAACTCCTTGGGGGCATGCAGCCGTTTATCCACCGGGCAAGCCACCACCCCACACCGTTCGCACGCCCTACTCGTCCCCGTCTTCTACCTTACAACAGTTCGCTCCCAGTCGTCCCGTCCTTTCACATTACACCAGTTCAACTTATCCTAACCCACCTCCAAAATCCATGGCCTCCCAAATCTCCATGATCGTCGGTGAGTACAAGGTTAGAACCATCACCGGCGATGAGTTCATCGTCATCTACACCCGTAGATCCGCGATGGTGGAAGCATGCCTTGCTCGCTTCCTACGCATGCTCAAAAGTTCAAAGGATGAGTGGGTCGCTGGGCTAGATGTTGAGTACACCACAGTCCTGGAAAGCGAGAAGCTTCTAAAGGAGGCAGAGAAGAAGAAGCCCGCCGTGATCCAGGTTTGCGTACATAATGTGTGCTTGGTCTACCACATATGCCATGCCGACGTTAGGTGCCAGGAATTTGAGTTCTTCCTCAAGGACAAAAGAGTGAAATTCGTTACTGTAGACTTTACAAACGACAGGAGAGTCCTGGGTCGGATAGGCCTCATTGTAGGCCAGCCCTTCGATCTCCAGAAGGCAAGCCTATTGTCCTCCTCTCAGCCTTCAATGCTGACCCTGGCAGCAGCCATGATTGATCCTTCGTACGCTCAACTGAAGAAACCTCACCCAGAGTTTCATCATGCATGGGAGTCAAAGACAATAGATGAAGATCACATCGTGTACGCAACAACGGATGCCTACCTTTGTTTAAATATCTACAAGGGTTGGATGAAGAAGCAGAGCCCAGTGTCTGGTTCAAGCAAATAAGTGTCGGCGAAGAGGAAGAGGAAGAGGGACGAGGACGAAGTCGAGGACGTGGATTCGGACTTCGAGTAAGGTGGCAGTGCCGTTGCTCATGCTGGTTATACTGCAGTGTCAAGTGGACTAGTTGCTTAGTTTTATTTCAGGGGTGTGTTGTGCTGAGCCCCCAGCAGAACTATGTTTCTGTTCTTTCTCGTTATTTGAACTCTTTAGTATGTACAGTAGTACTAGTCTGTCTTACTACTGTTCTTCTTGTAGTTGGTACTACTGCTCGTATCTTCGCGTTCCTACTGTACTTAATATGTACTAGTAGTATAATTTGGGTCAGTCGATTTGTGAAAGAAGTTCTACGGAGCGAAGGAAGAAGACGGCAGAGAAGCTACCCCAGTATCTATATTAGGGTGGCAGGGTGCCCATGATCTATCTTATGAGTGTTGGGTGTGGAATGCAGTTCGCCGAAAAAAATGGATCGTGCCCGGGGTTAAACGGATGGGGGGGTGGGGGGCGCATGGCGGTGGCAGGCGGTTCAGGGGAGGGCGGGGCGGTGGCAGCTGGCGGTTAGGCCTGTGGCGGGCTGGTGGCTCGATGCCTGAGAGAGAAGATGAACACTGCATCAATTTCGGAGGTTGAAGATGCCCTTCTGGCCGTCCATGTTGCATCCAACGGCTCACAAGAGTCAATTGACCCAAATTGTTCCTTCAGATTGCAGGATCCACGTGGCATTCAAGGTCTCAAAGTTAGATTCCACGTCCGCACCCGGTTTGCAGGCTCGGCGCGGGTGCGACCGGCTTCCGCCGCAACAGCCACCATGTGCGCCTCCTCCGCGCGGGCGGAGACGACAATGACACGCAAGCTCCTCCTCGTCGGCGTGCTAGAGCACGCGCTCGTCCTCCTCTTCGTACGGCGGCATCGTGAGGAGGGACTGCAGACGACATGAGCGGGCGAGCCTTCAGCTTCATGGCACAGGGATGGCGGGGACACGGCGGTGATGGGCGAGAAATGGTCGGCCGGAGCAGGCGGGCGCCGGCATGCGGAATGGCGGCGGCGGGATATTGATGAGTACGCATATGGGAGCTTAGTTTAGTTTTATATAGGGTTGGTCAAACTTTAAAGAACACAGTACTAGTACACGTAAACATTAGACTGAGGCGGCGCTTATACTACCATATTAGTTAGCATAGCGTCGATACGGATTCCTGTGCAAGCGCGTGCACCGCGGCCGCACGGTCGATCAAACGACGCGTCACCGTGTCGCGCTCGAAGGACATCCACCGAACCTTTTTGTGTGTGTGAAAACAATCCTCGAATATTACTCTACTTTTTTTTCCTGGAAAAGTTCTTCACGCTACAATATTTTCATATATTTGAATTTAGCTCCAGTTCATGCTTATTTGGATTTGGACGTTTTAGGTGCGCCCTAGACATTTTTTTATACTAATTCTGTGTGTGTGACTAAGAGAGAACGCGTGTATGTGTCCTTATGTGTGTTGTGGCGGAAGGGCAATGTGGAGACGGTGTGCGTGTGATAGAGACATAGAGAGGTGTGAATGTGCAAATGATCATGCATGAGTGAGACATAGAGAGATGCCGATACATTGTGTATACATGAGAGAACGGTCTTCTATTTGTACTTGTGTTTGTGCGAGAGAGAGAGCGAGAGAGAGAGAGAGACAGAGAGAGAGAGGAGCATCCGTAACACAACAACCATCTCTCTCGATTTGTCCGTCCCTCGCACGATCGCATGTAACACATGCAGCAACGCACACATTTTGACACCCTCACCTGGCCCCTGCCCACCTCAAGGCCCGCACATCGCTCTCTATCTCGCACGCACAATCTCTTCATGAAAACCCTATTTAGCATGTAGCTTTCCGTCACATACACACACATTCTCTCCATAGGTTTGATTTCTCTCAATATCACACACACACACACACTCCCCCTCCCCCGAGCACACAATTCATCCCCATCCAAGGTTATATGGCGACCACTCTCGCTTGTGCTTCTCTGCACCCCAGCATGCACACCACCTCAATCTTCAAAGAGGGCATCGAGGAGATCGAAGACGGCGACCACACTACACTAGAGAATGCGGGGCCATTTGGAAGCAGGATGATGTGACGACGGCTGACTGACTCCTCCCCCCCTCTCTCTCCCACACAAAATTATCAATCCCTCAACCCACGAGATCCTTCCCCTCTCATCCCCGTTTTTCCAGCTCTCTCATCAAACCCGTTGTCTCTTCTCCTTCCACGTGTACAAAATCCGGATGCACACGCATCTCACGTATATTACATGTCTCCATCTTTCTCACAGACCTAACTTCTTCCTCTCTCTCTCTCTCTCTCGTTAGGTTTGTCTACTACTCTCTCGCCCACATACATACAATCTTTCCCGCCCTATCTGCTCCATCTTCGCAAGCTCTCTCTACATGTTTCATTCACACATTGGGATGTGTTCAAAATGTTGCTTTTATAATGGATCATGTAGAGTTATGGTTGGTTTTGTTGCATCCTACAAAGTAATAACTATGAAATGCATTTAGATTTTCATTTAACTAGGATTATGTGAGTTTGAGCATATTGTGAAGTACTATAGACCTCGTATACATCTTGGAATTCAACAATGATTCTAACTATTGAATTGTATAAACCATTACATTTGAAGTCAGTAGCCTAATATATTTATTTCACGATTACAACAAATGATTAATTCCACTACAAACTAAGAAAACAAATGTGTACTCCCTCCATTTTTATTTAAGTCCGCGTATTAGCATTGGTCAAAGTCAAGTTTTGTAAACTCTCACAAAGTTTATAACAAAAAATATTAACATATACAATAACAAATAAATACCATTAGATTCATTATTGAATGTACTTTCACATCATACATATTTGTTATGGTAAATGTTTATATTTTTCTATAAACTTGGTCAAACTTTAGGAAGTTTGACTTCGGTCAAACCTAATATGCAGAGTTAATAAAAATGGAGGGAGTACTAGTAGTTACTAGTACTACTCGCTAGTTGCTTAGCCCAATCACCCAACACGCCAAACGGGGAGTTCAGTGTTACAAAATTTTGAGGTCGGCGGCAAAATCTCCCGTGACCCTGATTCGAGCAGTGCGAAACCATCATACCCTTCAGAACAGGCCTACAGATGCTGGTGGGTAGGGGGCTGTTTTGGTAACTTCAGGTTCACCCTACCCAGCCAACCCCACCCTGACACCCAGAGTAGTACACCTTAATACTCCCCATTTTCTATCCCCACCGCAAAATAGACTTCTCGACGGCACCAAAGCCTTCGTGCTCGTCCCCATCTACATCGGTGCACTCGTCCACCGCAGCGCATCTACCTCATCGACGACGTCGTACACCGCACTGGAGCCGGTCCACCGTCGTCGTCGTACACTGAGCCTCTTCCCCGGCACCGTCTTCCATGGTCTCGGATCTGCTTCCTGGAAGCCGACGCCAAGCGTAGAAGCACCACCGTCGTGGACAATGAACTGACTCCTGTTGCCGACCATGATGCATAGAGGCCGCCGCGACCATCATACTCCTCCTCGATTGGTAATGTGTATATTGAATCTCTTAGCAGTACATGTGCAGTTCCAATTTTGTTCATACCTACCCTTCAAATTTCCTGGTAGCTATTGTTCCCGTAAAAGTAATTGGTTATAGCTTGCATTGTCCAATAGAATATCACCTTGTAATTGTGCATCGCTCCTGTATTGCACTGTGCTTGGGTAGGTTCTTCATCTGCAACCAGTAGTGTGGCAAATGATGGAAAGTTTTTTAGAACTAGCAAGATGCCCATGCGTTGCACGGAACATCAAGATGCATTTGTATGAGTAGTTTATCTTGTGGGAGAAAAGGATGAACGAGGGAAGGCCTTATCTGCAAACATGGAGAGAGGTGCGGGTATCTTTTTGCAAAATTGCCATAGTTTCCTTCCTATCCGTCAGATATAAATCGGATGGCCTATATTGCAGGATGGCAGGCACACCATCATCACCAACTCTGTTCCTTATAAAATATATAAAATAAATATATAAGAGTAGAGAAGAGAGTAGAGATAGCAGGGACGTCGGGAAAGGATCGCGCGCGTGGGGGGAAAAGCGGCCGGGCGCGCGCTAGTTTTGGCTCGCGGCATCTGGCGCGCTTTATAAAATCCAACGCCCTCCCACCGCTCTGTGCCTCGCCACCACTCTCCCCCCGCTCTGTGCCTCGCCACCGCTCTCTCCCCGCACTTTCTCGCCTCGCCGCTGCCGCGCCACCATGCCACCGCACCGCCGGGAAACTTGGGGCTACCGCGGCGTCCGCGCGCGCCCCTCCGGCGGCTTCTTCGCCGAGATCCGGTTCCACGAGATGCGCCTCAGCCTCGGCACTTTCGACACCGCCCACGAGGCCGCCCGCGCGTATGACGCGGCGGCGTGGCGCCTCCGGTGGCCTCGTAGAACATTGAACTTCCCCAACGTGTCGACGCGGGAGCGGGCACAGGAGCTCGCTCCTCCCCCGCGGCTTAGCACCGACGAGAATCATCGCGACAACCGGAGGCGGGAGCACCGTCTCGGCATCGCTGAGATGGACAAGGAAGCCATGGCGCTGTGGCGCCAACGCTTCCCGTATGACATCATCAACGAGCGCGAGTTCTACGCGCAAAGGAGGGCGGAGAGGGAGAAGAGGAGGGCGGAGCGAGCCGCCTATCACGAGGACAAGCGTACGCGGAAGGCGGCCGCTCAATTCAACATCAAGCTAGGAGCAGCGTCGCCCTGGCACTCCGACGACGATCGATATCTTGACGCCTACATTGAGACGTCGGAGGAGGACATCACCGAGGCGGAGTCAGACGACGAGGAGTAGTTGAACTATCTATTTTTTATCTATCTATGCTATATCTATGCTAAAAACTATCTATGTATCTATCTATGCCAGTATCGACTGCTGGAGCGGCGCGTGCGCGCAATTTTTTGCAGCGGCCGCTGGAGCCAGCACTCCGCGGCCCGCAAAAACTGGCTATTCCGGCGCTGTAAACGCTTTTTTAATGCGTCGCGCATTGCGCTTCTGTTGGAGATGCTCTAACATGGCAGATGAGTGCTTTAATGTTGCCCACAAGATGCGTGAGTATTACTATATTTTTCTTGCCATGTTGAGATTTTAAAACTACGAGTGCGAACATGCAGAGGAGCAATAAAGACCAAACACGAGATATTGGGGACATCTTCAAGGAACGTGGCAAGTTAAAGAGGACCTGCACCGAACCTGTAAAACAAGCTTTGGTAAGTAACACCCTTTCAATTACTTTCGTTTAGCCTCGTGTTCTTCGATGTGTATATGTTGTAGTTTCTATTTCTCTTAGCCTCGTGTTCTTCGATGTGTAATAAGAAGAGTCTTAATCGTCCTAATGCTTTCATTTTTAGCTTGATGTAGGAAGTGGGTGTTCTCACCTTGGAGTCTGTATTTATATTTCTACTTTTGAATTCACTTCTCCGAGTCCTGTTTATCTAGCTTCTACTAAATGGATCTGGATTGCTCTGACTATTGATCTAAAAAAGAAGTAACTTCATGTCAGGATGCAGTTCCTGCGAGGAGGGAAGTATGGTCAACCTCGCTATCATGTTTCCAAAATGAGGCTAGATTACACACAAGGTGCTTGTTCCCTAATGATGCTGGATTAGACACAAGGTGCAAATTCCCAGATGATGCTGGATTACACACAAGCCAGGAGGAGTCGTCAACTGTTCATGTCCTCGTGGCTCTAGTAAAGGCTGAAAGAAAGCATGCAGCAGCCCTTGAGAATGTAGCTGAGTTCCTGAAGAAGCAAAAAGAGCAATCAGATGCTCTCTTCACCCAAGCCAAAGAAGAGATGGAAGAAGCCAGAAAGAAGCTAGAAGAGGCAGAGCAGGCTAGGCGTCTCCTGCTATCTAAAACTGTTGTCAATACAAATTTTCCTTCATAATAGCTAGGTTCAAATGTTTATCCAGTCAGCATGCCTGTTGTGATGTCCGTGCATCTACTGATGTGGCACAAAATAAAAAAAAATTGGGTCATGTAATAACAGCAATTACTTTCCAAACAATAACAGACGAAGCATTGGACATGGTATAGTTCACACGCAAGCCCAACATTCCAAGTTCAACTTCCACATCAAACTCATGTTCACAGATATCTGCACATTCATAGATAATGTCCACAACCATGATTCACTTCAAAGCCAAAAAAAATGTGAGGAGAGTTATAAATAAAGAAAAATCTCTAGTTCCTACTACCAGTGCGAGCACAACAAGTCAAGACCATACATAATTAATTATATTTTGGACATTTTTGACTAAATGCGAATAACTTCTAGAGGCAGGTATAATATTTCTAATGCCGGCCGCGGCTGGGGTCCACGATTTTTTGAGCCAAACCGGGCAACACACCGGGTGTCTGCCGGCAACGCGGTGGTCGTAGCATTCATGGGTTCCGAGCGGCGGCGGCTCCCGTGGTCTACTATTCCTCGGCATCGGCGATGGCCGCAGACGTGTTGGCCACCTCTGCCAGCATGCCGCGGTTCTGCCAACATTTGCGTCGGTTGGCGCGGCCAACCATGGTGCACTGGACACCGTGGTCCCCCGTGTACCGGCCTGCAGCAACTGGCGACTCTTCTGCGAGCAGGCTTGGAGCTTCGAGTTGATGCACTAGGGGCTAGCTTGGAGCAGCGGCTTGCTCCTCCGCTTGCCTGCCTGCAGCCTCGCCCATGGTACTGACAGCCTGGGGCGGGGAGGGAGGTGGGGCAGCGAGTTGCCTGGCTCGTTGGGGCACCCAACCAGCTTTTATGCCTGAGAACTCGTCTTCCGGCTCACCGGATGCTATGGAGAGTGTGGAGAAAATGGTGCAAGGAGGATATGGGGAGCGGCGGTGTGGTGCGGTTCTTGCCAGGCGTCTGGCCTTGTTTAAATAGCGGGCGGACGAGAGGAGCCAACCGGTGTTGTGTTCTAAAATGCTGGCCGGCTCGTGGAAGGATGTGTTGCCGGCACACGCGCAGATTCAATGGAGGCAGGCGGGGCAGTCTGAAGCCGGTTGCATGCGGCGAGGAGGCGTGTTCAGCCTGGCCTGCAGCGAGTGGGGCCCTCTTGGCCGGCGCGCCGGTTCAATGCCTGCACTATGAGAAGTCATGTCCGTGTCAAAGTAATCACTCCCTCCAGTCCTTTTTTGTTTGGGTATAACAAAATCTCATTTTCCATTCACATTTGACAAGTAAAATTCGTGGACAAATTTTGACCCAAAATACGATGGGGACTAGTAAACCAGGACGGAGGTAGTAGTTATGAATTCCATTTTCGCACCATGCCAATCGTTCTAAAAACTAGTAGTACTTATAACGCGCCATTGAAAATCGAAACTCTTACCCCGCTAAAAAAATGATATTTTAAACGTGGCTACTCGATCAGTGGTGACTGGCGAGCCACTGCCTCCAGGTCGTTCACCTGTGGTCCCGACCATCAACTCCAACGGATCAAATTATCACGTGAGCTGACTATTCCTACAAAGGTGCGCTCCACCACGTACCTGGTACCCGCGCATGTAGCAATCGTGCACCTAGGGTTTTAGGGTTTATTTGTTTACGGTGCCTTTACGTAACTCTCATGTGTGCGAGACAGCGAGAGACCGACTGCGTGCGTGCGCCTCTTCTCTTCGTATATGTACTCCACCGTTTGTCTGGTGTCCAAAAAATTATACAGTAGTAATAACTAGCAATGTGCCAATGCGTTGCCACACGATCAAAGTAGATTAATACATATTCACCGATTTGATAGAAAAGAGTCTAGTTTTGAAATACGTATATCACTAAAAATATTATATGTTTCACTCAAAATATATTCCTTTGGCGGTTTTGATGAGATAAGGGAGGAATGTGGTTGGTTTCAAGATTCGAGAAGTGGTATATTGTTGCAAAAAGCCCATGTGTGTGTGTGTGGTGAGAGAGAGAGAGAGAGAGGGAGAGAGGAGGAGGACGGAGTGCGTGTGTGACAAAGACACAAAGAGTGTGTGTGCGAGAGGTATCACCATAAAATGAGGCTATAGTGTGTGTGTGCACGATCGAGAGGGCGTGTCTCAAGAAGGTACGAAAAATCTACATAGATACAAGGAGCGCGGGAGAGACATGTACGAGATAGTGGAAGCAAGAGTGTGCGGGTGTATAAACCTATCTGGAGGCTAGTCGATCAATGTTTGTGAGAGAAATACAAGTCGGGGGTGCGAAAGCGAGAGTTTTGTGTGTGTGTGTGTGAGACGGTAGTCGGGAAGGGGAGTGGAAGCAGGAATTGTGTGTGTGATAGAGAGAGAGAGAGAAAGGGGGGGAGAGTTTGTCTGATCGGTAAACAAATGAATAATGTCAGTTTTATAACTGAGATGAAGACGGAAAGGAGACCGCAACAAACGTTGTGTGTGCGGGAGAGAGTAATTTTAGTGGTAGGAGTCATATCTAGAAAGATATAGGGTGCGTGAGAGAACCCTAGAGAGAAAGACAAAGTGAAAGACGAGTGAGAGTTTGTGTGTGGCGGTGAAAAAGAAAGCTTAGGTACCTAGTGATACCAGAGAACGATAGAGACGTGAGAGATAATGAAAACCGTGTAATGTATAATGCTAGGGAGAGTGTGACACTTCTCAAGGGAGACGTCGAGAGACCATGTTTGCGAAAATAGGACAAACATGAAGTGAGCGTGCGGGTGAGCTGGAGAAAAGAGAGTGATAGCTACATGAAGGAGCACGCGAAAGAGATGGACATGAAAGGAGATTCAAATATTTAGTTGCGTGTATAGAAAATGTCAACATAAAAGGGATTCAAATATTTGAATTCGAGATGATGATACATGTAATTCATACTCGAACCAAAATTGATCTATCAAACATGCATACTCATATGAATTCACGCGCATCTATGTTATTTAATATGTAGATATTACTGATCCATACATTTTAGTAGAACATAATTTGGTTTAAAAATTTTGAATTCAACCTTATGATTTTGAGATCATTGTATTTGTAAATCATATTATATATATAAAGGAGCAGAATTCTTTGTTGTGCTTTTGAAAGTATATATAAAAAAATGATGTATATAGAATTTTATTCCAATGGAAAATGGATCCTGCCCAAACAAAAATAGAATACAAAATGGATTGGAATTGAGTTGGCGCGGTAAACATGCAAGCTTTTTCTCAAAAAATTAAACGAAGCGGCCAAACTCGCAGTAACTGCCCGAAACCAAAATATGGGAGATGGAAATTACTGCCTGTCCCTGACATGCAACACATGTCGGCTCGATTTCAATAGGTCTTGATAGGGGCAAGTTTGTAATTTCACTCAAACGTGACATAACCGCCTCTCAGCCGGATTCATACATGGTGGGCGCCGAAACACAGTGTCTCCTCTGCCAAAATCGCCTCTCACCCGGATTCATACACGGTGGGCGCCAAAACAAACTCTCCTCGGTCGAAATCTCCATCGGCAAATATTCGGTGTATGCGAGATTACCGTCCTATCCCCAACCGACTAATATTGCTGTGATGTAGGAAATTTTAAACGGGGGCTAAGTTTGTAAATTTCCTCGCATTTGAGACAAGCGCGCCCTAAAGACATGGTTCCCCCCTTCCTCTCTCCCTCCATTTCCCCATCCGTACTCCATGGGCGCCAAAACACCCTCTCCACCCCAACCTCCTCTGTCCGCCACCCCATCCACCGCCGTCGTCCTCCACCATGCCAGAGCTGATACCCCGACACCGTCGTCCATTACAAGAGATCGACCTCTCTCATCCACGGCTTCGGACCAGGATCGTTGCATCCCGTCCTCTCGCTTCATCCCCACCGTCGTCCACCTTGCCGGCGCCGCTCCTACGACCATCTTGTCCATCGCGCCCGGATATTTCCCCCGCCGCCACCGTCTACCCTCCTAGTTCTGCTTCCATGCTGCCGACAGCCATCGCTACCGCAAAACCGTCAAATTCTCAGCAGATGCATACACGGCGCCGCACCAGAGGTGGTACTCTTTCGTATCTGCTCAACTTATTTATCGTAGCAAGAAAATAGATCTCCACTGCTTTACTATGATTTCTTGTCCATCACTTAGGATCTTACTTGTTAGTTGAAAGCAAACATTGGTTGCGAAGTTGCCTTTGTCTAGTTTGCACCTTCAGATCCGCCATGGCACGCTCAACACTATACTCGCAATGCTTATGGTTTTCCCCTTTTATATTCCACACTAGTTAAATGACAGTAGACTAAATTTCAAAATTGGGTCAGTCAATTTTTGAGAGCTCGCCGGAGTTCACTGGAGGGAAGGAAGGGGCTCGGGTGGGGACGGTGGTTGTGGGGGGCGGTGGTGGGGCCTCGACGAATGAAGAAAACTCGACGCGGGTGGGCGGGGTTGGGGGTGGTGGGGGGTGCGGGGAACAAGGAAACACAAGCGGGTGGGAGGGCGGGTCAGGGGGGCGGTGAGGGCGGGGGGGTCGGGGCCGGTGGTTCGGCCGGCGGCCCATGCGGTGTTCTGTAGGGGAAGAATCAGAGACGAGGAAGAAGAAGGGTTAGGAGACGTAGAATCTTCATCCAACCGCCTGAAATGGTCGACTGACCCAAATGACGAATGTCACGCGACTTGCATGCAGACATTCCTTTATATTCAGTATCATCATCGTAGCTGCTTAGCACTGCTCCTCAATCCATCAAGCCAAACAACGTGCCACTCATAATTCCAAACTTGTTGCTCAAATACGAATCTGATATGATGCTGATATTACTAAAACAGATAACATTTAATTGGTCAGCTAATGTTCCTACTTTACTTTCGAAAAGCATGTGCACCACATATAGAGAGACAGCAGGGAGTTGCATTCATAATGCGCTCTGGTTCATCATGTGTGGGCACTGCGCAACGAACATTTTATTATCCAAAATCTGCTTGCCCTTCTTTAGCATGTTCCTCTTCTGTTCTTCTTTAATAAGTACTCTCTCCATTCCTAAATACAAGTCTTTGTATAGATTCCACCATGGACTACATATGGAGCAAAATGAGTGAATCTACACTCTAAAATGTATCTGTATATATCTGTATGTGATCCATAGTGGAAATCTCTACAAAGACTTATATTTTGGAACGGAGGGAGTATGATAGTAGTACAGTATGTTCCTTTTAGTGGAGAGGAGCAGGGGCATATGCAATGTAGAGGTCTATTCGGTCGGTTGTGATGGACACTTTCAACTCTTCGGGCCTCTTTGATTCATAGGATTTTGTAAACATGGGAATAGGAATTGTAGTGGCCTGCCCACTTGAATCCTATAAGATTAGCAAGAAAATGTGGGAAGCTGTGTCGCCTTTGAGAGTTACACTGATATTAACAGTACCACACCTTCAGTTGAAGAGAGCTGGTATCCGCAGCCTTTCCAGCCATACCGGCAATAGTAGCCCATATTTTCTAGCAAGTTCCACTTTCTTGATTTTACTTGTGATGCTTACGGTTTTCCCGTTATATCTACACTATGATCTGTGTAGCTGCTTTGTGTCGCACTAGCAGCAGTCCACTCCTGAAGCTAAACAACACACCAATCATAAGTCCAAAGCTTACTTCTTCAAATACGAATTGTGATATGATACTAATATTAGTTAACAGACACACATTTAATTGGTCAGCTAATGCTCCCACTTGATTTTCCAAATGCATGTGGCCACATATAGAGAGACAGCATGGAATTGCATTTCTTTGGGCGCTGTGATTCATCATGAGTGGGCAACCAACATTGTATGCAAAGAAGCGGAACCTCAAGAATATGCTTCCTCTTCTGTTCTTTAACATGTTCCTCTTTTGTTATTCTGTATTTAGTACGTACAGTATGTTCCTTGTCAGGAAGGGGAGCAGGGACATCTGCAGTCAACAGCTGATAGAGCTGGCCTGTACGTTATCGATAGGCTTTCAATTAGTAGCGGCAATACAACACCGTATTTTCTAGCCAGTTCCACTTTCCCGATTTATATATGCTGGTTATGGTGTACCCCTTTTATGTACACTACGATCTGCCTAGTTGCTGTGTGCTCTTGTTATCATGGTTTGGCAATAAACTCTCTATACAGTATATTATGAACCTATCATCTGCCAACTATCCTTACTTCTGGAGCCTATTTTTTTTTGTACTTGTGCCAGATTATATTAATGCACGCACCATATTACAACACACATGGGCTCTCTCATCAGAATCCAGTGATAGCACACAAGGGTTTACAGGGAGCCCCTATATTAGAATATCCTCTCCATTACAAAGATAATCTCACTACTATTTATGTTTTCATGCTTCTCAGATATTGTACGTAGTCACAATGAACATCAGAATGCGTGCATCAGAAGAATATTGTGGAACACTGCAATGACTAACAAAATTGGCACCAAGGCATTGAGTTCCATTCTGGATGCAATGAAACTCATACGCTCCCCACCTGCAGATTCTTGTTCAGAATATGATCCTAATGACTATTCTGACCTCGAGGAGTCGAAGGCAAATGGCCTATCCTGTTCACCCATCAAGGTGCCTGTTCTAATTTGGCAAGGTTTTATTGATTGCGCGTATCTTGCATAAGATGTCTTGCATTTCTTGTACTTTGTTGCACCGCCATCTGCTTAGTTTTGCTCATCATATATGTCAAGATGCCATGCCCATACATTATCAATACATATTCCATCTGTCATCATACCATGTTTTTTCACTCAAATGCTATTCTTGTGCATCAGAAATCAAAAAGGAAGTGGGTGATTGCAGAACCTGAAGGAGCACTAGCAAAGTCCTTGAAAAACGTGGTGGTGCCAGAAAATCAGACAGCACCGCACTTATATTGGCTCTACAACCAGTGACACAAAACATAGGACCGACTCCAGCAGACTGTACCCGTACTTCACTGGCCACACCACTAGCCCCACCACACAGGACCTGCACTCCAGCAAAAGGTATGCCGATTTTAGTTGCCATAGCACCAGCCGTACCACAGAAAAATCCCACTCCAGCAAAAAGTACAGCAAGTCCACCGGCCGAAGACCTATCCCAACTGCAGAGAAGGCCAATTCCTGTAGATTGGAACCCCATTCCAGTTATTCCCAGTTTAAAAGACAATGCTTTCAATGTTGTTAGGGACTACGTGCATATATTCCCATCATGGGAAGATTATAGTGAAGACAAACACCATTTTCACATCTTCCTGTCCCACTTACATGTAAGTGCTATTATTCATGGTGATTATTTTCCTGTTTTCTGCTGATTGAACACATCAATGATTTACATTACATTGTTGTAAGTAGACGAGGGTCAATCTGGATAGTCATGACAAGCAAAGCTTGCTTACGCTTTTCAAGGAAACATTGCAGCAGTATCGGTGTTGCCTGAGGAAATCACACTTTGATGGCAAGTCTATAAACGAATTTCCGGTGAAGTCTCCTGTGCTAAATTTAGAAGACATTGAATGGAAAAACCTTGTTATGCACTGGTCTCGTTCCCAGGATGAGGTACTGTCTATGATATCACATGACAATTTGAACTTCTACTTTTTCGCATGTGCCTTACGGATCTCTTTTGTAGGAAATCTGCTCGAAGAAGAATTCCGGTTTGAAAAGGATGACAGGATATCACAAATATGCTGCCCGCTGCTTTGCTCTTGTTAGTACCTATTGTCCTGTATCACAGTACTTGCATTCATACATGGTTCATTATGTGATAGCAGTATGCATGATAGCTTGCTTATCAATTGTTCGCTCCAAATTATCTGATCTGTATTAATAGTTACATTAGTGTAGAATATATCCGATGCCAATGAAAAAGTTTAGCTCTGCATTGTTCTTGTAAGTACCTGCTGTCCTTTATCAGTGTACTTATATTGATAGCTAGTTGTTCATGTACCATCACTCTGCAGCTTATTTTCCTTTGCCCTCCATTTTCTACACATCAAATCTATATTTACTCTTACCATAAGGTTGGATAACACCGATGGTACTGAAGAAGTTTAGCTCTGCATTGCACTTGGCTGTACCTTTTGCTTGTATCGCTATACCTACATTTATAGCTACTTGGTTATGTAGCATCACTCTTCATCTTATCTTAAATATTCTCCATTTTTTCTTATATTATCACATCTATATTTACTCTTAACAAAATGTAGAATAAAAGCAATGCTTATGAAGAAGATTCTGTGGTAAACTTCTTGAATTGCCCCCCCCCCCAATCAACATGGACAAGGGCTTTATAGAGCCGGTCTTCACCACTAATGTAAGTTTGTCCTTCTCAAGCCTTCAAATTTTGTTGTGTATATTTGGTTAGGCATGACTGCAACAGCTGTTTATTTTTGGTGTTTGCATCAAATTGCATGTTTAAAGTTTATTATGTAGTTCATAAACAAAAGTTTGTCCTTCTCAATTTAAGTTTTCAGTTGTACAACCAAGTTCCTTCTTCATACCATGTAAATTAAACTATACAGAGCAAGTGATCTTCTTTTGCACTGCATGTATGCTTTTGTTCTTGATCCGTAATCCAGTGGTGTGGTGAACCTACCCACTACAGCACAATGTCATATTCTGCAATGTCTTAACTATGAACAATGTCATATCATTCTACTATTATTTAAACCGTCTCTTTATTTGCCAATCTGAAATGGGATAAATTGACAGCACACTAACCATTGATACTTATGAGTTCTTGATCTGTAATCCAGTGGTGTCGTGAAGCTGCTAACTCCTTCACAATGTCATTTCCTGCCATGTCTTAACCTGAACAATACCATATTGTGTTAATGCTATTTTAAATTGTGTCACTTTATTCATCAATAAGAAATGTGATGAATTGTCAGCACTGATACTTATATGTGCAAAACATGTCATCTGTCTGCTTGTTTCTCTTTCAGAGTGAGGAGGATATAAGCGTCAAACAAGCGCAGTCTCATCAGCTTGCTCAGCTGCTTGCGCTGCAGCTCCCGAGCAGGGCTAACCTTTCTTGAACTCTATTGAAGTGCTGTCGGTTTTGTATATTATTTTTTCGGCGTGTTTATTTGCACTGGTAGTGATCTTTGATGCCCAGTGTATGTAATCTGCTGTCTGCTTGTGCTTTATTATCATAGTGGCGAACTTTGATGCCCAGTGGATGTAATATGCCGTAATTTCTTTATTATATAGTCTAGGTTTTTCTTATTCATGATGCTGCAGTTATTTTACTGTATATATATCCTGTCTTCGCTCCATGAAAAGTAAACCGGCCAAACCGTAAAATTACGGTACATAATCGGGCCGTCATACAAATCACTATGTATGGGCCGCATCATGGGCCCAGTCATCTTGGTCCATTAATAGGCCTAAATGTAAACTGGCCCACTAGTAGTTTCGGGCCTTTAATAGGCCGAGTAAACCACCGGCCCTATTTTTGCAAGAAAATTCAATGGGCTTTTAGTAGGCTGAAAAGTAGGTTGGGCCTGAAACGTGCCAAACAGCTCACGGGCCGACAGCAGGCTGAAATAGACCCCGGCCCATGATTGTGCCAATCACATCACGGGCCGTTAACAGGCCAAAATTGTCTCGGTCCTTATTTGGCCCAATCAGATTATCGGCTATGAGCAGGCCAGATGCAAAGCGAGCCATAGTTAGGCCCAACTATATGGCGGGCTTTTAACAGGCCGAAATAAATATAGGGCCGAAATGTTAAACGGGCCTTTAACAGGCAAAAACTAATATCAGGCCGTATTACTAAGTGGGCCTTTAGCAAACAAAAATCCTAACCGGGCCTCAAGTGGGCCCAAAAGCACAGCGTCCAGTTGACGGGCCGAATCTGATATGGGCCATAATTTAGCCCGAAGGCTCTTAAAGGGCCGGATCTGATATGGGACGTAATATGGCCCAGAACATGGTAGGATATTAATGGGCCGGATCTCATATGGGCTCTTATTAGGCCTAGAACATGGCAGACTGTTAATGGACCAGATCAAATATGGGCCGGCATTTGGCCCAAAACATGGCAGCCTGTTAACGGGTCGGACCACTAGTGTCTTCAAAATCTTGTGGGCCTTTAGCTGGGTCGGCCCATTATGGTCTGCAAAATCTTGTGGGCCTTTAGCTGGGCTGGCCCATTATGGTCTGCAAAATCTTGTGGGCCTTTAGCTGGGCCGGCCCATTATGGTTTGAAAAATCTTATGGGCCTTTAGTTGGGCCGGCCCATTTAATCTTTATGGGCCACTTTTGGGCCGGTCCACATGTCAACATATCATAGGCGCATCTCGCCCATTGGATGAGTGACATATGTGCCAACGCGGAGCTGACACATGGTTCCGTCGGCCAATGAGAATTTTACACGTGGAAAATCGCCATTGGTCGTGGCTGTTAGTGGGTTATCGGATCCAAAACCGGACCCGATAGCTTAACGGCGACCCATTACGGTGGATGCCACATGTCGGTTACCCTTGACGAAAGCACTTCCATGATGCGGCATTTATCGTCATGGAAGTGGACACTTCCATGATGATAATTTTGGTATTGTCATGGAACACTTCTACGACAGCACAGGTATGACTATCTTGATTCTGTCATAAAATCGTCATGGATGTACATGCATGACAAAAAACGTGACCTACTGTGACAAACACGTATCATCACGGAAGTGTATTTTTTTGTAGTGAAGGGAAGAGGAGTACCTATTTCTGCTGGCAGTACTGTGTCCTCCTTCTGTTTTTTCAACGATCTTCTTGTGGTTTGCTGGAAACAAGAAGTTGTGGAGGACGGTGGATTCTTGGACGAACCCATGGCCAAGTTGTTGAGTGTGGTGCGGTGGCCGTCTGTCGGCGGCGGGGAAGCAGATCCGAGGCGGCGAACGATGGCGTAGCGGGACCAGCTCCGGTGCGGTGGACGGTTGCGACAGTGGAGCGGCAGAGGTTGGCGCAGGATGGCGTGGTCGAAGTGGTTCGGGTACAGCGCACGTCGGCGTGTAGCGTCATGGAGGCAGCTCTGCCTAGGCTTCAGCTGCTAAGTCCTTGAGGGCATTGCGGTTGCGGTTGTGTTGGACAACAATGTCGGGGTACCGGCTCCAGCGTGATGGAGGAGGGCGGCGGTGGATTGGGCGCGATGGGGTGGAGGACAGAGGAGAATGTGGTTTCGCGGCTGGTGGAGAGGGCGTTTTGGCGCCCACAGAGTATGAATGGGGAAACAGAGGGAGGGGGGCTGAGGGGGAACAATGTTTCGGTTTGGGACGCGCTTGTTTGAAATTTGGGGAAAGTTATAAACTTTGCCCCATCTAAAATTTTGGACATATTACGGGTCGGGGGTAGGACGGTAATCTCAGGTGTCCCAAATAGTGGGCGGTATAGATTTCGGCTAAGCGCATGGGTGTTTAGGCGCCCATGGTGTATGAATGCTTCTCGGCGGCGGCTAACTGGCGTCTTGGTGAAGTTACAAACCTACCCCGGTTTAGACCTTTGGACACCGGGTCAATAGGCTACACGGGTCAGATCCAGGACAGTAATTTCCTACCACCAAACATTAGTCTCGTGCGGTTTCAGGCGACCAGAGGCTTATTTGGCGCTTCATTCAATATTTGGGAGCAGAAGCATTAACGTTTACAGTTCTCTTGAATTGAACTTTCAGGATTTGTCAAACTTCAAAAATCTTGACTCTTGGAAATCCTAAAACTACAATTATTTTGGAATGGAAGGGGTACATTTGAATATACATTATACACGAGTATATATTAAAAAATGTAGCTTAGCTCAATTCATGCATGGTTCCAGATATAATCTCCATGGTTGCAAAAAAATAGTTAGACATGCGTATGAATATATAGCATGTTCAAACGCACAACAAAGATTGATGCCCCTTTTAGATCTGATTTACAAATCTCATTATCTCGAATTCAAATAGTCGAATGCACTTCCTATGAATTCGAATATTTGAAACCACTTTTATGTTGAATTCAACATGTATTCTATTTCGTACCTAGCAATTTGTAATGTATCCATGTATGTGACAAATGTATAAAGTGCTTGACAGTTGACACTAACAATACGGAGTGCACTAATGTTTATATATGAATTGCAAAAGCCACGCATTGTCTGGATTTCAAACCACTCTCACTGTATGGATCAATAATGTGAAATAAACCCATACACATGCTCGAATTCAATAGAGTATGGGTGTCTGATAGACTAATGTTCGTTCATACGCAAATTGCAAAATTCATGATCCCATCCAAATTTTTTATTGCAATTTATATTTTAATTTAATGCGTAGAACCGCCTTTTACGCGTAGATGCACTATGCCCCGGCCCCTCCTCACACGCGCTCTATATATCTCTCTATCCGACGCATAAGTGCACCCACTTTATATACATCGGCATTTCTCTCTCACACATGCTCACACTCTCTCCCAGGGTGTCTCACACACACACACTCTCTATATATCTCCCTCTCTCTCTCTTACTACTATGTACGACTCTTTTCACTAATCTTAGTTGCAAAACACTATTTATCTCACATGCATATATACACACACGCACGGTCTCTGCTGGCCCTCTATATGCACATATATCTACCTACGTGTCTCCCGCACGCACACTATCTTTAGGCCTCTCTCGCACACATTGCCCCTCCCCCACCTTTCTCTTACTAGTTGGCGGATATGATTCCGTCAGATCATTTGGTAGGATATCCCTGACTGTTAGGCTGGATGGTAATAAAAGGCAAAGTTTACCCAAGTTCGGCCCCTTGCAGTTGAGGAAAAAGCCTACTCTTGGTACTGTATATTTGTGATTAGGGTGTGTACAAAGTACACGTGAATACCAGCCATTGTGTGTGTGTATATACTATCGACAAACTAGCCCCCGAGCTTATATAACATACTCGGGGCCTAGGTTAACAAATAATATATAGTCGGCTTATCATCAGTGGGGATAGAGTCCTCCACGACTCTGGTAGCTTTGTCTTGTACGCCGAGGCCTCCATGGGTCTTCGTATAACACGTCTCGGTCCGATCTATGTGGCGCAGGACGGTACCGACCCATGAGTCCTCACATCGACCCACCACAACTAGAAATGATGTGCCCACCACACCCCACACACCATCAGCCACTAAGAAAATAAGCATATACAATAGTACAAAGTTATACATGAAAGTTAATTGCATGGTGCATCCAATGATATTTGTTCCATATTGTGAATGTTTATATTTTCTCCTAAAAAATTAGTCACGGGAAAGAGAAACAAAGGACATATCTCTCTTTGTCTCCACCGCACACCCCCTCTCTCTACACCACTTTCACGTACGCGTGGCTACCTCACAGCCCTCTAAAAGTATGCCCCTGACACATTCACGCATGACGGTCATTGTATTTCAAGCGAAAGCACTATACGGTCACTAGACTTCAGAATATGCTCATTACGGTCACCGTATACATTCTTGTGGTGATCATACGGTATCTAGCTCACCGTACATCTCTGTATTTTGTTGATGACACTGACGGTCATTGTATTTGAAGCGTGCTCCGTATTTTGTTGACGACACTTACGGTCATTGTGTTTGAAGCAAAATCACGATATGGTCACTGGACTTCAGAATAAGCTCATTACGGTCACCATATACATTTTGTGGTGCTAACCAACCTATGGTTGGATGGTTAGGAGGACAGTGGTATCCCCAGCCCACCAGGGTTAAAGTCCTGGTGCTCACATTTATCCTGGATTACTTTCAATATTTCCGCCGACGTGCATTCAGTGGGAGGAGACGTTCCCCTCGACTACGAGGTGCCTACGGTGACTTCATAAAATCTCAAGATGATATGCTGGCTCAATCTCTCGAAGGTGCTCATAGGGGTAGGGTGTGTGTGTGTGTTTATAGGGGTGAGTGTTTGCGCATATATATGAGCGCTTGCGTCTGTACTATGTTAAAAAAAATACATGTCATGATTATACGGTCATTGGCTCATCGTACAGCTCCGTAATTTGTTGATGACACAATCAATTGACCAGTCAAACATTCCATGTGGCGCAACTAGTGTTGCACCACCAGTGCATGTTACTGTGGGGCCCACCTGTCAGCGCGTATATGAAAGAAAGAACTGGTAGCTTGCGTCTATACTCTGTTAATAAAATACATTTTTTGGTGATCACACGGTCATTGGCTCACCGTACAACTCCGTAATTTGTTGATGATACGATCAATTGACCAGTCAAATGGTCCACGTTCATCAGCGCACATTACCATAGGGCCCACCTACCAGCGCGTATATGAAAGACAGAAATGGTAATAAATTAGTGGTCGGTGGGGATTCGAAGTCATGAGACCTCAGGTTGGCAGCCTGGGCACCCTAACCACAGCGTATAAGGTCACCTTGTGATGATATTCTGAGCCGGCCGTTTTAATTGCACGCACGCACGAGCCACTGTGGTGAATACAAACACATCACACATGCGCACAAACACGTCCGCATGCATGCATGCAATACTCACACGTACGCATGCACACACGCAACACTCGCACGAACACACGCACGCACGCATGCATGCAACACTAACACGTACACATGGACGCACAAACACACGCACGCATGCATGTAACACTGAAACGTACACATGCACGCAACCCTCACTCGTACACATGCACGCACGCAACACTCACACGCCTGCATGCACACAGCACATGACACAAGACACACACTCAACCTATACGTGCATGCACCCTTTGTTAAGGACATGGATTGTTACGAGTATTAATCAATCTTATCTGTGATAAGCAAAACATTGATGTTTGCAGCGGTCTTTATGAATCACAATGTATCGAACGGGCTATCAACGTATATATGAAAAATTTAAAATTCTCTTACATTATATAGTAGGCTTATCAACCTACATGAATTAGATGACGTCACACTCAATGAACAATCATTTGTTTATGAAATGCCCGCTTCTCACCGCCCTGGCCCACCAAAACCCCCTCCCCCCTCCCGCGCGTGATTCCTGCCCGGCGCTAGCTGCCCGCATTCATGTGGAGCCGGCTCCTCTACCGTGCGCTGCCTGCTTTGGGTCACTGACATGCAGGACAGGTACCCAACGGGCCCACACGTCAGTGGAAGAACAGCGCGGTGTCGTACGTTAGAGTCGAGGGCACCGCTCGCTGCACGCTCGGCTGAACATGCCTCCTTGCCGCATTCAAACGCCTCCATGGAACCCGTGTGTAAGCCGAGAAACCCACTCCGGCCAAATGTCCGTTCATGACCGGGCCGGCATTAAACGCAACGCCGGCCGAGCTCCTCCCGTCCTTTGTCTATTTAATCTCCTATTTAAACGAGGCCAGACGCCGGCCAAAAATCGCACACCTCCGCCGCTCCACTATCTCCTCCTTCACCATTTTCTCCACTCTTACAATGGCTTATGAAGAGTAGTTATCTAGCATCCAAGCCGGCTGGCTAGCCCGCCGAGCCTGCCGGATACGAGCTATGCAGCTCGCTGAACCACCTCCCTCCCCTCGTCCGATGGAGCCAGTTGCCGCCCCAAGCTGGTGCATGGTTCAGCAACTCGCTGCTCCAGGCCAGCTCAACGAGGAGCGGCAAGCTGCTCCACGCCAATACGACGCAAGACACAAACTCCTCCAACTCGCTGCTGATGTCTACTACGCAACCTTCTTCTTGTAGACTCGTGTTGGGCCTCCAAGCGCAGAGTTTTGTAGGACAGTGGCAAATTTCCCTCAAGTGGATGACCTAAGGTTTATCAATCTGTGGGAGGCGTAGGATGAAGATGGTCTCTCTCAAACAACCCTGCAACCAAATAACAAAGAGTCCCTTGTGTCCCCAACACACCCAATACAATGGCAAATTGTATAGGTGCACTAGTTCGGCGAAGAGATGGTGATACAAGCGTAATATGGATGGTAGATATAGGTTTTTGTAATCTGAAAATATAAAAACAGCAAGGTAACAAATAGTAAAAGTGATCAAAAATGGTATCGCAATGCTTGACAACAAGGCCTAGGGTTCATACTTTCACTAGTGCAAGTTCTCTCAACAATGATAACATAATTAGATCATATGGCAATCCCTCAACGTGCGACAAAAGTCACTCCAAAGTTCCTATCGTAGAGAACATAAGATGAAATTGCTTGTAGGGTACGAAACCACCTCAAAGTTATTCTTTCCGATCAATCCATTGGGCTATTCCTGTAAGTGTCACAAACAGCCCTAGAGTTCGTAGTAAAATAACACCATATGACACACATCAATCAACCCTAATGTCACCACAAGTATCCGTGGGTCAATTATACGATATGCATCAAACAACTTTAGATTCATAATATTCAATCCAACATAAAGAACCTCAAAGAATGCCCCAAGATTCCTACCGGAGAAACAAGGACGAAAACATGCATCAACCCCTATGCATAGATTACCCCAATGTCACCTCGGGCATCTGCGAGTTGAGTGCCAAAACATACATCAAGTGAATCAATAGAATACCCCATTGTCACCATGAGTATCCCACGCAAGACATACATCAAGTGTTCTCAAACCCATAATAGTATTCAATCCGATAATAGTGAAACCTCAAAGGTAAAACTCAATTCATCACAAAAGGTAGAGGGGAAAAACACCATATGATTCAACTATAGTAACAAAGCTCGCGGTACATCAAGATCGTGCCATATCAAGAACACGAGAGAGAGAGAGAGAGATCAAACACATAGCTACTGGTACATACCCTCAGCCCTGAGGGTGAACTACTTCCTCCTCGTCATGGAGACCGCCGGGATGATGAATATGGCCACCGGTGATGATTTCCCCCTCCGGCAAGGTGCCGGAACGGGCTCCCGATTTGTTTTTGGTGGCTACAGAGGCTTGTGGCGGCGGAACTCCCGATCTAGATTTCTTTCTAGGGGTTTCTGGATTTATAGGAATTTTTGGCGTCGGTTTCACGTCAGGGGGGTCCACGAGTCAGCGACAAGGCAGGGGGCGCGCCCTCCATCCTTTTTGTTGACTCGGGACTCTTCTGGCCCAACTCTTGTGCTTCGGGGGCTTCTTCTAGTCCATAAAAAATCACCGTAAATTTTCAGCTCGTTTGGACTCCGTTTGATATTCCTTTTCTGCAAAACTCAAAAACAAGGAAAAAATAGAAACTGGCATTGGGCTCTAGGTTAATAGGTTAGTCCCAAAAATAATATAAAATAGCATATAAAACATCCAAGATGGATAATATAATAGCATGGAACAATCACAAATTATAGATACGTTGGAGACGTATCAAGCATCCCCAAGCTTAATTCCTGCTCGTCCTCGAGTAGGTAAATGATAAAAACATAATTTTTAATGTGGAATGCTACCTAGCATATTTATCAATGTAATCTTCTCTATTGTGGCAAGAATATTCAGATCCATAAGATTCAAAACAAAAGTTTAATATTGACATAAAAACAATAATACTTCAAGCATGTCTTCTCAAAATAACATGGCCATAGAAAGTTAACCCTACAAAATCATATAGTCTGGCTATGCTCCATCTTCATCACACAAAATATTCAAATCATTCACAACCCCGATGACAAGCCAAGCAATTGTTTCATACTTTTGATGTTCTCAAACCTTTTCAACTTTCACGCAATACATGAGCATGAGTCATGGACATAGCACTATAGGTGGAATAGAATATGGTGGTTATGGAGAAGACAAAAAGAAGGAGATAGTCTCACATCAACTAGGCGTATCAACGGGCTATGGAGATGCCCATCAATAGATATCAATGTGAGTGAGTAGGGATTGCCATGCAATGGATGCACTAGAGCTATAAGTTTATGAAAGCTCAAAAAAGAAACTAAGTGGGTGTGCATCCAACTTGCTTGCTCGTGAAGACCTAGGGCATTTGAGGAAGCCCATCGTTGGAATATACAAGCCAAGTTCTATAATGAAAAATTCCCACTAGTATATGAAAGTGACAACATAGGAGACTCTCTATCATGAAGATCATGGTGCTACTTTGAAGCACAAGTGTGGAAAAAAGGATAGTAACATTGCCCCTTCTCTCTTTTCTCTCATTTTTTTCTCTTTTTTTCTTTTCTTTTTTTTCTTTTCTTTTTTTTCTTCTCCTTTTTTTTTGATTGGCTTCTTTGGCCTTTTTATTTTTCCTCACATGGGGCAATGCTCTTAATAATGAAGATCATCACACTTTTATTTACTTACAACTCAAGAATTACAACTCGATACTAGAACAAAATATGACTCTATATGAATGCCTCCGGCGGTGTACCGGGATGTGCAATGACTCAAGAGTGACATGTATGAAAGAATTATGAACGGTGGCTTTGCCACAAATACGATGTCAACTACATGATCATGCAAAGCAATATGACAATGATGAAGCGTGTCATAATAAACGGAACGGTGGAAAGTTGCATGGCAATATATCTCGGAATGGCTATGGAAATGCTATAATAGGTAGGTATGGTGGCTGTTTTGAGGAAGGTATATGGTGGGTGTATTGTACCGGCGAAAGTTGCGCGGCACTAGAGAGGCTAGCAATGGTGGAAGGGTGAGAGTGCGTATAATCCATGGACTCAACATTAGTCATAAAGAACTCACATTCTTATTGCAAAAATCTATTAGTCATCAAAACAAAGTACTATACGCATGCTCCTAGGGGGATAGATTGGTAGGAAAATACCATCGCTCGTCCCCGACCGCCACTCATAAGGAAGACAATCAAAAAATATCTCATGCTCCAACTTCGTTACATAACGGTTCACCATACGTGCATGCTATGGGAATCACAAACGTCAACACAAGTATTTCTACAATCCACAATTACTCACTAGCATGACTCTAATATAACCATCCTCATATCTCAAAACAATCATAAGGAATCAAACTTCTCATAGTATTCAATGCACTTTATATGAAAGTTTTTATTATATCCCTCTTGGATGCCCATCATATTAGGACTAAATTCATAACCTAAGCAAATTACCATGCTGTTTAAGACTCTCAAAATGATATAACTGAAGCATGAGAGTTTATCAATTTCTTCAAAATAAAACCACCGTCGTGCTCTAAAAAGATATAAGTGAAGCACTAGAGCAACTGACAAACTACTCCAAAAAGATATAAGTGAAGATCAATGAGTAGTCAAATAATTATGTAGCTGTGTGAAGACTCTCTAACATTTAAGAATTTCAGATCTTGGGATATTATCCAAACATCAAGCAAAACAAAATAAAATAAAATGACGCTCCAAGCAAAACACATATCATGTGGTGAATAAAAATATAGCTCCAAGTAAGGTTACCGATGAACGAAGACGAAAGAGGGGACGCCATCCGGGGCATCCCCAAGCTTAGTTGCTTGGATCTTCCTTGAATATTACCTTGGGGTGCCTTGGTCATCCCCAAGCTTAGGCTCTTGTCACTCCTTATTCTCCTCATATCGATATCTCACCCAAAACTTGAAAACTTCAATCGCACAAAACTTAACAAAACCTTCGTGAGATGGGTTAGTATGATAAAACAAATCATTCACTTTGGTACTGTCAAGACAAGATTCAAAGTTTTTATCACCTGATACCTACTGTACCCTATCATTTCTACAATTTATATTGAGCAATATAAGCCATAGAAACTAGGAAACAAGCAAACTATGCATCGAAAACAGAATCTGTCAAAAACAGAAGAGTCTGTAAAGATCTGAATTAATCTCATTCTTATGTTACTTGAAAAATTCTAAAAAATTAGGAAAACATAGAAAATTTGTATATCAATCCTGTGTAAACAATTCAGAGTTTTTAAACGTTCCAGTAAAATATAGGAATTTCTGTACTGGACGCAAAAGTTTCTGTTTTTGCACAGAATCAAATCAACTATCAGCCACACTATCCCAAAGGCTTTACTTGGCACTTTATTGAAACAAAACCTATAAAACATGATTACTACAGTAGCATAATAATGTGAACACACAAAAACAGTAGGTATAAATATTGGGTTTTCTCCCAACAAGCGCTTTTCTTTAATGCCTTTCTAGCTAGGTATGATGATTTCAATGATGCTCACATAAAAGATAAGAATTGAAACATAATGGGAGAATCATGAAGCATATGACTAACACATTTAAGTATAACCCACTTCCTATGCATAGGGATTTTGTGAGAAAACAAACTATGGGAACAAGAATCAACTAGCATAGGAAGGCAAAACAAGCACAACTTCAAAACTTTCAACACATAGAGTGGAAACTTGATATTATTGAAATATGTAAAAGCATGTGTTCCTCTCTCGTAATAATTTTCAGTAGCATCATGAATGAATTCAACAATATAACTATCACATAAAGCATTCTTTTCATGATCCAGAAGCATAGAAATTTTATTACTCTCCACATAAGCAAATTTATTCTCATGAATAGTAGTGGGAGCAAACTCAACAAAATAACTATCATGTGAGGCATAATCCAATTGAAAATCAAAATCATGATGACAAGCTTCATGGTTATCATTATTCTTTATAGCATACATGTCATTACAATAATCATCATAGATAGCAACTTTGTTCTCATAATCAATTGGAACCTCTTCCAAAATAGTGGATTCATCACTAAATAAAGTCATGACCTCTCCAAATCCACTTTTATCAATATTGTGAAAAGATTCAACACCCTCCAAAATATTGGGATCAATACTACCTAGAGTTGACACTCTTCCAGACCCACTTTCATCAATATAATCATCATAAATAGGAGGCATGCTATCATCATAATAAATATTCTCATCAAAACTTGGGGAACTAAAAATATCATCTTCATCAAACATAGCATCCCCAAGCTTATGGCTTTGCATATCATTAGCATCATGGATATTCAAAGAATTCATACTAACAACATTGCAATCATGCTCATCATTCAAAAATTTAGTGCCAAACAATTTATAGACTTCTTTTTCTAACACTTGAGCACAATTTTTCTTTCCATCATTTTCACAAAAGACATTAAAAAGATGAAGCATATGAGGCAACCTCAATTCCATTTTTTTTGTAGTTTTCTTTTATAGACTAAACTAGTGATAAAACAAGAAACAAAAAGATTCGATTGCAAGATCTAAAGATATACCTTCAAGCACTCACCTCCCCGACAACGGCGCCAGAAAAGAGCTTGATGTCTACTACGCAACCTTCTTCTTGTAGACTCGTGTTGAGCCTCCAAGCGTAGAGTTTTGTAGGACAGTAGCAAATTTCCCTCAAGTGGATGACCTAAGGTTTATCAATCCATGGGAGGCGTAGGATGAAGATGGTCTCTCTCAAACAACCCTGCAACCAAATAACAAAGAGTCCCTTGTGTCCCCAACACACCCAATACAATGGCAAATTGTATAGGTGCCCTAGTTCGGCGAAGAGATGGTGATACAAGCGTAATATGGGTGGTAGATATAGGCTTTTGTAATCTGAAAATATAAAAACAGCAAGGTAACAAATAGTAAAAGTGAGCAAAAATGGTATTGCAATGCTTGAAAATAAGGCCCAGGGTTCATACTTTCACTAGTGCAAGTTCTCTCAACAATGATAACATAATTAGATCATATGGCAATCCCTCAACGTGCGACAAAAGTCACTCCAAAGTTCCTATCGCGGAGAACATAAGATGAAATTGCTTGTAGGGTACAAAACCACCTCAAAGTTATTCTTTACGATCAATCCATTCGGCTATTCCGATAAGTGTCACAAACAGCCCTAGAGTTCGTAGTAAAATAACACCATATAACACACATCAATCAACCCTAATGTCACCTAGATACTCCAATGTCACCACAAGTATCCGTGGGTCAATTATACGATATGCATCAAACAACTTTAGATTCATAATATTCAATCCAACATAAAGAACCTCAAAGAGTGCCCCAAGATTCCTACCGGAGAAACAAGGACGAAAACATGCATCAACCCCTATGCATAGATTACCCCAATGTCACCTCGGGCATCCGCGAGTTGAGTGCCAAAACATACATCAAGTGAATCAATAGAATACCCCATTGTCACCACGGTTATCCCACGCAAGACATACATCAAGTGTTCTCAAATCCATAATAGTATTCAATCCGATAATAGTGAAACCTCAAAGGTAAAACTCAATTCATCACAAAAGGTAGAGGGGAAAAACACCATATGATTCAACTATAGTAACAAAGCTCGCGGTACATCAAGATCGTGCCATATCAAGAACACGAGAGAGAGAGAGAGAGAGAGAGAGATCAAACACATAGCTACTGGTACATACCCTCAGCCCCGAGGGTGAACTACTCCCTCCTCGTCATGGAGACAGCCGGGATGATGAAGATGGCCACCGGTGATGATTTCCCCCTCCGGCAGGGTGCCGGAACGGGGCCCCGATTGGTTTTTGGTGGCTACAGAGGCTTGCGGCGGCGGAACTCCCGATCAGGTTTCTTTCTGGGGGTTTATGGATTTATAGGAATTTTTGGCGTCGGTTTCACATAAGGGGGGTCCACGAGTCAGCGACAAGGCAGGGGGTGCGCCCTAGGGGGTGGGCGTGCCCTCCATCCTTGTCGTTGACTCGGGACTCTTCTGGCCCAACTCTTGTGCTTCGGGGGCTTCTTCTGGTCCATAAAAAATCACCGTAAATTTTCAGCTCGTTTGGACTCCGTTTGATATTCCTTTTCTGCAAAACTCAAAAACAAGGAAAAAACATAAACTGGCACTTGGCTCTAGATTAATAGGTTAGTCCCAAAAATAATATAAAATAGCATATAAATGCATATAAAACATCCAAGATGGATAATATAATAGCATGGAACAATAAAAAATTATAGATACGTTGGAGACGTATCAGCTGCCGTCTATGCCGCCGCCTCGTACCGCGCCTCCCGTGTCCGCGACTGTGTCTCCCATGTCTATGGCCGAGACTCCCGTGCCTGCGGCCGTGCCATGCAAGCAGAGACAGAAGCCGGGTCACGGAGCGACTAGTCGGTGGCCAGCGCCTCCGTGTCCGCCGCCATCATCGAGGAGAAGTAGAACACGGGAGGTTGCCGCTACTTGGGTCCCATGAAGGCCACCGCCAAGGTGACGTCGGCATACACATCAGGTGTCTTGACAGGTCCTTCTGTTGCGAGGACCTTCGTCAACCCCGCATGGGCTGCACGAAAGCGGAGAAGCCCCCTTCGACTCCATCTTGGGCATCAGCCAAGGATTTCACTCAGTTGAGCGGTAGGGGAAGCGAGCTGTCCTTTGGCTGAAGCATATACCTCCGAGGCTCCCGGCAGTCCGGATCCGCGAGCGACCATTTAGGCTAGGTATTATTATACCTGTGATGTTCAGGAGTATCACCGCTTAGTTGATTTAAATGTAATGAAATATGTCATGTTTATATGAAAATCCGGTATTCTATATGAATTCTGTCATTGTTTATATGAAATATCGCCGTGTTTGCATGAATTTCGTTTGGTTGGTTGAGTTGTTGTCAGAATGTGTGTGGCTATGGTTGGACGACGTAATTTGCGGGTGGCCGGTCAGTCTGCGGCCGGCTCAGGCAGCGAGGTGGGACAAAAAAACCAGCTCGTGCAAGCTCGTCTCCAATGCGCGCGCTGGAGGAGGAGCACCCGAGCTCTACCTCGTTCATTGGCGGCAAAAGCGTGGGTGGACAAAAGGGTCGCCAATATTTTGGCTACCCCAGGCAAGATCCAAACAGCCCCTTCCAGCCCCACCCCTCCCAGCACATTCAAATCCCTCGTTCGCCGTGAAATTTTGCCATGTGTTGTTTTCAGGGATATTTTGCTGTGTGAAAACAAATTTAAATATGAACGAATAATTGGTGTTCGCGGTCTTCTGCCGGGACACGGTTGGATGGCCTCATAGTAGTAGTGTAGAGTAGTAGGAGTAGTACACTAGTAGGAGTAGTACAGTGGTAGGAGTAGTACTACAACAATTTCCTTGGAGTCCATGCTACAGCAAGCTACCCTAGGCTATGTTACTAGTAAGTAGTAGTACTACCTCCATAGTGGGTACGTACTCCGTAAAATCAGATTTTTCCAAAACTAAGTCACTCAGCCTTAATTATTTGCTTGTCTCCCTTCCTGCCTCATTGTTCTTCCCCTTGCAGCGAGAAAAAACGAGGTCGTGTGAATAGCAATTCATTACTCGTATTGATGGCTGCATGTGTCTATGCCAATGCATGCACTTTTTGCTTAGTGCTCATTGGGCAATCCGAGCAGAAAAAAGGAGGGCGCTACTACATCGTGCCGGACCGACCATGTGGGGGTACCCGCATCCTGATTTATCGTTCCACATCGTATTTTGTGCCAATTTTGACCATATATTTAACTAACCAAATGTTAATGCATGTCATAAAAAATTATATCATTGAAAACTATGTTCGAATATGAATCCAACGATATGATTTATGTTGACATGCACTAACATTTTGTCAATTAAATCTATGGTCAAACTTTAGCACAAATTACAAAGGGGACCAATAAACCCGTATGCAACACCGTGCGCGCCACAAGTTGTAGTGATCTGAAAGGGCCCACTTGAAAAAACAAACAAACAAAGAAAGGGCCCAATACACATTCAAGAATTTCATCACATCTTTCTCTCGCTCTATCTGTCGAACAGACTATGCCAAACTACCCTGCCTACCGCGCGGGAAAAGACCCGCTCTTGCCTTTTTTTAGTCGGGGTTTGTATCGATGGATCGCGCGAAGCAGCAAAAACCAAGCCGTGTCTTGTACTCCTCCGTCGTACTAAGAGTGGAGATGCTCGCTTTCATGAATGTTGTACTTCCTCTCGCCGACATGTGGGACATATAGCAACCGGGTCCATGTGTCATGCACCAAATAACAGTGCAGAACAGTAGGGGGACGCACCCCAGTCGTAGCGCCGCAGTAGTAGTAATGTGCAATGAGACGTCAAATCACAAAGCCGCACCTTTCCCGCAGACGGACGAAGCAACCATTATTTCACACTTCGCTCCGCTTCTCCATCATCTCCTTCAAGAAAACCACGTATTGCTTCTGCCATTCTTCTGCCTCAAGAGGGACGCGCATCGGCTTGGTAAAATCACCTCATTTTTACTAATCTGGATACTGTCTTTTTAGATCAATATAGTTGGGATTCACCAAGGAGCAAAACCAAGTGGTAGGCTACTCCTGTCGCGTTGGCATAGCTACTCAGCAGGGTTAGTCCGCACACGAAATGGTGACACACTTACAGGACCCCTTTGGCTGACATGTGGATCATCCACCGTCTTGTTCCATGTGTGATGCACCAAATTATAGTTCAGAGCAGTCGTTGGACTTGGAGGCACCCCGGTCATAGCGCCGCAGTAGTAGTAAATGAGCGATGAGGGGTCAAACCACAAAGCCCCACCTTTCCCGCATTAAGCTGATGGACGAAGCAACCATCATTTCACTCTAGGGCGCAAGAGCATAAAGAAAAAAGAAAACCAATGATGTGTGTGGCAGCTACCTAGGGCGCCCTAGGGTAGGAGCCTCCACTACAAATCCGCTTCTCCCTCGTCCTCTTGAAGAAAACCGTTGATGCGTGCGGCGGGTAGGGTTTCTAGGAGTACTACGGTGTGCGTGGCCCACGCCGTAGTAAACGGGAGAGGGATTGAGTTCGAGTCGGCGCCTTAATACGGGTGGGCCGTTCGGTTTTACGGGAACGAGGCAGAATTTTGGGTTCGAGGAGCAGTGGAGATATACGTACAAAAAATTGTGGACGTAGGTTCGACCGAAAGGCAATGACGCATGGGCCCCGCATTTTGATATACTCGCGACCGCATGAAATTTGCTACTCAAAATAATGCATAAAAGTTCCTCCAAAAACATCTATAACTAATGGGAAGTGAATGCATGCTTAGAATGAAAATAAAATAAAAAGGTAATAAAAAGAGAATAAACGAATTGCAATTAAAAGAATGTCATTTCGAATGAAAATGTGAATGTGAACTACATATGTGTGCACGTGAACAACACATATATTGTCAATACAAAATCTAATGCAAAAAATAACTTGATGATGTGGTGCTTGCATGCATAGAGTACAAAAAAAAATGTGATTTATGACTTGCATGCATGACGTGTTCATGTGCCATAGTTGCATGTCCAGGAAAAAAGCTAGTGGGTTGTACTAGCTATCTAGGAATAGAAGATGTATATATGGAAGTTGAAGGGAAAGAGATGACATGTATCTCAATTCCTATGAGCAGGGATTAGAAAAGAGATGTCATTTTGTTTACATCATAGGAACTTTTCTATTGAATCTAGAGATGACATGTATCTCAATTCCTATGAGTAGGGATTGGAAACGAGATGTCATTTGGTTCACATCATAGGAACTTTTCTATTGAATCTAGGCTAATGTTTATTTTCCTTTGAAATTGTGGGAGTATAGGAATCCATTCATATGAACTAAGTTGCTCTAAAGCTATAAAAATCATATCATGTTTATTTTCCTTTGAAATGTGGAGTATAGGAATCTATTTCTATGAACCAATTGGCTCTAAAGGAAAAATTCCTATAAAATCATATCATATAGAGTTCCTATGATATTCCTCCACACCAAAGGATGGTTGAAATTGCTACAGGTGATACGACGGTCTTTCTTTGTACACTCCTCCCCCATCTCTATAGGTACCTCTCGATGATGAATGAAATGATATATACTGGGTATTCTATATGTGCATTTTGTTCTATAAAAAGTCGGTAAAAGTTTGCGAGGTTCGAATTTTCAATAAAGCTATATGCACTACATTTTGGAACGGAGGGAGGAGCATATGACAGTTGCTAACACTCAAACGGAAGATTAGTGTGTCAGAAGAGTGGTTGTTCTGTCAAATGCCATGGCAAACTGACACTGTCGGATGCCGATTTGTTCTTTCGGCGTTCGTCAGGAAACGGCTTGTGGCGAACGTTTGTCAGATATGATTTACGGACACATGCATTGCATTGATACGTGCCCCCTCTCTCTCACGCACACACGTACCCTCACGAGTCACGACTCTCCCGAGTCCTCTCGCACCCACTGTCTATCTATAGGTAGACGTCACACACATATGTGCTCTTCACACCCTACCCTCAGAACTTCTAAAAAATAAAAGACGTCGCACACCTCTTTTTTAACCCACACGTCACACACTTATACTACTACTCTTGTGGCGAACGTTCTTTGGGCGTAGTATATTGTACTCTCACGAAGAGAAGCGGTGCACGCACGCACTAGTTCTCTCACAGCCACGCGTGGGTACACGTAGGAGCGCAATTGTTTACAAAGAGGCATCCCAATTGACATTTTGACTCGTCTGGTTTCCAACTTCATGGAGGGTCAGGGACCAGACATGAATGATATAGTACATAGTGCGCTCTGGACGCGGTGATTTGATAGTGCGACCTGGAAGCGGTGGCACGTCATTGATTGAGTTATATTTTTGACTTGAACTTTAAATGAAAATAGTGGTTCGGGCGTATTCAATTTAATAATGATTGCTACAACAAAATCACTCCTATATATATATATATATATATATATATATATATATATATATATATATATATAAGCAGGAGCCTCGGCGCTTGCTTTACTAGGGTTCCTCTCTTTCACTCTGTCATGCTCTCCAGATCTAAACAAAACATAAGTGGTCACACTCTCTCTCTGCTCATCGCTGGTCACAGATCCAGCCGAACAACCTCGGGCGGGGTAGGGGTGTAGGTGCATCATTCAGGCGATCGTCAGCGGCGACGGAGGAGACCAACAGCTGCCCGCGCGTCTCGATCGGCGGCCGTGCCGTTCTCTTCGAGACAGCGCTGGCTCGAGAGGGCCTCCGACCCCTTCTTCCTCCCTGCGGTATTGTGGCCAAGATGCGGCATCCCGACGCCGTCTTTTCCGCATCCCGACGACCCTCAGGTATATCTTCCTTCAAATGCGGCCTTGCTCTACTGCCCCAGCTCCCCACGTGGTTGCATGTGGATCTTTTTCTACTTCCGTCGGCTGTTCCAAATCCACCTAGACTTTTACTATTATTAGAGGTAAAGGTAGTTCACACAGTTGAATCTAAGACTTGGTTCAAACAAGGAAGAAAGTGGGAAAGCTGTAGCATGAATCTTGGACTTGGTTCTAAGAGGAAACATGGAAAAATAGTAGATACTGGCTATCCAACCAATCTCTTGGTTGAGAAGGGGAAGAAAGCGGGGTGGATGGTGAAGGGTGGGGGAAGTGGACCCGTCTCTTGGTCAAAAAGGAAAGAAAGTGAGAGGTGTTGGGGGGGACAACGCAAATGAGAACAAGAAGGTCTAGATTTCCTGTGCTCACATAGGAAAATGTCGCCAAGGAGATAAAAAATGGGACAAATGCAGACATGCTGCCTGAATGTTTGCCGCTCTCGGCAACCACATCCGCCTCACCACTTTATGCCCCTGCTATCTGTACGCCCTTATCACTACCGTTAATGTAAAATCACATGAAGCATGAAGCAATGCCACCTAAGGTCACTATTAAGTAATGCTGCCGTCAGTCTAGTGACGTCGATAAATTGAAGCAATGACACCACCATTTTATGAAGTGCTTCCGTCTTACTTTATTTCCCATGAATTGTGTTTTTGCAGTTACACTTAAATCTCACACCGCTAACATTGCTTCATCCCAGTGGAACTACACAAATTTGATTGCACATTTACTGGCCATGTGCTACTCTCATGGCAGTAATACTAATGCTATTGTTTTGCATGTTAATCTAGTGGCAGTGTTGATGTGATGTGATGCTACTTCTTACTTAATGGCACTTATTCCTATTGTCAATGTAGTGCCAATTATAACACAATAGATGCTGCTATTAATCATATGCCACTGCAAATAACTGTAACTGCTTAAATAACCATATTTCATATTTGTGCAATCAGGGATGTCTGTCTCCATATCGTTTCTATTTGTGCAATCAGAAGTACACACCTCAGTTTTAGTAGAACTGCACAAAATGAGATGGCTATTCCTAGCTGCCATCATCTAACCACCCGTGTTCCAGGTATTCCTACATTGGTAGTAACTAGGTAGAATGACCAACGCAATCTAAAAGAAGCTGATTCGTACATTTACTTCCTGATTGCAGTGCAGGGACGAGCGAAAACAACTGCATCCTAGTCGGGAATGCACTTTTTCCAAGATCAAGGATGGATGGAGGACTAGTTGGCACGGCTGCGCGGAGGTTTTTGGGACAGGTGCGTGGACAAGAGGCATTGTGGTCTGCTTATTTCTGCAAATTGTGGTGCTTAAATTTAGTGGAACTGCACAAGAAGTTCAAATGGCCAGTTCAGTATTCCAACTGATAACACAATTATAATTGGTTATTCTAGAATGAGAGAACCTAACCCTGGATGGTGGCAACAAGAAAAACTAGAGTGAACTCCAGGAAATTAAAGACTGCCTAGGGAGGCCCTTTGCTCAGAGAAGGCTTGCTTGATTTTTTCCTGATTTGTAAACCTTCTCACAACTTTGTCTTTTGCTGTCAACTAGTACTCCCTCCGTTTTTATTTACTCTGCATATTAGATTTGATTGAAGTCAAACATCGTAAAGTTTGACTAAGTTTATAGAAAACAATATGAACATTTACCACAGCAAATCTATATGATGTGAAAGTACATTCAATAATGAATCTAATGGTATTGATTTGTTATTATATATGTTAATATTTTTGTTTATAAACTTTGTCAAAGTTCACAAAGCTTGACTTTGACCAAAGCTAATACGCGAACTAAATAAAAACAGAGGGATTAAATGTTTGTTATGTTCTATGAATCATTGAGATGTATAAAATTGATAAACCTATACTTTTCAATTATTTTATGAAGCCGAGTTTAATGTGAATGTTCCACATGAATGTTGGACTAGCGTGTGAACGTTTGGAATTTTACATTGTGGCCTTAGTTAACTACATGAACCACTGTAACAAGATACGTAGTTGCTTATATGTCAGACAGCGGAGTATTTAGTGTGAGCTGGTCGATAGCCGACTTTTCTAGTGTTGAAGCGAGCTGAGCCAATGTGTCGTGTTTTGCACAACTGCTTACAAGTTGGTTAGCACCAACAGTGTTTACAAGTACTTAACCAGCCTTACGTACCCTATGTATACGTCGGCGCACAATTGTCGAACAAGTACTCTATTTCATCAAACACACACTGCTCGTATGATAAACCATGGCAACTTATGTCTTACCATGCCATATTACATGAAAAAACTAGTGAGGATGCATCTGCGACAATAATTACGATGGTTCTCACATGATTCACGGGCACACAAAAGTAGCAGTAGTTCCCATAAATGGATTCAAACAGAGCACTACCCCGGCCTCCAGAGGGCTCAATAATAGGCAAGGTTCGGATAATTAGACACAATACAAACTACTTTTAAACACTAGCTGGGCCAACTATTTCATGCCTCGATCTAATTTGGGATGGACACAAGACGGACCTTGCCATGAACATCATCGAGGACGTCCGTCAGTAGCTCAATCCTGTCAACCTTCTTGAAGATAACCTTGTGGCCTTCCCACTCATAAACTTGTTTGTCGAGGCATGCCATGTCATCTTCCTGCGTAAGCTTGACAAGAACAGTATGCCTCACAAACAAAGGAGTAGCTTTGAACTTCTTGTGCTTCAGTACACCCTAGACAACACGCTTGACAACAGTGTGTCTGGAATACATCTCGACTTTGGTATAAGTGCAACTGGCTTCCAGGATCCAACAGCCTAAGAACTTTTTTCCCTACTGCGTATATTCAGGTCATCCGCCTCATAGCGAGTGACATGTACAACCACACAATCCTTGTCTACATTAGGGCTCTAATTGAAACAGAAACAAATTCTGAATTACTTTCCAATATAAAAACACAAGTTATTTAAACCATTATGTAGAGTCAAAAGTATGCATGACAGGGAAGGTAGCATGGCATCGGAGCTAATAAAATCTTGCATTATTTATCACCACATACTTAGATGAAAAACCACAATCGAGACCGGCAAAGAATAAAATCACCTTGGGCAGCTCAGCAGGAGGGGACACATCCTCGAAGTGGGAAAACTGCTCCTGCAGGGCCACGGGGGCTGTAACCTCAAACGGGGCGTTGACCATCTCAGTAGTGGTCGTGAGCGTATCTGGGGTCGGCTCGGTGGCGGCCTCCATCTTCTTGGAGGTCTCTGTCTCGTGGGGATCACCCTTTTACGTCTACTCCAACATTGGCAGATCTTTGCCTGGTTCTCCTTGGTCCATCATGAAACTGACGAATAGGATACAACTGAAAGGAAAACACGATCATAATGACAATTAAACAAAAAAGAGAGTGAGGATCGGTTACTACTTTGCAAAAGTTTTTTTTTGAAAGAAAATATACCAGCCTCATGGATCCGCTTACCTTCCTTTTGTTGGGAGAGAAGAACAATGCCAGAAGTGAGTGTTGGCTTTCTTGAAGAAGGTGAGGGAGAAGGGGATTCAGCGAAGAGTGAAATGATGGTTGCTTCGTCCGTTCAACTTAGACTGCGGGGAGGTGGGTTTTTGTGATATGACGGCTTGTTACTACCGCGCTACGACCGGGGTGACTCTCCGCCTGCATACCTCCTTCTAATTTGGTGGACGCCATTTGGGCCCGCGCGCTGCATGGCCCGCATGTCGGTGAACCAAAGTAAAACGGCAGTCAGTAGCGGGAGATGTTTCGATGACCGAGGAGGAGCCAGAACAGCGGCAGTGTATCCACTATACTAGTAGTAATTGTTTCTCTGGGTAACTGTAGAGTGTATCCGCCGTACTAGTAGTAATTTTCTTTCTGGGTAGCTGCAGAGTGTCTCCATTGTACTAGTAGTAATTGTTTCTCTGGGCCCAAGACAAAAGAGCCCATCCACCCCAAGTAATAAAATCAATTCAAAAGCCCATATATTTACTTAATGAGAGGCGCTCCCGAGAACTCCGCCCCCCAAAAGAACCTGGGTGCTCTTCTTCCTCCTCACTCCCACCCACCTCATGTCAGCTCGCTCCACTCGTACCCCCAAATTCCTCACCTCACTCCTACAGAAAACCCCAGCTCCCCTTCTTCGTCACTACTACATAAAACCCCAGCTCCCCTTCTTCTTCACTCACAGTACAACTAGGCTCGTCATTCGTTACTCTACTCAAATCTGTGAGCTCGACGTGACGCCCGCAAGGAAAATGGAGTCGGCTGACCCCAGCGCCAAGAAGATGAGGCTCCCGCCAGCGGCGGCACCTATTGTAGATCCCGCACCCGGCAGCGCGGGGAGAAGCGGCGAGGGCCACCCCCTGGATCTGAGGAACCCGAAGAATCTCGGGCGGACCTCATCAGCGATCTCCCGGACACCATCCTTGGGGATATCATCTCCCTTCTCCTCACCAAGGATGGTTGCCGCACCCAAGTACTCGCACGTCGGTGGCGCCCTCTATGGCGCGCCATGCCTCTTAATCTCGACTGTCATGGCCTATCTCGCTTTAATGATTTTGAACTCCCCAGAGCCATCATCTCCTCCCACCAGGGCTCCATTCAAGGCCTCTGCATCCCGGCATGCTACCTGTGCATGCCGTGCATGGTGGACTCCTAGCTGAAATCCCCTGATTTCACAAAACTACAGCTGCTTGAGTTCTACTATTCCCCCAGAAATCACATACCACATAACGAACGCCATGTACTTGTGCCCTCACCACCGATGTCCATCTCGTGGTTTTCCTCCTCTCTCCACACCGCCACCTTTGCGTTGTGCAACCTACCAGACAATCTAGTCCAAAATCTTCGACTCCCACTTCTCAAAAAACTTTCACTTGTGTGGGTTCGTATGTCGGAGGCCTCATTGAACAGCATCATCCACTCCAGTTTCCCTGCCCTGGAGTGCTTGGTGCTTGTTTTGACAGTTAGAATCGGTTGCCTCCAAATAAAGTCGCCTAACCTTGTAAGAATTGGAATTTCTTTTGAAGGAAGGGATCTCATCACTACAAAAAAAGACACATCCGTGACATTTTGGGCCGAACGAATTTTTTTTCTGTCATGCTTATGACACTTCTATGACAATAATTGTGACAAAAGCACGTATCATCATAGATGTGGTGGGCTCCTGCTTCTATGACAAAAAATCATGATAGAAAATGGGCTTTCCATCCTGGGCGGGTCGGGAACGCACCTGCATGACATTCTTTGGGCCGTCCATGACGGAAAAAATCGTGGTAGAAGCGAGGGCGAGGAAAATATCGGGGAGTTCCCGGTTACGGTGGGTGGTCGGGGCCGATCGATGCACGGATGTTTGCGCGTTTCTCTCGTACACGTACGTGCGTGTGTGCGAGGCATTGGGCTCTAACTGAACCCGAGCATGTGAGGCGTTCGCTTACTGAACCCGAGCGATTGCACTAGCTACACGTGTTACTGAACTTGAGCGATCGATCCCTTGGCTGTTAACTGAACCCGAGCGATTCCTTTGCTAGTGCTGCTAACTGAAGCCGATCGAACCTGTCTCTTGATGAACAGTGACCATTGTTGGGTTGGATGAACAGTTCCCGGTGGGGGTTGGATGAACAGGACCCCGTGGTAGTAGTAGGTCGTTGCCGCTGGATGAACAGGACCCCGGCCGATCAAGGAGGCCTCCACACCCAAGCCGGTTGGGGGTGGATGAACAGGACCCTGTGGAGGGTTGGTTGAACAGTAGCCGGTGGAGGCTAGATGAATAGGACCCCATGGAGGGCTTGTTGAATAGTAGCCGGTGGAGGCTGGATGAACAGTAGCTCATGGATGAACAATAGCTGGTGGAGGCTGGAGGAAGTCGATAGTGGATGAACAGTAGCCCGTGGAGGATGGAGCGAGGCAGTAGACGGTGGATGCACAGTAGCCCGTGGAGTCCCCTTTTTGCGGTATGCCACACCCCTCCCGATGAATAGGACCCCGTTTTGACCGTAGGTGCTCCAACACAAGTCCGTTTCCTCCGTTTTGCGGTACGCCACCCCCCCCGATCAACAGGACCCCGTTTCGACCGTAGGAGCTCGAACACAAGTCCGTTTCCTCCGTTTTGTGGTACGCCACACCGCTCCCGATGAACAGGATCCTGTTTCGACCGTAGGAACTCGAACATAAGTCCATTTCCTCCGTTCTGCGGTATGCTAGGCCCTGTTTCGGCTGTTCCATCCAAGCCGGTTGGCTCCCACGAACAGGACGTATTCCGACCCAGTCGGTTGCCTCCCGATCGATGACCACGATGCTGTTTACTACGTTCTGACCCAGCCGGTTGGCTGGCGATGAACAGGACATCGTCGCTGCCGTCCGTATGCGTGAGTACGCATTCTAGACCCCACCCGTATGACGTATGTACGTACGTGGCCGTATTTTTTGCCCTGTGGTTGTACATACGTGTACATGATTTAGACGGGACTACCTGAACTACTACGTCGGGGGCTCAACTACGACACATGCCGCTACTTACTCGGCCACGGTTCATCATTACAGAGAGATGGATCGACCATCATGTACGTATACATTTGCGACCAAAAAGATAACCGTACGTACGCTTCGACCTGGTAGGTCCCAACTATTAGGGGGATAAGGATGCACATCCTTGCGTGCAAAGATATAGCTGGTGGGTCCCAGCTATCACAGGGAGGAATCATATTTTTTCATGTAATAAGGAGGCACTTCCTTGCGTCCGAAGATGTAGCTGGTGGGTCCCAGCTGTCAGGGGGAGGAAACATTTTTTCTGCTTAATAAGGAGGGACTTTCCTTGCGTGTGACTCATTGACGTGCGACCATGGACCTCATGGGTCCCAGCTATCAGCCTCTCCATGTACAGTCCTCTTCTGATGACTCTCGTTTGTTGACAACGCAGCACCGAGCACAGCAAGGTGGTGGACGATGGCGAGGCCCGGGACAGGAATGACCCAGAGATGGGGAAGATGTGGCAGTGGAGTCGCAGCCTGAGAGGAGTACAACGTACGAGGGTTGACTGGTTCAGTGCGGCCTGGAGCTGCAGTCGGCGGAGAATAACAGGAGGGATGGCCTGGCCGACGGTGGAGTGCGCTTCGCAGCGAGGCGTGCGAAGCAGCGCCGCGGGCCGCCGGAGGCGGGAGCAGGAGGTCCCGCCAGTGCTGGAGGAAGAAGACGAGAGATTGAAGATGCATGCCAGCGGCCGTTGGATGTACATCCAACGACTACAGATGGTAGAATCATTTTGTTGACTAATTTGACAATGCCTTCCTTAGGCGACCTAATGGCCCACATGTCAGACTCCTTGCGTACGAAGATCTAGCTGGTGGGTCCTAGCTATCAGGGGAGGAATAATTTTTTTGCCCATAATAAGGAGGCACTTCCTTGCGTGCGAAGATTTAGCTGTTGGGTCCCAGCTGTCCGGGAGAGAAAACATTTTTTCCGCATAATAGGACGCACTTCCTTGCGTGCGAAGATGTAACTGGTGGGTCCAACCTGTCAGGGGGAGGAATAATATTTTTCTGGCCTAATAAGGAGCCAATTGCATGCGTGCGTCCATGAACAGGTGCGTCCCCACTGTCAGCCTCTCCACGTATTGTCCTCCTCCGATGACTCAACAAACGCAGTGCCGAGCGCGCCAAGGCGATGGATGACGGCGAGGCCCCGGACGGGAACAAGCCGGAGATGGGAAGATGCAGCAGTGGAGTCCCGGATGGAGAGGAGTACAAGGGTTAACTGGCTTTGGTGCGGCGTGGGGCTGCAGTCGGTGGAGAATAACAGGAGGTGTGTAGGGCTGGAGGGATAGCCTGGCCGGCGGTGGGGAAGCGCTTCGCAGCGATGCATGCTAAGCAGAGCCGCCGGAGGCCGGAACAGGCGGTCCCGGTGGCGCTAGAGGAAGAAGACGAGAGATTGAAGATTCATTCCGGCCGTTGGATATAAATCCAATGGCTGTGGATGTCAGAATCATTTGTTGACTAAGTTGACAACGCCTTGCGTAGGCTACGACCTATTGGCCCACATGTCAGCCTGCAAAAATGCAGAACATATTTACCCTTTTTTGAGAGAGAAACATATTTAACCCATGTTTTCTAGAATTTACAGTCAATTTGCTGGGCTGGGTGAACAAATAATGTAGCGTCAATGGTGCCCATTTAATTTTTTTCTAAGAAACCACAGTAGATTTGCACTTTCTTGAAATACACGGATTTGCTGGGCTTGTTGTAAATATATTGATAGGTTAGACGGTGCAATTAGTATCAAAAAATAAACGGGAGCTGGACATTTTATTATATATAAAATTAGCTAATTAGCAATTTATTGCTCAAAAGAAGAATGAGCGTGTTATTATTATATTGGTCCTTAAATCTTCGCAACTTTTGTGAGCAATCACCAGGATTTTCGTTGCCTTAACCACAATTTCTCTTGCCAACTTCTGTTAAACATTTATTTTATAAGTTGATAAGATGTGGGATGTTTTTATAATGTATATATAAGTTTCTATTAAATATACGATAATAATAATAATAATAATAATATAATGTGGTTAGAAGGGAAAACATAAATTGTACCTGGCATTCTAATTCTTATATATAGAAAAATAGAACAGAGATCTGTGTTTTGTTATAAAAAGATAAATTGGGTTGTTGATGTTTAAGAAAAAATAAAACCTAGGCTGGGAGGCCCATAGGCCGGGACATACATGATGGACCTCAAAAAATTAAGTTGAAACCATGGTCTCGGTATGTCGTGGGCTGCGCATGTTAAATAACATAACCTAGGCCGGCCTGATACTAGTTCGCCCTCTCAAAAATATGATACCTGCTACTGCTACTGCTAGATCCCCGATACCCCTAAAAAATAGCTCCCCGATGACAGTCTTCATTGTAAAAAAAAATCATTTATTGACTAGGCTGACAAACCCATGGGCCCCAACGTCAGTATATATTGTATAAAGTTAGGAGTAAGCTTTTTTTCCAATGAGGCACTTGCTTGCGTACGGCCATGGACCTGGTAGGTCCTGACTGTCAGCCTCTCAACGTACAGTCCTCTCTAGATTCCTCTCGTTTGTTCAGCATGTTGACAACGGCAGACGGCGGCGGCGCGGCGAACACACAAACCGGAGGACGACATCGTGGACACGGACAGGAATGAACTGGAGGCGGCGAACACGCCTTAGAGTAGTGAGAAAGCGCGCCTTAATTCTTTCGAACATACCGCAGTAGCCCGGCGCATACAGTCCTCTCACTCAAAAGTTGTGCTGTCTGGGTTCGATTCCAACTGGTGCAGTTGAAAAGTATCTAATTTTTTGCCTGAGCTATTACTGACATGTGGGTCCCGCCATGTCATCTACGCACACCACCACCACCGCTTGCCAAAATTTCGTCCCTAGTTTACCCAGTTTTTCGCACACTCACGCGCCGTTGCTACCCTAACAAGCATGTGCCATTGTTCTTGGAACGAAGATGTGTCGTGTGACACTCACACATCACAATCCCACAGTATACATTCTAACTAGTTCACACAAAAGTACAACAGAAAAGGTAAACATTCAGGTCAAACTCAGGTTCACAGGATATGTTCATATTCATAGCCAACATTGGCAATCAACAACTCAAAAGATTCATGTATAGACAATTTTAGCATGCCTATGCATCCAAATGATTCATACATAGATCACAAGCCAATATTCATAGCTAACATTCACAAAAGATTCAGGTATACACAAGTTCAGCATGTTTACGCATCCAAATGATTGAGAGAACATAGCCAATATCATCCATCGACACACATTAATCACCTACGGTACAGACGGGCAAGTGATGTTCACTTGGTGGTACTTCTTGCTAAAATTAATGCTTGTCTGAGCAAACTTTCGAGTACATAAGAGGCAACAGAGAGCATCTGAACTTTGGTTGTAGGTTTATCCTCATGATAGTGGCCTTGATGCCGCAACAGGTTTGAGCAACTTGGCCACTACTTTCATCCAACTACTTTCACTCGGTGGTACTTCTTGGTAAAATTAATGCTTTTCTGAGCAAACTTTCGACTACATAAGAGGCAGCACAGACTATCTGAACTTTGCTTGTAGGTTTATCCTCATGATAGTGGCCTTGATGCCGCGAGAGGTTTGAGCAACTTGGCCACTACTTTCATCCAACTAGTTTACTGGCCCATCTTTGTCCTGTATCTCGCCAAAATTCTATATTGCAGACAACAAACGAGGCTATCGACAAAATGAACCACCCAAAGTTTTTGTGTAGTTCAACTGAAATGGAGCATCACAGGCATGCAGACTGGTTAAGTTCCATATGAATATATGTGTCTACCAACTTGTCTTGAATCTTCAGACTCCATGGCATACAGTTCGCTACCAGCATACGAGCCGATAACCAAAAAGCGTAAGTTGGGACCTGTCATGGGAAACCACGGCCACCTATGGGGCCATCGGCCCCTTTGTGGTTCGGTGGGCGGAAGGGCACATTGCACAAAGAGCGGAGAGCGTAGCGCCGCATGGCAGAGATCACACGGGCGGTTTTTACCCGGTTCGGGCCGTCGCGAGGAGTAAAACTCTACTCCTGCTTTGGTGGATTGATGTGAGGACCGTGGTGGAAACGTAGTGCTCTAGCCCGGCAGGGTTGCCTCAGGGTGAGAGCAGATACGCGTGTATTAGTGTACAGGGGTCCGAATCCTTATTATGGTTGCCATGGCCCTCTTTTTATAGATCAAGGGGTCACCACAATGGCAAATCAGTCATTGTGTACTGATTAGATAGCAAACAGTGCTATCATACCTAACTCTGCAGACAGGGGTGGTAACCGCCATTCCACTAGCTTCCCCACCTCTAGTACTTCCGCCACGTGTACCACATGCATTACACAGGGTTGGTGGCGGATGCGGAGGGCACGGGAATGAGCGTCATGGCAGAAAACCAGGCATCATGGATTGGCGCAGAGGGTCGGCTTAGATTCCCCGAGCCTTTGATGGCGCGGGGGAGCCGGATTGGAGGAGCGGGGCGGCTGCTTCCATGGTAAGGAATCAGCCTCCTACCCCGTTCCCCTATAAAAGGGGGTAGGAGCGGTGCGTTTGTTTATGCGCTTCACTCCTCCCCTTCCTTGAGCATCTTTAGTCCTTCATGGTGAGAAGACGAGGGCGCGGCTGTGCCCCAGTGGTGGCGATGAGGGCTTCTGCTCGTTAGCGCCTCCCGCCTCCTACTGAAAATGCGGGGGCAGAGTCCGCCGCGAGAGGAGGTGGGAGGGGGCGAGGCCGTGGTCGTCGTGGCGCTCGGGGCCGAGGAGGACGGGGTGGCACTCTGGTTGCGCCCCCGCCGTCCGCCCCTCCCCTGATGGAAGGCCACATCGGAGACCAACCTCTAGAGTTCATCATCAGATTGTACAAGTCTCCGCTCGGCCGTCTCCATCTCCCTACTCCATTCGCAAGGGCGATGGAGCTCGAGCAACCGTGCGCACTGAAGCTGCACATGAGGGGCTGCTGTAATGGTAGCATGCGGGTGGATGTAGACTTCCCTGTCCCTCAGGTTATGCTCTTCCGACGTGGCTAGAAGACTTTTGCCCGTGCCCATAGCTTGTCGGAGGGGCACGTTCTCCATTTTAAATTAATGGATGCCGAGCTGCTCTTCGTCAAGGTCTTCGGGTGCTCGGGTACTCGCTTAGGGTGCTGCGCAGAGAGCTCGACCGACAACAAAAGCTCCTCCTCGAGCGACATCGACGAGGGGGACAGTGACGGCGATGACGACGGCGTCGCCAGGGAGGACGACAGCTCCGACTCTGGCTGAACGTCAGCCGCATCGTCACTGTCAGGTGGCGACACCACCATCTGCACCTGCACCCCGTTCCCGGCAAGGTGATTTACCGGGAAGTTGGGTGCAGAGGTGGGAATGGTGCTCTTGGCTCCTCCAGCAGCCTTCCAGCTGGACCCTGGCAGGCTTCCTCGCGGGCTGCAGCTTCATTCGCCCTGCCGTGTCCTACTGGCCCTGGTGGCGGTGGTCAGGGGGACCCTTCCGTCGTCCTCTTCACCATCACCTTCGTCCATGCCTTCCTGGTCTTGTTGGGCTCCCTTTTGTGGGGCCCGACAGGGTCAGGCTGGGCTTCTGCCCAGGCACCCCTTTTGCCCTCTTCCTCTTCCACCATAGTGCCTAGGAGGAGAGAGACAAGAAAGGGATTACGGGGCACTTATCTTTTTTCAATCTAAAATATGCAGGCACTTGCCAAACTTTAGTCTAAATTATGTAATCTTCTTTACCCATGTTGGTGTTCTGTAAGATCTGTACTTGCTCATCAGCATATTAATGAAAAAGACAAGCTTTGCCCGGCACTTGTGCATGTATCAAACTCATGCAGAGGTGAAATGCCTCTATACATTCAAGTAAACAAGTTTCCCCGGCAGGCTATCCTGCCAGTACCCTCGGTTTGTTGCCGCTGAGCTAAGCCTGCCGGGCACAAATCACAAAGAGGGACCAGCCCCCCACCAAGCCTTCTCCACCAAAGGCCACTGCGACCATCCTGACCGAAGCAACATTCGAGTCAAAGGATGGGAGCACCTAAGTTTCGAAGGTGATGAGGTTTTCATATGTACAAGTTTCTACTTATAGAACACATAAGGATAAGAAGAGAACTTATATGTTTGGCTTGCCGGGGATCGTCATGCGGGCTTGTCTTCATTTCTTCTCTTCGGGACCAAGTCCACGACAAGAACCCTGCAACTTAATGCAGATGAAAACAATGCCTCATGCGACCTCATCTACATGATCATGCTATGCTCATGATATGCTTATGAATGCATGCAAGTTTTGGGGGGCCCCCAGCACTTCGTTTATTTCTGTTGCTCAGGGTCTGCGCCTGGCTTTGTACAAGGGGTTACATGCAACATCGGCAAGGCCTGTACAAAAGGGTGGCTGCCAGGTAGGGCTCGACAGCCGCGCTTTACGGGTAGAACTTACGAAGATGCTCAATGTTCCATGAGTTTTGCAACTGAATGCCATCTTCGGTCTCTAGATGGACTGTGCCAGGTCTGGTGACTCGTACTACCCGGTAAGGGCCTTCCCACTTCGGCGTCAACTTGTTTGTACCCTTGGCGGACTGAACGCGCCTAAGGACAAGGTCGCCTTCCTCAAAACTCCGGACATGAAGCCTGCGGCTATGATAGCAACGCAGGGCTTGCTGGTAGCGTGTAGCACGTGTAGCAGCCCGGAGACGGTTCTCCTCAAGTAGCACAGCGTCGTCATGCCGGTGCCGTTCCTGCGCTACTTCATCGTAGGCAAGCACTCGAGGAGATCCAAATATGAGTTCCGTGGGGATAACTGCTTCTACCCCATAGACTAGGGAGAAGGGAGTCTGCCCGGTGGCTTGATTTGGTGTCGTATGGAGAGACCAAAGAACCACCGGCAGCTCGCCGATCCATCGCCTGCCGCACTTCTGCAGTCTATCAAAGGTTCTTGTCTTGAGACCTCGCAGCACTTCAGTGTTCGCCCTCTCAGCTTGTCTATTGCTTCTGGGATGGGCGATAGAGGCAAACGAGATCTTGCTTCCGAGGGCATGAACGTATTGCATGAAGGCGCGGCTCATGAATTGGGTGGCATTGTCGGTGATGATTCGGGTAGGTACCCCGAAGTGGCACACCAATCCTTTCAAGAACTTGATAGCTGACTGCGCGATCACCTTTCTCACGGGCTCCACCTCTGGCCACTTTGTGAACTTGTCGATAGCGACGAACAAGAACTCAAAGCCCCGATAGCACGGGGGAAGGGGCCCAAGATATCGAGTCCCCAGACCAAGAAGGGCCATGACAAAGGGATCGTCTAAAGAGCTTGGGCAGGCTGATGGATGTTCTTGGAGTGGAACTGGCAGGCTTCACATTTGGTGACTAGCTCAACCGCATCTTGGAGGGCTGTGGGCCAATAAAAACCTTGCCGGAAGGCTTTTCCAACCAGAGCCCTTGATCCAATGTGGGAGCCGCACATACCCTTGTGTATCTCTGCCAACAGTTCCTTTCCTTCTTCCCGGCAAATGCGCTTCAATTTCACACCGTTGGGCCTTCTTCTGTATAGTGTGTCGTCAACGAACTGATACATACTAGCCCTCCGGGCTACTCTTTCAGCTTCTTCTTGCTCTTCAAGAAGTTCTCCTGTTTGGAGGAAATGGACTATGGGCCGTGCCCAAGTTGGGGCCAGGGGCTCAGCAACGAGGACCAACGACACCTCCTCATTCATAGGAGCGCACTCCTCGATCGCAGGGACCGGTGGTCTGGCGGGATGGTGCAGCTCACTGATCGAAGGGGAGTTGTTCCCGCCAAGCTCTCTGCCGGGAGCCTCGGGAGGCTCTGCCGGGAGAGGCTTGCCGGAGTCCAGTTTCCTCCTCTTTTTGGCCATTGTTGCCGGGGATACGGAGGGCTGAGTCAGATGGAGAACAAAACTCCCTGGTTCTATAGGGAGTTTTGCGCAGCGCACTTCGACAGATGGTCAACAATGTTGTTTTCCGCACGGGGCACGTGCTCTGTTTGCAATCCGTCAAAGCGCCCCTCCAACTTTCTCACTTCCTCGATGTATGCCTCCATCAATAGGCTTTGGTAATCCTTGTTGACTTGTCTCACCACAAGTTGTGAATCTTCGCGGATGATCAGCTTCTTGATTCCCAGTTCTGTTGCAATCCTGAGCCCGGCAAGGAACCCTTCATACTCTGCAGTATTGTTGGTAGCCTTCTCCCGGGGAAAATGCATCTGGACGACATACTTAAGGTGCTCCCCAGTGGGAGCAACGAGAAGCACGCCAGCCCCTGCACCTTGTAGGGAGAAGGCACCATCGAAATACATAATCCATTCTTGGGGCGCTTCCTTGCTGGGAACGACTGTCTCCAGTACCTCTTCATCAGGAGTTGGCGTCCACTCTGCAATGAACTCTGCTAGTGCTCTGCTCTGAATGATTGACGTGCTTTCAAACTTCAAACCAAAGCTGGACAACTCCAAATCCCATTCCACAATCCTGCCAGTGGCCTCGGGGTTTCGGAGTATGTGTTGCAAGGGGAAGCGGGTGACAACTATGATCTCGTGGGCTTGGAAGTTGTGGTGCAGTTTCCTTGAGGCCATGATGAGGCCAAAAATCAACTTTTGCACGTCAGAGTACCTCGATCTAGCCCTCTGTAGTAGGGAGCTGACGAAGTACACTGGGCGCTGCACCACTTTCTTCTTTGCCGCCACCTCAGAACTGTCTTCGCTGGCTTGCTTTTCTTTGTCTTGAACTGCATCTGACCTTGCTGGGATGGGTTTGCTTTCCTCTCCAGAGGGGACAGTGGTTGTGGCTGCCGCTTCATCCACTTCCCGCTGTGCCACCAGCGCCGCACTAACCACTTGATTGGTTGCCGCTAAGTATAGCAGCAACGGCTCTTGTGGTTTGGGAGCGACCAAAGTGGGCACAGAGGAAAGATAGGTCTTCAAATCTTGTAGCGCAACGTCCGCCTCTGGGGTCCACTCCATAGGTCCTGCCTTCTTCAAGATTTTGAAGAATGGCAGGGCGCGTTCGGCAGACTTGCAAATGAACCTGCTCAGCGCAGCGACGCATCCAGTCAAACGCCTCACGTCCTTGACTGTCTTGGGTTCTTGAATTTGCTCGATAGCCTTGATCTTGTCAGAGTTGGCCTCTATCCCTCAATGGGACACAAAGAAGGCAAGTAGCTTGCCGGAGGGAACTCCAAACACACACTTCTCCGGGTTCAGCTTCAAGTTGATCATGCGCAGATTTGCAAAGGTCTCTTCCAAATCCTGAATGAGAGTCATTTTGTCCTTGTTTTTTACCACTATATCATCCATGTAGGCTTCAATATTTCTGTGCAGCTGGGACTCAAAGCCAATCTGTACTGCTCTTGCAAAAGTGGATCCGGCGCTCTTCAACCTGAAGGGCATCCGTACAAATCAGTACGTGCCACATGGGGTTATGAACGCGGTCTCCTCTTCGTCTTCCTTGGACATGAAGATCTAGTGGTACCCGAAGTAGGCATCCAGAAAGGAAAGAAGGTCACACCCGAAAGTGGAATCCACAATCTGGTCGATGCGCGGCAAGGGGAATGGGTCCTTCAGGCATGCCTTGCTTAGATCTGTGAAGTCTATGCAAAGCCTCCATTTCCCATTCGCCTTGCGCACCACCACTGGATTTGCTAACCATGTGGGATGCAACACTCCTCTGACCAAACCAGCTGCTTCAAGCTTCTTGATCTCCTCGGCAATAAACTGTTGCTGCTCCAAAGCTTGCTTCTGGATCTTCTGCTTGACGGGCCGGGCATGTGGGCAGACAGCAAGGTGGTGCTCAATTACCTCCCTGGGAACACCGGGGATGTCAGATGGTTGCCAGGGAAACACATCGACATTCGCCCGCAGGAAGGCAACAAGCGCGCTTTCCTATTTGTCATTGAGGGTGGCACTGATGGTAAACATACCGTCAGCGCCGGCCAGCCCTGCCGGGACCTTCTTCACAGCAGGTGCAACAGCTTTGGATCTCTTGCTATTGGAACTCTCCGGCAAGTCATCAACAGGTGCAGTGCACTCCGGAGAGGCACGCTTCCCGGATTCCTTGCTGGCATCCTTGCTAGCTTTCTTCTTTTTCTTACTTTCCTTGGCAGGAGCAATGGCTTCTGCAGTCTCAGCAGCGACCGCCTCCCGGTACTTCTTGTCCACGCATATGACTACGTCCTTCTGATCTGACAGAATGGAAATGACACCTATTGGCCCTGGCATCTTCAAAGTGTTGTAGGCATAGTGGGATGCCGCCATGAACTTGTCCATAGCTTGGCGACCAAGGATTCCATTGTACGGCAAGGGGAGGTCAACCACGTCAAACACGATCTTCTCAGTCCAGTAGTTTAACTCCCCTCTGAACGTCACCGGCAGCTTGATCTTTCCCTTTGGACGACTCCTGCAGGGGTTGATTCCTTGGAACGTACCAGCAACCTTGAGCTCCTCATCTGCTATCTAAAGTTTGCTGATGACCTTTGGAGATATCAGATTCAACCCGGCCCCGCCGTCAACCAACATCTTTGTGACTTTGAGGTTGCGTATTATTGGTGATACCAACAACGGCAGGCACCCTACTGCGGTGGTGTGGTCAGGGTGATCCTCTTCTTCAAAGATGATGGGCGTGCGGGACCATTTGAGCGGCTTCCAAGAATCTGCCGCTGGCTCCATTGCATTGATTTCACGCGCCCACTGTTTAAGTTGGCGGTGAGAGGAGTGCAGAGATGCACCCCCGTCGACGCACAAGGCGTCAGTGGCTTTCTGGAACTCCTGCTCGCTGGTTTCCTCTACATCTCCTTCATCGGTCTCACCATCGCAATCCTTCTTCTCACGGCCTCTGGCGGTTCCCTTGGGACCGAGGAGCTTTGCCGGGGCGACTTACTCCGCCGCCTCGGCCCTTCCCGCCAGCACCATCCTGATTTTTCTCCTTATCACGCTTCTCATACTCAGCCCTCTGCTTCTTGAGGAGTTACTCAACCTGATGACACTCCTGAAGGTAGTGGCCCTTGGTCCTATGGATCTTGCAGTACGGCCCATCACCCTTCCCAGCCTTCTCGACAGCCGCGGCTGCCCGACAGTCAGTGCACGCAGCAACCTCCTTGCCGGGGGCCTCAGTCTTGGCCTTCTTGCTGGTACTAGGTGTGCTCGATCCTTTGACGGCCATCACAACTTTCTCCTTGTGCTTCTTATTGTGCTTCTTGTTCTTCTTCTAGTTGGTGGCGTCGTCGCCATCGTCTGAGTCAATGTCGACGCCATCCTCTTCACCGAGAAGTCGCCTTCCCTCCTCTACGCGAGCACACTTATCCACCAGAGTGTATAACTCATTCACAGTCTTGGGCAGCCGCACGTTCATTTTGGAACGTATCCTGCAGTTGCGCACGTTGGACTGGAATGCGGCTATCACAGCTGCCGGGTGGATATCTGGGATGTTCTTGTGCACTCGACTAAACCTTTGCATGTACTTCCGCAGACTTTCTCCTTCCTTCTGTGGGAGGAGCTGCAGATCACCGGGCCATCCTTGTTCTTGATGGCCGCCCGTGAAGGCGCCAACAAACTAATGGCACAGGTTATCCCAAGTTGAGATGGAGTTCTCCGGCAGGTGCATCAGCCAAGATCTCACATTTGGCTTGAGTGCCAAAGGGAAGTAGTTGGCGAATACCTTCTCATCTCTTCCCCCGGCAGCCTGAATAGCGATGGTGTAGATGCTCAGGAACTCTGCTGGGTTCAATCTCCCATCGTACTTCTCTGGTATCTCTGGCTTGAACGTGCGGGAAGATGGCCAACGGACTTGCCGCAGTTCACGAGTGAAGGCGGGGCACCCAACCTTGAAAGGTAGGTACCCGCCCTCACCGAGCGTAGGCTCGTCGACGTCGGGGCCATAGCGCCTATCAGACTGGCAGTGGGTGTCGCGGTGCTGCTCGATGGTGATGCACGCGCCTTCCCTTCGCATGTCTTCCTGGGCCTGCCGCTGGTCCCGATGTGTTCGAGGGCCGGATGAAGCCATCGACGCGTCGTCGGGTTCTTGTTGCGGCCCCTGCGCCGGCTGCCGCGGAGGGGATTGCACCGTAGGGGTAGCCCCTTCGGTACGGCCAGCGGCTCGGGCCGTTGTTGCCGCCTGCGGAGGCAGTGACAGGCCCGCTCGTTGTGATCCTCCCATCTCGGCGAAACCAATCAGACTCTGAATGGTGGCTCTCCACTCATCCATCTGATTGACCACCGAAGGAAATCTCAACAGGAGTTGGGCCCACGCCATGGCCTCCGAAGCAGTGCTCGGCATGGATGACGACGTAGATTGTAACGTTGCCTGGCTCCTGACGGTGCCAGTAGTGGCAACGCCATGTTCTCGCTGCCGTGAGCCAGTCGCCAGGGTGGCGTGGCGGCGAGGTGGATGTGCTTGGGGATCGGCGGTTCCGTTCGGCGCATTGGCTAGGTCGGCTTACCCCGGGGGTGGTGCATGCCCTGCGGTCGCGCCCGAAGCGGGAGCGGCCGGAGAACTGTGGTTCACCCCAGAGTGAGCGCCACCGCTGCGGCTGTGCCCTTCGGCGGGGCGGAGAGGTGCAGACGGAATGATCTCTCCACCCGCACCTTGTGGAGCGTGGCCGCTGGGATGCTGCTGGGGTTGTCCTTCTCCGGTGCCTCCTACCCCCGTTTCGGCCGCGGGAGGGGTGGTGATGACGCCGCCTACGCCGGCCACGTCCCCCGCAGCGTCCACGTCCCCGTGTGTCCCTGTAGCCCCCGCGGCGTCGACGACCGCCTGCAACGGGGCCTTCGAGGTGGATGGGTGGGCTGCAGCATCGGGCTTCTTCTTGGGCGCCATGGATGATGAAGCCGTCGATGAAGATGACATGCTGCGTGCGTTTCTCGGGTTCGCGCAAATGCTTCCCCCTACCTGGCGCGCCAAAGATGTCATGGGAAACCACGGCCACCTATGGGGCCATCGGCCCCTTTGTGGTTCGGTGGGCGGAAGGGCACATTGCACAAAGAGCGGAGAGCGTAGCGCCGCATGGCAGAGATCACACGGGCGGTTTTTACCCGGTTCGGGCCGTCGCGAGGAGTAAAACTCTACTCCTGCTTTGGTGGATTGATGTGAGGACCGTGGTGGAAACGTAGTGCTCTAGCCCGGCAGGGTTGCCTCGGGGTGAGAGCAGGTACGCGTGTATCAGTGTACAGGGGTCCGAATCCTTATTATGGTTGCCATGGCCCTCTTTTTATAGATCAAGGGGTCACCACAATGGCAAATCAGTCATTGTGTACTGATTAGATAGCAAACAGTGCTATCATACCTAACTCTGCAGACAGGGGTGGTAACCGCCATTCCACTAGCTTCCCCACCTCTAGTACTTCCGCCACGTGTACCACATGCATTACACAGGGTTGGTGGCGGATGCGGAGGGCACGGGAATGAGCGTCATGGCAGAAAACCAGGCATCATGGATTGGCGCAGAGGGTCAGCTTAGATTCCCCGAGCCTTTGATGGCGCGGGGGAGCCGGATTGGAGGAGCGGGGCGGCTACTTCCATGGTAAGGAATCAGCCTCCTACCCCGTTCCCCTATAAAAGGGGGTAGGAGCGGTGCGTTTGTTTATGCGCTTCACTCCTCCCCTTCCTTGAGCATCTTTAGTCCTTCATGGTGAGAAGACGAGGGCGCGGCTGTGCCCCAGTGGTGGCGATGAGGGCTTCTGCTCGTTAGCGCCTCCCGCCTCCTACTGAAATTGCGGGGGCAGAGTCCGTCGCGAGAGGAGGTGGGAGGGGGCGAGGCCGTGGTCGTCGTGGCGCTCGGGGCCGAGGAGGACGGGGTGGCACTCTGGTTGCGCCCCCGCCGTCCGCCCCTCCCCTGATGGAAGGCCACATCGGAGACCAACCTCTAGAGTTCATCATCAGATTGTACAAGTCTCCGCTCGGCCGTCTCCATCTCCCTACTCCATTCGCAAGGGCGATGGAGCTCGAGCAACCGTGCGCACTGAAGCTGCACATGAGGGGCTGCTGTAATGGTAGCATGCGGGTGGATGTAGACTTCCCTGTCCCTCAGGTTATGCTCTTCCGACGTGGCTAGAAGACTTTTGCCCGTGCCCATAGCTTGTCGGAGGGGCACGTTCTCCATTTTAAATTAATGGATGCCGAGCTGCTCTTCGTCAAGGTCTTCGGGTGCTCGGGTGCTTGCTTAGGGTGCTGCGCAGAGAGCTCGACCGACAACGAAAGCTCCTCCTCGAGCGACATCGACGAGGAGGACAGTGACGGCGATGACGACGGCGTCGCCAGGGAGGACGACAGCTCCGACTCTGGCTGAATGTCAGCCGCATCGTCACCGTCAGGTGGCGACACCACCATCTGCACCTGCACCCCGTTCCCGGCAAGGTGATTTACCGGGAAGTTGGGTGCAGAGGTGGGAATGGTGCTCTTGGCTCCTCCAGCAGCCTTCCAGCTGGACCCTGGCAAGCTTCCTCGCGGGCTGCAGCTTCATTCGCCCTGCCGTGTCCTACTGGCCCTGGTGGCGGTGGTCAGGGGGACCCTTCCGTCGTCCTCTTCACCATCACCTTCGTCCATGCCTTCCTGGTCTTGTTGGGCTCCCTTTTGTGGGGCCCGACAGGGTCAGGCTGGGCTTCTGCCCAGGCACCCCTTTTGCCCTCTTCCTCTTCCACCACAGTGCCTAGGAGGAGAGAGACAAGAAAGGGATTACAGGGCACTTATCTTTTTTCAATCTAAAATATGCAGGCACTTGCCAAACTTTAGTCTAAATTATGTAATCTTCTTTACCCATGTTGGTGTTCTGTAAGATCTGTACTTTCTCATCAGCATATTAATGAAAAAGACAAGCTTTGCCCGGCACTTGTGCATGTATCAAACTCATGCAGAGGTGAAATGCCTCTATACATTCAAGTAAACAAGTTTCCCCGGCAGGCTATCCTGCCAGTACCCTCGGTTTGTTGCCGCTGAGCTAAGCCTGCCGGGCACAAATCACAAAGAGGGACCAGCCCCCCACCAAGCCTTCTCCACCAAAGGCCACTGCGACCATCCTGACCGAAGCAACATTCGAGTCAAAGGATGGGAGCACCTAAGTTTCGAAGGTGATGAGGTTTTCATATGTACAAGTTTCTACTTATAGAACACATAAGGATAAGAAGAGAACTTATATGTTTGGCTTGCCGGGGATCGTCATGCGGGCTTGTCTTCATTTCTTCTCTTCGGGACCAAGTCCACGACAAGAACCCTGCAACTTAATGCAGATGAAAACAATGCCTCATGCGACCTCATCTACATGATCATGCTATGCTCATGATATGCTTATGAATGCATGCAAGTTTTGGGGGGCCCCCAGCACTTCGTTTATTTCTGTTGCTCAGGGTCTGCGCCTGGCTTTGTACAAGGGGTTACATGCAACATCGGCAAGGCCTGTACAAAAGGGTGGCTGCCAGGTAGGGCTCGACAGCCGCGCTTTACGGGTAGAACTTACGGAGATGCTCAATGTTCCATGAGTTTTGCAACTGAATGCCATCTTCGGTCTCTAGATGGACTGTGCCAGGTCTGGTGACTCATACTACCCGGTAAGGGCCTTCCCACTTCGGCATCAACTTGTTTGTACCCTTGGCGGACTGAACGCGCCTAAGGACAAGGTCGCCTTCCTCAAAACTCCGGACATGAAGCCTGCGGCTATGATAGCAACGCAGGGCTTGCTGGTAGCGTGTAGCACGTGTAGCAGCCCGGAGACGGTTCTCCTCAAGTAGCACAGCGTCGTCACGCCGGTGCCGTTCCTGCGCTACTTCATCGTAGGCAAGCACTCGAGGAGATCCAAATATGAGTTCCATGGGGATAACTGCTTCTACCCCATAGACTAGGGAGAAGGGAGTCTGCCCGGTGGCTTGATTTGGTGTCGTATGGAGAGACCAAAGAACCACCGGCAGCTCGCCGATCCATCGCCTGCCGCACTTCTGCAGTCTATCAAAGGCTCTTGTCTTGAGACCTCGCAGCACTTCAGTGTTCGCCCTCTCAGCTTGTCTATTGCTTCTGGGATGGGCGACAGAGGCTAACGAGATCTTGCTTCCGAGGGCATGAACGTATTGCATGAAGGCGCGGCTCATGAATTGGGTGGCATTGTCGGTGATGATTCGGGTAGGTACCCCGAAGTGGCACACCAATCCTTTCAAGAACTTGATAGCTGACTGCGCGATCACCTTTCTCACGGGCTCCACCTCTGGCCACTTTGTGAACTTGTCGATAGCGACGAACAAGAACTCAAAGCCCCGATAGCACGGGGGAAGGGGCCCAAGATATCGAGTCCCCAGACCAAGAAGGGCCATGACAAAGGGATCGTCTAAAGAGCTTGGGCAGGCTGATTGATGTTCTTGGAGTGGAACTGGCAGGCTTCACATTTGGTGACTAGCTCAACCGCATCTTGGAGGGCTGTGGGCCAATAAAAACCTTGCCGGAAGGCTTTTCCAACCAGAGCCCTTGATCCAATGTGGGAGCCGCACATACCCTTGTGTATCTCTGCCAACAGTTCCTTTCCTTCTTCCTGGCAAATGCGCTTCAATTTCACACCGTTGGGCCTTCTTCTGTATAGTGTGTCGTCAACGAACTGATACATACTAGCCCTCCGGGCTACTCTTTCAGCTTCTTCTTGCTGTTCAAGAAGTTCTCCTGTTTGGAGGAAATGGACTATGGGCCGTGCCCAAGTTGGGGCCAGGGGCTCGGCAACGAGGACCAACGACACCTCCTCATTCATAGGAGCGCACTCCTCGATCGCAGGGACCGGTGGTCTGGCGGGATGGTGCAGCTCACTGATCGAAGGGGAGTTGTTCCCGCCAAGCTCTCTGCCGGGAGCCTCGGGAGGCTCTGCCGGGAGAGGCTTGCCGGAGTCCAGTTTCCTCCTCTTTTTGGCCATTGTTGCCGGGGATACGGAGGGCTGAGTCAGATGGAGAACAAAACTCCCTGGTTCTATAGGGAGTTTTGCGCAGCGCACTTCGACAGATGGTCAACAATGTTGTTTTCCGCACGGGGCACGTGCTCTGTTTGCAATCCGTCAAAGCGCCCCTCCAACTTTCTCACTTCCTCGATGTATGCCTCCATCAATAGGCTTTGGTAATCCTTGTTGACTTGTCTCACCACAAGTTGTGAATCTTCGCGGATGATCAGCTTCTTGATTCCCAGTTCTGTTGCAATCCTGAGCCCGGCAAGGAACCCTTCATACTCTGCAGTATTGTTGGTAGCCTTCTCCCGGGGAAAATGCATCTGGACGACATACTTAAGGTGCTCCCCAGTGGGAGCAACGAGAAGCACGCCAGCCCCTGCACCTTGTAGGGAGAAGGCACCATCGAAATACATAATCCATTCTTGGGGCGCTTCCTTGCTGGGAACGACTGTCTCCAGTACCTCTTCATCAGGAGTTGGCGTCCACTCTGCAATGAACTCTGCTAGTGCTCTGCTCTGAATGATTGACGTGCTTTCAAACTTCAAACCAAAGCTGGACAACTCCAAATCCCATTCCACAATCCTGCCAGTGGCCTCGGGGTTTCGGAGTATGTGTTGCAAGGGGAAGCGGGTGACAACTATGATCTCGTGGGCTTGGAAGTTGTGGTGCAGTTTCCTTGAGGCCATGATGAGGCCAAAAATCAACTTTTGCACGTCAGAGTACCTCGATCTAGCCCTCTGTAGTAGGGAGCTGACGAAGTACACTGGGCGCTGCACCACTTTCTTCTTTGCCGCCACCTCAGAACTGTCTTCGCTGGCTTGCTTTTCTTTGTCTTGAACTGCATCTGACCTTGCTGGGATGGGTTTGCTTTCCTCTCCAGAGGGGACAGTGGTTGTGGCTGCCGCTTCATCCACTTCCCGCTGTGCCACCAGCGCCGCACTAACCACTTGATTGGTTGCCGCTAAGTATAGCAGCAACGGCTCTTGTGGTTTGGGAGCGACCAAAGTGGGCACAGAGGAAAGATAGGTCTTCAAATCTTGTAGCGCAACGTCCGCCTCTGGGGTCCACTCCATAGGTCCTGCCTTCTTCAAGATTTTGAAGAATGGCAGGGCGCGTTCGGCAGACTTGCAAATGAACCTGCTCAGCGCAGCGACGCATCCAGTCAAACGCCTCACGTCCTTGACTGTCTTGGGTGCTTGAATTTTCTCGATAGCCTTGATCTTGTCATAGTTGGCCTCTATCCCTCAATGGGACACAAAGAAGGCAAGTAGCTTGCCGGAGGGAACTCCAAACACACACTTCTCCGGGTTCAGCTTCAAGTTGATCATGCGCAGATTTGCAAAGGTCTCTTCCAAATCCTGAATGAGAGTCATTTTGTCCTTGTTTTTTACCACTATATCATCCATGTAGGCTTCAATATTTCTGTGCAGCTGGGACTCAAAGCCAATCTGTACTGCTCTTGCAAAAGTGGATCCGGCGCTCTTCAACCTGAAGGGCATCCGTACAAATCAGTACGTGCCACATGGGGTTATGAACGCGGTCTCCTCTTCGTCTTCCTTGGACATGAAGATCTAGTGGTACCCGAAGTAGGCATCCAGAAAGGAAAGAAGGTCACACCCGAAAGTGGAATCCACAATCTGGTCAATGCGCGGCAAGGGGAATGGGTCCTTCAGGCATGCCTTGCTTAGATCTGTGAAGTCTATGCAAAGCCTCCATTTCCCATTCGCCTTGCGCACCACCACTGGATTTGCTAACCATGTGGGATGCAACACTCCTCTGACCAAACCAGCTGCTTCAAGCTTCTTGATCTCCTCGGCAATAAACTGTTGCTGCTCCAAAGCTTGCTTCCGGATCTTCTGCTTGACGGGCCGGGCATGTGGGCAGACAGCAAGGTGGTGCTCAATTACCTCCCTGGGAACACCGGGGATGTCAGATGGTTGCCAGGGAAACACATCGACATTCGCCCGCAGGAAGGCAACAAGCGCGCTTTCCTATTTGTCATTGAGGGTGGCACTGATGGTAAACATACCGTCAGCGCCGGCCAGCCCTGCCGGGACCTTCTTCACAGCAGGTGCAACAGCTTTGGATCTCTTGCTATTGGAACTCTCCGGCAAGTCATCAACAGGTGCAGTGCACTCCGGAGAGGCACGCTTCCCGGATTCCTTGCTGGCATCCTTGCTAGCTTTCTTCTTTTTCTTACTTTCCTTGGCAGGAGCAATGGCTTCTGCAGTCTCAGCAGCGACCGCCTCCCGGTACTTCTTGTCCACGCATATGACTACGTCCTTCTGATCTGACAGAATGGAAATGACACCTATTGGCCCTGGCATCTTCAAAGTGTTGTAGGCATAGTGGGATGCCGCCATGAACTTGTCCATAGCTTGGCGACCAAGGATTCCATTGTACGGCAAGGGGAGGTCAACCACGTCAAACACGATCTTCTCAGTCCAGTAGTTCAACTCCCCTCTGAACGTCACCGGCAGCTTGATCTTTCCCTTTGGACGACTCCTGCAGGGGTTGATTCCTTGGAACGTACCAGCAACCTTGAGCTCCTCATCTGCTATCTAAAGTTTGCTGATGACCTTTGGAGATATCAGATTCAACCCGGCCCCGCCGTCAACCAACATCTTTGTGACTTTGAGGTTGCGTATTATTGGTGATACCAACAACGGCAGGCACCCTACTGCGGTGGTGTGGTCAGGGTGATCCTCTTCTTCAAAGATGATGGGCGTGCGGGACCATTTGAGCGGCTTCCAAGAATCTGCCGTTGGCTCCATTGCATTGATTTCACGCGCCCACTGTTTAAGTTGGCGGTGAGAGGAGTGCAGAGATGCACCCCCGTCGACGCACAAGGCGTCAGTGGCTTTCTGGAACTCCTGCTCGCTGGTTTCCTCTACATCTCCTTCATCGGTCTCACCATCGCAATCCTTCTTCTCACGGCCTCTGGCGGTTCCCTTGGGACCGAGGAGCTTTGCCGGGGCGACTTACTCCGCCGCCTCGGCCCTTCCCGCCAGCACCATCCTGATTTTTCTCCTTATCACGCTTCTCATACTCAGCCCTCTGCTTCTTGAGGAGTTACTCAACCTGATGACACTCCTGAAGGTAGTGGCCCTTGGTCCTATGGATCTTGCAGTACGGCCCATCACCCTTCCCAGCCTTCTCGACAGCCGCGGCTGCCCGACAGTCAGTGCACGCAGCAACCTCCTTGCCGGGGGCCTCAGTCTTGGCCTTCTTGCTGGTACTAGGTGTGCTCGATCCTTTGACGGCCATCACAACTTTCTCCTTGTGCTTCTTATTGTGCTTCTTGTTCTTCTTCTAGTTGGTGGCGTCGTCGCCATCGTCTGAGTCAATGTCGACGCCATCCTCTTCACCGAGAAGTCGCCTTCCCTCCTCTACGCGAGCACACTTATCCACCAGAGTGTATAACTCATTCACAGTCTTGGGCAGCCGCACGTTCATTTTGGAACGTATCCTGCAGTTGCGCACGTTGGACTGGAATGCGGCTATCACAGCTGCCGGGTGGATATCTGGGATGTTCTTGTGCACTCGACTAAACCTTTGCATGTACTTCCGCAGACTTTCTCCTTCCTTCTGTGGGAGGAGCTGCAGATCACCGGGCCATCCTTGTTCTTGATGGCCGCCCGTGAAGGCGCCAACAAACTAATGGCACAGGTTATCCCAAGTTGAGATGGAGTTCTCCGGCAGGTGCATCAGCCAAGATCTCACATTTGGCTTGAGTGCCAAAGGGAAGTAGTTGGCGAATACCTTCTCATCTCTTCCCCCGGTAGCCTGAATAGCGATGGTGTAGATGCTCAGGAACTCTGCTGGGTTCAATCTCCCATCGTACTTCTCTGGTATCTCTGGCTTGAACGTGCGGGAAGATGGCCAACGGACTTGCCGCAGTTCACGAGTGAAGGCGGGGCACCCAACCTTGAAAGGTAGGTACCCGCCCTCACCGAGCGTAGGCTCGTCGACGTCGGGGCCATAGCGCCTATCAGACTGGCAGTGGGTGTCGCGGCGCTGCTCGATGGTGATGCACGCGCCTTCCCTTCGCATGTCTTCCTGGGCCTGCCGCTGGTCCCGATGTGTTCGAGGGCCGGATGAAGCCATCGACGCGTCGTCGGGTTCTTGTTGCGGCCCCTGCGCCGGCTGCCGCGGAGGGGATTGCACCGTGGGGGTAGCCCCTTCGGTACGGCCAGCGGCTCGGGCCGTTGTTGCCGCCTGCGGAGGCAGTGACAGGCCCGCTCGTTGTGATCCTCCCGTCTCGGCGAAACCAATCAGACTCTGAATGGTGGCTCTCCACTCATCCATCTGATCGACCACCGAAGGAAATCTCAACAGGAGTTGGGCCCACGCCATGGCCTCCGAAGCAGTGCTCGGCATGGATGACGACGTAGATTGTAACGTTGCCTGGCTCCTGACGGTGCCAGTAGTGGCAACGCCATGTTCTCACCGCCGTGAGCCAGTCGCCAGGGTGGCGTGGCGGCGAGGTGGATGTGCTTGGGGATCGGCAGTTCCGTTCGGCGCATCGGCTAGGTCGGCTTACCCCGGGGGTGGTGCATGGCCTGCGGTCGCGCCCGCAGCGGGAGCCGCCGGAGAACTGTGGTTCACCCTAGAGTGAGCGCCACCGCTGCGGCTGTGCCCTTCGGCGGGGCGGAGAGGTGCAGACGGAATGATCTCTCCACCCGCACCTTGTGGAGCGTGGCCGCTGGGATGCTGCTGGGGTTGTCCTTCTCCGGTGCCTCCTGCCCCCGTTTCGGCCGCGGGAGGGGTGGTGATGACGCCGCCTGCGCCGGCCACGTCCCCCGCAGCGTCCACGTCCCCGTGTGTCCCTGTAGCCCCCGCGGCGTCGACGACCGCATGCGACGGGGCCTTCGAGGTGGATGGGTGGGCTGCAGCATCGGGCTTCTTCTTGGGCGCCATGGATGATGAAGCCGTCGATGAAGATGACATGCTGCGTGCGTTTCTCGGGTTCACGCAAATGCTTCCCCCTACCTGGCGCGCCAAAGATGTCATGGGAAACCACGGCCACCTATAGGGCCATCGGCCCCTTTTTGGTTTGGTGGGCGGAAGGGCACATTGCACAAAGAGCGGAGAGCGTAGCGCCGCATGGCAGAGATCACACGGGCAGTTTTTACCCAGGTTCGGGCCGTCGCGAGGAGTAAAACTCTACTCCTGCTTTGGTGGATTGATGTGAGGACCGTGGTGGAAACGTAGTGCTCTAGCTCGGCAAGGTTGCCTCGGGGCGAGAGCAGCTACGTGCGTATCAGTGTACAGGGGTCTGAATCCTTATTATGGTTGCCATGGCCCTCCTTTTATAGATCAAGGGGTCACCACAATGGCAAATCAGTCATTGTGTACTGATTAGATAGCAAATAGTGCTATCATACCTAACTCTGCAGACAAAGCAGAGCGCATTAAATGTGCCGCTTAGTGTCACATCATGGCGTGCGACCTTCTCGTCTGCCTGCTTGACACGTCTCTGGACGGGTGTCATTTGGATATGGTTTCCTCTGGAAATGGTTGCCATGTGTCAAATAACAACCACTTAGTCACTTGGGGGCTTGACACCACATCGATCGATGACTTGCGTCGCTGTGAGGTGGAGCGGTGGAGCCTTGGTGGGGTAGGCTACCCTTGGTGTCCCCGGCAAGCCTGCCGGGGCAGCCTTGAGTTCTGTCTTCGGGGTAACCTCGTCCTCGCCAGGCTCGCCTGCCCGACAAGGGAGGTTCCTCCTTAGTAGTGTCTTGCTCATTTAGCTTGTCTTGGTCTTCTTGATCCACCCTTTGATCTCTCAAAGAGCTGATCTCTCCTTGCTTGGTCTGGACTTGGACGTTGCGAGCTTGCGTCCAAGCCTGTGTACAGTCCGGGCAACATACCTGGGGTTTGTTGCACCGACAGGACCAAAGACTGGACTGCGTTTTTCAGGGCTATGCGCCAATCAATATTGTTGCCGTTCACTCTGGCACTTCTTCTTGTCAATATCGATGCTTGTATGAGTGAACTTGTGAGTACATAGCAGCAGCATAAGTATCTGTCCATCTGATCTTTTAGTGTAGTTCTACTGAAATCGGCCAATGTAACGATTTGCCTGCGAGTTTAGGCTCACAAGTTACTACTTTATGAAATCGGACAACAGTAGCACAATACAAAATTACCATTAGATATGACAAGCACAATAATCAGGATGAAGATCGGTACCAACCTGTGTGAGGAAGCATATCAATTAGTGCTTCCTTTGACTGGAAGCCAAGATAAGCGACTGGCAGGAAAGCAACGAGGCAGTCGAGGCAATGAACTACCCAAAGTTTTTGTGCAGTTTAACTAAAATCGAGCATCCCTATTGGCACATATATTGAGAAAGTGAGATTACTGTAATGGTGGCACTAGTTGATGAAACATACACTAGCAAATAGAAGCATCCTCATTATCTTAATGGGTGAAGTTAGCAACATAGTAGCCTTGCTTAAAGAGAGGTATTAGTTTATATTATCAGTGCCAATTAGCTCAACACTCAAAGCATTGCCATGTATCATATCTTGCAAAGAATTAACATGCAAAGATAAAGGACTTTCTCATGACAGTAGCAAAACAGTAGCACGATACAAATAGAGATGACAACACACTAATCTGGATGAAGGCCTTAGGCCGGTACCAACCTGAGCAAGGAAGCTTATTCAACTAGTCCCAGAAGAGAAGATAAAGCACTGACTGGAATCATTCAATAGTACATATTTTTGTGCACTTCCAATGTACGGTTGACATCACTCTTGTTTACCAGTGCTGAGATTATATCGAGAGATTATCAAGAACTTCCAGCAGAGTTAAAGCAATGGCTGGGATACAGTTCATTGTATCCTCTTGTACAGTTCCACTAAAATGTACGAATGACACAACATGATCCCTGTTTGCACAAGTAGGAACAAGGTGAAACCTTCATTAGCTTAGTGAGGAAGGATAGAAAGACAATAGCATATTACTTTAACAATAGCATCAAAGCATGATGACAATACAGTAGCAAAACATTGGCTCATTGAACCAGTGGCAATAAATTGACATGCAAAACAATAGCATTACTATCTCATGACACTGCCAAGTTCCCCTCCAGGCTCCACCACCACATGGTCCACCTACACACACACACACACGTACATGGTTCAGCATGAGGTGCTACTAAAGATTTGTTTAAATCTGATAGGACAATTAGGCAGTGATTAATTAGTGCTACTTAATACTCCTAATTGATTAGTGACCTTGCAGGAGAGGCAGCAGAAGTGGAAGGGCTCCTGGAGGATCGTCTCACATGTGAGGCAGACGTTGTCGGAGCTCTTGAATGGCCTCGACTGAGGCTTCAGCTTCAGGAAGATGACCTTGGCTCTGTTGATCGTGTAGGGCTGGGTTACACATGCATCTAGAATCCAGTTAATTAGTATGATGTGTCGTCAAGCCAAGTACTACTCCGCTACGTACTACAAGTGCATTTCTTCAAGTAAATTAATACTAGTAGCAACACTAGCAAGATGTCAGGATAAAATAGGACGGTACCGACGTGTGATCCTTCTTCATTTCCTTCTTCTTCTTCTTTATCTTCCTCTTCTTGGTCTGTTTCTCTTTCTCCTCACCAATTGGTGAAACCAAGTACATGATTGGCCTTCAATGTCAAATTTGGTTTTGTTAGTGAGGGAGTACAAGTCTACTAGTAAACAATAGCATTATTTTCTCATGGCAGTTGCAAAATAGAGGTGAACACATGCATTAAATATCATTCTTACCTAAGGGAAGGTTAGGGTGCCAATATGGAGGATAAATATTGGAACACAGATCTCCATTTGTGCAGTTCCACTGAAATCAACCAACGGTTCCGGTGTGACATTCCAGTTAAAAAGAAGTGATTTTTGTGCAGTGCACCAAAAGGTCACAATAGCATCGAGGTGAAATGTGTATTCCTGTTTGCACAAAAAGCTACAAAGGAAGCAGTCAGAGTCTCAAACAATTACTGGCAAAACCAATTGGTTAAACCTGTGATGACTTGTAACAGTGGCATGGCTTCATTTTACCAGGGGCATTAGATTAAGAACAACTAAATAAGTTGCTCTAAGGACATGGGACAGTGGGTGCACAAGCAGTCCAGCACCATGTACCTAAACCGGGGCATAAAGTGGTGATTCATAGTTTGTTGCCCCGAGAAACAAACATCCAAGCAACATATCTGGGTTGGTCTCATGTTTGTTCACTTTAGCCACCTGTTCGTATGTGTGGATAGCAAATCTAGTCCTGGCCATACCAGTGTGTAAAGCATTTCACCTTTATTTCCGTTTTCGACCAAGAGACCGGTTGGATGGCCAGTCTGTACTACTTTCAGCCCCTTACTTTCGTGTTTGTACCAAGTACTATGTACATACTACATCTTTTCCCCCTTTCTATCATGTTTGAACCAAGTACTACAAGATTCGACTCCATGAAGTAGCTTTACCTCTAACAACAGAAAAAAAATTAGGTGGCATTGGACAATCCAATCGAGCCTAGCTACGTGGGGGGCTAAGAGGTAGAAAATGATGCACATGCAGTGACGTAGCAAGCTGGGGAAGTAGAGATAGGTCGGTTTCGAAGTAAGATATACCTGAAGGTCGTCGGGGTGTGGCTAAGTGGGGGGCGGGAGGCCGAATCCGCCGACAAGAAGCGGCCAAGGGATCGGAGGACCTCCCGCGCCAGCGCTCGGCCAGAGATAACGGTGCGGTCGGCAGTGGGTTTCCTCTCTCGCCATCGACAACGGCCTAAACGCTGCCCCTCCTTCCCTTCCCTGGCGGAGGGGATGCGTTAGGATCTATAACCAGCGGTGAGGATAGAAAGACAGTGTGACCAGCGCTATCTTGTTTAGATCTGGAGAGGATGAGAGTGTGTGAATAGAGTAACCCTAGCAAGGAAGCGCAGAGGCTCCTGCCTATATATATATCTATATATATATATATATATATATATATATATATATATATATATATATATATGAATAGTGGGGTAGTTTTCTTTTTTCACTCCATCAAAACAATTGTTTAAAATTGTATACGTGCTAGGTCGCCTTTTTTTTAGTTGTTGATTGTTTTTTGACATAGTTACCCGCTTATTCCAAGTGGTGTGCAGAGGTGGATTAACGAGCTGCTCGGCTCGTTAAGTTCATGCTCGTTAAGCTCGTGGTCGTTAAGGCTCGGCTCATTAAGCTCTGAAAGATTAACGAGCAAAAAACCCTGCTCGGCTCGGTTCGTTCAAAACTCGTTAAAAATAATCATGTAAGATGAAACATGTGTTGTGTTGTTACTAATGAACTTAGCGTGAAACTTGTTAGCTGGTTCGTAAAGCTCCTTAAGAAATTGATGATTGGCTTTGTTCATTAAGAGGCAACCCATGATGATAACAAGCTGAACTATCGAGGGCTCATTAAGCTCGTGAGCTACGAGCTTTTGTTCTAGCCCTAACGGTGTGCCAGGTCACACTTTGTATCGTTCAAGTCTGGTACTAGACCCTCCATTAAGTGAACAACCACCAACTCTTAAAAATTGTGAACAAGCCCACAGCTCAAATTATCGGAAACGTGGGCTACACCAACATGCATTATTATTTATATTTTCTATGTGGGAGTATCCTCAAAACAAAATGTGAGAGTACAATCTTTATTGGTCCCCTTTGTAATTTGTGCTAAATTTTGACCAAATATTTAACTGACAAAATGTTAGTGCATGTTAACAACAATTATATCCTTGGATTCGTATTTGAACATAGTTCTCAATGATGTAATTTTTTGTGACATGCATGAACATTTGGTTAGTTAAATTTATAGTCAAAATTTGGCACAGATTATCATAGGGACCAATAAACTAGGACGGAGGTAGTACTACTATTGCCAGCTCCTCGTCTGTCGTCCAAACTCTATGACTAGCCCCTCTATTACATGCGAGACATTAAGCATCTGGGCCCGCGTGCCATCCACCAAATCACAGCGAGGTGCTACAGTCGAGACTCACCAGTCACCCCGGTGTGGCCGTCATGACCCGTCATATCACAAAACCCACACCTTTACCAGCAGTGGTAAAGTGACCTCGAAGTTGGATGGGATGAAGCAACCATCATTTCACTAGAATGCTCGTTGAAGCCCTTTCTCCCCTATCTTGAAGAAAACCTCACTCCAGGCTACTCACTTCTGCCATTTTTCTTCTGTACCGACGAAGGAAAGGTGGGCGAATCAGTGATGCTACTATATTTTCATTCCAATAATCTTCTTTTTGCCGAGCACCGACCGATTCTCACTGCCTATTATTTTCCCGTTTTCATTGCGATTGTGGTTTCCTTTTGATTGTTTTTGTTTTGTCAGTTTATTGATGGATCCTGGAGCACTAGGCAAAGAGTTGCCGGCGGACAACCCACTCGAGATAGAGATCTCTAGGAAGTGAGCACCGGCCAACGAGTTGGCCATGTTGGCGGGCCAACCCATGGAGACGAGGAACTCCAAGAAACAAGCATTGGCCAAAGAGTTGACGACGTTGGCAGACGAACTCCTCAACCAAGAAAGCTGGAAGGACAGGAAGGGCCCCACCGTGCCTACCCCAGAAACTCTAATGGCCACCTATGAGAGGCTCAAGGCCGAGTTTGAGGAGATAGTCGCCGTTGAGAAGCAGTATTTCCCTGGCAAGGCGATGGCCCCCGGAGGGATGGGATCCCCCGGTGAGCTGCACAAGGTAAAAAAATAAAAAATGGCTTACCATAGTTGTGGTTTTTGATTATTTGCAATGTGCTTACTAATGTGTTAGGGTTGTGGAGGTGCCGGTGGACGTCCTTGATGATTCCGATGTCGCGGTCCGTCCTGTGGACATCGCCCCAGAGATCGATTCCGATGCCGCGGTCCGTCCTATGGACATCGCCCCAGAGATCGATTCCCATGCCGCTGTCCGCCCTGTGGACATCGCCCCAGACATCGATTCCCATGCCGTTGTCCGTGCTATGGACATTGCCCGAGAGATCGATGACAAGAAATAGTTTGTCGCGCTAATCCTTCAACGTAGTTTGCATTGTGTTTAATTACCAGAATGATGTGTGTTATCAAACCATCTTAGGGCAACTGCACTGTCTTGTGTGGGCAGTACTTGCTACTTTTGTTTGATGGTGAATCATGCGAACCCTCTCCGAGTTATGGAAACAGATGTATCCTCACCAGCTTTTGATGTAATATATGGCATGCTTAGTTGTAAGTTTGAACTGTTTATCATATCAGTAGGGCTTGTTTGATGATTCTTGGTGTTAGTAGGCTAGCTACTGTGCGAGCTATAGTACTTGCAAACACTCACCAAAGAGAAACGTTGGGGCTGATGAGCTCGTGGTATGCTTATAGGTCTGGTCCTCGATCGGCCAATAGCCCAAGCTCCTAAAATTGTAGGCTTAGCGATCGATCAGACAATAGTCCACAATTATACATTAATTCACATCAAACTCAAAGAGTTGGTTCACGGATACATTCACATTAATAGCCAGCATTCAGAACAAAATTGGCACGTACTTGTAACATGCGTGAATGTGTAATTTTTTTGCTGGAAGCGTGAATGTGTAGTGATGTCGTACTTTCGGAGTGGCTACAGAGAGTGTGTTCATGTGCTAGAGGGGTTGTGGGATGGAGAGAGATCTAGAGAGAGAGAAAGGCCCTCCATTTCTTTCTAGTCGTTAGATTGACAAAGGATACATGTGCTACAAAATCATAGCAGTACAGAGACGTACAAATCCTAAGCAGGCTAGTTTGGCCTAGTGGGTTTCAATGATATGACGTGCTACAGTGGCATCCAGTCTTCACGTGTGGTAGCAGTATTGCAGGTACAATAAGTTTTCTTGAAGAAGCGGATTCAACAAAGTCATGATGGTTCCTTCGTCTGAGCAACTTACAGTGGGAAAGGTTGGGCCTGCGATTTGATGGCTCATTAGTCATTTATTACTGCGGTGCTACGACCGGGGTGACTCTCCCCTGCGGTACTTTGTGATGTGCACTTAGGAGTATAATTTTGTGCATGGCTAGTGGACCAGGATGGTCGATGTCCCACATGTCAGTGAATGAAAGTATTCTTTCCGATATCGAGGATGAGCAAGGAGTATTCATTGTTTTTTTTATGAAAGCTATTGTCTCCACTGTTACGACGGAGGAGTGTGAAACACGGCAGCCCACTAAACTTGTCATGTGCACAACTCCCTCCTTCCTCATGTACCATAGTGTTGACTATAAGGTTGGCTATAAGGTTACAACTTTTTCTCACTTTATCTCTATCTATTTCCTCTCAAATGTCTTTTACCTTCTTTTTTTAGAAACAAATGTTTTTTATACCTAGGAGCACGTGTAGAGACGGGCTCTTGCATAGAGCCCACTCCTTCACTTTTTCAATGCCTCTCTCCTCCACATAAGCGGGCTTATACAATTGTACTTCTCTAAATGCGGGCAGCTAGCGCCTGGGGGGAGCGTGCGCGAGAGGGGGGAGGGGTTTTCTGGTGGGCCAGGTCGGTCAGAAGCGGGCTTGCGAGCGGTCCGGACTCCCGCATGGCCACCTCACATTATCACTATATTTCTTGGAGTCCGTGCGCGGCGGGCGGGCAATCTCTTCTCCCTCCCCATCTCTCTCTTCTCAGCCGATGCCCGCCGAGCGATTAGATTTCGGCTATCGACGGTTTATTCAATTGCAGTCCCACATGTTAGTGAAAATGCAAGACAACGCGTGTCCTCTTTGGTGAGCGGCGTGCCAGACCGACTGTCGGGGGTGCGATGCGAACGCGACAGGCGTGCTTTAAGTGTGCCACCTTTTCCTTTTGAACTTGGAAAGTGTAACATTTTTGTGCGATCGATCGATAGAAATCCAGAACAAAATGATGAGGGCGGGGCTTTCCCGCATACCTTTCGACAACTATATGAACTAACCGGACAAAATTTGTGCAAACAAAGCAAATTTCATATTAACCGGATGAAATTCATTACATTGCGAAAACTTTTCATATAAACCGAATGAAATTCATTACATTTTTCGCACAAACCATACTAAAACCTACTGTAAACCTAATCTAAACGATCGCCGGCGCCCGACCACCATGTCCGGCCATGAGCCCCGAGAACTGACACTCCGGTTATTGCCTTTGCCTCCTCCTTATCCGCCTCGGCTTTGTCCAGCTCTGCGTCTAATCGGCCGCCGATGTTTACCCCACCAAGGTTCTGAAGATTTCCGCCTCGACGTCGCCATCAAGCGGCTAATCGGCCGCCGATGTTTACCCCACCAAGCTTGGCGTCGACGGAGTGGAGGAGCGGTGGCCTTCCTGGGACCAGAGCGGTGGTGACCTACCATGTACTACTCTTCCTCGCTGCTGGCTGTGCCCGCGCACGCGCGCCAGCTTCGTGGTCGTGGTGGCGGAGGGTGGCCGGGGGGAGCCAGCGATGTCCTTCGTCTGATCCTGTGACAGTATGTCCAAGAGAGCTTTGGAGCGCACCCGGAGCGGAGCCCGCGATGCCCTTCGTCTGCTCCTGCAACAGTACGTCCAAGAGAGCTTTTGAGCGCGAGGAGGCCATGGTTGGAGTGGTGCCGAAAGAAGGAAGGGACCGGAGGAGAATGACTGTGGGTCTGTGGCTATGGCTGGGGCTGAAGTTAATATAGCGGGCGAATGGCAATGAGCCACGGCAGACGTTCAGACGGCTGGTGCCGGAGTAGGTTCATCGGTAGCCGTGTGTCATTAATGTGGGCGGCGGACGGACGGATGGCCATGGTGTCGTTAACGCGGAGCAGTCGCTTGCACCGGGATGCCACGCGGGTGGCGCTCTCTCGGCCGTCGCACTGCTACAAGGCCGGTGCCAGTGAGAGGTCGCGTCGGGCGTGAATGCGGCATTGACGTTCTGGAGCGACAGTGCCCGCTTCAGGCGGGAAGCGCGCGCAAGCAAGGGAAGGGGTTTCGGTGGGCCAGGGCGGTCAGACGCTGGCGTGGTGGTATATTGTTTTTGTAGTTTGCAAAAGTACTCAATTAATGTGGCAGTTGACTATTTTTTTTCTATGATCAACATACACCCTACAAAGCACCGTGTTCAAATTTGGAACTTCTCCGGGTTCATTTACCATATTTAGGCCATTATGTGCATTTTGTAGAAATTTACTACCACCATCCTGATTTATTGGTCCCCTTAGTATTTTGTGCCAAACTTTGACCACAGATTGAACTAAGAAAATAATAATGCATGTCACCAAAAATTATATCGTTGGATTCGTATTTAAACATAGTTTCTAGTGATATTATTTGTAGTTACATGCATCAACAGGGGAGGTAGTAGCGCAGAAACATCAAATCCCAGCTACAGCTACACGGGTGTCATTCGATCACGGTGCACGCGCGCGATTTGCGTTGCTGGGGTGGCGGCCAATCAGAAAGCAACCCACTTACCCACAATAGGGTAAGCGCACACAGTTTCTAGAGGGTACGGAAATTAACCGTGTGCGATAATAAATGACCAGGATTGAAGGGGAATCCAATTTTTCTTCGTCGTCTGTCCTTGAGCTCTTGACAAACCAATGCACTATAAGTATGTTTGTCGGTCACTCCGCCCCAGAGCTCTCTCCAAGCGTCGTTCATGCCACCGCACCGCATACTAACCGGTAAGGAAGCGATGGCATCCCGCCGCGCTGAGTTCCTCGCCGTCCATGACCGCACACAAAATGGTAAGGAAGTGATGGCATCCCCCTGTGCCGAGTTCATCGCCGCTCGCAACCTCACCACTACGTGGGAGGACTTTGAAGCTGCCCATGCCGAACGGGCGGTAGAGCAAGAGGCGGCCAGAGCCGCACAAAGGGAGCGGAAAAGGCAGAAAGCACTCAAGAAAAGAGAGTCCCGCCGCCGCAAGAAATAAGAGGACGCACGCGCTGCTCAGGAGAGCTCGGCGGAGATCGAAGCACGGTGGGGTGTCGCCGACAAGGCCAGGAAGGAGAACAATGGTGTTTGGCCAGCATGCCCTGATGCCTCCACCTGCCAGGATCGCGGCGGTAGCTACCGCAATGCTGAGGAGAGCTGGGCAAAGATCCAAGCACGGTGGGGTGCCGCTGACAAGAACGACAAAGAGAACGATTACGTCTAGCCAGCATGTGAGAAGTAGTAGTAGTAGTAGTAGTAGTAGTAGTAGTAGTAGTAGTAGTAGTAGTAGTAGTAGTAGTAGTAGTAGTAGTTAAGTGTGTGTGTCTGTGTCGCCTGTGCGTTTGTTTAATTAATTACGAGCATCTACCAGAAGTAGTTACTACTGTAGTATTATATAGGAATTTAAGTTGGTGTACAATGTCGATAAGCCGCATACTTTTAGGCCTTTGAGCATTGCTTAACATGTGTTCACTGAAGTTTTAGAGCCAGACCCCGGCCCTAAATCCACTCCGCAACGTCCGCCCGGGAAAAAAAATTGACCAACCGGGTCATAGCGGCGCACCCGCAGCCACCCGAGTGCCCCTCAACGTCGGCATCTCAAGGGGCGTCAACTTGCAACTACGGGCACGCCGCGCTGGAGAGACCCCCCAGGAAACATCGTCGTCCTCGAGGACGCATGGCAGACCTTCTCCCATGCATATTTACGTGCAGTCTTAAAATATTTGGTGCAAGTACCGCTGAGTCTTGCGGATGTGAGGAAGTGGGAGTGACTTATGATTTCTCCCAAAGGATCATCATCCAAAGGTCTCCCAACATGGACGAGGAGGAGAAGCACCACCGCCTTGTGAATTCATGGCAATGGCGACGAACTGCCTTGTCCCTTCGTATATACTAAACTGGTTTGCCGGCGGGTTGTTCGTTGTACGGCATGTTCACGTCCATCGACTAGCCCGGAATTTAAGCACGCACGACATTTACCGCGACTGGGATTCATTTGTTTTCTGGGCGCAAGGAACAACACGGACTAGCGGACCTCATCGCCCATTTTTGAGCTCAACATCGACAGCTACGTGTGTGACATGCCTGCATGCAAATCTTGCGTGGCCAAACAGTGTGAGGAGGAGAGGTAGGCTGTCGAACTACAGCCTGCATGTTGTAGCATCGTTAAGTATAGCCAAGAACGGGCTATATAGAGTTTCCATGTCACATATAGTCAACCTAATAGCCAACACGTACATAGTCAACCTAAGAGTGTTGTACAAATGCATGGCCCACCATACACTCTCACAACGTTTCTTCGAGTCTGTACTGCAGCCCGCTTCCCTTCTCTCTCATCAAACTCAACACAAATATAATAGTTTAATCCTTATAGCGTGCTGACTGTACCTTTATTATAGAGTACTTGCTCCATTTCATACTCCGCTGGTGTATAGTACTGTAGTAGTACTAAGCATTGTTAGGCACGAACGTTCCTCAGTGATATGCCGTGCGGAAGCGCGTCGAGTGATATGACCTGCTACAGTGTCGTTCAGTCTACGTGTGTGGTAGAAGTATTGCTGGTAAATACAGTGGTTTTCTTGAAGAAGCGGGATTCAACGAAGCCATGATGGTTCCTTCGTCCGAGCAACTTTTACAGTGGGAAAGGTTGGGCCTGTGATTTGACGGCTCATCAGTCATTATTACTGCGGCGCGACGACCGATGTCACTCTCCCCTGGAGTTCTGTGTGATGCAGTCTAGAGTAATTTTGTTGCATGTCAAGTGGACTAGGATGGTCGACGTCCCACATGTCGGTGAAAGAAAGTATTCTTTCCGATATCGAGGAGGAGCAAGGAAACCGCGTGGTATAGTGTCACTACTGATTTATGTTTATTTTTTATTTTTGATGAAAGCTAGCATTTCAACTCTTACGATCAGAGGAGTGCGAAACACGGCACGTGCTGGATGTCCCACACGTCAGCGAAAGGAGTGGGACATGAACAGCATGGTAGAGTGTATCCACTTCTTCCACTTCTAGGTCGGAGGCCACACGCAGTGCTAGTATATAATGATACAAAGTGTGACCTAGAGAGACAGACGCGTCTAGTTGGAAGGTATCGGACCATACACGTGAACAAATATCCAACCTAATATGTGTCTGCAATTAATATAGTAGAGTACTTAAGCACGTACATCATAATATCACCGTGCATTGCATGTGACATTTAGTGGTAGTAAGACAAATGCCTATATGCCACGCAGGTTCATACTATTTGTGCCTGGATACTTCACTTACTGCGCAACATTACAAAAGTTCGTACATCCCTGCATACATGTCCATCTCGAAGTTCCAGTCCCACGTGTTCTTCATAGATGGCACGATCCATAACGGTGGGCAACGGGAGTCCATATCATCGCAGCTTCTTAGTGTGGCTCCCCACGATGGAGACTCATCCAAACTGAAGCGGCATAGATCAGGGATAGGGGCGTTCAAGATATGAATCCGTTGGTGCGCAATGAAAACGCACCCGTTCTTCATGAACAGCAGGCCATCGACGTCGTGCACGGAAGGTGGCACCGTTTTCACTATGGGGTAGCTGTCCCCAATGAAAACCAAGTACTCTCCAAGTGTGTTCATCCGCACCCAGGTAGCATCACGGGGGTCGAACACGCCGCCGTCCATCTAGTACACCTGGCATCTCAAACCTGGATACATGGTGACGTGCATGGTTAAGGTCCATGCAGTATAATAAGATGATGTAAGCAAAGGATACGGATTAAAATAAAATACTTCATATTGCTTATTTCTATGAGAGGGAAGGGAAGCAATGTATGTATAGACCAGCTGCGGCACGGGCTACGACAAACAATTTGAGAGTGTTACGTGGGCCATGTACATTAATTAAAGTAGGAGTAGTTTTGTTTGATGGGATTCTACATAGTACTACACGGAATTGAAATTTTTAAGTCCTATATTGTTTATTACAACTGCCAATATAAAGTTGCGTGGATGACTGTCCCAATCAATAAAAAAAGGAAAGAACTACTCCTGCTCCTGGAGTATAAAGAGACATGTACCTAAATGTTATAAGATGACATGGCAATAAGATATACGAAAGCTCTTGGCTCTACTACTCTTAGATCGGAGAGAATGGATTACCTGGGTACATGATCAGGGTCTGATCATCATAGATCGTGGCACCTTGTTGCCCTTCAATGGTACCATGGGTAACGACGGCTAAGATAGTACGTTCCAACTGGGTGTCGTCAGCTACAAGGTTCCAAGTTAGACCAAATGCCCCATGCACATCCACGATCGGCGATCTGATTTTGATCGGGGGATGACTTTGCCCTACAAAATCGTGCAAACAAAGCGGAATTCATAGAAACCGGACGAAAATCATTCAAAAACTTTTCGTATAAACCGGACAAAATACATTACAGTTTTCATACAAACCAGAGTAAAACCAACTGTAAACATATTCTAAATGATAGCCGGCGTCCGTCCCCCATGTCCGGCCATACCCCTCGAGAACTGAAGCTCCAGCTATTGCCTTCACCTTTTCTTGTTTCGACTCGGCGCTCTCCAGCTCTGCCTCCGTAGCCTTCTCCTCCAGAGCTCCAGGAAGTGAAGATTTCCACCTCCACGTCGCCGCCAATCAGAAAATTAGCCCTCGATGTTGTGCCCAACGAGCTTTAGATTTGACGGGAGGGGAGAAGCGGTGGCCTTCTTGGGACCCGAGCGGCGGTGACCTGCCATGCACTACTCTTCCTCCCTATCTGTGAATGGCGATGAGCGGCGGCAGGTGGACGGACGGGTGACGCCGAAGTAGGTTCCTCGGCAACTGCGTGTCATTCATGTGGGCGGCGCACAGATGAACGGACGATCGTGGTGTTGTTTCAACGCGGAGCAGTCACGTGCACCAGGAAGCGGCGCTCCCTCAGCCATCGCACAGCTGCTTCAAACTCGGCGCCAATGAGAGGTCGCCTCCGCTCTGGCCGGGCATTAATGTAGAACTAACACTGTGGGGCGGCGCTGACCATTTCAGGCGGAAGCGCGCACCGGCAAGGGAGGGGGTTTGTGTGGGCCAGGGCGTTCAGACGCGAGAGTGGTGGTGGTAGGATTTGTACCGTTTCATGCGTAGTACTACCTACGTCTGGGATTATGCGTCCATGAGCCATGGTAGAGCAATATAAATGACCAATAAAAACTACTACATGCATGCAACGATTTAATTGAAATGCATGCAATTGTGGTTAAAAAATTGCACTCGGTTTCCTAAAAAATGTGGTTAAAATCATTATTGAAATGCATGCATGCATGACCAATCAAAAAGTACTACATGCATGCAACGATTTAATGCACATTTGTAATCTCAACATGTGATGGTGAGCTCTAAATTTGAATTTGAAACTTATAAAACGGAAAAACAAAACAAATAAACTAGAAGAGAGGGAGGGTATCGTAGGATGTGTCCCATATGAAGAAGTCCCTTGGTTTGTCACAGCGAAGATGCGGTTAAAAAGGAGCACAACGTCTTCGTACTCGTACGGCAACAAATCGGCTGCAGACAGCATGGTCCACCTTTGACCGCCACGTGCAGGATTCGTGAAAGCAATCGCGATGTCGAACACCGCAATGAGACTGTAATTTTCGTTGGCGCACGACCTTATCGGGACTTCAGGGATTTCTATCTTCTTCAATCTCATTGTGGTTCCATCGTAGCAATTCAGGCGATGGCCCATTGCATGGCCGATCCCAATGTTGGACCAAGGTTCTACGGGAACGGTGTCACCATTGTACATGTTGCGCAAATTGATGTAGGTACCCTCCCATACATATGCAAGCCAATCTCCATTGGCACCAAGCCTAACTTGTGAAACAGTGGGCAGCAGGGGAATTATGAAATGGACACGGACGTAGTCTTTAGAATGCATCTACGTGATCAAACTCATCACTTACCTGCTTATCGGACAAAATCTGAGTGCCCCTCAACGCCGGCATCTCAAGGGGCATCAACTTGCAACTACGGCCACGCTGTGCTAGAGAGACCCCCCAGGAAACATCCTCGTCCTCGAGGACGCATGGCAGACCAACTAGCATGGCCTTCTCCCACGCATATTTATGCGCCCTCTTAAAATATTTGGTGCAAGTACCACTAAGTCTTGCGGATGTGAGGAAGTCAGAGCGACTTACGATTTCTCCCAAATAGTCATTGTCCAAGGTCTCCCAACCTTGATGAGGACGAGAAGCACCACCGCCTTGCGAATCCATGGCAATGGCGACGAACTGCCTTGTCCCTTCGGGAGCTGGTTTACACGAGAGGAGATGGTAACTGTAGGGCTTCGTTCCTTCGGAAAGGATGTTCTACGGGCAAGCACTAGTGCAGTTTATATTTTAGATAAGGGAGAGCTGGCGGGCAGTTTGTTGTACGGCACATTTGCATCCATCCACTACCCCAGAATTAAAGCACGCACGACATTTCCTGGCGCATGGACCAACGCGGACTAGCGGACCTCGTCGCCCTTTTTTGAGCATGACTTCCACAACTATGTGCGTGACATGCGTGCATGCAAATCTTGCATGACCAAATGGTGCGAGGCGGAGCGGTAGGCTGTCGAACTACAGCCTGCGTGTTGTAGCCATGTCATCCACACGCAACCTAAAGGCCAATTCATACTATGTTGGTGTAAGTACTATGCATTGTTTGGCATGAACATTCCTTGGAGCTCATGCTACAGCTGGCGTACTCCACAGCCTGCTTGCCTTCTCCTTTCTCTTCCACCACCCGGGCACATCCGTGGGAAGCGACCGGTCAACCCTAATATAGTACTACTAGCACAAAAAGATGCATGCATGACCACTAAAATTTCCTTTCTCTTATCTCTATGAAATAAATGTGGCGTGAGACTCAAAGCCCTTTAAGTCTGAGTATAATGGAAATCTATTTTTTTAGATGAGCCTAAACCAGAAAACAGGGAGTATTAGAAGTATGTTTTTTTAACGAACAAAAGGCGCTCGCCAAGCTTTCATTCATTCATCTTAAAAAGAGTTTACATTGAGGAGTAGTATTAGATATCTCAAATCCATACATACCATGCAATAGGAGTAACTAGTACTAGTATGCTACGCACATAAGTACATAGCCTAAGCTAGACCACACTACTCGTCGTCGGAGATGGATAGGCGGCCGCATGCTGCAACTCCAGCTACTCCTGCTCCTCCTCCAGTTTGGCGAACAACTCGTTGATCCCCCACTCCCGCTGGCGAAGGAAGTGGCGGTTGGCCTCCACCTCGGCCTCCAACTGGATGGACTAGAGGATGGCCTGCTGTTTCGCCGACTGGATGGACTCCGCCATGGTGAAGCATGCAGCCGGTGGCACCGGCTCCGCCTCGCCCGCGTTGTCGTCCTCCTCCTCCGGCTCCGCTTCGCTGTCCTCCTGTTCCGGCTCCGCGGCGCTCGCGTCGATGTTCTCCTCCTACGGCTCCGCGTGCTGCTCCGCCTCCACCGCCTCCTCCTCAGGGTCCGCCTAGTCCGGACTCTGGAGGCAGGGCAGCTGCGATCCGGGCTTCGCGCCGCCTCCGAAAGCAGCTCGAAGCGCCGCTCCGGCGAGAGCATGGCATATGTCGTTACCTTCGGCCAGGCCATGGCTATCGAGCGATGGCGACCTGAGAAGAGGCAGCGGGAGGGGAATGAATGCAGCTACTATTTGGGTTCACCATCCGTCTTAAATAAATGCGCTCCATCACGTGTACCCGCGCGTGCACAAATTGTACACATACGGGTCTGTTTAGGGGGCGTCACGTAACTGGTATGTGTGTGAGATTCTGAGAGACAGAGCGTGTGTGCGCGCCTCTGCTCTTCGGACATGTACTCCACCTTTTGCATCGGGATATAAGTATAATGGTACTACACTTTAGCTTGTGATTTATGTGGCCATATTAAAGCAGTTGTGTAAAAAAATGTCACTTTCTGCTGGTGATTTGCGTTATATAATTATGAGAGGTTTGCTAACTACTGAAATAAAGTGGGATATGTCCATGTTATATAAGTGAATTAAGGTGATTGATTATCGTATGAGTAAGGTTGGACAAAGGGTGGCAGGAACAAATGCTCCACCTGGAGCATGTGTGTGTGAAATGGAGTCTGAGAGAGAGAGAGAGAGAGAGAGAGTGTCTGAAACGGAGTCTTCGGTGTGGAAAGTAATTTAGTGTGTTTGGATTCATCGTAGAGAGGTGATGTGTATGGCGGAGGCCTCCAGCGAGGGGGGGGAGGACATCGAGATAACGTGTTTGTTCGAGAGACACGGAGGAAGACTACTATCAATGGTGCACATATGCGGGAATTAATTAAACGAAGGGATAGTCTTATTGGTTTCAGCGATAGAGGGGAAGGAGTGGGATAGGGGGTAGCAAGAAGGATATAGTAAGTGTGAGTGTGTGTTTTACAGAAGAGACCCATCCAAACGGAAGTTATGTGCACACAAGAAGAGGATGATTCGATGTGGGGTGAGGACTGAGGGTAATTAACTACGTATGGAGACATATGAGACCTTGAACGTGCATGTGCGAGAGGTGTACATGTATACGTGGGATGTGTGTGTGTGCGCACGCATTATCGAGATGAAAGAAAGGAGACATAAGACATAAGATCAACGGGATAGGAGAGATGGGTCGGTATGACAATATGCATGCATGTGGGAGTGGAGGGAAGAAGGCCCAATGATTGAGCATGTGTTTTTGTCTTTAAGAGAGAGGGGCGTGGGCTGTAGAGTGCATCTATGGCGAGTAGAGAGAGCGAGACACAATGTGTGTGCAAAAGAGATCGACCTATAGATGCATGTATAGAGAAACAAATATAGTGTGCGTGATGGGAAGCAAGAGTGCGTGCGAGAAAGAAGGTTGACGGAGAAATAGATAGATAGAGAGGTAAAGATGCTATCTAGAGGGACATAGGCTAGTTTGTGTGTTAGAGATAAGAGTCGAGTGGATCAGTGGGATGAGTTATGTGTGTGTGAGAGAAAGATGGAAAGACGGTGCATGACTGCATGTAGAGAGAAACATATATAGTGTGCGTGATATGAAGCAAAAGTGCGGGCGAGAAAGAAGGTTGATGGAGAAACAAAGAATAGATAGATAGAGATGCTAGCTAGAGGGATATCGTTTAGTCTGTGTGTTAGAGATAAGAGTCGAGTTGGTCAGAAGGTTGAGTTGTGTGGGTGGGTGTGACAGAGATAGAGAGAGGGTGCATGTGAGTGACATACAAACGAATATTATAGAGAAATGAAATCCCGAGAGACGGAGTTTTGTGTTTGTGAAAGAGAAAGATATTTCACAAGGAGAGTTGTAGCTAGAGAGACATATTAGGGAACGCGAGATAACCCTAGGGAGAGAGGGTGTGTGTGAGCGGCATACAAGGGAATGGTGGAGGGATATGAGAACGTTGGAGACGGAGTTTGTGTTTGTGTGTGAGAGAGATATTTAGGAGGGAGAGTCGTAGCTATTGAGACATAGGTAGCGCGAGACATCTCTAGAGTGAGAGGGTGTGTGTGAGTGGCATACCGGGGAATAGTTGAGGGAAATGAGACCTCGGGAGACGAAGTTTGTTGTGAGAGAAAGAGATTTCACAGGGAGAATCATAGTTAGAGATAGATAGCAGGGAGAAAGATATACTTAGAGAGAGATAGAGTGAAGGTCGAGGGAGAGAGTACCGTTAGTGTGTTACGAAGATAAAAGACTGCTATCGACATACAAGTAGCACGAGAAATACCCGAGAGATGATGAAGGCGTACAGGTCTAGAGAGAGATATAAGTCATGAATGATAGCTATATGAGACGAATATAAGGATTAAAGGGGATTCAAATATTTTGAACTAGAGACTAGGGCATCGATAATATCATAACAAAAATTGGTCTGTCAAACATGCATATTCATTTGAATTTGGGGATATGTGTAATGTTATTTAGTTTTTCAATATTAGTGATCCATATTTTTTTTAATTAGAGGCAATGCATGGTTTATATGCAATTAATGTCTAAACAGTATTACACTATATGTTGCGTGTGTGTCAAACACATTATACGTGTTTGAGAAGTGAAAAAAACCCGCATGAAACACACATTAATTGGAGACAGTTAGCGAGGAATGCATAAATTGGATTTCAACATAAAGTTGTTTCAAATATTTGAAAATTCAAATTAAGATGGATTCAACCTTATGAATCTGAGATCATGCCATTTGTAAACCATATTTATGTATTTAGGGTGTTGTGCTTTTGAAAGTATATATAAAAAATGATGTATATAGATTTTTATTGGAATACAAAATGGATCCTGCCCGAAAAAAAAGAATACAATATGGATTCGAATTGAGTTGGCACGGTAAACGTGCAATCTTTTTCTCCAAAAGTTCGAACAAAGAGGCGTAACTCGGAGTAACCGCCCAAAACAAAAATCTGGGAGATGGAAATTACTGCCTATCCCTGACACGCAAAACCAGTCGGCTTGATTTCTATAGGTGTAGATAGGGGCAGGTTTGTAATTTCACTCAAACGTGACATAATCGCCTCTCACCCGGATTCATACACGGTGGGCGCCAAAACATAGTTTCTCCTCGGCTGAAATCGCCTCTCACCTCCCCGATTCATACACGGTGGGCGCCAAAACAAACTCTCCTCGGTCGAAATATCCATCGGCAAATATTCGGTGTATGTGAGATTACCATCCTATCCCCAACCGACTAATATTGTTGTGATGTAGGAAATTTTAAACGGGGGCTAAGTTTGTAAATTTCCTCGCATTTAAGACAAGCGCGCCCTGAAGACATGGTTCCCCCTACCTCTCTCCCTCCATTTCCCCATCCGTACTCCGTGGGCGCCAAAACACCCTCTCCACCCCAGTCTCCTCTGTCCACCACCCCATCCACCGTCGTCCTCCTCCACCATGCCGGAGCTGATACCCCGACGCCGTTGTCCATTACAAGAGATCGACCTCTCTCATCCATGGCTTCGGACCAGGATCCTTGCATCGCGTCCTCTCGCTTCATCCGCGTCATCGTCCACCTTGTCGAGGCCGCTCTGACGACTGTCTCGTCCACCGCACCGAGATATTTCCCTCGCCGCCACCGTGTTCCCTCCTAGATCTGCTTCCACGCCATCGACAGCCATCGCTACCGCAGCACCCTCAACGTCTCAGCAGATGCTTACACGGCGCCACACTAGAGGTGGTACTCTTTCGTATCTGCTCAAGTTATTTATCTCAGCAGCAAAATAGATCGCCACTACTTTACTGTGATTTCTTGTCCATCACTTAGAATCTTACTTATTAGTTGAAACCAAACATTGGTTGCGAAGTTGCCTTTGTCCGGTTTGCACCTTCAGATCCGCCATGGCATGCTCATCACTATACTCGCAATGCTTATGGTTTTCCCCTTTTATATTCCACATTAGCTTAAATGATAGTCGACCAAATTTCAATTTGGGGTCAGTTCATTTTTGGGAGTTCGCCGGAGGGAAGGAAGGGGCTCACCGGAGGGCTGCCCCATTATCTATCTTAGGGTTTCGGGTGGGGACAGTGGTTGTGGGGGGCGGTTATCGGGCTATGGTCAGGCCTCGCCGTAGGCAAAACTCGACGGGGGTGGGGTGGGGTTGGCTAGAGGAATGGCCGGGAGCGGCGGAAGACCGGAAGTGGTGCGCGGTTCAGGGGAGGGCGGGGGCCGGTGGTTCGGCCGGCGGCCCGTGCGATGGTCTGTAGGGGAAGAATGAGAGGTGAGGAAGAAGAAGGGTTAGGAGACGTAGGATCTTCATCCAACCGCCTGAAATGGTCGACTGACCCAAATGACGAAAGTCAGGCGACTTGCATGTAGGCATTCCCTTTTTATATTCAGTACCATCATCCTAGGTGCTTCGAGACGTGCTAGCACTGCTCCTCAACCCATCAAGCTAAACAACATGCCACTCATAATTCCAAACTTAGCTGCTCAAATACGAATCTGATATGATGCTGATATTACTAAAACAGAGAACGTTTAATTGGTCAGCTAATGTTCCTACTTTACTTTCGAAAAGCACGTGCGCCACATATAGAGACACAGCAGGGATCTGCATTCTTTTTGCTCTCTCGTTCATCATGTGTGGGCAATGAACATTCTGTTATCCAAAACCTGCTTGCTCTTCTTTAGCATATTCCTCTTATGTTCTTCTTTAATAAGTACTCTCTCCGTTCCTAAATACAAGTCTTTGTAGAGATTCCTCCATGGACTACATACAGAGCAAAATGAGTGAATCTACACTCTAAAATGTATCTATATACACTCGTATGTGATCCATAGTGGAATCTCTACAAAGACTTACATTTAGGAACAGAGGGAGTATAATAGTTGTACAGTATGTTCCTTGTAGTGAAGAGGAGCAGGGACATTTGCAATGTACATGTCTATTCGGTCGCCTGTCATGGACGCTTTCAACTCTTCGTGTTGGTCTGCCCTAATATCTAGGAAATGCTGGGAGCTGTGTCGCCTTTGAGAGTTAGACTGATAGTAACAGTACTGCGCCTTCAGTTGTAGAGAGCTGGTATCCGAAGCCTTTCTAGCCGTACCGGCAATACTAGCACATATTTTCCAGCAAGTTCCACTTTCCTGATTTTACTCGTGATGCTTAGGGTTTTCCCATTATATCTACACTATGATCTGCATAGGTGCTTTGTGTCCTACTAGCAGCAGTCCACCCTTTAAAGCTAAACAACACACCAATCATAATTCCAAAGCTTAGTTGTTCCAATACGAATGTGACATGATATTCATATTAGTTAACAGACATACATTTAATTGGTCAGCTAATGCTCCCACTTGAGTTTCCAAATGCCTGTGGCCACATAGAGAGAGACAGCATGGAATTGCATTTCTTTGGATGTTCTGATTCATCATGGGTGGGCAACCAACATTGTATAGAAAGAAGCGGAATCTCAATAATATGCTTCCCCTTTTATTCTTTAACATGTTCCTCTTCTGTTCTTCTTTAGTAAGTACAGTATGTTCCTTGTCAGGTAGGGGAGCAGGGACATCTGCAGTCGACAGCTCTATTGGGCCGCTTCTGCTAGATGATTTCAGCACTTCGAGTTGGTCTGCCATAGTATCCAGGAAATGGTGGGAGTTGTGCGGTCTTTGGTAGACTAGGCTAATAGTAACACCAGTGCGCCTTCAGATGAATAGAACTGGCCTATAGGTGATTCATAGGCTTTAAATTAGTAGCGGCAATACAACCCCGTATTTTCCAGCTAGTTCCGCTTTCCCGATTTAATTATGATGGTTATGGTGTACCCCTTTTTATATACACTACGATCTGCCTACTGGTTGTGCCCTCTTGTTATCATGGTGTGCCAATAAACTTTCTATACGGTATATTATGAACCTATCATCTGCCGACTATCCTTACATCTGGAGCTCCCAACAGGGAGCCTATTTTTTTTGTGTAGTTGTGCCAGATTATATTAATGTACACACCGTATTACAGCACACATGGGCTCTCTCATCAGAATCCGATGATAGCACACAAGGGTTTACAGGGAGCCCCTATTTATACTAGAATATCCTTTGCATTACAAAGATAATCTCGCTACTATTTATGTTTTCATGCTTCTCAGATATTCTATGTAATCACAATGAATATAAGAATGAGCACATCAGAAAAATATTGTGGAACAGTTCAATGGGTAACAAACTTGGCATCAAGGGATTGAGGTCCATTCTGGATGCAATGAAGCCCACATGCTCCTGACCTACAGATTCGCATTCAGAATATGATCCTAATGACTATTCTGATCTCAAGGAGTCAAAGACAGATGGCCTACCCTGTTCACCCAATAAGGTGCCTATTCTAATTTGGCAAGGTTTTATTGGTTGCACGTATCTTTCATAAGGTGTCTTGCATCTCTTCTGCTTCCTTGCACCGCCATCTGCTTAGTTTACTCATGATATATGTGAAGATGCCATTCCCATCCATTATCAATACCTATTCCCTTTATCGTCATACCATGTTTTTCCATTCAAATGTTGTTCTTGTGTTTCAGACATCCAAAAGGAAGAGGGTGATTGCAGAACCTGAAGGAGTACAAGCAAAGTCCATGAAAAAGGTGGTGGTACCGGAGAAATCAGATAGCACCCCACTTATATTGGCGATAGAACCAGCGCCGCAAAACCTAGGATATCGCAACTATGCTGCTGACTGCTTTGCTCTAGTTAGTACCTGTTGTCCTATCGCTGTACTTACATTCATACCTGGTGGATTATGTGACATCATTGTGCATTATAGCTTGCTTATCCACTATTTGCTCGAAATTATCAGATCTATATGAATGCTTACATTAATGTAGAATAAACCCAATGCCTTATGAACAAGTTTAGCTCTGCATTGTTCTTGTAAGTATCTGCTGTCCTTCATCATTGTACTTATATTGTCAGCTAGTTGTTCATGTACACTTTGCAGCGTATTTTCCCTTGCCCTCCATTTTCTACACATCAGATATATATTTACCCTTGCCAAAATGTTGAATAAAACCAATGCTACTGAAGAAGTTTAGCTCTGCATTGCTCTTGTCAGTGCCTTTTGCATGTATGATGTACTTACATTTATATTCTGCACCTTAGCTTAAATAATCTCCATTTGTTCCTATATTATCACATCTATATTTACTCTTAACAAAATGTAGAATAAAGGCAATGCTCATGAGGAAGAGTCTATGGTAAACTTATTGAATTGGCCCCCCATCAATATGGACAAGGGCTTTATAGAGCCGGTCTTCACTACTAACGTAAGTTTGTCCTCCTCGAGCCTTCAAACTTTGTTGTGTATATTTGGATAGCTATGACTGCAAATGTTGTTTATTTTTGTCGTTTGCATGAAATTGCATGTTCAAAGTTTATTACGAAGAAGCACATAAACATAAGTTTGTCCTTCTCAATTTCAATTTTTAGTTGTACAACCTAATTCCTTATTCATACCATGTAAATTAAACTAAACGTAGCAAGTTATCTTCTTTAGCACTGCATGTATGCTTGTGTTCTTGATCTATAATCCAGTGGTGTGGTGAAACTGCCAACTCCAGCACAATGTCATATCCTACTATGTCTTAACTATGAACAATGTCATATTAAGTTAATGTTATTTAAATCATGTCTCTTTATTTACCAATCTGAAATGGGATAAATTGGAAGTACACTCACCATTCATGCTTATACGTTGTTTAGCACTACATGTATGCTTGTGTTCTTGATCTGTAATCCAGTGGTGTGGTGAAGCTGACCGCTCCTGCACAATGCCATTTCCTGCCGTCTTAATTGTGAACAATGCCTATTATGTTAATGCTATTTAAAACCGTGTCTCTTTATTTCTGACTAAGAAATGAGATGAATTGACGGCACTGATGCTTATACGTGCAAAACCTATTATCTACCTACTTGTTTCTTTTTTAGGGTGACATCACTGATGCTAGGAAGAACTGCCACAATGATAGTGAGATGAACCCATTGCTTGTCCCTCTAACATATATTCCAGAGAAGAAGGGAACACATCTTGAGGATAGCAATACAACCCCAAAGTCATGTCTTGATGTAGTGTCGAACTTACTCGCTAATAGCAGTGACACAAGCTCAATGAAGTCACCACCTGAATCTGTTCGACTTCTTCAGTCTGAAATTCAAGCAGAAAGACATGCTTCCGCTCAAATCCGGCCGGAACTCCAATCTCTATGCAAGATTAACCATAAGTACATGACGTCTATTGATGCTATGCACCTTGAGTTAGTGGATATCAGCGTCAAAAAAGCAGTCTCATCAGGTTGCTAAGCTGCTTGCACTGCAGCTCCTGGGCAGGGCTAACCTTTCTTGACCTGTGTTGAAGTTCTCTCGGTTTTGTCTATTATTTTGTCGGTGTTACTTCCACTGGTGGCGACCTTTGATGCCCAATGTATGTAATTTGCTGTCTGGTTGCCCTTTATTATCACTGGCGATGAACTTTGATGCCAGGGGATGTAATATGCTCTAATTTCTTTATTGTATAGTTTAGGTTTATTCTTCATCACGATGCTGTAATTTATTTGCTGTATATGCTGTCGTCGCTCTGTGAAAAGGTCGTAAGCTTCGATCGGAGCACAATAGGCCAATATGATAGGCTTATATATAAAAAAATCGGTACTAGAAGTGGCCGGCCGCCAATCGCTAAAAATGGGCCGAACCGTGGGCTTATCTTGGGCCATTAGCAGGCCTAGACTTAATCCAGCCCACATTAGATTCGGCCTTAAAAAGGCAGAGTAAACCGCTTGCCTTAATTGGGCCAAAAAATGGGATTTTAAAAGGCTGAGTTGTAGATTGAGCCTGAATTGTGCCGAATAAATCACGGGCCGACAGCAGGCTAGAATATACATCGGCCCATTATTGGCCCAGAGGTATGATGGGCCATAGGCCAAAATGTAGTTGGGCCTTGGTTGGCCCAATCACACGACGGGTTGAAAGCAGGCCAGATGCATAGCGGGCCAATATTAGGGCCTTTAATGGGTTGATAGGCAGTTTGGGCTAAAATGTATCCAGGAAGACTACGGGCCGTTGAGAGGCCGAAAGTCACTACGGACCAGAATTAGGCCCAGATGCAGCTCGGGCCTTTAAATGGCCAAAAGTGTAATCGGGCCAAAAGCGGCCCATATGTACACAGGGCCATTGACAGGCCGAAACTAATATCGGGCCGAACTGTTAAATGGGCCATTAAGAGGCCGAAGAGCAAATCAGGCTCCCAATTGGCCGAAAGGCACAGTAGCTGTTAACGGGCCGTATCTGTTATGGGCCGTAATTTGTCCCAAACTATTGCAGGCTTTTAATGGGCCGTATCTGATGTGGGCCATCATTTGGCCCAAAATAGGACAGGCCATGAGCGGGCCAGATCTGACATGGGCCGTAAACTGACACATAATATTGCAGGCTTTTAATGGGCCGTATCTGATGTGGGCCATCATTTGGCCCAAAACACGACAGGCTGTGAGCAGGCCAGATCTGACATGGGCTGTAATTTCACCTAAAGCATGGCAGGTTGTTAACGGGCCGGCCCACTAGTGTCTGAAAAAATAGTGTGGGCCTTTGGCTGGGCCGGCCTTTTTAACTTAAATGGGCCGCTGTTGGGCCTGGCCACGTGTCGACGCATCATAGGCGCGTCCCTGTCCATTGGACAGCTGACATCTGTACCAACGGGTAGCTGACACGTGGTTCACCCGGCCAATGAGAATTTTACACGTGGAAAATCTCCATTGGTCTTGGCTGTTAACGGGTTATCGGATCCAAAACCGGACCCGATAGCATAACGGCGACCCGTTACGGTGGATGCCACATGTCGGTTACCCTTGACGAAAGCACTTCCATGACATGCCATTTATCGTCATGGAAGTGGACACTTCCGTGATGATAATTTAAGTATTGTCATGGAACACTTCTACGACAGCACATGTATGACTATCTTGATTCTGTCATAAAATCATCATGGTTGTACATGCATGACAGAAAGCATGACCTACTGTGACAAACACGTATCATCACAGAAGTGTTTTTTTTGTAGTGCATCATCGAAGATGCCCCTTCACTTCAAAGGTTGATCCTTGATTCTCGTTTTTCACCGTCGCAAATAACTATCGTCTCTGCGCCTAAACTAGAGACCTTGGGTGTAATACATGATCTTTGTGCTCATTTCAAGATGGTGTTTGGCTCCACAGTTCTTCAGGTACTGTATATTATCATCTACACTTGTAATCATAAGCTGCATTTTAAATTTCTGTGCATAAGTTCTATATCATCTTGGAGTACACTTTTTGTACTAATATTATGTTCTATGCTCAATGAAGAGTTTGTCCATGGATAGCGTATCAATGGTGCTGGATTCTGTCAAGATCCTATATATCCATATGAATAGTTTTGATCTAAACAAGATTATTGGCTTGCTGCAGTGCTTTCCATGTCTGGAGAAGTTGCATATAAAGGTGATAATTTCACGCACATTGGAAGCCCACATATCGTGTACTAGAATTAACCGTTCAGCTGTTGCTCTTTCGACACTCTTTTTTTAGACCTTCACTGTTTTCAATCTTCATGTCTATTTAGGCAACAGGATGGGGTAACAAAGGTATAACCAACCGGTTGTCGGTGTACTAAGTATTGGGCCACTAGTACCCCTTACTTGTGCACGGGCAGTTGTAGCCGTCCTCGCGGCAAGGCTTGCCGGGATCAGCTCGAGGTCGATTTAAGTCATCAAGGAAATCGTCAAGTCAGAAATCTGAGAATCAGCAAATAAGCAAAGCTGGAAATCGAAGGCCGGCCTCCCCGGCAAGATCCTTGACGGGGTGGCCTGAGGAGCCCGGCAAGGATCGGCGCCCGGCAAGGCTTGGCGCCCGGCAAGGCTCGGCGTCCGGCAAGGCTTGGCGCCCGGCAAGGCTTGGCGCCCAGCAAGTTTCGGCGCCTGGCGAGATTCTGCCACTGTGCCACCGCTTCGGCACAGCGACAAAGCCTGACATTCTGGGTCCTTCTCTGGATGCGTGGCAATGCGCCAGTGGAGGAGAGCTTAAGCGGTGCTGATGGGATGGCCCCTTTTTCCATCCCCAAGAAAGTGAAGACACCTAAACGGACACCTCACGGTGCATTAAATGCGCTTGTCCTAATCCGTCAGGGGTTAGGTATGATACCCTGTAGCTACTTTACACCTCAATGTATGTACGTTTTGCCACTGTGGAGACCCCTTTGAGCATATAAAAGGAGGCCCAAGGCAACTGCTACAGAGGGAGGAGAACTTCTGGCCCATTCTGCATGTGTAGCTGCTCTTTGAACGTACTGTTCATTGCGAGCGCTCCTGAAGGCTGGGCTCAAGAACATCAATAAGAACACAAAGCAGGAGTAGGGTTTTACGCTGATCAGCGGCCCGAACCTGGGTAAAAACCTCACGCGTCGATCACCGGTTCTGCTCTTTGCGTGTACCTCTCCCCCCGCCGAATCGTAAAGGGGTCTCTCGGGATCCCATAGGTGTCGTGCCCCGACATCTTTGGCGCGCCAGGTAGGGGGATTGAAGGTTGCGTGAACCTGATCTGGTGGTCGACGCCCTAGTTCCTTCATCATGCCGCCCAAGAAGAAGAACATCGCGACAGCACAACCATCCAGGTCCGTTTTGCCCGCGCCTTCGCAGACAGGCGATGGTGTGGGTGCAGAAGGAAGAGGACTGGAACCCCCGCGGCGTTTTGGTGATCCAAGCCAAGCGAGCGGTATCGTTCGCAGTGGCAGTGGTAACTTGCGCGCCGCTGGATCTAGAGATGGTGTTGTGTTGCCTACGGGTGGCACAACAGACTCTAGGGATCAAAGAGCGCCTGCTGGAGCTCCCGCGCCGCCGCGAGCCTCGCAACCTGCCCAGGTTGTGCGAGACGAGCGACACCATGGCGCTGGTGGTTCGGGGCATCCCTACGAAAAGGTTTCTGCGCATAGGTCCCAAGATGCGCGGGACCAGCATGCACACCGAGCTGCCGACGAGGGTGGCGCGCGGTCGCGTGACCGTGGCGGTGCTCCTTCTAACTTGGTTAGGAGTCAGAGCACCTCACGTACTTCGCACCTGTCGCCGCCACCTACACCAGCGGAAGCCTTGGCACGTGCGCAGTTGCTCCTCGATTTTCCTCCCGCCCCGAAGAAGATGGAGGAGTGGCGAGCTACTATCCAGAGCCTTATCGGCTTCGCTAATAAGGATGGACCACAAGAGGCAGGGCCCTCTCAGCGGAAGCCCGTCGATCCGATGCGAGCCGGTGGAGAGAAAACCGGAGGTGGTGCGACTACAGTGCACTCTCCTCCGCGACATCAGCGGCGGCCGACGGCTCAGCAAGTCGACCGCCATGAAGAAGTTTCCACGGCGTCGTCCGATCCGCGGATGCGCCATGATCAGCGTCTGGTTCTCCAGGAACGAGGCAAGGAGGACGCTCGAACAACCATCGAGCGGCGACGGGAAGCGCGCTATCAGTCTGATAAGCGCGCGGGGCCAGTTGTCGACGAGCCCGCGCCAGGGAACGTAGGAGACCTGCCTTACGAGGTGGGACCTCCAGCGTTTACCCGTGAGCTGCGGCAAGTCCAGTGGCCCAATCTCCGAACCTTCAAGCCAGAGGTCCCGGAGAAATATGACGGCAAGACCCATCCCTCGGAGTTCCTGAGCATCTACACCATTGCGGTGCAAGCTGCCGGGGGCCGAGATGACAAGATACTCGCCAACTACTTCCCGTTGGTGCTCAAACCCAACGTCAGGTCGTGGTTGATGCATCTGCCGGAGAATTCTATTTCTTGCTGGTCAGATCTGTGCCATCAGTTTGTTGGCGCCTTTGTTGGAGGCCACCAAGCTCCTGGCCAAGAAAGTGATTTGCACATCATCCCTCAGAAGGAGGGCGAGTCCCTGCGCAAGTTTATGCAGAGATTCAGCCGGGTGCAGTACAATATTCCTGATGTTCATCCTGCCGCTGTCATTAGCGCGTTCCATCAGAACATGCGTAACCGCAGGATGCGGGAAGAGCTGGCAATGAACAAAGTTAGGAGTATTGCCGAGCTTTACACTTTGGCCGACAAGTGTGCTCGAGCTGAAGAAGGGAGAAAACTCCCCGGTGAAGCTGTTGGTGCGACAGGCGACTCAGAAGAAGAAGATGCCGCGGCTCCGTCAAGGAAAGGCCGGCGGCGGAATAGGAAGCGCGGAGGCAAGGCCGTGCTTGCCGTCGAGGAATCCGGCAACCCTGGCGCCGCCAAGAAGGCCAAGGTTAGCGCCCCCGGCAAGGATCTTGCCGGGTGCCCTTCCTGTCAGGCCTTGGCGGCTGCCGACAAGTCGGAGAACTCCGGCAAGCAATATTGCAAGATCCATCGCACTAAGGGCCACGATCTCCAGGACTGCCGGCAAGTTGAGCAGCTTGCCGAGAAGCAGAAGGCCGAATACGAGAGGCGAGACAAGGAGAAGGCCCAAGATGGTGCTGAGGGGTCCGGCAAGAAACGCGGTGGCCGAGGGGGTCGCCGCGGCAAGGCCAAGCAGCAGAAGGATCGGCCCGCTCGTGGCCGAGATAAAGAAAGAGATGATGATGAAGAAGATGACGAATCCAGTGAGCAGGAATTCCAGAAGGCTACGGAGGCTATGTGCATTGATGGGGGTGCCTCGCTGCATTCTTCCCACCGCCAACTTAAACAGTGGATGCGGGAGGTTAATGCGGCAGAGCCATCCCCCGATGCTTGTAGGCCTCTAAAGTGGTCCAGCACGCCTATCATCTTTGACGCCGAGGATCACCCTGATCGCACAACTGCGGTCGGGTGTTTGCCATTGTTGGTTTCCCCGACAATTCGCAACCTCAAGGTGACGAAGATGTTAGTTGACGGCGGGGCCGGCCTAAACTTAATATCACCAGACGTGCTCACAAAGCTTCAGATTCCCGACGAAGACCTCGAGGAAACGGGTACGTTTCAAGGGGTCAACCCGGGAAGAACCCAGCCTAAGGGCAAGATCACGCTGCCGGTAACATTTGGCAGCGAGCTTAACTTCAGGACCGAAAAGGTGGTGTTTGATGTCGCCAAGATCCCCATGTCATACAATGGGATCCTTGGTCGGCCAGCGCTGGCTAAGTTCATGGTGGCATCGCACTACGCATACAACGTCTTGAAGATGCCTGGGCCGTTGAGCGTCATCACTATCCATTCCGACAAGAAGGATGCGCTCATCTGTGCCGACCAACTTTACCGGGAAGCAGTTGCAGCACCTGCCATCAAGGCATCTGCTCCTGCCGCTGGAACTCCCGGAGGGAAGAAGAAGACCGGCAGGAACCTTGGCGTGAACTTCAGCAAGCGCACCTCCTCGGAGTGCTGCGCTTCCGTCGAGGACGTACCAGAGAGTTCCACCGGCAAGAACAAGAAGTCCAAGGCTGCCCCGCCGGAAACTAAGAAGGTGCCTGCCAGGGAGGACGGAACGGGGGGAACTTTCACCATAAGTTCCACCCTAGATGACAAATAGGAAAGCGCGCTCGTTGCTTTCCTGCGGGCGAATGTCGACGTGTTTGCATGGCAACCGTCTGACATCCCCGGCGTTCCCAGGAAAGTAATTGAGCACCACCTTGCTGTCTGTCCCCATGCGCGGCCCGTCAAGCAAAGGGTGAGGAAACAGGCCTTGGAGCGGCAAGAATTCATTGCCGAAGAAATTAAGAAGCTGGAGGCGGCAGGACTGGTCAAAGGAGTGCTTCATCCAACCTAGCTGGCCAATCCGGTTGTAGTGCGGAAAGCGAACGGGAAATGGAGGCTTTATATCGACTACACAGATATCAATAAAGCTTGTCCAAAAGATCCTTTTCCCTTGCCGTGCATCGACCAGATTGTGGATGCCACCGCTGGTTGTCATCTCCTGCCCTTGCTTGATGCCTATTCAGGGTATCATCAGATTTTTATGGCAAAGGAAGATGAAGAGAAGACCGCCTTTATCACCCCATGTGGTACGTATTGTTTTATACGAATGCCTTTCGGGTTGAAAAGTGTTGGTTCAACATTTGCCAGAGCAATCCAGATTGGTTTTGAGCCACAACTCCATAGAAATATGGAGGCGTATATGGATGATATAGTGGTCAAAACCAAGGATAAAGCAACGCTCATTCAAGACTTAGAAGAAACATTTGCGAACTTGTGCAAGATCAACTTGAAGCTCAACCCTGAGAAGTGCGTGTTCGGTGTTCCTTCCGGCAAGCTCCTCGGATTCTTTGTATCTTGCCGGGGAATCGAAGCGAACCCCAACAAGATCAAAGCCATTGAGCAAATTGAAGCGCCGAGACGCGTCAAGGATGTGCGTCGTCTTGCCGGCTGTGTTGCTGCTCTAAGCAGGTTTATTTCCAAATCTGCTGAGCGCGCCCTGCCCTTCTTTAAAATTTTGAAGAAGGCAGGTCCAATGAAATGGACTCCGGAAGCGAAGGCAGCGCTGCAAGATTTGAAGAAATGCCTTTCTTCTCCGCCGACGCTAGTCGCGCCTAAACCACAAGAGCCGTTGCTGCTGTATCTGGCGGCAACAAATCAAGTGGTTAGTGTTGCGCTGGTGGCGCAGAGGGAAGCTAATGAGGAGACAACATCAGCGGCAGGACCGCCAGAAGACGCGGCAAGATCTTCCCCGGCGAGGGATCATCCCGGCAAGACAGGATCTGCGCAAACAGAAGAGCCCGTGCAGAAGAAAAAGGTGGTGCAGCGCCCAGTTTATTTTGTTAGCTCCCTCTTACAAGGGGCTAGATCAAGATATTCTGGTGTGCAGAAGTTGCTCTTCGGCCTTCTTATGGCCTCGAGAAAGCTGCGCCATTATTTTCAAGCACATGAGATCACCGTTGTCACTCGCTTTCCGTTGCAACGGATTTTGCAAAATCCGGAGGCAACCGGCAGGATCGTGGAGTGGGCGTTGGAGCTGTCCAGCTTTGGTCTTAAGTTTGAAAGTACTTCGACAATTCAGAGCAGGGCCTTGGCGGAGTTCATTGCAGAATGGACCCCGACGCCAGACGAAGAGGTTCAGGAAACAAGTCTCCCCGGCAAGGAAGCCGATCAGCAATGGGTTATGTACTTTGACGGGGCTTTTTCGCTGCAAGGCGCCGGTGCTGGTGTGCTGCTTGTCGCACCCACCGGAGAGCACCTCAAGTACGTAGTCCAAATGCATTTTCCCCGGGAGAGTTCAACCAATAACACTGCAGAGTACGAAGGTTTGCTTGCCGGTCTCAGGATCGCGGCAGACCTTGGTATCAGAAAGCTCATTATCAAAGGTGATTCACAGCTTGTCGTCAGGCAGGTCAACAAGAACTATCAAAGTCCGTTGATGCAAGCCTACGTAGATGAAGTGAGGAAATTGGAAGAGCGCTTTGATGGTCTCCAAATGGAGCACGTTCCTCGTGCCGAGAACAGCGTTGCTGACGACCTGTCAAAGCGTGCTGCCCTCAAGTTGCCTGTGGAACCGGGAACTTTGTGCTCCAATTGACTCAACCATCCGTGGCGCCATCGACACGGCAAGAAAAGAGAAGAAAGTTGAACTCTGGCCAGTACTTCCCGGCAGAGCTCCCCGGAGCCGCCGGCAAGGAAGTTGCCGGGATCGACACGCCTGCTGGGGAACAACAGGCTCCGGAAGGGCCTCAGGCCCTTGCTGTCGAGACAAACGTCCCCCGGGCGAAGGAGATGCCTTTAGTCCTAGCAGTCGAGCCTCAGGCTCCAGCATGGGCGCAGCACATTGTCCATTTCCTTCAGACAGGTGAACTCCCTGAGGAACAAGAAGAAGCGGAGAGAGTAGCCCGTCGGTCTGTTATGTACAAGTTCGTCGATGACGTCCTGTACAGAAAGAGACCAAACGGTGTGAAATTGAAGTGCATTCCTCGGGAGGATGGACTAGAGCTGTTGGCAGAGATACATGGGGGCATGTGTGGCTCTCACATAGGGTCAAGAGCGCTTGCCGGGAAAGCATTCCGGCAAGGTTTCTTTTGGCCCACCGCCCTCCAGGATGCGACTGCACTAGTAACCAGGTGTGAAGCGTGCCAGTTTCATTCGAAGAAATTACATCAGCCAGCTCAAGCTCTTCAAACAATCCCTCTCTCCTGGCCATTTTCGGTCTGGGGGCTCGACATACTGGGCCCCTTCCCCCGTGCTGCCGGGGGCTTTGAGTACTTGTACGTTGCTATCGACAAGTTCACAAAGTGGCCGGAGGTGGAAGCGGTGAGGAAGGTGACAGCGCAGTCGGCTGTCAAGTTCTTCAAAGGAATTGTTTGCCCTTTCGGTGTGCCTAACAGGATCATCACCGACAACGGCACGCAGTTCACAAGTCGCACCTTCATGCAGTACGTCCAAGACCTTGGCGGCAAGATTTGTTTTGCCTCTGTTGCTCACCCGAGAAGCAACGGCCAAGCGGAGAGGGCCAATGCTGAAGTGCTACGCGGTCTCAGGACCAGAACTTTTGACAGGCTGAAAAAGTGCGGAAGACGCTGGATTGATGAGTTGCCGGCGGTTCTTTGGTCAATCAGAACGACACCAAATCGAGCCACCGGCCAGACGCCCTTCGCTCTAGTGTATGGAGCGGAAGCAGTTCTCCCCACGGAACTCATATACGGATCTCCTCGAGTGCTCGCTTATGATGAGCTCGAGCAAGAGCAACTGCGGCAAGATAACGCTGTGCTCCTTGAGGAGAATCGTCTTCAGGCTGCTGTGCGAGCTGCACGCTACCAGCAAGCTTTGCGCCGCTATCATAGCCGCAAAGTTCATGCCCGAAGCCTTGAGGAAGGCGATCTTGTTCTTCGACGGATTCAGTCCGCCAAGAATTCAAACAAGTTGACGCCAAAGTGGGAAGGCCCTTATTGGGTAGTACGAGTCACCAGGCCTGGCGCTGTCCGCCTGGAGACCGAGGATGGCGTTCCAGTGAGTAATTCCTGGAATATCGAACATCTTCGCAAGTTCTATCCATAAGGCGCGGTTGCCGGGGGCTCCCGGCAACCACCTTTTTGTACAAGTCTTGCCGGCAAGGCATGTGATTCTTTGTACAAAGCCAGGCGTAGACCCTGAGCACAGATGAATAAATTTAAGTGTTGTACATTTCCTTATTGATTCTCATGTTCACATTCATATACGCATGTTTGTCTAAGATGTTGTATAACACCTGATCCCGGTAAGTTCTAACGAACCGCCAAGGTTTCATCTCTTTATTTTCTCTTCTTTCTTTTTCTTAAAGACAGAAGGATTCCTCGCGCGCACATTTGCCGGGGGAGGAAGGGAGACATGAATACCAGTTGGTGACGATCGGAATCGTAAGCTTGCCGGAGGAAGGACAAAGACAGAAACTAAGTCCTAAAAACTCAGAGCAAGTTTTTCTTTTTATTGCCAAGTTAGTTCCTTGGACGATTCCGACCCTTGTATGGAAAATCTGCACGCGAAGGAATCCTTGTTGTAATCAGTTGCGCCCTTATTTTGTTTCGAGTCCGCTCAACGATTTAAGTGGCTGCACTGAGAGCGCCAAGGAGTCTTGCCGGCCGCTGCGCCTCCAGCAGGCTGCTGAAGTCCCGCACCCAGCGCTCGCGGCAGGTTGCGCGCCGGCAAGTTTTTCAGTAGGCGTAGGATGAACTCCATACATAAAGGAATCAGACAAGGAAAGTAGCTAGCATGAGCCTAAACATAGTTAAATTATATTACATCCATGAGTTGCCGCAGTCCTAACTCGAGACTTAACTGTCTTTTACATGAGATGGTGGCAGCAAGAATAAAAGGGAAGCACTCAATCCCTGCGCTGGCCTTTGATCCTTTTGATGGAGTCCACCTTCTCAAGGATCGGCGCGATGCACTTCTCAAGCGCCTCAACATTTGCATCCTTTGGCAGATGGCCGAGTGCGCTGGAGAGATCGATGCCGGGATTGCTGTGCACCACCTTGAGGAGCACCTTGCGAAGGACGGCCCGGCAAAGCTGGCGAGTCTCGTTCGCCAGTTGGGTCGCCCGGCTGGACTGGAGCGCCCTCAACGCGTTGATGATGCTTTCAAAGAACATTGTCAACCTGGCGCTTGGAGATATTCTTTCCTCGGAAGAATATCTAAAGTTCGACAAGCCCATGGTTGACAGTTCTGCGGTAAGCTTCTCCGCGGTGGCGATGAGACGACCAGTCCAGATCTCCACTCCCTTCTCGTACTCGTTTTGGGCAGCGGCGGCGCTCTTGAGCAGGTTCCTCTCTCCTTGAAGATCCTTGAGTAGAGCCTTCTCACGGGCCCTGCCGGCCTCGAAGGATTTCTGCAGCGTGGTTAGCTTCAGCTCCAGAACCGCAATATCATCAGCTGCAGAGGAGAGCTGCTTGGTCTTGCCGGACAGGGCGACTTGCATCTCCGCCAAGGAGTGGAGGGTTTTTTCCCTGTCCCCCTTGAGCGTCGAGAGCTCCTTGCCATGCTCGTCGAGATCCGTCTCCAGCTTCTTCACTTTGTCGCTCAGCTCGTTCTTGGCGGCCTCTGCAGCTTCGGCAGCATCGACGGCCTCCTTGAGCTTGCCGGCGTGGCTTGCAGTTAGAGCTTCGAGCGCCTCCTTGTGCTTCTGCTCCAGCTCCTGGGTCCGCCGCGCGACAAGATTTTCAATGTCTTCATCCTTGCTACGAAGCTTGGCGGCGAGCGCCTGCTCACGTGCGGTGAGATCTTCTTCGAAAGCGTCAAGAGCAACGCGGCGCCCCGTCAGGAGAGCATCTTCGGCAGCGATTCTTTGAACAGCTTCGTCATGGGCCTTCTCCATGTTTGATTGCTTCAGGAGGACCTCATTCCATTGCTGGCTCACTTGTTCTCGACCGGCAACCAGCTCTTGAAGGGCCTCGGCATGCCAGATTTGCATTTATGCGACGCGCTTCTGAAAATCCGCTTCGGCTGCCTCGACAACTGCCATTCTGGAGTCCGCCTTCTCTTTTCGGGCACGATGGAGAGCCTGGAGTTTGCGGAAGTTTTCGCCCATGGCCTGAAGGAGCCGATCCTCTTCAGACTTGCCACTGCTAGCACTGGGATCGTCAACAACTTCGAGCCCGGCAGCGGCAATAATTTCCACAAAAATTTCTCCTTCGGCTGGTGCCTCGGTGCTTGCCGTCCCTGGCAAGTTGACGAATAGGTTTTTGCCAACTTTGAGATACTTGCTGGATGAGGGCTCGTCAGATGTTGATGGCTGGTCTTCAGTGGCCGCCTCACCAGTGACAGGGGGCTCCGCGGCCGATGCAGCGCCTGGCGCTCCTGCGGCAGGAATGCCGTCAATATGGTCCCCAGCCTCCCTGTCGCCCTCTTCAGCAGGTTCTTCCGCGATTTCCATTCGTGCCGTCTTGGCGGCCTCCCCGTCAAGAGCATCATCGGCCCCGGCAACATCATCCTTGGTGGCCTCGCTGGCAGTGATCCTGTCCGCTTCGGCAGCAGCATCCCTGGCGGTCTCCTCGATGACGGCGTCGACGTCCATATGTTCCATCTTAGAGAACTCTGAAGGGAGAGGGAGAAGGTCAGAATAAGATCGAGTTTTTAGATTTTGAAGTGATCAAAGATAAAGAAGTAAGAGAAAAAGAATAACTAGCACTTTGAGGCGATCGAGTACCTGCGTCGGGCTGTCGAGAGGTAGCTTCGCCTCTCCCGGCAACTCCGGTTGCCGGAGGTGGGTTGCCGGAGTTCGTGCTTGTCGGCTCCTCCTCAATCTGGACGGGCTCGTCGGCAGGATCTCTTGCCGGAGATGTGCTTGTGGGTGGAGCGGTCGATGAAGGAGGCACAATGGGGCGATCCTCTCCTTGTTGCCGTTCTTCTCCTGCGAACCCGAAGATATCAGCGACAAGAATGGAAGCCTCGGCATCAGCCAACAGAAAAAAGGACAATGAACTTACGCTGGGGGCTGCGTTGAGGACTAGGCTCCGGGCTCACGATGACGGTCTCTGGCACGCTAGTGGAGCCTGCCGGGGGCTCGTCGCCCGTAGAAGTCCTTGACCTCTTCGCCATCCTCTCCAGCAAGGTTTATGTGTCACTGCAGACGCAATACAAGCAAGTCAGTAAAGATTGATGCAAGATTGGAAGGTAAAAGCTGTGGCAAAGTACTTACTCTTCTTCCTCTCGCTCCTGACTAAAGCCGGAGATGTCGAAGTCGACCTCCGTTGCGGTGTCTGAGTGGGGAGGCGGAGGAGGAGTCCTAGGCCGCTTGGCTGTGGCAGGCGCCGGGGCAGTTTCCGGTGCGGTGGTGCGAGACCCTCCTGCCGCCCCAGCAGTGGCCGCTGGTGCGGGCCTCGCACGCCGTGCAGGCTGTTGACGAGCCCCCTGCCGCGGTCCGGTCTTGCCGGCCACTTTCTTACCGGGGGCTTCGCCGCTCGAAGAGGGCTAGCTTGCCGGGATGTCAGATGCAGCCTTCCGAAGAACACGCTTCGTCTTCTTCTTCAGGGAAAGGGGCTCTTCCCGCGTCTCTTCTTCTTCGACTGAGTCCTCGCCGGACGAGATTTCAGCGGCTGCGCCGCTCTCCTCCCCGGCAACCTCGTCCTCCCCGGCAGGCTTCGCCTCCACTACCACCTCTGCCTCGCTGGCTTCCCACTCTGTGAAGCCAACGCTGCCGGCCTCCGCGGCAAGATTCGCTTCCTCCACTCTGGTAGCAATGTATGCTACCTCCTGATCCGTGGTGGCGCGAATAAGATCTGGTTCTTGCCGGACAGGCTTTTCCGTCAGATTGTCGAAGAATTTCTGCGCTTCTTCCTCGCTTGGCTCGACCCAGGTCGGGTCAAGGCCGTGGGCATTGAACATCGGCAAGAAAGCAATGATCGACCCCAGCGCAGAGTTGTTGCACAAGAGGACGATCCTTGCCGGCAGCCGGTGCTTGTCTTCGCGCTGGAATAACTTCTGGCGGAGAGCGCCAAGCTGCATAACAGTCAAGTTGTTGTTCAGCCCGGGGCGCAGCCTCATGACATCCGCTGCGTTCTTATACTCCCAGGCTGGCCTTCCCCTATTCTGCAGAGGGGCGATGCGGCGGCGGAGGAAGTCGAAGCTGATCATCTCCATTGTCAGCCCGGCAGCCTTCAAGCGGAGGATTCTGGTAGTGGCGATTGTGAGCTTCTTGTCTTCTGCGGCGAGATCGCCCCAATCCTTGCCGCGGACCACCTTCTGTCGCCGGGGATGGCAAAAAGGATGAGGATCTGCTTCCTGGATCCAGCACCATTCGGCCCGCCACTCGTCCCACTTTTCGCGGTAAACTCCATCTGGGTATATCTCTTTGTTCCAGGCCCTTGGAATCCAAGCAATAGATCCAGAGAGAGCCTCTCCTTTTTGGATTCGAGGATAGAAATAGTGGCGGAAAAGAGCAGAATTGGGGATCACGCCGGCAAAATTTTCACAAAGATGGGCAAAGATCGACATACAAAATACGGCATTCGGCGTGAAGTCAAGAAGGCGGAAGCCGTATGTATACATGATGTCGTTGAAGAAATCGGAAAAAGGTGGACAGAGCCCGCAATAAAAGTACGCAGTGAAGAAGGGGTATCGGTCCGACCCGCCTTTGGAATTAGCACCTGGGATGACGCGTGTGGCGGGGTGGGCTTGTGTTCCCTTCGCCCACATGCATTGGTATCGTCCCTTCAAGGTTTCGGCGTCAAGCGTCGGAGGAAAGACGATGAGCCTCTTCCGCATCTTCACCAGCTCGCTTTCCGGAACTTCGGCCTTCGCCTCCTTGTCCGTGCCCTTGCCTTTGCTGGTCTTGGGTGGCATGGCGGCTGTAGAGATGGAAGCCGGAGGACGGAACGAGCGCGGGAGCGGCGAGCAGAAGAGAAGGAAGGTTTTGCTCTGAGCTCGAGCAGAGGAAGGCGATGGTGATAGCCAGATTGGGAAGAAGAGGGGGGTGAATGGGTTTGCGCCTCCACGACTTCTCCTTTTTATGGGGAAGGAGCGGGGCCACCTTGTTTATCCCCCAATATGAATGCGCCTCTGTGGGCGCGAAACAGTTTGCAACCTTTTTGGCACATTCCCCACATCGCGCGCTCCGTGCGCGTAGTGGGGGCACAGTAAAACAAGATCTTTGCGAGCAGTTAATTCCCTGCCACGCGTGCCCGTGCACTGTTTGGGCCTAGCCCAACAACGCCTCGCACTCGTGTATGGCCCAGGCCCGGGGGCTCCTGTCGGTGTACTAAGTATTGGGCCACTAGTACCCCTTACTTGTGCACGGGAAGTTGTAGCCGTCCTCGCGGCAAGGCTTGCCGGGATCAGCTCGAGGTCGATTTAAGTCATCAAGGAAATCGTCAAGTCAGAAATCTGAGAATCAGCAAATAAGCAAAGCTGGAAATCTAAGGCCGGCCTCCCCGGCAAGATCCTTGATGGGGTGGCCTGAGGAGCCCGGCAAGGATCGGCGCCCGGCAAGGCTTGGCGCCCGGCAAGGCTCGGCATCCGGCAAGGCTTGGCGCCCGGCAAGGCTTGGCGCCCAGCAAGTTTCGGCGCCTGGCGAGATTCTGCCACTGTGCCACCGCTTCGGCACAGCGACAAAGCCTGACATTCTGGGTCCTTCTCTGGATGCGTGGCAACGCGCCAGTGAAGGAGAGCTTAAGCGGTGCTGATGGGATGGCCCCTTTTTCCATCCCCAAGAAAGTGAAGACACCTAAACGGACACCTCACGATGCATTAAATGCACTTGTCCTAATCTGTCAGGGGTTAGGTATGATACCCTGTAACTACTTTACACCTCAATGTATGTACGTTTTGCCACTGTGGAGACCCCTTTGAGCATATAAAAGGAGGCCCAAGGCAACTGCTACAGAGGGAGGAGAACTTCTGGCCCATTCTGCATGCGTAGCTGCTCTTTGCACGTACTGTTCATTGCGAGCGCTCCTGAAGGCTGGGCTCAAGAACATCAATAAGAACACAAAGCAGGAGTAGGGTTTTACGCTGATCAGCGGCCCGAACCTGGGTAAAAACCTCACGCGTCGATCACCAGTTCTGCTCTTTGCGTGTACCTCTCCCCTCGCCGAATCGTAAAGGGGTCTCTCGGGATCCCATAGGTGTCGTGCGCCGACACCGGTGGTTTCGTAAGCACCGGGATTTTCTCAGTTCTCATGACATTCGATTGAAGACAATAACGCTGGAACGATATGTAACCAACCATGCAAGTACTAGATTTGTCACATTCTTCCTACTGAATGCGAGGTTACTATTGTCCATCAGGCTTAAGTTTATCAGCAGCATGGTTTTGATGGATGGGTATGTCGAAGAGCAGAAAAAGGAGTTTCAGCTGGACAAAAGGGCTTCTGAACGTGTCGGGCTTCTATTTACAACATCTTGTGGTCATTATCCAGTAAATTTTACGGCCCAGGATGTTCACTCTATGGACCTGACCGATCCATTTGATTGTGACTGCCGAAAACAGTGCTGGAGTTAGATGTTGTTACCCTTTTCAATCTTGGTTTTGTGTAAACCTGATGAACAATTAACCCTCGTGCTTTTGTACAGTTTGTAAGCTGGAGTTAGATGTTGTTGCCCTTTTCAACTCGGCTGTGACTGTCATATTTTCTTTGAAACAAGGCAAATGGCCTGCCATTTGTTTAATTAAGAGAGAAATATTGTAACAAATCCCAAAGAAGGGTAATAACATCACTCTCGCCGGCTGCTTGATCTCACTGTGCATTACAGAGCCCAGGTGATTAGCCCCCGCAGTACCCACAAACTTATTTTGAACTAGCATGCCCAATGGGCTGTAATTTTTCATAAGAAAGGCTGCATGGCCGTGACAGATTTGGATTCTAACATTTGGGACCCGCGAGGAAAAAGCCTATCCAAGGTGGTGTCCACTTAGTCAACAAACGATTCTACCTACCAGCTGTTGGATTGACATCCAACATCTGTTATGTATCTTCTATCTCTTGTCTTCTTCCTACAGCCGCCCAAACCAAACCACCCCGTTGGTCCCGCCTCCCACGGCTGGCTGCACCTCCGCCGCCCTACCGTACCCTCAAATGTTAGCCAGTCCATCCCTCTATTCCCCCACACGTCCTGTTATTCTCCGGCGATGTCATCCCCAACACGCACCCGCACTCGAACCAGTTGCTCGTACTCCCCTCCGCCTGCGACTACACTACCGCATCTTCCATGGCTCCTGTTCTTTCCTGCCCGAGGCCTTGCCGTCGTCCTCTGACTTGGTTCGCTTGCCGTGCGCGGTGTGCTGCCGTTTGGCGTTGTCAATGTGGTCAACAACCAAGAGGAATAAGAAGATGATTGTACATGTAGAGGATGATAGTAGGGACCCACCAGGGTCATGGCAGTAAGCAAGCAAGTGCCTCATTATTACAAGCCAAAAAAATGGTTCCTCCTAATGGTTTGACATCTGGGTCCCACGCCATTGTCAACGTAGTCAATAAACAAGAGAATTACACAACAAGCGGCTGCCACTAGGGACCCAGCAAGTCATGCAGTTGTTATTATTTACTAGTTTTAGAGATGGAGCAGGGTAACAACGGGGCTGTGCGGGGGCTGTGGCCCGTCTAGACCAGGCTTTTATTTTATGTTTACCACATGATGAGCCCAGTTGTGTTTTTTTCTTTCTGAAAATGGCTAGCCCAGTTCTACTTTTTTTAAAGAATACCCAACGGAGGCCTACTTGCTTTTCTTAGCCCTGCTAGGCTGCAAATCTTTCAAGACGAGAGCGATGTATTCGCTTGGATAGAAAATGGGCTATAAGTAGTAAGAAATGGGATGTAAATTTTAAAAACACAGCAAACCGGCAATTAGTTTCAAATGTCGTTTTTCTACGATTTCGAGATTTTGAATTTAATTGTTTTTTTGTGGGGAAAATTATGTTGGATTTTAAATTGATATAATTTTTTTTTTTTTCAAAATTAGTTTGAACGTGATTCGAAATTTTGGGATTAAAAATAGTTCGGACCGCACCGAAATATGGAAATTTTGTTGAATTTTTTAACTATGGCCAGAGTATGGCCTGTAATGCTAACAAAAAGAATATGGGATTCAAAAAATCCTTAAATGGGTTGTAAATTTATTAGAAATAATGGCAGCTGGGTTGTATGCTATTTTCCACATATTTGAGGCTGACTTGTGGGCCTACTAGGTTGATGCGTACGCTTTCAAAAAAAAAAGGTTGACTCGCACGCAAGGCCGTGTCAACTTAGTCAACACACGAGAGCAGTGACTGTTGGATTTCCATCCAACGGCCGTCGTGCTTCTTCAATCTCTAATCTTCCTGCTCCAGCCGCCCAAACCAGCACCGGCGGGACTGCCTGCTCCCGCCTCACGTGGCCAGCTGTGTTGCCACGCAGGCCTCACCGCCCCACCCTACTCCCATCACTGCCCTGGCCATCCCTCTACTCACCCACACATGTTGTTATTCTCCGGTGATGGCAGACGAACCAGTAAACCCTCGTACTCCCCTCCGTGTGGGAAACAACTGCCGAGTCTTCCCTAACTCCGGGTCGTTCCCTTCCTAGGCCTCGCCATCGTCCACAGCCTTGGTGCTCTCGGCGCGGCGTGTTCAACGTGGTAAACGAACGACATCCATCGGAAGAGGACTATACATGGAGAGGCTGACAGCTGGGTCCACAGCCGCAGCAAGGAAGTGCCTCCTTAGTACGCGCAAAATAATGATTCCTCCACCTGACAGCAGGGACCCACTGAAAGGGCCTCTGTAATTCGCGAAAAAAACGTTCCTCCCGCTGACAGCTCGGACCCACCAGCTATATCTTCGCACGCAAGGAAGTGCCTCCTTATTACGCACAAAAAAATGATTACTCCCCCTGCTAGCTGGGACCCACCTTATTTGGAGGCTGACTTGTGGGCCTACTAAGTTGACGCGGACGCAGGGCTTTGTCAACTTAGTCAATATAAATGATTCTAGCTGCAGTGATCGTACGATGTCCATCCAACGGTCGTCATGCTTCTTCAACCTATGATCTTCCTGCTCCAGCCGCCCAGACCAGCGCTTGTGGGATTGCCTGCTCCTGCCTCTCGTGCCCGGTTGTGCTGCCGCGCAGGCCTCACCGCCCCATCCTACACTACTATAGGATGCTGCTAACGCGACACTACGATCAGAGACCCTTTGACTAAACTGTGTGCGATGCATTAATCACAAACGGTGATGTAAAAAAACCGTCAAAAAAGATGCAAAACATTTGCGATGGCGGCGACATCGAACACGGTTGAGATTTTAGTTGCGTATGCGATGCGGGGCATACGGTTGATCCATACGAACTGTTTGTGATGAGACAGAACAACAGAAACGGGCAAGCATATCAAGGTGTGTGCGATATACAGCATACAGTTCACTCGGATTAACTGTTTATGATTAGGCAACGCAACAAAAACGGTCAGCCAGATCAAGGTGTGTGTAATATACGGCATACGGTTCACTCGGACAAATTGTTTTTGATTAGGGAACAGAACAGAAACGGTTCAACTTAACAAGATGTGTGTGATATGCGGCATACAGTTCACATAGATGAACTGTTTGCGATGAGCCAAAAGAACACAAATGATTCGTGTAAACAAGATGTGTGTGATACACGGCAAACAGCCCACTCGGATGAATTGTTTGCGATGAGAAAATATAACACCGACGGTTACTACAGTTAATTCATGTGCGATTCTGTGTGTACAAAAAACTTTGAAAAATGCAAACTAGTTTCTTGCGGAGGCTAGGAGTATCGCACATGATGCATCTGCGAGTATTCATGTGTGATGATTAGTAAGTTACACATGTGTTTCCTTATGTTAACACGTGTGTGATAGATAACACGTGGCACCGCATACGGTATTCGGGTTGTGTGCTCCACTTAGTCTTCCCGCACTCTAGCGAATGCTTCCCGCGCTCCACATGGGTGAATTGTAAAATCCCTGCTTCTTTCCTCATCGGTTCCCCGCCACCAGCTAATGGCTTGCTGCATATAACCCAGGCGGCAACGCATTGTTGCGACACTATGCGCAGATCTAGTCCTCACCCATCTACCATTAGTTATTCCAAGCATGCCAGGCAACGACCAAAGCTTCAACGTCAACCCTTACCTGCGTTACATCTTCGGCGAGGAGAACGAGCTGGAGCAGGTCGGGGAGCAAGAGCTTCATCGGCTGGTGTAGGCACCATGGCCCATCGGCAGCGATATCGGCGTGACAGTCCTTGGGTGCACAATCAACATATTGCAAAGGAAGTGTGATGAGCAGTTTGCCATCCACCGTGCAAAAGATCCAGAGCTGCTCGGCGGCATGATTGACGACCCACCCGAAGAGCCGCCGTCACCAGTGTTCATCGAGAGCCTGATGCCCCACAAGGAATGGGTAGAGGACCTCTGCGATTCAGTCAAGACACAGCCAGCCTGCGGCTTCATCATTGCAGGCGGCGGTCGTGTCAACCTCGATCCCGATGATGTGGTGGCCAGGCTCGAGCCCATCCTTGGCGGAGTTGACGTCCCCGACGAAGTAGAACATCGCCAACGCGGTATCTTGAGGATGCAGGTGATGGATGAAATTTTCTACCAGGCCGGAGACATGGAAATAGAGCGGTTCCACGGAGATGTCATGCACGCGATTGCACGCTATCAAGCTCTTCTAGAAGAGGCCCAGCAGCCCCAAGAGCCTCCCAGCGCCAACAGCTCCGTAGGCGGCGGCGGGTCGGGACACTTGGAATGAACGGCCGCAAGGGTGCTATGCTGATCATGGAGTCCGAGAAGACCGTCGTCAGAAGGCCGCCAGCTCATCCTTTTAGCCTATATTTTATTATAATTGTATGCATATGTAGGTCGTGAGTGTTTTGGGCGTTGCCGCATGTGGCATTTTAAATTATCCGGAATATGTAAGACAATTATTAATCGTTGTTATTGTAAATTTGCCTCAACGGCGAGCAGAGCGCTTGCAGGGACGCCAGAGCGAAGCGCGCCACGGCCGCCTCAATGGCGAGCAAAACGCACGGACGGACACGAGCAGAGCGCGTCGCGGCCGCCTCAACGACGAGCAGAGCATGCCGCGGCCGCCTCAACGGTGAGCAACCATGTGGTCAACCTTCTGGCACCCCGTGGGAGGCGCGACTGCGCATCCATCGGACACGATGGTGATATCTTGACCGTGTGTGATAGTGGGCAGACACGTACATGTACATCCGAGAACGCGGGCCCACGTACGCAATCCGGGGACTGTTTTGGGTTCCGATGCGTGGCATACGGTTGATCCAAAAGAACTGTTTGCGATGAGCCAGAATAATAGAAACGGGCTTCGAGCCCAGAACCATCAATAAATTTTGACCTTGTTTCTCGTCACATTGCAGATTACAATGCAATAAGTAATTGCAAATCTGTTTACATCAATCAAACCAATATGTGTTTACACCTAGCACCGGGCTATAAAAACTACCCACTCAAAAATTACTTCACAGTTCCTCTCCTCACCACCCACAAAACTGGTCTTTCCTATCAAGTCATTCCGCCATGACCGGTAGGAGGAGTTTCGGGTGGACATATAACCAGGGAGCAAAGACCAAGGCTGCGGAAGCACTAGAGAGGTTCGGCCGCTACGCGGCAGCCATAACAGAGATGTCCCGGCGTGCCGCGGAGCCCTCGAACAAGCTCTCACCGTCACGCGAGGGATCTCACAAGTGCACTCGCCGCATCGGCGAGCGCGACGAGCTGGCATTGCTGAAGTCCTTGGCCAGCGACAACGACATTCTCGCTGGCCTCATTAAGCAGCAGGAGTTGGTCGATGGTTTGATGAAGCTGCTCGAGATCAGCGATGCCTCGGTTGAGAAGGCGACCGGCCTCGTCGAGCAACTCATGGTGACAATGCGAAGCTCCTCAAGGCGCTCGCCGAGAAGGAGGAGGAGGCCGCCGGCTGGAAGATACTGCATGAGCACAGTAGTGCCTCGGGGATGACGCTGAAAATGGTCGTCGAGGAACTGATGGGTGACTTGACGAAGCTCCGGATCGAGCGCGAGCAGGAGGTGGAGGAATCCGTGGCTGCTGTCAAGCAAAGTCGTGAGGAATTGAACAAAGGAGCTGGAGGATGTCATCGCCCGGCGATCCATCAAGGAGTGGAGATAGTAGCGACCCAGATCATTGTCTGTGATTTCCTTCTTCTCTTGCCCCCGTGTCTTCCGGGCTTTGCCGCATATGGCATTTTAAATTATCCAGAATATGTAAGACAATTATTATCCGCGCCATTGTAAATTTGTCGTCGTATTATCCGTTGCCATTTTATTTGTCGTCGTATTATCCGTTGCCCTATGTGGCATTTTAAATTATCCAGAATACGAGTTGAAAACACGAAGAAAGCAAATGCTAACGTTGAGAGGGGCCATGGGATCACAAGCAAACACCCTCCGTCCAGGTGCTTTAATTAACCGTGTGTTAAACAGTGGCTCGGACGCCATTAATGGAGAAGTTGTGAGCGAGGCGGGTCGTTGGTGGGCGGAGGTCAAAGCGCTCGCTTCCCGGTGAGCATGGGCGGCCTTGCTGCTCACACGTGTCCCGTCCGAGCCTGCGAGGTGGACAGGATGCACGTGTCCCGTCGAGCCTGCACGGCGGACTGCTCGCACGTGTCCCGTCGAGCCTGCACGGCGGACTTCTCGCGCTCGTCCCGTCTAATCAAATAGTTGCACGCACGCCACCGAGTGTGGTTAAATTTTGGCACAAAATACAAAGATGACCAATGAACAAGGACGGAGGTAGTACTATCCCATAAGAAAAGAGGGACGCGTGGCCGCACTTAAATGGTTACGGGAACACACGGTTCATATAATACAACCGTTTGCGATATTAACATGTCAGCTATTTGTTTCAAAAGGACTTCGTTGGCTATTAATGTGTGCACCTTGTCTCAAACTGGACGATTTTTTTACCATGGCATATATGTGCATGTCATGAAACCATGCCAAGTTTCATGTTTTTGGGTGAGTTTTTGATTTACTGGGATTTAAAAACCAAGATTCTCAATGTTTCAGGACGACGAGACGTTTGTAATTCATTCCCATTCCTTCAATGAGACCTAAACATGCACCCAATGACACATGTACGCTTTTCCACCCATTTTGCTTCACTGGAGCATGTGCTTGTAGTTCAAATTTAAATTATGGACTACATTAAATGCCTAGAAAACTCAATTAATATATAAAATGGCCAAACGAACCCTGAACAGTTTCAAATTTCAGCACGACACTCCTGTTATTCTATGTTGCCTGTAGAAAACAAAATTAAAGGCGAGAAGAGGCAGCGATTATCGTTTCGCCCACAAGAGGGACATGTTTCCCTACCGGAACCACGAGGGTTACGAGAAACTTCGGTTTGTAAGAGGCTTGTAATATAGCTTGGCCCAAATTGGATAATTTTTTTACCACGACATATATGTGCCATGTAGTGACACCATGCCAAGTTTCATGATTTTCTGGTGAGTTTTGGGTTTACGGATATTTAAAAACCGAGATTCGCAATGTTTGAGGCCGATCTAGGACGCTAAGATGGTCGAATTCATTCCCATTCCTTCCATGGGACCTAAACATGCACCCCAAGGACGCATGTATGATTTTTCTAGCCATTTTGGTGCACTGGAGCATGTATTTGTAGTTCAGATTTGAATTATAGACATTAAATGCCTAGAAAACTCAATTAATGAATAAAAAAGGTCAAACGAACCCTAAATAATTTCAAAGTTCAGCACGAGTCTCCCATTGTTCCATGTTGCGTGTAGAAGAAAATACAAGGCTAGAAGAGGGAGCGATTATCGTTTCGCCCACAAGGGGACACGTTTCCCTATCAAAACCACGAGGGTTCTTGCGACAGGCTCCGGTTTGTAAGAGGTTTGTAATAAAGCTTGGCCCAAATTGGACAATGTTTTTACCACGACATATATGTGCCATGACGTAACACCATGCCAACTTTCATGACTTTCTGGTGAGTTTTGGATTTACGGGGATTTAAAAACCGAGATTCCAAATGTTTGAGGATGAGCCAGGATGCCGGTACGGTTGTAATTCATTCCCATTCCTTGCATGGGACCTCAACATCCACCCAAGGACACATGTATGATTTTTTCTAGCCATTTTGGTGAACTGGAGCATGTATTTGTAGTTCAGATTTGAATTATGAAAATTAAATGCCTAGAAAACTCAATTAATGTATAAAAAGGCCAAACGAACCCTGAATAATTTTAAATTTTAGCACGGATATCCTATCGTTCCATGTTGCCTGTAGAAGAAAATACAAGGAGAAAAGAGGCAGTGATTATCGTTTCGCCCACAAGGGGGACACGTTTCCCTATCGGAACCACGAGGCTTATTGAGAGAAGCTCCGGTTTGTAAGAGGCTTGTAATAAAACTTGCCCCAAAATGGACAAAAAAATTCCTCGACATATATGTGCCATGTCGTGACACCATGCCAAGTTTCACGATTCTCGGGTGAGTTTTGGATTTACGGGGATTTAAAAACCGAGATTCTCACGAAATGTTTTCAAATAGCACATGGTTCACTCACGAAAGCCGTGTGCCTACCAACCTGTGGCCGATGCCCCCCCCCCCCTACTGTGCGCATGATCTGAGTCGTGCGTTCTGATTGGCCAAAACCCAAACCCCACGGATCGTACGCCAGCACCATTGGATGCTCCCAGATCGAACGGCAATCCTCATCCCTTTCGACAGCACATGCAGTTCCGGTTGTGATTTTATTTATATGGGTAAGCATTGTGTGCATGCGTCGTGCTAGCTCATGCTTCCTTCTCTACTAAGTTTTCCATATTCATGTAAAAAAAGTTTTCCATATTAATGTTGTTATATATCCAAACACACTACCGTTTCCCGCCACTCCTCCCATCGGTTTCCCGCCTCTTCTCCCATCGTTTTCCCGCGGCCAATGTCAGTGCTCATAGAAGGCTAGGCGGCGACACCGGCCATGATATTATTGCACACAGTTTCTAAAAGCACAAACGTGTGTGATAGTAGGGAGTAGGTCCCATAGGGTGACCAGCGTGAAACACCTTAAAGGCAAGGAGGCAATTCCTATCAGCAAGGGGCGGCTTCCCATCCGCTAGCCTAGTCGAATAGAACACAGAAGTTAAGCGTGCTCGGGCTGGAGTAGTCTAAGGATGGGTGACCCAGTGGGAAGTTGCATATCTCAAGCTTCATTTAAACGCTATGGTACGGTCATTATAGAGATAAATGTCTCTATAGTGACCTGTCATGATGATTATATAAACCTTGGGATTCTTGTTTTGCTAATTTGTAGACTATGTCTTTTTATTGGTTATTTTTTGTTCTCAAAAATCAAAGAATGATCGACATCTGTAGGCCCACACAAATTATCCCTTTCACCCAACGCACGAGAAGGGTTTACTCTTTGCTCCGTGTGCTATGTTAGAGCAAATCAAGTTTCAGCACATGCGTTGGACGACACCCGGGCCCTACCCCCCACCCTCCTCGAAGTTCCATTCCCGACATCGTACGTCTTTAACCTGTCCGCGGGGGTACGATGTTCAGTTTGTAATATTACTGATGTAGTTGGTGCCCCATCGAACTTGTGCTTTCGGGATTTGAACAAATCACACACCAGACCCATAAATTTTTTTCGGGCCGCATGCAGGGTATAGGGGGCCGGGTGTTCTGATCGAGCATGTCTCCCTTGTGCGGTTTATAGACGCCGCACATATCTTTGGGCTCCCCGAGGTATATTTATATATGTATATATCATCCTTCATCGATAACGAGGGGGCCCACACAATCTATCCCTTTGACCCAACATACGAGAAGGGTTTTACCATGATGGTTTCCTCTTGCTATGTGTGCCATGTTAGACCAAATAAAGTTTGAGCCCATGCGTTGGACGACACCCCCCCCCCCCGCCTCGAAGTTGGGGAACCGACATCGTACGTATTGAACCTGGCTTGGGGTCGGGTACGGTGTTCGGTTTGTAATGTAGTTGGTGCCCCATCGAAGTTGTGCATTTGGGATTTTAACACATCACACGCCACCGTACCCATACATATTTTTGGGCCGCATGCAGTGTATAGGGGGTCTTCTGATCGACCACGTCTCCCTTGTGTGGTTGTTTGTGATGACACGCATATCTGTGGGCTCCCCGAGTGTATATATACCATCCCTTTGACCGATAACGAGGGGTATGTGTTGGCCATGAATGGATTCCTCCTAGTTCATGTTAGGGCCGGTCACCGTCACATGTCATTCAACCAAAGCTCGAGCTCATGTGTTGTCAGGATTCCCTCCCACACGCTCAGATTGCTGGGTTCGACCAACACCATACCCAGCGTATCTCGTCCTTAACTACCTGGCTTTCATGGTTGTTGTATGTATCGAGACACAGGCGCCACGTCTAAATTGTACATTATTCGATATTGAAAACACACATCACCCCTTCCAACGTACATCATTTTGGGCCGCATGCAGGCGGTGCTGGTTTTGTGGTCCCTCTCGTGCGATTTTTTATGATGGTTCAATCTATTGGCCCAAGTGGTTTATATATATATATATTCTATCCATTTTTTATCGGCAACAACAGTTGTCGTTTGACCAAGCGATAGATTCACTAGTCCGTCTTATGGTAGGTCATGGCGACATGCATGTATGACCAAAGTATCATTACGTGCATCCGCCCCGCTGACACGAAGTGGGAGGTGGGTCAAGCACCCTAGCTAGGTAGCTACGACATTATGTCATTATAGATATATCCAAGGGCACTTTCGGTTTTGTGAGGCAGGTGCCACCAAAGTTGTGCATTGTGTATTTAAAGTTTTAAACATCACACCCTATCTTCCTACATATATTTGGCCACTTCCAGGTGGTTCTTGACTTCTGCCCCTCTCATCGATCTTCGACGACGCGCCCAACCGTGGGCCCGCGCGGTCAAAATTGTGCATTGGAATTTTGAACATCACAGACCACCCTTTTCACTCATATATATTTGGGCCACATGCTGGTGTGGCTGTCTTCTGACCCTCTCTAACGTTTTCTTGCTGCAAATACTCGGATGACGCTCAACGGACACGGGTGTACTGGCTTAACCGTGTGCGATGTAAGTGCGATGTGAATCCCCATGACTGCGCAAGCGCGAGCAAAGGTGGAGGTACTAGCTTAACCGTGTGCGATGCTAGTGCGCTGTAAAATCACCACCTGCATAAGCTAAAGGCGGGTAGTTTATTTAGATTGAATTCCATGTCTACATCTGAAAGTTAGGATGAACCGTGTGCGATAGACCAGCTAGCTAGAAACCTAAAAACAAACTACCCGCCTTGAGCGTTGCAAAAATCGGCGGTTCCATCGCTTTTCCTTATTATCATACACGCATATTCTTATTGGACCGTGTGCGATCTTGGGTACTCCCACCCCGCATCAATTCCTTTACCCAAATTTTAGTAGCCGCCGTACTTCAACCGTCGCCCCCACTCCTCCAGCATCAACCTTATCGTAAAATTGCAGTAGCCGAGGCATATGAACCGTCCCCCTCCCTCGTCCACCACCATCTCTACCCACCATTACTAAAATTTTCAGTAGCCGCGGCGTATCCTAAAACACCACCCCCCCCTCCATAGTCCCCCACCCGGACCCCCTCCCCCCCTCGAACCCTAGCTCGCCGCCTCCGCCGGCGCCGGCGCCGCCAACCCCTGCCGGTCTGCCCGTTCCTCTTAGCTTAGATAATAAAGTTCAGGTTACCCAGCGATTCCCATAACGTTGCCCCATTCCCCTGAGTTTTTAGATGAGGCCTGCAGTGTCCCTCCCCACCAGATCCACATCCCCTACTCCAGAATGTCATAGGCTAAGCCCGACCGCATATCCCGGGGAGCCCGACGAGCATTCGGCCAAGAAGAGGTTTATCATGGCCTCTTCGGCGGACGTTGGCGAGGTGGCCGCCGTTCGCCCCGACCTGTCAATCTCGGAGCAACACCTCACCGCGGAAGCCGGCGAAGACGTTGACTACGTTGCCATGCCGAAGGCTTCACGTCAACGAGCTAGCGTATTACTGTATCTCGGGAAAGCTGGCTACGACATCAAGCTCGTCGACAGCAACGGCTTCACGCGGGCCATGTCACAGGTTAAGTGGTCCATCCCCAACCCCTCTGGTTCAACCATCGTTGATCTCTTCGACGTCCCTGCCGCTGATCTCCTCCGCCACACGGTCAAGGATCTGCGATCCTTATATGCCATCGAGCCCATTTTGTCATTTTTGAAGGATGCGTTCTACGGCGGCGGCTTGGGATCCTCAATTGCCAAGTCAGATCTCATCGACCACAACCACGAGGAGGGCACCCACAAAGGTTCTTCCAAGGTGAAACAGCCCATCTGTGACATCAGAGAGCGCACCATGGGTCTGTGCTCTTCTAACTGGAAGGATCCCGTCCATGACATGTGAGGCAACATCCTATTAGCAAATCTTACCTTTTCTAGCTTGCCAACCCGTACCCTTTGTTGTATTAGCTTTTGCCATGCAGTGTTTTAACTGTGCCGTGTTTAATTATTTCAGTTATGCAAAAATGTAATGTTCAATAGGGCTATGTGATGTTTAAGTATGAATTGTCCACTTCAGTTTCACGAATGGCTATATTTGGTTGTTTATAGTGAGTAGATGCCTTATTTATCTGTATTTGGTTGTTAGGTTGGTTGCAGTGAGCATTTGTCCAGTTATCACGCAGATGCCTTGTTTATCTGTATTTTGTTATTAGGTTGGTTGCAGTGAGCATTTGTCCAGTTATCAAACAGATGCCTTGTTTATCTGTATTTGGTTGTTAGGTTGGTTGCAGTGAGCATTTGTCCAGTTTTCAAGCAGATGCCTTGTTTATCTGTATTTGCTTGTTAGGTTTGTTGCAGTGAGCATTTGTCCAGTTTTCAAGCATATGCCCTGTTTATCTGTATTTGCTTGTTAGGTTGGTTGCAGTGAGACTCTGTCCAGTTTTCAATGCCTATATTTGGTTGTTATACTGATCAATTATGCCTTGTTTATTTCGGTCATTCACAATGTGATGTTCATTATGTGCAAGTCAGAATTGTGCTGCTCGATTGCATCAATACCAGTTTGAACGGCTATATTTGGTTCCAGTTATGCCTGGTGTAGTTAACACATGCCCTTTATTTCCGTTTTACATATTTATCCAGTGTGATGTTTAAGCATGACCTACGTTCTATTCATTTTCAACAATACCAGTTTGAATTGCAATATTTGATGGTTGTTAAGCCTGTTGTAGGTAACATTCCCTTCCATTTTATATCTGCTTTAACAGCATGCTGAAACCAACACATTCAAGCTATCATTTGGAGATGATGTTGTTTACCTTTGCTATATTTGTTTGATGTTAAGGTTGCTGTACTTATCATGCCTTTCCACTACTTATGTAGGACAACAACAGGAGTGGCCATCATTTTTCGCCGAGGTTAGTTTCATCCCTCGGCTTGTACTCCCCCCGTTGTTCCATAATGTAGTGCATATAGATCCAGGCCTAGACACTTGTTAGCTTCTAATATTGACTTATTGCTTGTAGGTACATATGCCCTTGGCAAGGATCCACGCATCAACCCTTTTTGTGTATGGGGCAATGAGATATTCATAAACAAGCATCAAGTGAGGAAACTGATAAGGATTATTAGCAAAAAGATACGAACGACGGCAAGCAAATTATTTGTTTACGCTCTATCCAACACAACAGTGAGCTGTAGGATGGTAACTACAAACTCTGCAGCCTTCTCTTTTTACTGCCCATAATGAGTTTTTAGACAACAATGTCTGAATCTTTTTCGTTCGCAGTGGTTCCCAAAGTAGTTTACTCAAGATTACCTCACAAAGTACATGATTGGTGGACATGCAATGAAGGTTAAAGTATTTCATCCAGACTACAATGACCATCGAGAAGTCCTAATGAAGACAGTGAAGGATGGACGGGCAGCCATCACAAGGGGTTGGCCTAGAGTCGTGCGCGCATTACGCATGGAGAAGGGCACAATATGGGCATTCCGCTTCACCTTCTCCAGCAACCAGAATGTCTTTCGCCTCTCTCTTTACAGTCTTTAGTACAACTGTGGTTCATCATTCTTTACTTGGTGCTTCTGTAGTTCTTCAGTATATGTACATGTGCATCGAATTATGCATTCGTGGTTGAACCTATATTTGTAATCAACATGGTTCGATATGAAATAAGTGATTGCCTACTTTCAAATTCAAAATCTATGATTTTTAAATGCAGGGATTAAATTAGGGATTACACTGCACACGGTTTGCGAAAGCGAAATGTCTGCGATAGACGTGGAGATCAGACACATTTCTCGGATCCACTACATGTGCGATCAATCTCTACTGCACACACGATCAGCCAAGAAAAAACGTGTGCGATTAACAATATCATCGCACACAGTTCCTTCTTATTAAATGTTTGCGAAAGTCACCTTATCACACACGCTTGGCAATTATGGATTGTTTATGATGTTGTGCGCATCACAAACATTTGGTCATTGAAGAACGCGTGCGATAGGTCTTCATCCGACGCGGGTATGACGGATGAATCATGTGGGATGTATTCAAGCTTCGCATACAGTTTTATAGGGACAACTGTATTCGCTCTTACATCGAATCGCATACAGTCAAGGAAAAGTAAATGTGTGTGATTGTTTGCTTATCGTACACATTCTATAATCGTGAACTGTTTGTGATGGGTCGCGCATCGTAAACGTAGCACCACAGAATACCGACTGCGATGGCAATGCGAGCACAAACAAGTTGCAAGGATGAAGTGTTTTGGATATTCAAGATATTAGAAACAGTTTTATAGGGACAACAGTATGCATCAAGGCTCCCTATCCCCCGATGGTTTCTGGGTCATGTGGGAAGGACCCCCCTATCGCAGTCACTCACTTGGCGACGGTTCAAAACGCCATCGCGGAAAGGGGTTAAAAACCGTTTGTATAGCACCTCGCTGTACCAGTGCTACTCCCATCGCTGGCCTGGCCATCCCTCTACTCATCCACACCTGCTGTTTTTCTCCGGCGTCGGCAGACGAACCAGTAAACCCTCGTACTCCCCTCCGCGTGGGAAACAACTACCGAGTCTTCCCCGGCTCCGGGTCGTTCCCTTCCTAGGCCTCACCTCGTCCACCGCCTTGGTGCTCTTGGCGCGGCGTGGTCAACGTGGTCAACGAACGACATCCATCAGAAGAGGACTATACATGAAGAGGCTGACAGCTGGGTCCATGGCCGCACGCAAGGAAGTGCCTCCTTATTACGCGTAAAATATGATTCCTCCACCTGACAGCGGGGACCCACCGGAAGGGCCTCTGTATTTCACCAAAAAAAATGTTTCCCCCTGGCAGCTGGGACCCACTAGCTACATCTTCGCATAGAAGGAAGTGCCTTCTTACCCCCTGATAGCTGGGACCCACCAGGTCGAAGCGTAGGTAGTGTTATCTGTCTGGTCGCGAACATGTATGTACATATCGGTCGATCGGTCCCTCTGCAGTGATGAACCGTGGCTGAGTAAGGAGCGGCATGTGTCGAAGTAGAGGCGTCGACGTAGCATGTCACACAGTCCCGTCTATATCATGTACACGTACGTGCAGCCACGCTGTAAGAAAGTAAATACGGCTACTTACGTACATATGGGTGGGGTCTCTAACGCATACAGCGACGTCGTGCTGTTCATCAGCAGCTAACCGGATGGGTCGGAACGGAGGAAACAGCGTTGTGTTCACCGGGAGCGAAGTGACTGGGTCGGAACGTGTCCTCTTCATCAGGAGCGAAGCCACTGGGTCGGAACGTGTTCTGTTCATCGGGAGCCAACCGGCTTGGATGGAACAGCCGGAACGGGGTCTGGCATACTGCAAAACAAAGGGAAACGGCCTTTTGTTCGACCGCGTACGGTCGAAATGGGGTCCTGTTCATCGGGAAGGGTCTGGCGTACCACAAAACAAAGGAAACGGACTTCTGTTCGAGCTCCTACGGTCGAAATGGAGTCATGTTGATTAGGAGGGGTGTGGCATACCGCGAAACGGAGGAAACAGACTTCTCTTCGACCTCCTACGGTCGAAACGGGGTCCTGTTCATCGGGAGGGGTGTGGCGTACCGCAAAACGGGACTCCATAGGCTACTATTCATCCACCGTCTACTGCTTCACTCCAGACTCCACGAGCTATTGTTCATCCACCGTCGACTTCCTCCAGCCTCCACCTGCTACTGTTCATCCACCGCGGCTTCCTCCTGCCTCCACAGGCTACTATTCATCCACGGGCTATTGTTCATCCAGCCTCCACCAGCTACTGTTCAACCAGCCCTCCACGGGGACCTGTTCATCCACCCCCAACCGGCTCGGGTGTGGCGGCCTCCTCGGGGTCCTGTTCATCCAGCGGCAACGGCATACTACCACAGGGTCTTGTTCATCCAACCCCCACCAGGAACTGTTCATCCAACCCCAACCAACCGGCTAGACTCACGACGTCTCAACTCGTTCAACCAACCCCCAATGGTCACTGTTCATCAAGAGGCAGGTTCGATCGGCTTCAGTAAGCAGCAGCAACGATCGATTGCTCGGGTTCAGTTAAGAGCCAGGGATCGACTGCTCAAGTTCAGTAACGTAGCTAGTGCAATCGCTCGGGTTCAGTTAGAGCCCAACACCTCGCACACACACGCGTACGTATACGAGAGAAACGCGCAAACCTCCCTCCATCGCTCGGCCCCGACCACCCACCGTAACCAGGAACTCCCCGAAATTTTCATCGCCCTCACTTCTACCATGATTTTTTCCGTCATGGACGGCCCAAAGAATGTCATGCAGGTGCGTCCTCGGCACACCCGGGACGAAAAGCCCATTTTCTATCATGATTTTTTGTCATAGAAGTAGGAGCCCACCACATCTATGATGATACGTGGTTTTGTCACAATTATCGTCATAGAAGTGTCATAAGCATGACAGATTTTTTTTTGTTCGGGCCATAATGTCACGGATGTGTCTTTTTTTTTGTAGTGATGGTAGACACCCCTAAGGATAAAAAGGAGGAGAAAGGGGAGGAGCCACCCAAGCATCGAAGTTGACGGCGCCACAATCAGGGCGCATGCACTGCTGATCTTAGCCCCGAGGCGACTCACAACGATAATGCCACCAATAACGGTGATACCCCAGATGGCGCTGATGATCAGGATGATGGCTGTAACATCACGAATGGTCCCGTCGATGACAATACACCCAGAAGGTGAAGGATGTGCTTTTTTAGAATTTTTCTAAAATTGTGTTCTGCAATGGTAAGAGTTCTTAAGTTTTCGAGAGCATCCAAGTTAGCCAGAGCCAGGTTGGAATTATCAATTGCAACAGATAGCTTCGAGATACTTTTGCTCCAACATTTCAGCTCATATCTGAGAGCCTTGAACTTTCTACAAATCATTGTAGCCGCATTTGAGGGTTTCACTAGTCTAGACCAAATAGAGTCCACAAGTTCCAGAGATCCGGGATGTTCTGTCTAATATGATTCAAACCTAAAAAAATTACTGCGGGAATGGATGTTTCAATTATGATGACACACGGGATATGATCTGAAACTGGCTTTCCCAATGGCATGACTAGAGTTTTGGGGTAAGAAGAAGTCTAGTTGTTGGAGGTAAGTAACCAATCGAGTTGCTCGAGCAATGGGTCAGTCTGCATGTTACTCCAAGTGCAGGCATGACCTTTGATTGGCAGTTTAATTAAATGTTGTGTACGGATGATGTCATTGAAAGCAATCATGTCATTGGGGTTACCTCCAGGTTTGTTTCGGTTATCAGGGCTACATATGTAATTAAAATCTCCAAGTAAAAGTCAATCTTCCTTTGGAGGGATATTGAGATTGAGGAGCCAATTAGTATAGATCACTCGTGAATCACCCTGACATGGCCCATATACATTAACCAGTGTCCACTTCTGGGCCGATTGTGTGGATCTGAATCTTATCACCAGAGCAAACTCCTCCTCCATGAGTATGGTACCAGTGAAGATAGCACTATTCCAAATTGTAGCAATTCCTCCCGAAGCACCCCGGGAAGGGATGTAAGCAAATTTATCAAATCTTCGCGGGCAACAAGATTTCATGAACATATTATCAATAACAGGTTTTTTTGTTTCTTGCAAGCAAATAACAGCGCAGCCACTAGATGAGATAGCATTCGAGAGCGCCAAAAGTTTAGGTTCAGAATTTAAGCCGCGTACATTCCAACACAAAATATTCCAGTTCGCTAAAAATGCCATGATAAGAGAAAGCAAAGTACTAGAGTGGCTTAAACAGAGTAAAATAATAAGAGTCAAGCGGCTGAAGGGCCACCCTCTTCGTCAGCCGTCAGAGCTTCAGGGGTGAGTTCTTCAGGAGGAATGGCACACTTGGTGACTCCAGTATGCTTCAATATTGGGACAGGAGTAGGTGGTGGGATCGAATCATCAGTCTGAACACCCAGAGTACCAGAGGAGACCTGGAGAGCAACAACACTAGGGACAGTTCGAGGCTTGACTTTGGAGGTTTTGGTCTTGCTGTCAGTGATCAAAGGCACTTTAAATCTGTCATACTTGTTCAATCGGTTTCTCCTACAGACTTCTACCACAGAGGCAGGGGCTTTAGCCTTGCCTCGCCTAGCGAAGGTTGACTGTTTGATCAAACTCTCAGAGCCACCTGCATCAGAAGAATCAGAGGGAGCAGCAGCAGGTAAATTCTACCCGGTGCTGTCAGCGGCTGTTAGAGTAATATCTTCAGCAATCTCCGTGATGACCACATTGGAGCTAGGGGCTAACGGTGCAATGTATTGTTGTGGGCCAAAGCCAGTTGTTTCAATCTAGGGTAGGGGCGTCGAAGATGATCCATCTCCAATAGACAAGGCACAGGAGGTGCTGTTAGACAACAGTTCAGTACAAGAACCCGAGTCGGCAGTGTGTTGGACAGTTTTGGTCGCCTCTAGGACAGAGAACTTCCCATTTACTTCCTCAATATTAACCTTGAACTGCACGGAAACATCTCGCAGACCAAAACCTAAACTCCAGGGGCCATATGCAGCCACAATGGGCCTGATAGCTGCCATCAGATAAGTGTTTAGCCTCAACATTGGGATGTAGTCATTCAGGAGCAGAGAGGCATACATATCCTCTTGAGTAGTGATGGAGAGATGCAGACCAGCATTGGATAGAGACAAAGACACCTCCATAGTTGTAGCCTCATGTGTGTGAGGAATGGGGATGTGAATAAGTGCGACAGAACTGGAAGTACCTATAGCTAAACCACCTATAGCCGAACCATTATCAGTCAGGAGATAGTTGAAGATGTTCAAAGGAACTAGTGCTAGCCATCTGACAGAGTTGCACTAGAATCAGAGCTGCCGATTATGGAGATTGAGTCATTCCAGGCAGCAGCCGGGCTATCGTGCAGATTGTTGTTGGGTGGAATTCCATGATAGACCTGCAATCCCTCACCTGTAAGCCATGCTTGAAAATTAAGCACAACAGGTGGAGAGTGAGGGGGTGAAAGAGGCCAAGCCCCCCACTGGGGCTGAAACTGAACATCTTCAGCATTGTCCATCACCACATTGTTATCCACCTGTTCATTTGCAGCATTCCCATTCCCATTGGCAGCTACGTTCTGTGCGATCCAGTTGTGGAGTTGCATCTGGTAGATCTGCTCAGCAGTCAGGTTATCACCGTGAAGGGGGTGAGAGATACCATCCTCTGGCGGTGGATCCTCGCCGATCGGGGGGACATCGGGGATGTGCGCGTTCCAGTCACTGCTGCGTAGGATGGTAACAGCAACAGTCCAACAGTGCCTCAGACCACCAAGCTGACGCATGACCAAGCTTTTAGGAACATGCTTAAGATGGATCACTCTAACCTTGATCAGAACTAGTCTCCGATCTCCACGAGGATTATTCCACTCAACAAGTTGGCCAAACTTATCAACAGATTTGTGCATGTAGTGGTGAGTCTGGTAGTCGTACGGGAAACCAATGTATAGCAGCCAAACTTCAGGTCCAAAAGAAGTGACACGCATATTCAAAGCAGCATCATGAGGAACAAAAGATATAATAACATGCTCATCAAACTCCTCATCAATCTCAAATGTGGTGCCAACTACAGCATCTCTAGTAACCATGTCCACAAATCCAAAGATACAAATTCCAAGTGGGTGATCACCAACCTCAGTCGGGAAGAACTCAGATTCATGGAGCAAACCTTCGATGATGTGGCGGAGCTCGGCCTTGCGATGGAAGGGGATGACCCTGTTGGCTTCGGCAATGGCGAGGAAGTCTTGGCACGGCGGGGGGAACCAGACCAATCACCATATCATCTCGCACCTTGCGGTCAGGCGGTCCTAGCTTGACGGTCATGCCAGGCGGGAGGTAGGGGATCACATTGAGGGGAAAGTTGTCCATTGTTGGAGCTCTCTACAGAGGAGCAGGGGAGGGTGCAGATGGCGAGGCGGGATTCGTATCGGCGTCCCTTGGGAGAGACATGGGGACCCAACACCAGCCCCGGCCCCGCTTCGGAATAGAGCACGGTGAAGCCACGTGTCCATGGAGTCTGCAATTGTTGCATCAAACGGCCCTAGGCCTCTGCTAGGGTTCAAGGCCAGGTTTGGTAGGCGAAGTAATTGCAGGGGTCAGATTAGGATGATGATTCGGTGGCCATGTATGAGTTCCATGAAGTTTTTGTTGACCCATGATTATACCATCACCCAGGGGAAATTTATCAGCAATTGAAGGTAGAATCACTTGACAAGTTAAATCAGGATCACTGGTTTCCTGTTGCATAGAAAATTCCTTGATAGTGGCATAATAAGAAGCAGCCAAAAGATTATCACGATTATCTTCCAAAGGAACCTCTCACACCAAATTATTCTTACCCATATCATTAAACGAGTTGGTAGGGTCATGGGTTGCCATGGCGCGCACACATTTAGGCCTCCAAAAATAGTGTCCCACCTTTGGGGTAGAGCATTGCCTGCTGGTATGGCCCAAGGAAGAGTAAAAACGGCACCGAGAGGCCGCTGGGCAGCAAAATGTGAAGTGGGCTAGAGTGCCACAAATGTAGCAAAATGGGCTTTGATGTTGAACCTCCAAATTAGATTTCTCAGAAATTATCGTCTCAGGGGAGATCGACACATTACAAGCGCATGGTCTATCCCAGCAAGATGTACAATACATACCAGGGCAAGAGTCTGCCAGATGACCCGTGTCATTGCATGAGGCACAAAGATTTAATCGCTTGCAGATATATTCCATTGGAGGGACACTGAGTAAATTCTAGATAGTGGCAATGTGCTTATCAGAATATCCAAAGCATCGATAATCCGTAATATGCCGTAGAATAAAATCTGGGATAGATTGCCATGAATCATGCTTGAACCGATGGCCTCCAAATTTCCCATTATGAGCAATAACTCTGTCATAATGTCTTGATGGGAGGCTACCAAAAGTAATCAATGTCATTAATGATGGAATTTCCTGCTCCGTGGATGGTGCATTACCAAAAGAATTTGAATGTGGTAAAATTCCAGAATAGTCCTTCGCCGACAAAGAGCCGTGCGGTATTGATTCCGGCGGGTTGACAGAGGCCAAAGGTTCGACAAAACCAAATTTTGCTAGTTCAGAATGAGAGCTGACATCATTGGTGGATCCAACTTCCAAGAACTTGAGCTTTGATTTGATGGCCAATGGTGATCGGGAAGCAACCTCTGGACTGTGGGTGTTTGAATGCCAAAAATTGGCCAAAAGCTCAGATCGCAACGAGCCTGAACGAAAAAGTTGAAAATGACAGACAAAATCTAGCCAAATATGATCCTTGAGGCCATAGATGAAGTGTCCCACCCGATCGAAAGAAACAGAAAACCGATAACTCCTCCCCTCAAGATGTTTGACATTGAGACTAGAAGGGGTTCCACCGATGCAACATTGTAGCGCAATGGCCACTGATTCTTTAGTGAGAGGGAAGGAAGTCGAAGAGAAATACAGAACCAAGAGGAACTCTTTGGTCGATCCAGTTGGGGAGAAATGGACATGGGAGCCAAAACGACGACGCACCTGAGCCGCGGCCGCAAGGCCGGGTGAGAAATCCCAGTGTAGGAGTTCCTCCATGAGCTCCTAGGTTAGAGGACGCCATAGCTTGGTGGTGGTGGTGGAGAGGATGCCATATCCTCCACGAGATGTGGTTCAAAGAGGAAAGGAAGGGGGGAAAGTAGTACAAACTGGCTATCCAACACCTATGTTGGTCGAAAAGGGAAAACAATGACAAACACGGTACACGCATCTGTAAGGAACTAATCTTTTTGTGGGTGGGGGACAAGGCTGTAGAGTTTGAGCATTACTAGATTTGCTGCCCTCACATAGGGAAAGGTGTCTAAAGAGAACAAAAATGGGACCAACACAAATATGCTCCTTGGTTGTTTGTTGCAACAGACTGTGCATCACCCCTTTATACATCGGTGGATGCACATGGTGCTGGTGCGTCCACTGTTCCATACAACTCTTTAGCTGTTGTTAATCTAATAATGCCACTGGAAAATCGAAGTAATGCCACAGTTAAAAGCAAATTACATGTTTAAAGAATTTTATTGTTAATATAATCACTCTGTTAATATGAATCAGTGCCACTGTTTGAGAAATGCTATTGTCTTGCTTTCTTTCCCATTTAGATAAGTTAGATGCTTCTTTTTGTGGGCTTCTATCTCATCCACCGTTATTGACCAGTAATTGTTTCTTTTGCACCTCTGTGTAAACAGGGTTATCTACTTCACCTCGTTGGTATTGCGACCTTTTGTTGCACTGCAAAAAACACTTTTGTTTTAAGAGTGTTTTGTGCAGTTCAACTAAAACGTCACACCGACAACGTTACTTGATTGCTTGATCTTAGTGAAACTGCAAAAGAGGAGATCGAACTTCCTATCCGGGTTGGCAAATTTGTTTCAGATCTTCTTCGTGTGAGTTGTTTGAATTATGCGTCATGAGAGGTCAGTACTAGCCTTCTTCCAGATGATTGTGCAGTGTGCTTTCATATGTTGTGCTAGTTATACAGAAATGTTGTTTGATTTTAGTGAACTACACAAAAATAGACCAGACTTCCAATCTGTATGAGCACCGTAATATCCCATTGAGGTAAGATAATGATATTTCACAACTGTTGGCCTCTATTTTTCTACTGTCATCATAAAATTAATGTTGTTGTTTAGTGCTATACGTGTGCTCCCTAAGTGACATGCCAAATCTTACATTGAAGGCGAAGCTTGTCTATTATTGAACCAAGTGATGAAGGGGAAGAACAAGCGGAATAAGACAAAAATCAACTCCTAGTGCTGTAATGAAGCACTGGAACTGTGATGACACAAGTAATGATATAGTTTTGCATCTTAATTTATTGCTACGGCTGGAACAAGCAATTGTTTTGCCACTCTTAATGTAATATGTACTTATCTCTACTTGTGCAAACAGGGATCTTGTTTGAAGATAGCATATATTTTAGTGGAACTGCACAATAAGATGTTGATAACATTAAACTAATCCAGGAGCAAACGATAAGCATGACAACCACAGTAGATAATAACGGATGGCTCCGGAGAAGTGCTTCATCTATATGCTCTACACAATAAGCCTCCTGATAAAGGTTGGTACCGGCCCACGAATTTATCCATATGATTGAGCTTTGTCATCTTTATTAGTGTTGTGCTATTGTTTAGCTACAGTCATGAGAAAGTGGTATTGTTTTGCATGTTAATCTAAGGCTGCTAATAATTGAGGCCCCGGTTTGCCACCGTTATAGTCACTGATAAAATGAAGTAATAATACAGTTCATGTTGAGCTGTTGTCTTTGGTATCATATCATTTCCTATGAGGATAATGAGGATGCATCTCTTTGTGACTATACATTTCATCAGTTACTCCCATTGTTAATGTAATGGATGTTTTAAATATTTCCTTTTCTTTTTTTCGAGCAAACAGGGATGCTAGCATTTAGTTGTTCTCTTATCTTTGCACAACAGGATCCTCCTCCTCTGAAGAAGAATATGGAGTACATGAAGTGCCTAGTTCCGATTATGCCAGGATGAAGAAGCCCAGTCTCTTCTTATCAGAAGCGAGCAGTTGAATGATGGTTCCATTACTGCCCATAAGAACAAACTAAATTCAGCTTAGAAGGACTCACGGATCTCCACAAAATTAGCTACAAAAAAGTAGGTGCCAATGTGTTCAAGGCGTTGCAACATATAAAGGCGAAATCCTACAAGCTACGCGCGAAGTTGGTTGATTTTAGTGGAACTGCACAAAAAGAATAGCTGGTTTATTTAGCACGAGGTGACATGTCCATGTGCAAACTGATGGCAAACCCCGCCCATTCCACAATCGTAGGCATTTGATATTTTGGAACGGGAAAACCTTGTCAAAGTTTGCTCATTGATGTTCGCAAAAAGACACGCGTTTGATATTTTGGAATGGGACAACCTTGTCAAATTTTGCTCATTGATGTTAGCAAGAAGACATGTGTTTGATATTTTGGAATGGGACGCCCTTTGCCGTCAGCAGCATCGATTGATTTTTCTTTATTTGTATTTTAGTTGTGAAGTAAATATTGGCTCTGACATGTGAATCATTGAGATGCATAATCATCAATTATTGTGAATGTTGTCTATGAATTGCCAAGCCTGTGAGTTTGACTGCAATGTACAGGCACACTAAAAAGCTGCTCAAACTTTTTGTAAGTGTGAAACTGCAGCAAACGAGGTGATCACCATGCGTCCTGAGAATAATGCTAGTACGTATTGTTTTGCATTTTCATCTAATGCCACTGATACAAGAATTCGAACTAATCAGACTAAATTCATTCATACACAGCCGGATTTCATATAAACATGCCGGATTTCATTACATTTCAGACACTCTTCAACTAATAAGGGGTGCGCTAGGGGTATAATTAATTAACCTAATCTATGATCTCCGGCGCCCATTCCCCGTGTCCGGATGAGCCCCAAGAACGGGAGCTTCTTCTCCAGCTCCGCCTCCGGAGCCACAGGAAATAAAGTTGTCCGACTCCACGTCGCCTCCAAGCAGCTAATCGGCCATCGATGTTCAACCCGCCAAGCTTGGCTTCAACCGGAGGGTAGGAGTGGTGGCCTTACTTGGACCCGAGCGCCGTCGACCTATCGTCTTCTACTCTTCCTCGTTTTCTATGTGGTGCGGCCTCATTGCTGGCGGAGCGGGGCCTCGACGGAGCCGGCGATGTCCTCTGCCTCGTTGCCGGTGGAGCGGTGCCTCCGCGGAGCGGGGGAATCCTCCCCCTCGTTGCCGGCAGGGCGGGGCCTCGGTGGAGCCAGCGATGTCCTCTGCCTCGTTGTGCAGGGAGGGGCCTCGGCGGAGCAGGGCCTCGCCGTAGCCGGTGAAATCCTCCTCCTTGGTGCCGGTGAGGCGGGGCCTGGACGGACCCGGCATTGTCCTCCGCCTCATCGTCAGTCTCGCCAAACAGTGCCTCGTCCGCTTCATCGCCCTCTTTGTAGGCGACCGCAACCTCCGCCACCCGCATGTTGTACCGCCAGCATGTGAGGAGGCTCTCGCGTGCGGTGCGGTACGACTCGAGCAACGCCTCCTGCTCCGCCCGCTCCATGGTGATCTGCTCCTCCGCCTGCAGGTGCTCCTGGAGGACATGGTGGTTGTAGGCGGCGTTGGCCTGCGCCTCCCGGAACTGATCCTCACGCTTTTGCCTCACCATGTCCATGTATTGGGCACGGGCCTTGCCGATGGTCATGGTGCAATGCACCGATGAGGATGGCACGGAGGAGGGAGTTGGCGCCGGATCGTCGACGACCACGTTCTCTATTCGAACGTCGTCGTCCTCCGGCTGCCTGCCAGCCAGCCAGTCGGCAGCAATGGCTGCCATCTCCTTCTTCTGGTCCATCATCCGCCCGTCCCGAAGAGTGCTGGAGCGCGAGGAAGCCATGGTGGGAGTGGTGTGGAGAGGAGAAAGGGAACAGAGGCAGATGACTACGGCTATGGCCGGCGCAACAGTTTATATAGCAATGGTGGGCGGCAGAGGGACGGACGGGTGGCGCCAGAGTAGCTGCCTCGGCAACCGTGTATCATTAATGTGGGCGGCAGACAGACGGACGGATGGCAGTTGTGTCATTTGAACGTGGAGCAGTCACCTACACCAGGAAGCGGCACGGGCGGCGCTGACCGTTTCGGGCGAAAAGCATGCGCGAGCGAGGGAGGGGGTCTGGGTGGGCCAGGGCAGTCAGACTCGTGCTTGGCAGTGCTCCGGTCCAGCAGCCGGACATGCTGGCTCACGAGCAAGCTCGCCGAGCTTAGTGACGACAACCATATGATGGACGAGGCTTTCGACCAGGAGCCGGTGCCACCGCCCAAACTGGTTCATGCCGTGTTCACCATAGAGCAGCTGAAGCCACACTTGGACGCCCTAATGGTGGAAGAGCTAACAGCACCGCCGAAATCGGCATTCGGGCAAGCGCAGGAGGACCAGTGCTACAACCTCCATCTCCTCAACAAGCACTGGCTCATGGAGGGACGAATCGTGAGCGAACAAGCGAACGACAATGCCGTCACGGACATGTGGCCCTATGATCATGGCTTCCTAAATGAGCAGCGGGCACTGTATCAAACCATCCATAGGGCCCGCGAGGCCCTCTCCTTCGTCCTTTGAGTTGTTGCACTCGCCGTGGCGTCGCCGTCTCGCGCTGTCAACATGGTCAATGAACACGAGGAATCAGGAGATGAATTTACGTGGAGAGGATGATAGTACGGACCCACCAGGGCCATAGCCGTACGTATGCAAGTGCCTCCTTATTATATACAACTATAAAAAAATTTGCTTCCTCCTGGTTTCCCGACATCACATTCCCACACCATTGTCAACCTATATAGTCAATAAATGAGAGAATTGCACAAGGAGTGGCCGACAGCTGGGACCCAGCAGCTCGAGCGGTATTTGTTTTTTGAGGTGTGAGCAGAGTTTTTCTTGAGCGATGTTTTTGTTGTTGTTCAAATGAGCAGGGTATCAACTGGGCGGGCTGTGGCCCGTCTAGCCCAGGCTATTATTTTATGTCGACCAAATATCCAGCCCAGATATTAAAAAATTTCAAGCTGAAAATGGCTAGCCCAGCTATACTTTTTTTGAGGAATATCCAGCCTAGGTCAACTTGTTATTCTCCGCCCCGCTGGGCTGCAAATCTTTCCTAGGAGGGTTGCATTAGGCTTGCCAAGAAAATGGGCTTTAAGAAATAATCAATAGGTTGTAATTATAAAAATTGGGCTGTAAATATAAAAATGCACCGAACAGGTAATTAGTTTCAAAATTATTATTTTTGGATTTTGGAAATTTTAATTTCATTACTTGTTGTGCGCGTAAAATCCCCGATGAAAATAAACAGGCTGATCGACAGTTCTAAGTTTAAAAATAAAATACAGGAACCTAAACATCCACGACAAAAAGCTACATCACAAAAGTCAATCAATGGAGCAAATCATGAGCCCACATTCAGCCAATCTATTTGACCTGGGCGGACAACCCTTCTCTGCATCAAACTCTTGCCTTTTTTTCAACTCTTGCCTTGCCACCTACTGAAAGAGTTTTGTTCCCTTTTGCAACTTGTTTCGTCCTTCTCTACAACAAACCCCACATATGCAACCGATGGCTAATCATCCTAATCACAAGACAAAATGTAAGGGCACCTGGGAATGTGCGTGTCTTCAGAGAATGCATTTGGCCAACCCTAGTCGGTATAATAGGAATGGACGAGCGGGCGAGGAGAATAAATCTGACAAGGGCTATAACTATCGAACAATTTTGATATTTCAAGTGTTTTCATGTTGTCACCTGATGTCTACTACACAACTTTATTCTTGTAGACTCGTGTTGGGCCTCCAAGCGCAGAGTTTTGTAGGACAACAACAAATTTCCCTCAACCATATGACCTAAGGTTTATCAAATCCGTGGGAGGCGTAGGATGAAGATGGTCTCTCTCAAACAACCCTTCAATCAAATACAAGAAATCCCTTGTGTCCCCAACACACCAAATATAATGGTAAACTGTATAGGTGCACTAGTTCGACGAAGAGATGGTGATACAAGTGTAGTATGGATAGTAAATATAGGTTTTTATAATCTGAAAATATAAAACAACAAGGTAGTAAGTGATAAAATGGAGCACAAACGGTATTGCAATGCTTGGAAACAAGGCCCAGGGTTCATACTTTCACTACAGTCTCTCAACAGTGGTAATATAATTGAATCATATAACAATCCCTCAACGTGCGACAAAGAATCACTCCAAAGTATCTATCGGAGAACGTAGGACGAAAACGTGTATCAACCTCTATGCCTAGATTACCCCAAGTCACCATGGGAATCCGCAAGTTGATTACCAAAACATACACCAAATGACTCAATAGAATACCCCATTGTTACCACAGGTATCCACATGCAATACATACATCAAGTGATCCCAAATCCAATATTCAATCCAACATAACAAAACCTCAAAGAGCAAGACTCAATTCATCACAACAAGATAGAGAGGGAAGAACACCATATGATCCATGTATATTAACAAAGCCCATGGTACATCAAGATCGTGCCAAATCAAGATCACGAGAGAAAGAGAGATCAAACACATAGCTACTGGTACATACCCTCAGCCCCGATGGTGAACTACTCCCTCCTTGTCATGGAGACCGCCGGGGTGATGAAGATGGCCTCCGGCGATGATTTCCCCCTTCGGCGGGGTGCCGGAAAAGGCCTCCAGATGGGATCTCTTCGGAAGAGAGGCTTGCTGTGGCGGTGTCGAAGTTCTAGGTTAACTTTCGGGGGTTTCCGAATATATAAGAATTTTTAGTGTTGGAATCATGCGAAGAGGGGCCACAAGGTATCTGGGCGCAGCCACCCCCTGGGCACACCCAGATACCTTGTCACCTCCCCGTGGCTCTTTTGGTACTCCCTCGAAGCTTCGGGGGTCTCTTATGTTCCAAAAAAATTGTCAAAAAGTTTCATCGCGTTTTGGACTTCGTTTGTTATGGATTTTCTGGAAAACCAAAAACAAGCAGAAAACAACAACTGTCACTGGGCACTAGGTTAATATGTTAGTCCATGAAAATCATATAGAAATCATATAAAAGTGCACCAAAACCATATAAAATTGTTGTTAACATGGCATTAATACTTCATAAATTAAAGATACGTTGGAAACATATCAGCATCCCCAAGCTTAATTACTGCTCGTCCTCGAGGAGGTAAAGGATAAAAGAAATAATTTATGAAGTGTGAATGCTAGCATAGTGTATAAGTTTGATCAATGATAATTTCAATCACTTTTCCTAGCATCATAACAACTCTTCCTCATAAAACTCGTCATGATAAAGTAGCAATCAATTGACATGTTACGGTTCAAACAATCCATTCTCTTGAAACTTAACAACCTATGTTCTTAGTCCCAAACAATTTCAATGCATCTTACTTTCAACAAAGTCTACGTAAGAGCTCTAAATACTCAATTATCATATAGTCTTCTATGATTGCTAATACTCAAAGCATATTTTTAGAACAAATAGCACCCATCGAACACAGAGAAGGATAGGGGCTTAATATTTTGCCTCCCAACTTATTTATCATAGAGATAATTGTCAACAATAATAATTCATGATCAAATATATTTGAATGGCCATATGTGCCTGGATCTTTCCCCACCACATGATGCATGCCAACTAGAGAATAGGTTGGAATAAAAAATTGACTCAACAAAAATAAAATTAACAGAAAAATTAAAAGATAAGCCCTTCACAGAGGGAAGCATGGATTTGCAGAGGTGCTAGAGCTCATTGCTTAAAACAGAGATGAATACATTTTTGAGTGGTGTGCCTTTCCTGTCAACTTCACGACTAAGGTATTCAATATCTTCCTTGCTAAATACATTATTGGCGGTTCCCATGTAGAAATGAAAAGTTTAACTCCTCCTTAACCATTCAAACACAAGCCATGGCTATCCGAATTCACGGGTGCCCTCCAAACTTTCAACTTTCCAGGGGGAGATTTTGTTTTATTATATTTTTTGATTGATGGGACTGGGCATCCCAATTACCAGCCTCTCTCGTGCAAGGACAAGTGAATAAACACCCGTCATGAGAATAACCCACTTAGCATGGAAGATACTGACCGCCTCGTAGCTCCATGAGCGGTACAGGCACACAAAACAGATGTTTATTTAAAGGTTTAGAGATGGCACATGCAAATTTACTTGGAATGGCAGGGTAATACCGTATATAGGTAGATATGGTGGACACTCATGGAAGAAACTTGGATCAAGGATTTTGGATGCACAAGCAGTATTCCGCTTAGTACAGAAAATTTTGGCTAGCAAAAGATTCTAAACAAGCACCACATGTTGGAGGATCCATAACAATATAACTTCGATGCAAATATATCCAACCATAACTCATTACGTTGTCTTCCTTGTCCAACTTCAACTAATTTGATCAAGTTTGAAAATAATTAATGGGTATTTACAATCATAAAAAATGTCCAAGATAATATATTTGTATGTGAAAGTTCTCTTCCTTATACTAATCATTCATGAATTTCTTGTATGACCAATATTGTGATTGTCAAACTTCAATAAATTTTACTTTATAAAACCAATGTGAAATTACTACTAAGCATATGGAACATATATAATTTCAGATTTATGATATTCAATTCATTCAACAATTTACTCTTAGGGTATAAGTGAAGAACGAGAGTAAATGACAAACTACTCCAAAAGATATAAGTGATGATCAATGAGTAGTCAAACAATTAAGTAGCTATGTGAAGACACTATCTCATTTAAATCTTTCTGATCTAAATATTTTGTTCAAACAACAAACAAATATAAAAAGACGCTCCAAGCAAAACACATATCATGTGACGAATACAAATATAGCTCCAAGTGAGGTTACCGATAATGTTGAAGACGAAAGAGGGGATGCCATCCAGGTCATCCCCAAGCTTAGGGTCTTGCCACTCCTTATTCTCCTCATATCGATATCTCACACACAACTTGAAAACTTCAATCACACAAAACTTAACGGAACTTCGTGAGATAGGTTAGTATGATAAAGAGCAAACCATTCACTTTGGTACTGTCAAGACAAGATTCATAATTGTTCTCACACAATGCTTATTGTACTCTATCATTTCTACAATTTATATTGACCAATATAAGCCATAGAAACTACAAAACAAGCAAACTATGCATCGAAAACAGATCTGTCAAAAAAAGAACAGTCTGTAATGATCTGAACAAACACCATACTTCTGTAACTCCAAAAATTATGAAGAATTAGGAAAATGTAAGAAATCTATATATCAATCATGTTTAAAAATTTCAGAATTTTATCACATCCCAGTGAATTATAGTAATACTAGCACTAGGCGCAAAAGTTTCTATTTTTGCAAAAAATCAAGTCAACTATCATCCACACTATCCCAAAGGCTTTACTTGGTAATTTATTGAAACAAAAGCTATAAAACATGATTTCTACAGTATCTTAATCATGTGAACACACAAAAACAGTAGGTATAAGTATTGGGTTGTCTCCCAACAAGCACTTTTCTTTAATGCCTTTTTAGCTAGGCATGATGCTTTTAATGATGCTCACGTAAGAATAGTAATTGCAACATGCAAGAGAGCATGATGAATCACATGGCAAGCACATTTAAGCCTAACACACTTCCTATGCATAGGGATTTTGTGAGCAAACAATTTATGGGAGCAAGAATCAACTAGCATAGGAAGGCAAAACAAGCATGACTTCAACACTTTCAACACATAGAGAGGAAACTTGATGTTGTTAAAATATATATAAGCATATCTTCCTCTCTCATAATAATTTTCAGTAGCATCATGAACAAATTCAACAATATATCTATCACATAAAGCATTCTTTTCGTGATCCACAAGCATAGAAATTTTATTACTCTCCACATAAGCAAATTTATTCTCGTTCATAATAGTGGGAGCAAACTCAACAAAATAACTATTGTATGAAATTTGATTGTCATAATCAAATTGAACATTAAAATCATGATGAAAAGTTTCATGGTTATCATTACTTTTTACAGCATACATGTCATCACCATAATCATCAAAGATAGCAACTTTGTTGTCATAATGAATTGAAACCTCTTCCAAAATAGCAGAATCATCATTAAATAAAGTCATGACCTCTCCAAATCCACTTTCATAATTATTACAATAAGATTCAACACCCTTCAAAATAGTGGGATCATTATTACATAAAGTTGACACTCTTCCAAACCCACTTTCATCATTGTGATCATCATAAATAGGAGGCATGCAATCATCATAATAAATTTGCTCATCAAAACATGGGGGACTAAAAATATCATCTTCATCAAATAGAGCATCCCCAAGCTTATGGCTTTGCATATCATTAGCATCATGGATATTCATAGAAATCATACTGACAACGCTGCAATCATGCTTATCATTCAAAGATTTTATGCCAAACATTTTGTTGAATTCTTCTTCTAACACTATGGCACAATTTTCCGATCCATCATTTTCAAGAAAGACATCATAAAGATAAAGAACTTGATGCAACTTCAATTCAATTTTTTTATAGTTTTATTTTATAAACCAAACTAGTGATAAAAACAAGAAATTAAAAGACTCAATTGCAAATTCTAAAGATATATCTTCAAGCACTCACCTCCCTGACAATGGCTCCAGAAAAGAGCTTGATGTCTACTACACAACTTTATTCATGTAGACTCGTGTTGGGCCTCCAAGCACAGAGTTTTGTAGGACAACAACAAATTTCCCTCAACCGGATGACCTAAGGTTTATCAATCCGTGGGAGGCGTAGGATGAAGACGGTCTCTCTCAAACAACCCTTCAATCAAATACAGGAAATATCTTGTGTCCCCAACACACCAAATACAATGGTAAATTGTATAGGTGCATTAGTTCGGCAAGGAGATGGTGATACAAGTGTAGTATGGATAGTAGATACAAGTTTTTGTAATATGAAAATATAAAAATAGTAAGGTAGCAAGTGATAAAACGAAGCAGAAATGGTATTGCAATGCTTGGAAACAAGGCCTAGGGTTCATACTTTCACTAGTGCAATCTCTCAACAGTGCTAACATAATTGAATCATATAACAATCCCTCAACGTGCGACAAAGAATCACTCCAAAGTTTCTATCGGAGAATGTAGGACGAAAAAGTTCTGGACTATGAATTCGAGGAGAATATCGACATGGAAGACATTGATGATATGTCATATACAACGTCACCTTTAACGTCCGGATACACTGGGAACTGGACAGCCGCCTCCACCTTTGACGTCTACATGGTAGACACCCCTAAGGATAAAAAGAAGGAGAAAGGGGAGGAGCCACCCAAGCACCGACGCTGACGGCGCCACAATAAGGACGGACGCACTGACGATCTTAGCCCCGAGGCCACGGACAATGACGATGCCACCAATAACGGCGATACCCCGGACAGCATCGACGATCAGGACGTAGGCTGTAACGCCGACAACGGTCCCGTCGATGACAATGCACCCAGCGGGAATGGTGATGACCCCGAGGATATAGATTATTACCCCGATGAAAATAAACAGGATGATCAGAAGTTCTAAGTTCAAAAATAAAATATAGGAGGCTAAACATCCACGACGAAAAGCTACATCACAAAAGTCAATCAATGGAGAAAATCACGAGCCCACATTCAGCCAATCTTTTTGATCTGGGTGGGCAGGCCTTCTCTGCATCAAACTCTTGCCTTTTTTCAACTCTTGCCTTGACACCTGTTGAAAGAGTTTTGTTCCCTTTTGCAACATGTTTCGTCCTTCTCTATAACAAACCCCACATATGCAACCGATGGCTAATCATCCTAATCACAAGACAAAATGTAAGGGCACCGGAGAATGTGTGTGTCTTCGAAGAATGCATTTGGCCAGCCCTAGTTGGTATAATAGGAATGGACGAGTGGGCGAGGAGATTAAATCTGACAAGGGCTATAACTATGGAACAATTTGGATATTTCAGGTGTTTTGATGTTGTCACCTGATATCTACTACACAACTTTATTCTTGTAGACTCGTGTCGGGCCTCCAAGCGCAGAGTTTTGTAGGACAACAATAAATTTCCCTCAAGCGGATGACCTAAGGTTTATCAATCCGTGGGAGGCGTAGGATGAAGATGGTCTCTCTCAAACAACCCTGCAATCAAATATAAGAAATCTCTTGTGTCCCCAACACACCAAATACAATGGTAAATTGTATAGGTGCACTAGTTCGGCGAAGAGATGGTGATACAAGTGTAGTATGGATAATAGATATAGGTTTTTGTAATCTAAAAATAAAAAAACAGCAAGGTAGCAAGTGATAAAACGGAGCACAAACGGTATTGTAATGCTTGGAAACAAGGCCCAGGGTTCATACTTTCACCAGTCCAATCTCTCAACAGTGCTAACATAATTGAATCATATAACAATTCCTCTACGTGCAACAAAGAATCACTCCAAAGTTTCTATCGCAGAACATAGGACGGAAACGTGTATCAACCTCTATGCCTAGATTACCCCAATATCACCACAGGAATCCGCAAGTTGATTACCAAAACATACATCAAGTGACTCAATAGAATAGCCCATTTTCACCACGGGTATCCACATGCAAGACATACATCAAGTGATCTCAAATCCAATATTCAATCCAACATAACGAAACCTCAAAGAGCAAGACTCAATTCATCACAAGATAGAGAGGGAAGAACACCATATGATCCAACTATATTAACAAAGCCCATGGTACATCAAGATCGTGCCAAATCAAGATCACGAGAGAGAGAAAGAGATCAAACACATAGCTACTGGTATATACCCTTAGGCCTGATACGTCTCCAACATATCTATAATTTTTTATTGTTCCATGCTATTATATTATCTATTTTGGATGTTTTATATGCATTAATATGTTATTTTATATTATTTTTGGGACTAACCTATTAACCCAGAGCCCAGTGCCAGTTTCTGTTTTTTTCCTTGTTTTGAGTTTCGCAGAAAAGGAATATCAAACGGAGTCCAAACGGAATAAAACTTTATGATGATTTTTCTTGGACCAGAAGACACACGTAGTACTTGGAGACCAAGGCAAAGGAGTCCCGAGGCGACGACAAGGGTGCAGGGCGCGCCCTAGGGGGGGCGGGGCGCCCCCTGACTTGTGGGTCCCTCGGAGCTCCTCTAACCCTATTCTTCGGCCTATAAATTCCCAAATATTCCCAAACCATCAGAGGCATCCACGAAAATACTTTTCCACCGCCGCAAGCCTCTGTTCCCGTGAGATCCCATCTTGGGGCCTTTTCCGGCAATCTGCCGGAGGGGGATTCGATCACGGAGGGCATCTACATCAACCCTATTGCCCTTCCGATGAAGCGTGAGTAGTTTACCTCAGACCTATGGGTCCATAGCTAGTAGCTAGATGGTTTCTTCTCTCTCTTTGATCTTCAATACAATGTTCTCCTCGATGTTCTTGGAGTTCTATCCGATGTAATATTCTTTTGCGGTGTGTTTGTCGAGATCCGATGAATTGTGGATTTATGATTAGATTATCTATGAATATTATTTGAATCTTCTCTGAATTCTTATATGCATGATTTGATATCTTTGTATTTCTCTTCGAATTATCGGTTTGGTTTGGCCAACTAGATTGGTATTTCTGTCAATGGGAGAGGTGCTTAGTTTTGGGTTCAATCTTGCGGTGTCCTCACCCAGTGACATAGTAGGGGTAGCGAGGCACGTATTGTATTGTTGCCATCAAGGATAAAAAGATGAGGTTTTCATCATATTGCTTGAGTTTATCCCTCTACATCATGTCATCTTACTTAAGGCGTTACTCCGTTCTTTATGAACTTAATACTCTAGATGCATGCTGGATAGCGGACGATGTGTGGAGTAATAGTAGTAGATGCAGGCAGGAGTCGGTCTACTTGACACGGACGTGATGCCTATATGCATAATCATTGCCTTGGATATCGTCATAACTTTGAGCTTTTCTATCAATTGCTCGACAGTAATTTGTTCACCCACTGTATTATTTGCCTTCAAGAGAGAAGCCTCTAGTGAAACCTATGGCCCCCGGGTCTATTTTCCATCATATATTTTCAGATCTATAAACCAAAAACCCAAAAATACCTTGCTGCAATTTATTTACTTTTATTTTGTTTTATGTTTTAGTAATCTTTTATATCTATCTCTATCAGATCTCACCATTGCAATTGACCGTGAAGGGATTGACAACCCCTTTATCGCGTTGGGTGCAAGTGTTTGATTGTTTGTGCAGGTGCATAGATTGGAGACTTGCTTGTACCTCCTACTAGATTGATACCTTGGTTCTCTAACTGAGGGAAATACTTATCTCTACTTTGCTGCATCACCCTTTCCTCTTCAAGGGAAAAACCAACGCAAGCTCAAGAAGTAGCAAGCCCCGAGGGTGAACTACTCCCTCCTCGTCATGGAGAGCGCCGGGATGATGAAGATGGCCTCCGGTGATGATTTTCCCCTCCGAAAGGGTGCTGGAAAAGGCCTCCATATGGGATCTCTTTGGAACAAAGGCTTGCGGCGGCGGTATCGAAGTTCTAGGTTAACTTTCGGGAGTTTCCGAATATATAAGAATTTTCAGCGTTGGAATCACGCGAAGAGGGGCCACGAGGTATCTGGGCATGCCCAGATACCTTGTCACCTCCTCGTGCCTCTTCTGGTACTCCCTCGAAGCTTCGGGGGTCTCTTATGTTCCAAAAAAATGTCAAAAAGTTTCATCGCGTTTGGACTTCGTTTGGTATGGATTTTCTAGAAAACCAAAAACAAGCAGAAAACAACAACTGGCACTGGGCACTAGGTTAATATGTTAGTCCATGAAAATCATATAAAATTTATATAAGAGTGCACCAAACCATATAAAATTGTTGTAAACATGGCATGAATACTTTATAAATTAAAGATATGTTGGAGACGTATCATCACCCCCCCCCCCCAAATATGTGTTGTCTTCTGCCATTTCATCAAGCTGCCCCACACTTTCATGTTCAACCAGGGCAGGAGAGTATGTTGTGATCCCATTCCCAGCCATAGACTCAGCACAAGTATGTTTATAATGCATAGTAGGAACGTTCCCACAAATTGCAGAAGTATCATGTGCAGGTTCCTGCGTCATTTCCCATGTTTTTTCTTGTATAACCAGAGTAGCACCAAAAATAAGTTTCTTCGCCGGCAGAGCAGAAGTAATATGAGTAGCACTGCCTAAATTGAGTAGAGAAGCAATAGAAGCAGCAACATGATTCACGTTCCTCTTCAGAGCAGGAGCTTCTCATAGCAGTGATTTTCCATGTTCTTCCTTTTGCGCAAAACTACTACCCCACCTGGGTGTGCTCTCACCTTTTAATCCAAGATCTTCATCGGTACTACCTTGTAGCAGTTGATTATATGTACCCTCCTCGACCTGTGATAGTGATGATTACCGAGGATTGAAGCAGGATTCATGTTCCTCTTCACAGCAGGAGCTTCTGGTACCAATGATTTTTCGTGTTTTTCCTTTTATGGAGAACTGCTGCCTGCCTTGGGTGTGCTCTGACCTTTAACTCCAAGATCTTCATCAGTACTACCTTGTAGCAGCGGATTATCTTTAACCTCCTGGACTTGGGATACTAACATAGCTTTTCAGGGCTGCCATCTTCCACGCTAAATGTATTCTCTTGCCCAATTCGAGCACCAAATATCCGCCACCCATTTTCATGCACGACAAAGGTAGTGCTTGTATTAATTTCATTTATGGCCATAGAAATAGCAATGCATTCCTAATCAACAGCAAAAGTATGTTTGTTCTCCATTTCAATGGCTTGGTCGGGTGGCGCACGATCATCCAAAAATATGGCATTTCAGCTTGATCGAATTACGAGAAAGATTAAAATGTGATGTTCGGTGGTCGATGAAAACTACTAAAATCATAAACCAGGACTAACAGGGCATCGCCACAAGATTGTGTCTCCTCCGGTGCTCCTCGCCCAAGAACCACGATCTTTGGCTGATGATAGTTAATCATCTGATTAATCAATTGGGCATTGCTGGACCATAATTTTTAGTTGATGATAGTTAATCAACTGATAAATCAGTTGGGCATGCAACTTTTGAAACTAGTGACGCTCTGCAAAACCGAATAATTAAACTTTCTCGTAACCAGAACGATCAAAGATTATGGCATTAATCTTTGATTGTTCTGGTTACATATCGTTCAAGTATATAATACAGTTGTTGAAGTTGCTTGAGCAGCTGATATATATCATTTCCATAGGATGAATTCATTTTTCCAAAAAGAACTGACCATCAGCATACGACTGATCACTAATCACTGATGTGTCTGCTATGCTTGCTTGAAGTTGTCGATGAGTTTTGTTGAGTTAGGAGGCGATGTGCCCAACTAGGCTTGAGGAATGCAGCTGCACTCGAAAAATATGTGTTGTCTTCTGTCATTTCATTAATCTGCCCCACACTTTCATGTTCAACCAGGGCATGAGAGGAGCTGGATGGACGACGCATGGCAATCCAAGCCATGGATACGACACGCGCATCCACGGCGCCTCTGATGAACAGAGGAAGAAGAAGACAAGGGCGCTGGTGGGCTGGGCCTCTCCTGTGCACTAGAGGCCCAGGTGAATTGGTATGCCCTTTTCCTTTTTTATTCTTTTACATTTTGCATTTTAGCTACCATTTTGCATTTTGTTTTGCTACCATTTGAGTTTCGTTAAATGTGAAACTTGTCACAAAAATATAGGGCAATATTCTGGGGCAGCACAAAAATTTGCAGAGCATTTGGAATTGGTTAATTATTTTTAGAAATTTAAATGTTGCTGGCTTAGTTTTAAATACGTTAGGGGCAGCTAAATATTTCAAATGATGTTGGTTTCCACATGAAAATTAATTAGTGAATATTTGCAACCCAAACTACATTTTTATTTTACTGTTTGAAGAAATAATAATTTGACTTGTTATTTGAATTTGAATTTGACTAGGGTTTTAATTAAGGTGCAATTTCTTAGCAAAATAAGATGACATGGCATCATTAGTCTCAGATTATTGTAGCTTAATTACATGGGTGTTAAACCATAGAGCCCGAATTTGATGCTTGGTTTTTACCCTCCTTAATCTTTACCACGAGCCATCTTATACTAGTTTTCTTGTTCTTATTCCCTCTGCTGCTTCTGATTCCACCTTGCCTAACTTTGCCATGGCTAACTAATCTGAGTTGTTGGTGGAGGAACATGTTACTGTTGCATCTGTTGGACAGGTAGATAAGGTTGCTGCTATGGGAAAGGGTACTGAAACTGTGGTGCCCACTGACCAGACTGCTTACCTAGGGTCCCACGCACTAGGAGGATATTATAGGGGCAAGCCTTGGACAAGAGCAACGTAGGCTCCCGGAGGAGGTAGCGGTGACCGTGACAACACTAGGTGTAGTAGAATTGGAGGAGCATGAGATGATGGGGCTAGCTGACCTTAAGGACCTTAGAGAGGGGTGGGTATCAAGCCTGCCGCCACATGGCTAGAAGAAGGGTTAGCCCGAGGCCTTGCCTAGGGAGGATGACGTTGAGGGACCCCCTAACATATTCCCCTCCCAACGCCTTGTCTGTGTCCCACCTATACCACCATCACCATCGAGAAACGTGATCCTCCTCACCACATCCACATAGGTCTCTTAGCCTATAGATTTGCACCACTAGTCCCTATAGAAACTAAATTGCCTCAGGGTTGGAAGACGGCGAGAGTACTTCACTAGAAAACATTCTTCAGCAGAGAGCTTGCCGGATTTGAACAAACTCCTATGAATCTAACAAATAATGGATCTTGGTGCTTCTTCATTGTAGCCCTAGTTGCGGGAGAAGAGGGGATTTCTAACAACTACCCAGAGAAAGACTCCATTTCTCCACCCTCGAAAGGACCAAAATATGCATAGGCACAATTCTCCATCTACGACATCAGACCACCCTACACATGACCAGCTGCCTTCGACCCCACCTCTGAATCTCTCATGCCACCGACATTTGGGCCTGATGGTTCACTTCCAAGAGGAACATACGAAGAGCCCACCATGAAAAACTTCAACGGCGAGCTCCAGGCCGGTGCACCGCCTTGTGAGGCAGATCCTCATCTTCCCACCAACCTGCCTTCACAAGTGGCTTCTCTGGCAAACCCACAATCCCAGAAATCGTCGTGATTGGTGGAAGTTGAGGGACGAGGAGGTCCTTCATCTCTCGAAGGAAACACTCTAGCTTCAGGGCCCTGAGCTTGGCCATGTCTGCGCCACCTGGTGCTACCAGAGCTACAACCGAACAATTGTCTTGAGGTCGATCTCCCTAAGCATCTACATCAGCGCAATCATGAAAGTCGAATTCTCCATGCAGCTCTGTTTCACCGCACACTTCCTCCTATGGACAATTGTTTCTTCTTCTCTTGTTGTGATCTCCCCAAGGACGAAGAGGGAAGTGGCACTCGATCACGGGTTGCGGGGTGAAGCTAAAGACGACATGGGAGAGCGAGAGGGAGAGACTTTTTAGTTTTTGAATAATTTCTCTGTGCTATTTTTCTATCAAATATAGCCTATGACCTGATTGGTTACCTGCACCTACTTTTAGCACTTTGCATTTGTGGCCCGACTCAGCTAGACCGAGTGAATACAGGTCAAAAACCATGCTTTGCATATAGTTTGTTTGTATGCATCCTCTCCAGGCTGACTAAGCATCAACATAGGCACTGGTGTTTGGTTGTCTGCATGTTCTACCCAGATGCAAAGTGCCATTGTTTGGTTACATACAACACAAGTGCTGTGGTAACCTCTTCGAGGATTGGTGAGGTTACTAGCACACACACACACACACAACAACATAATAGGCACAACATAAACCATTAGCACAGGATAAAGCATAACCATACTTGGTCATAGCAGTACTAACAAGCAGGTTCATAATAGTACTAACATAACAGTACCACAAAGTCATCAAACAAGACTAACAAAGCAGAGATAAGATAACAAAGATAACAACCTAAGCACCCTCAACATCCATGTCAAATGCTTTGTGGTGCGCCTCGCACTTGGCCACCGCCTCAACGCCCTCGTCGGTGAAGATGATCACTCGCGAAACTCAACAACTTGAAGGGGAGAAGGCATCCGATCATGACCTCGTGAGCTACACAGAAGCCGACCCAACCCTTATCAAGGATGAGCCTGCCGGCGATCATCCGGGACATGACCTTCCAGGTGCAGATGTTGTTCGGCGTCAACCTGCAGTCCGTTGGGATGGGCACGAGGTGCTTGCTGAAGGCAGGGGCATCAGTAGACACTCCAATTTAGGTCCAAAGATGATCTTGCAGAAGTGCATTGATCTGGCGCTCTCATGGTAATGGTCGTATTTCTTAACATGCCTCGGGGGATTGCCGATCTCCACCACCACCTTGCCCTTCTGGTCCTAGGCGACCTCCTTGATCTCCTTGTCGTTGCCTCCCATAACGAGCTTCTCAATCTACATTAAACATACACATATGAACTAGTGATCCAATCAAAACGTACTAAACGTATGAACAAGATCAAGGACTACTACACAGATGCATTATTTGACCACACCGTACTCCACTCTGATGAGGAGGAGGAGCACCAGGAGGTGGAGATGGTGGTGAGGGTTCCTCTGCCTGGCTTAGTTGAGACTAGAAGGGTTGGGCACGCTTTGCTGCGCCATTGGTGTCGTTGGGTTTCTTAAAAAAATTACTCACTCCCTTTTAAAATATAAGTCGTATTACGTTTTTGAAAAGTCAAACCTTAAAAGTTGGATTAAATTTGTAGAGAAATATATCAAAACCCATAATAACAAATTGGTATGATTAGATTCATTATGAAATGAATTTTCATACTTTCTCTGTTTAATATTATGGATGTCGATATTTTTTGCTCTGAACTTTGATCAAAGTTAAAGAAATTTGATTTTTCAAAAAACTAATACCCCTTAATTTTGGAACTGATGGAATATTTAGTTTGACGGGTGAGGGAGATGATGGAGTGTGTTTTATTTTTATTTATAATGCAGTGATTTGATCGGACTTTTATGGTGTGGTTCTGTGTTATCCACTAACTAACGTATATTTATGTGAGGAAATTTCAGAGTCGGTGGCTGCATGTACTATATTGGTGCTACATTATCACATGTTGATACTTCTTTTTTCTAAGTGGAGGGAGTGTGCGTGGAGTTGATATGTTTTATAGCCCGGTTGCTGCTGATTGATTTGAAAAATCGTTGGCCTGGTCAAAATCGTAAATCAAATTTAAAATTAAATAGCTCAATTGAATGAAAGAGCTTCAAAATTAGAGAACATAAGAAATTAAAATAATTGAATTGAATGGTAGTGCTTCTTGAGAAATTGTTGACCCGCTCAAAATCGGATTATTCAATTCTAAATTAAGGATCTTAATTAATTGTGAGGCATTAAAAATTAGTAAGCATAATGTATAGTATAATTTTTTTTGAATGAGAGAGCTTTGAGAAATTGTTGACCAGATTAAAATCAGGTTATCCAATTTCAATTGATGACCTCAATTGAATATGGGGTTTTTAAAAATAGGGAGCATAATGTTACAGAGGACTGGTGCAGGTAACCAAATGTAGTGTTTTCAAAAAAAAAACGGTAGTGATTTCGCAATTGCATCCTTGTATGTGTGGACACAGAGATCCGGCCACAGACAAACTCAGCCTCCAAAGCCGTTGGACGGATCGTTGCCACGACGAATGCGCCGCGCACGAATTAAAAGGCCACAGCGACGCGGATAGGCACCACCGCTCGCTCCGGGGCCCACGCGTGTCAGTGGTCTGACGACGCCGCCGCCGAAGCACACCCCGGCAAGCAACCAGCCGTGGCGCCGCCAGCCTCCATCATCCCACGGCGGAGGCCGTTGTGCACCCCGCGCGCTTCACTTCGAAGCCACCGTCGCGTCGCCTCCGGCCTCGCCTACTTAAGGCCGCAGCCTCCGGGTCTCCCTGCACCTCGCACTCACTCCTCGACCTGCGCTGCCTGGTGAGGACTCTCCTCGAACTGCAATCTTTTTCTTTGCTTCTGGCCCTGCTCGTTTACTCCTTCGGTTCTTGGTTTCGTAGATGAGTTGTTCGACGAAATGGCCGCCAATACAAGAGAATTGCTCCATGTCTGTGCTTTCGTTCGACCACTGATAGGACCATTTGAATTCAGCTCCCATTTCCTGTCTAAAAACAAGTGTTTAGTTGTATAATCGGTAAATAAATGCCTTTTAATTCTTAAACTTTATGCTGTACAAATAGTACAGAGTGGCAAGTTATTTGGTTAAGTTGTAGATAGATAGGTGTTGTTTTGGATATGCCAACTGACCCTGGCCGGATTCCATGGCCAGGATCGGCCTTATTGTCGTTTTATAATTTGATGGTGACATGTTTGAGTAGTTTGTACTTATAATTTCCATCAAAAGACGTGATTGGCATTGCATAATGTATCCTGATTTGTTATCTGTTCAAACTGACAGATTGGTTAGTCGTTAGAACTTGGAGCGTATGGGTTCCAAAGAAACGCCCTGTCGTACCCGTACTAGTCTCTGCTTCTTGCTTCTCTTCTGCGTGAGCTGCAAATGTTCAGCATCAGAATTTGAGATCACACAAGTGGCAAGCCTTGGTGTTGATGCCTCATTGCACCTTGCTCGAAAGATCCCTGATACGTTGTTTGGAATATTTTTTGAGGTGAGAAAAGAGATTCAGATCTTGTTGGTTTGTCTTTTTCTCGTGGCACTTTGCAGGCATATCTAGTTTCACCGCAATCACAGAATAATCCATCTGTACTAATTATGTTCCATCAGGTTCTCACTTCAACTGGATTGATTAATAATGTAGGAGATCAACCATGCAGGAGCTGGTGGAATATGGGCAGAACTTGTTAGTAATAGAGGTACTTAAATACTTCTCAATTCTAATACACAACACTTGTAGTAAAACTGACATGTGACAACATTCCTATCCAATCCAGTCCGTTGGAACATGTGAACTTAAACAGAGAACTATATCTGTTGACAAAGAAAAGCATATAGAATAATTTAGAAGAGCTACCCTTATGTATTATTGACTGAAGGTTACAATTCCCTATTGACCTATTCTTCATGATGAATTCAACTCTACTTACAATATCTTCAAGTCAGTCATGACTATTTTCCAATTACGGAAATTCCGTCTTACACTGAATAAACCAATAGGCACTCACTTAAGTTGCTGTTGATTTTCAAGGTCTAGAATAACTTGGTTTTCCTATGATCCAGGTTTTGAAGCTGGAGGCCCCCATACTCCATCAAATATTGAACCATGGTCCATCATTGGAGATGACTCTTCCATATTTGTGGGAACAGACCGTACGTCATGTTTCAGTCGAAACAAGGTTGCTCTAAGAATGGAGGTTCTCTGTGATAACTGCCCAGTTGGCGGTGTTGGCATTTACAACCCTGGGTTCTGGGGCATGGTATGAGTTTACGTCAATCATAGGTTGATTAATCGTAACATACTGCTACTTCGTGTTTTTTCCTCATGAAACCAAAAGTAACTAGCACCATGCATGTTGTGTGTAGCTTTCAGGTACTGTTAGCTTTCATGCTCTCGTGTTTGGCAAAATTTTGTGCACATCATGTAATATACTGCATTTTCATTTGTTTGCTTTCCAATAATGCAATCATAATTATCATTACAATCTTCAGAACATAGAAGATGAGAAGACCTACAATCTAGTTATGCATGTCAAGTCACAAGAAACAATAGAAATGACAGTTTCACTAACAAGCTCTGACGGGTTACAAGTTCTGGCTTCAGCTGCCATACGGTTAGCATCTTCTCTCTCAAATTTGAACATCATGATGAGTATATTTGACTATTAGCAACACTGGCGAGCTATGTGTACGCCAGAGGGGGCCACCATACCCCCAGCCTTTGAAAGAAAAAGAACTGTGAAGGAAAAACTATTTGGAGGGCTTAGATGGGAAAAATAATACTCCCTCCGATCCATATTACTTGTCGCTTACTTTTCTAGCTCCGCGACTGACTAACAATAAGGAAAGGTCTGCACTTCTGCAGAGTAGCCGGCGGATCGAATTGGATAAAATTGGACCAGAGGTTGGTTGCTAAAGGAACAGACAGAACCTCAAGACTTCAAATAACAGCTAAGACAAAGGGAGTTGTGTGGCTTGATCAAGTATCACTCATGCCTTCGGATACATACAAGGTAAATCATACTTCAGTTGTCAATATTGATACTCAGAATATTAGTACATATCAAGAAAAGCTATACTGAAATATTGGAGTATCACCAAAGAACTAGCCATGGACAGGGGTGCGTGGAAGCTTGCTATCCATGTGCCAGAACCATGAGTTGGTCGCGAGATCTTATGGGTTTCACCTCTAGCCTACACCAACTTGTTTGGGACTAAAGGCTTTGACTTAGAAATAAATATGAATCATTGTAGTATATGATTATACCAGTGGTGCATACATTTATCTGAGAGTTTGACTTACCATATTTCTCTGTACTCTCAGGGGCATGGTTTCCGCACAGAACTCATATCCATGCTTTTGGATTTAAAGCCCCGGTTCTTGAGATTTCCTGGTTTGTTGAAACTGTTTCTGATTTAAAAAATCGAATTCGTGATGTTTGCACATATACTATTCAGACATATCTGGGATTATTGATTAGATGACATGCAACTATTGTAGGAGGTTGCTTTGTTGAAGGCAGTTGGTTAAGAAACGCATTCAGGTGGAGGGATTCTATAGGTCCATGGGAAGAGAGGCCTGGACACTATGGGGATGTCTGGAATTACTGGACGGATGACGGCCTCGGATATTATGAGTTTCTTCAGGTGCTTGTTTACAACGTTTCACTCTTTCCTTTTCTATTTTTATCTTTAATCATATATAACTTTTGAAATCTATATAAAAGCTTTCTGAAGACCTCGGTGCCGCCCCAGTCTGGGTATTCAACAATGGTAATTATTACTAGACATCTTATATCTTTCATCACTACTGTTTCCCTCAATTAGGAAAGTTCTCCCTTAATTATCAGGTATCAGCCACCATGATGAAGTTGATACTACTGCTATTGCTCCTTTCGTAAAGGTATGTCCTGAAGTTTGAACTCCCAACTAATTTTGTAGCAGAGCGGACCAATCCATTTTCTTTTCTAGGCATATCTGAAGATTAGAAACCTTTATTACTCTGAACCTAACAGGAGAAATATGTATGATGAGTCTGCTCGAGTGGCCTAAAATGTAAAATTCTTTTTTCTAGCTGATCAATATTGGAACAGAGATGATTTTGGTCGTATTTCTTTAGTTTCTTATTAACGTAGCTCAAAAATAGAGATGATATTGAACACAAAGTAAATTATACGTTTCTCTGAATACTGAATACTATCACACTCATCAAGAGATTCCAGTTTCGTTTGCAGGCTTAGGTAGTTGTCCTAACTCACAGTTTAGGTTCATTATTTTGGAACTGTCATTATCATCTGCTCTACAGGATATACTGGACAGTCTAGAATTTGCAAGGGGGAATGCAGAATCAACATGGGGTTCTGTTAGAGCTGCAATGGGGCATCCTGAACCATTCCCAGTCAAATATGTTGCAATTGGAAATGAAGATTGTGGGAAAGAAAATTACCGTGGTAAAATTTTAACTGCATTCATTCCACACTAAGTGTTTTTTGTGGTAATCTGCACACTTAAAGCCCTGTGCACAATATTAAGATGTACAGTCAAGGAGCAGGAAGCATAGCTGGACCATGATATATCTATTAAAATAAGTAACATATGTAATCGAAGGAAAACAATATGTGATTTCGTGCTTGCGTGCGGAGAGTCACATTTGTCTGACCTACCCATATAAGCTGACAATCTCATTTGATAATCAACCATCCAATTTTCTGTCACACATTTCTAAGTATGCAGAAGAGAGGGATATCAAGTCAAAGTTTTTGATGAGGCCATGTTTCTCATTCTAGTATTTTATCAGGCCAAGCAGTGCTTATAGATATTACATAGAAATCCCTTAAACTTAAGAGAATATGTACTCATCATCTGAGTGGTCTGATCGCGCGAAGAAGAATTTACATCCATCTGATAATGGGGAGACTACTGTCCAGTGTCTTATGGTAGATAGCAATGATTGCGTTTTTAAGGTCCCAAGATTTAGATTCAGTGAAGGTGATTCATTCCAACGCTGACCAGACAGTGATATGTGGATTAATGTTCTCCTATTTTAAGAGCATTCTGTACCCGAGATAAATCGATATGCTCCCAACAGCTGAGAAAACACGAAAGTGGTTATTTGCCCCTTAATTATTTTGGTTGATTTTGCATGTAAAGCGTTTATATCTTATCATAACTCCCTGTTGTAGTGTATAAATTTTACTTGAACTATAGAGAACCACAGGTTACAACTTTTTTCTACTGATATGATATGTCTTTAGATACATGACATTCTCTAATTCTATTGAACAGGTAACTATCTTAAGTTCTACAATGCTATAAGAGAGGCCTATCCAGACATTCAGATGATTTCAAATTGTGATGGTTCATCTACTCCACTTGACCATCCTGCTGATTTATATGATTTCCATGTACGCTACTTGCTACCAGATCTGTTTGCCTTTCTTGTTGTATAGATCCTATAACTCTATCTCATGTTTTGTCACCAAGGTCGAGCACTCGAGTTTTTTTTTCTGAGATCTTGAGGATGCTTCTTCCTTTTAGGTCTATACCGGTTCCAAGGCACTATTTTCCATGAAGAATACATTTGACAATACCGCTCGTAGTGGGCCCAAGGTATGCCTCAGTTGTCATTGCTTTGCAGACCTTTTTATGTTGCAGGAAGATGCCTGTGAAACAGCCTTGCAAAGGCTCTTGTTTTCATGGTATTACCTTTCATAAGAATTCACAACTTGTTCACATTTTTCAAGGGATGTTCTTAGGATAGCTTAGCCTTGTTGCCGTAGGCTTACTGTAAAATGATTCTCTTGTTCTTAATATAAGTTATGTAACACCATGTTTGTTTAGGTTTTATTATCAGTTCACCTAAAATGGTTGAACTAGACACCCAGTTGATATGGATGGTTTACCAAGTCCTATATGCAACTGAAATCCAAAATCAGCCATGTAGGACAAAAGCCACCACTTCTAGCATCAAGTGCTGAACATAGGCTACATTAGGACAGGGTGTTGGCACTCACCACAGTTAAGGAGGAGGAGGAGGAGGAGGAGGGGGGGGGGGGGGGGGGGGGTGGTCATACAGTTCTGCCGACTACACCTAAAAGTGTTAGGCAATTTGCCAGTGTAAGGTCATTGAGGAATATCATGAGGACGAGTAAGGAGGATATTGACCGCGTGATGTTTTTATATGTTGTGGAGAGATCTTGGGAATTTGATGCATTCTCTTACTTATTTACATCACCGTAGATGCCTTGGGTGTTGGCATCGCCTCATCCTGGTTAGCCACACTAAGCATCTTTGTAAATCTAATTTTGAGTGCAGGCTTTTGTTAGCGAGTATGCTGTTACAGGAAACGATGCAGGCAGAGGAAGTCTTCTTGCTTCATTGGCAGAGGCCGCTTTCCTTACTGGGCTGGAGAAGAATAGGTAATTCTCCTTCAAAATATTTTTATTTGTCACTTTGTTGTTGATTTGCACTTTTAGTTTCGTGGATAAAAGTTTGATACTATGTTTTCTCATCGAGTCTACCTAATGGAGATTTGTTGCATTCTACTAGAAACAACGAAGTGATGTTTACTTTTGAGTTACCTGATCATTCACTTCTTTTTTTGCAGTGATGTTGTTCAGATGGCAAGCTATGCACCGCTCTTCATAAACGATAACGACCGCACGTTAGTTATCAATGAATGGCTTGCGCTTTCTTCAACATTTCACTTATTCATGTTGACTTTAGCATTGCAATAATTACATTCGAACGTGACAATCAGGTGGAACCCAGACGCTATCGTCTTCAACTCCTGGCAGCAATATGGAACTCCCAGTTACTGGATGCAGAAGCTTTTCCGAGAATCAAGCGGCGCTACGATCCATCCCATCAGTCTCAGTTCAAGCTACTCTGGTTCGCTGGCAGCATCTGCGATCACATGGCATGATGATGATAATAGCTTCCTGAGAGTGAAGGTAAGTACAAACTTTTGGCATCCTAGCCGGCATCTGGACGGAGTTGTACTGATCTCGGAAGCTCATGCATTTGCAGATTGTGAACTTCGGGCCAGATGCCGTGGGCCTCACCATCTCGGCAACTGGGGTCCAGGGCAGCATCAACACGCTCGGATCCACCGCGACTGTTCTCACATCCGGCAGTGTAATGGACGAGAACTCTTTCGCTAACCCAAACAAGGTATCACACCGATCTCTGCTCGCATTCAGATCAAATGCGCCGCAAAGCGTAGATCCCGTTGCCCTCGGTTATGATATGATATGATTGTAGGCATGGCAATTGCGAGTGCTGTTGTCTGTTTGTTCTGGTCAGCTCATCTGAAGCAGCCAATGCGCTTTGCGTCTGACTATGATGAAAGATGCAGGTTGTGCCGGTGACGATCGAGTTGCGTAACGCCGCGGAGGAGATGGAGGTCACGCTGCCTCCCCACTCTCTCAGTGCATTCGACCTGGCGCTGGCGCAGGCCAGGCTTGTAGCGGAGATGTGAAGCGAATGACACGGCGTTGGTGAATAAGAGAACGATGGGCAGGGCTAAGCACCGGCAACAGCAAGCGGAGAGGGGTCAGTGCGCGCGCTTGTGTCCTGATAAAGCACTGTATCATGTGTGTACGGTGGTGTGGCATGAAGGAAATACTGGAGTAAATAAAAATCACGTCAGGCTTGTTTTCTTTTCTTTTCTTTTATGAAAGCGCATTTTCAGTTGGTCTACGATCTGGATGTAATTTTTATTATTTCTAGTGTTTGTTGTACTACTATTATCGAAGATGAATAGATTGAAAGTTTTTTCCGCAAAAAAAAAGCGTATTTTCAGTTTTTCTTGGCAAAGGGAAAAGGAAAGGTTCATCTTTTTCGAAAAAGAGGATGAACCCCGGCCTATGCATGGATAAGGCGAAGGCCAAGGAAAGGTGCGTCATTTTGTCAAAATCCTCTCATCGCAGGAAAGTTACAGAATGTCACAACTTTTATTGACCTTTGCCTTATCTTCAACATGGACCGTAAACTGCCCGTGGTTCGGACGCATTTTGGTACCCAGGGTACCCTATTGAACTAATTGAAGACAAACAGGGGCGTGTCTGGATGTTCGTTTTCCTGCAAATTGAAGACAAACATGGGGGGCTTTGCGGGCGTTCGAACCATCGTCAACATGGACTGTAAACTGCCCGTGGTTCGGACGCATTTTGGTATCCAGGGTACCCTATTGAACTAATTGAAGACAAACAGGGCGTGTCTGGATGTTCGTTTTCCTGCAAATTGAAGACAAACATGGGGGGCTTTGCGGGCGTTCGGACCATCGTCAGGCACGCATGTCCGACAATCTAGTCCCATCAGAAAACCCTCCTGCACAAAGCGGTTATCGCACACTCATACCGGTCACCGCCACTCCAGAGCAGACGTGACTCGTAGCATTGATACCGGCCGGAGCGACGTACCGGACGAGCGGGAGGCACCGCTTCAATGTAGACGTGGCGACCGAGAAGCCTACTCGCCGCATTGAAGCTGGCTTCCAATCCCTTCATCTGGCCGCTGCGCCTATTTAAGTCGTGCTCCGGCGTCGTCCACATTGCATCTCTTCAAACTCCTCTCTGCGCTTAGCAGTCTCGTCATCTCCGAACTCCTCATCTCCCCATCCATCATGCCCAAATCATGGTTCTTCGCACGGGCAGGCGACGACAGCTCCGCATCACCCTCCGGATCTTGGCACCTCCGATGTCGCTCTCCAGGGCCCTTGAGCTCTTCTCTGACAAGAAGATCGTCATCTCCTCCGACAAGGAGGACCAAGCGCCGTCACAGCAGTTACGCCTCCTCTCTAAGGCCACGGCCACAGACAAGGAGAGGAGTTCTTGAGGCAGATAGAATTGCCGACAAAGTGGTCGCTCCGGAAACATGGTCCAATGCCGCCACCGCAAGCACGCCACCCTCGCTGCCGCGTCACCGCATGAAGTAGGAGCCAGTATCGCCACCTCTCCTTTGTGTTAAATATATTGTTGAATTAATATTTATAGATGTAGTTTCCAATGATAATGCTTTTACTACGTTTAACCTACATTCTATTATAACTATATTTATTAATTAAAAAGCCATGGTCAAAATATGACCCAAAATACAAGGACTAGTAAACCCGAACGAAGGTAATCGGTACAATCTAGCGGATCCGACGTGATGAACACACCCGAACGCATCCAGACATTTCCAAATCCACCTCATATATTGGTTGGGTTTAAAGGGTGCCAGACAGCCCAGATGTTTGGGCTGGCTATGGAGCATCCAGCAGGGTGGCAATTTTATGACTGGGCAGTGAGTGAAAGTTTGGGGAAGGTTTGAGGGATACGGTTGTAGATGCTCTAAGCACCGTCACCATCACTACCAATACTAGTAATAAAGACAGCCGATATACAAAACATTAAAAAGGGCAACCCGGTGCATGTAGCTCCCGCTTGCGCAGGGTCCAAGGAAGGGTCCGACCACTTTGGGTCTATTGTATGCAGCCTTTCCCTACATTTCTGTAAGAGGCTGTTTCCAGGACTTAACCTGTACAAAACATTCCCAATGCAAAAAGAAAAAGGAGCACAAACAAACCAAGAAAGTGCTATGCAGTAGGGAGGTATCAGAAGCCCGTCATCTCTAAAGAGTACACATATATATTGCAGAAATCAGAAATTGGTCTCGGGGAGCAAAACGCCACACGAGTGTCCAGCAGATAGTTAATGGGAGCGGAGTATCAGGGGGTATGTGCAACACCAGCCGCTGCTCCAGCACTGCATTGTCAAATTGGAAACAATATGTGAGCAAAACAATTTTCTATCATACTTGAAAAACTTCAGGGACCACCATCTTACCACAGAAAGAAGCGGCCCTTGCTTGAATTTGTTGTGGAAGGCAAACACGAGCGCCTTCACACCCTCTCCAGGTCCTCTGATGAACCCACTAGACATGTGCACAGGACTTTCATCAGACCATGTGTGTCATCAGGATTCATGACATAATCATCATAATCGAGATAGTGGGCATAAACAGGAAGATTGTGAACTTACACCAGCGAAACTGACACAAGCGGAGATCTTCTCACGTCATAGACAGCAACAAGTCCCTGATATGTTTCATTACCATCTTTGAATGACAATGCCAGACGCTCTCCTGAAGCATCCCATGCTAATTTCTCTATGCCTCGACTGGATGAAGCAGTTAAAAGCATAAGTTAGTGCATGGAAGCCAGCCACAACCAGGTTGTATTTCTGGGTTGCTACGGTTCGACCTTACAAATATATAAAGCGTATATGTATATGAATGACCTCCAAGCTAGATAAGATGAAAGCAAATTGAATTCACAATACTTGTTACTTCAGAAAATAAAATCAACAACGCAACCACAAATGTGGTTACTTTGAAATATCACCGGCTAAAATTAGCTTTCAAGACAACAGTAAAATATGTTGCATGAGGTCCACATGAAGTCAAGAGTAGAATGGTAGTGCCGTTTTTTTTACCTAACAATCAGAGAGGAAATTTCTGGAAGCTCCACTGGTAGGAGATGGGCATCTGAAGTTAAGGAACACATCATAACTGATCAGGATTCAGGAAATGTACACAATAGCATAGCTTGGACTGAAAGAATGCAGTAATGTCTATATACCTAAAGATGGTGGCTTTGATGAGAAGTGAACTGAACCTAGTGTGGTTGAGTTAGAAAAGGATAACAATGCAACACGACCTTCTGGGTCCCAGTTTGCTCCCTGACATTAAGCAAACAAGAGTCAATAAACATCATGCCTCCAAAAAACAGTAGCACCACAATCAATCCACTATACTGTTTTGAAGGTCTGTAAGCGACACCAGATATATGGCTGTAAGTCAAATTAAGCGTTATGCAAAGCCAATACTAACAATGTTCAAACTGAACAAACAGAGGCAACACTAATTGCTGAAGAAAAATAACTATTATGTTACCTAAAAAAGTTCAAATTACTTTCAACGACCTAAAACACATTAATAAGAAAATGTAACAAATCCCAAGAAACAAATGGTGCAAAGTTGTCATACAATCTAATAACTTCATATACACCATTATGAAGTCAGGAATAAGTTGATGTTTTCACAATCATGCTAAGCACGTTAGATTTCATGGACTCGGGAGAATAAAGCTACACACATACAGACCCCAGATAACCTCCGGAGTTATAAGCATATACTGTAGCATGCAATAAGTTGCTCGTTGATTTCACAACTTAGGAATTATGCTTAGGTTTAAAATACTACAATAGCATTATACTCAGGAATTTGACTGTCAAGTCTTCAAACTTTAGTTATTTAGGAATGTATATACCACTTACAGTTACATATCCATTGGATGAAGACCAGGGTTCTGACGTCCATGTGTTGGTTTCCCATAAGTGAAAAGTTCCATCGCTAACAAAGAAAGTTGAATTATATCATTCATAAAAAAAATAGTAATGAAAGATAGGAACAAAATATAGTCATACAATTTAGCAGTCAAAAAGTAATCTCCACTAGGTGACCACCGCACCAATGATATGCTACTCAATCCGCGTCGTATAGGAGTTCCCAACCCTGCAACAAAACAAATATGTAATATACATTAATATACAGATCTGTAAAAGACAGCACTGGATGCCTGAATTTAGAAGAAACAGATATACCTTGAGAAACATCCCAAATTGTGAATGACTGGCCATTACAAGAGGCCGAGGCCAAGTATGTGGAGATGTGTCAAGGGAAATTATCTAAAACCATCAACAGTTTGTAAATTCAAGTCACGCGTAGTGTAAATCTTTCTGTTTGCAGGGTGCATCGTAAATATTAATCTAGAATTTACATATTGTTCTTTGCTGCCCAATCTGGAAAAATGGAATTTTCACATGTTGCCTGCATTTCTCTTTATGTTTTCTTAGTTTTCAAATAAGAGGGATAAAATCAATGGTAACCTAGATGCCATTCTGAAAACTAATAAAGGATATCTTCCATCGGGTTTCCAGCAAAGTGCACTAACTAGCTCAGGAGAAGAACCACGAAGAACATCCACCAGAATCCACTGACCACTAGAACATCTAGGGAAAGCACCAAAGGAAGAAGAGGTGACACCAGATTTCACAGATGCAACATTGCCAGGATATGATGCTGACCAGAGGCATATACCTCCCCTGAAAAGAAAATTGCCAACTCAGTCAAAAAGTATATTATTATGAAATGACCAAGAATGTGGAGGCATTTTAATACTGTTCCACTATTAGGTGATACTAATGCATACTACTACGTACTTGCAGCCAACTGCAATCATCTTCCCGCTATTTGGCCTCCATTCAATAGCTTTAACTTCCTTTTGATGTTCACTTGTTAGAATGCACGATTCTTTACCATCTGTTTAGAAAATCAGCAGTTATTATGGACTTCAACTAAGTGAATAAACATATTAGTTCATTAAAAACTGAAACAGGCACTCACGAAGTTATGCACCTCAAAAACCAGGAATGGTATCCATTTATTGATACAAGAAAGTAGGCAAATCTCACCTGAATCCTCAAAGTCATGGACCGTAACCTGGTCCTTCCCAGATACAAATGCTAAACAGTGTTTGTGTGGATTCCAGCTTACTTTCTGCGTATCAAATTCTTCTAGCAGTTTTGGCTGGTAAACGAAATGTCCTTTGTCAGTATGATTGTCATGAATTTAAACAACTATAATGAGAAACTATACAGCAACTCGAGAATATTCTTAAAGAGCAGCTTGAGGATTTAATTTTGAGAGAACTGACTAAAGCCAAGAAATGGAGCAAGTATGTTAGAAAAGCAGGAAAATCATGCACAGAGAGAGACATATTGTCAAATAAGCATAAAACAAAGTCATGAAATAACATGGTAAGTTTCCCAAGCTGTATTGAGCGGTGCAGTTGTAATGTAAACATATCTTGATGAACTCAACACTCTTACTAAGGATAAGTGTGCTGGTGTTGAACAGTGCTGTGATTATTTTATGATCAGCTGCGGAAAATTAGCCACTAAAATAGGGAAAAGCTGTTGGGCAAACGGAATTATCTTAATCCACCGCAATACCAGACGGTAGCTTTTGGAACTTGTAGAACAAATTATGTAAGCTCAGTAGTGAGACACAGGCGAGGGAGCAGCTCGCATGCAGCCGAGTTAGATAGATACCGATGTATTTTTTAGTAGCTATACGCATTGGCAGTTGATGAGTATAAAATCCCACACAACCCCTTTGCCCTTTCTTCTCATACAGACACATGATTACTTCTCGAGATAACATACTATGACGATATGGTATACTGGCAGAATCTTTTGACCATATCAATCACAACCAGACAAAGAAATGCAGGGTTTTCTTTTTGAACATAAGGTTTTTTCTTTGAACAAGACACATTACGGAGAAACGGTAATAAAACACAACTGAATGCAAGAAATTCAGAAAACTCACATTGCAAGAAGGGAAGAGCATTTGCTTGAAGGACTCGGCTATGGTGGACACCAAACTTGTCCTGGGGACACTCTCAGCGAGCTCAGCTTCGTCTGGAGCAGGAGCCTCGTGCTTCGCTAGGAGATCATCCGGCTGGAAAGGAATTGGGCTGAACACCATCCCCTGGAATATCCACATTGTGCGTGTATGAATACATTGTGAGTTAAATTAGAGTGCTAAAACTCGCTCTGCAGAAAAATGAAAGCTGATAGTCGAGGTGAAGATAAACTGACGAGGAGATCCCCGTAGGCCTCCTTGGCACGATCCTCCGACAGGGAGTCCGCCACGACTGCGAGCCAATGCCCAATCGATTAGTGGTGTGTGTGGTTGTTGGGGGGTAGGGGTTGCAATCAAGCGGCAGGAGCAAGCGGAAGTTGGTTGTGGGGGTACGTACCGAGGTCGCGGTTGATCTCGCAGACGGTGACGCCGCCCGGCGGAGGGAAGCTCGGCATCGTCGCGGCCGGCGAGAGGGCGGCGGGCTCCCTTGCCTAGGGTTGAGGCCCTGGGGGCGCTCGGCTTCCCAATCCGAAATGGGATCCGAAATTCAATTGATAAGCAGACAACAGGAGGACGCGGGGGTGGGGGGTGGGGGGGCGGCGGCGGCGAGTGGCTGAGAGCGAGGCGGCCGGCGGTGGTTGTCGAGACTGGCGGGGAGGCGAAAGAGGGGAGGAGCAGACCTGCTGGACTGAGAATTGATAAACCCTTGGGGCCATCGCGTAAGAAGGACGGACGGTGCGGATACGGCTTCCACCTCCATCCAACGGCTGAGAGGTGTCGCGCGCGCCTCCTCCTGCGTTAAAGTTCGAGAAAGAAACGTGACCCTTTCAGCCTGTTTGTTTCGGGGGAGTTGTAGGCGGAGAATGGGAGTTTACGTGAGCCCAGACTTACCATCCGTTGATTGGTTGGAGGACATGAGATTTCAGATAGGAAGGGAAAAGGGACCCACGATTTTCTTCCAGGGGGACCCAGGTAATTCAGAGAGGGATAGGGAATTACTACGTTTTACGGTAGAGTAGTTACGTGCTTTTGCCCACGCCAAAACCCACGAACCAAACCTGAGAAGATATCTTCCTGTCAAACTCCCATTAGTAATCTCTCATCACACACCAAACAGGGGGTTGGGATTAATAATGAACTTCCCAAGCCTAATCCTTCAATAAATTCACTCCTCTAAATTCCCATTCCCTTAGTCTAAAGTTGCCAAACACGCTGATTGCTTCTTCACAGACCATTTCTCCCGCCGGCCGGCTTGACCGACCACCATCGTCGTGCGCCTGCGGCGGCGCGTCGCACTCGCCTTTACTAGATACAAGGATTCCCCCGACGACCGAGCCATGGCCGCTCTCTTCTTCCGACCATCTCACATAAGAGCGCGGTACAGGGGACATGGGTGGATGGAGCTCGTCTCTGTCATCCTGCACGTGTCCTGCTCGATGAATTGACTACGAGGGTTAAGGTCCCTCTCTTTCTTTCTTTCTTTCGCTCTTTTTCTTGGAGCATCTCTCGCCATGAATTATGTCATCAATTAGGCTAATGGACACCATATGATCACGTGCCACAAAACATCGCAGAAGATTATCATTGGGAAAGAAGAACTTGCTTTGTGTTACAGTAAGTATATAAAATAGTCAAATATAAGTGTCTATATATCGAACATGAACTTTATTACGAGAGTGTTGCTTCATTTTACTTCTAGCTTCATCAACCGAAAGGAGGATCTGGACAATCAATTTCGTAGCTGATGATTTGCTTTTATTCTCCTCCGATCTTATAAGCATGACATAACTAACATGATCAACATTCTTGTGCAGGCAGTTGAATTGTATGCCACCATATGCCTCTAACTAATTTATCGTACTCTCTAGATTGTGTGAGTTGGGTATCGTTTGCATAACAAACTTAATTGAACCCTCGCTAGCTTGTTAGGTGCTTATTTAGAAACTCGTTTTATTAGTTTAGTTGCAGAAAAGTTGTTTTTACCGAATATTCATAAACCAAATCGAGCCCTCTATTAGGCATATTGGACCCCCAACGCGGTATCAGCCAACTGCCTCCATTCCTGGAAAGCTGCAGATTCTATTATGTGGACTAGAGCGTGGGCATCAGAGCATCTACAGGCGCGATGGGCAAACGCCTGGCCGGTCAAGCCTCAAATTCTCCTTCTCACAACCGGACACCTCAATTACGATACCTCAAATCCATACAAACCCATGCAACTACGTCGATGCATTACACACATCATCCGGCTACTACATCACTAAATATGCCATTGGACTACCCAAAATTTGGCATGTTTGGCTATGGTGGAAAAGATCATCCACGGCTGCCCTTGCCGTCCTTGTCGCAGAAGTACCGGTCGAAGACGCAGTAGGGATCGAGCCGGATATGCTCGTCGCCGTCGCTGTCCTCCTTCTCCTCCTTCGATAGCAGTCCGGACATGGCACGGGCCCACCCGATTCTGCCCTCGGTCGAGGGTGCGCGTGTTCCTCCGCTGTCGCTTCTTCACAATGCGGGCGCGGATGGCTTCTTCCTCTGCGGCCACCCGCGCAGCCGCCTCCGCCGCCATGTCTGCAGCGACTCGGGCCTCGGCGGCCCTTATCCTCTCCTTCCCATGGCGGGCACTCCGGGCTCGGTGGGACTCATACTCCGCCCGGCCGGAGATGGGGAAGGAGAGATTTGAAGGCTGCCAGGACCGTGATGATCTAGCCCCAGAGGATCCGAGCGCCCGCCGACGCTATGGAGTCACACCGGACAGATTCTGCCGTCGGCTGGGCGCTGTCCTCCCGGGAGCGGCGGAGTGCAATGCGGACGGCCATTTCCTCCTCCAACCTGCATGGGATGACACTCCAGTTGACGGATCTGGACTAGTCGGAGTCGGATCCGGACTGGTCGCTATGCCGAAGACGGCCGGAGATCGCCGGAGGTGAGCTTGGGTGGCGGAGGAGAGTGGAACGAAGTGGCTAGATTTTGGTCCGGCGAGCGGATGGGGAGGAATATATGTGGGGTCGGGTGAGACAGCGTGGGCCGGATCCGACGTGGCGGACGCGCCCGGGCGCCCCCATATTCGCCCCATATTTTTTTTAGAGAAAAGGCATTGGCCGAGCCCGAGAAAAGGCTCGAACCTAGCCCGGCTTTGAATTAACAAAGCCATCAACCGGCCAGGAATACATAGGAATTACAAAACAGAGAAACAAAACAATGCAGAATAAGATACATAGTGCTGCGAGGAACGACTCAAAGGCTACAGCAAGCGCCAATGCCATCGACCGCCGCAAAGCCGAAACCAACTAACCAAACTAAGGCCTCAGAAGGGCAACACCGGGTAATGTATCGTGCCGCTGACTGCACCCAGAGGGCCAAACATGAGCTTCGCCCCATATTTGGGCTGGATATGAGGGGTGCCGGTCAGCCCAGGAATTTGAAGTCCGTTTGAGACGCCCATCTGGGTCGAAATTTCGTGACCCGTCAGTGACCGGGCCGTTTGCCCGGGCGTTTGAGGCGGGTTTGGGGCATCCGGCCGTAGATACTCTCAGTTCCCTGAAAGTGACCATCCAGGCCTGATGCATGGTCAATTCCTTTGAATGTTCAAATGCAGATAAGTCAAAGTCACCATCGAAGCATCAATCAGCCAGCTGTAATGGATACGAGGGAACCCACCTTTATTGGTGATTTTGACGCTGGCATAGTGTTTTGATTTTCTGGTCAAATGTGTCACTCTCTACCAGGACTAGCTCCGGTGGGTGCAAGTCTGACTTGGACTGCCTGTGAGGCTGTGAGGCAAAGGCACTGGCATGTACAGCCCTGACGTTTTGAGATGTTTAAGGAGTTGAAAGCCCATAGCATCCTCATTTTTACTTTGGATTGATATTTTCCTTTCAGGATTGAGACAGAAAAATACCATAAGTAGGCAAGTGGTACTTGTTCAGCCATCATCTGGCGCTGCCATCTCGGCAACCATGGTTCCTGCTCTTCCAACACACCTTGCCACTGTCTCCCTTCTATCCTTTTTGGCACTAGTCTCGAGCGCTGCAAATCGAGACATCCTGTGGCCAGGAACCTCTCTCGCCGTCGAAGCCTACCAAAGTGAGATCCTGCAATCACCGGATGGCACCTTCTCCTGTGGCTTCTATGGCGTCTACGACAACGCCTTCACCTTCTCAATATGGTACTCCAAGGCAGCCAACAAGACCGTCGTCTGGAGTGCGAACCGCCACCGCCCCGTCCACTCCAGGAGGTCAGCCCTGACCTTGCGCAAGGACGGCAACATGGTCCTCACAGATTACGATGACTCGGTTGTGTGGCAAGCTGATGATGATGGCAACTCCCACAGAAATGTTCAGCATGTTCAGCTGCTGGACACTGGGAATCTCGTAATGAAGAACACCAGCGGCACGATAATATGGCAAAGTTTCGATTCACCGACAGACAAGCTCCTACCAGCCCAGCGCATCACGGCTGCCACAAAGTTTGTCCCAACAACCCAGTCGCGTGCTCCTGGTAACTACATCTTCCGTTTCAATGATATATCGGTGTTGTCACTTATATATGACACTTCTTCTTCGGTACAACCCCGTTAAACACATTGACGGACCAGATCTGTCTATACCCCTTCATAAAAAAGGATAGGATGAGCCAGGTGGTTTTGTAGTGAAAGAGTGAAAAATCCTAAAATATAAAATTGCCAGCGGCAGGAATCGAACCAGGCCCTCCTAGGGACACAAAAACAAGTAGAACCACTACAATGAGCCTACTTTCTTGGCAAACTAACTGCGCGGTGGTTTAAGAACTATGAGCAGCGACATACTTGAACATTTTTCTGAAAATTTGAACATGGCATTTTTTTAAACGCGAATCTTTTTCAAAATTGTAAAGAAAATTATGAAAGTGCAAACAAATTTGCTGAAACGTGGAACACATTTTTAAACTCCGAACAAAATTTAAAAAATAAGATTTTTTAATTCCGAATTTCTTTTGAAAACACAAACAATTTTGAAACTTTATAGTTTTCTGAAACACGACTATTTTTTGATATTTTTGAACTTTTTTAAAAATATGAATAAAAAATAAATATCTTGAACATTTTTTGAAGTTTGCGATTTTGAAAATGAAAGAAAAACAAAAAAACAATTCATGAACCTTCTTAAACGTTCCCATAACAGCAAAAACCGGCCTGGAACTATCTAGAGGTTGCCAAAACAGGCATCTACAGAGGCAACAAACAGATTAAAATGGGCTGGCCCATGTTCACTCGTATTGATTGGGTATGTGGGAAACAACGCTGTTTGACGTAATAAGCGTCAAATAGGGTTTTCCCCCGATTGATGACGTCGTCTAGTTAGGCCAACGCCTAAACAGTTTTTTTCTATTTTTTATTTTTTCTCTAATAATTCATTTTTTTCCTTTTCAAACTTTATTGTTCTTTGTGAAACTTGTTCAAAAATTTGGAAATTTGTTTGGAATACCCTAATGTTCTTGTTTTCAAATATTTTTAGAATTTCAAAAATATTTTGGAATTTCAAAAAAATCATGTTTTCGAATATTTTGTTCACATATCTAAGAACTATTTGTGCTTCAAAAAAAGCTGATAATTTCTTAAAATAGTACATTGTTTCCAATTTTTGTTCAAAAATTTCATCAATTGTTGGAAATTTGTTACCAATTTTGGAAAAGGCGTTCAAACTTGTCAATTTTTCATACACAATTTGAAATTTTAAAATTATTGACAAATTTCAAGAAATGATTAGTGCATAACAAAATGTTCTTGTTGATTGATAATGGCCGAAATTACAAATAAATGAAGGATTCAAATTAGAAAAAAAAACTAAATGCTCACGGATGCACTCATCTGGCCTAGTCTGCACACTCCTCTCAACTAGTGGTTTTTTGGACTGTGGATACATGACCCGAAATTCTTTCAGGAGCCTCACACAGACATATGAGGCATCCATGCCAGATTTGAACGACTTACGACACTGTTTGCATGTTGTGACACGTCTGACCATTTATCGGCCTTTTTTCACCGAGAAAACTCCAAAAAATGCAAAATCTGTCGGAAACTCAAACAACTTGGCATGGTACCTTGAATTGACCATATAAGCTCATGGAATAAATTTGGGTCATGTGACAGATGCCGAAAACAATGTGGTGTCAAACGAACCCTTTCGCCTATCTGAACACTCTCCGTTGAATAGGGTCTAATTTTGGACATCCATAAAATGATCTAACTTTTGCCAGTAGGCGGACATACCCATGGTAGGCACCCATGCCAAGTTTAAATGAATCTGACACCGTATGCAAGTTGTGTCACGTCCGACCATTTATTAACCATTTTTTCACCAAGAAAACTCCAGAAAATGCAAGAATTGCCGGAAACTCAAACAACTTGGCATGGTGCATTGAATTGGTCATACAAGGCCATGAAGAAAAACAGACTCTCAAACGGACCATTTTGTCCTACTCGAACTTCCTTCGTTGAACATGGTCTATTTTTCTTCATGCATGAACTGACCCCAACTTTTGCAAGCAGGTGGGCATGCCCATGGTAGTCATCTATGCCAACTTTGAACGAATTTGGACATTGTATGCAAGTTGCGTCACGTCCGGCCATTTATCGATCATTTATCATGGAAAACTTCAGAAAAAATGCAAGAATTGTTGAAAACTGAAAAAATTGGCATAGTGCCTTGAATTGGTCATACAATACCAAGAAAAAAATTGGAGCCATTTTAGAGATGTTGAGAAACGAAGTGCTCCCGAATGGACCCTCAAAGGAAACGAAGTGTTCCTGAGGTTTCGGATATATATTGGCCAAACCCTGATAACAGTGTGTACGAAAATAACAGAAGCCGGTATAACAGTACTAGATTGGCAATTCTAGACAATAATGGGATCCTTGCATCTAGTGATTTTGCTGATGGAGTGCTACTTAAGGCCTCTGATGCAGCGCCAGGGATTAGGAGAAGGCTAACTCTTGACCCTGATGGTAATCTCCGGCTGTACAGCCTGAACGACTCAGATGGGGTGTGGTCAGTTTCAATGGTAGCAATCTCCCAACCTTGTACTCCCTCCGTTCCGATTTACTCGTCGTGGTTTTAGTTCAAATTTGAACTAAAACCACGACGAGTAAATCGGAACGGAGGGAGTACTATCCATGGTATATGCGGTCAGAATGGAATCTGTCATTACTCGCCTGAACCAACGTGTTCATGCCCACCGGGTTATGTGATGACCAACCCGGGTAACTGGACCCAAGGCTGCACGGCTAGTTTCAACATACCATGTCATGATCAGGAACCTATGAAGTTTGTGAAACTCCCGCACACGGATTTCTGGGGATCTGATCAGAAGCGCCTTCTGGGAGTTTCCTTTGAGGCTTGTAGGAACAGTTGCATCAATGACTGCACCTGCAAAGGCTTTCAATACCAGCAAGGTGCAGGGTCATGCTACCCGAAAGCTCTTCTTTTCAATGGAAAGAGCTGCGCGACACCCAGCGTGCAAACAATATATCTCAAACTTCCTGCCAGGTTGAATGTTTTAGATACACCTATTCCTCGGTCCAATGTATTGGATCCTGCGCCTCCTCGTCTCGACTGCAATCAGATGAGCAGAGGAATCAGATATCCATTTCCAGATTTGCACAAAACTGGAGATGAAGAGTTAAATTGGTTGTACTTCTACAGTTTCATAGTTGCAATTTTTGTTTTTGAGGTTTCTTTCATAACATTCGCATGGTTCTTTGTCTTGAGAAGAGAGATGAGGCCATCAGAAATGTGGGCTGCTGAGGAAGGTTACAGGGTGATGACTAGCCATTTTCGAAGATACAGTTACAGAGAGCTTGTTGAGGCAACAAGAAAGTTCAGAGTTGAGCTAGGAAGGGGAAGCTCAGGCACTGTGTATAAAGGTGTCCTAGAAGATGAAAGGCCAGTGGCTGTGAAGAAGCTGGAAAATGTAAGTCGAGGCAAGGAAGAGTTTCAAGCTGAGCTGAGCGTAATTGGGAGGATCTACCACATGAATTTGGCCAGAATATGGGGGTTTTGCTCAGAAGGGTCACACAGGCTGTTGGTTTGTGAGTACGTGGAGAACGGATCCCTGGCAAACATTTTGTTCAATGACCAAAAAAAACTGTTGTGCTGGATTGGAAGCAAAGGTTTAATATCGCATTGGGTGTCGCGAAAGGATTGGCCTATCTTCACCATGAGTGCTTAGAATGGGTCATCCATTGTGATGTGAAACCTGAGAATATATTGTTGGACACAAACTTTGAGCCTAAGATCACTGACTTTGGGTTGGCAAAGTTGCTAAATAGAGGCGGAGCCACACAGAACATGTCGCAGGTGCGAGGAACGATAGGTTACATAGCTCCTGAGTGGGTTTCAAGCCTCCCAATTACGGCGAAAGTTGATGTTTATAGTTACGGAGTTGTTTTGCTTGAGCTTTTATCTGGGACAAGAGTTTCAGAGCTGGCTGTAGGTTCAGGTGCAGAGGTGCATAGCATGCTGCAGAAGCTTGTCAGGGTGCTTGCTGATAAACTGGGAGGACATGAAGAATCATCGATTAATGAATTTGTTGACCCTGAATTGGGTGGACGATTCAGCTACGTCCAAGCAAGAACAATGATCAAGTTGGCTGTTTCCTGCTTGCAGGAAGATAGAAACAAGAGGCCAACCATGGAATCTGTAGTCCAGACTCTCCTGCCGTTTGACGAAGCTAGTAGTTAGTGCTTGGACTACCATTGTTTGTGGAATGTATGAATAAGGTGAAGGGTACTTGATTGCAATGTCAAGGTATCTAATAGTTGCCAGGTGCCACTGTGATGCATTTGAACATTGGATAGATGGGATCCAACCGTCTAGGTCACAGTGGTGAAATTTCCATGTTTTTCATGCTAATTTCGAGTTTGCAGATATCATGTTAATACAAAAGTTTGACATAGTTTTGGAACAATGTCCTTGCTAAAAGATACTTGTGGTGTTTATGCTTCTTTCTGTTTACTCTGCTCCCATCTTTCCTGGTGATGCCTGATTTTCAATATAGTTTAATGTTTTTTTTACGGGCAATGGCAGTGGTTCTGCCTTTTCATATAAGAAGGAAGCAAAGGATCAAAGATCCCAGTGTCTCATACAGAGAGTGGCCGCTCAGATTCAACAAAAATAGAAAAGAAAGAAGAAAGGAGAGGAGGAGGCAAACACTATCTAAAAACCTCTCTGTACAGACTCCTCTCCTCTCTAGCTAAAGCAGCAACGGTCTCGGGAGAACATCTCTTACCCTAAAAAATTCTTCTATTTCTTTCTTTCCATAGGTTCCAGACAATATATACCCCCGTGGTAATCTCAGGAGCCAACTCGGGTCTCTTGTGTAGCGCCCATACCTGTCGCCACCAACCTTTTTTTTTTTTTTGGAAAAGGGGCGCAGCCCCGGCCTCTGCATCAGAAAGATGCATACGGCCACATTTATTAAAAGCAAAAAGGTCCAACAAAGATCATAAACTCCATTACAAACTAGTCCCCATCGGCTCACAAAGAGCGGGAAAAAAAAAGCCACAGCCGGCATGCAAAATAAAGATAGGAAAACTAATTGCCTATCCTTACATGACCGCCATCCAAACCGGCTGAATATAGCCCACTACATCTCCCATCGGGCAGATCCAGTAACCAAATGCTCCCTGGCTTCCGTCCGAGTGAGTAGCGACCACATACGGATCAACGTAGTAGCTCGGAAGATGACCTGCAAAAAATGAGTATTTGTTGTTCTGTTAAAAACCAAATCATTCCTGCAGTTCCAACTGCCCAAAGTAAAGCACATACTCCTACACGAATTGTTTTTAGCTGTTTGGGTCTCTATCCCATCCACCACTTCCCAAATACGTGTGGATATTATTCGGAGGAGTAATATAAAAGCAAAGTGAACAGTCCGCCAAAGAACCTTCGCCATGGGACAATCCAGAAAGAGGTGTTTGATAGTCTCGTCTTGATCACAAAAACTACATCTCTTAGAGCCGGTCCAATTGCGCTTTGTCAAATTGTCCTTGGTTAAAATGACTTGTTTATGTACAAACCACATAAACACTTTAACCCTCAGAGGGACTTTGACATTCCAAACATGTTTGGAATAGGGAATAGAGCTAGAGTTTATGACATCTAAGTACATTGATTTAACCGTGAACTCTCCATTCCTAGTTAATTTCCAGCTCAACGAATCCGGCCGTTGAGCAAGCTGCACATCCATCAGTCTTCTCCGGCCTCCGCAGCGGCTCCGTCAGCACGATGGAAAGAGAACCAGACCTCCCGAGCATAAGGACACAGCAGGGTAATGTGCGCAGCCGTCTCAGGTTCTTGGTCACACAGCACGCATTGTGCCGAATGAGGCCATCCCCTCGCCATCAACCGATCGGAAGTCCAGTTCCGATTCTGTAACAGGAGCCACAAGTAAAATCGCACCTTGGGCTCAGCTTTAACCTTCCAAACCGCGTGCAGAGAGGGTGCATCAATGTGGCCAAAGAACTGACAAACATATGCAGATTTTGCAGTGTAAACCCCATCCTTATTCATCTTCCAGGAGATAGAATCAGGCTCATCGGAGAGTCACAGATTGGAGCATCTCCCAAAGCTGAATAAATTGATCAATCATCCTCACATTATCCATCCTTTGAAGGCCCTTCATCCACCTTGTTAAGACTGCCATGTTATGCATATCCCACACGATCTGTGATTAGTAGTTGCTGTGTATAGGAGATCACACGAGCTGTCATATCAATCAGTAAATTTTTTTTTTCGAAAAGGAGGTTATCCCCGGTCATATTATTAAAAAGTAAAAGGTCCAACAAAGTCTCCAAGTCTCAAAAACAGGAAAAAGTGCTCACAAAGAGCAAAATACAAAAAAAGGATAGCCACAATCAGCAGGCAAAAAAATAGATAGGAAACTAAACACCTATCCTATTACATGACCGCCATCCAAACCGGTTGAAGATAGCCCAAGCTACCGTCTCCCACCGGATAAACCCAGTAACCATACGCTCCCTGGCATCCGTCGGAGTGAGTAGCGACCACATACGGATCAGTGCAGTGGCCCGAAAAATAACCTAAAAGAAATGAGTACGTGTTGTTCTGTTAAAAACCAAATCATTCCTGCAGTTCCATACTGCCCATAATAAATCACATACTCCTACTCGGATATGTCTCGCCGTTTCGGGCTCTACTCCATCAAGCCACGTCCCAAATAACGTGTGGATGGTATTCGGAGGAGTAATGTTAAATGCTATGTGGACAGACCACCATAATTTTTTTGCCATTGGGCAGTCAAGAAAGAGGTGTTTGATAGATTCATCATGATCACAGAAGCTACATCTTCTAGATCCTATCCAGTTGCGTTTTGCCAAGTTGTCCTTGGTTAAAATGACTTGTTTATGAACAAACCACATAAACACTTTAATTTTTAAAGGCACTTTGACTTTCCACACATGTTTTGATCGAGGTAAAGAGCCAGTGTTGGTAATATCCAAATACATAGATTTAACCGAAAACTCTCCATTCTTGGTCAGTTTCCAGTGCAACTGGTCTGGCTGTTGAGAAAGGTGAACATCCATCAATCTTCGCACAAGATGGAGCCAAGTTTCCCAACGGTTTCCCGCTAAAGTCCTCCTGAATTGAATATTTAGAGGATTGGACTGTAATACTGTTGCAACGTAAGCGTCTCTTCGCTGAACAATATTATAGAGAGAAGGATATTGGAGTGCAAGGGGCATCTCCCCCTAACCATGTATCCTCCCAGAATCTCGTGGTAGTACCATTTCCAACGATAAATTTTGTCTTGCTGAAAAAGACTGATTTCACTCTCATCAGTCCCTTCCAAAAAGGTGAATCAGTCGGTCTGACCGTTACCTGGGATAAAGTTTTAGAATGTAGGTACTTATTACGCAGAATCTGGGCCCATGTGGCCTCGGTCTCTACAGATAGCTTATACAACCACTTGCTGAGAAGACATCTGTTCTTCACCTCTAAATTTTCAATGCCAAGACCCCCTTGGTCTTTTGGCCTATAGATTATATCCCATTTAGCGATTCTGTACTTTCATTTTAACTCATCACTCTGCCAGAAGAAGCGCGATCGATAGAAGTCCAGTCTTTTTCGAACTCCAACTGGTACCTCAAAGAAGGACAATAGAAACATAGGCATACTCGTGAGTACCGAATTAATGAGAATTAGTCGGCCTCAATATGACATAAGCTTGCCCTTCCAGCAGCTTAGTTTCTTTTCAAATCGATACTTAATGCACTTCCATTCTTTGTTGGAGAGCTTGCGATGGTGAATTGGTATACCCAAATACGTAAAGGGTAAAGAACCCAATTCACACCTGAACAATTGTTTGTAAGCTTCTTGTTCGTCTTTAGCTCTTCCAAAGCAGAACAATTCACTTTTATGGAAGTTAATCTTTAACCCCGACAACTGTTCGAATAAGCATAACACAAGCTTCATGTTTCTTGCTTTTGCCAAATCATGCTCCATAAAGATGATAGTATCATCAGCGTACTGTAAGATGGACACTCCTCCGTCCACTAGATGCGGGACGAGCCCGCCTACCTGGCCATTATCCTTAGCTCTTCCTATTAGGATCGTCAACATGTCTACCACTATGTTGAACAGAATAGGTGACATCGGGTCTCCTTGCCGCAGACCCTTGTGTGTCTGGAAATAATGACCTATGTCATCATTCACTTTGATTCCTACACTCCCTTTTTGCGTGAAAGAATCTACCTGGTTTCTCCAGGACTGATCGAAACCTTTCATCCACAGGGCCTGCTGAAGAAATGGCCATTTTACCTTATCGTACGCTTTTTCAAAATCCACTTTAAAAACCACCCCATCTAGTTTTTTCGTGTGGATTTCATGGAGCGTTTCATGTAAGACCACAACCCCTTCTAGGATGTTTTTGTCCGGCATGAAAGCAGTTTGGGATGGCTGCACCACAGAATGCGCAATCTGCGTAAGCCTGTTAGTTCCAACCTTGGTGAAAATTTTAAAGCTGACATTAAGAAGACAGATTGGCCTGAACTGCTCAATCCGCACCGCCTCTATTTTATTTGGAAGCAACGTAATCGTTCCGTAATTCAGGTGAAATAGCTGCAAATGTCCAGAAAACAGATCATGGAACGTCGGAAGCAAATCACCCTTAATGATGTGCCAGCATTTTTTATAAAACTCAGCCGGAAAACCATCCGGCCCAGGCGCTTTATTATTCTTCATTTGTGAAATTGCCTCAAACACCTCTTTCTCCGAAAATGGGGCAGTCAAAATATCGTTCTCATCAGTTGCAAGTTGAGGAATATCCTCAACCCTCGACTCATCTAAGGACACGAAATTATCCTCAGGTGGCCCAAAAAGCTGTTTATAGTAGTTGGTGATGTATAGTTTTAGATTCTCCTGTCCTAAGATCGTCCCCTCATCTTGCTCGAGCTGAAAGATTCTCTTCTTTCGATGCTTGCCATTCGCAATCATATGGAAGAATTGAGTGTTATCGTCCCCTTGAACGATTTTGCGAACTTTGGCTCTTAGCGCCCACTTCAATTCCTCCTCTCGAAGCAATTCTTTCAGTCTCATTTTCGCCTCCAATTTAGTTTCCAGCTCCCTGGTATCTAGAATGGAGGACTCAGCCTTTAATTCGAAGGAATTAATAAGGTGAAGGAGCCTTTCCTTTTCAACCTTATATACCCCGCTCAAATGTTTGGCCCAACCACGTGCCTAATCTTAGGTGCCTAATCTTATTCTGCCATCTTTCTACATTCGACCTCCCTCCTGAATCTTTAGCCCACTCTTGGGCTATCAGATCCAAGAACCCTTCTCTTTCAAACCATGCTAATTCGAAAGAGAAAGTGCTTTTATTTCCCATATGAGTTGCCTCCCCAGAGTCAACAAGCAATGGGGTATGGTCAGAAATCACGCGTGACAACGCTTGGACCGTCACCAGAGGAAACTTCTGCTCCCATTCGACGCTGGCGAGGACATGATCCAACTTCTCATACGTTGGATTTGGTAGCGTGTTGGCCCAAGTGAATTTTCTACCGGAAAGCTCGATCTCTCAAAGATCCATACTTTCAATGATCGTATTAAACATAAACGACCATCTGCCGTCAAAGTTATCATTGTTTTTTTCCTCCCTTCTTCGAATAATGTTAAAATCGCCCCCAACCAGAATTGGGAGCTGCTCGCTACTGCAAATACGAACTAAGTCTGCCAAAAAATCTGGTTTGAGCTCAGGCTGTGCGGCGCCATACACTGCCACCAGTGCCCATTGAAACCCATCTACCTTCGATCTGACACGAAACTTAACCGCAAAATCACCCATTACCACATTCCGGACTTCCAAAGTGTCGCATTTGACCCCAAGTAAAATCCCACCGGATCTTCCTCTTGGAGGTAGGCAGTGCCAATCAAAATCAAGTCCTCCCGACAAAGTGCTTAGAAACTGAGGGGCAAAGTTGTCCCTTCCAGTTTCGGAGAGGGCGATAAAATCCAACTTGTGTTCTATGGAAGCATCCGCAAGAAACCTTCTTTTAGCCAAGTCCTTTAGACCTCTGCTATTCCAAAAGATTCCCTTCATATTTCATCATGAATTTTTTTAGTGGTCCGGATCCTAGCACTTCTGCGCACAGCCGATGCCGGATAAATCTTCCGGTTCCACTTGCGCTTAGGCTTGTTTTGGTCCTCTACCCGGTCCACACAATTGAGCTCAGTGGACCTAACCGCCTGAGAAACTACATGATTCGAACCACTTGGGGATATAGAACACTCATCCTCCTCTGTTTCGGGATGTGAGGGTGCAAGATCCGCACAAAAACTATCAAGTACCCTAACCCCCAAAGCATCTATATCCGAATCGTTCATAGGTTTTACAGCCGCTAAGTTTTGAATCATTTCTAAGGCTCGCTCCGCTTCAAGATCAAGGATATCATTGACAGATTTAGCAATTTCCTTATCATTACCACCTAAAGAAACTCCCAACTGATTTGCATTATGAATAATTTCATCATCAGAAAAATGCAAAATAGAATTGGAAGTATTGACTGACATACCGGTAGTGATCTCAATGTCACGAAGCTTGGCTGCCCGCATGGCGCACCGTAGCCTCATGTCATCAGTGTCCGGCTGGTCCTGAAGACGGCGGCTCATCCGTCGACCTTCGGACGCAGGATCCGGGATCCCTCCGAAAGCGATAATCTCGTCCCGCGTGGTCCCATTTGGGGTAAGGCCTCCTGCCCGACCCCCAAATGGGCTGAACTGAGGTGAACCAGCCGGGCTACGGCCATCAGTCGCCGGCCCTGCCGGCGAAGTCCCACCAGCCACCACCGTCGTGAGGCCCGAAGCGCCCATCGGTGTCGACCGAGGACAACAGACAGGGGGAGCAAGCGGATACAGAGCCTCCTGCTCTACTGGCCTGCCCCCCACTGCATCGCCGTCCCCCGCAGGGGCGCCTTGGGAGAGGCAGAAGCGGGGGCCACCTGCCCGCGCCCCCCAGACCCGGTGACCTCCCTGGCGGGTGGAACTCCACCAGCAGCGCTAGTGGCCGCCGTGCTCCTCCTCAGCTGCGAAGCGCTGCTCCGAACGTGACCAGTGGGGGAACCGGGGGCCGCCTGCCCACGTGACTCCCCACCGTCGATGCCAAGCTCGGCCGCCTGACCGAGCACTGCCGCAGGTACCGCTGAACTAGGTATACCCTCCACCGAGGTCACCTCCGTAGCAGGCACAACCGAGCTACCACTAACTAAGGCATCATGCCCAGCAGGATCAAGCGGAGGTAGCGAGTGCTCGAACAGATCATCACGCTCCACCCGATCACTCCACAATCGAGGAGGTGCAGAAACAGGCTCAAATGAACCAAATCTGAGCGAGTTCATAGGAGTAGAAGTAGATGGTGGAGCCCCCTTCCCGGGCGCCACCGAGGCGTGTTTTGTGCCCGGGGTGTTAGACTTATCTCGTCCAGTGTCATCCTCTCGCTGCTCCTTGTTACCTGAGCCGTCATCCTTATCAGTTATATCCACATCATTCCCTGCCAGGGCCTCAGTGAATAGATCAGAGTCCTCAAACTCAATCTCAAGGTTGTAAATCATGCCGGCATGCGTCCATCTAACCACATCCGGTATGAACTCGATATCCAAAACACTCACGAGCAACCTCGCCACCCCGTTTGCACGGGTAAACGGCATGTCCACCCGCTCGGTCTTTCCAACTAGAGTCCCCAAGCTGGCCGCGACCCGCACATCATTCAGAGGCTTAGACGGTGCCCCCGAGAATCATAACCAAACCTGAGTAAGTGGCTTGCCCTTCGGCTTGACCTTCTTCCACTCGTCAAACTCAAGGATACACTCTGTGCCAGGCACTCTACACATCCCAAAGCTCAGAAGTTTCTTCAGGTCCTCTGCTGTTGGAAAGTCAACCTTGTACACATTGGCCTCGAGCCTAATAAGCTCCCACTGAAAGTTACCTGGAGTAAGCTCATTCAGCCTCTGTATGATCTGTGCCTCTGACAAATCTCCTTTAGTTACTTTGACCACCCCCGTGGTCGCGCTCTGCGGCGCCTCTGGGACCTCCCTCGCACTAGGAGACTCAAAGAACATCAACTCGGCGTAGCATACTCCGTATATGGTGACTCCCAGCATCGGTTCACGCAACAACGGGCACTCTCTCGTAGCGTGCACCGGTTTGAGGCAAGTGTCACAAAGCTCAGTAGTGCACTCCGCAATAAAGTGCCCCTGCTCTCCACAACGATAGCACAACATCTTCTCTTTTTTACGAGCCCACTTGGCAGCTCTATCTCCATCCGGTTTCTCAGCCACTTTGACAGTACCCGCCACATTGGGCGCGGCCTCGGGCACCGTCGCAGTTGCCAAGGCCGTCACCGCGGCCATGACCTGACCAGACAAAGTTGTCGTCTACCCAGAAGCAACCACCTCCGAAGTAGCAGTCAGCTCTGAGCCATCAGAAACGGTAGCGGCAGGCGGTGGAGGCTGTCGGTGGCGGTTCCTGCCTCCGCGGCCACAACGATGACCTCGGTATCCACCTCTCTGCCGGTAGTCCGGGCCAGACGCCCCCTCAACAAAACCTCCCGGAGGGCCGTAGAATGGACGATCCTCCGTCCCGTCACTCTGCCAAGCATACCCACGCCCGCCGCCCGCCGACGACGAACCCCGATGCTGGCCTTCACCATAAGCATCGTATCCATCATCATCCCATTGGCCACGAGGGGGTCCACGGCCGCCGTAGGCGAACTCCCTACCTCGGTTCGCCAGGAAACGACGCTGACCCGAACCATTACCGCCCCTAGGCACCGGCGGCGCTGCCCTAGCCGCGGGTGGCTACCCTGCACTCTGCGGGGGTGGGACGGGCACCTGCTGCGTCGGCACCGCTCGGTTCTGCGGCGGCTGCGCGACATGGTGCGGCAGCGGCGCAGGCCTCGGTGCCGCCTTGGGCTGCGGCGGCGCCGACTTGGGGGGCTGCCCAGCGCCCCGACCAGCCATGGCTGCCTTGGGCCGAACCCTAGCAGCTCTCCTGTGCGCAAGTTTCAGGAATCCCGGCACAGCGATCCGGCGAACCCTAGCTTTCGCAGACGTGCGTAGCGACGGACTTAAGACAGCAGGAATAGTCGAACCACACGTCGAATCGATCCCATGCACGTCAAAGTAATCGCTGACTCTTCGATCGGTCTCCTGGCTGGGACCCTGGGCCTCATACCCAGTCCTAGCTAGGCCCGACTCGGCGTCGCGGAGCACCGGCCCATCATGGTCCAACAGAAAATTCAAACAACGCGCTCGGGCAGCTCCGATCCCGATCTCCGCAATCTCCGGTGAAGACGCCGCTGGCGCTGCCGGCGCCTATCCAGCCACCGCCCGGCGGCCTTTCTTCCTCCTCACGACCAAGGTCCAGGAATCTGGACGAACCATATCGAAAAGCGTGAGTTTGGGCATACATACCTTGGGGAGAGGGCCCTTCCATGGCCTGATCGCCGACGCCGCCGTCCTCCGATGAATGACCCGCCAGACCATTTCCTTCTTCTCCCCCGCTTGTAGTCCTGCCCTTGCCGGATCGTCCAGAGGTAGCACCTTCTCTACGATCGCAGCCACCTCCTCCTTGTCATAGCCGGAGTTAAAAAACTCGCAAATCATGTCGGAAGGCGTCGGCGATTGCGACTCCGGCGAGTCATCACCCGCCTCCCCATCCGCCTCATCGTCTTCGTTGTCGGCTAGCACCCAGAAGCGCCCCCCGACCCACCGTCGTCCACTGGGGGAAGGGGCCGAAGTGCGCGCATGGGCGGCGTTCGCCCCTGCGATCGCCTCCCCCATCCAGCCCCTTTTTCTCGCATGAGATGAGAAACAGGCCGTCCCTTTCATTTGTCCTGTGGAGTGATAATGCGGCATGCTTTTCTCGTACATTATACTCTTTATTAATGTCACGTAAAGATTGGGCGAAGGGGACGCTTGATCAGATTGGAGGAAGCAACGCTGCCAGAGGTGGCTTTATACTGATTGATTGTAATACTTGATGTACAAGCATAGCTGCATATAAATAGAAGATGGGCCGGTGGGTGATGATCATGGGCAATCATTCCTAATCCTAGCATCTTTCACATGGTATCAGAGCCTAGTCGATCCACCACGTCCCTTGCCCTCACCCAGCTCAATGCCGGCATGCTAGGTACCGGCGGCTCTGTGTTCGCGTGCTCCAGCTCGTTGGGACTCGTCTCCATCTCTGCAATGGGGCAGATCGTCACCGTGAAGCTCAACCGCGACAACCACCTGCTATGGAAGGCGCAAGTCGTCCCCATCCTTCGCGGCCATCAAGTGTTGGGCTATGTCGATGGATCGAATCCGGTGCCGCCGAAAACTGTTCGTCAATCGGACACGGACGGTGCCTTGATGATTGACAACGTGGCGTACACCACGTGGTACGCTCAGGATCAGCTGATCCTCTCTACGCTGCTATCGACCCTCTCGCCTGAGGTTCTGGCACGGATGCTCGAGCTGGCCTCCTCCGCCGCGGTGTGGTCCGCGGTTGAGAGGATGTTCTCGTCGCTCTCGCTCACCAAAGTCACACACATCCAACGTCAATTGGCGTTGATCCAGAAGGACATGAGCATGGCCGATTACTATGGCCGTGTGAAAGCCCTTGGAGATCAGCTAGCAGCCATCGGCAGGCTCCTTAGTGATGACGAGATGACCACCTACCTGATGACCGGGCTCGACCAATCGTACGAGTCATTCACCACCTCCATCAACCTGCAAGGCGGCAACATGCCGCTGGACGAGCTCTACTCCACATGCTCGACTATGAGGCGCTCCGGGAGGCGGCCAACACCAGCTACCAGATCACCGCCAACGCTGCTAGTCGCGGCAACGGCGGAGCAAACCGTGGCCGAGGCCGTGGTAACGGCGGCCGCGATGGCTACGCTAATCAAGGGGGCGAGGTGGCCCTCCTAATGGTGGAAATGGAGGCCATGGTGCGCGCAGGAACGCACCAACCAACAGGCCAACATGTCAAATTTGCGGCAAGGTTGGTCATTCAGCCTACAAATGTTACAACAGATTTGATGCAAGCTACCAGGGAGAAGAACCACGCCAAGCCAACCATGTCAACACCGGCCACCAGGCCTTTGACCCTGCTTGGTACGTGGACTCAGGGGCCACGGACCACATCACTGGAGACCTAGAGAAGCTCAGCATCCGGGAAACCTACAATGGAAAGGATCAAGTCCACACGGCCAATGGATCTGGTATGAAAATCTCTCACATCGGTAATTCTCATATTCATATGCTGCACAATCGATCTTTAGCCTTAAATGATGTTCTTCTTGTTCCACAAACACAAAAAAATCTCCTCTCCGCTCATCGTCTTACCAATGATAATAATGTCTCCGTTGAACTTTTTCCCAATGCTTTTGTTGTTAAGGATCTGGCTTCGAGGAAGGTACTAGTTCGCGCGGGGGGGGGGGGGGGGGGCAGTGAAGAAGGTCTCTATCCAATCTATGGCAGGCGTCCGAGTCAACATAGGGCGGCCTTGTCTATCTCCGTCAAGCCAAGTTACTCTCAATGGCACTGTCGCTTGGGCCATCCGTCGTCGTCGATCATGTCGTCAACCGCTTTGGTCTCCCTTATGGAGATAAGAAAAATAAAACGTCAGTTTGTGACGCATGCCAACAAGGGAAAAGCCATCAGCTACCCTTTCCTCGTTCAAATAGAGTGTCTTCGGTCCCTTTAGAACTCGTTTTCTCTGATGTTTGGGGGCCTGCGTGCCTCTCATCAGGAGGTTTCAAATATTATGTTAGTTTTGTCGACGACTTTAGTAAGTTTACTTGGCTGTTTTGTCTTCGGAATAAAAAGATGTTGAACAAGTTTTTCTTCAGTGGCAAGCTCATGTTGAACGATTATTGAATCGTAAAATTCTGCATGTCCAATCTGACAGGGGTGGTGAATACCAAAAGGTTCATCCTTTCTTCCAGAAAATAGGTATTGCACACCACGTCTCATGTCCACACACACACCAACAGAACGGATCAGTAGAACGAAAACATCGCCACATAGTCGAAACCGGCCTCAACACTTTTAGCCCAATCCTCCATGCCAATCAGATTTTGGGACGAGGCTTTCAAAACAACATGTTTCCTTATAAATCGCATGCCTAGCAAAACCATCAACATGGCCACACCTCTTGAGCGTCTTTTCAATGAAAAACCTAACTATGCATTTCTAAAGGTTTTCGGTAGTGCATGTTGGCCTTGTCTTCGGCCTTACAATAATCGAAAGCTTCAGTTTCGATCTAAAAGATGTGTTTTCCTTGGGTACAGTGCACTGCATAAAGGTTACAAGTGCCTTCATATCTCTTCCGGACGAATCTATATCTCACGCAACATCGTGTTCGATGAGGCAGTCTTTCCCTATTCAGATATAATGCCACCTTCTACACCAGCCTCCCTACATAATCAACTCCTCATGTCCCCAACATCATATCCATACTCCTCATATGCTCCTGATTGTGCAGCTAATGATGGAGAAAACAATGATAGAGATCAAAATTCATCCGATCTTGTTATGTGTGGTACTTTTGTTCCTTCTGTGCAGGTTACGAGCAAGCCAAGCTATGATGCCCCTTGTGATCTCGTTAGCCGCCCCTCCTGCATGGGCCATGGAGACAACGTGGCGGCCCCGAGCACGCCGCTCTCCCCGCACGGGCAAGCTTCGCCACCCACTCGAGCTACAACCTCACCTGATGGGACAGCTTCTCCTGTAGCGCTTCAGGGGCAGCCGGACGTGGCTTCGTCTCCGCCGGTGACTTCTCCTGGCCATCAAGACAACGACGCGGCTACGTCTCATGTCGTTGCTTCATCACCGGACGCGGCTTCGCCTCCGCCGGCGGCGCCGCCGCGCTACGCCACCCGCCTCCACGACAACACATGGCGGGCCAAGGTTGTTACGGGCGGAACCGTTCCCTACGGCGTCACCCGTCGGCAACGTCGTGCGTCACTGGCGGTTGCCGAGCCTCGCAATCATGTTGAAGCTGCCACTGATCCGCGCTGGCGCGACGCCATGGACGAGGAATACCAGGCCCTCATGTCCAACAAGACTTGGCACCTCGTGCAACCACCAAGAAATTGCAATCTCATCGACTGCAAGTGGGTCTTCAAGCTCAAACAATGGGCTGATGGCAGTGTTGAACGGTACAAGGTGCGTCTCATTGCCAAAGGATTTAAACAACAATTTGGTGTTGATTATGCGGAGACATTCAGTCCTGTCATCAAGCACGCGACAATTCGCCTGGTTCTTTCCCTGGCAATCTCCAAAGGTTGGTGTCTTCGGCAGCTTGACGTACAAAATGCTTTTCTTCATGGTGTCCTTGAAGAGGACGTCTATATGCGCCAACCGCCGGGCTATGTTGATCCAGCACTCCCTCGCCATGTCTGCAAGTTGGATAAATCCCTCTACGGTCTCAAGCAATCCCCTCGAGCATGGTTTTCTCGTCTCAGCTCCAAACTGTTGGTCGTTGGTTTTCGTTCGTCTCGGGCAGATACCTCTCTCTTCATCTATGAGCAAGGGGGAGTAACTATGTACATGCTCATCTACGTCGATGATATCATCCTGTCCAGTTCTTCGGCGAGTGCTGCTCAAGATCTTATTGCTGCGCTTAGAAGAGATTTTGCGGTCAAGGACCTCGAAGATCTCCACTATTTTCTTGGGATTGAGGTGGTGCGCTCTCAAGACATGATGGTGCTTAAGCAGACCAAGTATGCTAGCGATCTCCTGAAGAAGGAGGGCATGATGAGCTGCAAGCCGGTTCCAACTCCAATGTGCACTTCCGAGAAGTTGAGCCGAGACGAGGGAGCAAAACTTTCAGAAAAGGAGACGACCAGATACAGAAGCGTCGTTGGGGCACTTCAATATTTGACATTAACTAGACCCGACATCAGCTTCGCCGTGAACAAAGTGTGCCAGTACATGCACTCACCTACAGAACAACATTGGGGAGCAGCCAAAAGGATTCTTCGATATATCATAGGAACCATGCAACTGGGCTTGAAGATCAGCAGGTCCTCCTCTTCCTTGTTGAGTGCGTTTTCGGACGCCGACTGGGCAGGCTCGGCAGATGATCGACATAGCACTAGTGGATTTGTGGTGTTCTATGGAGGAAATCTAGTGTCCTGGAGTGCAAGAAAGCAAGCGACTATCTCCCGGTCTTCCACGAAAGCAGAGTACAAGTCACTAGCCAATGCCACAACAGAGATTATCTGGTTTCAATCGTTGCTTCATGAGCTAGGCATTACTCAGCGACAAACACCAGTCCTATGGTGTGATAACCTGGGTGCTACGTACTTGTCAGCCAACCCGGTGTTTCACGCTCGAACAAAACACATCGAAGTTGATTTTCACTTTGTTCGAGAACGAGTGGCTCGGAAGGACCTTCAGATCCGGTTCGTGTCAACTCATGATCAGTTAGCAGATGGACTGACTAAAGCGATCAATGCACAACAACTCAGGAGGCTCTGCAACGATCTCAATCTTGCAGGATGAGATCGAGGGGGAGTGTTAAGACTACCATGTTATGCATATCCCACACGATCTGTGATTAGTAGTTGCTGTGTATAGGAGATCACACGAGCTGTCATATCAATCAGTAATTAATGTGATTTATACTGATTGATTGTAATACTTGATGTACAAGCATAGCTGCATATAAATAGAAGATGGGCCGGTGGGTGATGATCACGGGCAATCATTCCTAATCCTAGCATCTTTCACACACCTGTTGGCGGTAAGAGCATCCGCAACAGATAGATTCTTTCGACGGGCCAAAGCAAACAACTCTGGGGCGATGGACGAAGGAGCCATGCCCTGTAGCCATCTATCCTTCCAGAACCGTGCCCTCTGCCCGTTACCAAGTGATATCTCCGTGCAAGCTGAAAAAAGCTGCAGGTCATTGCCGTCACAAGGAATTGGGGTTCCCATCCAGGGTCTTGGCATCTCACTCCATTCAAGCCAGGCCCAGCGCAGCCGCAACGCCTGTCCGAAACAGGCAGTGTCCTTTATTCCAAGGCCCCCAAATTTTTTAGGCGAGCAACACTTCTTCCAATTCACTAGACACTTGCCGCCATTGCATTCCCCATCAGCAGCCCAAAGAAAGTTTCTTCGAATCTTGTCCAACCGCTTGATCGCCCATTTGCTTGCAGCAAAGCAGGTTAGAAAATAGGTGGCCATGGATGTTAGAACTGAGTTTATGAGAGCAAGCCTTCCTGGTTTAGCCATAAGCCTTCCTTTCCAACCTTTTAATCTACCGGCCATACCCTCTATCAATGGCAGCACCTCAACTCTTCTTGGTTTCCGTAGATTTAGTGGTAGACCAAGGTAGCGACAGGGAAGAGTTCCAGTGGCTCCACCAAAATCATGCATGATATCCGCGAAGTCAAGGTTCTCACAGCGGATAGGGAATGCTGTGCATTTCTGCACGTTTATCTTCAAGCCAGAGGCCTCACCAAAAATGTTTAGAATAGCTTTTGCCGCCGCAATGTCATGCTTGTCTGAATTCAGGAAAAGAGCAGCATCGTCCGCATACATACTAGTCCGAAGAGTGGCCGCTTGCGGGCCAAGCTTGGTCAGAATGCCATGATCAGAAGCTAACTCAAAAAGTCTCTGGAGAGGTTCCATGGCCAAGATGAATAGCATGGGGGAGAGAGGGTCTCCCTGCCTAAGGCCGCACATATGCTTGAAAGGGGTGCCCGGAGCGCCATTGAGCAAGATCCGGGAGGAACTGGGGCTGAGTATGATTGAAATGAGGTTCCTCCACCGATGCCCAAAGCCAAAGGCAGTTAAGGTCTGAAGCAAATATCCCCAGCCCACCGAATCGAAGGCTTTTGCAATGTCAAGTTTCAGAAAAATCATCGCCTTCTTCTTTGCATGAGCAGCTTTGATAATGTTCTAGACATACAAGAAACTATCTTGGATGCATCTCTTCTTTATAAAAGCGCTCTGGCAGTGGGAGACCATCACATTGAGCTCCGGGGCAAGCCTATTAGCAAGTAACTTGCAGAGGATCTTGGCTACACTATGCATTAAGCTGATCGGTCGGTAATCCAAAGGAGAGCTGGGGGAGTCTTTCTTTGGGATGAGCACAATGTTTGCAGAATTCAGGAGGTCCCAGTGGTCAGCTTTGAGCGAGTGTATCATGTTCAGAGCCCTCATGAGGTCAAACTTGATAATGTCCCAGCAATGTTTGAAGAAAATGCCAGGGAACCCATCAGGGCCGGGGGCACATTCTGGTTGTATGGCTTCAATGACCTCTTTTAGTTCACCCATGTTGAAATCCTCCTCAAGGTGTCGCAGATCAAGCATGGGGAGATTTAAAAATTCCCAATTGAGCATGCATTTTCCTGAATATGGAGAGCCCATGAGGCCTTGAAAGTGTTTCAGTAGAATGCTCGCTTTCTCGTTGTGGTCGTTTGTTTCCGTGCCACAAGGCTTCAGCAGCACGGCGATATGATTTTTGCGGCGTCTTCCATTTGCACGCAGCTGGAACAACTTAGTGTTAGCATCATTGGTCTTGATTCCAGTCAGGCGAGATCGTTGTCTCCACCTAGTCCTCTCAATAGCAGCAATACCCAGCAGCTTGGCCTTGAGCAATTTCCTAAGCGATCGCTCATCTTCGGAAAGCTCTCTTTCATCCTGCGCCATGTCCAGATGGAAAATGACATCATGTGCAATGGCCTCTTGCAACTTGAGCTCAGACATGCGAGCACAATTCCATTTCTTCAAGGCCGCAGCCGTCCGGCAAAGCTTGATGTGCAGCCTTCGAAAAGCATTTTCTGAGTTAACCGGCTTATTCCAAGCCTGTTTGACCACATCATGAAAGCCCGGTATAGATATCCAGAATGATTCAAAACAAAATCCTCTGAATTTTGGCAACACCATCTTCTTGAGAATCAGCGGGCAATGATCAGATGTGCCTGTAGAAGCTGGAAACATCTGGTATTGGGGGTTCCGCAATTCCCATTCTCGGGTCATGAGAATCCGATCAATTTTTGTGGAGATGTTGTTGCGACTGTCACTGGCCCAAGTGAATTTCCTGCCCAGAAGTTGGTACTCTCGAAGCTCTAAATCCTCAATGACGCTTCTAAATCTGCCCATCATTCTGATGTTGACATTTCGGTTGCTTTTCTCATTTGCATTTGCAATGAGATTGAAGTCCCCCGCGAGCAACCATTCATTAGTAACCAGCGATTTTAGCTCTCTGATCTCTTGAAGAAAACTAATTTTGTCCCATCCTCTTGCGGCCCGTAAACAGACGTGATTGACCAGATCGTGTTGTCAGCAAATTGTGTGCTCTTTTTTGTTGTTGAGGAATATCCTATAACTTTGCATTAGTTTTGGTGACCCCCATGTATCCACATATTTACTTTCAGTCCTAGAGAAGTCCTCTTTTACATGAACTCCTAGAAGTCATTGAGGTACAAGATGCTGAAGGTTGCCAAAGGAATATATGTGCGAAGAATACTGATATCGATCAGCATCCCAGTATGATGGCTGAAGTTTGCCACGTATACTCTTACCATACACTAGCAAAATACCCGTGTGTTGCTACGGGCAAAAAGTAAGAAATGCCTAAGTGCATCGCGGTTCAGATTTCTGGTCCTTCAAGATCATAGGTTGTTTGCTCACCTTAAGATTTTGGTGTGAAAATAGGTTGAAGCGTCTCTACTCCCATACAGGGAGCCGCGTGTACTTATATTGATTTGTGGAGAGACCCATCTCTCGGTAGGTTACAAGATACGGTAGTTGGACTACCACAGAGATATTACAGGGAGGTTTAAAGGGATAGAAAGAGATATAGATAAACTCTAACTAAACTACTCTACAGAAGCCTTGGCGCACAAGGCCACACTTGGCGTGCATAGCCAGGCATCGATCACGATCATGTTTAACACCTTCCCTTAATCAAAACTTAACTAAGTTTAGATTACGCTTGAATTCTTCAAAAAGTCTTGTAGGCAGCGCTTTTGTAAACCCATCAGCAACCTGATCTCTTGAATGCACAAACCGGATATCCAACTCTTTGTTAGCAACTCTTTCTCTCACAAAGTGATAATCAATCTCAATATGTTTAGTCCTTGCATGAAAAACAGGGTTAGCAGATAAATATGTAGCACCAAGATTGTCACACCAAAGACAGGGAGTTGGAGTGTGACGTATCCCAAGTTCTCTCAGCATGGACTTCACCCAAATAATCTCTGAAGTTGCATCTGCTAGTGCCTTGTACTCTGCTTCAGTGCTTGACCTCGAAACTGTGGCCTGTTTCCTTGCACGCCATGAGATTAGGTTAGGTCCAAAGAACACAGCAAAACCACCAGTTGAGCATCTGTCATCTGGGCATCCTGCCCAATCCGAGTCAGAGAAAGCACTAACAAGAGTGGATGGTGACTTGTTAAATGTCAACCCAACACTTAACGTGTCCTTCACATATCTTAGTATGTGTTTTGCTGCAGTCCAATGTGCAGTAGTGGGTGCATGAAGAAACTGACAAACTTTGTTAACAACAAAGGAAATATCAGGCCTTGTAAGAGTCAAATATTGTAGTGCACCTACCAAGCTTCTGTACCTAGTACCATCCTCTTGACTCAAGGGCTCACCTTCTACAAGAGACAGTTTTTCTGTGCTGGACAATGGTGTTGATGACGGTTTGCAACCCTGCATTCCAACTTTACTTAAAATATCAGTGGCATACTTTTCCTGAGAAAGATGAAGACCACCTTCCCTATTTCTCTTGACCCCAATACCAAGGAAAAAAATGCAAGTCTCCTAGGTCCTTGAGAGCAAACTCTGAGTTTAAATCCTTCAGCAGAGCTGTAACTGCCTCACTTGATGAGCTTGTAACAATAATATCATCAACATATATAAGCACAAATATTGACGTATGTGACTTATTGTAAAATAAACAAGGATGTATCAGACTTTGAAGGAGCAAAACCAAGTGCTTGTAACTTGGAACTCAGCCTAGAGTACCATGCCCTAGGAGCTTGCTTCAGTCCATAGAGGGATTTATCAAGCCTGCATACAAAGGAGGGTTTATTTCTGTCTTCAAAACCAGGAGGTTGCTTCATGTACACTTCCTCTTCCAGAACACCATGAAGGAACGCATTCTGCACATCTAGCTGTCTGAGACTCCATCCTCTGGATACAACAATGGACAAAACAAGACGTATGGTGGCGGCTTTAACAACAGGACTGAATGTGTCCTCATAGTCTATGCATTACCTTTGTTTGAATCCTTTTGCAACAAGTCTAGCCTTGTAGCGATCTACGGTGCCATCTGACTTTTTCTTTATTCTGAACACCCATTTACAGTCAATCAATTTTTTACCTTGATGAGGTGGGACCAAGTGCCATGTTCTGTTTTTCTGAAGTGCTTGGAACTCTTCTTCCATGGCTTTCTTCCACCTTGAATCTTTGCATGTTTCTTGGAACGTACTAGGTTCTCCTGTGGAACAGGTTAGACCAAACTTGATCTTATAATTAACAGGTTGAATTACCCCTGCTCGTAACCTTGTGTGCGGTGGAGTTTGTGCTGCCTGAGGTGCCACAGCTGAAACTGGCATAGAGGATCCAGGAGACAGATCCGCTGAGATGGATCCCGAGGTACTGTTTTCACCAGCAGGATCTTCTGTGGACGGAGTTGGAGATGATGCAGCAGCAGCCGGCGCAGAAGATCCAGCCGCGCCCGACAGCGCACCAGCCCCACGCGCCTCCGTATCCGGGTGGAGAAGCGCGCCCGAGGCTGATTGGCGAGCCGCTCGCCTGATGTAGACCCGTGGGGCCGTGCCGAACCGGTCGGTCGGCTGGTCCGCGGATGGCGACGCGTGCGCGTGGGGCTCCTGGCCCACGCCCCGCCGCGTGTCGGACGAGGGTTGGCGGGTGGCGCATGAAGGAGATTCGGCGACGGGGATCCTGCACTGCTGGTTCGGCTCCGATCCCGGAGGGGATTGTGCCAGCTCTGGCGCTGCCGATCCTTAGGAGGATCCTGCCTCCCCGTTGTCACGTTGCGGGCACATAAAATGAAGGTTGCTTTGATCGATTTCTTCACTGTTTTTCACCAGATTTTCGCCTGCTGCCTCCGTATCTGATCCTGCAGCACCAGAAGACTCATTTCCACGGTTAGAAGCATTAGTCATATGATCAATACAATTGTCATCCCCTTGCTGAAAACCGGTTAAATGAGAGGGTAATAGGAGTATTTCTTTACGAAGCAAGGCACCAGCATTAGGATGTAGATGAGCAAAGGGAAAAACAGTTTCATCAAAAACGACATCACGAGATATGTATACACGGCCAGTGGGTACATCTAGACATTTGACTCCTTTGTGTTTAGCACTATAGCCGAGGAAAACACACTGTTTTGAGCAGAACATGAGCTGCAGTTGTTGTAAGGGCGTAAGTTTGGCCAACAAGCGCAACCGAAGACACGAAGAGAGGTGTAATCTGGTCGTGTATTGAAGAGTTTATGCATGGGTGTATCATTTTGAATGACATGACTAGGAAGCATGTTAATGAGATTGACCGCGGTAAGTAAGGCCTCATCCCAAAATTTGAGAGGCATGGAGGCACCGGCAAGTAAAGCTAGGCCCACCTCAACAATGTGCCTATGTTTGCGTTCTGTGGAGCCGTTCTGTTGGTGTGCGTGAGGACATGACACATGATGTGACACACCCATACTTTGGAAAAACGAGTCGAGTTTCTCATACTCGCCACCCCAATCAGATTGGACGGCGAGGATTTTACTATCAAATTGACGTTCAACAAGTGCTTGAAAATGTTGGAAAACTTGGAAAACGTCAGAGCGTTTTTTAAGAAGGTAAATCCAAGTATACTTACTAAAGTCATCTATGAAACTAACATAGTAAGTATGACGTCCAACAGAAATAGGGGCAGGACCCCACACATCGGAAAAAACGAGTTGCAAAGGTCTAGTAGAAACACTAGTAGAAGTAGGATATGGCAATTGATGAGACTTTGCTTTCTGACAAGAATCAAATATAGTTTCAAGACTACGCTCACCAACACATGGGAGCTGATTATTTCTAAGCACTTGTTGAACAATGATAAAAGATGGATGTCCTAATCTTGCATGCCATCGTTCGGAAGAGAGTTTGATGACACCACAAACTTGTTTATTGAATCTTCTAAATTTGGGAATCAACGGATAGAGCCCATGCACGCATCTACCTCGGTAGAGAACTTTCCTCGTGACCTGATCTCGGATCAAAAAGAAATAAGGGTGAAACTCCAAAAACACCTTATTATCAATAGTAATATGATGAACGGAAAGAAGATTTTTTGATGTTTCTGGAACATGCAAGATATTTCTCAGATGAATGTCACGATTTGGGGTTTTGACAATTGCATGACCAATATGATCAATGTTCATACCTTCACCATTTGCGTTGTGGATCTGATCATGGCCATGATACTTCTCGCTCATCGTCACCTTCTCTAGCTCGTTGGTGATGTGGTTTGTGGCTCCGGAGTCAACATACCAATTGGTGTCAACTCCATATGATGCATCTGCAGCTGCTGCAACCTTCTTTTTGGAGTTGTTATCGGCATAACGCCAATCACAATCCTTGGCTATATGGTTATTTTTCTTGCAAATTTGGCACTTGTTCTCATACTCCTCATACCCTTGGAAGGGGCGCCCCCTGTTGTTGTTGTAGTAGGGGCGCCTGTTGTTGCCGCCGCCGCCGTTCTGGTAGTGGTCGCTGCCACCACCGCCGCCGTTCTGGTAGTGGCCGCCGCCACCACCACCGCTGTTGTTGTAGGAGTTGTAGTGGCCGCCACCGCCACCATTGTTGGAGTTGTTGTAGTAGCTGCTGCCGCCGCCGCTGTTATTGTAGTGGCCGCCGCCACCACCACCACCGTTGTTTCCACGGGATCCGCCGCCGCCACCGCTTCTGTTGGAGTTGTTGCGGTAGCGACTGGGGTTGTTGTTGCCGTGGCCTCGAGATGCAACATTGGCGGATGATTTGAAGGCACCTGCCCCTGTCCCGTGGAACATCTCAATGCGCTGGTCGAAGTTGGCGACCATGCCAAAGAGATCATCCACCGAGAGGGGTTCAGTGCGTACGTCCAGCGCCGAAATCAGGGGCTGGTAATCCATATCGAGCCCTGCAATAATAAAGGAAAGAAGATCTCCTTCTGTTATGGGTTTTCCCGCTGCAGCTAGTTCATCCGAGAGGGCTCTCATCTGATCGAAATATGTGGTGGCACTCTGGGAACCTTTCTGTGCATTGGAGAGGGCTATGCGGCAGTTGTTTGCACGCGAGAGGGATTGGGCAGCAAACATGTTGGCTAGGGCAGTCCATATGGCGCGAGAGGTTTCTAAAGATGCGACCTGGACTAGTACCTCCTTCGATAGGTTTCTAAGAAGGAAAGCTACGATCTGCTGGTCCTGGACCAGCCATGGGTTGTAGGCAGGATTTGGAACGATGGATTCCTTTCCTTCTGAATTTTTGGTGATGATGGTCTTGGTTGGCTCGGGTATGGTTTCATCTCTGTACCCATATAGTCCAGCACCCATGATCTGGGAGCGGGCTTGGGCTTTCCATAGTATGTAATTGGTTCTTGTGAGAGGCTCAGATGTGGTGGTTGTCAGGCCAATGGATGGGACGTGGTTGGAGGTGGACATAGCTTGGTTTGGTGAAGAAGATGATCAGGGTTTGCAGCGAGAGGAAGATGATCGGGGCTTGCTAGATGTGGCGGAAGAGGGAGGCTCTGATTACCATGTGAAAATAGGTTGAAGCGTCTCTACTCCATACAGGGAGCCGCGTGTACTTATATTGATTTGTGGAGAGACCCATCTCTCGGTAGGTTACAAGATACGGTAGTTGGACTACCACAGAGATATTACAGGGAGGTTTAAAGGGATAGAAAGAGATAGAGATAAACTCTAACTAAACTACCCTACAGAAGCCTTGGCGCACAAGGCCACACTTGGCGTGCATAGCCAGGCATCGATCACGATCACGTTTAACATTTGGCACACTAAAATTCAAATATAGTTTGAAGTTTAAGTTACACTTCATCACGATCAAAATTAATACTTTACGTAAGGGTCCATCAGGCAATCTCAAAAGAAACGTAATCTGGCTGAAGCAATGACATAACATACAGATAAAGTTGCAGCATGATCACACATGAGCAACAAGAACGTAGTCACACTACAAATCCATATTGAAATTCATATTCATACAATCACTCCACCAATTCATGAAGATCCGGCACCCAAGCGTATCATCAGCGGATCCACAAGAAAAGTTATACATAGTATAGATGACGTGTTAGATAATCAAGGGTATAGATATACACATGTTGAACTGCTTGACAAAAAACTAATACCAGCAGAAGATCAGTTTATGCCTTTTCCTGAATGTTTATACAACATTGTGCATCAAAGAAATATGTTCCTGCAAAGCTAAAAGCAACCAACAAAAGAATTACCTTGCATGCATTAGCTTGCTTTGGCTTTTCTGTGGTCTAAAAAGAGAAATGAGTATGTCACAAAATGATGTCACTGTATGCACATGATACAGTATGATGAACATGATGCCCCTCTTTTACTCCAAGTAGCAAGTGTAGTCACCAGGAGATAACATTTCCTTACTTTCTTTCAGAAAGTACATATTTTTTAAGGAAAGGCACATGACTACTTTTCTGAAGCAATCTGGTGAACACATGGTAGAAAACATTGTACGTTACTATTTTCAGCTTGCTGAGACAAGAAACATTTCCATGGAAAAGACTCATGACAACCTCTTGACACTGATAGTTGGCCCATCAGGTTGCATGTACGTTCTTCTTCTTTAGGTATATGCACTAAGATTTTGCTTTCAGTGAGGTCCAGAAGCACTAAGATTTCCTCCGAACTTTTTTGCAGGCACCACAAACAGAAAGAGATGCTCACTCTGAACCTAGCATACATGTTTGGAAGCGAAGTCTCGCCGTCAGAGATCAAAGCTTAAAGCCTTGGCATGATCCAGAAAAACACTCAATGGTGCATCTTATCTTTTCTCCATTTGACTTTGCTTTGAAGCAATTCAATGGCATGCCCAAATTGAGACTACAAATACATGCATCCTATCCTCCATCCTGCAACCAACCGACCGCCAACACTTCCATTCCAGGCATCAACCATGGCTTCTCCTCAGCATCTGATGAAGCTTTCGGTTGCTCTTCTTCTCCTCTGTGTCGGCGCGTGTGTGGCCCGCAACAGCGACTTCTCCATTGTCGGCTACTCGGAGGAGGACCTGTCGTCCCACGACAGGCTCATCGAGCTGTTTGAGAAGTGGCTGGCCAAGCACCAGAAGGCGTACGCGAGCTTCGAGGAGAAGCTGCACAAGTTCGAGGTGTTCAAGGACAACCTGAAGCACATCGACAAGATCAACCGGGAAGTCACCAGCTACTGGCTCCGCCTCAACGAGTTTGCCGACCTCACCCACGAAGAGTTCAAGGCCACCTACCTCGGCCTCAATGCTGCTCCGGCTCGTCGGGGCAGCAGCCGGAGCTTCAGGTACGAGGACGTGAGCGCCAGCGACGTGCCCAAGTCTGTGGACTGGAGGAAGAAGGGCGCGGTGACGGAGGTGAAGAACCAGGGGCTGTGCGGCAGCTGCTGGGCCTTCTCGACGGTGGCGGCGGTGGAAGGGATCAACGCCATCGTGACAGGCAACCTGACTGCGCTGTCGGAGCAGGAGCTCATCGACTGCAGCGTCGATGGCAACAGTGGTTGCAATGGCGGCTTGATGGACTACGCCTTCTCCTACATCAAATCCAGTGGCGGCCTGCACACCGAGGAGGCGTACCCCTACCTCATGGAGGAAGGCAGCTGCGGCGACGGTAAGAAGGCCGAGTCCGAGGCGGTGACGATCAGCGGCTTCGAGGACGTGCCGGCCAATGACGAGCAGGCGCTGATCAAGGCTCTCGCCCACCAGCCCGTCTCCGTCGCCATCGAGGCCTCCGGCAGGCACTTCCAGTTCTACAGCGGGGTAAGCATATCATCTTTCTTTTTCTTTCGAAAATGGGAGTACCCCGGCCTCTGCATGAGAAGATGCACACAGCCATCCAACGTGTCACTCTTTCTAGCAACGGAAAACACCATCCAATTCCAACGTGTCACTGCCATGTGGTCCCACACCACATGTCGTCACCTCACGTTGGATTTCAGTCTTTGAAAAGAAGTTGGGATGTGATGAAACCATTTCCTTTCTTGCTTGTTGCAGGGAGTTTTCGACGGTCCTTGCGGCGCGCAGCTAGATCACGGCGTGGCGGCGGTCGGGTACGGGTCGGACAAGGGGAAGGGCCATGACTACATCATCGTGAGGAACTCGTGGGGCGCGGAGTGGGGCGAGAAGGGTTACATCAGGATGAAGAGGGGCACCAGCAACGGCGAGGGCCTCTGCGGCATCAACAAGATGGCCTCCTACCCAACCAAGGACAAGTGATGTTCCAGCCTCAAATGCTGTATCCACAGGATTGAAGATTTGAACCATCCTTGAGAGTCCTTGTTCCCGATCTTTGCATTTCCCTGCTTTTCCTTTCACGGTTTTTCTTTTCTCAATGGTTCCTTTCGGTTAAGTGACGAACATGGACTGAAATAATAAAATTTATTTCCAAGTTTCTATTGAGATTGCTGAGTTTGTCTTGGCCTTCCAAACATGTTGAGTATGTTTGAAACTTCAGACGTAAGCGTGAGTGTGAGCACTGAACTGAAACCGAAGTCATTTTGTAACATGTTGTTTTGAAAGGGGGACCGACTAGTAGTCAATCAGCTGAAAATACAATTTGGGTCAGTCACTTTTATTTTCCAGCGTTAGAGCATCTCTAGCAGACCCTGTATAAGTGGTCAAACCCTTATAATTTTTGTGTTTTACAGTTTTAGTCGAAAAAAATGTTCAAAACAGAAACCGTAAAAGTGGTCAAACCCGTAAATTTTTTAAGGGTTTAAGGGCCACCGAAAATGCACAACCGAAACCCTTATGTTTGGAGGTTGGAAGGCCGAACCTAGGGGGCCCCATATACCGGTCAAACCTTGTCGGAGCAAACACGCCGCCGCGGAGTTTGCCGGAATCCGCCCTAAACTCGCCGGAATTCATCACCGCACACCGAAAAAGGCCGCTAGACGCCGCAATCGATCGCCGCCGGTTCGAATTGGATGAGCTCGACATCGTCGTGGCCTCCCATGACCTCAGCCTGAGCGCCGGAATCCTCCTGGCACGACAGGCAAAGGGGCACGGCTCGGCCGGCGCGGCTGGCAATAGAGCAAGGCGCAGCCGGCGGAGGCGACGGAGCGTGGACGGCGAGGCTGGGCGCGGCCGGCGTGGTGATGGGGCGCAGCCGACAGGGACGAGGTGCGGCCAACGGGCGACGGAGCGCGGCCGGCTGGGGGAAGGGGCGGCAGCAGCCGGACCGGAGGAAGGAGCTCTTTATCCCAGTTTTACAGTTTGTTTTACGGTATCTGTTCGGCCGTAGCTAAAATGAACCCTTAAAATGCATTTTTTCGATCCGTATCCCAGTTTTACAGTTTGCGATTTTAAGGGGTCTACTAGAGATGCTCTTACTCTTCCAGGCGAGAACAACATCTAAGGTAATTAAGGCCATATCGTACATACCTCGCTAACATGCATGAAACAAAAAGAATCAAAAGCATGCATTTTTTGTGTGTGGCACAAGCATGCAATTACATACGAAACTATCATGTCTACATGAACATAGTGTGGGATTAAAAATGAAGAAATTTCAATTTAGATTAGAAATCTAATACTTGTGTTGGTGTCACCTTAAATAATAAATGAACAAAGACAATAATAAAAATAAAATAAAATTGAAGTTTTGTAAGTAAAAAATGAATTAGGGGCATTGATATTATCATTTAATAAGAAATAAAATAAAATAAATAATGACAAAATTTACACATAATTTATGTGGAAATTGCGCCTTCTATAATATGCAAGAATAAGCATATAATAGTGGATTTTTCAAAAAAAAAGAATTTTCCTAATAACTAATGAATTAGTATGATACTTTTTTTATAACAAAAATCTTAAGAAATGATGACAAAATTTGCACACAATTTACACATGTTATGTTTTTTATAATATGAAAGAATGGGCATATAATAGTGAAATGACGTTGGTATTAACCTAAAAAGACAGAAACCAAAATAAGATAAAAAACAAAACAAAATTAAAATAATGAAATTTCATGGGAAGAATAAATATTGGCATTGGTATTACCTTTTAAGAAGAAATAAATAAATAAATAAAAATAATTACAACTTCCGCACACAGTTCACACATTTTTTTTCATAATATGCATGAATAAACATATAATGGTGGAATTATATGCTATTACCCTGAAAGAAAATAAAATAAAATAAAAAACTAAGATTAATCAAAATAATGAACTTTCTAGGGAAGAATAAAACCCTTTAAGAAGAACAAAATGAAAAAAAATGCCACAACTTTGCACTTTTTGTAATATGCAAGGAATTGTGCAATCACAACACATACTATAATTTAACACATGTTGTATACTACTTGTTTGTATACTGACACACATTAAAATAAAAAACAACATTTCCTAAGAAAGAATGAAGTAGTGGCATTGGTATTACCTTTTAAGGAGAAAGAAAGTGAAAAAAAAAGAAATAATGATAGATTTGCACACAACTTACGCAGAAATTACACCTTTTCATAATTTGAAATAATAAACATATAATAGTGGAAGTTTCATAAAAAGACGAAGTTTCAAAGAAGGAATGAATTAGGGGCATTTGTATTGCCCTTAAAGTAGAAATACAGTTAAATAAAACTAAAACAAAATAAATAAAAAGTTTTGGAAGAAAGATTAAATTAGTAACATTGTTATTACCCTTTAAGAACAAATAAAAAAAACTTTTGCATCGAACTTTGCACTGAAATTGCACTTTTTAATATGCAAGGAATACACATACAATAGTGCAACTTCCGCAGTCTGGTATAGTCTACACACATATGTGTATATTACTTGCTTGCATACGTATACACACACCAAGTGGTCAGCTTGGTAAGCTATCAACAAAAATATAGCATACGTATACACACAAAATAATAATAAAAATGTCATTTTCTAAAAAATAATGAATTGGTGGCACTAGCATTACCCTTAAGGAAGAAAGAAAATGGAACAAAAACTATCACACAATTAGCACAAAAATTGCACTTTTTATATTAAGTAAGAACAACCGTATAATAGTAAATTTTTCACACTATAGTGTAATTTGCACACATCATATTTATGTCTATTCATGTACACACATTACATCCGTAAATACACATAAAGTAAAAAGGAAATTTTGGCAAAAAAAATGAAAAAACAAAAACAAACATGAGCATGAAAACAGAACCAAAAACAAGGTGGGAAAGCGTGCACACACACTAAAATTGGCATGCATTTCATCCATGCATGTGCGTGCAAGAGGGCAAAATCAACAAAATTAACCTATGGACGAAATCAATCCACAAGCTGAACTGCTTTTGAAAAAAATTCGCTCAGCTGATCCTTTTGTGTGGCGCCCGACGTCAAGGCGCCACACTCTACTGTGCAACGCCTAGCTATCATGCGCTACACGTCTGGCCAGCGTGGCACCCCTGGGGCCCGCACCGAGCAGTGCAGCGCCTGAGAGCTAGGCGCCACACATGTTATGTGCAGCGCCTAGCGCTTAGGCGTTGCACATCCTGTTAGTAGTTGGTAGGCTGCCCCCCCTCCCTCACTCCCCCCACACACCCCAACCCCTAACCCCACCCCCACCCATGATTTGCCCCCTCTCCCCCTCTCTCCCCGTCTCAAATCCTTCTCCAAATCTTCCAAATTTGAAGATTTTCTCCGTGGATTTCGAACCCAATCCCTCCCTCATGGTAATCTCCTCCGATCCCCTTTTTTTGATCCAAAAAATGCTAACATTTGCTCATTTGTTGCTAGTTTGGGGAAACCCTAGTTTTTTATGGATCTTAAAATTTGTATGGACATATGAGATGTTTGTTTGCCGATTTCCTAGGATTAGGGTTGTAAGTATGTTAGGGTTATTGTTATGGGTGTTGTTATGTTGGTGCTAGGGTTAGGCTTGTTAGTATGTTAGGGTTAGGGTTATGGGTATTGTTATGTTGAGGCTAGGGTTAGTGTTAGGGTTGTTAGTATGTGAGGGTTGAGGGTTGTGCTTATGGTCATTGTTAAGTGGGGGTTAGGGTTATTGTTGTTTATGAAAGATATGTTACGTTTTGTTGTTTTAATGCTTATAGGGATGGGAAGAACTTGTGTGTATGTTCATCATGTGGACAAAGACGCCCTTTTGAAAGGCAATATTGAACCAGACCCGGATGAGTTTGACATGCACTAGTACAGCGAGGTGCTATACAAACGGTTTTTAACCCCTTTTCGCGACGGCATTTGGAACCGTCGTCAAGTGAGTGACTGCGATAGGGGGGTCCTTCCCACACGACCCAGAAACCGTCGGGGATATGTAGCCATCATCCAGAGGCCTTGCAAAATGTAATCGTATGCGATGCAGCTCACACTAAGTTCTTTCGCACGCGGTGATTAAATGTTTCTAATGACGCAGTGAAACCAAACGGTGTGTCGTAATGAACCGTTTGGAAAATAGTATGTAAGGCACACGGGCCAACATATGAACTGTGTGCGATATGTTCCCCATTGCACACGAGTTTTCTGCGGAACCCGTCTGCCATGCAAGACTCCATCATACACGTTTCCCAATAATTACCGTGTGCGATAATGTTCTATGACAAACGGTTCAGGGGAACCTTCGCACACATACAAGTGCTGCAGACCGTTTGTGTTTTGTTGTGTATCACCGACGGTTGCGGCAAGAGTGACGTGTGCTTTTCGTTTGGGATCCCACACGTTTCCTGAAAAATTTACGACTGGGACTGTATTTTACATTGGGCACGGTTTACTCCGAGTTCTCGTGTCCGATTACGTGATATCACAAATGGTTCCGAAGCCCCTACGCACACGTAGTAGTGCTGCAAATCGTTTGCGATCTGCTGTGTATCACCGACGGTTCCGCTACGATTGACGTATGCTTTTCGATGTGGATCGCATACACTCATTTAGTTAAACCGTGTGCAGAGCAATTGCCAGGTTAAGACAAAAATATCCCATTTGAATCGGCATGCAAAAAGCAAATTCGCCACAATATTCAATTGAAGAAATAGTGTCCACATGAAGAACATTCATCAGATTTTGCAACAATTGCAATTGAACATATGGTAGCTAAATTCCAATGATTTGTCGACACATATATGCATTACATAATTAATCATAGTGTACGAAATACGAAGACATCATCAGATGGAAAACAATGGATCCATGCATATATGTTTAGCGGCTAACTCTTACTCAATGTTTCAGGAGAACGCATGCTGAAATCTTCATTATCACCAGTGGGATTGATGTAGTGATTCAGGAAGAAGTCGCTGATAAATCTCCGAACCATCAGCAATTCACCAGCGGGGAGCGGTTCAGGGGTCCTCGGTTCTAAGATGAGCTACAGTATTTTTAAGATCAGAATGTGCCATATGAGTGGAGTAGAAGATATTAATTAAGATAGACTTACTGGTACTAATTCGTGAGCATCTTCACAACTATCAGCAGATTTGCAGATGGAGATCATGTGTCTGCAAACATAGTATCCACACTGGTTGGTCCCTGCTTGTTGCTGAGGACACTGAATTTTTTTGTACAGAATTAGTCATGTATTTGTCCTGTTAGGAACAACCTAACCGGTGTTAGATGTATTTTTTTTCTTTGGATAGAAATAGAAAGATGTTTATTTAGAAGCTTGAACATTTGACTAGCGTAAGAAAAGGTATTTGCAGACTATTGGATAAATTTTCCGAAAATAACGGATTTCCGTGTGTTACCGGAGAAACGATCTCGTGCTGTAGATGTAGTTCCCTCTTGAACAGGTTCCCTGGTTTAGTTTTCCACAATACGAACACACTGCAAATGAAGATGAATTTTGACAACATCAATTATTGAACTAGATATGAATGCAAATTAATTTCAACATCATAGAATTCAATACCTATCCATGAATTGCTGAAGATGCGTCAGATCCTGAGAGTTTGTTGACTCTCTGAGAGAATCCATGTAGTAAACTATGTTCTTATTTGGAACAATGAATACCAATATCCAGTGATTGCTACATATTAAGAAAGCCATGAACTTACGAATTATGTCAAAATCTGAAAGACAATTAGTGTATGCGTGGTTGTTTACTTGACTTACCGTTCATGATATGGCCAGAGAAATGATTCTGCATGGGACGTGTTTTCGAAGATACGGACGACCGTGTTAATGGCCCACTCCCGTTCATCCTTACCATGTAATGTTGTGCCATTTGCTAATGCAGGATCTATGAAATACACACTCTCCCTTTTTCTTCTCTGCGTGTTCAATCCCCTGAGAGGAATAAAATGCAGTTAACTGTTTATCATTTATAGCCTTGTATGGAGAAGTTGATCAGAGTTTGTTAAGTACTTACAAAATCAGGCATCTAACAAGAGTGGCATCGAGCTCGTTGAAGTTGAAGAAGAGGTGTAAGTCCTCGAAACCCACACTAATGGAACCAGCATCATGTCAGAAATGATCTCTGTTGTAGTGGACTAGCAGAACATGATGACATGCTGACATTTGATCCATGCAATATTTATGTAACTCGCGACAACTGGAGCTGCACTCATCAAAGTATTCGCCAACAAGAAATGGCTGGCCATGGACGTAATTGCGTGTTTCAAGTACATCTGCTTTATTTTTAGCAAGCTGCAAATCTATTTCTTCATCATCCATGCCGTCAGAAATAATATTACTCCCCAATTCGAACAACTTGCTATTAATCTGGTTCTGGGCGATGAGTGCTTTAAGTAAGAGGCAATCGTTCTCTTTACTCTTCGCTCTCCCGACGCGCTTCCTCGTGGGTGCAGCCTTTTTGGTCGCTTCCTTCTTGGTACTTGAAGCACTTCTGGTAGAACATCTGGTTGGGTGAAAAGTAGACTGCCGAGCAGGCGGTGAAGCTTCGACGGACTGCTTAGTAGACGGTTTAGCTATGCTGGACCGCTGAGCTGGCGGTGCTGCTGTGACGGACTGCTGGGCTATAGGAGCAGAGGCATCGGGCTGCTGACCATGCATTGAAGCTATGTCGGGTTTCTGCGCAGGTGGTGCCAACTTTTCGGTGTGCTGAGGAGGCTGTGCCAACACGTTGGTTTGCTGAGCAGGAAGTGCTGACGCATTGGTATGCTGATCACGCGGCTGCGGACCGATAGACTGATGAGCAGTCGGTTCTGGACCTACAGATTGCTTAGCAGGCGGTTCCGAAGCATCAGACTGCTTAGCAGTCCGTTCCACCAGGTTGGTCTGCTGAGCATGTGTTGCAGCTGGGTCTTCCCCCGCTGCTTCAGCGGCCGGCATCTGAACCGGTGGTGCGTCTTCAGCAGTTGTAGGCCTTGCCACTGGCTGCTCTGGGGCGGACATTGACATGGCCTGTACGGCACAAAGTCAGGCCGGCTGATCACAGGTTGATGCATCAGCCGTCGGATTACGAGTATTAGGTTCTTTGGGGGAAGCACGTGAGAGCTGCTGTGGCAAGGAGAGCGTCACCGGTTGAGGGGCGACATTGGTTGCTCTTGGCGGGGCTTCAGGGAACTCATCCATGAACTCTATTTCCTTTCGTGGCCACTGGATGTGATGTAACAGTGTTTCTCCCAAGGTCCTTTGCTCATCAAAGTCTCCTAGGACATTCTTCAGGGCAAATTCATTGAATCCAGGCTTTACTTCAGTCACGTAGCACTTCACACAGCCCGGCTTCAATGGCACATTGTCCAACAAGAGGCCCTCTTCCAAGAAGGGTGGGCAAACCCAGGCTATTGCACATTTTAATGTACCTTCATAATGTGTAAGCACGCCCTTCAGTCTGTCTTTCATTCTAGATAGATCAGATATAGCATCATCATGAGTAGCTGCAGTCTCAATGTCGCTGGGGTCATCTGATGCACAGCTACTCTTGTGTGGTGTTGTCGCGCAATAACCAGCATCCTCCATGCCCGCCTCCCCTCCATCTGCTGGCTATCTGTTAGTGTTAGAGTCTTCTGCATCATCATTGACTCCTCAATATCCTTTCAAACAGCCAGATACATGTCCTTTCTCAACCTTTCATACAATTCATTCTGCTTCATTTCACTCCTCGTTTTCACCGTGAGAGCCTCTCTTCTTTGCTGAGTGTGAAAGCCCTCTTGTGCGGGACATTAACACCTATACCCCTTGCATGGCCAGGGGGATCTCTTGTTTCCAGAGCATCGGACAGAATGTCACATGGCCCTGAGTTCCTGTAGAACCTTCCAGGGATCTTGGAAGCCTTTAGCATCACGCGATACAGTTCTTCGTCATGTGAGTTTTCAAAGTAATAAGTTCCGTCATCACGCCTCCTTGCACGTGCCCGCAAGTAGTCTCTAGCGCGTTCGCCTCTAATTTCACTAAAGGCTGGTTTCCCACCCGCCGCTACTGCTTCTTTGTCCTTCTGGTCCCATATCGGTTTCATGCCGTAGTATCCTACCACACCCATACGGTGGGGGTGTGTGTTCCTCTTCTGAAGTTCCGATTGCTTGGCACTCTTCTCAGCAAACTCTGTAGTGGCCCTGACCCTTTTGAATTCTGCCCAGTCTGCCTTTGTAATTTGGGGGTATTCGGGGATTGGGTCCTTGCCTTCACTCAAGTACTTCTTGTACAACACGTGCTTCCAGTTTCTCCAAGCATCCCTAACCTTCTTCAGTGCAGCGTGTTCCACCTGCATTCTTCACTGCTCTGGAACGTTGAAGTGATTCATGATCTCCCGGACTATCCTTTGCCGTGTTTCTGTGTCAGCCTTCCGAAACCCCGGCAGATTAATGTTGAGCCTTGCCCTGCCAACAAATCCACACACACTCCTGAACCTCGTGCGTGCTTTATCTGGTTTAGTTGGAGCCCAAGACTTTAAATCTATCTCAGTTACTTCATATACACCTTTAGGCTGGTGTGTGGGCTTCCTTAGAGCGTTCCTCCGTGTGCTGACCGGAAGGGTAATTGCTGCAGCTCTATCCCGTTCAAGATTACTTGATCCCTCACCACCTGCTGAAGACCTAGGGTTGTCAGAATCAGATGAAGATACATCGCATGAAGCATGAGTGATGTCGCTGCTACCCGGCATCTACAGAGAACACATGTGAAACTCAGGGAAGGAGAATAAGCATAAAACTAACAACTTAGTATCAAGCTGTCTAAACATGTCATGCAATAATTTAGAAAATGTACGGTTTATTTGTTAAGTTTGTGTGACTCGGGCGCCCGTGGTCTGTAAATCGGCAGTAACTTATTGGAATAAGTACAACTTATATGTACTAGTTAGGAAGGTAGATAATGAACATATATATGCTCTCTGTTATTTTATAGCCAATTTGGGAACATACAGAACGAAATAGGAAGAGGGATTGCAAGGAAATATGCCTCACCGCAATGGAGAGCAGTAACTAACAGGTTTCTTAATGCAAACCCGACAGGACCACAGGAGAGGCGAGGGTTACAGGATCGATATGCTCGAGGGTGGCTGGCGAGCAAACGAAGACGGCGAGGCATGGGAAGCCGCCTGTTGGGAACGACAGTGGAGGTAGGGTTGACGCCGAAGAGCGGGCACACGACCGGGGTGAGCACGCCGGCGCCGGAGAGGGTTCTGCTATGGATCTGGGGGAGGGGGGAGCTGGCGATGGAGATTGGGTGGACTATTTGAGTGAAACGCGGGCGGATGGTGGGGGGGGGGGGGGTGTTGGCGGCCTAGGTGAAAAGGGTGAAAAATATCCCCGGTCGCCGCGCGGAAAGGCCTATGCAAATGGTTGCCTCTAAGCGCTCATGTGCACAAAGAGAATAATTTTGTTTGAAATGAAGACGTACTAATTTTGAAATGAAGACGTGAGTTCATCGTTTCGCCTCTAAATTTTTCCCACGTTAAGCAATCACCATTATACCACGGATTTGATTTGCTGGCGCATTTCAGGTCTCGTGTGCTATATTTAAGACACTTTTTGGCATTTACCGTGCATTTTGGCATATAAATCAAATCCTAGCTGGACTGCATTTGCTGTCGAAAGGGATGAGGATTGCCGTTCGATCTGGGAGCATCCAATGGTGCAGACGTACGATCCGTGGGGTTTGGGTTCTGGCCAATCAGAACGCACGACTCAGATCGCGCCCGCAACAAGGGGGGGGGGGGCATCGGCCACGGTTTGGTAGGCACACGGCTTTCATGAGTGAATTGTGTGCTATTTGAAAACATTTACATGAACTAACAGCATATTTTCATTTGAATGAAAACAAGAGTTCATCGTTTCGCCTCCAAATTGTTTTCCACGGTAAGAAATCACCATTGTACCCTATGGTTCGATTTTCTGGTGCATTTGAGGTATCGTTTGCTATAGTCGCAACTACACATGGGTGCTAGCTAGCAAGATCATTTGTGTGTCGCTTTGGGAGTTTTCATTCATTATTCGAGAAACGGGAAAAAAATTCAAACAGTTCGGCCGCAGGGTGCGGCCAGAGGCGTAGGCCTTGTTGGTATTATAATTACAGGAAATGCATATAGAGTCCGAAAATAACAAAAATCGGTGTGTCACCGTGGCGTGCTCTCAGGATCCCATGGAAAAAAATTGGTAAAGTTTGGCACAAGTTTTGATGCTCACACCTTCCAAATCAGAGCATCTCACAAGAAGGATCATAGTTTCCAAAAGGAGATGCGGCACTTCGAACTCCAATCGTCAGTGACTACATTGTTCTGCCTCGAATTTTTTTCACGGTAAACAATCACATATATACCCTAGGTTTGATTTTTTGGCCCATTTCAGGTCTCGTCTGCTATATTTAAGTCATTTTTTTGCACTTACCTTGCATTTAGTGCATATAAATTCAAAACCATTCTATAACTACATCTGGGTGTTAGTTAGCAAAGAAGGTGTACAAATCATTTGTGTGTCGCTTTGCGAGTTTTCATCCATTGTCCGAGAAACGAGGAGAAGTTTCAAACATTTCGGCTGCGAGGTGCGGCCACCGGCGTAGGCCTAGTTGGTATTTTAATTACAGGGAATTCAGATGGAGTCCGAACATCATCAAAATTGGTGTGTGCCCGTGGCGTGCTCTCACGACCCCGGGGAAATTTTTTGGTAAAGTTTGGCACAAGTTTTGATGATCGCTCCTTCCAAACCGGAGCATCTCACATGAAGGACCATGGTTTCCAAAAGGAGACGTGTCAATTCAAACTCCAGTGGCCGGTGACTTCATCATTTGGCCTCATAAAAATTTCCACGGTACACAATCACCATTATACCACGGGTTTGATTTTCTAACGCATTTCAGGTATCGTTTGCTATATTTAAGACTTTTTTGAATTTAACGTGCAATTTGTGGATATAAATAAAATCACAACCAGAACTGCATGTGCTGTCAAAAGGGATGAGAATTGCCGTTCGATCAAGGAGAATCCAACGGTGCAGACGAACGATCCGTGGGGTTTGGGTTCTGGCCAATCAGAACGCACGACTCAGATCGCACGCGTGGCAGGGGGCATCGGCCACGGTTTAGTAGGCACATGGCTTTCGTGAGTGAACTGTGTGCTATTTGAAAATATTTACATGAACTAACAGCATATTTTCATTTGAATGAAAACATGAGTTCATCGTTTCGCCTCCAAAATTTTTTCCACGGTAAGAAATCACGATTGTACCCTATGGTTCGATTTTCTGGTGCATTTGAGATCTCGTTTGCTATATTTGAGTCATTTGAGATCTCGCAACTACATGTGGGTGTTAGCAAGATCATTTTTGTGTCGCTTTGCGAGTTTTCATTCATTGTCCGAGAAACAGGAAAAAAATTCAAACAGTTCGGCCGTAGGGTGCGGCCACAGGTGTAGGCCTTGTTGGTTTTTTAATTACAGGAAATGCATATAGATTCCGGAAATAACGAAAATCATTGTGTCACTGTGGCATGCTCTCACGATCGCATGGAAAAAAATTGGTAAAGTTTGGCACAAGTTTTGGTGCTCGCACCTTCCATACCGGAGCATCTCACAAGAAGGATCATATATAGTTTCCAAAAGAAGACGTGACACTTCGGACTCCAAATCGTCAGTGACTACATCGTTCTACCTCGAAAAAAATCATGGTGAACAATCACGGATATACCCTTGGTTTGATTTTCTGGCCCATTTCAGGTCTCGCCTGCTATGTTTAAGTCATTTTTTGCACTTACCTTGCATTTAGTGCATATAAAGTCAAAACCCTACTACAACTACATGTGGGTGTTTTAGTTAGGCTATACTTAGGCTACTCATAGTGGAGAGTATCATATACTAGTATCATGCATATGATACTAGTGTATGATACTACCTTTAATTATAGTGCATAGTATAATAGAGTAGTATCATAGATGATCATATTTATTGCCATGCATGACACAAATTAGCATCGCTTTTAACATGATACAGTATCTATCTATATGTTACTATAACCCTCTCTATCTTCTTTAATTCTTTGCCACATCAGCATACTTGCTATTTCCGAGTGCATGATACCGGCTATGATACCACCACTATGGCCAGCTTTATAGTGGGGAGTATCATATACTAGTATCATGCATATGATACTAGTGTATGATACTATGTACCTTCATAGTGCATAGTATCATAGAGTAGTATCATAGATGACCGTACTTATGGCCATGCATGACACAAAGTAGTATAGCATTTATTATGTTACGGTATCTACCTATGTTACTCTAACCCATTCTCCCTTCTTTAATTCCTTGCCACATCATCATATTTGCTATTCCCGAGTGCATGATACCGGCTATGATACCCCCACTATGGCCAGCCTTAGCAAAGAAGGTGTACAAATCATTTGTGCGACACTTTGCGAGTTTTCATCCGTTTGTCTGAAAAGCGGGGAGAAGTTTCAAACATTTCGGCCGCGAGGTGCGGCCACTGGCGTAGGCCTAGTTGGTATTTTAATTACAGGAAATTCAGATGGAGTCCGGACATCATCAAAATCGATGTGTGCCCGTGGCGTGCTCTCATGACCCCGTGGAAAAAAATTGGTAAAGTTTGGCACAAGTTTTGATGATCGCTCCTTCCAAACCGGAGCATCTCACAAGAAGGATCATGGTTTCCAAAAGGAGATGTGTCAATTCAAACTCCAGTGGTCGGTGACTTCATCGTTTGGCCTCATAAAAATTTCCACGGTACGCAATCACCATTATACCATGGGTTTGATTTTCTGGCGCATTTCAGGTATCATTAGCTATATTTAAGACATTTTTTTTAGTTTAACATGCATTTTGTGCATAAAAATAAAATTACAACCAGAACTGCATTTGCTGTCGAAAGGGATGAGGATTGCCGTTCGATCTGGGAGCATCCAACGGTGCAGACGTATGATCCGTGGGGTTTGGGTTCTGGCCAATCAGAAAGCACGACTCAGATTACGCGAGGGGTTTGGTCGGCACACGGCTTTCATGAACGAACCGTGTGCTATTCGCAAACCAGATTGCATATCTTTTGTTCACACATACTGGAGTGAGATCAGTTGAGTGTGCTGCCTCTATGATATAATAATAATAATAATAATAATAATAATAAACAGTTTATATTCATTGCCTGAGCTGACAGCATATCAAGGTCAACATATTAACGGTCCTTGCATCAACAGAAAACCGGGCATAACTCACAAATTCAGTACACGCGACAGTTCTAAATTGAACGAATTAAGTTGCAGGGTAGGCATAAAGACTAGTCTTATGGCTTAATTTCCATGTACATGGGGGAACTGGGATCATTTTTTTTTACGTTGACCCCGAATGAACTTGGGTTTTCTGATGATTTTACGCTTCTCTGTTACATGGGTGCATGATCCCTTGGCTGGCAACTCAGCAAATTCATCGTACTCGTCCTCATCGGCAACATCCTCGACACCCAGTACCCTCCTCTTCCCATGCATCACTACATGGCAGTTCTGATGCAAGGGGTCTTCCGCATAAAAAATCTGGGTAGCATCGCTGGCAAGAATGAACGGGTCCGCATGATATGCCATCATTGTCCTGTTAACACATGTCTTCCTGTAATCATCAACCTTTACATGACCAAGAGGGATCCATGCGCACCTGAATAATGTCACCTTAACTTTCACATAGTTAAGCTCCCAAATCTCTTTGATGGTTCCATAGTATACCCTTTTATCAGCTTCATCTACAGTCATGCATTCTATTCGAACGGGTCCATGTGAAGTTGTAATACCTAACACAAACGACATGTATAAACATTGTACATATAGTGCCATAAGTAGTTCCCGACCGTTAGCTTATCCCCACAGTTTCCCCATTTCCCCCAAATCCCTAGATAGCCTCCAAATTCCCTCGCGTGGTGCTGACATTGCGGAAATGCGGACGAGTGGTGCTGATGGTTTCGGTGCGGCTGCTCCTGCTCCTGCTCGTATCGCTGCTCTCGGCAGCGCCGCCATGACGGCGGTCGCCGGCGAGCACTTGCCTAAGGTCATCAGAAGGCAGGTGTACTACAGATCTGAATCATCCTATCAGGTTCCAATCTATCCCGATCTTTTTTTGCATGTCCAAAGTAGCTCCTTGCTGAATCCGTCCTGAATGACCCCCCCACCAGGAAAGCGATCTGCTGCCGGATCCGGAGCATGACTCCAGACTCCCGCAACACGAGTTCGACTCTGAGTTTTGCGCCACCGAGAAGTACCAAAAGCTGAGTTGTGTGAACGGGCACACTCCCGCTCGACGTGTATGCACGGAGGGATTCGACATTAGCAGGCGGTTTCTCAGTTGCCCCTTAGAGGTTAGTGCTAAGTTCATCATTTTACTTGAGTTAATGCCACCGCTCATCCTGAATACTATTTAACATTGGCAGGGATATGAGGCTTGTGCCTTTGTTAACTGGCTGGATGAAGAATGGCATGGCAAGGCTCGGAGTGTTATCACCAAGCTTGCAGAAGATAACGTAAAGCTGAAGAAGAAACTGGCTGATCTGGAATGTACAATCAGTACGATGAAGCAAGAAAGAATCAATCACACGCAACAAATAAAAGCAAGAGACAAGAAGGAACTAGCATGTGTAGTTGTGGTTGTCGCATTAGCCATGTTCTATGCGCTGTTTGCAATGATGATTAGGGGTTTTGTTTGACAGTATTGCTAAAGCACATCTAGATGTGCTCTAAGTAATGCACATCTAGGTCCTATGCCATTGATGTTACGCGAAGATTCGTGCAGATATTTTCCTTTGTCTTTTTTTCTTTTCCTTTGTAGTTTGATTATTACTGGCTTCATCAATAAGAAGAGCTCAATGTATTGCTTTCCAACTGTCCTACTCCGTTCGTACCGGTACCGGTGCATAATCCCAAAACTCGTTCCTTGTTTTTGTCCTGAAAAAAGAAATCAGCCAATAGGAGTCCTGCGGCTAGTATGCATTCAATGACTTCAGACTACTTAGCATAACATGCATGCAATGGTCAATTCTCTGCACGCAATGGTATTGATTACCAAATAGTAATCATCAAGTTATCTCGTTTTCTCCCACCTAGGTCGCCGGTATGGAGGGAGTAGAAGTACTACTACAAAAAATGCTTGTTTCATACTCCCTTTGTTCCTTTATATAAGGTGTATTTGTTTTTTGATAAAATTCCAGAATGTAAGGTGCATTTCTTCTAATTCTTTATAATTCCTTTGTTAGCCCTCCAAAAAAAGGAAATTATCTTTCTCCTGATTGTCTATATCTTTACTTGTAGAAGAAGAAGAAGGAAAGTATCTCCCTGTCGATTGCATGTATCTCTTACTTTTCATGACTAATTGATTTACTTGCCACTAATAAACAAATTTGCAAAGGGTAATTTCGTCATATTTGGATGCTCCAACGCGTGTGCGTAATTAATTATCACATTGAGAACTGCGAAACCCCGGGAATTTGGAGCGACTGGGTACAAATAATTGCGGTCGATTATATCAGCGGTTAGATAATACGTCAACCCCCGCTTCAATTGGCATTTCCTCTTCTCTGCATACCCCGCTTAAGTGTCCACCATCTTCATCGTCCCCGGCAGGCCACGCTACACACTTGCACACACTCTGCAATATCGCTTTCTCGTGGTTTTTATACGACCACAACCATGTCGAGCGACAACGAGGACGACAGTTCGGCCAACCTTCTGGCGCCCGATGATAGGTCAACATCGGAATCATCCCGCTCGTCTTCCATGAGTCCGGCATCGAGCCCAGACCTCGATTATATCCGGATCATGGAAGGGACGCCGCCTCCGGAGTCGTCAAACAACAACCAGACGGACGAGGAGCCGTCGGAGGATGAAGAAGAGGACGACGATGATGAGGAGGAGGAATGGTCGAACGTGGAGGAGGACGACGACGACAGCAACGACGATGACGACGGCGGCGGCGATGAAAAGCCAACGGTCAGCGGCAAGAAGTGTCCTCGCAAAGATGATGTCACGGGGCCATCCAACAACAACAACAACAACAAGAAGGACTAAATTAAGCAGACTGTATATATCTCTGTTTCCGTTCGCTCACATTAATTTGTTATCTCTGTTTATCCTGTCAATCTCATCGCAGACGATTAGTAATACGTATTCGACAAAGATCTTCTACATTATCGCCCGCAGGTTGGTTTGTTGAACTGTGTGCCCTGACGAGCACACGATTCACAAAAAAAGACCGTATGGGCTGTCTATAATGATCGCACACAATTCTGATTACCGACCTATTTGCCGGGTATCACACACATCTTGTTACGCCAAATCGTTTGTGTTCAACTCGATCATCGCAAATGGTTCACCGGAGCGAACTGTATGTCGTATATCGCACACACCTTGATCTGGCTGCCCGTTTCTGTTGTTATGTCTCATCGCAAACAGTTCGTATGGATCAACCGTATGCCCTGCATCACACACGCAACTAAAATCGGAACCGTGTTTGATGTATCATTCATCGCAAACGTTTTGCATCTTTTTTGACATTTTTTTACATCACCGTTTGTGATTAATGCATCGCACATAGTTTCGTCAAAGGGTCTCTGATCATAGTGTCGCGTTAGCAGCATCCTGCACTAGTGATGGTGTTTGATAGTAGTCCTAGCTATGCCGAGGTCTTGGAACAAGTGAGGAAATATTTGAATTGGATGGACCCAAGTGATATCGTTGAGTTTGAGGAAAGGCATAGTGTTGGTTTTAGAATGCACATCCGTTGGAAGACCATGCGTGTGAACTCCGAGCAACGTTGGGTTGTGATACGTCCATTTTGCATCATGCTTTTATGTTGATATTTATTGCATTATGGGCTGTTATTTCACATTATGGTACAATACTTATGCCTTTTCTCTCTTATTTTACAAGATTTACATGAAGAGGGAGAATGCCGGCAGCTGGAATTCTGGACCGGAAAGGAGCAAATCTGAGATACCTATTCTGCACAACTCCAAATGTCCTGAAACTTTACGGAGAATTATTTTGAAATATATAAAAAATATTGGGCGAAGAAACTACCCAAGGGGACCCACCAGGTGGCCACAAGCCTGGGGGGCGCGCCCTACCCCCCCAGGGCGCGCCCCCAGGGCTTGTGGGCCCCCTGGCCATCATCTGGTGCCCATCTTCTGCTATATGGAGGGTTTTGACCTAGAAAAAAAATAAAAAGGAAGCTTTCGGGACGAAGCGCCACCATCTCAAGGTGGAACCTGGGCAGGAGCAATCTAGGGCTCCGGCAGAGCGATTCTGCCAGGGAAACTTCCCTCCCGGAGGGGGAAATCGAAGCCATCGTCATCACCAATGATCCTCTCATCGAGGGAGGGTCAATCTTCATCAACATCTTCACCAACACCATCTCCTCTCAAACCCTAGTTCATCTCTTGTATTCAATCTTTGCCCCCAAAACCTCAGATTGGTAGCTGTGGCACTGGTATAGTGAGGTGCTATACAAATGGTTTAACCCCTTTCGGCGACGGCATTCTGAACCGTCGCCTAGTGAGTGACCGCGATAGGGGGTCCTTCCCACACGACCCAGAAACCGTCGGGGATATGCTCTCCTGGCACATACGCTCGGCGAAATGAGGTTGTGTGCGACCGACGAGCGATCAAATACGGTTATACATACAGTTGTGCTAAAAAAATACAGTTATACAGGCCAAATCGTTTCCGGTCGTAAGTACATCCCACACAGTCAGTCCCCGCTAAACGTTTCCGTTCGTATGTACATTCCACACAGTCAATCCAAGGAATACGTTTTCGTTAGTACACTAGTTATTGGCCCTGTTTGGATCCATGGGTTAGAGTTAGTTTGAGCTAGTTTGGGCTCAAATAGCCCTAAAGTATCCAAACATGAGGGCTAGTTTGAGCTAGTTGCGTCAAACCCACCCAAAACAACTATCCCACCCAAGAGGTGCTGATTGGGGCTAGTTCTCCTAGTGCATTTATGTGACACCCTGGTTTTCACTCCTGTTTTTTTTCCTTCGCGGGATTTGACTCTCGTCTTTTTTTTCTCGGTGTTATCGGATTTCTCTCGCTCTTGGGTATGTGAAGATGGTCATCTAGCCTGCCTTTCCTATCCAACCGGAGATTCTCTCCAGACCAACCTTGCCACCCGAGACATATTCTCCGGACTTTGCCGCCGAAACCCTACCTTCCGAGTTGCCGGAAGGGAAACCCTGATCCTCTCAGTTGCAAAGGAACCCCATTTTCCTTTGATCTGCTGCTTCCAAAAATTTTCCCAGTGATCAACCTTCATCCATAAACCCTGGAAATGTAAAAATATTGCCAAGTCATTTGCAATATTTTTCATTTTTCATTTATAATTAATTCCTTTTCCTGCTGTTTAAAGGAATTAAATCCAGGAAAATATCTACCCATCTCCAAAGTTGATGAAAACTTGTGGAGATATTCTTTGTGATCATATTGAGCTCCCATAAAAATATTGGCCATAATTAAATAGGGGAAATTGCATTTTTCTATTTAATGCCAATATTGCATTTTGGGCACTTCCTAAAGGAACTACCATTTTGGTAGCCAGGGAAAATCCCAAATAAATTGTGGAGCTTCTCCTATCCATATCTTCACCATTTCCATCAAGAACCCAAGTTCCACCCATTAAAGTTTGAGCACAGCATCCATTTGAAAATTATGTCCAGATTTTCAGTTTGCAAAGGAAGTGCTTGAACCCTTCATCTATTTGAGCTGAAATTTTTCATGGTGGTTAACATTGACAAATCACTCATGGAAACCAAAAACCAGCTCAATATCTCTATCAATTCATCCACAGAATTTTTCTCAAGTTTCTGCCCATTTGGAAGTGCTGTAAAGGAAGTACCACTTTGGCATATCCAAATGGGATGAAACTTTTCCAGTATCTTCATACCTTCAAATAACCACTCTTCACCAAAATACAGCTCATTTCATCAAGCCAGATGAGTGCTCCTTCAAGATTCAGTTTCTGGACTAGATATGGCAGTTGTGAAGGAAGTGCATTCAAATCTTGTCCAAATGCCTTCAAAATTTACCAGCATCTAGTCCCTCCTACCACATCACATTGTGACAAAGAGCCAGCTCCCCACCCTCATCCATTTCTCCTCTAGAATCCAGTTAAGTTTGCTGTTGGAACCTGTTCCTGCAAGCTCCACTCACATCAGAGCCATCCAGTGCATTCCAGCTGTATGAGTACACTCAGAGAAGTAAGGAGAAGACCCCAGACATCTTTTGGCATCAAGTGGGGCGTGGCAATGCCGTGGCCACGCGATGACCACGCGCAGAGCGCGCCAAATCCACGCACTGTGCGCCAGAGGCTTCGGGAGCCCTTTTCGGCGGGCTCCGGTTTGTCCGGGAGCACCGACGAGCTCCCTACCGCATGCGTGGATCATCTAGAGTCCTCTCCCCCTCGTCCCCTAGCCGGTGGCTACCTCTGCCGACGCCGATGCTCCACCAGAACGCTGCCATCTCGCCGCGTGTCTGGAAGCACCGTCCGGCGTCGCGTAGCCCTCCCCTCCGCTATTTAAGCGCGTCCCCGATGCCCTCTCCTAACCACCAACCTCTCCCCTCGACTCCTCACCCCTCCTCGAGCTCCTCGAGCTCCTCTGTCCTCGCCAATGACCGGAGGCCGCCGCCTGATTCCCTTGGCCAGCTCCTCCCCACGGCCCCTCCCCTACCTCTTCTCTGGGACCAAGAGCATCCCCTGGGCGCCCGCAAGCCGCCGCCATCCTCTTCTCGTCCGGGGGAGCCCTGCCCGCATGGCCTCGCCGGAGTTCCTCAGCCGCCATGGCCTTCCTCTGGAGCCAGCGCTGCGAGCCATCCTGCGGGGTCCCGCGACCACCCTCGGGTGCGGCGTGGCGCGCCAGTTCCAGGGAGCCCGACGACCAGCCCTCGGGTTCGACGAGGCGATGGCTACGCCGGTGGCCAGCTGCCCTGCCTCTGCTCCAGTCGGGTGGGGGGGGGGGGAAGAAGGAGGACGACCGGGGAGAGCGAGGGAGATAAGGTGGGCCTGGCCGGTCAGAGCCCACCTGGTTTTTTTTTAAAAGGAGAAGCAGCAGTGGATGGGCCGGCCCAGGAGCAACAGCAGCAGCGGCGGTGGGATTCAGCCCGTGCGGCCCAGATGCATAGTTGCATTTATTCTTTTCCAGAAAAAAAACCAGTCAGGGACCTAGAAGTAAGTAAAATATTTACAGATAGGTCCCTCCACTTCAACCCCTCATACCTCTCAACTCGTAACTCCGATTCAGGTGAATCCAACGCCCACATCTTCGTCTCGTTGAGCCCGTTCCGATGAGGTCACTTTCATAATGTTGTCACATTGTGAAAATGACCATTTTGCCCTTGCCTTCAAACAGCCCCCTCCGAGAGAGAACCGTTCCGGCGAATTCCTCCGCGGCTTCACCGCACTTCTTCCCGGAGTATTCATCGATCCCAGGCAAGCCGACCATCTGATATATGCCCTAAAGCATTGCTCTATGTTATTCTTGTGTGTTTAACCTAATAATGATGCCCGTGCTAGAACTACTTAAATTCCTGTTAGTTTGTATTCATCGTTTACATTACTTGAACATGTTTATCATTACCACACTAAGGACTCGTTATGATGTTATACGGAGATAGGTTGTTATGTTATGCAGTTGTTACTCCATACATAGTTAACACCAGGTCAAGTTATTCATGATGGATATCCCTGCCGGTTAAGTACTTGCTAAAACTGAACATAGTGGTTGATCTTGAGTCACCTGTCCGGGCTTATTCGTGCAACCACATTTGCCGGTATGGGATGGCCTTGACTTGGTCTGGGTCCATGCTCTTTCACCGGTACCACCAACTAGGGAAGGTTATGCGTGCGTGCTGCCCTGATCAGGTAGGCGGCGATAACCTTGTGAGCCCAGTTGATTGTTTAGCCCGGGAGTCCCTGTTTGGGACAGTTGTGTTGGCCACGACGGTGGCAGGTGTCAGGAGTGACACAGGGGCCACCCAGGACATGACCCTGGGAGGGTATGATTGTCGGTGGTACGATGGAAGAGTCATGGGTTAGGCAGGTTTCGTTGGAGCAACACTGGTCCATCCGAATGGGATCACGAGGTCAGTGCTCCATAGTGTGGGTAAAGTGTACAACCTCCGCAGAGTGTAAAATCTATTCGAATAGCCGCATCCACGGTATTGGACAGCCCGTCCAGACCTCACTAGGTGATCAACCGTAATGATGATAATAATGGTGGAAGAACCTATCCTGCATAGACATCAGATGTTGTCAGAGATATGGTATGTTAGCCATGGGATGGCTATGGAAGAGATGGTCAGATGACCGAAAGACTTGGATTGGGTTTGGATCGGATTTAGATTGGATCATGAGGTTATTCGGAGTATGGATTATTTACTTGATATGCTTTACTTTACTATATTTTACCTTAGTAGTTATCTTGCGAGATAAACCTGTTATGGCTTGATGGTTAATCTTGCTAGATAGATATGCTATGCCATGATAATTAATGATGCTCTAATAACTTATGCATGCTTGAATGCCATGGATGCATTGCTTGGTGTATATGTTAGTTTGGTTTGCTTGCGAGTACATTCAAAAGTACTCAGCAGCCTTCAATGTGGCCAGGTTCACGTAAGGATCCGTCCTCGAGGAGCTGGAGCATTCGTGGGCTAGGAGAGTAACCCAGTCAGATCCCTGTGGATTGGAGCCGCACCAAGACCCTGCTGCCTTAGATAGAGCTTCTCCGCTGCCACCCCCTTTGTAACTATCATGTAAGACTTATATACCCATTAATAGAAATGCCTGTGTTCATGATACTGGTTGTAAACGCGCATGCCAGAGTGATTTCCTGGGCTGGTATGCATGGCGACCCTCTGGCTACAGTGGTAATCAGGCGGGGCGCCACAATTTATTGTCAATCTAACACTGTCATCCAAACACCTCTTTGGCTAGAGTTAGTTCAGGGTTAGTCATTGTTTAGTATCATTGTTATTTAGGAAATGTAGGATAGCGTAGGATTTATTCTACCTTGACTTGTACTCCAAGATGACCATGTACTCCTATATATATGCCCACGAGGCTCAAGCAATACAATCAACTATTCCACCAATCTCTCTCTCTTGCTTTTAACTGTCATGAGCTAGAAACTAACTCTAACCTCTAGCTAAGTTAGAGTATCCAAACAGTGCCATTGTTAAATCAAATGGAAAGGCATGTTCAATACTCCCTCCTGTCCTTTTTACTCTGCATATAAGAATTGTCTGAAGTCAAACTTCATAAAGTTTGACCTTATTTATATGAATAAATATCAACATCTACCATGCTAAAGTTATACAATATGAAAATTTAAGTCATGACACATGTACTGATATTTATTTCATATTGTGAATGTTGGTATTTTGTTCTATAAAGTTGGTCAAACTTTACGAGGCTTGACTTTAGACAAATATTATATGCGAACTAAAATGATTCGGAGGGAGTACAACATGCTTAACAGCAACCAAATATAGTCATTCATAGAGCTATTGTTAAATTTGGTATTGATGAAATTGAACTGCACAGTTCATACTAGCACATATAGAACATCACACTGTTAATAGCTGAAATAAACAAGGCATACTACGAACAACCAAAGATGGCAATTGAAACTGGACATATGCTAACTACAAACAACCGAACAACCATAAACCGTAGAAATAAACAAGCGTAATGCAAACAACCAAATATAGCAATAAATACTGGGCAGGTTCTCACTACAAAAGGGGTTCGACAAAACAAATCATGGGTTTCCTCACTTGTCATAGATTGGCTCCTCCTCGTGGTCACCGTCGATGAGGTCTGACTTGCCAGCTGAGGATTCCAAGCCAGCGTCGCAGAACGTGTCCTTCAAAAGTGACAAAAGGGGCTCCATGGCGATGAAGGATGGCAAATTGTTCATAACGAGCCGCAGGAGATCAGCGGCAGGGCCATCGATGAGATCGACGGCTGTCGAACCCGAAGGGTTGGGGGTGGGCAACTTAACCTGTGACATAACCCGCGTCAAGCCGTCGGTGTCGATGACCTCGATGTCATAGCCGACGTCCGCGACATGCCAGAATACTCTAGCCCACTGATTGAAATGCTCAATCTAGGTCCAGTCATCAGCTTCCTCGGCGGCCACCTCGCCGACATCGGGCAAAGAGGCCGCGGTAAAGCTCTTTTGGGCCATTCGCTCCTCGAGCTCCCCGAGAAGCGTAGCCAGGCTTAGGCTGCAATGCTCTGGAGTGGGGGAGGGGGTGGGGATAGGGATCTCTAGGAGAGGGGGCGTTTCGCAGGCGTCATCTAAGAAACTCAGGGCGACGAGGGTATGTATATCGGTGGGTAAACTGCACGGGCAGACCGGCAGAGGTTGACGATGGAGGCGGCACGGCAGTGGTGGCGGCGATCTAGCTAGGTTTGGAGTGAGGGAGGGGTGGTGTGTATGTGTGTGAGCGGGGGATTTGGGGTGAGCGAAGGATTTGGGGTGTGTGTGTGGAGGGGGTCCAAGGTGGTGTTTGAGGAAATGCCGCGTGTACTGAAAATTTTACTAGGCGGGAGTAAAATGGCGGGGCTACCGAAAATTTGGATCAAGGGATTGAAGTAGAGCGGGGCGGGAGTAACGAACTTCACACACGGTTAAAACATAACAATCATGTGCGATCAAACAGAAAAACACTCCAGCCAAGCAAATATTTTTGAGATTACGAGGGATGGAGGCGGGAGTAAAATGTCGGGGCTACTGAAAATTTGGATCTACTGATTGAAGCAGAGCGGGAGTAACAGACATCGCACATGGTCCAGACATACTAATCGTGTGCTATCAAACAGAAAAACCATCTACGCTGGTAGATATTTTCGAGATTGCGAGGGAGTAGATATTTTCGAGAGGGGGAGGGAAGCCTCATGGAGCCCAATCTACTGTGATCATGTGGGTGACAAGGGCAGGGGCGCGGCACATGGGTAGTCCTAGGGAACCATGTCTGTTTCGTACCCGATCGCAGACGGTTGCTGTGTCCGACTCATCTGCTGTTTATAAATTTGGCCAAAAAAACGCGGGAAAGGGTCAAAACACGAACACACTTGCATGTGGATCAAATATATGTATGAAAAGGGTGGTTTGATGTTCAAATACCCAATGCACAACTTTGATGTGGCACCTGTCGCACAAAGCGCACGTTATTATTGCTAGCCCCCCCCCCCCAAACACACACACACACTTCGTGTTGCCGGGAGGGGAATCCTAGCTATGAACGCATGCCCCCAAATAGCTAGGTCTGACATCTCACCGTACCGTAACACAAAACCGAAAGGAGTACATCAACCCCCCCTTTGCTTCCGATCAAATGTGGACCATGTGCGGGCCCATAGATGTGTTCTTCTAGCGTTAGATGGGTGAGACCACTTACCAACCACACCTACGGGTGGCCCGATGTGTGTGTGTGTGTGTGTGTGTGTGTTGTGTGTGTGTGTGTGTGTGTGTGTGTGGTGTGTGCGTGTGTGTGTGTGTGTGTAAAATGATGTGCTATGATATTTAAATAACCAAATCACAAATTTGATGTGGCACATGTGCATCGCAAATTAACCGGGCATCCCCGACCCCACGGAGGTTCATCTAGTACGAAGTAGTACTGTCCCCCCCCCCCCCCCCCCACCCCACTTTGAGTCGGTGGGACGGGGCATCTCACCAAGGCGTATTGTAAGACTGACCAAGAAGAATCACCACCTTGGTCGTATAACCTCTCTTGTTTGTTGGGTCAAAGTCATGCATTGACGTTCCACACGCGGCCCCACAAAATAGGCTAGCTTGTCGTCGATAACCATGCGAGGGAGTGCCTGAAGACAACCACTGCATGCATGTGGCCCAAACATATGTATGAAGTGTCATGTGGTGTTTGAATATACCCAATGCACAACTTTGATTCATGTGTATGCGAGCCCTCGAACTTAGGTCTCGAATCTCACCATGATCGATGTACGACTATACGGTAATGCGAACCAAGAGAAGAAGAATCCACCCTGGTAACCTCTCTCGTGTTATTGGTCGAAGTAATGGACGTCCACGCGGGCCCATGAATATATAGGGCGTCGATGATAACCAAGCGAGGGAGAGTGTCCAAAGACAACTACTGCATGTATGTGCCCCAAACATATGTATGGACATGCGTGATGCATGCATATATGTTTGAATACCAAAAGAACAACATTTTGATGTGGTGCATGCATGCGTCGAAAAATGCACAGTCCCCACACAGATCTGGTTCATGATGCATCGCGTGCTCGCCCCCCCCCCCCACTTCGACCCGGTGGGAGGGATTCATGCGTACACATGCACGCGAAGTATAGTTGCATGTACCGAACCGTATAAGACGAACCAAAATTTAATCCCCTCCTAATTATAAGTCAAATTAAGCTCTATCGCTGTCAGTCGAAGTGATTGACCAAGCGGGCACACAGAGATGGATGAAGCATCTCGCCAATAACCCCGTGAGTGAGTGCTAGAGGACAACTTCCATCTCTTGCTTGTGGGCCAAACACATGTATGGAGATGTGTGGTTGTGATGTTTGAATACCTAATATATATGCAGAACTTTGATGTGGCACCTGCCTCGGAAACCTTTAAGTCCCCCACACGAACCGAGGTTCATGACACGTAGTATATATATATGTTGCCCCCTCCCCTCTTCGACGCGTAATATATACTCCTACGTACCGTAACACAACCCGAAAATAATCCTCCTTGTTTGTCAAATTACCTTTCTCGTTGTGTCATATATTAGATGGACGACGACCTCGCGGGCTGTCGTGGTGGGCGCACGGAAGATGCCAAAGGATGGCTAAAGAGAGGAGGAGGCTCGAGGGCATCGGTGGGCTCTAGAGGCGGGGTCGGCATGAGCGAGCGAGGGACGCAAGACATACCCAGGTTTGGGGCTCTCTGGAGAGATAATACCCCTAGTCCTGCCGAGCGTGGTTTATATGTATCAGTACAGAGTTGCTCCTTGAGCTGTTTGGAGGAAGGAGGAAGACTAGCCAAGGCTTAGGCTGCTCCCTTCCCTGGTGTGCGCGTGTGTCCTACGTGAGTTGCTTGCCCGCGTACATGAGGCCTCCTAGGGGGTTTTATAGGTCAACCCCCCAGGGTTACAATGGTAAAGTTACAAGGCTGTGGAGCCGGGTTGTCATCGTCCGGGAAGCCGGTGCTGGGACCCGCCGGGTGTCAGGGCTCGCCGGGTTTTTCGGGCGCGGGCCCCGTGTGCCAGGAGGCACTGTCTGCCGTCTTGTCGATCGTCACGGAGTGGTCGGGTCGAGTCTGCTACAGTGGCGCACCGCCAGGTCACCGTCTGCTGGCATCAGCGGTGACGATGGGCGGGCTGTAGCCACGCGACGCTCGGGAGCTGAAAGGGCCTGACAGGCCACGCGTGCGACGGGACAGGGCGATGGACGGGGGCCCGCCACTGTGCGCCCTCGGCCCACGTGCACGGATTTATTGTGGTGTCCGTGTGTCGGTTGCCATTCTTGAGGCAGTTATTGCACGTAGTACATGCGCACTTATTGCGGGGAAGTGGGAGGGGCGAGCGCAAACGATCCCACTTCCCCACGTTCGGGCCGTGGCTTATAAATTGGGGGGGGGGGGGGGGCGGCGGAGATTAGTCTCGCTCGCGCTCCCCATCTTCTTCCTCCTTCCTTCGCTCTTGCGACCGCCGCGCGCTGTGACGCTCCGCCGCTTTGAGCAAAACTTCATCGTCAATCTTTTCTCTCCTTTCCTGCTCCGCCCCGCACCATTGATGACGCTGCCGTCAGGCTCGTGGATGGGGTCCTCCATTACCGACGAGGACGTCCAGTATCTGCGCAACACCAAGTGCCTGCCGAGGGAGACGGAGGTAGTCGTGCGTCTGCTGGAGGGCGAGCAGGAGGCGCGGCCGGAGGGGACCGAGCGCGTGGTCTTCTACATGCATTTCAAGCGCGGGTTTGGCCTTCCCGCGAGCAACTTCTTCCGTGCCTTCCTAGATTTCTTCGGGCTCCAGCCGCACCATCTGGGCGCGAACGCCATCTTGCGGCTCTCGGGGTTCGTCACCCTGTGCGAGGGGTACCTGGGGGTCAAGCCCACGATCGACCTCTGGGTGCGCTTCTTCTTCTTGAAGCAGCAGGGCCCGAAGGCCGGGGAGATGTCCTCCTGTGGGGCCACCGTCATCTCGACGCGGACGCGTGAGGGGTGCCCCAAGATGCCGCTGGAGGATTTTGCCAAGAAGTGGCAGAACTCCTTCTTCTACGTCTGCAACCTTGGCGCGGACGATATCAATCTGCCGCCCTTCGTCGACGCGGCACTGCAGGGGAAGAAAAACTGGAACTACTTCCCCAAGCACCCGTCGCAGGCGGTGCTGAACGTACACGCCCGGGTGGAGGTGATGAAGGGGCGGGAGGGGCTCACCGACACGGATCTCATCGCCGCCTTCATCATGCGCCAGGTGCTGCCGCTGCAGCGCCGCACCCACATCATTGGCCTGATGACCGGGCTTCAGGATCCCAACAGGATGTCACCCCTGCGCCTGGCGGCGGATCAGATCACCCGCCAGGTTAACGACATTTTGAAGGCCGGGCTGAAGGAGGACTGGCGGTTCGGGAAGCCTTCCTACAGCCATGCGAACCCGACACTGGCGGTGAGTCCCTGGTCTTTGTACTTTGCTGCTGCCCATCTTCTTGTTCGGCCTGACGCGACAAGGGAGGTGCTACTGAATGCCATTCGGCATCCGTATGACCGGGCGCCGATGCAGGTGGAGCGGGCCAGCTCGGTGGAGGTGGCAGCCCAGGACGAGGACCCGGAGGAGGCCGATGCCGAAGCCGGTGAGACGTGCCGCACGGGTAAGCTTCTGTGCTTGATTTCTTGAGATGCCGGCCGAAAGGCGGGGGTGTTGATGTGAGTTGATGACCCAGCGGCGCCGAGCGGAGGAGGCGGAGACGCGGCTGGGGCCGGGTCGTCTCTTGGGATGGCGGAGGCTAGCCGGCCGCACAGAAAGGGGGACATGGCGCCCCAGAAACCGGCCGCGAAGCGTGCGGCGGACCAGGCGGCCGTCACCAATCCGCCCGCAAAGAGGAAGCGCCGCGTCCTACCGGCGGTGGAGGTGAGACCAACTGTCCCGTTGGTGGTCGGGTGAGTTTTCTCCTTGTTGACTTCTGGCGAGCCGCTGAACAGCTTCTTTTTATCCTTGGTTGCTTATTCCGTTGTGCTCCAGGTCGCCGTTGTCGCTGGCGTTGGTGGCGACAGAGGCTGCGTCCGGTGGCGGCGTCGTGTTCTGGAGAACCCGGTCCAGCGTCATCGATCGGGACAAGGAGGTGGCCGATCCGGACCTTGGCCTGGATCCGGCCGACTCCGAGGCGTTGGCCTGGCGGGACCGGGACCGGGCCACGGCGGACAGGGAGGCGGCGTCGGCCCAGGCTTGGGCCGGGCCGCAGCAGTGCAGCAGCGGGCCGGCGGGGAGCCGGCGTGGCCCGAGATGCCGACGGGCATGGAGCCGGCGGCGACGGTTTTTGTGCCGCCGTCGGAGGAGGAGCGCGGCCAGGATGGCCGTGCGGAGGTGGTGGACCTCGACCGGGAGGTCGTGGAGGTTGACGACGACACCCCGCCGTGAACCGACGTGGTCGAGCGGGTGGAGGTCAAGGGAGGAGGCGGCGATGCCATCTTGGAGGAGGCGCCGCTGGTGACACCGGACAAGGCGCGCCAGGCGCCGACGGGTAGGGCGCTGCAGAACGTGGCGTCGAAGACGACTCCGGCCATCGTGCCGGAGGGGACGCCGACCGCAGAGGAGGCGGTGAGCAGCGAGTACTCCCTGGTGTTTAGGCCGGGGAGCCGCCAGGTCGTCGGGTCGCAGCCGGCTCGGGCTAGGCCCAGCAAGGCCTTCATCGGGCCCCTGATGCAGGAGGAGGCGGCGATGGCCGCCGTGAGCCAGCTCCTTCGCGGGCACGTGGAGCGGGTCCAGGCCTTTGCCCAGGCCGAGACGGAGCGGGCACGGGAGCTGGAACGCGCCGTGATGGTAAGTTCTTCCCTTTTTCTTCTGCTTTTCTTCTTGTGGCTAGTTAGTGGGGGCGCACTAGCGCACCCACTGGGTGTAGCCCCCGAGATTCAGGCCAACTACATAGTAGTTGGGTCAAATCTTAAACTGCTGTCTTGTACTGATTTTCGTCCTTCGCAGCAACTGGATGCCTACCGGGTCGGCGTCTTTAACCGGCTCCTGGAGAAGCACCGACAGCTCAAGGCGCAGCTCGCCACCAAGGAGGAGGCGCTCCGTGTTGCCGAAGGTAAACTTGTTGCATGCTCTTTTAGTGGGGGCGCGCTAGCGCACCCACTGGGTGTAGCCCCCGAGATTCGGGCCAACTACGTAGTAGTTGGATCGAATCTTAAAGGTAGTCTTTCTTCTGTTTCTGAATCTTTGTTGCGTAGCCGCCGCGGCCGAGGTGTCATCCTGGCGAGTTCGACTGATCCGAGCCGGCTACCAGTACGACCGGGTCGTCACCGATGCCGGCCGGCTTCGGGTCGAGGTGGCGGAGCTAAAGGAGGAGGCGGCGGAGGCTCAGCGGGCGCTTGCCGAAGCCGGCCAGCGGCATGAGCAGCTGGCTGGTGACAAGAGCCGGCTTCAAGCCGAAGTGGAGCGCCTCAAGGCGGGGGTGGCCAAGGCGGCGGAGGCCCAGCAGGCCCTTGCTGAAGCCGTCCAGCAGCGCGACAAGCTGGCCGATGACAAGAGCCAACTCCAAGCCGAGGTGGAGTGCTTGAAGGCGCTGGGGACCACGGTGGCGGAGGCCCACCAGGCGGAGCTCTGCCATCGCAAGAAGGATGAGGAGGTGGCCGCCACCAAGGATGCCGAGCTGAAGGCGGCCGTCGCCAAGGTCGCTGAGCTGGAGAAGGCGCTTCAGGCCCGCGACCGTGCCGGCGCCAGGGAGCGGCACGGTATGTTGCTCGAAGCGCAGCACCTGGACGAGACCTTCGCCAGTAAGTGCTTCTTTTTTATTCTGCCGGGTTGAGAAGCCGGCCCTCTTTCCTTTTTGGTTGCTGACTGCTCTTGTTCTTCTTTTTGGCAGGGCACTTCCCGGAGACGCACAGGGTGGCAGAGGAGGCCGTTCGTTTCTAGCGGTCGCTGCAGGGGATCGTGGGGGCCGGGACTGACCCGCATGTCGCCTGGACCTTCTTGGAGATCATGACCGCCGCCGAAGCTCGTCTACAACCCTTGGGCGACCAGATGGCGCGGGTCTCCGAGGCTGGCGCGGGGATGACGGCGGCCCTCTGGCCTGGCGCCGTTGCGCCGAACAGCTTTTCGCGGCTGGTGCGGTGGTTGGAGGCTAGACCGGCGCGGCTTCACGCGTGGCGTGTCTCTGCCGCTCATGCCGGTGCCGAGATGGCGCTCAGGTTCATGATGTCTTGGTATCCGGACCTGGAGCTGGACCGGCTGATGGCCCAGCGAGCCGGCGTGGAGCGCCAGCTGCAGGCGGACGCCGACCGGATTGCCGCCCGGGCCAGCTACATCACCGGGTTCTCGATGCACGATGAGTTCCAGTTGGAGCGGACAGAAAACGGCGGAGTCGTCCCTCCTGACGATTTTGGCCTGCTGCTGGACAATCTGGAGGGTAGCTCCGAGGAGTCGGGCTCCTATGCGGATGAGGACGCCGAGGTGGAAGACACCGGCACCTCGATGAACCCGGAGGCAACCGAGGGGGAGCCGGCAGCTGCGCAACCCGGCGCTGGAGCTGTCTGAGGCTAAAGCCACCCTGTTTTATCTTCGCAACTTTTTCGGTTAAGTAGTAGGTTCACCCACCCACTGGGGTGTTTTGGTGTAAAGTAATGAACTCTGGCCTTGGGCCTGTTTTAATTAATGATGTAAATATTTCGTGAGTGTTTGCGTTTCTTGCTTTCTGTTTTTCGAGCCATTTTCTTGCTCGCCCCCCTCTTTGGGCCTCCCCCCCCCACGAGTCAGACAACCGGGTTCCGGTCTGTGACAAGGAGTTTGGTCTTAGGAAGGGCCGCGTGGTACTTAGGCTCTTCAAACGTTGTGCGCGAGCGAAACACCCACTGGGCCGGCTGGCGGCAACTGGCGAAGCCGGCTGGCGAGCAGCCGGTCGTGCGGCAAGTTAAAGTGGCGGGGCCAGGTTGGCCAATCCGGCGGACCCAACTTAGTGTTTCCGCGACGTGTTGGTGCTTTGGCCCATAGTTCTTTCCGGCTAACAGCCGAAGCCGGTTCTATGGCGTAGGGCGAAGTGGAGGGCCGCGGCAACCCGAACACGCCGAGATGTGCTAAGGAGGACGACGGGTGGTGGCCAAGCCGGCCAGCCCCCGAGCCCCTGGGTTGAGCGAGTCAACCCGGCGGTGGGAGTTTTTAAGAAAAAATGCACAAATGTGTGAACACAATAACTTGGCCAAAAAAGGGCAGCCCCCAAGCGTTGTTCGGGGACCCCACAGTTTTTCATGCGGTTACAAACTAAAAAAAAATAGTGATACATACGTGCACACGGCTAACTGTAAAACGGGCGGAGGAGTTCTGCATTCCACGGCCGGGTTGTTTCTTCGCCGGCGGTGTCTCTCTTGCGCTTGTTCGACTTGCGGGCATCGATGAGGTAGTACGCGTTGCGATCACACAGGGCTTTGCTGATGATGAAGGGGCCTTCCCATGGGAAGGACAACTTGTGCTGGCTGGCTTGCTGCTGAACGAGCCGGAGGATGAGGTCTCCCTCACGGAATGCGAGGGGCTTGATCTTCTTGCTGTGGTAGTGCCTCAGGCCTTGCTGATAAATGGCTGAACGGCTGAGCGCCAAGAGGCGTGCTTCTTCGAGTAGGTCGACGCCGTCTTCACGCGCTTCCTTGGCTTAGGCTTCGGTGTACATCACGACTCGTGGTGAGTCAAACTCGATGTCGGTTGGGATGACGGCTTCTGCTCCGTAGACGAGGAAGAACGGGGTGAACCTGGTCGACCGGTTTGGCGTTGTTCGGAGACTCCAGAGGACGGCCGGCAGCTCGTCAAGCCAGCTGTCGGGTGAACGGACGAGCGGCTCGATGAGCCGTGGCTTGATGCTGGATATAATGAGGCCGTTGGCCCGCTCGACCTGGCCATTGGACTGGGGGTGGGCCACGGAGACCAAGTCGAGGTGGATGCCGGAGGCGGAGCAATACTGCACGAGCGCGCCCTTGGTGAAGTTTGTGCCGTTCTCCGTGATGATGCTGTTTGGGATGCCGTAGTGCACCGCGATATCCTTGATGAACCGGACGGCCGTTGGCCCGTCCAGCTTCTTGATTGGCCGCGCTTTGATCCACTTGGTGATCTTGTCCACCGCCACCAGCAAGTGCGTCATGCCGCCTCGAGCGGTCTTGAAAGGTCCTACCATATCGAGTCCCCAGACCGCGAAGGGCCAAGTGATCGGGATGGTTCGCAGTGCTGAAGCCGGTTGGTGGATGCGCTTGCTGAAGCGCTGGCATCCCTCACACTTGAGGACAAGCGACTCGGCGTCTTGGAGGGCCGTAGGCCAGTAGAATCCATGGCGGAAAACCTTGGCCACCAGGGACCTCGAGGCGGCGTGGTGCCCGCACTCGCCTTGGTGTACGTCGAGGAGGATTTCTATGCCCTTGTCCTATTCGACACAGCGCTGGAAAACACCCGTTGCGCTGCGCTTGACGAGCTCGTTGTTGATGATGCTGTAGGCGGACGCCCGATGTTGAATCTGCCGGGCCTCGGTCTTGTCCATGGGGAGGACCCCGTTCTCCAGGAACTCTGAGATGGGGAGGGCCCATGATGGAGCCGTCACCACGGCGAAGACGGCCACCATGGCGGGTTCTGGGGCGGCAGCCCCCGAGCCGGAGGCGGCAGCCCCCGGGTTGAGGATAACGGCGGCCAGGTTAAGCATGGCAGCCCCCGAGCCGGGTTTAGCAGCCCCTGGGCCGGGTTCTGCGGCTTCTGGGATCAGGTCGGAGCCGGCATCGGCTGGATCGGTCGCGGAAGTCCCCGGGCCAGGATCGGCAGTCCCCGGGCTGGGTCCCGCAGCTTCCGAGTTTGGCTTGGAGGCGGCAGCCCCCGGGCTTGAGCTTGTGGCCGCTGGATTCGCGCCGAGGAGGGGTGCGGCCGGGTCGTCTGGGATGAAGATGGATTCGGAGTTCGGAGACGGCTTGATGGACGGCTTGTGTAGGCGCTCGATGGAGACGCCGGACAGAATTGCTTGCCGGGATGAGCTGATCTTGGCTAGTGCGTCGGCGGCCTCGTTCTCTGCGCACGGGACATGGAGGAATTCACAGCCGTCGAAGAATCCAGAGAGCTGCTGGACAAGGAAGCGGTAGCTGGCCATGTTGGCGTCGCGGGCGTCCCACTCACCGGAGCATTGCTGCACCACCAGATCCGAGTCGCCGTAGCACAGGATGCGACGGATGCCGAGTTCCTTGGCAAGCCAGAGGCCATGCACAAGGGCTTCGTACTCGGCAACATTGTTGGAGGCGGCGAAGTGGATTTGGAGCGCGGAGCGAAGCCGGTCGCCCTTTGGGGATGACAGCACGATGCCGACTCCCAAGCCTGAGCGCATCTTGGAGCCGTTGAAGTGCATGCGCCAGTGCGTTGAATCCGGCGGCGGCGGCAGGTACTGGGTCTCGGTCCAGTCGACGAGGAAGTCGGCCAGAGCTTGGGACTTGATCGTGGTGCGGGGCTCGTAGAGGATGGTGTGGCCGGCTAGCTCGATCGCCCACTTGGCAACCCGGCCAGAGGCATCCCTGCAGCCCATGATCTCGCCGATGGGGGCCGTGCTGACTACGGTGACAACATGCTCCTGGAAGTACTGCTTCAATTTCTTGACGGTGAAGTATACGCCGTAACACATCTTCTGGTAGTGCGAGTAGTTCTGCTTGGAGGCGGAAAGCACCTCGCTCAGGTAGTAGACTGGGCGCTGAACAGACTGGATCTTGCCCTTCTCTGGTCGCTCGACCACCATCACCATGCTGACCGACTGCGAGGTGGCGGCAATGTAGAGCAACAGCGGCTCCTTCTCGGTTGGTGCGGCCAGGACGGGTGCGGTGGAGAGCATGCGCTTGAGATCCCGGAAGGCTTTGTCCGCCTGGTCGTTCCACTCGAACGACGTCGTCTTCTTCATCAGCTGATATAGGGGCAAGGCCCTCTCGCCCAGCCGGCTGAGAAACCGGCTGACCAAGGCCAAGCAGTCGGTGAATTTCTGGACATCGCGCAGCCAGGCCGGCTTGCGCATGCGCTCGATGGCCTTGATCTCCTCCGGGTTCGCCTCAATGCCGCGCTCCGAGACAAGGAAGCCGAGTAGCTTTCCGGCCGGCACGCCGAAAACGCACTTCTCCGGGTTGAGCTTGATCTGGAACTCACGCAGATTGGCAAATGTTTCCTTCAGGTCGTCGAGGAGCGTGAGGGGCTGCTTGGTCTTTACCACGATGTCGTCCACGTAGACGTGGATGTTGTGGCCGAGTTGCGGCAGCAAGCATTTCTGCATGCAGCACTGGAAGGTGGCGCCGGCATTCTTCAAGCCGAATGACATGGTGATGTAGCAATACGCCCCAAAGGGCGTGATGAAGGATGTCTTCAGGGCGTCGGTCGGGTCCAGCTTTATCTGATGATAGCCGGAGTAAGCATCCAGGAAGGACAGGAGCTCACAGCCGGCGGTGGAGTCGATGACTTGGTCGATCCGCGGGAGGGCGAAAGGATCCTTGGGGCAAGCCTTATTCAGGCTGGTGTAGTCTATGCACATGCGCCAGGTCTTGTTCTTCTTTAGGACGAGGACTGGGTTGGCCAGCCACTCGGGGTGGAACACTTCCATGATGAAGCCGGCCGCCAAGAGCTTGGCGACCTCTTCACCAATGGTTCTTCTCTTCTCTTCCAAAAAATGACGTAGGGGTTGATGGACAGGCTTGGCGTCCTTGCGGACGTGGAGTTTGTGCTCGGCGTACTTCCTCGAAATACCCGGCATGTCCTTTGGGGTCCATTCAAAGATATCCCGATTCTCACGGAGGAAGTCGATGAGCTCGCCTTCCTATTTGCTGTCGAGGCGGGTACCCATGACGATGTACTTGCTGCAGCTGGGGTCTTCCAGGTTCAGCTTGACCTTCTTGGTCTCCTTGGAGGGCTGGAATGAGGCCTCGGTAGCCGGCTCCTTAGCCAAAACCGGCACGGCCGGTGTCTCGTTAGCCAGCGCGACGATCCGGTCGAGCTAGCGTCGCTCCTCGGCTATGACCAGTGACTCGGCCAGTTCGGCGCCGGCTTGGGCACATTCCAGGGACTTGCGGTAGTCGCCGGTGACGGTGATGAGGCCCTTCGGACCCGACAGCTTCATCTTTAGGTAGGCATAGTGGGGGACCACCATGAACTTGGCGAGTGCCGGACGGCCCAGCAGCGCGTGATACGCGCTGGACAGATCCACCACCTCGAACCAGAGCGGCTCACGCCGGAAGTGGTCGCTGGTGCCGAACAGGACATCAAGCCGGATCCGGCCGATAGGGGAGCAGGAGAGGCCGGGCACGATGCCGTGGAAGATCGTCCGGGACGGCTCCAAGTCTTTGGCCTCGAGGCCGACCTTGGTCATGGTGTCGCGGTAGAGGATGTTGATGCTGCTGCCGCCATCGATGAGGACTCGTGAGAACTTGCATGTGCGTCGGGGCGCGACGATGGTGGGGTCGAGGACGAGGGCGTAGCCACCCGGGTTCGGCATGACGGCCGGGTGGTCTTCTCGGGTCCAGGTGACCGGGCGCTCCGACCAATGCATGTATTCCGGTTTGGCCGGGATGACCGTGTTCACCTCCTGCCGGAGCAGGCGCTCGCTACGCTTGTCGTCGCCAAGACTGGTGAAGACGATGTAGGTCACGTTCTAGGTGGGGTAGACGTCGTCGCGCATTGCGCCGTTAGTCGGGGGCGGAGCCGGCGGTCCCGCCCCGGGCGGGGGAGGCGGAGGCGGCGGGATGTCGCCCCTCATGATGCGCTTGGTGATGGCGCATTGGCGGAGCGTGTGCGTGGACGGCCTCGCGCCGCTGTGGTGCTTGCAGGGAGCATCGAGCATCTCCTCGAAGCTCATGGCGGGTTGCCACACCGTCTTGCCGGTTTGCCGGCGCTTGGCGGCCGGCTCGGCCGCGGACGCCTCCTCGGCGGCTGCGACGAGGCGATCGTCGTAGCGCCGAGCCGGTTGATCAGCCTTGCGCTTGTTGTTCTGCTGGCGGCTGCTTTCGCCGGCCGGCTTGGGGGACGGGACCGGCTTCGCATTGCCGGCTTCATCCAGCGCCACTTGGATCTTCATGGCGGAGTCGGCGTTGGCGTACTTGTCCGCCGTCACCATGAGCGCGGCCATGGTGGCCGGCTCGGAGCGTAGGAGCTTGTGCATGAGGAGGGTGCCATCCCGACAACCGATGATGAAGTACTGGATGGCCTGGACCTCGTGGACGCCCTCGCAGCTGTTCCGAAGTTTGGTCCAGCGTGCAAGGTACTCGCGGCCGGTCTCCGTCGGCCCCTGCACGCACATGGTGAGCTAGCTGGGGCGGCCGGGCCGCTTGTAGGTGCCGGTGAAGTTGCGCACAAAGGCTTGCTCAAAGTCGACCCACGCGTTGATGCTGCCAGCCGCAGGCTGTTTAACCACGTACGGGCCGAGCCCTGAAGCATGAGCGGGGCGTAGCGCACGGCGAGCCGGTGATTGCCGCCCGCTATGCCGATGGCGGTGGTGTAGTCGATGAGCCAGTCCTCCGGCTTGACGGTGCCGTTGTACATGGGGGTGTCGCGGGGAAGCATGAACCCTTTGTGGAAGGGCTCGTCCCGGATGCGCGGGCCGAAGCAAGCCGGCCCGACCATGTTGTTCTCCTCCAGCTCCAAGGAGATGGCGAGTTGGTCGAGGCGGTGGCGAGCGTCGGTGGTGTCGACGGCGCGCGGGCCTAGCTGGCTAGCGACCGCACCGCGGGGGGCCGGGTCAGCCGAAGCCGGACGACGGCTGGGCCATGGGGGAGGATCGTGCCGGCGCCGATCTTTCGGGACCGGCTCGTCGGCCAAGCCGCGGGCAGTCGCCGGAGCGCGGTTGCGCCGGGTCCGGGTGCGTCCGGAATGAGCTTCGCCGGGTGGCGAAGATGCCATGTTCTGCTGCTCGGCGTCGTCGGTGTGGCGCGAGGCAGATCCCGCCGGCTTGTTGAGGCGGTTGAGGCGGTCCTGCTGCGCGTTGGCAGCGTCGATAAGCTCGTTCACCCGCTGAAGGCGGTCCTTCAGCTCCTCGCCCTGCAGCTGGTCCAAGTCAACTGCGGCCGCCTGCGCGGCGCGCATATTCTTCATGGGGGTTTCGTAGATGGGCGGGAGCGCGCCGAGAGCGCGGCCGATGGTGCCGCCCCGGGCCCGCACATCGGCGACCCGGCTCGGCCCGCCGGCGGCAGGCGTGAAGCCGTAGGCGGCGTCACGCTCCCGTTGAGCGGAGTCTAGGCGACGCTGCGTGGTAGCAAGCGTCTCGGACAGGTCCAGCAGGCGCTGGCGATCTTCCTCGAGCCGGGCCCGGGTCTCAGTGGCGTCGTAGGCGTCGACGTCGGTGGCGATGGGGACGCGGAGGCCCTGGATTGTGGCGCGCAGCGGGTCGGGCGGGTTGGCGCGATCCGCTGCGGCCTTGGCTTCGGCGGCCTTCCTTGCAGCGCTGGACGAGGAGTCGGTGTCGGTGGCGAACACCTCTACTCGAAAGCAGAGGTCCATTCCCCCGGCGGAAGCGTCATCGCCGAGGGAGATGGGGGAGTCGGAGATGTCAAGCACCCCGCTGGGGTACTTGTCGACCGCGGGCGCATCAGAGATGCGCAGCGCTGCGAAGGAGGCGGCGAGCGCGCCGATGACGTTGTCCGCCAGCGTGACGGGCTCGTTGGAGTTGGAGAGGAGCCCCGTCTGGAACATGTCTCCGGCCGGGACCTCGAGCTACCCCACGATGGGCGCCAACTGTCGTGGTGGGCGCACGACAGATGCCAAAGGATGGCTTAAGAGAGGAGGAGGCTCGAGGGCACCGGTGGGCTCTAGAGGCGGGATCGGCATGAGCGAGCGAGGGACGTAAGACATTCCCAGGTTCGGGGCTCTCCGGAGAGATAATACCCCTAGTCCTGCCGAGCGTGGTTTATATGTATCGGTACAGAGTTGCTCCTTGAGCTGTTTGGAGGAAGGAGGAAGACTAGCCAAGGCTTAGGCTGCTCCCTTCCCTGGTGTGCGCGTGTGTCCTACGTGAGTTGCTTACCCGCGTACATGAGGCCTCCTGGGGGGTTTTATAGGTCAACCCCCCAGGGTTACAATGGTAAAGTTACAAGGCCGTGGGGCCGGGTTGTCATCGTCCGGGAAGCCGGTGCTGGGACCCGCTGGGTGTCAGGGCTCGCCGGGTTTTCCGGGCGCGGGCCCCGTGTGCCAGGAGGCACTGTTTGTCGTCTTGTCAATCGTCACGGAGTGGCCGGGTCGAGTCCGCTACACAGGTGCACCGCCAGGTCGCCGTCTGCTGGTGTCAGCGGTGATGATGGGCGGGCTGTAGCCATGCCGGCCTCGGTCAGCAGGGTAGGTGGGGCACTATTGCCGCGCCTCTGTCGGTCAGAGTGGTTGGTGGGGTACTATCGCCTTGCTCATCCCTTTTACTGGAGACTCGTCCCATCGCCTGCCTTAGATGGGACGGGAGCTGACCCGTGGCCGGGTTGAGTAACACGCCACAGGGGAGCTAGCTTGCTAGAGAAGTCTTGGTGCGCCGTGTTCGGCCGGCTTGCGCCAGCCGGTAGGGCCGGGTTGCCGTCTTGGTTGGGTCAAAGAGTTCGGCTGGGTTGAGGGACTTGGCCGGGTCGAGGAACCCGGCCAAGTGCGAGCCGGATTGAGGGGCGATGCTGGCCCCGATGTTTTTAAAATGGATCCGGGTTCCGTTGCCTGCCCGGGGTTCATCCCCCCGACACGGGCCCATGGAGGGAAGAGTCGCAGGCGAATGAGTGACAACCATCATCTGCACGTGGCCCAATGTGTTGGTGATGTTTTTAATACCCAATATGCATAACTTCTTTGGGGCACCTGCCTCGGAAACCGAAAAGTCCCCACACGGAGTGAGATTGATTCATGACGTGTGTGTAGTATATATGTGCTGCCCCGGCCCCTCCTCCCCTCTTCGACGCGTACTATATACTCCTACCGCAACACAACCCAAAAAGAAACCTCCTTGTTGGGTCAAAGTGATGGAGGACAACCTCACGGGCCCATGGATGGAAGCATCGCACGCGAGTGAGTGTCCTATATGACGCGTAGTATTGCCCCCGGCCACCCTCTTCAACGCATACTATATATATACTCCTATCGTACGTATAACAAAAACCAAAAAATGACCATCCTTGTTGGTCAAATTAACCTCTCTCATCACATGTCATAGTGCTGGAAGGCGACCTCGCGGGCCCATGCGAGTGAGTGTCCTAGGACCACCGCGTGCATGTGGCCCAAAGATGCATGTCAAACTTTTTCTGCAGCGAACATGCGACCAAAGGAGTTTAGTGTTGAAAATTGAAAAAAATAGATAACATCTATCCGTTTTTCATACATTGATTGATTTCCCAGGGATTTAAATGTGCAAAAATCAAATTTGATCTACATGAGACCCGTGATAGTGCACGAAAATGGATTGCAAAATCATATGTGTACGTGTCCCTGGGTGCATGTTTAGTCCCCATGCAAGAAATTTCTAACATCTAGAATCTTGATTTTAAAATCCAATAAATCCAAAACTAAGTTGAAATTCATGAAACTTATCGTGGTGTCATATGGACACCAATAGACTGTGATATTTTTTTTCAAATTTGAGACAAGTTTTGATATAATCTTCTTACGTACAGGAAATTATAAATAATTATCAACCAATATCGCAAACGAACTCTTTATTCAAACCGTGTGCGTTAGACCAACAATGTAAGTGTCGTGCTTCGGTTAAGCAATAAAGCGGTAGAATTAATCATCAAAATGGAAAAATCAATTTAATACGTGCCGCGCACACGTCCCGTGTGCCGTACGAGCATGCGTGAGTTGACGAGACGCATGCTAGCAGGCAGACCGGGAGGCCGAGGCATGCGCGTGTTCGCTACGCACTCACCGTTGGCGTGCTAGTAGCTGTGTGAAATGATGGTAGGCGTGCAGTCTGCTGCACAGGCTCACCGGGAGGCGAGCCAGCCCTTTGACCGCCGCCCACCTCGCTCCCACTGCTCCATATTAATGGCACACCTGATCCGCTGGTCATAATAGGCGGCCGCACACCCCGTCCACAGCTAGTCCGGCAACGACTCCGACTCCGACTCCGACAGAAAACCGGTTAGTCCCCCCCCCCTTTGTTGGGAATAGAAACCCTTGGTTATGTTCACCCAGTCCATGAAATCAGAGTAAGATTCGTTAGATCTATGTAGTGTATTGATTGTTTGAATGGTATCTATGGTTAGTGATTAATGGTTTGTTCTGTACAAACGATTTTTTTGCTAATAATCCGACTAGGGTTAGCATGCGTGCTAATAATTTGTAGCCAGATCTTGAGAATTGATTTTGACCACCGCCCGCCTCGCTCCGTGAAATGATGGCATAGGAATGCCAGAAGTCCGCCACGCAGGCTCACCGGGAAGCAAGACAACCTTTGACCGCCGCCCGCCTCGCTCCCACTGGTCCGTATTAATGGCGCGCCCGAGCGGCCGCACCCCCCCCATCATCGCCACACACACAACCCTCTCTCTCCGCTCGCATCCTCGACGCCGCTCTCAGTCCTCAAAGCCGGCACCCCATCCTCGCCACACACACAATCCTCTCTCTCCGCCCGCATCCTCAACGCCGCTCTCAGTCCTCAAAGCCGTCAGTGTATGAGGATGCCGCCGAAGCGCCCCATCGGAGGGAGTGGCGACACCGGGGCTGTTGAAGCACCGGAGCATGGCGTGAATATGGAGACAGAGGTTTTCGTCACCGCCGACGAGGTGGAGAACAAGGCTGCCAACAAGCAGAGGCGGGTCGAGAAAGAACCGCAAGCGACTCCAGCAGGCCTAGACTTCATCAACAGCCTCCCCGATGATATGTTGACAGTCATCGTATCCCTCCTCCCAATCAAATATGGGCGCGAGGACAACCGCCCTTTCCCAGTGGTGGCGCCCCCTATGGCTCTCCACCCCTCTCGACCTCCTCGACGCCCATGAGCTCTGCCATGGCTATCGCAAAAGCTTGGATGCATTCTCCCAGACCCTCGGCAGTTACCATGGCCCAATTAGAGAGCCTTATCATGGGCAAGTTCCATTCCAATGGCAAGGACCGAGCCAAGCTTAACGAGTGGTTCCAATCCCCTGCCCTTGATCAGCTCGAGGAGCTCAGTTTTAATGATAGGCATATGCGCTCGCTGCCAACGTCCGTGCTCCGCTTCGCGCCCACGCTGCGCCTCACCAAGTTCAGGAACTGCCATCCCCCCCTTAATGACGCGCCCGCTCTTTTTCTACCGTGACTGAAGCACCTCGAGCTCGTCACCATCTGCATCCCAAAGGATGACATGGAGCGCCTGCTCCGCGGCTGTACTGCACTCGAGTTCCTTTGTCTTCAGGCGATGAATTGGTCGAGTAGCTTCCACATCACCTCCAGGACTCTTCGGACTATTTATGTGTCTTGCTAGTGCTGCAACGAGAGATCACAAAAGGTGGACCACAATATGGTCATTGAGGACACACCTTCACTTGAGAGATTACTTGTAGTTGATCAACAAGGTCCAACAAGAATCAATGTCATTTTTGCGCCGAAATTGACAGTGGTGGGCTACTCGTCTGTCAAATACTACTACTTTCAGGTACAACAGTCACCTTCTACCTCTCCTTGATATCAACATTATTTCTAGTTTTGAAGATTTATGTTCGTCTGTCATCCAGAAAAGCTTCACCCAGATTCTGCGCACAGTGAAGGTCTTGGCACTAGAATCTATCGGCCCCAACCTGGACCAAGTTGTCAGTTTCCTGAAATGCTTTTCGTGCCTGAAGAAGCTGTATATCAAAGTGATGTTCCTTTCCTGTTAAATGTTTACCATAAGGGAGTTCAATTTTTTGCACCTTTTCCCAAGTTTACAATGACAATGTACTACGATTTCTGAAGGAATTTTGGAGGATTTCAGGACATACACCCCCACCCCATATTGGTTGCTTGATTCATATGGTTACAATCCATAAGCATTTCTCCTTTGGATTCATCTGTACTAGTTTTCTTAGGGAATTTTTCATCCACTCCAACCTCTTGTGAAGAAGGCTACATTTTTCTAGATTGTAATCAAATGCCCATGTTAATCATGTCAGATCGAAGATGGCACGTTGGTGCATTTTACAAATCCTGCAAACCAAATAGGCGTGTAGTAGTGTTCAAAACGACATGTAGGCACTAACACATTCTCTTCTTTTGTAGATAATAATAGGCCCGGAGGTGGATAATGTTTATAATGACAATCACATCGAATGCCTAGATCTTCATCTCTCAAAAATTACTTTGAACTCCTACCGAGGGACCTTACCGGAGATTATATTCGCCAGGTTCTTTGTTGCCAGAGCAAGGGTGCTGAAGGTAATGAGGTTGAACATGCATTTAAATAGGAAATATGAATGGTTTGTTGATAAGAGCCGGCAGCTACTGCAGAATGGAAGAGACTCCAAAAAAGCTAAACTTCGTATTGGAAGTGCATATGACAGAGTAATTGGAAGTCATTGCGTCAACCCCGTACATGACTTGTCAGCGGCTGATCCCTTTGCAGAAATGACGAGGTTTTGAAACCGGCCTTACTATTTCTATTTTTAGTTTGAACCTCTCTTATATCCATGTTCAGCTGATCAGCACGGGCGTTTGCAGCTGAATGAGCTTAATTTCATTTCTAATATCAGTTTGAACCTTGTAATCTTCGAATTTGAGCCATGTAACTCTGGAATTTGAACCTTGTAATATTTCGGGCTTTTGTGGTACAATCGTTGAAATGGCATCGTATGAGACTCGTAGATTGGTAGTACTATTTTGACCTTAATATGCAATAGACTTAGATTTTATTAACCATTCACGACCAGGGATCCAGCCGGGAGTAGAGCAATGGCAAACATCGTCGCAACAAGATGTAGATGATTAGATGCTCGTTTCTCCTAGTTTAGTATGCATGTAATTGCTTACTTTGGTGTGTGGAAATGTTATGTGTGTAGTCACTTATGTAATTGTATGCTTAATTTGGTCATGCAATGCTGTTCTTATAAGTATATATGTTGATGTTCTGTAGACAGAGCACATCACATCGCACACAGACCACACTAGGGAACCCGTCGGTCATGAATTCATCAATCGCACACAGTTGTATACCAGCAAGCATTTGCCCACAACACACACGGCTTATTCCTTCACAAACAGCTCGGGTGGATCAACTGTATGCCACGTATCGCACACACAACTCTAATCTGATTCGTGCTTGATGTCTCCGACATCGCTCGCACAGTTCATCTTATTTTTCCATGTATCACTGTGTCGGCCTCTGCTCGCATCCCTCGGCGCGCTCTGCTCGTCGTTAGGCGCCGCGGCGCGCTATGCTCGCATACCTCCACGCGCTCGGCTTGTGGACAGCTTTTCCTTGCGTGTTCAACTGCTATATGCATATATATGGTTGCTCGCCATTGAGGCGACCACTGAGCGCTCTGCTTGCGTCCCTGCGCGCGCACTCTGCCAGCGGTTGGGGCCTGCGCACGATCACAATGGGGGCCCCATATGCATGCGGTTGCGTCGGGCGCGTCGCCACGATGCAGTTACGTGCGGCACGATGGAGTTACGCGCTGCAATTTAGAACTGCCATCCAGGGTGCGGATATTCCAGGCCGTCCGGCTTCCCCTTTAATTCCCGCGACCATTATAACCTTAGTCTCTTCAACCTTTCGATCGCGCCCCACAACACAACAAGCACACCCACGATGACACATAGAGAGGGGATGTCTAGCGGCGCTCCAATGGAGTTCGGTGAGCATAAAGTGGAGACCCACGTGAGGGAGACGGATCTCTCGGTGGTGTACACCATTGATCCGGTCGTGGTGGACGACTACATCAACACCGTTGAGCAGTTGCTTGCTCGAGACAAGTACAAGGTGGTCGGCATCGACCTCCAGTACACCGGCAGTCGTCCCAACATAGATCAGAAGGTTGTCGTCGCCCAGTTGTGTGTGCGCCATCATGTCCTCATCTACCACTACTGCATGGCCACAGAGCCTTGCGACCATTTTGCCAGGTTTGTCAACAACACCGACTACAAGTTCGCTCCGGTGGAAACCACCGACGATGTAAAAGCGCTCAGGGTTACAGGCTTGGCCTGCAAGAACCTTGTCGAAATCCGTGAGCACTACAGGGTCTGGGGAAACACGAAGAAGGACTCCCTGGTTGAATTCACCTCGTCCATCATCGACCCATACTACAAAAAGATGAAGCAGGATGCCAACAGAACATGTCCCGTATCCTGGCACGGGGCCTGGATGCGGCAACTGGATGAACCTCACCTCAGGTTCGCGGCCAAGCGCGTGTACACATGCTACGAGATGCACAGGATGATCATTGACATGAGGAAGTGCTTCGTTACCGAAATCGGCCAGGCCAGATCGAGCCACAAGCAGAGCAGTAGCAGCAAGCGTCACAAGAAGTAGATGATGATCAGATGATCGTTTATCCTAGTTAATTATGCATGTAATATATAGTTGACTTTGGTGTGTGGAAATGTCATGTGTGTAGTAGCCACCTATGTAATTATGCATGTAATAGTTTACTTTGGTGTGTGCAAATGTCATGTGTGTAGTAGCCACCTATGTAATTGGATGTTTAATTTGGTTATGCAACCATGTCCTTATAAGTGTGTGTGTGTATATATATGTTGTTGTTCTGTAAGCAATCCTAACGCACAACACACACGTCTTATTAGCAGCAATCGTCTGTGTTATTATCGGTCTTCGCACACATTCCTGATTACATACCTGTTGTGACGCCCCCGGCTCGATCGTGCACTAATCATACACGCAAATGCACACGATCAAGCCTAAGGACTCACGGGAAGATATCACAACACAACTCTAAAACATAAATAAAATCATACAAGTTTTATATTACAAGCCAGGGCCTCGAGGGCTCAAATACATAAGCTTGCGCACAAGCGTCAGCGGAAGCATCAGATATCTGAGTACAGATATTAAAAGAGAAACAGAAAGGCCTTTAGAAAGGCGGGGCAAAATAAAACACTACAATCGAAAGGCGCAGGCCTCCTGCCTGGGACCCTTCGAACCTACTCCTGGTCGTCAGTCAACTCGTAGTAGTATCCACCCTCGGGGTAGTAGTAGCGATCATCGGCGGGGACAGCTGTCTCAGGGGCTCCGTCATCTTGGTCACGACAAACTGATATGGGGAGAAAAGGAAAACAAAGCAACCATGAGTACTCAGCAAGCAAGGATCTACACTACATATGCAACATTTTCAAAGAGAGGCTGTATATGTGGACAGGGCTGCAGAAATGCCAGAATAGAGAGGAAAGCCTAGTCCTATCGAAGACTAGCATCTTCAGCGGTCTTATAGCAATAGAAGAGAGTAGAACAGTACAATATAATGTAGCAGTATCATTAAGTCTCAACCTCACCCAGAGATCCTTTCTCGACTCCCTGCGAGAAAGCAATCCCAGAGCCATACAGTCATCAACCTCGTCCTGAGATCCCTTCTCGACTCCCTGCGAGAAGCAATCCCAGAGCCTCGTATCCAGGTCTCACCTCAACTTCTAGCTGTATCAATCGGGATACAACTCCGAGTGTCCGTTACCGTAGGATAGGCTATCGATAGATGTTTTCTTCCCTGCAGGGGTGCACCAACTTACCCACCACGCTCGCTTAACTTCGGCCAAACACACTTTTTCGGGTCATGCCCGACCTCGGCCAAACGACACACTGCAACCCTACCTACAGCTCAGCAGAGAGGTCCCTGCCGGTCTACATCCTAAGCGCAAGGGGGTCTTGGCCATCGCCCCTCGCCCTCCGGGTCGTTGTGCACACGGTGAAGCCAGGCACCAACACTACAGGAAGGCGCCGGTCCGTCCGTGCCGCCATGCTGAACTAGACGTCTGATAGAGCTTTCGGCTGATGCATACGATGCAGAACGCCCATACTATGCCCATGTGGTGGTTAGTGCTATCGGGCCAGAGGCCCACTCAGATCAAATATCCAAACCGTTAGTACCTTGGGGGTGCGGTAACGAGCAGAGACTCACGATCGATGTGACCCCGTCGCCCCGTCTCGAGGACTTGCGGCAAGGGCCAAGAATGCCCGGCCACGCCTCGTATTCTCACTCGGGCACCATCCAGGTCAACCCGTCTCACAAAAGACTGTCGGGAACTCAGGTCCACCTCTACTGGGCGGTACCGCCTGTCCCTCCAGTCCTGCAGTTAAAGTAACTCCCTCGGGTCGCCCTCGGGGCCGACCCATTTCTAACAGGGTGCAGGGGTAAAGTCACAGTAGCCGTGTGTCCATAACATCAAGGGAATCCGAGGTATCACCCTCGACGGATACCCACTCGATGTAACTGTCAAGGTGAACGTAGGAGGATTCACCCTCGATAGGTTCACACTTGATGTGTTGCACGACCGCGTCGTTATCAGAAGTGGTGAAGGAGGAATCACCCTCGATGACCACGACCGAATAGCTACTCTACAGAGTTAACATCAGAAGTGCTACAAGAGGTTTCACCCTCGGCACTCGATAGTAACGCTGCAGTGTCGTTACAACTAAGAGGTGGTGATGTGCGGTGTCGGGGCCTGGTCTTCAATCCCGTTGATCGGGTCTTCGGATAATCTAGCGGGGCAATCGGGATAAGTGGGGTCACTGATAGGTCTCTACCCAGCCTAAACTAAGCAGTTTAGGATATGCAGGTAATTATCAACAGCAGGTTAAAATAACCAGGCTATGCATCAGAATAGGTAAAGCAGTAGCAGCAGCAATTCTAATGCAAGCATGAGAAATTAGAATGGGCGATATCGGGATGATCAAAGGGGGGGGGGGGGCTTGCCTGGTTGCTCGGCGGCAAGGGCAAGGTTGTCAATGGTGTCTTCGGGCTCCGGAGCTGCGCCGGTCTCGGGGAACTGCGTCGGGGTCTAACGAGAGAGAAGAGGGGGAGGAAACAGTAAATATAAAGCAAACATGAGCATGACATGACATTACGCAGAGCTAGGGGTGTTCTAACGTGGTGCTACATGATATAGGTGAAGAGGGAAAACATCCGGGAATGTTTTCCCGGTTTCGGACATTTGTCAGTCAGATGACCGGAGAGGAACGGTCCCATGTTCAGGTAGTTAGAGATGTGTGACGGACGGACGGACCGCGTATTCGGATTCGTGGGATTTTTCTGATCAACTTTCATATATAAATTATTTCCATCAGAGTTACGGATTAAAAGATATGATTTTCTAAAGTTTTTATTAATTTCTGGAATTTACTGGAATTAATTTAAATTCGAAAATAAATTGAAAATGCTACAGGTACCCAGCACTGTGTACACAGAGTGCACACAGTGGCTGACCAGTGGGCCTGTTGACTGGGTCAACAGACCAGTCAACAGGGGCTGACGGGTGGGTCCTCGTGCTGAGTCAGCATGCTGACTCAGTGAGGGTTATCCAGTTAAACAGTGTTGCGGGCCCCGTTTGTCAGTTGTTGTTTAATTAAAACATTTTCATTAGCAGTTAACTTAAACGTGTGGGGCCCGGTGTCAGTGAGTGGTTAGTTGGGTTAGTTAGGGGTTAACGACGACACGTCAGCGGGGTTAGCGCCGGCGGGGAGCTACAGTGCGCCGGAGACGAGGCCGAGCTCTGGCGATGGCCGTCCGGCCAGTTCTGGCGACCAAATGGACGACCGCGGGCAAGATTCGAACGGGCGCAGTGTTCCGCACCCATCCATGGTGGTAGTTGGTCCGGGGGAGGTCGGGAGCGGCGTCGGTGATGAGCAGGGCGGCGGCGGCGTTCGGGAGCGCGGTGGGGACGAGGCTAGGGGGTGCGGAGAGGCGAGCCAAAGGGCTCGTCGGACTCCTGCGAGCCCCGGGAACACATTGGTGTGCTCGGGCGCGAGCTTGGCCGGGTGTGGCCGCGTCGGTGAGGCGACAGGCGGCGGCCGGAGTACGGTTGCATTGGCAGGGCGACTATAGAACGCTAGAGGGGGAATGGACGGGCGCCAACGGCGCAGTGGCTCACCGCGGTAGCGTAGGGACCAGGCAATGGGCTCGGGGAGGTCCTGCGACGGAGATCGACGATGGTGAGGCGGCGGCAGCCGATGGAGGAAATCGGCGCGGGTGACGGCCGTGGTGCTCCCTGGCTCGATCCGAAGGGCGGAGGGGACGTGGTCGAGGACGCTGCTCCTCCTGGCCATGGCGAGGGGTGCAGGGTAGCCGGTGGCCGCGAGCTCCACGGGTCAACGGCCACGGCGGCGCTCGGGTTCGGGGGAAGAGGAAGATGATGAGGCAGGGAGAGGGGAAGGTGGGGCTAGGGTTAGCTTGGGGGCTCTTGGGTCTTCCTTATCCCCTCCAGAGACGTGGGGTTCGTCGCGGTGTCGAGTAGGGAGAGGGGGGCCATGGCGAGCGCGCGCGCGGGGCGCTGTGGAGATGACAGAGAGGGAGGGTGAACAGCGTGAGGCGGGGGACAGCAGGCGGTGGGCTGGGCCGGCACTGTAGATGGTAGGCCTAAGTGCACAGTAGGGTCTTTAGGCCTTTTCCCTTTTCTCTTTTTCTGTTTCTTTTCTTTTCTGTTTGCAAAATGTTTGAGCACCAAATGAATTTTGTTCAAAGTGTGACCTAGTCCATAATTAGCAGTACAATGTACCCTAACACCAAAAACTAGTTTGGGCAAAACATCATTTCATATTTGACTTAGATTAATTAAAAGGTTATTAAATATTATTTTCAGCCACTGTTAGAGGAGGTTTGGGTTACCTAATTAATTTATTAAATGTTGGTTACAATTTTAGAACTGTCTCTGTAATATTTGTTATTTATTGAACATTTTAGTTTCTATTTTGAAAAACTTTTATTTTCCACTTTTAGTTTGAATTTCCATTTGAGTTTGAATTTGAAAAGGGATTTATTACTAATGTTGATTAAGCACTGTTGATCATGATGACATGGCATTATCAATAGGGTGATTACTATAGCTAACCTCTGGGGGTGTTACACCTGTTTGCCGCGTATGTGTACGTGTCCCTGGGTGCATGTTTAGTCCCCATGCAAGAAATTTCTAACATCTAGAATCTTGATTTTAAAATCCAATAAATCCAAAACTAAGTTGAAATTCATGAAACTTATCGTGGTGTCATATGGACACCAATAGACTGTGATATTTTTTTTCAAATTTGAGACAAGTTTTGATATAATCTTCTTACGTACAGGAAATTATAAATAATTATCAACCAATATCGCAAACGAACTCTTTATTCGAACCGTGTGCGTTAGACCAACAATGTAAGTGTCGTGCTTCGGTTAAGCAATAAAGCGGCAGAATTAATCATCAAAATGGAAAAATCAATTTAATACGTGCCGCGCACACGTCCCGTGTGCCGTACGAGCATGCGTGAGTTGACGAGACGCATGCTAGCAGGCAGACCGGGAGGCCGAGGCATGCGCGTGTTCGCTACGCACTCACCGTTGGCGTGCTAGTAGCTGTGTGAAATGACGGTAGGCGTGCAGTCTGCTGCACAGGCTCACCGGGAGGCGAGCCAGCCCTTTGACCGCCGCCCACCTCGCTCCCACTGCTCCATATTAATGGCACACCTGATCCGCTGGTCATAATAGGCGGCCGCACACCCCGTCCACAGCTAGTCCGGCAACGACTCCGACTCCGACAGAAAACCGGTTAGTCCCCCCCCCCCCTTTGTTGGGAATAGAAACCCTTGGTTATGTTCACCCAGTCCATGAAATCAGAGTAAGATTCGTTAGATCTATGTAGTGTATTGATTGTTTGAATGGTATCTATGGTTAGTGATTAATGGTTTGTTCTGTACAAACGATTTTTTTGCTAATAATCCGACTAGGGTTAGCATGCGTGCTAATAAGTTTTGTAGCCCCAGATCTTGAGAATTGATTTTGACCACCGCCCCCTCGCTCCGTGAAATGATGGCATAGGAATGCCAGAAGTCCGCCACGCAGGCTCACCGAAGCAAGACACACCTTTGACCGCCGCCCGCCTCGCTCCCACTGGTCCGTATAATGGCCGCCCGAGGGGCCGCACCCCCCCCATCATCGCCACACACCACAACCCTCTCTCTCCGCTCGCATCCTCGACGCCGCTCTCAGTCCTCAAAGCCGGCACCCCATCCTCGCCACACACACAATCCCTCTCTCTCCGCCCGCATCCTCAACGCCGCTCTCAGTCCTCAAAGCCGTCAGTGTATGAGGATGCCGCCGAAGCGCCCCATCGGAGGGGTGGCGACACCGGGGCTGTTTGAAGCACCGGACATGGCGTGAATATGGAGACAGAGGTTTTCGTCCCCGCCGACAGGTGGAGAACAAGGCTGCCAACAAGCAAGGGCGGTCGAGAAAAACCGCAAGCGACTCCAGCAGGCCTAGACTTCATCAACAGCCTCCCCGATGATATGTTGACAGTCATCGTATCCCTCCTCCCAATCAAATATGGGCGCGAGGACAACCGCCCTTTCCCAGTGGTGGCGCCCCCTATGGCTCTCCACCCCTCTCGACCTCCTCGACGCCCATGAGCTCTGCCATGGCTATCGCAAAAGCTTGGATGCATTCTCCCAACCCTCGGCAGTTACCATGGCCCAATCAGAGAGCCTTATCATGGCAAGTTCCATTCCAATGGCAAGACCGGCCAAGCTTAACGATGTGTTCCGATCCCCTGCCCTTGATCAGCTCGAGGAGCTCAGTTTTAATGATAGGCTATGCGCTCGCTGCCAACATCCGTGCTCCGCTTCGCCGCCACGCTGCGCCTCACCAAGTTCAGGAACTGCCATCCCCCCTTTTAATGACGCGCCCGCTCTTTTTCTACCGTGACTGAAGCACCTCGAGCTCGTCACCATCTGCATCCCAAAGGATGACATGGAGCGCCTGCTCCGCGGCTGTACTGCACTCGAGTTCCTTTGTCTTCAGGCGATGAATTGGTCGAGTAGCTTCCACATCACCTCCAGGACTCTTCGGACTATTTATGTGTCTTGCTAGTGCTGCAACGAGAGATCACAAAAGGTGGACCACAATATGGTCATTGAGGACACACCTTCACTTGAGAGATTACTTGTAGTTGATCAACAAGGTCCAACAAGAATCAATGTCATTTTTGCGCCGAAATTGACAGTGGTGGGCTACTCGTCTGTCAAATACTACTACTTTCAGGTACAACAGTCACCTTCTACCTCTCCTTGATATCAACATTATTTCTAGTTTTGAAGATTTATGTTCGTCTGTCATCCAGAAAAGCTTCACCCAGATTCTGCGCACAGTGAAGGTCTTGGCACTAGAATCTATCGGCCCCAACCTGGACCAAGTTGTCAGTTTCCTGAAATGCTTTTCGTGCCTGAAGAAGCTGTATATCAAAGTGATGTTCCTTTCCTGTTAAATGTTTACCATAAGGGAGTTCAATTTTTTGCACCTTTTCCCAAGTTTACAATGACAATGTACTACGATTTCTGAAGGAATTTTGGAGGATTTCAGGACATACACCCCCACCCCATATTGGTTGCTTGATTCATATGGTTACAATCCATAAGCATTTCTCCTTTGGATTCATCTGTACTAGTTTTCTTAGGGAATTTTTCATCCACTCCAACCTCTTGTGAAGAAGGCTACATTTTTCTAGATTGTAATCAAATGCCCATGTTAATCATGTCAGATCGAAGATGGCACGTTGGTGCATTTTACAAATCCTGCAAACCAAATAGGCGTGTAGTAGTGTTCAAAACGACATGTAGGCACTAACACATTCTCTTCTTTTGTAGATAATAATAGGCCCGGAGGTGGATAATGTTTATAATGACAATCACATCGAATGCCTAGATCTTCATCTCTCAAAAATTACTTTGAACTCCTACCGAGGGACCTTACCGGAGATTATATTCGCCAGGTTCTTTGTTGCCAGAGCAAGGGTGCTGAAGGTAATGAGGTTGAACATGCATTTAAATAGGAAATATGAATGGTTTGTTGATAAGAGCCGGCAGCTACTGCAGAATGGAAGAGACTCCAAAAAAGCTAAACTTCGTATTGGAAGTGCATATGACAGAGTAATTGGAAGTCATTGCGTCAACCCCGTACATGACTTGTCAGCGGCTGATCCCTTTGCAGAAATGACGAGGTTTTGAAACCGGCCTTACTATTTCTATTTTTAGTTTGAACCTCTCTTATATCCATGTTCAGCTGATCAGCACGGGCGTTTGCAGCTGAATGAGCTTAATTTCATTTCTAATATCAGTTTGAACCTTGTAATCTTCGAATTTGAGCCATGTAACTCTGGAATTTGAACCTTGTAATATTTCGGGCTTTTGTGGTACAATCGTTGAAATGGCATCGTATGAGACTCGTAGATTGGTAGTACTATTTTGACCTTAATATGCAATAGACTTAGATTTTATTAACCATTCACGACCAGGGATCCAGCCGGGAGTAGAGCAATGGCAAACATCGTCGCAACAAGATGTAGATGATTAGATGCTCGTTTCTCCTAGTTTAGTATGCATGTAATTGCTTACTTTGGTGTGTGGAAATGTTATGTGTGTAGTCACTTATGTAATTGTATGCTTAATTTGGTCATGCAATGCTGTTCTTATAAGTATATATGTTGATGTTCTGTAGACAGAGCACATCACATCGCACACAGACCACACTAGGGAACCCGTCGGTCATGAATTCATCAATCTCACACAGTTGTATACCAGCAAGCATTTGCCCACAACACACACGGCTTATTCCTTCACAAACAGCTCGGGTGGATCAACTGTATGCCACGTATCGCACACACAACTCTAATCTGATTCGTGCTTGATGTCTCCGACATCGCTCGCACAGTTCATCTTATTTTTCCATGTATCACTGTGTCGGCCTCTGCTCGCATCCCTCGGCGCGCTCTGCTCGTCGTTAGGCGCCGCGGCGCGCTATGCTCGCATACCTCCACGCGCTCGGCTTGTGGACAGCTTTTCCTTGCGTGTTCAACTGCTATATGCATATATATGGTTGCTCGCCATTGAGGCGACCACTGAGCGCTCTGCTTGCGTCCCTGCGCGCGCACTCTGCCAGCGGTTGGGGCCTGCGCACGATCACAATGGGGGCCCCATATGCATGCGGTTGCGTCGGGCGCGTCGCCACGATGCAGTTACGTGCGGCACGATGGAGTTACGCGCTGCAATTTAGAACTGCCATCCAGGGTGCGGATATTCCAGGCCGTCCGGCTTCCCCTTTAATTCCCGCGACCATTATAACCTTAGTCTCTTCAACCTTTCGATCGCGCCCCACAACACAACAAGCACACCCACGATGACACATAGAGAGGGGATGTCTAGCGGCGCTCCAATGGAGTTCGGTGAGCATAAAGTGGAGACCCACGTGAGGGAGACGGATCTCTCGGTGGTGTACACCATTGATCCGGTCGTGGTGGACGACTACATCAACACCGTTGAGCAGTTGCTTGCTCGAGACAAGTACAAGGTGGTCGGCATCGACCTCCAGTACACCGGCAGTCGTCCCAACATAGATCAGAAGGTTGTCGTCGCCCAGTTGTGTGTGCGCCATCATGTCCTCATCTACCACTACTGCATGGCCACAGAGCCTTGCGACCATTTTGCCAGGTTTGTCAACAACACCGACTACAAGTTCGCTCCGGTGGAAACCACCGACGATGTAAAAGCGCTCAGGGTTACAGGCTTGGCCTGCAAGAACCTTGTCGAAATCCGTGAGCACTACAGGGTCTGGGGAAACACGAAGAAGGACTCCCTGGTTGAATTCACCTCGTCCATCATCGACCCATACTACAAAAAGATGAAGCAGGATGCCAACAGAACATGTCCCGTATCCTGGCACGGGGCCTGGATGCGGCAACTGGATGAACCTCACCTCAGGTTCGCGGCCAAGCGCGTGTACACATGCTACGAGATGCACAGGATGATCATTGACATGAGGAAGTGCTTCGTTACCGAAATCGGCCAGGCCAGATCGAGCCACAAGCAGAGCAGTAGCAGCAAGCGTCACAAGAAGTAGATGATGATCAGATGATCGTTTATCCTAGTTAATTATGCATGTAATATATAGTTGACTTTGGTGTGTGGAAATGTCATGTGTGTAGTAGCCACCTATGTAATTATGCATGTAATAGTTTACTTTGGTGTGTGCAAATGTCATGTGTGTAGTAGCCACCTATGTAATTGGATGTTTAATTTGGTTATGCAACCATGTCCTTATAAGTGTGTGTGTGTATATATATGTTGTTGTTCTGTAAGCAATCCTAACGCACAACACACACGTCTTATTAGCAGCAATCGTCTGTGTTATTATCGGTCTTCGCACACATTCCTGATTACATACCTGTTGTGACGCCCCCGGCTCGATCGTGCACTAATCATACACGCAAATGCACACGATCAAGCCTAAGGACTCACGGGAAGATATCACAACACAACTCTAAAACATAAATAAAATCATACAAGTTTTATATTACAAGCCAGGGCCTCGAGGGCTCAAATACATAAGCTTGCGCACAAGCGTCAGCGGAAGCATCAGATATCTGAGTACAGATATTAAAAGAGAAACAGAAAGGCCTTTAGAAAGGCGGGGCAAAATAAAACACTACAATCGAAAGGCGCAGGCCTCCTGCCTGGGACCCTTCGAACCTACTCCTGGTCGTCAGTCAACTCGTAGTAGTATCCACCCTCGGGGTAGTAGTAGCGATCATCGGCGGGGACAGCTGTCTCAGGGGCTCCGTCATCTTGGTCACGACAAACTGATATGGGGAGAAAAGGAAAACAAAGCAACCATGAGTACTCAGAAGTACTCAGCAAGCAAGGATCTACACTACATATGCAACATTTTCAAAGAGAGGCTGTATATGTGGACAGGGCTGCAGAAATGCCAGAATAGAGAGGAAAGCCTAGTCCTATCGAAGACTAGCATCTTCAGCGGTCTTATAGCAATAGAAGAGAGTAGAACAGTACAATATAATGTAGCAGTATCATTAAGTCTCAACCTCACCCAGAGATCCTTTCTCGACTCCCTGCGAGAAAGCAATCCCAGAGCCATACAGTCATCAACCTCGTCCTGAGATCCCTTCTCGACTCCCTGCGAGAAGCAATCCCAGAGCCTCGTATCCAGGTCTCACCTCAACTTCTAGCTGTATCAATCGGGATACAACTCCGAGTGTCCGTTACCGTAGGATAGGCTATCGATAGATGTTTTCTTCCCTGCAGGGGTGCACCAACTTACCCACCACGCTCGCTTAACTTCGGCCAAACACACTTTTCCGGGTCATGCCCGACCTCGGCCAAACGACACACCGCAACCCTACCTACAGCTCAGCAGAGAGGTCCCTGCCGGTCTACATCCTAAGCGCAAGGGGGTCTTGGCCATCGCCCCTCGCCCTCCGGGTCGTTGTGCACACGGTGAAGCCAGGCACCAACACTACAGGAAGGCGCCGGTCCGTCCGTGCCGCCATGCTGAACTAGACGTCTGATAGAGCTTTCGGCTGATGCATACGATGCAGAACGCCCATACTATGCCCATGTGGTGGTTAGTGCTATCGGGCCAGAGGCCCACTCAGATCAAATATCCAAACCGTTAGTACCTTGGGGGTGCGGTAACGAGCAGAGACTCACGATCGATGTGACCCCGTCGCCCCGTCTCGAGGACTTGCGGCAAGGGCCAAGAATGCCCGGCCACGCCTCGTATTCTCACTCGGGCACCATCCAGGTCAACCCATCTCACAAAAGACTGTCGGGAACTCAGGTCCACCTCTACTGGGCGGTACCGCCTGTCCCTCCAGTCCTGCAGTTAAAGTAACTCCCTCGGGTCGCCCTCGGGGCCGACCCATTTCTAACAGGGTGCAGGGGTAAAGTCACAGTAGCCGTGTGTCCATAACATCAAGGGAATCCGAGGTATCACCCTCGACGGATACCCACTCGATGTAACTGTCAAGGTGAACGTAGGAGGATTCACCCTCGATAGGTTCACACTTGATGTGTTGCACGACCGCGTCGTTATCAGAAGTGGTGAAGGAGGAATCACCCTCGATGACCACGACCGAATAGCTACTCTACAGAGTTAACATCAGAAGTGCTACAAGAGGTTTCACCCTCGGCACTCGATAGTAACGCTGCAGTGTCGTTACAACTAAGAGGTGGTGATGTGCGGTGTCGGGGCCTGGTCTTCAATCCCGTTGATCGGGTCTTCGGATAATCTAGCGGGGCAATCGGGATAAGTGGGGTCACTGATAGGTCTCTACCCAGCCTAAACTAAGCAGTTTAGGATATGCAGGTAATTATCAACAGCAGGTTAAAATAACCAGGCTATGCATCAGAATAGGTAAAGCAGTAGCAGCAGCAATTCTAATGCAAGCATGAGAAATTAGAATGGGCGATATCGGGATGATCAAAGGGGGGGGGGCTTGCCTGGTTGCTCGGCGGCAAGGGCAAGGTTGTCAATGGTGTCTTCGGGCTCCGGAGCTGCGCCGGTCTCGGGGAACTGCGTCGGGGTCTAACGAGAGAGAAGAGGGGGAGGAAACAGTAAATATAAAGCAAACATGAGCATGACATGACATTACGCAGAGCTAGGGGTGTTCTAACGTGGTGCTACATGATATAGGTGAAGAGGGAAAACATCCAGGAATGTTTTCCCGGTTTCGGACATTTGTCAGTCAGATGACCGGAGAGGAACGGTCCCATGTTCAGGTAGTTAGAGACGTGTGACGGACGGACGGACCGCGTATTCGGATTCGTGGGATTTTTCTGATCAACTTTCATATATAAATTATTTCCATCAGAGTTACGGATTAAAAGATATGATTTTCTAAAGTTTTTATTAATTTCTGGAATTTACTGGAATTAATTTAAATTCGAAAATAAATTGGAAAATGCTACAGGTACCCAGCACTGTGTACACAGAGTGCACACAGTGGCTGACCAGTGGGCCTGTTGACTGGGTCAACAGACCAGTCAACAGGGGCTGACGGGTGGGTCCTCGTGCTGAGTCAGCATGCTGACTCAGTGAGGGTTATCCAGTTAAACAGTGCTGCGGGCCCCGTTTGTCAGTTGTTGTTTAATTAAAACATTTTCATTAGCAGTTAACTTAAACGTGTGGGGCCCGGTGTCAGTGAGTGGTTAGTTGGGTTAGTTAGGGGTTAACGACGACACGTCAGCGGGGTTAGCGCCGGCGGGGAGCTACAGTGCGCCGGAGACGAGGCCGAGCTCTGGCGATGGCCGTCCGGCCAGTTCTGGCGACCAAATGGACGACCGCGGGCAAGATTCGAACGGGCGCAGTGTTCCGCACCCATCCATGGTGGTAGTTGGTCCGGGGGAGGTCGGGAGCGGCGTCGGTGATGAGCAGGGCGGCGGCGGCGTTCGGGAGCGCGGTGGGGACGAGGCTAGGGGGCGCGGAGAGGCGAGCCAAAGGGCTCGTCGGACTCCTACGAGCCCCGGGAACACATTGGTGTGCTCGGGCGCGAGCTTGGCCGGGTGTGGCCGCGTCGGCGAGGCGACAGGCGGCGGCCGGAGTACGGTTGCGTTGGCAGGGCGACTATAGAACGCTAGAGGGGGAATGGACGGGCGCCAACGGCGCAGTGGCTCACCGCGGTAGCGTAGGGACCAGGCAATGGGCTCGGGGAGGTCCTGCGACGGAGATCGACGATGGTGAGGCGGCGGCAGCCGACGGAGGAAATCGGCGCGGGTGACGGCCGTGGTGCTCCCTGGCTCGATCCGAAGGGCGGAGGGGACGTGGTCGAGGACGCTGCTCCTCCTGGCCATGGCGAGGGGTGCAGGGTAGCCGGTGGCCGCGAGCTCCACGGGTCAACGGCCACGGCGGCGCTCGGGTTCGGGGGAAGAGGAAGATGATGAGGCAGGGAGAGGGGAAGGTGGGGCTAGGGTTAGCTTGGGGGCTCTTGGGTCTTCCTTATCCCCTCCAGAGACGCGGGGTTCGTCGCGGTGTCGAGTAGGGAGAGGGGGGCCATGGCGAGCGCGCGCGTGGGGCGCTGTGGAGATGACAGAGAGGGAGGGTGAACAGCGTGAGGCGGGGGACAGCAGGCGGTGGGCTGGGCCGGCACTGTAGATGGTAGGCCTAAGTGCACAGTAGGGTCTTTAGGCCTTTTCCCTTTTCTCTTTTTCTGTTTCTTTTCTTTTCTGTTTGCAAAATGTTTGAGCACCAAATGAATTTTGTTCAAAGTGTGACCTAGTCCATAATTAGCAGTACAATGTACCCTAACACCAAAAACTAGTTTGGGCAAAACATCATTTCATATTTGACTTAGATTAACTAAAAGGTTATTAAATATTATTTTCAGCCACTGTTAGAGGAGGTTTGGGTTACCTAATTAATTTATTAAATGTTGGTTACAATTTTAGAACTGTCTCTGTAATATTTGTTATTTATTGAACATTTTAGTTTCTATTTTGAAAAACTTTTATTTTCCACTTTTAGTTTGAATTTCCATTTGAGTTTGAATTTGAAAAGGGATTTATTACTAATGTTGATTAAGCACTGTTGATCATGATGACATGGCATTATCAATAGGGTGATTACTATAGCTAACCTCTGGGGGTGTTACACCTGTTTGCCGCGTATCACACACATCTTGTTAAATTGAACCATTTCTGTTATCTTGGCTCAACGCAAACAGTTCATCCGAGTGAACTGTTTGCCCTCTATCACACACACCTTGATCTGGCTGACCATTTTTTTTGTTCCGCCTAATCACAAACAGTTCATCCGAGTGAACCGTATGCCGTATATCGCACACACCTTCATCTGGCTGCCCGTTTCTGTTCTTCTGCCTCATCGCAAATAGTTCATTGAATTGAACCGTAGGCCCCGCATCGCACACGCAACTAAATTCTGAACCGTGTTTGATGTATCCGTCATCGCAAACGTTTTGCATCTTTTTTGATGGTTTTTATATATCACCATTTGCGATTATTGCATCGCACACAGTTTCGTCGAAGGGTCTCTGATTGTAGTGTCGCATTAGCAGCATCCTGCAGTAGTGTGGGTTGCTAGTAGCGTTGATTAATCTTCGTAGTTGATGCTAGTTGGTTTTTTTGGTGGAAGATCATATGTTCAAATCCTTAATGATATTCAATACCCCTCTGATCTTGAACATGAACATGCTTTGTGAGTAGTTATGTTTGTTCCCGAGGACATGGGAGAAGTCTTGTTATAAGTAATCATGTGAATTTGGTATTTGTTCGATATTTTGATGAGATGTATGTTGTCTTTCCTCTAGTGGTGTTATGTGAACGTCGACTACATGACACTTCACCATGATTTGGGCCTAGGGGAAGGCATTGGGAAGTAATAAGTAGATGATGGGTTGCTAGAGTGACAGAAGCTTAAACGCTAGTTTATGTGTTGCTTCGTAAGGGGCTGAGTTGGATCCACATGTTTCGTGCTATGGTTAGATTTATCTTAATTCTTCTTTCGTAGTTGCGGATGCTTGTGAGAGGGGTTAATCATAAGTGGGAGGCTTGTCCAAGTAAGGACAGCACCCAAGCACTGGTCCACCCACATACCAAATTATCAAAGTAACTAACGTGAATCATATGAGCATGATGAAAACTAACTTGACAATATTCCCATGTGTCCTCGGGAGCGCTTTGCTTTATATAAGAGTTCGTCCATGCTTATCCTTTGCTATAAAAAGGATTGGGCCACCTTGCTGCACCTTTGCTACACTTGTTACTTGTTACCCGTTACGAATTATCTTACCATCAAACTATCTGTTACCGATAATTTCAGTGCCTGCAGAAAATACCTTACTGAAAACCGCTTGTCATTTCCTTCTGCTCCTCGTTGGGTTCGACACTCTTACTTATCAAAAGGACTATGATTGATCCCCTATACTTGTGGCTCATCAAGACTCTTTTGTGATGCCGTTTCCGGGGAGTGAAGCGCCTTTGGTGAGTGGAATTTGGTAAGGAAACATTTATATTACGTGCTGAAATTTATTGTCACTTGTCACTATGGAAAGTCATCCTTTGAGGGGCTTGTTCGGGGTATCTTCACCTCAACTGGAAGAGCAAAGAGTTGCTCCTCAACCTACTGCACCTACTGAAAATATTTATTATGAAATTCCTTCGGGTATGATAGAGAAACTGCTAGCTAATCCTTATGCTGGAGATGGAACATTACATCCTAATATGCATCTAATCTATGTGGATGAAGTTTGTGGATTATTTAAGCTTGTAGGTTTGACCGAAGATGAAGTCAAGAAGAAGGTCTTCCCTTTATCTTTGAAGGGAAAGGCATTGACATGGTATAGGCTATGTGATGATATTGGATCTTGGAATTACAACCAATTGAAATTGGAATTTCATCAGAAGTTTTATCCTATGCATCTGGTTCATCATGATCGGAATTATATATATATATATATATAATTTTTGGCCTCGTGAAGGAGAAAGTATCACTCAAGCTTGGGGGAGGCTTAAGTCAATGTTATATTCATGCCCCAATCATGGGCTCTCAATAGAAATTATTATTCAAAAAATTTATGCTCGGATTTCTCGTAATGATCAATCATGCTCCATACTTCTTGTACTGGTTCTTTTATGAAGAAGACTATTCAATTCAGATGGGATCTTTTGGAAATAATTAAATGCAACTCCAAAGATTGGGAGCTCGAAGAAGGTAAGGAGTCAGTTATAAACCTTGAGTTTGATTGTGTTAAAACTTTTATGGATACTGATGCTTTTCGTGAATTTAGCACTAAATATGGGCTCGACTTTGAGATAGTAGCTTCTTTTTGTGAATCATTTGCTACTCATGTTGATCTCCCTAAGGAGAAGTGGTTTAAATATCATCCTCCCATTGAAGTAAAAATAGTAGAACCCATTAAAGCTGAAGAAGAAACCATTACTTATAATGTTGATCCAGTTATTCCTACTGCTTATGTTGAGAAACCACCTTTTCCTGTTAGGATAAAAGAACATGCTAAAGCTTCAGCTGTAGTCCGTAAGAGTTATACAAGAACACCTACACCCCCTGAACAAATGAAAGTTGAACCTAATGTTGCTATGGTTAAAGATCTCTTCGGTGAAAATATTGATGGGCATGTTATTTACTTCTGTAATGAAGCTACTAGAATTGTCAAACCTGATGAAAAAGATAAACATGGACCTGTTGTTGGCATGCCTGTTGTCTCTGTTAAAATAGGAGATCATTGTTATCATGGCTTATGTGATTTGGGTGCTAGTATGAGTGCAATCCCTTTTACTTTATATCAAGAAATTATGAATGATATTGCACCTGCTGAAATAGAAGATATCGATGTTACTATTAAGCTGGCCAATAAAGACACTATAACCCCACTTGGGATAGTTAGAGATGTTGAAGTCTTGTGTGGGAAAATAAAATATCCTACTGATTTTCTAGTTCTTGGTTCCCCACAAGATGACTTTTGTCCCATTATATTTGGTAGACCTTTCTTGAACACCGTTAATGCTAAGATAGATTGTGAGAAAGAAACTGTTAGTATAAGTTTTGGTGATGTGTCTCATGAGTTTAATTCTTCCAAATTTTGTAGACAACCTCGTGATAAAGAATTACCCAGTAAGGATGAAATTATTGGTCTTGCTTCTATTGTCGTGCCTCCTACTGATCCTTTAGAACAATATTTGCTAGACCATGAAAATGATATGCATATGAATGAAAGAAATGAAATAGATGAGAGATTCTTTAAATAAATGCCTGTTTTGAAACACAACTTGCCTGTTGATACTCTTGGAAATCCTCTTCCACCCAAGGGTGATCCTGTGTTCGATCTTAAACAGTTAGCTGATACTTTGAAATATGCTTATCTTGACAAAAAGAAGATATATCCTGTTATTATTAGTGCTAACCTTTCACAGTGTGAAGAAAAGAGATTATTGAAAACTTTGAGGAAGCACCGTGCTGCTATTGGATATACTCTTGATGATCTTAAGGGCATTAGTCCCACTCTATGTCAGCATAAAATTAATATGGAACCTGATGCTAAACCAGTTGTTGATCACCAGCGACGGTTAAATCCAAGGATGAAAGAAGTGTTAAGAAATGAAATATTAAAGCTTCTGGAAGCAGGTATAATCTATCATATAGCTAATAGTAGCTGGGTAAGTCATGTTCATTGTGTCCCTAAGAAGGGAGGTATTACTGTTGTTCCTAATGATAAAAATGAATTGATCCCACAGAGAATTGCCACCGGTTATAGAATGGTAATTGATTTTAGAAAATTAAACAAAGCTACTAGGAAAGATCATTACCCTTTACCTTTCATTGATCAAATGCTAGAAAGACTATCAAAACATACAAATTTTTGCTTTCTAGATGGATATTCTGGTTTTTCCCAAATACCTGTGTCACAAGAGGATCAAGAAAAAACTACTTTTACATGCCCTTTTGGTACCTTTTCCTATAGACGTATGCCTTTTGGTTTATGCAATGCACCTGCTACCTTTCAAAGATGTATGACTGCTATATTCTCTGACTTTTGTGAAAAGATTGTTGTGGTTTTCATGGATGATTTTTCCGTTTATGGAACTTCTTTTGATGATTGCTTAAGCAACCTTGATCGAGTTTTGCAGAGATGTGAAGAAACTAATCTTGTCTTGAATTGGGAGAAGTGCCACTTTATGGTTAATGAAGGTATTGTCTTGGGGCATAAAATCTCTGAAAGAGGTATTGAAGTTGATAAAGCTAAAGTAGATGCTACTGAACAAATGCCGTATCCTAAAGATATCAAAGGTATAAGAAGCTTCCTTGGTCATGCTGGTTTCTATAGGAGATTTATTAAAGACTTCTCAAAAATTTCTAGGCCTCTCACTAATCTTTTGCAAAAAGATGTTCCATTTGTTTTTTATGATGATTGTGTAGAAGCATTTGAAATCCTTAAGAAAGCCTTAATTTCTGCACCTATTGTTCAACCACCTGATTGGAACCTACCCTTTGAAATTATGTGTGATGCTAGTGATTATGATGTTGGTGTTGTTCTAGGACAAAGAGTTGATAAGAAATTAAATGTTATCCATTATGCTAGTAAAACTCTAGACAGTGCTCAAAGAAATTATGCTACTACTGAAAAACATTTTTTAGCAGTATTGTTTGCTTGTGATAAATTCAGATCTTATATTGTTGACTCTAAAGTAACTGTTCACACTGATCATGCTGCTATTAAATACCTTATGGAAAAGAAAGATGCTAAACCTAGACTCATTAGGTGTGTTCTCTTGCTACAAGAATTTGATTTACATATTATTGATAGAAAGGAGCTGAGAACCCCGTAGCAGACAACTTGTCTATGTTAGAAAATATTCATGATGACGCACTACCTATTGATGATAGCTTTCCTGATGAACAATTAGCTGTTATAAATGCTTCTTGTAGTAGTCCATGGTATGCAGACTATGCTAATTTTATTGTTGCTAAATTTATACCACCTAGTTTTACATACCAACAAAAGAAAAAAGTTCTTCTATGATTTAAGACATTACTTCTGGGATGACCCACACCTTTATAAAGAAGGAGTAGATGGTGTTATTAGACGTTGTGTACCTGAGCATGAACAAGAACAAATCTTATGCAAGTGTCACTCCGAGGCCTACGAAGGACACCATGCTGGGGACAGAACTGCACACAAGGTATTACAATCTGCTTTTTATTGGCCTACTCTTTTCAAGGATGCTCGTAAGTTTGTCCTGTCTTGTGATGAATGTCAAAGAATTGGTAACATTAGTAGACGTCAGGAAATGCCTATGAATTATTCACTTGTTATTGAACCATTTGATGTTTGGAGATTTGATTATATGGGACCTTTTCCTTCCTCCAATGGGTATACACATATTTTAGTTGTTGTTGATTATGTTACTAAGTGGGTAGAAGCTATTCCAACTAGTAGTGCTGATCACAACACTTCTATTAAAATGCTTAAAGAAGTTATTTTCCCGAGGTTTGGAGTCCCTAGATATTAAATGACTGATGGTGGTTCACACTTTATTCATGGTGCTTTCTGTAAATTCCTTGCTAAGTATGATGTTAACCATAGAATTGCATCTCCATATCATCCTCAGTCTAGTGGTCAAGTAGAATTAAGTAATAGAGAAATAAAATTGATCTCGCAAAAGACTATTAATAGATCTAGGAAGAATTGGTCTAAGAAACTTGATGATGCACTATGGGCTTATAGAACTGCTTATAAAAATGAGACGATAGCCAGAATGCCACTATGAGAAACCGAACTTGCCAAAATACCACTATGAAAAACCAACTTGTGAATATACCACTACTTTCAGTTTTCTCTGGCCAAAATACCACTAGTGACTAACGGAGACTAACACCATCCAAAAAAGACTTCTATACCCTTACCTCTTCACAGCCCAAGCATCATCCAACAACAAGATAGCAACTTTTCAGCAGCATTTTGACAGCATTTCAGCAGCATTTTGACATGAAAACATCACAAATTCAACATAATCTAAGTTTACATCATTGAACATCAATATAACAACATTTCAGCAGCATTTTGACAGCATTTCAGTGACATGAAAACATCATTAATTCAGCATAATCTCAGTTTGCATCATTGACCATCAATATAGCAACAATTCAACGACGATACATAATGGTTCGAAATAAGATAACATCAACAACGATACATAATGGTTCAAAAGAAGCTAGCATCAACACATAATGGTTCAGACCACCATTTCTTCAAACAAAAGATCATGGCTCTCACAACCATAAGCAAAAGATGATGATTCTCCCAACCAAATGCACTAAACTCGCCGTAGAGGGCTAGGAGCAGCAGTTTTGCTCCTTGTAGATCCACTAGGAGGTGTACAAGCAATTGCAATAGTTGCTGCCCTCTGCCTTGTCATTGGACTTGTAGGAGTATCAAGTTGAGTACCTTGCTTAGTTGGTGTCTTAGGAGAAGTAGCCGCAATGCTTGCTTCAGCCTTTGACTTTTTCCTATGTTCAAAACAATATTGTTAGTAATTAATATGCAGGACATTTGAAAATAATATCATGGAAGAGGAGTAGCATCATGAAAATAATATACAAGTGAAAGAGATGAAACTTATGAAATAAATACCGCGGAGGAGGAGTAGCATCTCGATCCACGTCACTTTCCATCTCAGGCTCCTTGCATGTCTTTCGAAGATGGCCTATTGCTCCACATCTTTTGCATTTGTGTCTTCTACCGGTTCCACCTTCGGTGTAATTCTTTATCCTCCTAGTTCTTGGACGTCCAGCACTCTTGGTAAGTTTGGGAGGGATCATATCAAATCCAGGATTTACCTTGGGCCATTGGGATCTGCCCCTAATTGGCATGAGAACTCCAGCATATGCCGCTTGGAACCTTGCCACTGAGAAGCACTCTGCAACATAATCCTCTAGCTTGGCTTTTTTGGAGAAGATGAACCGAAGAGCATGTGTGCAAGGTTTACCACAAATCTGCCATCTTCTACAAGAGCACTCATTTTTCTCCAAGTTAACGGTGTGCCTCCATCCATTTCCTAAAATCTCAGCTATATTTGGCGATGCTCTTGCTTCCAAATAATGCAGCCCCTTACTTTTCAGATTCAACTCCTTTATCACACTAGGTAGTATGTAACCTAGCAGCGCTTCACCAACGGCTCTCCTTTTCTCAAACAATATCATTATCATTTCTCTAAGGTTGTCCAAAAGCTCAACAAGTGCAAGTTGCTTCACATCCTTAATCCAATTGTTGAAAACCTCTGCCAAATTATTGCTAACATACTCAACTTTTGTCATTGCTGAAAATTTGCTTCTTGTCCACACACGGTTGTGATGCATGTTCAAATAGGCTATTGCTTCGGCGCTTTGTGCTTGTATTTCTGCCATTAGTGAATCATGCTTCTCTACTTCATATGTCCAAGCTACAGGCCACATATTATCTAGTATGTCACCTTTGAACTTTTTCTTGAAGTTGAGCATTAGATGCATCATGCATTCTCTATGTTCACAATTTGGGTAGACCTTAGAAATGGCATTCTCCAACCCCTTGCATGCATCGGTATGGATTGCAAGCCCTTGTGGTTCTCCAATAGCCAATTTCAACTGATCCATGAACCACACCCAATTCTCTGTATTTTCTTTCTCAAATATTCCAAATGCTACCGGGAACATCCAACTATGCCCATCTACACCAATTGCGGCTGCCAATTGGCCAGTGTATTTCCCACAAAGAAAAGTTGCATCAACCCCCAAATATGGTCTACACCCTGCCAAAAACCCATCAATGCATGGCTTGAAGGCAATGAACAACCTATTGAAAACATGCACAATTTCACCCTTACTATTGGTAGTTGTTTTTACGTCTATCTCAAATATACTTCCAGGATTGGCTGCCAACAATTCAGCTCTAAAGTTCCACAACAACTGAAAATTCTCTTTATATGTACCTTCTAATTGATCCTTTGCACGAGCTCTCCCTTTCCAAACATCAGTGTATTGAAGCTTAATATCATACTCCCTTTGCAAGCGTTCTTTAAGCTGTTTTGCACTCACCGTGGCATTCTCCTCAAGTGCAGCCTTCCCTTTATCAGCGAGCCAATCTCTATTTGCCATTCCTTTGCTGCAGTTTTTGCTCCCACAAGTATGTTCAAAGGGAAGTTTCTTTACCTGCAATGACATCAAGAAACACAAGTGTCAAATAAATAACAATATAAAGAAAAGAAATAAACAATAACATGTGCCAAAGAAAGAAGCTAACAATGCTACTAATCATACCATGAAAGTGTTAGTGTTCGGTAACTTGGAGGCATGTATCCTCCATGGACAATCCTCATCGGTGCAACTAGCCCTGAATCTTTTAGTGTCACTATACTGCGTGTCAAAGGACCAATCTTCTCTAATTGCTAGTTATCTCAATGCAACTCTAAATGCTTTGGAGTTAGGAAATGTGGCTCCTACTTCGATTCGAGGATTGTTTTTATCGTGGAGATAAGTAGGAGCCACATTGTTTGCGAGTAATGTCTCATCATCCCCTCGCACATGATGTGGATCATAAGAGTTGTCAACATCTAGTGTTCCCAATGGTACTCTTGCAGCCTTTGGCTCGACATTTTTCTGTGGCTCTGCATTCTCCTTTGACTTTGCATTCTCCTTTGACTCCGCATTCTCATGCAAATAGGTGTTCTCCTCGCCGCATCCTACAGGCTCATCATCCTCATACTCGCCTTCATAGGCTTGCTTCGGCCAAGCAAAGAATGGAGCATGAATAGGTTGATCATCCATATCCTTGGCCATGACAGGAGCTTGTTCCTTGTGTTGCTGTTTGTTCTCAATGGTCACACCAAACTTCACTATTTTTGTGTTAGAACACCTATCAAACAATTCAGCTATCTCTGATTCAGAGATCAATGGGATGGTGTTATATCCTGTTCCATACCAAATGGTCATTCTCTGATCAGGAGACCACTTGAACTTCTCCTCCACAACCTCCTTTATCCGCGCCACAGACAAGTCCCGACCGACCATGAAATCCCATGTTTTGCCCCTTCTGTAAACTCTTTTGCCGTCTACAATCGTCAAGTAGGACTGAACATCTATTTCTACTTTGAAATCGCCCATCGAATCGACTCTGAAACACACAAACACAGCAAATTCTAAATTTGCTACACTTACAATGAAAAGATCCATGAAAACAGGGGGAAATTTTGTACCTTTTGCCGCCGGCGATGTACTGGAGGGTTGGAGGCAGAGGAGCCACTCGAAGGCGAGGTTACAGGGGAGGCCGCGAGCTGGTCCGGTCTGTGCCAAGCAATGGAGCGCCGCCGTCGGGCTGATCCGGGACGAACTCGAGCAGATGGACGAGCTGGGTGAGGTTGCAATGGAGCAGGGGTGGCCGGCGAACTGATCCGGGACGAGCTGGGGCAGATCCCTCTAACCGGAGCTGCGCCGTTGGGCTGGTTGGTGCCAGAGCCGAGGCGTCGGGCGGCCAGCCAGGCGCCGACGAGCAGGAGTGAGGGCGTCGGGCTGCCCAGCCACGAGCCCAGGGAGGAGGAGGGCGGTGCACGGAGGGAGCTGGGGGATGGGTGGCGGAGAGGGTCAGAGGGAGAGAGGAGCTGCAGGGCGGCGCCGATGACGGTTGGTTCCTCGCGCCGCCATGCTCCTGGTGTCTGCGTGCGGGAGGAGAGGGGGAGGAGAGGATTTCGTGGATAGGGTTAAGAGCCACGGGGGTAATTTTGGAATACCCAAAAAACTGACAAGTTGCCTCTGGTTTGACTAACAGAAGCAGTTTGACAACTAACGGAAGTGTTATTTTGACAAGAAAAACTGAGCGTGCAGTGGTATATTGGCAAGTTGGTTTTTCATAGTGGTATTTTGGCAAGTTCGGTTTCTCGTAGTGGCATTCTGGCTATTGTCTCTATAAAAATCCTATGGGTATGTCTCCGTATAAAATGGTATATGAAAAAGCATGTCACTTACCTCTTGAAATAGAACATAAAGCTTATTGGGCAATTAAAGAGCTCAACTACGATTTCAAACTTGCCGGTAAGAAGAGGTTATTTGACATTAGCTCACTTGATGAATGGAGAACCCAAGCATATGAAAATGCCAAGCTATTTAAAGAGAAAGTTAAAAGATGGCATGACAAAAGGATACAAAAGCGGGAATTTAATGTAGGTGGACATGTCTTGCTATACAACTCTCATTTAAGATTTTTTGCAGGAAAACTTCTCTCCAAATGGGAAGATCCTTACATTATGGAAGAAGTTTATCATTCCAGTGCCATCAAGATCAACAATGCCGAGGGTAATAACCGAAAAGTGGTGAATGGGCAAAGAATCAAACATTATATCTCAGGTACTCCCATAAATATTGAAACCAATATTATTAATACCATAACACCGGAGGAGTACATAAGGGAAACTTTCCAGAACGCTCCAGAACCCTGAAAAGGAATAGGTATGTGATACGGTAAGTAAACCAACTCCAAAACTTTAGCAAAAGAAATTTTACTCCATTTTGGAATATTAAAAAAATTAGGAAATTAAGAAGTAGTCCGAATAGCGCACGAGGAGGTGACAAGCCGTGGGGGCGCGCCCTACCCCCCTGGGCACGCCTCCAGGGCTTGTGGCCACCTCGTGTGCCCTACTGACTCCATTTTCTCCCAGAGTACTTGTTTTGCACGGTAAAAATTCATTATATAATCTCCCGAAGGTTTTGACCACCGTATCACGGCAATATCCTCTGTTCTTGTTTTGAGCTATTTTCTGACAGATCTAGATCGCCATGACGTCCCCAAGTGCCCCGAAGGACAAGTTCTACGAGAAGGTCATCAACCCCTACCTTGCAGAGGTGCTGCAACACCCTCAAATGATTGAGATGCGTGAGGGGGTGCTTCACATCCGGGATGTTCAAGGACCAAGGAGGACCAGAAGCCTGGAGTCTAGGCTCGAAGAGGTGGAGCAAGAAGTCTTTAAGTGCTAAGGGATGGGGGAACGCGGACTCAACGCCAATCACTCCATGATCACGGAATTCACCCGTGACCACAATATGGATGCCAATGATATTGGAAAGGCCACCTTCAAGCTTCATGAGAAAATTGAGCATCTCCAAGCCCAGATCTATGACCTGCAAAACCAAAACTATGAGTATGAATATAGATTTAAGAGGATGAGTTTGGCTGTAGATTTGAGGATTCCAGAGACTCGTTCATCCTTCTACAATTGTGAGCCTATGCCTTGGACGACGGAGGACAAGCCTCCCACATCATCAACTCCATCATCACCACCTCCGAAGAAAGAGACTTGAGTACATGGGTATGGGCACTCCCCTTGGCTTGTGCCAAGCTTGGGGGAGGTGCCCCGGTATCGTATCACCATCACATCTTCACTTTTATCGTTTTTCTTAGTTCAATCCTTTCGGTTATATCGTTACCTACACTACTGTAGGATGTTGCTAATGTGACACTACGATCAGAGACCCTTTGACGAAACTGTGTGTGATGCATTAATCGCAAACGGTGGTGTAAAAACCGTCAAAAAAGATGCAAAACGTTTGCGGTGGCAGAAACATCGAACACGGTTCAGATTTTAGTTTCATGTGCGATGCGGGGCATACGGTTGATCCATACGAACTGTTTGCGATGAGACAGAACAACAGAAACGGGCAACCATATCAAGGTGTGTGCGATATACGGCATACGGTTCACTCGGATTAACTGTTTGTGATTAGGCAAAACAATAGAAACGGTCTGCCAGATTGAGGTGTGTGTGGTATACGGCATACGGTTCACTCGGACGAACTGTTTTTGATTAGGGAACAGAACAGAAATGGTTCAACTTAACAAGATGTGTGTGATATTGTCGGTGCAACAAACCCCACGTATGTTGCCCAGACTGTACACAGGCTTGGAGGCAAGCTGGTAACGTCCAAGTCCAGACCAAGCAAGGAGAGATCAGCTCTTTGAGAGATCAAAGGGCAGATCAAGAAGACCAAGACAAGCTAAATGAGCAAGACACTACTAAGGAGAAACCTCCCTTGCCGGGCAGGCAAGCCTGGCGAGGACGAGGTTACCCCGAAGACAGAACTCAAGACTGCCCCGGAAGGCTTGCCGGGGACACCAAGGGTGGCCTACCCCACCAAGGCTCCACTGCTCCACCTCACAACGACGTAAGTCATCCATCGATGCGGTGTCAAGCCCCCAAGTGACTAAGTGGCTGTTATTTGACACATGGCAGCCATTTCCAGAGGAAACCACCTCCAAATGACACCCGTCCAGAGACGTGTCAAGCAGGCAGACGAGAAGGTGGCCGAACGGCCCGGCAAGGCTTGCCGGGCACGCCATGATGTGACACTAAGCGGCGCATTTAATGTGCTCTGCTCTGTCTGCAGAGTTAGGTATGATAGCACTGTTTGCTATCTAATCAGTACATAATGACTGATTTGCCATTGTGGTGACCCCTTGATCTATAAAAGGAGGGCCGAGCTAGAGCGCTACGTTTCCACCACGGTCCTCACATCAATCCACCAAAGCAGGAGTAGGGTTTTACGCCTCGCAGCGGCCCGAACCTGGGTAAAAACTGCCCGTGTGATCTCTGCCGTGCTGCGCTACGCTCTCAGCTCTTTGTGCAATGTGCCCTTCCCCCCGCCGAACCACAAAGGGGCCGATGGCCCCATAGGTGGCCGTGGTTTCCCACGACATCTTTGGCGAGCCAGGTAGGGGGAAGCGTTTGCGTGAACCCGAGAAACGCACACAGCGCGTCATCTTCATCGACTTCTTCATCGACAGCTTCATCATCCATGGCGCCCAAAAAGAAGCCCGGTGCTGCAGCCCACCCGTCCACCTCGAAGGCCCCGCCGCACGTGGCCGTCGACGCCGCGGGGGCTACAGGGACGCATGGGGACGTGGACGCTGCGGGGGACGTGGCCGGCGTAGGCGGTGTCGTCACCACCCCTCCCGCGGCCGAAATGGGGCAGAAGGCACCGGAGAAGGATAGCGCCAGCAGCATCCCAGTGGCCACGCTCCACAAGGTGCGGGTGCAGAGATCATTCCTTCTGCACCTCTCCGCCCCGCTGAAGGGCACAGCCAGAGTGGTGGCGCTCGCTCTGGGGTGAACCGCAGTTCTCCGGCCGCTCCCGCTGCGGGCGCGGCCGCAGGGCATGCACCACCCCCGGGGCAAGCCGACCCAGCCGATGCACCGAACGGAGCCGCTGATCCCCAAGCACATCCACCTCGCCGCCACGCCACCCTGGCGACTGGTTCGCGACGACGAGAGCATGGTATTGCCACTACTGGCACCGTCACGAGCCAGGCGACGTTACAATCTACGTCGTCATCCATGCCGAGCACTGCTTCAGAGGCCATGGCGCGGGCCCAACTCCTGTTGAGATTTCTGCCGGCGGTCGATCAGATGGATGAGTGGAGAGCCACCATTCAGAGTCTGATTGGTTTCGCTGAGGCAGGAGGATCACAGCGAGCGGGCCCGTCACGGCCTCCGCAGGCGGCAACAACGGCCCGAGCCGCTGGCCGTACCGAAGGGCCCACCCCCACGGTGCAATCCCCTCCACGGTAGCCAGCGCAGGGGCCGCAGCAAGAACCCGACGACGCATCGATGGCTTCATCCGGCCCTCGAGCACGTCGGGACCAGCGGCAGGCCCAGGAAGACAGGTGAAGGGAAGGCGCGCGCGTCACCATCGAGCAGCGCCGTGACACCCACCGCCAGTCTGATAGGCGCAATGGCCCCGACGTCGATAAGCCTACGCCCGGTGAGGGCGGGTACCTACCTTTTGAGGTTGGGTGCCCCACCTTCACTCGTGAACTGCGGCAAGTCCGTTGGCCATCTTCCCGCATGTTAAAGCCAGAGATACCAGAGAAGTACGATGGGAGATTGAACCTGGCAGAGTTCCTGAGCATCTACACCATCACTATTCAGGCGGCCGGGGGAAGAGATGAGAAGGTGTTCGCCAACTACTTCCCTTTGGCACTCAAGCCAAATGTGAGATCTTGGCTGATGCACCTGCCGGAAAACTCCATCTCAACTTGGGCTAACCTGTGCCATGAGTTTGTTGGCGCCTTCACGGGCGGCCATCAAGAACCAGGACGGCCCAGCAATCTGCAGCTCCTCCCACAGAAGAAAGGAGAAAGTTTGCGGAAGTAGATGCAAAGGTTCAGTCGAGTGCACAGGAACATCCCAGATATCCATCCGGCAGCTGTGATAGCCGCATTCCAGTCCAATGTGCGCAACCGCAGGATATGTTCCAAAATGAACGTGTGGCTACCCAAGACTGTGAATGAGTTATACACTCTGGTGGATAAGTGTGCTCGCGTAGAGGAGGGAAGGTGACTTCCCGGTGAAGAGGATGGCATCGACATTGACTCAGACGATGATGACGACGCCACCAACCAGAAGAAGAACAAGAAGCGCAATAAGAAGCGCAAGGAGAAAATTGTGATGGCCGTTGAAGGATCGAGCACACCTAGTACCGGCAAGAAGGCCAAGACCGAGGCCCCCGGCAAGGAGGTTGCCGCGCGCACTGACTGCCGGGCGGCCGCGGCTGCCGAGAAGGCTGGGAAGGGTGATGGGCCATACTGCAAGATCCATAGGACCAAGGGCCACGACCTTCAGGAGTGTCATCAGGTTGAGCAACTCGTCAAGAAGCAAAGGGCAGAGTACGAGAAGTGTGATAAGGAGAAAAACCAGGATGGTGCTGGCTGGAAGGGCCGAGGCGGTGGAGTAAGTCGCCACATCAAGGCTCCTCAGTCCCAAGGGAAACCCACCAGAGGCCGTGAGAAGAAGGATTGCGATGATGAGACCGATGAAGGAGATGAAGAGGAAACCAGCGAGCAGGAGTTCCAGAAAGCCACTGACGCCTTGTGCATTGACGGGGGTGCATCTCTGCACTCCTCTCACCGCCAACTTAAACACTGGGTGCGTGAAGTCAATGCCATGGAGCCAGTGGCAGATTCTCGGAAGCCACTCAAATGGTCCTGCACGCCCATCATCTTTGACGAAGAGGATCACCCTGACCGCACCACCGCGGTAGGGTGCTTGCCGTTGTTGGTATCACCAACAATACACAACCTCAAAGTCACAAAGATGTTGGTTGACGGCGGGGCTGGGTTGAATCTGATATCTCCAAAGGTCATCAGCAAACTTCAGATAGCAGATGAGGAGCTCAAGGTTACTGGTACGTTCCAAGGAATCAACCCCGGCAGGAGTCGTCCTAAGGGAAAGATCATGCTGCCAGTGACATTCGGAAGGGAGTTAAACTACCGGACTAAGAAGATCGTGTTTGACGTGGTTGACCTCCCCTTGTCGTACAACGGAATCCTTGGTTGCCCAGATCTGGCCAAGTTCATGGCGGCATCCCACTATGCCTACAACACTTTGAAGATGCCAGGGCCGATAGGTGTCATTTCCATTCCGTCAGATTAGAAGGACGCAGTCCTATGTGTGCACAAGATGTACCGGGAGGCGGTCGCTGCTGAGGCTGCAGAAGCCATTGCTCCCGCTAAGGAAAGTAAGAAAAAGAAGAAAGCTAGCGAGGAAGCCAGCAAGGAATCCGGGAAGCGTGCCTCTCCGGAGTGCGCTGCACCTGTTGATGACTTGCCGGAGAGTTCCAATAGCAAGAGATCCAAAGCTGCTGCACCTGCTGTGAAGAAGGTCCCGGCAGGGCTGGCTGGCGCTGATGGTACGTTTACCATCAGTGCCACCCTCGATGGCAAATAGGAAAACACGCTCGTTGCCTTCCTGCGGGCGAATATCGATGTGTTTTCCTGGCAACCATCTGACATCCCCGGTGTTCCTAGGGAGGTAATCTAGCACCACCTTGCTGTCTGCCCACATGCCCGGCCCGTCAAGTAGAAGGTCCGGAAGCAAGCTTTGGAGCGGCAGCAGTTTATTGCTGAGGAGATCAAGAAGCTTGAAGCAGCTGGTTTGGTCAGAGGAGTGTTGCATCCCACATGGTTAGCAAATCCAGTGGTGGTGCGCAAGGCGAATGGGAAATGGAGGCTTTGCATAGACTTCACAGATCTAAACAAGGCATGCCCGAAGGACCCGTTCCCCTTGCCGCGCATCGACCAGATTGTGGATTCCACTTCCGGGTGTGAACTGCTTTCCTTTCTGGATGCCTACTCCGGGTACCACCAGATCTTCATGTACAAGGAAGACGAAGAGAAGACCGTGTTCATAACCCCATGTGGCATGTACTGCTTTGTACATATGCCCTTCGGGTTGAAGAGCGCCGGATCCACTTTTGCAAGAGCAGTACAGATTGGCTTTGAGTCCCAGTTGCACAGAAATATTGAAGCCTACATGGATGATATAGTGGTCAAAACCAAGGACAGAATGACTCTCATTCAGGATTTGGAAGAGACCTTTGCAAATCTGCGCATGATCAACTTGAAGATGAACCCGGAGAAGTTTGTGTTTGGAGTTCCCTCCGGCAAGCTACTTGGCTTCTTTGTGTCCCATCGAGGGATAGAGGCCAACCCCGATAAGATCAAGGCTATCGAGCAAATTCAAGCACCCAAGATAGTCAAGGACGTGAGGCATTTGACTGGATGCGTCGCTGCGCTGAGCAGGTTCATTTCCAAGTCTGCCAAACGCGCCCTGCCGTTCTTCAAAATCTTGAAGAAGGCAGGACTCGTGGAGTGGACCCTAGAGGCAGACGCTGCGCTACAAGATTTGAAGACCTATCTTTCCTCTGTGCCCACTTTGGTTGCTCCCAAACCACAAGAGCCATTGCTGCTATACTTAGCGGCAACCAATCAAGTGGTTAGTGCGGCACTGGTGGCACAGCGGGAAGTGGATGAAGCACCAGCCACAGCCACTGTCCCCTCTGGAGAGGAAAGCGAACTCGTCCCGGCAAGATCAGATGCAGTTCAAGACAAAGAAAAGCAAGCCAGCGGAGACAGTTCCGAGGTGGCGGCAAAGAAGAAAGTGGTGCAGCGCCCAGTGTACTTCATCAGCTCCCTACTGCAGGGGGCTAGATCGAGGTACTCTGGCATGCAAAAGTTGATTTTTGGCCTCATCATGGCCTCAAGGAAACTGCGCCACTACTTCCAAGCCCACGAGATCACAGTTGTCACCCGCTTCCCTTTACAACGCATACTCCGAAACCCCGAGGCCACTGGCAGGATTGTGGAATGGGCTTTGGAGTTGTCCAGCTTTGGTTTGAAGTTTAAAAGCATGTCAACCATTCAGAGCAGAGCACTAGCAGAGTTCATTGCAGAGTGGACGCCAACTCCTGATGAAGAAGTACTCGAGACAGTCGTTCCCGGCAAGGAAGCGCCCCAAGAATGGATTATGTATTTCGATGGTGCCTTCTCCCTACAAGGTGCAGGGGCTGGCGTGCTTCTCGTTGCTCCCACTGGGGAGCACCTTAAGTATGTCTTCTAGATGCATTTTCCCCGAGAGAAGGCTACCAACAATACTGCAGAGTATGAAGGGCTCCTTGCCGGGCTCAAGATTGCAACAGAACTGGGAATCAAGAAGCTGATCATCCACAGAGATTCACAACTTGTGGTGAGACAAGTCAACAAGGATTACCAAAGCCCATTGATGGAGGCATACATCGAGGAAGTGAGAAAGTTGGAGGAGCGCTTTGACGGATTGCAAACAGAGCATGTGCCCCGTGCGGAAAACAGCATTGCTAATCATCTGTCGAAGTGTGCTGCACAAAAACTCCCTGTGGAACCAGGGACTTTTGTTCTCCATCTGACTCAGCCCTCCGTATCCCCGGCAACAATGGCCAGAAAGAGGAGGAAACTGGACTCCAACAAGCCTCTCCCGGCAGAGCCTCCCGAGGCTCCCGGCAGAGAGCTTGGCGGGAACAACTCCCCTTCGATCAGTGAGCTGCACCATCCCGCTAGACCACTAGTCCCTGCGGTCGAGGAGTGCGCTCCTACGAATGAGGAGGTGCAGCTGGTCCTCGTTGCTGAGCCCCTGGCCCCAACTTGGGCACGACACATAGTCCATTTCCTCCAAACAGGAGAACTTCCCGAAGAGCAAGAAGAAGCTGAAAGAGTAGCCCGGAGGGCCAGTATATATAAGTTCGTTGACGACACACTATACAGAAGAAGGCCCAACGGTGTGAAATTGAAGTGCATTTGCCGGGAAGAAGGAATGAAACTGTTGGCAGAGATACACAAGGGTATGTGCGGCTCCCACATTGGATCAAGGGCTTTGGTTGGAAAAGCCTTCCGGCAAGGTTTCTATTGGCCCACAGCCCTCCAAGATGCAGTTGAGCTAGTCACCAAATGTGAAGCCTGCCAGTTCCACTCCAAGAACATCCATCAGCCTGCCCAAGCTCTTCAGACGATCCCTTTGTCATGGCCCTTCTTGGTCTGGGGGCTCGATATCTTGGGCCCCTTCCCCCGTGCTACCGGGAGCTTTGAGTTCTTGTTCGTCGCTATCGACAAGTTCACAAAGTGGCCAGAGGTGGAGCCCGTGAGAAAGGTGACCGCGCAGTTAGCTATCAAGTTCTTGAAAGGATTGGTGTGCCGCTTCGGGGTACCTGCCCGAATCATCACCGACCATGGCACCCAATTCACGAGCCGCGCCTTCATGCAATACGTTCATGCCCTCGGAAGCAAGATCGCATTTGCCTCTGTCGCACCCATCCCAGAAGCAACGAACAAGCTGAGAGGGAGAACGCTGAAGTGCTACGAGGTCTCAAGACAAGAACCTTTGATAGACTGCAGAAGTGCGGCAGGCGATGGATCGACGAGCTGCCGGTGGTTCTTTGGTCCCTCCGTACGACACCAAATCGAGCCACCGGGCAGACTCTTTTCTCCCTAGTCTATGGGGCAGAAGCAGTTATCCCCACGGAACTCATATTCAGATCTCCGCGAGTGCTTGCCTACGATGAAGTAGCGCAGGAACGGCACCGGCGTGACGATGTTGTGCTACTTGAGGAGAACCATCTCCGGGCTGCTACGCGTGCTGCACGCTACCAGCAAGCCATGCGTCGCTATCACAGCCGTAGGGTTCATGCCCAGAGTTTTGAGGAAGGCGACCTTGTCCTTAGGCGCGTTTAGTCCGCCAAGAGTACAAACAAGTTGACGCCGAAGTGGGAAGGCCCTTACCGGGTAGTACGAGTCACCAGACCTGGAGCAGTCCGTCTGGAGACTGAAGATGGCATTCAGTTGCAAAACTCATGGAACATTGAGCATCTCCGTAAGTTCTACCCGTAAGGCGCGGCTGTCGGGCCCTGCCCGGCAGCCACCCTTTTGTACAGGCCTTGCCGATGTTGCATGTAACCCCTTGTACAAAGCCAGGCACAGATCCTGAGCAACAGAAATAAACAAAGCGCTGGGGGGCCCCCAAAACTTGCATGCATAAGCATATCATGAGCATAGCATGATCATGTAGATGAGGTCGCATAAGGCATTGTTTTCATCTGCATTAAGTTGCAGGGTTCTTGTCGTGGACTTGGTCCCAAAGAGAAGAAATTAAGACAAGCCCACGTGACGATCCCTGGCAAGCCAAACAAATAAGTTCTCTTCTTATCCTTACGTGTTCTGTAAGTAGAAACTTGTGCATATGAAAACCTCGTCCCCTTCGAAACTTAGGTGCTCCCATCCTTTGACTCGAACATTGCTTCGGTCAGGATGGTCGCAGTGGCCTTTGGCGGAGAAGCCTTGGCGGGGGGCTGGTCCCTCTTTGTGATTTGTGCCCGACAGGCTTAGCTCAGCGGCAACAAACCAAGGGTACCGGCAGGATAGCCTGCCGAGGAAACTTATTTACTTGAATGTATAGAGGCATTTCACCTCTGCATGAGTTTGATACATGCACAAGTGCCCGACAAAGCTTGTCTTTTTCATTAATATGCTGATGAACAAGTACAGATCTTACAGAACACCAACATTGATAAAGAAGATTACATAATTTAGACTAAAGTTTGGCAAGTGCCTACATATTTTAGATTGAAAAAAGATAAGTGCCCCGTGACGCCTTTGCTCTGTTTCCCTTCTCCTCGAAACCACACAGAGAGAGGAAGAAGACGGAGGGAGGGCCTGGCTGGGATTCGACGCCTCCCAAGGGTCAGGAGGGCGCCATTCCCGGGCTAGAGGAGGAAACCGGAGGGTAGGTGCGGATGGTGGCGCTGCCGAAGCACAGCCGGAGACGATGGTGCTGTCGGCAATCACGCCATGTCGGAACAGTCATCCCCGCTATTGACACGTCTTGGGTTGCCACCACCCTCCTCGTCGCTGTCGCTCGAAGAGGCACGTCTGCCGCTGCTCGAGCCCCCGCCGCGGCGGCCGGGACAGGCACCGGGCGCTTCGGGAGACTCCACAGAGAGCATGGTCGTCTCCATCAACCCGAAGTTAGAAGGATGCCGTCCCCTGAAGAAGCAAGCACGGGCACAAGGAGCCCACCCATACGCAAGACAAGCAGTACCCCAAAAGAAGGGATCTGCCGTAACCGAATGGCGAGTCGCTCCCGCGATCTCCCTTTGTCATCATGGACAAAGGTAGGATGGGCCACGGTCGATCGCCACGCTTTGTGTTTATTATGGACTCCGGCGTGGCATCACCTACATGGCCCCTCACCAAGGTTGAAATCACGGGCGGCCCAGCAATGAGCGCACCGAAGTCGCTACCTCCGGTGCCGCTGCCGCGCCGCCCGCGCGCTCACCTGGGACCTCTCCCACTCGTGCTAGGCGATGGACCACCACCCGAGGCCGGACGCTTTGCGCGGCACCAGGAGGGGGGTCCTATCACAATAAAGGCGCGTCCGCGCCCTCCTTTCCCTCTCCTCGCCATGGCGAAGACGCAACACCAGAAGATAAAGGGGGGGGGGAAGTTTGGTGTGAGCCCGCACCTCCACTCGCACCCCCTTGAATAGGGAAAGCGAGGCTGGGGGCTGGGGGCTGATCCCTCGGTGGGTAACTGCCGTCCCTCTCCCCCAACCCAAGAAGATCGGGCCCCTGCCTTGACGCTCTCCCACACCACGCGCCTCCGTTACCTACCCCACTCAATGCATGCAGCATACATGGCCAGGGATAAGAGCGTGATGGGAAGAGTGAATTGGCAGTTAATGGCCCGTGCGTTAAAGTCATTCGCGGGCCATTACAAAGATGGCCCCACTACAATTGGCGTTACACGACGTGCGGGAAAACCGGAAACTGATCCAAGCTCAGATTAATGAAGAATCAAAGAAGACCTCAAGGGACAAACCGCCGCAAGCCTCCTTGCCCATGTACTTGATAGGGCCTACCCCGACGACGCTCGGCAGCGTGTTCAGGCCATGCCCGGGGGCTCCTGTCGGTGCAACAAACCCCAGGTATGTTGCCTGGACTGTACACAGGCTTGGAAGAAAGCTCATAACGTCCAAGTCCAGACCAAGAAAGGAGAGATCAACTCTTTGAGAGATCAAAGGGCGGATCAAGAAGACCAAGACAAGCTAAATGAGCAAGACACTTCTAAGGAGAAACCTCCCTTGCCGAGCAGGCGAGCCTGGCGAGGAGGAGGTTACCCCGAAGACAGAACTCAAGACTGCCCCGGCAGGCTTGCCGGGGACACCAAGGGCGGCCTACCCCGCCAAGGCTCCACCGCTCCACCTCACAGCGACGCAAGTCATCGATCGATGCGGTGTCAAGCCCCCAAGTGATTAAGTGGCTGTTATTTGCCACATGGCAGCCATTTCCAGAGGAAACCACCTCCAAATGACACCCGTCCAGAGACGTGTCAAGCAGGCAGACGAGAAGGTGGCCGAACGGCCCGGCAAGGCTTGCCGGGCACACCACAATGTGACACTAAGCGGCGCATTTAATGCGCTCTGCTCTGTCTGTAGAGTTAGGTATTATAACACTATTTGCTATCTAATCAGTACACAATGACTGATTTGCCATAGTGGTGACCCCTTGATCTATAAAAGGAGGGCCATGGCAACCATAAAAAGGATTCGGATCCCTGTACACTGATACGGGCGTAGCTGCTCTCGCGCCGAGTCAACCATGCGGGGCTAGAGCGCTACGTTTCCACCACGGTCCTCACATCAATCCACCAAAGCAGGAGTAGGGTTTTACGCCTCGCGGCGGCCTGAACCTAGGTAAAAACTGCCCGTGTGATCTCTGTCGTGCTGTGCTACGCTCTTTGTTCTTTGTACAATTTGCCCTTCCCCCCGCCGAACCACAAAGGGGCCGATGGCCCCATAGGTGGCCGTGGTTTCCCATGACAGATATGCAGCATACAGTTCACATAGATGAACTGTTTGCGATGAGCCAAAAGAACACAAATGATTCGTGTAAACAAGATACGCGGCAAATAGCCCACTCGGATGAACTGTTTGCGATGAGAAATTATAACACAGACGGTTACTACAGTTAATTCGTGTGCGATTCTGTGTGTATAAAAAACTTTAAAAAATGCAAACTAGTTGCTTGCGGTGGCTAGGAGTATCGCACACAAAGCGTCTGCGAGTATTCGTGTGCGATGATTAGTAAGTTACACATACGTTCCCTTATGTTAACACGTGTGTGATAGATAACACGTGGCACCGCATACGGTATTCGGGTTGTGTGCTCCACTTAGTCTTCACGCGCTCCACATGGGTGAATTGTATAATCCCCGCCTCTTCCCTCATCAGTTTCCCGCCACCAGCTAATGTCTTGCTGCATATAACCCAGTGCTACTTCTTGAGCTTGCGTTGGTTTTTCCCTTGAAGAGGAAAGGGTGATGCAGCAAAGTAGAGATAAGTATTTCCCTCAGTTAGAGAACCAAGGTATCAATCCAGTAGGAGAAAATGCACAAATCACCAATACCTGCACAAACAATCAAACACTTGCACCCAACGCGATAAAGGGGTTGTCAATCCCTTCACGGTCACTTGCAAAAGTGAGATCTGATAGAGATAGATAAAACTAAGCAAAAGATAAAGTAAATATTTTTAGGGTTTTTGGTTTATAGATATGAAAATAAAAGATTGCAAAATAGTAGATCGGAAAGTAATATGATGGAAAATAGACCCGGGGGCCATAGGTTTCACTAGAGGCTTCTCTCAAGATAGCAAATAATATGGTGGGTGAACAAATTACTGTCGAGCAATTGATAGAAAAGCGCAAAGTTATGACGATGTCCAAGGCAATGATTATGAAATATAGGCATCATGTCCATGTCAAGTAGACCGACTCCTGCCTGCATCTACTACTATTACTCCACACATCGACCGACTCCTGCCTGCATCTAGAGTATTAAGTTCATGAAGAACAGAGTAATGCTTTAAGTAAGATGACATGATGTAGAGGAATAAACTCAAGCAATATGATGTAAACCCCATCTTTTTATCCTCGATGGCAACAATACAACACGTGCCTTGCTGCCCCTACTGTCACTGGGAGAGGACACCGCAAGATTGAACCCCAAGCTAAGCACTTCTCCCATTGCAAGAAACACCAATCTAGTTGGCCAAACCAAACCGATAGTTCGAAGAGAATTAAAAGGATATCAAATCATGCATAAAAGAATTCGGAGAAGATTCAAATAATATTCATAGATAAGCTGATCATAAATCCAAAATTCATCGGATCTCGACAAACACACCGCAAAAGAAGATTACATCGGATAGATTTCCAAGAACATCAAGGAGAACGTTGTATTGAGAATCAAAGAGAGAGAAGAAGCCATCTAGCTACTAGCTATGGGCCCGTAGGTCTGAGGTAAACTACTCACACTTCATCGGAAGGGCAATAGAGTTGATGTAGAAGCCCTCCGTGATCGAATCTCCCTCCGGCAGGACGCCGGAAAAGGCCCCAAGATGGGATCTCACGGGAACAGAAGGTTGCGGCGGTGGAAAAGTGTTTTCGTGGATGCTTCTGGTGGTTTGGGAATATATGTGAATATATAGGAGGAAGATCTAGGTCAGGGGTCATCGAGGGGCCCACAAGGCAGGGGGCGCGCCCTACCCTCTAGGCGTGCCCTCCCCCCTTGTGGCCGCCTCGTGGCTCTTCTGACTTGCACTCCAAATCTCCTGGGTGTCTTCTGGTCCAAGAAAAATCATTGCGAAGGTTTTATTCCGTTTGGTATTCCTTTTCTGCGAAGCTCAAAAACAAGGAAAAAACAGAAAGTGGCACTGGGCTCTAGGTTAATAAGTTAGTCCCAAAAATAATATAAAATAGCATATTAATGCATATAAAACATCCAAAACAGATAATATAATAGCATGAAACAATAAAAAATTATAGATACGTTGGAGACGTATCAAGCATACCCAAGCTTAATTCCTGCTCGTCCTCGAGTAGGTAAATGATAAAAATAGAATTTTTGATGTGGAATACTACCTAACATATTTATCCATGTAATTTTCTTTATTATGGCATGAATGTTCAGATCCATAAGATTCAAAACAAAAGTTTAATATTGGCATAAAAAAATACTTCAAGCATACTAACAAGGCAATTATGTCTTCTCAAAATAACATGGCCAAAGAAAGTTTATCCCTACAAAATCATATAGTCTGGCTATGCTCCATCTTCATCACACAAAGTATTCAAATCATGCACAACCCCGATGACAAGCCAAGCAATTGTTTCATACTTCTGGTGTTCTCAAACCTTTTCAACTTTCACACAATACATGAGCGTGAGCCATGGACATAGCACTATAGGTGGAATAGAATATGGTGGTTGTGGAGAAGACAAAAAGAGGGAGATAGTCTCACATCAACTAGGCGTATTAACGGGGTATGGAGATGCCCATCAATAGATATCAATGTGAGTGAGTAGGGATTGCCATGCAACGGATGCACTAGAGCTATACATTTATGAAAGCTCAAAATAAAACTAAGTGGGTGTGCATCCAAATTGCTTGCTCATGAAGACCTAGGGCAATTTGAGGAAGCCCATCGTTGGAATTTACAAGCCAAGTTCTATAATGAAAAATTCCCACGAGCATATGAAAGTGACAACATAGGAGACTCTCTATCATGAAGATCATGGTGCTACTTTGAAGCACAAGTGTGAAAAAAAAGGATAGTAACATTGCCCCTTCTCTCTTTTTCTCTCATTTTTTTGTTTGGCTTCTTTGGCCACCCTTTTATTTTTTTCCTCACATGGGACAATGCTCTAATAATGAAGATCATCACACTCTTATTTACTTACAACTCGACACTTAGAAAAAAATATGACTCTATATGAATGGCTCCGGCGGTGTACCGGGATGTGCAATGACTCAAGAGTGACATGTATGAAAGAATTATGAAAGGTGGCTTTGCCACAAATACGATGTCAACTACATGATCATGCAAAGCAATATGACAATGATGGAACGTGTCATAATAAAACGGAACGGTGGAAAGTTGCATGGCAATATATCTCGGAATGGCTATGGAAATGCCATAGTATGTAGGTATGGTGGCTGTTTTGAGGAAGGTATATGGTGGGTTTATGGTACCGATGAAAGTTGCGCGGCACTAGAGAGGCTAGCAAAGGTGGAAGGGTGAGAGTGCATATAATCCATGGACTCAACAGTAGTCATAAAGAACTCGCATACTTATTACAAAAATCTATTAGTCATCGAAACAAAGTACTACGCGCATGCTCCTAGGGGGATAGATTGGTAGGAAAATACCATCGCTCACCCTCGACCGCCACTCATAAGGAAGACAATAAAAAAAATACCTCATGCTCCAACTTCGTTACATAACGGTTCACCACACGTGCATGCTACGAGAATCACAAACCTCAACACAAGTATTTCTCCAATTCACAATTACTCACTGGCATGACTCTAATATCACCATCTCTATATCTCAAAACAATCATAAGGAATCAAACTTCTCATGGTATTCAATGCACTTTATATGAAAGTTTTTATTATATCCCTCTTGGATGCCTACCATATTAGGACTAAATTCATAACCAAAGCAAATTACCACGCTATTTAGAGACTATCAAAATAATATAAGTGAAGCATGAGAGTTCAATAATTTCTACAAAATAAGGCCACCGCCGTGCTCTAAAAAGATATAAGTGAAGCACTAGAGCAAAATTGCCTAGCTCAAAAGATATAAGTGAAGCACATAGAGTATTCTAATAAATCACGATTCATGCGTGTTCCTCTCAAAAGGTGTGTACAGCAAGGATGATTGTGTCAAACTAAAAAACAAGGACTCAAATCATACAAGACGCTCCAAGCAAAACACATATCATGTGGTGAATAAAAATATAGCCTCAAGTAAAGTTACCGATAGACGAAGACGAAAGAGGGGATGCCTTCCGGGGCATCCCCAAGCTTAGGCTCTTGGTTGTCCTTGAATATTACCTTGGGGTGCCTTGGGCATCCCCAAGCTTAGGCTCTTGCCACTCCTTATTCCATAGTCCATCAAATCCTTACCCAAAACTTGAAAACTTCACAACACAAAACTCAACAGAAAATCTCATAAGCTCCGTTAGTATAAGAAAATAAATCACCACTTTTGGTACAGTTGTGAACTCATTCTTTATTTATATTGGTGTAATATATACTGTATTCCAACTTCTCCATGGTTCATACCCCCCGATAATACCCATAGATTCATCAAAATAAGCAAACATCACATAGAAAACAGAATCTGTCAAAAACAGAAAAGTCTGCGAAGATCTGAATTGTTCTAATACTTATGTAACTCCAAAAATTCTGAAAAATTAGGAAAACAGAGGAAATTTGTATGTAAATCTTGTGTAAAAAATTCAGGGTTTTTGCGCGCCCAGTGAATGTAAACAATTCTGTGACTGGACGCAAAAGTTTCTGTTTTTCAGCAAGATCAAATCAACTATCACCGTAAGCCATCCCAAAGGTCTTACTTGGCACAAACACTAATTAAAACACAAAAACACATCTAACCAGAGGCTAGATGAATTATTTATTGAAAAACAGAACCAAAAATCAAAGAACAAAAATAAAATTGGGTTTCCTCCCAACAAGCGCTATTGTTTAACACCCTTTGCTAGGCATAAAAACACATAGATCTAGGTATTGTCATCTTTGGTATGCAATTCATAAGTAGCTCTCATAATAGATTCATATGGCAACTTAATTTTCTTTCTAGGAAAGTGTTCCATGCCCTTCCTTAACGGAAATTTAAATCTAATGTTTCCTTCTTTCATATCAATAATTGCACCAATCGTTCTAAGGAAAGGTCTACCAAGAATAACAGGACATGTAGGATTGCAATCTATATCAAGAACGATGAAATCTACGGGCACATAATTCCTATTTGCAACCATAAGAACATCATTAATCCTTCCCATAGTGTCGTGGGAAACCACGGCCACCTATGGGGCCATGAGCCCCTTTTGGTTCGGCGGGGGGATGGGCACGTTGCACAAAGAGCGGAGAAGCGTCACACAGCACGACAGAGATCACACGGGCAGTTTTTATCCAGGTTCGGGCCGCTGCGAGGCGTAAAAGCCTACTCCTGCTTTGGTGGATTGATGGTGGAAAAATGGTGGAGGAACGCAGCGCTCTTGCCCGGCAAGGTCGCCTCAGGCGAGAGCAGCTATGCGCGTATGAGTGTGATAGGGTCCGGATCAGCCAACCCCTTCTATGGTTGCCATGGGCCTCCTTTTATAGATCAAGGGGTCACCACAGTGGCAAATCAGTCATTACATACTGATTAGATAGCAAACAGTGCTATCATACCTAACTCTGCAGGCTTGATAGAGCGCATTAAATGCGCCGCTCAACGTCACATCTCAGCTTGCCCGGCAGGCCCTGCCGGGCTGTTTTGCCAGCTTCGCACCTGCTTGCTTGACACGTCTCAGGACGGGTGTCGCCTGGGGGTATTTTTTGTAGGAAGCGGCTGCCATGTGGCAAATAGCAGCCACTTAGTCACTTTGGAGCTTGACACCGCACTGATCGACGACGTGCGTTGTGATGAGGTGGTGCGGTGGAGTGGTTTGCCTCCGTAAGTCCCGGCAGGCCTGCCGGGATGATTTGGAAACTTGCTTCCGGGGCAAACCCAACCTTGCCAGGCTCGCCTGTCCAGCAAGGGAGGTTCTTTCCTTAGCGATATCTTGCTTCTCTAGATCATCTTGGTCTTCTTGATCTGCACTTTGGCCCTTCAAAGAACAGGTCTCTCATGCCTTGATCTGATCTTGAGTTTGTAATCTTGTCCTTGGGCCTGTGCACAGTCTGGGCAACAGACCCAGGGTTTGTTGCACCTACAGGAGCCCCCGGGCCTGGCACGAACGCGCTGCTGGGCGTCATCGGGGTAGGCCCTAACCAGTGCACAGGCAGGAGCGCAAGGGTGGCTTCGCCCTTTGAGATCTTGTTTGCTTCTTCATTAAACCGAGCTTGGGTCAATTTCTAATTTTCCCGCGCGTCGTGCAACGCCAATTGCGGTGGGGCCACTCTGGTAATGGCCCGTGAATGACTTTAACGCACGGGCAAGTAACTGCCAATTCACTCTTCCCACCACGCCCTTATCCGTAGCCACGTATGCTGCATGCATTAAGTGGGGTAGGTAACGGAGGCGCGTGGTGCGGGAGAGCATCAAGGCAGGGGCCCGGTCGTCTTGGATTGGTGGGGGAGGACGGTGATTATCTATCGGGGAATCAACCTCCAGCCCCAGCTCGCCTATAAAAGGAAGAGCGGGGGAGGAGCGGAGGCATTCATCCACACTCCTTTCCTCCTCCATTCCTGATTTCTTCTGGTTATGCCAAAAGGGAGAGCCCGGGGCCAGGTCCCGGGTCCTAGCTTAGAGCTGGTGATGCTAAATGCTTGGGCTGATGCTTGGGGAGTGAGTCTGGTCCAGGTCCAGAGGTGGCGCAGTGGGCGAGCCATCCGTAGTGCAGGAGATATCAAGCTTTCCCATTGTGGTGGAATGCTTGCCTCCTCTGTCTCGGCCGGTCGTCTGGTGGGGAGCATGGCGCCTTGCCGTGAGCTACTGCAGCTCGTCAGCCTGATGACCAGGTTCTCGGATCCTTTGACGCCCGCTCGGGATGCAGGGCTCGGGATCATTGGTAATCCCATCACTGCCCCTTCTGTCGGGACCGGGCTAATGTCGAAGAAGGGGGCGCCTTCCTGCCCGCCAAGGTGGGGCGCGGCGCACCTCTAGCCCCCTGGCCATCTTGGCTGCTCGCCGTCTCCTCGAGGGAGGCGCCGGACCAAGAGGTCGGCATCTCCCTGGAGAGGTGTTGATGAAGATGAATCCAGGGAAGACGGAGAAGGCGGGAGGCAGGCCGTCAGGTCGGAGTACGATCGCACCGACACGTTTGTCTCGTACTGGCGACCTACCGCCTCGTCTTTCCGTGCTTCCCCTCCCTCCCCGGCACCATCATCACCGGCCTCTCGGTTGCCGGGGAGGAGGCTGCTCTCTTGGTGCCTTCGCCTCCTCCAGCAGTCTTCTAGCTGAGCCCCGGCGGTCCTCCCTGCTGGTGCTCGCGCTGGGGCTTCTGACTGGTCCCGAAGGTGGTGACCAGGGCACCGCCGAGCTGCTCCTTCTGCCCTCCTCCTTCGCAGCCTCGCCACTCCCGATCTTGTCAGGCTGCGCCCGGCAGGCCCTGACGAGATTGGGGTGGCGTCTGCTTAGGCACCCCTCCCGCCTTCTTCTCTTCCCACCGCAATACCTTGGATAAGAGGGACAGGGAGAGGAGTTTACGGGGCACTTATCTTTTTTAATCTTAAATCTGCATGCATTTGCCAAATTTTAGTTCAAATAATGTAATCTCTTGAATCCATGTTTGTGTCCTGTAAGGTCTGTACTTGTTTGAAGCATATTAATGAAAAAGATAAACCTTGCCGGGGACTCGTGCATGTATATGTCCATGAAGAGGCGGGATGCCTCTATATTTATAAATAAACGAGTTTCCCCTGGCAGGCTATCCTGCCGGTACCCTCTGTTTTGTTGCCGGGGAGTTAGGCCTACCGGGCACAAATCGTGAAGAGGGACCAGCCCCCCGCCAGTCCTTTTTCAACAAAGGGCACTGCGACCACCCTGACCGAAGCAACGTTCGAGTCGAAGGGCGGGAGCACCTAAGTTTCAAAGGGTAGCAGGGTTTTCTCATGCACAAGTCTTTACTTACAGAACATGTATGGATACAAGGAAGAACTTATCTGTTTGGCTTGCCGGAGATCGCAGTGTAGGCTCATCTTCTTATCTCCTCTTGGGCTGAATCCACGATAGGAGCCTGCAGTTTATGCAGATGAAAATGATGCCAGATGCGATCTTATCTACATGAACATGCAATGCTCATGATATGCTTATGCATGCATGCAACTTGTCGGGGGCCCCCAGCGCTTCATTTATTTCTCTGTTGCTCAGGGTCTGCGCCTGGCTTTGTACATGGAATTACATGCAACTGAGGCAAGGCCTGTACAAAAGGGTGGCTGCCGGGCAGGGCCCGACAGCCGCGCCTTACGGCTAGAACTTGCGGAGATGCTCAATGTTCCATGAGTTTTGCAATTGAATGCCATCTTCGGTCTCCAGACGGACTGCGCCAAGTCTGGTGACTCGTACTACCCGGTAAGGGCCTTCCCACTTCGGCGTCAACTTGTTTATACCCTTGGCGGACTGAACGCACCTAAGGACAAGGTCACCTTACTCAAAACACCGGGCACGAACCCTGCGGCTGTGATAGCGGCGCAGGGCTTGCTGATAGCGTGCGTCAAATGTAGCAGCCCGGAGACGGTTCTCCTCGAGAAGCACAGCGTCGCCACGCCGGTGCTGATCCTGCACTACTTCATCGTAGGCAAGCACTCGAGGCGACCCGTAAATGAGTTTCATGGGGATAACTGCTTCTGCCCCATAGACTAGGGAGAAGGGAGTCTGCCCGGTAGCTCGATTTGGTGTCGTTCTGAGGGACCAAAGAACCACTGGCAGCTCATCGATCCATCGCCTGCCGCATTTCTGTAGCTTATCAAATGTTCTTGTCTTGAGTCCTGGCAACACTTCAACGTTCGCCCTCTTAGCTTGTCCATTGCTTCTGGGATGTGCAACAGAGGCAAATGAGATCTTGCTTCCGAGGGCATGAACATATTGCATGAAGGCACGGCTCGTGAACTGGGTGCCGTTGTCGGTGATGATCCGGGCAGGGACCCCGAAGCGGCACACCAATCCTTTCAAGAACTTGATAGCTGAATGAGCAGTCACCTTTCTCACGGCATCTACTTGCGGCCACTTTGTAAACTTGTCGATTGCAACGAACAAGAATTCAAAGCCCCCGGCAGCTCGGGGGAAAGGGCCGAGGATATCGAGCCCCCAGACCGAAAACGGCCATGACAAGGGGATTGTCTGAAGAGCTTGGGCAGGCAGATGGATTTTCTTGGAATGGAACTGGTAGGCTTCACACTTGGTGACTAGCTCAACCACATCTTGGAGGGCTGTGGGCCAATATAATCCTTGCCGGAATGCTTTCCCAACTAAAGCCCTTGATCCAATGTGGGAGCCGCACATGCCTTTGTGTATTTCCGCCAGCAGTTCCTTTCCTCCTTCCCGGCAAATGCACTTCAATTTCACACCGTTGAGCCTTCTTCTGATAGTGTGTCATCGACAAACTGATACATACTGGCCCTCCGGGCTACTCTTTCAGCTTCTTCTTGCTCTTCGGGAAGTTCTCTGGTTTGGAGGAAATGGACTATGTGCCTTGCCCAAGTTGGAGCCTGGGGCTCGGCAACAAGGACTAGCGGCACCTCCTCATCCGCGGGAGCGTGTTCCTCGACAGTGGGGACCAGTGGCCCGGCAGGAGGGCGCAGCCCGGCAATCGAAGGGGAGTTGTTTCCGGCAGGGTCCTTGCCAGGAGCCCCGAGGGGCTCTACCAGGAGAGGCTTACCGGAGTCCAATTTCCTCCTCTTTCGGGCCATTGTTGTCGGGGGTACGAAGGGCTGAGTAAGATGGAGAACAAAAGTTCCTGGTTCCACAGGAAGCTTTTGCGCAGCATACTTTGACAGATGATCAGCGAGGCTGTTTTCCGCATGGGGTACGTGCTCTGTTTGCAATCCGTCAAAGTGCTCCTCTAATCTCCTCACTTCCTCAACGTATGCCTCCATCAATGGGCTTTGGTAATCCTTGTTGACTTGTCTCACCACAAGTTGCGAGTCTCCTCGAATGATCAGCTTCTTGATTCCCAATTTAGTGGCAATCCTGAGCCCGGCAAGGAGCCCTTCATACTCTGCTGTATTGTTGGTCACCTATTCCCAGGGAAAATGCATATGGACGATGTACTTCAAGTGCTCTCCAGTGGGAGCAACGAGAAGCACACCAGCCCTTGCACCTTGTAGGGAGAAGGCACCATCGAAATACATAATCAATTCTTGGGGCGCTTCCTTGCCGGGGATAACTGTTTCAAGCACTTCTTCATCAGGGGTTGGCGTCCACTCTGTAATAAACTCTGCCAATGCCCTGCTCTGTATCGTTGATGTGCTTTCAAACTTTAGGCCAAAGTTGGATAACTCCAATGCCCATTCCACTATTCTGCCGGTAGCCTCTGGGTTTTGGAGTATCCTTTGCAACGGGAAGCGAGTGACAACCGTGATCTCATGGGCTTGGAAGTAGTGGTGCAGTTTCCTTGAGGCCATGATAAGGCCAAAAATCAACTTTTGCACACCGGAGTACCTTGATCTAGCCCCCTGTAATAGGGAGCTGACGAAGTACACTGGGCGCTGCACTACTTTCTTCCTTGCCGCGTCCTTGGGGTTGCCTTCGCTGTCGTGCTCTTCTTTATCCTGATCCATATCTGACCTTGACGGGCTGCTCTCTCTCTCTTTCCTGGACGGGACACTAGCTGAGGTTGCTGCTTCCTCTACTTCCCGCTACGCCACTAGTGCTACACTAACCACTTGATTGGTGGCCGCCAGATATAGCAGCAATGGATCTTGTGGTTGGGGAGCAACCAAAGTGGGCACAGAGGACAAGTAGGCCTTCAAATCTCACAGTGTTGCGTCTGCTTCCGGGGTCCACTTCATGGGTCCTGCCTTCTTCCAAACTTTGAAGAACGGCAAGGCGCGTTCGGCAGACTTGGAGATGAATCTGCTAAGCGCGGCAACGCACCCCGTCAAATGCCTCACATCCTTAACTGTCTTGGGTGCTTGAATCTGCTCGATAGCCTTGATCTTATCTGGGCTGGCTTCGATCCCGCGGTGGGACACAAAGAAACCAAGTAGCTTGCCGGAGGGAACACCAAACACACACTTCTCCGGGTTCAGCTTCAAGTTGATCTTGCGCAGATTAGCAAATGTCTCTTCCAAATCTTGGATGAGGGTTGATCTGTCCTTGGTCTTGACCACAATATCATCCATATAAGCTTCAATGTTCCTGTGCAACTGTGGTTCAAAACCAACCTGGACTGCTCTTGCAAAAGTGGACCCGACACTCTTCAACCCGATAGGCATGCACACAAAGCAGTACGTGCCGCATGGGGTGATGAATGAGGTCTTTTCTTCATCTTCCTTGGACATAAAGATCTGATGATACCCAGAGTATGCATCCAGAAAGGATAGCAAATCACACCCGAAAGTGGAATCCACAATTTGGTCGATGCGCAGCAAGGGGAATGGGTCCTTCGGGCATGCCTTGTTTAGATCCGTGAAATCTATGCAAAGCCTCCATTTCCCATTAGCCTTGCGCACAACCACTGGGTTTGCTAACCATGTTGGATGTAGTACTCCTCTGACCAGACCAGCTGCCTCAAGTTTCTTGATTTCCTCAGCAATGAACTGCTGCCGCTCCAAGGCCTGCTTCTGGACCTTCTACTTGATGGGTCGGGCATGTGGGCAGACAACAAGGTGATGCTCAATTACCTCCCTGGGAACACCAGGGATATCAGATGGTTGCCAGGCAAACACATCGATATTCGCCCGCAGGAAGGCAACGAGCGCGCTTTCCTATTTGTCATCAAGGGTGGCACTGATAGTAAAAGTACCATCAGCGCCAGCCAGCCCTGCCGGGACCTTTTTCACATGGGGTGCAGAAGCCTTGGACTTCTTGCTGTTGGAACTTTCCGGCACGTCATCCACAGGCATAGCATACCCCGAAGAGGTATGCTTCCTGGACTCTTTGCTAGTGTCTTTGCTAGCCTTCTTCTTTCCTTTGATTTCCTTGGCGGGAACTGCAGCTTCTGCGGCCTCTGCCGCGACTGCGTCCCGGTACATCTTATCCACGCAAATAATTGTGTCCTTCTTGTCTGATGGGATGGAAATGACACCCACTGGCCCTGGCATCTTCAAAGTGTTGTAGGCATAGTGGGATGCCACCATGAATTTTGCCAAAGCTGGGCATCCAAGGATTCCATTATATGGCAGGGGGAAGTCGACCACATCAAACATAACCTTCTCAGTCTGGTAGTTCAACTCCCCTCCAAATGTCACTGGCAACGTGATCTTTCCCTTAGGATGACTCCTACCGGGATTGACTTCTTGAAATGTGCCAGTAACCTTAAGCTCTTCCTCTGCTATCTGGAGTTTGCTGATAACCTTTGGGGAAATCAGATTCAACTCGGCCCCGCCGTCAACCAACATCTTTGTGACTTTGAGGTTGCGAATCGTTGTTGAGACCAACAACGGCAAGCACCCTACCGCAGTGGTGCGGTCTGGATGGTCCTCTTCATCAAAGATGATGGGCATGCGTGACCACTTGAGCGGCTTCCGAGAATCTGCCACTGGGTCCACGGCATTGACCTCACGTGCCCACTGTTTAAGTTGGCAGTGAGAGGAGTGCAAAGATGCACCCCCGTCAATACACAGGGTGTCAGTGGCCTTCTGGAACTCCTGCTCGCTGGTTTCCTCTTCATCCCCTCCATCACTCTCAGCATTGCAATCCTCCTTCTCTCGGCCCCTGGTGGATTTTCCTTGGTTCCGAGGAGCCTTGCCGGGGCGATTTGCTTCACCACCCCGGCCCTTCCCGCCAGTACCATTCTGACCTTTTTCCTTATCACGCTTCTCATACTCAGCCCTCTGCTTCTTGACGAGCTGCTCAACCTGGTGACACTCTTGGAGATCGTGGCCCTTGGTCCGATGAATCTTGCAATACGGCCCATCGCCTTTCCCAGCCTTCTCGGTAGCCGCAGCCTCCCGGCAGTCAGTGCACATGGCAACTTCCTTGCCGGAGGCTTCGGTCTTAGCCTTCTTGCCAGTACCAGGCGTGCCCGATCCCTCAACGGTCATCACTGCCTTATCCTTGTGCTTCTTGTTGCGCTTCTTGTTCTTCTTCTTCTGACTGGTGGACTCGTCGTCATCCTCTGAGTCAATGTCGACGCAATCCTCCTCTCCAGGGAGTTTCCTCCCTTCCTCCACCTGAGCACATTTGTCCACCAAGGTGTAAACACTACTAGGGAAAACCCTAGTAGTAGCGCGGGGTAATTGCCTAGCAGTAGCGCGGGGACCTGCGCTACTGCTAGGGCGCTACAGCTAACTTTTAGCAGTAGCGCGGGTGGTACCCACGCTACTGCTACTTCTAGTAGTAGTAGCGCGATTGCCACCCGCGCTACTACTAACTAATTGAGAATAAAAAAAATAAATTCCATCCATGGCGTCTGCTTCTGCTGGGCGTCATCGTCCTCTCCATCCATGGCTGCTACTGGTCCTGGAGGGGATGAAGTTGTCCATGGTCATGGTGCTTCCCCACCCAACTTGTGCCCGCACCTCTCTTCTACTGCTGCTACAAAAGAAGAGAAAATTATTAGAAAGAGGAAGAGAGAGATAGAGAGCAAGTAGGAGGAGGAACTCACCGGTGGCTGCCGGAGTTGGAGCCGACGCCCGAAACCCTAGATGAAGCCCGGTGACCTGCTGCTGCTTGTCGTGGGACCCTTGACCCGGCGAGGAGGTGCAAGTGGCTGCGTCCATGGCGGATCTGGCCGCCACCATGGACGACGCTCTGCTGGTTTCCCTCTCCTTCCAACAGCGGAGAAGAAGGAGAATGGAGGGGAAGGGGAGGGGTCTGTAGTGAGAGAGCAGGTCGCCGGATTTGTGAGTGGCGCCGAGGTGCGAGGCCGGCAGTGGCGGTGGGTGAGGAAGGGAATCGTGGGTGGGAGGAGAAGGGGAATCAGAAGAGTGTGGGTTTGGATTTTTGGGCCTCCTCATGCTATGTGTACACATGTCTTGGTGGGTCGATAGTAGTAGCGCGGGTTTATACCCCTCGCTTCTACTATGGCATGTCCCGGGTGGCGCACGGTAGAGACCACTTAGTAGTAGAGAGGGTTATAAACCCGCGCTACTACTATCAACTTAGTAGTAGCGCGGGTTTATACCCCTCGCTACTACTATGGCTTGTCCCAGGGGGGCACGACAGGGACCACTTAGTAGTAGCGAGGGTTATAAACCCGCGCTACTACTATCAACTTAGTAGTAGCGGGGGTTATAAACCCGCGCTACTAGTAAGTAGCAGTAGCGAGGGGTATAAACCCACGCTACTAGTAAGCGTCTGCCTATAAGCTTTTCCCTAGTAGTGTCCTTCACAGTCTTGGGCAGCCGAACGTTCATCTTGGAACGTATCCTGCGGTTGCGCACGTTGGATTAGAAAGCGGCTATCACAGCTGTCAGGTGGATATTTGGGATATTTCTGTGTATTCGGCTGAATCTCTGCAAGTACTTTCGCAGAGTCTCTCCTTCTTTCTGCTGGAGAAGCTGCAAATCACTGGGCCGCCATGGTTCTTGATGGCCATCCGTGAAGGCGCCGATGAACTCATGGCACAGGTCAGCCAGGTCGAAATGGAGTTCTCCGGCAGGTGCATCAGCTAAGGCCTCACATTTGACTTGAGTGCCAAAGGGAAGTAATTGGCGAATACCTTCTCATCTGTTCCCCCGGCAGCTTGAGCAGCGATGGTGTAGATGCTCAAGAACTCTGCCAGGTTCAGCCTCCCATCATACTTCTCTGGAATCTCTGGCTTGAACATGCGAGCGGATGGCCAACGGACTTGCCGCAGCTCACGGGTAAAAGCAGGGCACCCAACCTCGAAAGGCAGGCACCCGCCATCTCCGAGTGCGGGTTCGTCGACGTTGAGGCCATCGCACCCATTGGACCGGCGGTGGTTGTCGTGGCGTCGCTCGACGATGACGCGCGCGCCTTCCCTCCACCCGTCCTCCGGGGCTCGTCGTTGGCCTGGACGCGCTCAAGGGTCAGAAGAGGCCATCGAGACGTCATTTGGTTCTTGGTTTCGCGGCTCCCGCGCTGGCTGCCATGGTGGGGATTGCACCGTGGCGGTGGCCCCTTCCGTACGACCAACAACACGGGCCATCGTCGCTGCTTGGGGAGGCCGTGGCGGGCTAGCTCGCTGTGATCCTCCCGCCTCGGCGAAGCCAATCAGGCTTTGGATGGTGGCTCGCCACTCATCCATCTGATTGGCTGCCGACGGGAATCTCAATAGTAGTTGAGCCCGTGCCATGGCCTTTGAGGCAGTGCTCGGCATAGGTGATGATGATGTAGATCGCGGTGTCGCTCGACTCCTGATGGTGCCGGTAGAGACCGCACCGTGCCCTCATTGTTGCGAACCAACTGTTTGGATGGCATGGTGACACGGTGGGGGCGCTTGAAGGCCAGCGGCTCCGTTGGGCACAATAACTGGGTCAGCTTGTTCCGGAGGCGGCGCACACCCTGCGGTCGCGCCCACGGCGGGGGCGGCCGAAGGGTTGCGATTTGCCCTAGAATGAGCGCCACCACTACGGCTGTGCCCTTCGGCGAGGAGAAGAGGTGCAGGCGGAATAAGCCCTCCACTCGTACCTCGTGGAGCATGGCCGCCGGGATGTTGCTGATGCTGTCCTTCCCTGGTGCCTCCCGTTCCTGCTTCGGCCGTGGGGGAGGTGGTGACAACGCCGCCTGCGCTGACCACATCCCTCGCAGGGTCCACATCCTCGCGCGTCCCCGCATTCCCTGCGATGTCGGCAGTCGCGGGTGGCGGATCCTTCGAGGTGGACGGGTCATTTGCGGCTTCGGTCTTCTTCTTGGGCGCCATAGTTGATGACGCCATCAATGACGAGAATGGCGATGAAGATGACGCGCTATTGATGCTCTCGGGTTTGCGCAAGTGATCCCCCTACCTGGCGTGCCAAAGATGTCATGGGAAACCATGGCCACCTATGGGGCCATGAGCCCCTTTTGGTTCGGCGGGGGGATGGGCACGTTGCACAAAGAGTAGAGAAGCGTCACACAGTGCGGCAGAGATCACACGGGCAGTTTTTACCCAGGTTTGGGCCGCTACGAGGCGTAAAACCCTACTCCTGCTTTGGTGGATTGATGGTGGAAAAATGGTGGAGGAACGCAGCGCTCTTGCCTGGCAAGGTCGCCTAGGGCGAGAGCAGCTACGCGCATATGAGTGTGCCAGGGTCCGGATCAGCCAACCCCTTCTACGGTTGCCATGGGCCTCCTTTTATAGATCAAGGGGTCACCACAGTGGCAAATCAGTCATTACATACTGATTAGAAAGCAAACAGTGCTATCATACCTAACTCTGCAGGCTTGACAGAGCGCATTAAATGCGCCGCTCAACGTCACATCTCAGCTTGCCCGGCAGGCCCTGTCGGGCTGTTTTGCCAGCTTCGCGCCTGCCTGCTTGACACGTCTCAGGACGGGTGTCGCCTGGGGGTATTTTCTGTAGGAAGCGGCTGCCATGTGGCAAATAGCAGCCACTTAGTCACTTTGGAGCTTGACACCGCACTGATCGATGACGTGCGTCATGATGAGGTGGTGCGGTGGAGTGGTTTGCCTCCATAAGCCCCGGCAAGCCTGCCGGGACGATCTGGAAACTTGCTTCTGGGGCAAACCCAACCTTGCCAGGCTCGCCTGTCCGGCAAGGGAGGTTCTTTCCTTAGCGATATCTTGCTTCTCTAGATCATCTTGGTCTTCTTGATCTGCACTTTGGCCCTTCAAAGAACAGGTCTCTCATGCCTTGATCTGATCTTGAGTTTGTAATCTTGTCCTTGGGCCTGTGCATAGTCTGGGCAACGGACCCAAGGTTTGTTGCACCGACACATAGGTTTCTTAATAGTGGAATCTGCAAGATGCAAATTTAAAGAGCAATCATCAAATTCACGGAAACCTAGCACATCACATAAAGTTTTTGGAATCGTGGAAACGCTAGCACCCAAATCACACAAAGCATGGCACTCATAATCTTTAATCTTAATCTTAATAGTAGGTTCCCACTCATCATAAAGTTTTCTAGGGATAGAAACTTCCAATTCAAGCTTTTCTTCAAAAGATTTCATCATGGCATCAATGATATGTTTAGTAAAAGCTTTGTTTTGATTATAAGCATGAGAAGAATTCAACATGGATTGCAACAAGGAAATACAATCTATCAAAGAACAATTATCATAATTAAAATCCTTGAAATCCAAAAGTGTGGGTTCATTGCTACTTAAAGTTTTGACCTCTCCAATCCCACTTTTATCAATTTTTGCATCTAGATCTATAAACTCCGAATCATTGGGACGCCTTTTAACTAAAGTTGACTCATCTCTAGTCCCATATTTATCAAGATTTGTATTGGAAAACAAAGATTTAATAGGAGTCACATCAATCACTTTAAGAACTTCATCATTATTTTCAAAAAAACTAGAAGAACACGATTTTACAAACCAATCTCGTTTAGCACGCATCTTAGCGGTTCTTTCTTTGCACTCATCAATGGATATTCTCATAGCCTTTAGAGATTCATTGATATTATGCTTGGGTGGAATAGATCTAATTTTCAAAGAATCATCATCAAGAGAAATTCTATCCAGGTTCCTAGCTAAATCATCCATCTTAAGCAATTTTTCTTCAACCAAAGCATTAAAATTCTTTTGCGAACTCATAAATTCTTTAACACTATTCTCAAAATTAGAGGGCATCTTATTATAATTTCCATAAGAATTGTTGTAGGAATTACCATAATTATTAGAGGAATTACGAGGAAACAGCCTAGGATTAAAATTACCTCTATACGCGTTATTACCAAAATTGTTCCTACCAACAAAATTCACATCCATAGATTCATTATTATTCTCAATCAAAGTAGACAAAGGCATATCATTAGGATCAATAGGAGCACTCTTTCTAGCAAATAATTTCATAAGTTCATCCATCTTTCCACTCAAAACATTAATCTCTTCAATCGCATGCACTTTTTTACTAGTCGAAGATCTTTCGGTATGCCATTGAGAATAATTAAACATAATATTATCTAGGAGTTTAGTAGCTTCTCCTAGAGTAATTTACATAAAAGTACCTCCCACGGCCGAATCTAAAAGATTTCTAGAAGCAAAATTCAATCCAGCATAAAAAAATTGTATGATCATCCATAAATTTAAACCATGAGTAGGGCATTTTCGTATCAGCAATTTCATCCTCTCCAAAGATTGTGCAACATGTTCATGATCAAGTTGCTTAAAATTCATAATATCGTTCCTAAGGGAGATGATCTTAGCGGGAGGAAAATACTTGGAAATAAAAGCATCTTTACACTTATTCCATGAATCAATACTATTTTTAGGCAAAGATGAAAACCAAGTTTTAGCACGATCTCGAAGTGAAAACGGAAATAGCTTCAATTTAAAAATATCATTATCCACATCTTTTTTCTTTTGCATATCACACAACTCAACGAAACTATTCAGATGGGATGCGGCATCTTCACTAGGAAGACCGGAAAATTGATCTTTCATAACAAGATTCAGCAAAGCGGCATTAATTTCATAAGATTCCGCACTAGTGGCGGGAGCAATCGGAGTACTAATAAAATCATTGTTATTAGTGTTGGAAAAGTCACACAATTTGGTATTCTCTTGAGTCATCGTGACAAAGCAAGCAATCTAACACACGAGCAAACAAAAAGGTAAACAAAAAAGACAAACGGAAGAAGGGCGAATAAAAAGGCAAATCTTTTCGAAAATCATTTTAGAAGTGGGGGAGAGGAAAATGAGAGGCAAATGGCGAATAATGTAATGCAAGAGACGAGAGTTTATGATGGGTACTTGGTATGTCGTGACTTGGCATAGATCTCCCCGGCAACGGCGCCAGAAATTCTTCCTACTACTTCTTGAGCTTGCGTTGGTATTTCCCTTGAAGAGGAAAGGGTGATGCAGCAAAGTAGAGATAAGTATTTCCCTCAGTTAGAGAACCAAGGTATCAATCCAGTAGGAGACAATGCACAAATCACCAATACCTGCACAAACAATCAAACACTTGCACCCAACGTGATAAAGGGGTTGTCAATCCCTTCACGATCACTTGCAAAAGTGAGATTTGATAGAGATAGATAAAACTAAACAAAAGATAAAGTAAATATTTTTAGGGTTTTTGGTTTATAGATCTGAAAATAAAAGATTGCAAAATAGTAGATCGGAAAGTAATATGATGGAAAATAGACCCTGGGGCCATAGGTTTCACTAGAGGCTTCTCTCAAGATAGCAAATAATACGATGGGTGAACAAATTACTGTCGAGCAATTGATAGAAAAGCGCAAAGTTATGACGATATCCAAGGCAATGATTATGAAATATAGGCATCACGTCCGTGTCAAGTAGACCGACTCCTGCCTGCATCTACTACTATTACTCCACACATCAACCGACTCCTGCCTGCATCTAGAGTATTAAGTTCATGAAGAACAGAGTAACGCTTTAAGTAAGATGACATGATGTAGAGGAATAAACTCAAGCAATATGATGTAAACCCCATCTTTTTATCCTCGATGGCAACAATACAATATGTGTCTCGCTGCCCCTACTGTCACTGGGAGAGGACACCGCAAGATTGAACCCAAAGCCAAGCACTTCTCCCATTGCAAGAAAAACCAATCTAGTTGGCCAAACCAAACCGATAGTTCGAAGAGAATTACAAGGATATCAAATCATGCATAAAAGAATTCAGAGAAGATTCAAATAATATTCATAGATAAGCTGATCATAAATCCAGAATTCATCGGATCTCGACAAACACACCGCAAAAGAAGATTACATTGGATAGATCTCCAAGAACATCAAGGAGAACGTTGTATTGAGAATCAAAGAGAGAGAAGAAGCCATCTAGCTACTAGCTATGGACCTGTAGGTCTGAGGTAAACTACTCATGCTTCATCGGAAGGGCAATAGAGTTGATGTAGAAGCCCTCCATGATCGAATCCCCCTCTAGCAGGACGCCGAAAAAGGCCCCAAGATGGGATCTCACGGGAACAGAAGGTTGCGGCGGTGGAAAAGTGTTTTCGTGGATGCTTCTAGTGGTTTGGGAATATATGTGAATATATAGGAGGAAGATCTAGGTCAGGGGGTCACCGAGCGGCCCACAAGGCAGGGGGCGCGCCCTCCCCCCTTGTGGCCGCCTCGTGGCTCTTCTGACTTGCACTCCAAGTCTCCTGGGTGTCTTCTGGTCGAAGAAAAATCATCGCGAAGGTTTTATTCCATTTGGACTCCGTTTGGTATTTCTTTTCTGCGAAGCTCAAAAACAAGGAAAAAACAGAAACTGGCACTGGGCTCTAGGTTAATTAGTTAGTCCCAAAAATAATATAAAATAGCATATTAATGCATATAAAACATACAAAACAGATAATATAATAGCATGTAACAATAAAAAATTATAGATACGTTGGAGATGTATCACCCAGGCGGCAACGCACCGTCGCAACACTGTGCGCAGATCTAGTCCTCACCCATCTACCATTAGTTATTCCAAGCATGCCAGGTAACGACCAAAGCTTGGACGTCAACCCCTACCTGCGTTACATCTTCGGCGAGGAGAACGAGCCGGAGCAGGTCGGGGAGCAAGAGCTTCATCGGCCGGTGGAGGCACCATGGCCCATCGAAAGCGATATCGGCGTGACAGTCCTTGGGCGCACAATCGAAATATTGCAGAGGAAGTGTGATGAGCAGTTTGCCATCCACCGTGCAAAAGATCCAGAGCTGCTCGGTGCTACTTCTTGAGCTTGCGTTGGCTTTTCCCTTGAAGAGGAAAGGATGATGCAGCAAAGTAGAGATAAGTATTTCCCTCAGTTAGAGAACCAAGGTATCAATCCAGTAGGAGACAACGCACAAATCACCAATACCTGCACAAACAATCAAACACTTGCACCCAACACGATAAAGGGGTTGTCAATCCCTTCACGGTTACTTGCAAAATTGAGATCTGATAGAGATAGATAAAACTATACAAAAGATAAAGTAAATATTTTTGGGTTTTTTGGTTTATAGATCGGAAAGTAAAAGATTGCAAAATACTATATCGGAAACTTATATGATGGAAAATAGACCCGGGGGCCATAGGTTTCACTAGAGGCTTCTCTCAAGATAGCAAATAATATGGTGGGTGAACAAATTACTGTCGAGCAATTGATAGAAAAGCGCAAAGTTATGACGATATCTAAGGCAATGATTATGCAATATAGGCATCACGTCCGTGTCAAGTAGACCGACTCCTGCCTGCATCTACTACTATTACTCCACACATCGACCGACTCCTGCCTGCATCTAGAGTATTAAGTTCATGAAGAACAGAGTAATGCTTTAAGTAAGATGACATGATGTAGAGGAATAAACTCAAGCAATATGATGTAAACCCTATCTTTTTATCCTCGATGGCAACAATACAATACGTGCCTCGCTACCCCTACTGTCACTGGGTGAGGACACTGCAAGATTGAACCCAAAGCTAAGCACTTCTCCCATTGCAAGAAAAACCAATCTAGTTGGCCAAACTAAACCGATAGTTCGAAGAGAATTACAAAGATATCAAATCATGCATAAAAGAATTCAGAGAAGATTCAAATAATATTCATAGATAAGCTGATCATAAATCCACAATTCATCGGATCTCGACAAACACACCGCAAAAGAAGATTACATCGGATAGATCTCCAAGAACATCGAGGAGAACATGGTATTGAGAATCAAAGAGAGAGAAGAAGCCATCTAGCTACTAGCTATGGACCCGTAGGTCTGTGGTAAACTACTCACGCTTCATCGTAAGGGCAATAGAGTTGATGTAGAAGCCCTCCGTGATCGAATCCCCCTTTGACAGGATGCCGGAAAAGGCCCCAAGATGGGATCTCACGGGAACAGAAGGTTGCGGCGATGGAAAAGTGTTTTCGTGGATGCTTCTGGTGGTTTGGGAATATTTGCAAATATATAGGAGGAAGATCTAGGTCAGGGGGTCACCGAGGGGCCCACAAGGTAGGGGGGCGCGCCCTACCCCCCTGGGCGCGCCCTACACCCTTGTCGCCGCCTCGTGGCTCTTCTGACATGCACTCCAAGTCTCCTGGGTGTCTTCTGGTCCAAGAAAAATCATCATGAAGTTTTATTCTGTTTGGACTCCGTTTAGTATTCCTTTTCTGCGAAGCTCAAAAACAAGGAAAAAACAGAAACTGGCACTGGGCTCTAGGTTAATAGGTTAGTCCCAAAAATAATATAAAATAGCATATTAATGCATATAAAACATCCAAAACAGATAATATAATAGCATGGAACAATCAAAAATTATAGATACGTTGGAGACGTATCAAGCATCCCCAAGCTTAATTCCTACTCGTCCTCGAGTAGGTAAATGATAAAAACAGAATTTTTGATGTGGAATGCTACCTAACATATTTATCCATGTAATTTTTCTTTATTGTGGCATGAATGTTCAGATCCATAAGATTCAAAACAAAAGTTTACTATTGACATAAAAACAATAATACTTCAAGCATACTAACAAGGCAATTATGTCTTCTCAAAATAACATGGCCAAATAAAGCTATCCCTACAAAATCATATAGTCTGGCTATGCTCCATCTTCATCACACAAAATATTCAAATCATGCACAACCCCGATGACAAGCCAAGCAATTGTTTCATACTTTTGGTGTTCTCAAACCTTTTCAACTTTCACGCAATACATGAGGGTGAGCCATGGACATAGCACTATAGGTGGAATAGAATATGGTGGTTGTGGAGAAGACAAAAAGAGGGAGATAGTCTCACATCAACTAGGCGTATTAACGGGCTATGGAGATGCCCCTCAATAGATATCAATGTGAGTGAGTAGGGATTACCATGCAACGGATGCACTAGAGCTATAAGTTTTTGAAAGCTCAAAAGAAAACTAAGTGGGTGTGCATCCAACTTGCTTGCTCATGAAGACCTAGGGCAATTTGAGGAAGCCCATCGTTGGAATATACAAGCCAAGTTCTATAATGAAAAATTCCCACTAGCATATGAAAGTGATAACATAGGAGACTCTCTATCATGAAGATCATGGTGCTACTTTGAAGCACAAGTGTGGAAAAAAGGATAGTAACATTGCCCCTTCTCTCTTTTTCTCTCATTTTTGTTGTTTGGCTTGTTTGGCCTCCTTTTTTTCTCTTTTTTTTCTTTTTTTTTCGTCCGGAGTCTCATCCCGACTTGTGGGGGAATCATAGTCTCCATCATCCTTTCCTCACATGGGACAATGCTCTAATAATGAAGATCATCACACTTTTATTTACTTACAACTCAAGAATTACAACTCGATACTTAGAACAAAATATGACTCTATATGAATGCCTCCGGTGGTGTACCGGGATGTGCAATGAATCAAGAGTGACATGTATAAAAAATTATGAACGGTGGCTTTGCCACAAATACTTTGTCAACTACATGATCATGCAAAGCAATATGACAATGATGAAGCGTGTCATAATAAACGGAACGGTGGAAAGTTGCATGGCAATATATCTCGGAATGGCTATGGAAATGCCATAATAGGTAGGTATGGTGGCTGTTTTGAGGAAGGTATATGGTGGGTGTATGGTACCAGCGAAGGTTGCGCGGCACTAGAGAGGCTAGCAATGGTGGAAGGGTGAGAGTGCATATAATCCATGGGCTCAACATTAGTCATAAAGAAATCACATACTTATTGCAAAAATCTATTTGTCATTGAAACAAAGTACTACGCGCATGCTCCTAGGGGGATAGATTGGTAGGAAAAGACCATCGCTCGTCCCCGACCACCACTCATAAGGAAGACAATCAAAAAATACCTCGTGCTCCGACTTTGTTACATAACGGTTCACCATACGTGCATGCTACAGGAATCACAAACCTTAACACAAGTATTTATCCAATTCACAATTACTCACTAGCATGACTCTAATATCACCATCTCTATATCTCAAAACAATCATAAGGAATCAAACTTCTCATAGTATTCAATGCACTTTATATGAAAGTTTTTATTATACCCCTCTTGGATGCCTATCATATTAGGACTAAATTCATAACCAAAGCAAATTACCATGCTGTTTAAAAAGACTCTAAAAATAATATAAGTTAAGCATGAGAGTTCAATAATTTCTATAAAATAAAGCCACCGCCGTGCTCTAAAAAGATATAAGTGAAGCACTAGAGCAAAATTGCCTAGCTCAAAAGATATAAGTGAAGCACATAGAGTATTCTAATAAATCACGATTCATGCGTGTCCCTCTCAAAAGGTGTGTACAGCAAGGATGATTGTGGCAAACTAAAAATTAAAGACTCAAATCATACAAGACACTCCAAGCAAAACACATATCATGTGGTGAATAAAAATATAGCCTCAAGTAAAGTTACCGATAGACGAAGACGAAAGAGGGGATGCCTTCCGGGGCATCCCCAAGATTAGGCTCTTGGTTGTCCTTTAATATTACCTTGGGGTGCCTTGGGAATCCCCATGCTTAGGATCTTGCCACTCCTTATTCCATAGTCCGTCAAATCCTTACCCAAAACTTGAAAACTTCACAACACAAAACTCAACAGAAAATCTCATAAGCTCCGTTAGTATAAGAAAATAAATCACCACTTTTGGTAATGTTGTGAACTCATTATTTATTTATATTGGTGTAATATCTACTATATTCCAACTTTTCCATGGTTCATACCCCCCGATACTACCCATAGATTCATCAAAATAAGCAAACAACACAAAGAAAACAGAATCTGTCAAAAACAGAATAGTCTGCGAAGATCTGAATTGTTCTAATACTTATGTAAGTCCAAAAATTCTGAAACATTATGAAAGTAGAGGAAATTCTTATATAAATTCTGTGTAAAAAATTCAGGGTTTTTCAATGCTCCAGTGAATTATTAAATTTCTGTGACTGACGCAAAAGTTTCTGTTTTTCAGCAAGATCAAATCAACTATCACCGTAAGCCATCCCAAAGGTCTTACTTGGCACAAACACTAATTAAAACACAAAAAAACATCTAACCAGAGGCTAGATGAATTATTTATTGCAAAACATCAAGGAAAAATATTGGGTTGTCTCCCAACAAGCGCTTTTCTTTAATGCCTTTTTAGCTAGGCATTGAGATTTCGATGATGCTCACATGAAAGACAAGAATTGAACCACAAAGAGAGCATCATAAAGCATGTGAAAAACGAGTTTAAGTATAACATACTTCCTATGCATAGGCATTTTATAAGGAAACAAATTATCAAGACAAGAAAAACCTAGCATATGCAAGGAAGGAGAATAAAACATAGACAATCTCAACATGAAGAGAGGTAATTTAGCAACATAAAAATTTCTATGACCATATTTTCCTCTCTCATAATAATTACATGTGGGATCATATTCAAATTCAACAATATATCTATCACATAAAATATTCTCTACATGATCCACATGCATGCAAAGTTGACACTCTTCCAAAATAGTGGAATTATCATAAAATAAAGTCATGACCTCTCCAAACCCACTTTTATCAAAAATTTCATAAGATTGATCATTCTACAAATATGTGGGATCTAGAGTTGAAACTCTTCCAAACCCACTTTCAATATTATTGCAAACATTATTATCGATCTTATATTCATCATGGGGCTTAAATAAATTTTCAAGATCATAAGAAGAATCACCCTAATCATGATCATTGCAACAAGTACTGGACATAGCAAAACTAGCATCCCCAAGCTTAGGGTTTTGCATATCATAAACACAATTGACATTAATAGTATTTATAATAACATCATTGCAATCATGCTTTTCATTCAAGGAGCTATCGTGAATCAGTTTATAATTTTCTTCTTTCAACACTTCATCACAATTTTCAGATTCACGAATTTCAAGCAAAACCTCATAAAGATAATCTAGTGCACTCAACTCACTAGCAATAGGTTCATCATAATTGGATCTCTTAAAAAGATTAGCAAGTGGATGAGGATCCATAAACTTTTAGCAAGCGAAGATGCAAGCAAAAAGAAGGCACATGGTAACACAAGCAAACAAAAGATCCAACGGAAAGAAGGCAAACAAAAAGGCAAATATTTTTGAAAATTGTTTTAGAAGTGGGGGAGAGGAAAACGAGAGGCAAATGGAGAATAATGTAATGCAAGAGATGAGAGTTTATGATGGGTACTTGGTATGTCTTGACTTGGCGTAGATCTCCCCGGCAACGGCGCCAGAAATTCTTCCTGCTACTTCTTGAGCTTGCGTTGATTTTTCCCTTGAAGAAAAAAGGGTGATGCAGCAAAGTAGAGATAAGTATTTCCCTCAGTTAGAGAACCAAGGTATCAATCCAGTAGGAGACAACGCACAAATCACAAATACCTGCACAAACAATCAAACACTTGCACCCAACGCGATAAAGGGGTTGTCCATCCCTTCACGGTTACTTGCAAAAGTGAGATCTGATAGAGATAGATAAAACTAAACAAAAGATAAAGTAAATATTTTTGGGTTTTTTGGTTTATAGATCGGAAAGTAAAAGATTGCAAAATAGTAGATCAAAAACTTATATGATGAAAAATAGACCCGGGGGCCATAGGTTTCACTAGAGGCTTCTCTCAAGATAGCAAATAATACGGTGGGTGAACAAATTACTGTCGAGCAATTGATAGAAAAGCGCAAAGTTATGATGATATCTAAGGCAATGATTATGCAATATAGGCATCACGTCCGTGTCAAGTAGACCGACTCCTGCCTCCATCTACTACTATTACTCCACACATCGACCGACTCCTGCCTGCATCTAGAGTATTAAGTTCATGAAGAACAGAGTAACGCTTTAAGTAAGATGACTTGATGTAGAGGAATAAACTCAAGCAATATGATGTAAACCCCATCTTTTTATCCTCGATGGCAGCAATACAATATGTGCCTCGCTAGCCCTACTGTCACTGGGTGAGGACACCGCAAGATTAAACCCAAAGCTAAGCACTTCTCCCATTGCAAGAAAAACCAATCTAGTTGGCCAAACTAAACCGATAGTTCGAAGAGAATTACAAAGATATCAAATTATGCATAAAAGAATTCAGAGAAGATTCAAATAATATTCATAGATAAGCTGATCATAAATCCACAATTCATCGGATCTCGACAAACACACCGCAAAAGAAGATTACATCGGATAGATCTCCAAGAACATCGAGGAGAACATGGTATTGAGAATCAAAGAGAGAGAAGAAGCCATCTAGCTACTAGCTATGGACCCGTAGGTCTGTGGTAAACTACTCACGCTTCATCGGAAGGGCAATAGAGTTGATGTAGAAGCCCTCCGTGATCGAATCCCCCTCCAACAGGATGCCGAAAAAGGCCCCAAGATGGGATCTCACGGGAACAGAAGGTTGCAGCGGTGGAAAAGTGTTTTTGTGGATGCTTCAGGTGGTTTGGGAATATTTGCAAATATATAGGAGGAAGATCTAGGTCAGGGGGGCATCGAGGGGCCCACAAGGTAGGGGGAGTGCCCTACCCCCCTGGGCGCGCCCTCCACCCTTGTCGCCGCCTCGTGGCTCTTCTGACTTGCACTCCAAGTCTCCTGGGTGTCTTCTGGTCCAAGAAAAATCATCGTGAAGTTTTATTCCGTTTGGACTCCGTTTAGTATTCCTTTTCTGCGAAGGTTCAAAAACAAGGAAAAAAACAGAAACTAGCACTGGGCTCTAGGTTAATAGGTTAGTCCCAAGAATAATATAAAATAGCATATTAATGCATATAAAACATCCAAAACAGATAATATAATAGCATGGAACAATCAAAAATTATAGATACGTTGGGGACGTATCACTCGGCGGCATGATCGACGACCCACCCGAAGAGCCGCCATCACCAGTGCTTGTCGAGAGCCTGATGCCCCGCAAGGAATGGGCAGAGGACCTCTACGATTCAGTCAAGACACAGCCAGCCTGCGTCTTCATCATTGCCGGTGGCGGCCATGTCAAACTCGATCCCGACAATGTGGTGGCCAGGCTCGAGCGCATCCTTGGCGGAGTTGATGTCCCTGACGAAGTAGAACATCGCCAACGTGGTATCTTGAGGATGCAGGTGATGGACAGAATTTGCTACCAAGCCAGAGACATGTAAATGGAGCGGTTCCGCGGAGATGTCATGCGCGCAATTACACGCTGTCAAGCTCTTCTGGAAGAGGCCCAGCAGCCCCAAGAGCCTCCCAGCGCCAGCAGCTCCGTAGGCGGAGGCGGGTCGGGACACTTGGAATGAACGGTCGCAAGGGTGCTATGCTGATCATGGAGTCCAAGAAGACCGTCGCCGAAAGGCCGCCAACTCAGCCTTTTAGCCTATATTTTATTATAATTATATGCATATGTAGGTCGTGAGTGTTTTGGGCGTTGCAGCATGTGGCATTTTAAATTATCCTGAATATGTAAGACAATTATTAACCGTTGCCATTGTAAATTTGCCTGAATGGCGAGCAGAGCGCGCGCAGGGACGCCAGAGCGAAGCGCGCCATGGCCGCCTCAATGGCGAGCAAAACACGCGGACATACGCGAGCAGAGCACGCCGCGGCGGCCTCAACAGAGAGCAACCATGTGGTTAACCTTCTGGCACCCCGTGGGGGGCGTGACGGCGCATCCATCGGACACGATGGTGATATCTTGACCGTGTGTGATAGTGGGCAGACACGTACACGTACATCCGAGAACGCGGGCCCACATACGCCATCCGGGGACCATTTCGGGCTTCCGATGCGTGGCATATGGTTGATCCAAAAGAACTGTTTGCGATGAGCCAGAACAACAGAAACGGGCTTCGAGCCCAGAACCATCAATAAATTTTGACCTTGTTTCTCGTCACATTGCAGATTACAACGCAATAAGTAATTGCAAATCTGTTCACACCGATCAAACCAATATGTGTTCACACTTACAATGTAATAAGTAATTCTAAATATGTTCACACCAATCAAACCAATATGTGTTCACACTTAGCACCGGGCTATAAAAACTACCCACTCAAAAATTACTTCACAGTTCCTCTCCTCATCACCCACAAAACTGGTCTTTCCTGTCAAGTCATTCTGCCATGACCGGTAGGAGGAGTTTCGGGTGGACATATAACCAGGGAGCAAAGACCAAGGCCGCGGAAGCACTAGAGAGGTCCCGCCGCTACGCGGCAGCCGCAGCAGAAATGTCCTGGCGCACCGTGGAGCCCTCGAACGAGCTCTCACCAGCACGTGAGGGCTCTCACAAGCGCGCTCGCCGCATCGGCGATCACGACGAGCTGCCGTTGCTGAAGTCCTTGGCCAACGACGACGACATTCTCGCTGGCCTCATTAAGCAGCAGGAGCTGGTCGACGGCTTGATGAAGCTGCTCGAGATCAGTGATGCCTCGGTTGAGAAGGTGTCCGGCCTCGTCGAGCAACTCATGGGTGAAAATGCGAAGCTCCTCAAGGCGCTCGCCGAGAAGGAGGAGGAGGCCGCCGGCTGGAAGATGCTGCATGAGCAGAGCAGTGCCTCAGGGATGACGCTGAAAGCGGTCATCGAGGAACTGATGGGTGACTTGAGGAAGCTCCGGATCGAGCGCGAGCAGAAGGTGGAGGAATCCGTGGCTGCTGTCAAGCAAAGTCATGAGGAATTGAAGAAGGAGCTGGAGGATGTCGTCGCCCGGCGATCCATCGAGGAGTATAGACAGTAACGACCCAGATCATTGTCTGTGATTTCCTTCTTCTCTTGCCCCCATGTCTTCCGGGCTTTGCCGCATTTGGCATTTGAAATTATTCGGAATATGTAAGACAATTATTATCCGCGCCATTGTAAATTTGTCATCGTATTATCCGTTGCCATTTTATTTGTCGTCGTATTATCCATTGCCATTTTATTTGTTGTCGTATCATCCGTTGCCCTATGTGGCATTTTAAATTATCCGGAATACGAGTTGAAAACACGAACAAAGCAAATGCTAATGTTGAGAGGGGCCATGGGATCACAAGCAAACACCCTCAGTCCAGGTGCTTTAATTAACCGCGTGTTAAACAGCGGCTCGACCGCCATTAATGGAGAAGTTGTGAGCGAGGCGGGTGGCTGGTGGATAGAGGTCAAAGAGCTCACTTCCTGGTGAGCATGGGCGGCCTTGCTGCTCGCATGTGTTCCCTCGAGCCTGCGAGGTGGACAGGATGCACGCGTCCTGTCGAGCCTACATGGTGGACTGCTCGCATGTGTCCCGTCGAGCCTGCACGGCGGACTTCTCACGCTCGTCCCATCTGATCAAACAACTGCACGCACGCCACCGAGTATGGTTAAATTTTGGCACAATATACAAAGATGACCAAAGAACGAGGACGGAGGTAGTACTATCCCATAAGAAAAGAGGGACGCATGGCCGCACTTAAATGGTTATGGGAACACATGGTTCATATAATACAACCGTTTGCGATATTAACGTGTCAGCTATTTGTTTCAAAAGGACTTCGTTGGCTATTAATTTGTGTGCCTTGTCTCAAACTGGACGATTTTTTTACCACGGCATAAATGTGCCATGTCATGAAACCATGCCAAGTTTCATGTTTTTTGGGTGAGTTTTCGATTTACTGGGATTTAAAAACCGAGATTCTCAATGTTTCAGGACAATGAGACGTTTGTAATTCATTCCCATTCCTTCAGTGAGACCTAAACATGCACCCAATGACACATGTACGATTTTCCACCCATTTTGCTTCACTGGAGCATGTGCTTGTAGTTCAAATTTGAATTATGGACTACATTAAATGCTTAGAAAACTCAATTAATATATAAAATGGCCAAATGAACCCTGAACAGTTTCAAATTTCAGCACGACACTCCTGTTATTCTATGTTGCCTGTAGAAAACAAAATTCAAGGCGAGAAGAGGCAGCGATTATCGTTTCGCCCACAAGAGGGGCATGTTTCCCTACCGGAACCATGAGGGTTGCGAGAAGCTTCGGTTTGTAAGAGGCTTGTAATATAGCTTGGCCCAAATTGGACAATTTTTTTACCACGACATATATGTGCCATGTAGTGACACCATGCCAAGTTTCATGATTTTCTGGTGAGTTTTGGATTTACAGAGATTTAAAAATCGAGATTTGCAATGTTTGAGGCCGAGCCAGGACGCTGAGACGGTTGAATTCATTCCCATTCCTTCCATGGGACCTCAACATGCACCACAAAGACACATGTATGATTTTCCTAGCCATTTTGGTGCACTAGAGCATGTATTTGTAGTTCGGATTTGAATTATGGACATTAAATGCCTAGAAAACTCAATTAATGAATAAAAAAGGTCAAATGAACCTTGAATAATTTCAAAGTTTAGCGCGAATCTCCCGTTGTTCCATGTTGCATGTAGAAGAAAATACAAGGCTAGAAGAGGGAGCAATTATCGTTTCACCCACAAGGGGACACGATTCCCTATCGAAACCACGAGGGTTCTTGCGACAGGCTCCGGTTTGCAAGACCTTTGTAATAAAGCTTGGCCCAAATTGGACAATGTTTTACCACGACATATATGTGCCATGACGTGACACCATGCCAACTTTCATGACTTTCTGGTGAGTTTTGGATTTACGGGGATTTAAAAACCGAGATTCCAAATGTTTGAGGACAAGCCAGGACGCCGGTACGGTTGTAATTCATTCCCATTCCTTGCATGGGACCTAAACATGCACCCAAGGACACATGTATGATTTTTCTAGCCATTTTGGTGAACTAGAGCATGTATTCGTAGTTCAGATTTGAATTATGGACATTAAATGCCGAGGAAACTCAATTAATGTATAAAAAGGCCAAACGAACCCTGAATAATTTTAAATTTCAGCATGGATATCCTGTCGTTCCATGTTGCCTGTAGAAGAAAATACAAGGCGAAAAGAGGCAGTGATTATCATTTCGCCCACAAGGGGGACACGTTTCCCTATCGGAAACACAAGGCTTCTTGAGAGAAGCTCCAGTTTGTTAGACCAAATAAAGTTTGAGCGCATGCGTTGGATGACACCCCCCCCCCCCCGCCTCAAAGTTGGGGAACTGACATCGTACATATTGAACCTGGCTTGGGGTCGGGTACGGTGTTTGGTTTGTAATGTAGTTGGTGCCCCATCGAAGTTGTGCATTCGGGATTTGAACACATCACACACCACCGTACCCATACATATTTTTGGGCCGCATGCAGTGTATAGGGGGTCTTTTGATCGACCACGTCTCCCTTGTGCGGTTTTTTGTGACGACACACATATTTGTGGGCTCCCCGAGTGTATATATATCATCCCTTTGACCGATAATGAGGGGTATGTGTTGGCCATGAATGGATTCCTCCTAGTTCGTGTTAGGGCCAGTCACTGTCACATGTCGTTCAACCAAAGCTCGAGCTCATGTGTTGTCAGGATTCCCTCCCACATGCTCGGATTGCTGGGTTCGACCGACACCGTACCCTGCGTATATCGTCCTTAACTACCTGGCTTTCATGGTTGTTGTATGTATCGAGAGGCAGGCGCCACATCTAAATTGTACATTATTCGATATTGAAAACACACATCACCCCTTCCAACGTACATCATTTTCGGCCGCATGCAGGCGGTGCTGGTTTTGTGGTAACTCTCGTGCGATTTTTATGATGGTTCAATCTATTGGCCCAAGTGGTTTATATATATATTCTATCCATTTTTTTATAGACAACAGTTCTCGTTTGACCAAGTGATAGATTAACAGGTCCTTCTTATGGTAGGTCATGGCGACATGCATGTATGACCAAAGTATCATTACGTGCATCCGCCCCGCTGACACGAAGTGGGAGGTGGGTCAAGCAGCCCAGCTAGGTAGCTACGACATTATGTCGTTATAGATATATCCAAGGGTGCTTTTGGGTTTGCGAGGCAGGTGCCACCAAAGTTGTGCATTGTGTATTTTAAGTTTTAAACATCACACCCTATATTCCTACATATATTTGGCCACTTCCAGGTGGTTCTTGACTTCTGGCCCCTCTCATCGATCTTCGATGACGCGCCCAACCATGGGCTTGCGCGGTCAAAGTTGTGCATTGGAATTTTGAACATCACAGACCACCCTTTTCACTCACATATATTTGGGCCACATGCTAGTGTGTCTATCTTCTAACCCTCTCTAACATTTTTTTTGCAAAGACTCGGATGACACTCAACGGACACGGGTGTACTGGCTTAACCGTGTGCGACGCAAGTGCGCTGCGAATCACCACGACTGCGCAAGCATGAGCAAAGGTGGAGGTACTAGCTTAACCGTGTGCGATGCTAGTGCGCTGTAAAATCAACACCTGTGCAAGGTAAAGGCGGGTAGTTTATTTAGATTGAATTCCACGTCTACGTCTGAAAATTAGGACAAACCGTGTGCGATAGACCAGCTAGCTAGAAATCTAAAAACAAACTACCCGCCTTGAGCGTTGCAAAAATCGGCGGTTCCGCCGCTTTTCCTTATTATCATACACGCATATTCTTATTGGACCGTGTGCGATCTTGGGTACTCCCGCCCCTCATCAATTCCTTTACCCAAATTTTAGTAGCCGCCGTACTTCAACTGTTGCCCCCACTCCTCCAGCACCGACCTTATAGTAAAATTGTAGTAGCCGAGGCATATGAACCATCACCCTTCCTCGTCCACCACCATCTCCACCCACCATTAATAAATTTTCAATAGCCGCGGCGTATCCTCAAACACTACCCCCCTCCACAGTCCCCCCACCCGCCCCCCCTCGAACCCTAGCTCACCGCCGGCGCCGGCGCCGCCAACCCCTGCCGGTCTGCCCGTTCCTCCTAGCTTAGATAATAAAGTTCAGGTTACCCAGCGATTCTCATAGCATCGCCCCACTCCCCTGAGTTTTTAGATGAGGCATGCGGTGTCCCTCCCCGCCAGATCCACATCCCCTGCTCCAGAATGTTGTAGCCTAAGCCCGACCGCATATCCCAGGGAGCCCGACGAGCGTTCAACCAAGAAGAGGTTTATCATGGCCTCTCCGGCGGACATTGGCGAGGTGGCCGCCGTTCGCCCTGACCTGTCGATCCCGGAGCAACACCTTGCCGCGGAAGCCGGCGAAGACATTGACTACATTGCCATGTCGAAGGCTTCACGTCAGCGGGCTAGCGTATTACTGTATCTCAGGAAAGCTGGCTACGACATCAAGCTCGTCGACAGCGACGGCTTCACGCGAGCCATGTCACAGGTTAAGTGGTCCATCCTCAACCCCTCTGGTTCAACCACCGTCGATCTCTTTGACGGCCCTGCCACTGATCTCCTCCGCCACGCGGTCAAGGATTTGCAATCCTTGTACGCCATCGAGCCCATTTTTTCATTTCTGAAGGACACGTTCTATGGCGGCGGCTTGGGATCCTCAATTGCCAAGTCAGATCTCATCGACCATGACCACGAGGAGGGCACCCACAAAGGTTCTTCCAAGGTGAAACAGCCCATCTGTGACATCAGAGAGCGCACCATGGGTCTGTGATCTTCCAACTGGAAGGATCCCGTCCATGACATGTGAGGCAACATCCGATCAGCAAATCTTACCTTTTCTAGCTTGCCAACCCATACCCTTTGTTGTAGTAGCTTTTGCCATGCGGTGTTTTAACTGTGTCGTGTTTAATTATTTCAGTTACGCAAAAATGTAATATTCAATAGGGCTATGTGATGTTTAAGTATGAATTGTCCACTTCAGTTTCACGAATGGCTATATTTGGTTGTTTATAGTGAGTAGATGCCTTGTTTATCTGTATTTGGTTGTTAGGTTGGTTGCAGTGAGCATTTGTCCAGTTATCGAGCAGATGCCTTGTTTATATGTATTTGGTTGTTAGGTTGGTTGGAGTGAGCATTTGTCCAGTTATCAAGCAGATGCCTTGTTTATCTGTATTTGGTTGTTAGGTTGGTTGCAGTGAGCATTTGTCCAGTTTTCAAGCAGATGCCTTGTTTATCTGTATTTGCTTGTTAGGTTGGTTGCAGTGAAGATTTGTCCAATTTTCAAGCATATGCCCTGTTTATCTGTATTTGCTTGTTAGGTTGGTTGCAGTGAGAATCTGTCCAGTTTCTAATGGCTATATTTGGTTGTTATACTGATCATTTATGCCTTGTTTATTTCAGTCATTCACAATGTGATGTTCATTATGTGCAAGTCAGAACTGTGCCGCTCGATTGCATCAATACCAGTTTGAACGGCTATATTTGGTTCTAGTTATGCCTGGTGTAGTTAACACATGCCCTCTATTTCAGTTTTACACTTTTATCCAGTGTTATGTTTAAGCATGACCTATGTTCTATTCATTTTCAACAATACCAGTTTGAATTGCAATATTTTATGGTTGTTAAGCCTGTTGTAGGTAACATTCCCTTCCATTTTATATCTGCTTTAACAGCATGCTGAAACCAACACATTCAAGCTATCATTTGGAGATGATGTTGTTTACCTTTGCTATATTTGTTTGATGTTAAGGTTGTTGTACTTATCATGCCTTTCCACTAATGCAGGACAATAACGGGAGTGGCCACCATTTTCCGCCAAGGTTAGTTTCATCCCCCGCCTTGTACTCCCCACGTCGTTCCATAATGTAGTGCATATAGATCCAGGCCTGGACACTTGTTAGCTTCTAATATTGACTTGTTGCTTGTAGGTACATATGCCCTTGGCAAGGATCCACGCATCGACCCTTTTTGTGTATGGAGCAATGAGATATTCATGACAAGCATCAAGTGAGGAAACTGATAAGGATTATTAGCAAAAAGATACGAACGGTGGCAAGCAAATTATTTGTTTAGGCTCTATCCAACACAACAGTGAGCTGTAGGATGGTAACTACAAACTCCGCAGCCTTCTCTTTTTACTGCCCATAATGAGTTGTTAGACAACAATATCTGAATCTTTTTCGTTCGCAGTGGTTCCCGAAGCAGTTTACTCAAGATTACCTCGCAAAGTACATGATTAGTGTACACGCAATGAAGGTTAAAGTATTGCATCCAGACTACAATGACCATCGAGAAGTCCTAATGAAGACAGTGAAGGATGGACGGGCAGCCATCACAAGGGGTTGGCCTAGAGTCGTGCACGCACTACGCATGGAGGAGGGCACAATATGGGCATTCCGCTTCACCTTCTCCAGCAACCAGAATATCTTTCGCCTCTCTCTTTACAGTCTTTAGTACAACTATGGTGCATCATTCTTTACTTGGTGCTTCTGTAGTTCTTCAGTATATGTACCTGTGCATCATATTATGCATTCGTGGTTGAACCTATATTTGTAATAAACATGGTTTGATATGAAATAAGTGATTGCCTACTTTCAAATTCAAAATCTGTGATTTTTAAATGCAGGGATTAAATTAGGGATTAATTAGGGATTATACTGCACACGGTTTGCGAAAGCGAAACGTCTGTGATAGACCTGGAGATCAGACATGTTTCTCAGATCCACTACGTGTGCGATCAATCTCTACTGCACACACGATCAGCCAAGAAAAAACGTGTGCGATTAACAACAGCATAGCACACAATTCCTTCTTATTAAATGTTTGCGAAAGTCACCTTATCACACACGCTTGGCAATTATGGATTGTTTATGATGTTGTGCGCATCGCAAACGTTTGGTCATAGAAGAACGCATGTGATAGGTCTTCATCCGACGCGGGTACGACGGATGAATCGTGTGGGATGTATTCAAGCTTCGCATACAGTTTTATAGGGACAATTGTATGCGCTCTTACATCGAATCGCATACGGTTCGGGAAAAGTGAATGTGTGTGTTGTCTGCTTATCGTACAGTTCTATAATCATGAACTGTTTGTGATGGGTCACGCATCGTAAACGTAGCACCACAGAATACCGACGGCGATGGCAATGCGAGCACAAATGATTTGCAAGGATGAAGCGTTTTGGATATTGGAGATATCAGAAATAGTTTTATAGGGACAACTGTATGCATCAAGGCTCCCTATCCCCGACGGTTTCTGGGTTGTGTGGGAAGGACCCCCCTATCGCAGTCACTCACTTGGCGACGGTTCAAAACGCCGTCGCGGAAAGGGGTTAAAAACCGTTTGTATAGCACCTCGCTGTACCAGTGCTAGTAGAGTAAAAGTTTTTAGTATGATCTAGTTTTTGAGTTTTGCTTTGTGATCTATCTATGTAATTGAGTCTGAGAGTTATATAATAAGGATTAGTTTTGAGTTGAGGGCTTTGCTTTCTTGCTTTGATCTTGGAAAAGGAAAAGATAATGAAATAAATAAAAAAGTGTTGGAAATATGCCCTAGAGGCAATAATAAAGTGGTTATTATTATATTTCCTTGTTCATGATAATCATTTATTATCCATGCTATAATTGTATTGACCGGAAACTCAAATGCATGTGTGGATACATAGACAACAACATGTCCCTAGTAAGCCTCTACCGGACTAGCTCGTTGATCAAAGATGGCTATGGTTTCCTAGTCATAGACATGAGTTGTCATTTGGTAACGGGATCACATCATTAGGAGAATGATGTGATGGACAAGACCCAAACTATGAACGTAGCATATGATCATATCAAGTTTATTGCTATCGTTTTCTGCATGTCAAGTATATGTTCATATGACCATGAGATCATGCAACTCACTAACACCGGAGGAATACCTTGTCTATACCAAACGTCGCAACGTAAATGGGTGACTATAAAGGTGCTCTACACGTATCTCCGAGGGTGTCTGTTGAGTTGGCATGGATCAAGACTGGGATTTGTCACTCCGTACGACGGAGAGGTATCTCTGGGCCCTCTCTGTAATACAACATCACATTGAGCTTGCAAGCAATGTGACTAATGGGTTAGACACGGGATCTTGTATTATGGAACGAGTAAAGAGACTTGCCGGTAACGAGATTGAACTAGGTATGGAGATACCGACGATCAAATCTTGGGCAAGTAACATACTGATAGACAAAGGGAACTGCATATGGGATTAGCTGAATGCTTGACATCGAGGTTCGACCGATAAGATCTTCGTAGAATATGTGGGAACCAATATGGACATCCAGGTCCCGCTATTGGTTATTGATCGTAGAGGTGTCTCGGTCATGTCTGCATAGTTCTTGAACCCGCAGGGTCTACACACTTAACGTTTGGTGACGATATAAGTATAGTTGAGTTGTTTTGGTGGTAACCGAAGGTTGTTCAGAGTCCCAGATGAGATCCCGGACATGACGAGGAACTCCAAAATGGTCCGGAGGTGAAGATTGATATATAGGACAAAGGGTATCGGAGTCCGGAAGTGTTCCAGGGGCACCGGGTTATGGCCAGGATGACCGAAAGGGGTTTTGGGGGCCCCCGGCAAGTGTTGGGGGGCCTCATGGGCCAAGGGGGGCATACCAGCCCACTAAGGGGCTATGCGCACCCCCTCACCCCATCCCACGTAACCAGAGGAGGTGGGGGCGCCCCTAGGGCTGCCACCCCCCTTTGCCTTGGGGGCCAAGCCTCCTAGGGGGGAGGCGCCCAAACCCATCTAGGGTTTACCCCTTGTGGCCGCCGGCCCCCCTAGGGGAACCCTAGGGAGCCCCTCCCTCCACCCTTCCCCCTATATATAGAGGAGGGGAGAGGGGGCAGCCGCACCCATCTATGCCACGGCGCTGCCCTCCCTCTCCATCGTAGCCCTCTTCCTCTCCGTAGTGCTTAGCGAAGCTCTGCTGAGATTCCACTGCCACCACGCCGTCGTGCTGCCAGAGGACTTGAGCTACTACTTCAACATTGCTCGCTGGATCGAGGAGGTGAAGGCGTCATCAAGCCGTACGTGTGTTGAACGCGGAGGTGCCGTCCGTTCGGCACTTGGATCAGGAGTTCGCGGGACAGATCGTGATTGGATCGCGAAGACGTTCGACTACATCAACCGCGTTTCTTAATGCTTCCGCTTAGCGATCTACAAGGGTATGTAGATGCAATCTCTCCTCTCGTAGATGTTCATCTCCTAGATTGATCTTGGTGAGCGTAGGAATTTTTTTGTTTCCCATGCAACGTTCCCATCAAAAAGATTATAGATAATCTTATGGAGAGTGATGACTTCACATATAATAAGTATGTCGCATGAAATTTGTTGAGAGTTGACAAATATAGCATTGGTCATTGTTGCAATTAATAGGAAATAATAAAGAAAGAGAGGTCTCACATATAAATACACTATCTTGGACCTCTTTTATGATTGTGAGCACTCACTAAAATAATATATGCTAAAAGGTTGATGTTGGACAAGGAAGACAACATAATGGGTTATGTTTTCTTATATCTGAATAGAAGTTATAGTGTCATGGATCCTCCAACATGTTGAGATTGCTTCTCATCCTATGCTAGCCAAAATCTTCTGCACCAAGTAGAGATACTGCTTGTGCATCCAAAATCCATCAACCCAGATTTGCCATGAAATTCCACTATATCTACCTATGGATTGAGTAAGATCCTTCAAGTAAGTTGTCATCGGTGCAAAGCAATAAAAATTGCTCTTTAAATATGTATGATCTTTTAGTGTGAGGAAAATAAGCTTTATACGAACTTTTGATATGGAGGAAATAAAAGCGACGGACTGCATAATAAAGTTCTTTATCACAAGCGGCAATATAAAGTGATGTTCTTTTGCATTAAGATTTTGTGCATCCAACCATAAAAGCACATGACAACCTCTGCTTCCCTCTGTGAAGGGCCTATCTTTTATTTTACTTTCTACCTTTATACAAGAATCATGCTGATCTTCACCCTTCTTTTTATGTTTTCTCTTTTGGCAAGCACTGTGTGTTGGGGAAGATCCAGACATATATATCCACTTGGATGTAGCTGATCATAAATTATTATTGTTGACATTACCCTTGAGGTAAATGGTTGGGAGGCGAAACTATAAGCCCCTATCTTCCTATGTATTTGATTGAAACTTTGATCTCATAAGTATCGCGTGAGTGTTAGCAATCATGAAAGATTAAATGATGGTTGAGTATGTGAACTTGCTAAATAAAAGCTCTTACATTGACTCTTTTCGATGCTATGATAAATTGCAATTGTTTCAATGACCAAGATCATAGTTTGTTAGTTTTCAATAAAGTTTTTGGTTCATACTTTACTTCGTGAACGAATTGTCACTTTAGCATAAGAAGTTATATGACAATATGTTGTTATTCTAAAGATGATCATGATGCCCTCATGTCCGTATTTTATTTTATTGACACCTCTATCTCTAAACATGTGGACATGATTATCAATTTCGGCTTTCGCTTGAGGACAAGCGATGTCTAAGCTTGGGGGAGTTGATACCTCCATTTTGCATCATGCTTTTATGTTGATATTTATTGCATTATGGGATGTTATTTCAGATTATGGTACAATACTTATGCCTTTTCTCTCTTATTTTACAAGATTTACATGAAGAGGGAGAATGCTGGCAATTGATGTAATGCCCCGAGACCGATGCTCCAGACGCCTTCCATGTTTTCGTTGTTGCCATGTGTTTCATTTGTTTGTTGCATTTCATCATCGCATCATTCGCATTGCATCCGGGTGTTTTTATAAAACTCGTGGACCGCTCGTAGTTGTCACTTCTTCCTTGCCTCTGTTGACCTTTCTCAGACCAACCATTCTTTTGTTGTCTGACCCTTTGACTCTCAGCACATCCCACAGTTTCCCTCGCGTGCGCGTCCGAGACTTCCCTGAACCCGAACCGGGCTGTCGTGACCGATGGGTCCGGATCATCCCCAAACATCCCTAAAACATCTTCGGTTCATTATTGGGACTCCCCTAATCTATTTATCCTGGGCCGTCCGATTACGATCAGAGGGACCGAATAGCCCCTAAACTTAACCCACCTACCTATTTAAATAGTCCAACCCTAAATTCTAGGGGAGCTATCCCATCCATCCCTTCTTGCGCCGCCGCCAGCTGCATCTTCCTCGGGATCTCCTCCCGATCCAAATCCTCTCCGACCAAGTCCCTTGTATTCTGCCTCCGCCCAACCACAGCAAGCCACAGCAGGGCCGACTCCCCTGCCTTCCTCCACCTCTCCCTAGATCGCCTCCCTCTCGAGCACCTCCATGGAGCCGAGCTCTCGCGCCCCCATTCGTTCTTCCCAAAGACCAGCAGCGCCCATCCCCGTCCAAGCCGGAGCAAGCAAGGTCGCATCGTTCTTCTGCCTTGCCTCCTTTCTCCCATTCCTTCTTCGTTTTCCCCTCCCACTAATCTCTCCCTTTTGCTCTTCTTCACAGGGAACCAGAGCCACCATGGCCGCCTGCCAATCGAACCACGCCATGGCCTTCCCGACGCCGTCCGTTACCCGCAGCTGCCGGATCGGGTCCATCCCCGAGGGATCCGCCTCCTCTCCTTGTCCCTGTGCTCTCCATCTCTCTCTCTCTGACCTCCCCGCTCTACCTCTCTTGTCCTGGACAGGAACAATGGCGCCATGGCGCCCGGAGCTCGAGCTCGTCGGGCCCCACCATCCAGATCCATCTCCGGGGACCGAATCCGCACCCCGTCATCCATCCCAGCCGTCCACGCGTCGTCGGAGGTCGCCTCACGCGCCAAGTTCACCGCCGCCGCTCCTCTGCATCTCGCCTCTGCCTCCCCTGCTTCTGCATGTTGTAGCCCATGCGAGGTCGAGGATGACCCAAGCACCAAGTCCCCTTTGCCTTTGATTGCCTGCGCCCGTTGACCGCATCCCGCGCCAAGGCCCAGCGCGCCAGCCTCTCCTTCGCCCGTTGACCGCGGCCCAGCTCCCACCTCCACCAACCTGGGCCGAGCCCAGCTAGGTGAGCACCCCAGCGCCCATGTCCTGTTTCGGCCCAGTGCATGGATTCGGCCCGTGACATGTTTTTTTCTGCGCTGCGAATTTGTCATTAAATCCTGGACATGCATATTACAGAAATGCCATTATTCTTGCATTATTCACAACTAAATAACCGTGCATCGGATTAAAATGTTTTATATATGTAAAATGCTTAGATTTTCATGTAGGTTAATAATTTGCAACTTTCATGCATGTTAAAAATGTTTAAAAATGTTGTTGCATTTAATTTGCTTAAATGACATGTTAAAATGATTTATTTCATAACTAAATAACCGTAGCTTCGAATTAAATAAACTTTATATGTAAATGGGGTAGAAAAATGCATAGATTAACATGGTGCACTTTATTTTTCCTGTTTAACAACATTAAAATACGATTTAGGGCAGAACAGTACTGATGTCTGCTAGAACTACGTCGGTATTTCCCCAAAGAGGAAGGGATGATGCAGCACAGCGACGGTAGGTATTTCCCTCAGTGATGAGACCAAGGTTATCGAACCAGTAGGAGAACCACGCAACACTACGTGAACGGCACCTGCACACAAATAACAAATACTCGCAACCCGACGTATTAAAGGGGTTGTCAATCCCTTTCGGGCAACGGCGCCAGAAATGGCTAGTGGACGGGAGAAAGTTGTAATAGATTGGATAAATAGATCTCGAATAAATGCAAAATAAAATAAAGTGCAGCAAGGTATTTTTGGGTTTTTGGAAATATAGATCTGAAAACAAAAGCAAATAAAAATAGATCGCAAAGGCAAATATATTAAAGAAGAGACCCGGGGGCCGTAGGTTTCACTAGTGGCTTCTCTCGAGAAAAATAGCAAATGGTGGGAAAACAACTACTGTTGGGCAATTGATAGAACTTCAAATACTCATGACGATATCCATGCAATGATCATTATATAGGCATCACGTCCAAGATTAGTAGACCGACTCCTGCCTGCATCTACTACTATTACTCCACACATCGACCGCTATCCAGCATGCATCTAGTGTATTAAGTTCATGGAGAAATGAAGTAATGCAATAAGAACGATGACATGATGTAGACAATATCTATTTATGTAGAAATAGACCCCATCTTGTTATCCTTAATAGCAACGATACATACGTGTCGTTTCCCTTTCTGTCACTGGGATCAAGCACCGTAAGATCAAACCCATTACAAAGCACCTCTTCCCATTGCAAGATAAATAGATCAAGTTGGCCAAACAAAACCCAAATATCGGAGAAGAAATACAAGGCTATAAGAAATCATGCATATAAGAGATCAAAGAAGACTCAAATAACTTTCATGGATAAAAACATAGATCTGATCATAAACTCAAAGTTCATAGGATCCCAACAAACACACCGCAAAAAGAGTTACATCATATGGATCTCCAAGAGACCATTGTATTGAGAATCAAATGAGAGAGAAAAAGTCATCTAGCTACTAACTACGGACCCATAGGTCTACAAAGAACTACTCACACATCATCGGGGAGGCACCAATGGACATGATGAACCCCTCCGAGATGGTGTCTAGATTGGATCTGGTGTTTCTGGAACTTGCGGCGGCTGGAATTGATTTTCGTCGACTCCCCTAGGGTGTCTAGAATATTGGGGTATTTATAGAGTGAAGAGGCGGTGCGGGAGGCCACCGAGGTGGGCACAACCCACTGGGCGCGCCTGGGCCTCCAGGCGTGCCCTGGTGGGTTGTGCCCCCCTCGGGGCACCCCCCAGGTGTTTCTCCGGCCCACTGGATGTCTTCTGGTCCAAAAAAAATCCACAAAAAGTTTCGCTCTGTTTGGACTCCGTTTGGTATTGATTTCCTGCGATGTAAAAAACATGCAGAAAACAACAACTGGCACTAGGCACTATGTCAATAGGTTAGTACCAAAAAATGATATAAAATGATTGTAAAACATCCAAGAATGATAATATAACATCATGGAACAATAAAAAATTATAGATACGTTGGAGACGTATCAGCATCCCCAAGCTTAATTCCTGCTCGTCCTCGAGTAGGTAAATGATAAAAACAGAATTTTTGATGTGGAATGCTGCCTAACATGTTCATCACATATTCTTTTCTTTATAGCATGGACATTTGGACTTTTATATGGTTCAAAGCAATAGTCTAGTTTTGACATGATAACTTAAATACTCAAGCATATCAACAAGCAACCATGTCTTTCAAAATATCAACGCTATAATAAGTTATCCCTAGCCCATTATGCTCAATCATTGATCCATTCATGAAATACACTCGCATATTAGCTACACCCAATGCTCAAGTACGATCATAGTGCCCCTTAGTTGGTGCTATATAAGAGAAGATGGAGACTCAAAATAAAAATTGCATAAAGTAAAAGAAAGGCCCTTCGCGGAGGGAAGTAGGGATTTGTAGAGGTGCCAGAGCTCAAAGCGAAAATTGAGAGATAAAAATATTTTGGGAGGTATACTTTTCCCACCAACAAAAACGACTTAGAGTTCCCCACACTTTCCATGCTAGATATATCATAGGCGGTTCCCAAACAGAAAATAAAGTTTATTCCTTTTTCTACCATTTCTTTCACTTTCCATGGCTAGCCGTATCCACGGGTGCCCTCCATACCAACACTTTCCAAGGAATTTATTATTTGACAACATAAAGTAAATTCATTTATTCATTTTGGGACTGGGCATCCCTAATACCTTTTCCTTACTCTCGTGCAATGATAAGTGAATAAACACTCATCGTGAGAATAACACATCTAGCATGGAAAATATCAGCCACCCCTCAACGCCTCGCGAGCGGTACGAGCACACAAAAGAGAAATTTATTTTGAAAATTAGAGATGGCACATGCAAATTTGCTTAGAACGGCAAAAGAATACCGCATATAGGTAGATATAGTGGACTCATATGGCAAAACTGGTTTAAAGGGTTTTGGATGCACAAGTAGTGATCATACTTAGTGCAAAATGAAGGCTAGCAAAAGATTGAGAAGCGACCAACCAAGACACGAAAAATCTCATAAGCGAGCATTAAGCATAATTAACACCAAATAATGCACCACAAGTAGGATATAATTTCATTGCATAACTATTGACTTTCGTGCATGCATAGGGAATCACAAACCTTAATACCAATATTCTTACTAAAGCATAATTACTCATCAACATAGCTCACATATCACATCATCATATCTCAAAACTATTACAAGGAATCAAGTTTATTTTGTCCAATGATCTTCATGAAAGTTTTTATTATATCCTTCTTGGATATCTATCACTTTGGGACTAATTTTCATGTGTTGCTTTTGATAAGCTCAAACAAATATAGGTGAAGATCATGAGCATAATATTTTTTTCTCTCAAATTAATTTAAGTGAAGCAAGAGAGAATTTCTTAAAAAAAAATTACTAACTCCCAAATAAATCTAAGTGAAGCATGAGAGCATTTCTTCAAAAATAATAAAGCACACCATGCTCAAAAAGATATAAGTGAAGTTCTAGAGCAATTCCATAGCTCATAAAGATTTAAGTGAAGCATAGAGAGCAATTCTAACAAGTCATGGCATAATTTTGGCTCTCTCAAATAGGTGTGTCCAGCAAGGATTCAATACTTAAAACAAAAAGCAAAACAAGCAAAGACTCATATCATACAAGACGCTCCAAGCAAAACTCATAGTATGTGACGAATAAAAATATAGCTCCAAGTAAAATACCGATGGTCGTTAGAAGAAAGAGGGGATGCCACTCGGGCATCCCCAAGCTTAGTTGCTTGCTTATCTTTGGATAATAGCTTGGGATGCCATGGGCATCCCCAAGCTTAGGCTCTTCTTACTCCTTATTCCTTCATCCATCGTAAAATCACCCAAAACTTGAAAACTTCAATCACACAAAACTCAACAAAACCTTCGTGAGATCCGTTAGTATAAGAAAACAAATCACTACTATAAGTACTGTAGCAAACCGATTCATATTTTATTCTTACATTATATATACTGTATTACAACTTTTCTATGGCAAAAACTCTTCATAGAAAACCATAGAATCATTAAAACAAGCACACAACGCAAAGAAAACAGAATCTGTCTAAAACAGAACAGTCTGTAGCAATCTGAATATTTCAAATAGTTATGTAACTCCAAAATATCTGAAAAATTAGTACAACAGGGGAAATTTGTATATCAATCTTGTGTAAAAAATTCAGAATTTATTGTGGCTTCTGTAATTCTAAACAATTATTTTTCTGGACGCAAAAGTTTCTGTTTTCCAACAGGATCAAATCAACTATCACCCAACATAATTCTAAAGGCTTTACTTGGCACAAACACTAATTAAAACACAAAAAACTCAATCATAACAGTAGCATTATTATGCTAACACCCAAGAACGGAAAGCAAAAGGCAAAAAATAAATTTTATTCATTGGGTTGCCTCCCAACAAGCGCTATCGTTTTACGCCCCTAGCTAGGCATAAAGCAAGGATCTAAGTATTGTCATCTTTGGTTCTAGATCCATAAGATGCCCTCATGATTGATTCATATGGTGGCCTAATTCTTGTTCTAGGGAAGTGTTCCATACCCTTCCTTAGTGTAAATTGAAATTTAATATTGCCTTCTTTCATATCAATCACGGCGCCAATAGTACGTAAAAACGGTCTACCAAGAATAATTGGACAAGACGGATTGCAATCAATATCAAGAACAATAAAATCTATGGGCACATAATTCCTATTTGCATGAATAAGAACATCATTAATTCTTCCCATAGGATTTTTAATAGTAGAATCTGCCAAGTGCAAATTTAAAGAGCATTCTTCAATATTGGTAAGACCAAGCACATCACATAAAGATTTCGGAATTGTAGAAACACTAGCACCCAAGTCACATAAAGCAAAACACTCATAATTTTTAATCTTGACTTTGATAGTAAGTTCCCATTCATCAAGTAATTTTCTAGGAATTGAAACCTCTAATTCCAACTTTTCTTCTAAAGCTTTCATCATAGCATCAATAATATGTTTAGCAAAAGCTTTATTTTGTTCATAAGCATGGGATGAATTTATCATGGATTGCAACAAAGAAATACAATCAATAAAAGAGAAACTATCATAATTAAAGTCTTTGTAATCCAAAAGAGTGGGCACATCACTAGTTAAAGTTTTGACCTCTTCAAACCCACTTTTATCAATTTTCTCAACAAGATTTTCACCCTTCGAATTATTGGGACGCCTTCTAACTAAAGTTGACTCTTCTCCAGTCCCTTTTTCATCAATCTTAATTTTACTAAACAAAGAATCAATAGAAGAAACACCAATCATTTTAAGATCTTCATCACTTTTTTGAAAGCAATCACTAGAAAATGTCTTTTCTAAAAATTCTCTTCTAGCTCTAAGCATAGAGGTTCTTTTCTTACTTTCATCCATGGAAACATAAAGAGCTTTAATTGATTCTTCAACCTTAGGCACAAAATTTTCATCATGAGAGATTCTATCAACACTTCTAGAAAAATCATCAATTTTATTCAACTTTTCTTCTATTGTAGCATTGAAAACTTTTTGAGTATTGATAAATTCTTTAATATTATTCTCAAGATCAGAGGTGTTCCTATTATTATTGTAAGAAGGATTACCATAGGAATTACCATAATTATTAGAGGAATTACTAGGAAAAGGCCTAGGATTAAAATTACCTCTATAAGCATTGTTATTGACATTGTTTCGCGAAATAAAATTCACATCTATGGCATCACTATTTTGCTCAATCAAAGTAGACAAAGGCACATCATTAAAATCAATAGGAGCACTTTTATTAGCAACCAATTTAATAAGAGCATCATCTTTTTCACTGAAAGAAGAAATTTCTTCAACCGAATTAACTTTTTTACTAGTAGGAGCTCTTTCGGTATGCCATTGTGAATAATTTGCCATGATATTATCAAGCAATTTAGTGGCTTCACCCAAAGTAATTTCCATAAAAGTACCCTCCGTGGCGGAATCTAAAAGATTACGAGAAACAAAATTCAACCCCGCGTAAAAAAATTGTATGATCATCCAAAGATTTAACCCATGAGTTGGGCAATTCCTTAGCATCAATTTCATCCTTTCCCAAGATTGTGCAACATGCTCATGTTCAAGTTGCTTGAAATTCATGATCTGGGTTCTAAGGGAAATAATTTTTGTGGGTGGAAAATACTTAGTAATGAAAGCATCTTTGCACTTATTCCAAGATTCGATACTATTGCGAGGCAAAGAAGAAAACCAAATTTTTGCACGATCTCGCAAAGAAAACGGGAATAATTTCAACTTCACAACATCATTGTCCACATCTTTTTCTTTTGCATATCGCATAATTCCACGAATGTGTAAAGATGGGACGCGACATCCTCATTAGGAGTACCGGAAAATTGATCCTTCATAACAAGATTCAGCAAAGCAGTATTAATATCACAAGCCTCCGCACTAGTGGCAGGAGGAGCAATCGGAGTGCTAAGAAAATCATTGTTGTTGTATTTGAGAAATCACACAACTTGGTGTTCTCTTGAGTCATTGTGACTTCGCAACAAGATTGCACTCAAAAACAGATCCGGCAAGAAAACGGCGAACGAAAAAGAGGGCGAATAAAACGGCAAATTTTTGTGAAGTGGGGGAGAGGAAAACGAGAGGTAAATGGCAAATAATGTAAATTGTGAGGAGATGAGATTTGTGATTAGGAACCTGGTAGATGTTGCTGATGTCTCCCCGGCAACGACGCCAGAAATTCCTTTTGATGTCTGCTAGAACTACGTCGGTATTTCCCCAAAGAGGAAGGGATGATGTAGCACAACGACGGTAGGTATTTCCCTCGGTGATGAGACCAAGGTTATCGAACCAGTAGGAGAACCACGCAACACTACATGAACGGCACCTACACACAAATAACAAATACTCGCAACCCGACGTATTAAAGGGGTTGTCAATCCCTTTCGGGCAACGGCGCCAGAAATGGCTAGTGGACGTAAGAAAGTTGTAATAGATTGGATAAATAGATCTCGAATAAATGCAAAATAAAATAAAGTGCAGCAAGGTATTTTTGGGTTTTTGGAAATATAGATCTGAAAACAAAAGCAAATAAAAATAGATCGCAAAGGCAAATATATTAAAGAAGAGACCCGGGGCCCGTAGGTTTCACTAGTGGCTTCTTTCGAGAAAAATAGCAAATGGTGGGAAAACAATTACTGTTGGGCAATTGATAGAACTTCAAATACACATGACGATATCCAGGCAATGATCATTATATAGGCATCACGTCCAAGATTAGTAGACCGACTCCTGCCTGCATCTACTACTATTACTCCACACATCGACCGCTATCCAGCATGCATCTAGTGTATTAAGTTCATGGAGAAACGGAGTAATGCAATAAGAACAATGACATGATGTAGACAAGATCTATTTATGTAGAAATAGACCCCATCTTGTTATCCTTAATAGCAACGATACATACGTGTCGTTTCCCTTTCTGTCACTGGGATCAAGCACCGTAAGATCGAACCCATTACAAAGCACATCTTCCCATTACAAGATAAATAGATCAAGTTGGCCAAACAAAACCCAAATATTGGAGAAGAAATACGAGGCTATAATAAATCATGCATATAAGAGATCAAAGAAGACTCAAATTACTTTATGGATAAAAACATAGATATGATCATAAACTCAAAGTTCATCGGATCCCAACAAACACACCGCAAAAAGAGTTACATCATATGGATCTCCAAGAGACCATTGTATTGAGAATCAAACGAGAGAGAAAAAGCCATCTAGCTACTAACTACGGACCCGTAGGTCTATAAAGAACTACTCACGCATCATCGGAGAGGCACCAATGGACATGATGAACCCCTCCGAGATGGTGTCTAGATTGGATCTGGTGTTTCTGGAACTTGCGGTGGCTGGAATTTATTTTCGTCAACTCCCCTAGGCTTTCTGGAATATTGGGGTATTTATAGAGCAAAGAGGATGTGCGGGAGGCCACCGAGGAGCGCCCAGGTGGGTTGTGCCCCCCTCGGGGCACCCCCCAGGTGCTTCTCCGGCCCACTGGATGTCTTCTGGTCCAAAAAAAATCCACAAAAAGTTTCGCTCCGTTTGGACTCCGTTTGGTATTGATTTCCTGCGATGTAAAAAACATGCAGAAAACAACAACTGGCACTGGGCACTATGTCAATAGGTTAGTACCAAAAAAAGATATAAAATGACTATAAAATGACTATAAAATGATTGTAAAACATCCAAGAATGATAATATAACAGCATGGAACAATAAAAAATTATAGATACGTTGGAGACATATCAAGTACCAAATTGAAATATGCACATGGGGATTTTCTGGAATTGTTGTTTGTTATTTCCAGCCTCATTTAAACTTTCCTATATAGCTAGTTTTATTATGCCTCACCTCTTGCCATGCTTAACAACATTTAATATTGATGGGTACATAAACGAGAGCGAACTAAATGATTGAATGTGGTGTTTCGTCAATATGCAACTCGTTGCATATTGAGCTCCACTTAACTTGTAGTATTGTTTGTTGCACTTTGCCATGCCATGAATCATTAAACCAGACATGCATCATATTTGGTTGTGCGTCATGCCATGATTATGCTTGTTGGTTTACCATGTTGTTTGCTTCTTTCCGGTGTTGCTTCTTCTCGATAGTTCCGGTTACATTGCAATTGTGAGGATTCGTTCGACTACGCCCGTTCGTCTTCTTTATGGATTCGGTCTTCTTCCTAGCGGGATTTCAGGCAATATGACCGTTACCCTAGATATCACTACTATCTTTGCTTTGCTAGTTGTCTCGATGCTATCGCTATATCGCGCTACCTACCACTTGTTAATCAAGCCTCCCAAATTGCCATGATAAGCCTCTAACCTTTTCCACCTTCCTAGCAAACCGTTGTTTGGCTATGTTATCGCTTGATCAGCCCTTCTTATAGCGTTGCTAGTTGCAGGTGCAGTTGCAGGTAGTTCCATGTTGGGACATGGATATCATGGTGTCGGCGTGTGACACCTATGGGACCCCCAAGGGACCCCTTTACGATTCGGCAGGGAGAGAGGTATGCACAAAGAGCAGAACCAACGATCGACGCGGGGCGATTTTACCCAGGTTCGGGCCGCTGATCAGTGTAAAACCCTACTCCTGCCTTGTTTTATTATGAATGTTCATGAGCCCAGGCTCCAGGAGCGCTTGCAATGAATAGTACGTTCAAAAAGCAGCTACGCATGTAGAATGGGCCAGAAGATCCTCTCCCCTGTAGCAGTTGCCTTGGGCCTCCTTTTATACGCTCAAAGGGGTCACCACAGTGGCAAAATGTACATACATTGAGGTGTAAAGTAGCTACAGGGTTATCATACCTAACCACTGACGGATTAGGACGAATGCATTTAATGCACCATGAGGTGTCCGTTTAGGTGTCCTCACTTTCTTGGGGATGGAAAAAGGGGCCATCCCATCAGCACCGCTTAAGCTCTCCTCCACTGGCACGTTGCCACGCATGCCAGGAGAAGGGGCCAGTATGGCAGGCCGACTGCTGCGCTGGAGCGGTGGCACAGCGGCAGAACCTTGTCGGGTGTGATCCTTGCCGGGCGCAAAATCTTGCCGGGCTTCACAGGCCACCCCGTCAAGATCTTGCCGGGGGGGCCAAACTTTTGATCTTCAGTCTTCTTGTCTTTTGATCCTGATGTTTTCGCCTTATTCTGAATCTTCTCCAGCTAACCCCCGGCAAGTCTTGCCGTGGCAAGCCTTGCCGTGGATGTGGAGGGTACCTTGCCGGGAAGGCTTGCTTCCCGGAATGTCTATCTCGATCTTGCCGGCCCTGAGCTTGCCGGCGATGCGCAGACCTATTCCCGGCAAGTAAACCTTGCCGGAAACCGGTCCTTGAATACGTCCTTGAGTGAATTCCTTCTCCGCCATGGCCTTCCCGCCCGGAGGCTGCAACTTGCCGGTGCGTGTCCAGGGGTAGTGAACACCCCCTGTTTACTACACCGACAGGAGCCCCCGGGCCTGGGCCGGGCAAGCATGCATGGTGTTTGTCCGGGCTAGGCCCAAGAACACGCACCGGCTCATGCGCGGCGAGAATTACCCGCCGCTCATGACTTTTAACTGCGCACCAATGAATGGCGCATGTGAGCTTGTGATTTTGCCGGGCCTCGAGCTTGCCGGCAGCGTGGGCAAACAGAACAGGACAACAGCAGGAGTTGTGGGCCCGAAAGGGAGCTCCACACCGTGTGATGAAGAGCCAGCCCCCGAGCCTTCCCCAAAAAGGGTACTATGGGTGAGCCGCTCGATTCATACACTCATCTCTGCTGCTGCCGCCGTCTACTGCGAGTGCCCTACTGCCATCTTGCCATCCTCCAGCATGGCGTCCCTGGCCTCCTTGCCTGCCGCGTGCCTCCAAGAATAAGGCTGCCGCCGAGACTGTAGTGCTTTTTGCATACCTGTTGCTGTAACGGCACATACAAAGAAGCAATTTATCTTAGTTAAATCAATCTTTATGCATGCAATGCATGTTACTTTATGCTGAATGAATGTATGCTTCCCCCTTGATTAATTCAGTCCTTGCACATATTTTAGTCCCTACGCTATCTGGAAACCTTGCCGGTGCGCATGTTTGCCGTGAGCGCTAGATGCGGGTCTTTAGCAGCCTGCTGGAAACGCCGCCGCCGGCAAGGCGACTTGCCGGGCCAGAACGCAGCTGCTAAGCTTGCCGAGCGGACTCGAGGCGAAGCTAGAGCGCGGGCTAACCACGACAAGGTTCCTCCGCGTGCAGGTTGATGTACAAGGACAAAGAATTAATCAAGGCGACCCACGCTTGTCGGAAAGCTTTCTGGTGCGCATGCTCCAGTCGGCAGTGCTTGAGGAACGGGTCCTAAGCAACTTGCCGGGAACGTCGCCTCCCGGAAAGGTTTACCGCCTCGGTGCTTATGCAGCCACCTAAATTGTCGAGCGGACTCGAGATAGCTAGGGGCGCAATTAGCCCCGAGAAGGCTCCTTCGCGTGTAGGTATAAGAAGCAAGTGAAGATAAATGTAATTATCAAAAATCTTTGCAACTTAGCTTTTCCTGCCGTTCATCCCGCACGGTGATGTTATTCTTCAAGGCGCTGCAAGCCCCCGAGCGAAGTCGCCATGGACGATGAAGCTGATGCGCTAACCATTAGATTAGGTTCACACAACCCCTCCCCCCTACCTGGCGCGCCAAAGATGTCGGCGTGTGACACGTATGGGACCCCCAAGGGACCCCTTTACGATTCGACAGGGAGAGAGGTATGCACAAAGAGCAGAACCAATGATTTACGCGGGGCGATTTTACCCAGGTTCGGGCTGCTGATCAGCGTAAAACCCTACTCCTGCCTTGTTTTATTATGAATGTTCTTGAGCCTAGGCTCCAGGAGCGCTTGCAATGAACAGTACGTTCAAAAAGCAGCTACGCATGCAGAATGGGCCAGAAGATCCTCTCCCCTGTAGCAGTTGCCTTGGGCCTCCTTTTATACGCTCAAAGGGGTCACCACAGTGGCAAAATGTACATACATTGAGGTGTAAAGTAGCTACAGGGTTATCATACCTAACCACTGACGGATTAGGACGAATGCATTTAATGCACCATGAGGTGTCCGTTTAGGTGTCCTCACTTTCTTGGGGATGGAAAAAGGGGCCATCCCATCAGCACCGCTTAAGCTCTCCTCCACTGGCGCGTTGCCACGCATGTCAGGAGAAGGGGCCAGAATGGCTGGCCGGCTGCTGCGCTGGAGCGGTGGCACAGCGGCAGAACCTTGTCGGGTGTGATCCTTGCCGAGCGCAAAATCTTGCCGGGCTTCACAGGCCACTCCGGCAAGATCTTGCCGGGGGGCCAAACTTTTGATCTTCAGTCTTCTTGTCTTCTGATCCTGATGTTTTTGCCTTATTCTGAATCTTCTCCAGCTAACCCCCGGCAAGTCTTGCCGTGGCAAGCCTTGCCGTGGATGTGGAGGGTACCATGGAAAGGAGGACCCACTTGGCACGTAGTGAGTTGTGTACCAAGTCACATGTGCCGAGGCAAGAAGGTGGATGGGAAAGTTGTGTCCCAAAACCACAGTCAACTCACGTATGAGTTCATTGCTTACAAGCTTTCCAACTCAATATCCACACTTCCAAAAATGAGCATCCAACAAGTCATGGACCTTGTGAAAGCCATCTTTCATTACAAGGTGAAATATGCCAAGGCATGGAAGGCGAAGCAAGCCGCATTTAAGATATTGTATGGTAATTGGGATAAAGCATACAACCGAATCCCTAGGTTGTTGTTAGTTATGGCAGCCACTAACCCGGGCATGGTTCATGTGGTTGAGCCTCATGGGCAAAAATGGCGATTCACGACGGAAGGACCGTCCGAGTATTTGGCAGTGCATTTTGGGCGTTCGAGCAATGCATGCGGGCTTTCGAACATTGTCGGCTCGTCATCGCCGTTGATGGCACGTTCTTGACTGGACAATACAAGGGCACCTTGTTGGTTGCAATAGCAAGTGATGCCAATAACCGGGTGTTGCCTTTGGCATTTGCTTTGGTTGAGGTGGAGAACAATGACAATTGGGAGTTGCGTCTTTTGAGGACAAAGGTGTTACCCACTCAAAGGGAAATTTGTGTCATATCATATCGCCATCAAGGAATTCTTAATGCGGTGGACATTGACATTCCCGGGCATGCTCTATTGCACCATTGATGGTGCATGAGGCACTTTTGTTCGAACTTCTATAGGGCATGTGGCCTTAAGGAGTTGGCCGATGATCTTCAAGATTGTTGTCTCACTTTCTCTGACAAACGGTTCGCCAATTTGTACAACAAATTGCTCACACACAAAAAGCTTGATCCCGGGGGTCAAGACTTTCTCAATAGGCACATTCAAGAAATGAATAAGTGGGCATGTGCTTTTGATGAAGATAGCTGGAGATATGGTAAATGACAAGCAATATGGCCGAATGCTTCAATAAGGTGCTCAAGGGTGTACGTGCATTACCCGTGATGGCAATAGTGCAATACACATTTGACAAGATGAATGCGTACTTTCTAAAGTACTCAATGGAAATGGATGAGCAGATAGCGGGTGAGAACAAGCGCAAGTACAAGTTCCCACCCAAAGTTGATGAATGGTTGGAATTTCAATCATGGAAGGCGAACTCACAAGAAGCTATACTATATAACAACGACGATTGGTTGTACAAAGTGAAAGAGCCAGGAGGAACCACAAACGATGGCCACCAGCATGGAGGTCGAGCTTTCAAGGTCTCCCTAACACGGTGTGATTGCTATTGTGGGAGGCCATTGTTGCTTCATCTCTCATGCTCACACTTGTATACCGTCGGCCACGTTAGGAATGTGGACGTCAATCACCCACTCAACGTGAAAGAGTCGGAGTTCTCAATCATGACGGTCAAGAATACATGGGCTCCCCGATTTCACCCATACTTTGACCAATCACAATGGCCGGAGTACCATGGAGTTCAACTATGGCCGGATCCGGATTTGAAGGTTGTTAAACAGGGTAGACGTAAAACAAAGCGTCTTAGAGGTGACATAGATGGATGGGGCCATGGTGGCGGCCACGAATCGGGCAACGGCCAATTCCAAGAGCCTCCTGAGAGCTCCCGTTGTGGGGAATGCAAATGTTAGGGCCACAACAAAAGAAAATGTACCAAACCAAGAAAGAGGTCAAAGAAAAATGATGCAAGCACAAGCCAACAAGGAGGTACACATGGTCCTAGCCAAGCAAATAGTACTCAACAAGGGCCAAACCAAGCAAGTGGTAGCCAACAAGTGCCAAGCCAAGCAAGTGGTAGCCAACAAGTGCCAAACCAACAAGGTAGTAGCCAACAAGGGGCAGGCCAAAGAGGAACTAGGCAACAAAGAGGGAGGCAACTGTGACGCCCCCGGCTTAATCGTGCACTAATCATACACGCAAATGCACACGATCAAGCCTAAGGACTCACTTGAAGATATCACAGCACAACTCTAGACACAAATTTAAAATAATACAAGCTTTATATTACAAGCCAGGGGCCTTGAGGGCTCGAATACATAAGCTCGCTTACAAGCGTCAGCGGAAGCATTCAGATATCTGAGTACATATATAAAAGATAAAACAGACAGGCCTTTAAAAGGCGGGGCAAAACAAAAGCTACGATCGTAAAGGCGCAGGCCTCCTGCCTGGGACCTGTCGGCGTCCTGGGACCGGGGGTGCCCAGACTTGCCTGCCTGCGGCCCATGGCGTGGCTCCATCGACGGCCTGGTATGGCCCAGCTTCAGAAAGAACAACTCAAGACCCTCGCGAGGGGCCAAGCCTCGCGAGGCGGACGACGCCAAGACCTCCACGAGGGGCGGCCTCCTCAGGTTGGCTCCCGAGGAGCGAAGATATCAATGCAAGTTGCACCTCGCGAGGTTCACCTGACATGAGCCATGACGACCAAGACCAGGCGGGCGCCAGCGGGCGCAGTGTACCAGTTTCCCCTTTGGTGCCAAGGAGGCAAGCGCAGGCGCGGAGTCCCGAGGAATCAAGCAAAGGTTTCCATATCGGTGCAACAAGACCAGGACCGCCAGGACGACAGGACAGAGGTCATCGTGGAGCCCACTGCAGCGTCACCGCCAGAGGCTTTTGCAGGCGAAGACTACTTTTGTCAGGATAACTTGTACTAGTTGTCTCCCTTCGAATTTGGCTGTTGTGGGATCCCTTCCCGCTTATATTTGGGAAGAGGACCAAGGCCACTATAAATAGGACTTAGCCACCACCATAGAGGGGGACGGATCATTCAGATCACCCCCACTCCACCAGCTCACTCAAGCTCAAGAACACCTCTCCTCCGGAGGCTGTTTGCCACTATACTAGTTCATCCTCAGCCCCTCGAGGCCAATCCACCACAAAGCTGGAGTAGGGTATTACACCGCAAGGTGGCCCGAACCAGGATAAACTGCTGTGTCTCTTGTCCCTTGGGTTCGTCGAGCTAGGTTGTGGAATCGTTAAGCAGGCAGACTGGGGAGGGAGAGTTCTTCACATGCACCCCAGAGTTCGAACCTCTCAAGGGTCTGCGGAACCCCGAATCCGACATTTGGCGCGCCAGGTAGGGGTGCGTCGGAGCCTTTCTCCTGTCGGTCGACCCGCCGCTGCTCCACCGCTTCCATGGCTGATGCCCGTCGAGCCCGTGCTGAGCGTCGGGCCGCCCTCGCCGCTCGCGTCGCCCAGACGGCGCCCGTCGGCGGGCCTCCCCGCTGTTCTCCATCGCCTGCTGCTAACTCCGCCACCGGCCCGGCGGGGCACGAGTAGCAAGCTTCGTCGCTGCACCCCTCCATGCGGCGTGGTGGGTGCACGGCCACTCCATCGCTGACTACGGCTGGTTCGTCGTCTCACGCTCGTCGCGGGCCGGCGGACGCGCAAGCTGCATTGCTCATGGCGCGCGAGCTCTTGCGCTACCGCCCCGTCGACGACTTCTACGAGGACTGGCTCGAGCGCATCGCCGAGCTTGTCAGCGCCGCAGGGGGCTCGCCTGCGCCGTCTCTCTCGCTGCCTCGCCCGCCACCTGCCGCGGGCGACGTAGCCCACGGAGCGCCTCCACCACCTCCCCGTCAAGACGTCGCCCTCGCACCAAGGCGCGAGGCCCCATGGCGTGACCCGCCACGCAGGGCGCCCGCGTGCGAAGAAGCAAGCTGCCAGGAAGTCCAGCGGCCGCAAGAAGATGCTCCTGCACTCCCAGCACCCCCACGCCAAGACCGCACACCGCCTGTGGTGGTGGCGCGTGAGCGCCAAGATCAAGCTCCACCTCCACATCGGGCTCCCGTAACCACCACGGGCTGCCGAGCCTTCACTCCCAAGCTACGCAGCGTTGTCTGGCCAGGGAAGTTCAAGCCCGACCTACCTCCACGCTACGATGGCACCCCCGACCCTGCTGAGTTCCTGCAACTCTACGAGCTGAGCATCGAGGCGGCCAACGGCGACGAGAAGGTCATGGCGAACTGGTTCCCCATGGCTCTCAAGGATGGCGCGCGCTCATGGCTCCTGAACCTGCCCACAGGATCGATCTCCTCCTGGGGCGAGATGCGTGAGCATTTTGTCGCCAACTTCCAGGGCACCCGCGACCGCCCGCCTGCCGCGGACGACCTGCGACGCATCAAACAGCAGCCAGGGGAAACCCTGCAGAAGTACATCCAGCGCTTCAACAGCGTCCGTCTCAAGATCCCCAAGGTGTCGGACGAGGCCATCATCTCAGCATTCTTTGATGGCGTCCGCGATGTCAAGATGAAGGAGGAGCTCGCCATACACGAAGACCTGTGCACGGCTCTGGAGATGTTCAACATGGTGACCAAGTGCGTGAGAGCTGAGGAGGGACGCCTCTCCCTCCTTGAGCTCCCAGCGGCCGACCCAGAAGACAAGAAGGCCAAGGCCAAGGACGTGAAACGCAAGGGGGCAGCCGTGCTTGCGGCTGAACCAGAGATGAAGCGCGGCTGCGACCACCCAGAGTCATCCAAGGGCAGCCGTCCGTTCTGCGTCTTCCACAACGTACACAGCCACAACACCAACGACTGCCATGAGCTCAGGGCCATCCGCGACGGGCGCCTCGGTCGACGCCCCGAGCGCAAACGGCCGCGGAGGACACTGGGACGACCGCGGGCCTCGCCAGGAGTGGCGTGACCAGCCTCGTGAGGACCGCTGGCAAGGCCAGCGTCGCGAGGGCGCCTGGAGAGATCAGCCTCGTGAGGACCGTCCTCAGGGCAACGCCGGCCTCCCTCCGCTGCCACCGCCACCAAGAAGGAACGACGACAACCACCAGGATGAGGGGGCTGGGGGCTTCCAGGAGCCTTGCGCCGTCGCTTGCATCCTGGGCGGTGCTCAGGCCCCAGCCTCCCAGCGCATCTTCAAGCAGTTCGCCCGTGAGGTGAACGCGGCTCTCCCCAGGCTCGAGGCCACACGCCCGCTCAGGTGGTCCAAGTGCATCATCACCTTTAGCTTGTCAGACCAGCTCAAGTGCGCGGCAACCGCCGGCGCCCTCCTGATGCTCTGCTCTCCCGTCATCAGCAAGGTCCTTGTCACCAAGACCCTCATTGATGGCGGTGCGGGGCTCAATGTCCTTTCCATCGAAAGGTTCGATCGCCTCCAAGTGCCCTATGATCAGCTGCAGCCCACCAAGCCCTTCTCAGGAGTGACCGACGGCTCCACCACCCCGATAGGGCAGATTCGCCTCCCTGTCACCTTCGGCCAGCGCGACAACTACCGCACCGAGGTCATCGACTTCGACATTGCCCACATCCGCCTTCCGTACAATGCCATCCTTGGGTACCCAGCCCTGGCCAAGTTCATGGCGGTGACTCATCATGGATACAATGTCCTCAAGATGCCAGGGAACCGTGACATCATCACGATTGCCTGCGAGGAAAAGGATGCGGTGTGCTCTCTCGAGCGCGCCTACAAGAAGCAGCGGTTGAGGACCCAGACAACGAAGGCACCATCTACCCTCCTGAGGCTATCCCCAAGAAGAAGAAACAGCTGCTCCGCCAAGAGCCTCAGGAGAACGGTGTATCCACCGGCACCACCTCAGGACCAGCGCCCTCGGATGGGGCGCCTGTCGATGTCGAAACCGGCGGATCTCGGGTAGGGGGTCCCGAACTGTGCGTCTAAGGCCGATGGTAACAGGAGACGGGGGACACGATGTTTACCCAGGTTCGGGCCCTCTCTATGGAGGTAATACCCTACGTCTTGCTTGATTGATCTTGATGAATATGAGTATTACAAGAGTTGATCTACCACGAGATCGTAATGGCTAAAACCCTAGAAGTCTAGCCTGTCTGATTATGATTGCCTCTATGGACTAAACCCTCCGGTTTATATAGACACCGGAGGGGACTAGGGTTGTACAAAGTCGGTTACAGAGAAAGGAATCTTCATATCCACACGCCAAGCTTGCCGTCCACGCCAAGGAGAGTCCCATCCGGACACGGGAGAGAGTCTTCTGTCTTGTATCCTCATGGCCCATCAGTCCGGCCCACCTTACATAGCCCGGACGCCCGAGGACCCCTTAATCCAGGACTCCCTTAGTAGCCCCTGAACCAGGCTTCAATGATGATGTGTCCGGCGCGTAGATTGTCTTCGGCATTGCAAGGCGGGTTCCTCCTCCGAATACTCCAGAACAGACTTTGAGCACAGAAAGCGTGTCCGGCTCTACAAAACAAGTACCACACACAACCGCAGAGAGTATAATATTTCACGAGTCCAATCTGCTGACAACTTTTTGTAACGCGACACCACGTTCCTGCACGGTCATTATTTCGAACCGCGCTCCATGCTTTAAGATGCGGTTTCCAGTGGCATGTCTCGTCACAGCAGAGATCATGTCCCTTCATTATGGGATTCTTATCAATACGGGCGTGGGTAATCCAACCGTGCCATTTGCATGGCCCTTGGGAATAGGCGAGTTTTAAGGCGAGTGGGGAGGCGCTTGATATTCACTGCCTTTATAAGGAGATAAGGATTCACCCCTTTCACCCACGCCTTCTCTTTCTCTGCCTCTCCATTCCTGAGCTCCAGCGCCCAAGTTCTCATCTTTTCTGCCTCAAAGAAGCACTCCGACCATGTCCGGATCCGGAGCGCAAGGCAAGTGGATGGCCTCCTCCGTCAAGGAGAAGGACATCACGAAGCTCCGGGAGGCGGGGTATTTGGCCAAAGAAATCGCCCACCGGCTTCCGGCCAAGGGACAGATCATCCCCACCCCAAGCCTCATGAGAGGGTGGTGTTCATCCCCCACTTCGTCCGCGGGTTAGGGTTTCCTCTCCACCCTTTCGTCCGCGGACTCATGTTCTACTACGGGCTAGATTTCCATGATCTAGCCCCAAATTCTTTCCTCAACATCTCGGCATTTATTGTTGTGTGCGAGGCCTTCCTCCGCATCCCACCCCACTTCGGACTGTGGCTCAAGATTTTCAATGTGAAGCCAAAGGTGGTGGATGGCCAACACGCAGAGTGCGGAGGCGCCATGGTGAGCAAGATGCCCAACATCACATGGCCCAAAGGTACCTTTGTGGAGACCGTCAAAGGGTGGCAGCAACTGTGGTTCTATATCACAGAGCCCCGCGACGCCACCTGGGCTGCGGCTCCTGAATTCAAGTCCGGAGCCCCAATGCGGCTCACCTCCTGGCTAGAGAAGGGCCTGAATTGGGCATCGTCGGACGAGCTGACAGCGCTGCAGGCGCGTATCCAGAGTATGGTGGACAAGAACATCAAACTTGTCAATGTGATCCAGGTGATGCTAGTTCGCCGGATCCTTCCATGCCAAGGCCGGACTTGCCATTTGTGGGAATTCGATCCGGCCGAGCACCAGACCTTGCAACAGTTCTTCGGAACTACGCACGAAGACATCTGGAAGGTGCTCTTTAAGGCCAACGAGAAATGGCCGGAGACGACCGAGGACCGTGGGCACGACCTGGCCCATCCCGCCAGTCCGGTAAGTCTTTCGGGCTTCAAGGAGTATCCTTTACTTGCTTACTCAGGAAAATGCCTAAGCCTCCCTATTTATTTTTTCAGGGCTGGACGAAGAAGGCAGAGCGGATTAAGTGTCCAGCTCCGCTGCCCGAGGAACCAGCCATCCCGCTTCTGGCAAAGATGTTGGTCCCGGTGCCGTACCAGGCGCCGGAGAAGAAGGCCAAGAAAAAGGCCAAGGAGACCAGAAGTGGCCTTCGTCGCAAGGGAACTTCGGACGCGACGTCCGAGGACGCCGAGACTCACTCCACCGCCGCAGAGGACGAGGAGGAGGAGGAAGAAAGCAACTCTCCCCCTGAGGGGGGAAGGTGTTGGAAATATGCCCTAGAGGCAATAATAAAATGGTTATTATTATATTTCCTTGTTCATGATAATTGTCTATTGTTCATGCTATAATTGTATTAACCGGATATCGTAATACACGTGTGAATACATAGATCACAGCATGTCCCTAGTAAGCCTCTAGATGACTAGCTCATTGATCAATAGATGGTTATGGTTTCCTAACCATGGACATTGGACGCCATTGATAACGGGATCGCATCATTAGGGGAATGATGTGATGGACAAGACCCAATCCTAAGCATAGCACAAGATCGTGTAGTTCGTTTGCTAGAGCTTTTCTAATGTCAAGTATCATTTCCTTAGACCATGAGATTGTGCAACTCCCGGATACCGTAGGAATGCTTTGGGTGTATCAAACATCACAACGTAACTGGGTGACCATAAAGGTGCACTATAGGTATCTCCGAAAGTGTCTGTTGGGTTGGCATGAATCGAGACTAGGATTTGTCACTCCGTATGACGGAGAGGTATCTCTGGGCCCACTCGGTAATGCATCATCATAATGAGCTCAATGTGACTAAAGAGTTAGCCACGGGATCATGCGTTACGGAACGAGTAAAGAGACTTGCCGGTAACGAGATTGAACGAGGTATGGGGATACCGACGATCGAATCTCGGGCAAGTAACATACCGATGGACAAAGGGAATTGTATACGGGATTGATTGAATCCTCGACATCGTGGTTCATCCGATGAGATCATCGTGGAACATGTGGGAGCCAACATGGGTATCCAGATCCCGCTGTTGGTTATTGGCCGGAGAGATGTCTCGGTCATGTCTGCATGGTTCTCGAACCCGTAGGGTCTACACACTTAAGATTCCGTGATGCTAGGGTTGTTATGGGAAATAGTATGTGGTTACCGAATGTTGTTCGGAGTCCCGGATGAGATCCCGGACGTCACGAGGAGTTCCGGAATGGTTCGGAGGTGAAGATTTATATATGGGAAGTCCTCATACGGTCACCGGAAGTATTCGGGGGTTTGCCGGTATTGTACCGGGACCACCGAAGGGGTTCCGGGGGTCCACCGGGAGGGTCCACCTGCCCCGGAGGGCCCTATGGGCTGTATGTGGAAGGGAACCAGCCCCTAAGTGGGCTGGGCGCCATCCCCCCTAGGGCCCATGCGCCTAGGGTTGGGGGGGAAACCCTAAAAGGGGCGTCCCCCTTGGCTTGGGGGGCAAGCCCCCTCCCCTTGGCCGCCGCCCCCCCTCTAGATCTCATCTAGAGGGGCCGGCCCCCTTCCCCCTTTGCCCTATAAATAGAGGGGAGGAGGGAGGGCAGCAGCACCTGATCCAAGGCGCAGCCCTCCCCCTCTCCAACACCCCCTCCTCCTCCGTTGAGCTTGGCGAAGCCCTGCCGGAGAACTGCAAGCTCCACCACCACGCCGTCGTGCTGCTGGAGTTGTCTTCCCCAACCTCTTCCTCCTCCTTGCTAGACCAAGGTGCGGGAGACATCACCGGGCTGCACGTGTGTTGAACGCGGAGGCGCCGTTGTTCGGCGCTTAGATCGGAATCGACCGCGATCTGAATCGCTGCGTGTACGACTCCTCCAACCGCGTTCTTGCAACGCTTCCGCATCGCGATCTTCAAGGGTATGAAGATGCACTCCCCTCTTTCTCGTTGCTAGTCTCTCCATAGATTGATCTTGGTGATGCGTAGAATTTTTTTTTGATTTACTACTACGTTCTCCAACAGAAGGAAGAAAAGGGCGGACCCCATAAATCTGGAGGCAGAGGCGTTCAAGAAGGGGAAGGTCTCCCTCGCGGATAACTCCACGTCGGACGTCGACAGCAGCCCAGAGCGGCGCCCCCCCGAGATAAGCCCCTGGCCAAGTCGTGAGTACTCAAAGACCCTGACGCATTCATATATCCAGCCTCTTTTCTCCATAGTTTTAACATGTTGAATCATGTAATTGCAGTCCGGCTTGTTCCGACCTCGAGCGATCCTCATCTTCGGGGAATTCACTGGACCCGAAGGTGATGGACAGCGGGTCCCTTCCGGCAGCCTCCTCTCCCAAGGCCATAGATGACACCGAGGCATTGTCCCGAAGGATCCCAGGCCAGGGAGAGATGCAGGAGGCAGTCAGCGCGGCGCCAGAGGGTGAAACCTCGGCCGCCGGACACATGGGGGAGCAAATCCCCATGGAGACTGGCAATGGGGTCAGGTCCAATTCGGCCCCCAGCCGAATACGGTCCCGGAGACCTATACGGCTCCGGAATCCGGCAAGCAACCTCCTTCGAAAGGAGGGGGTGTGCCTATTTCGCTGGTGACCTCTGTCTAACCAGAGGCATCGGACACCCTATTGGAAGCGCTGCGAAGTGCTTCCATTGTAGAGGAGCACCGTGCCCTCATGGGTACGATGATTGAGAAGATTCAGTCCTCGAAGAGCGGACTGACCGAAGCCTGCACAAGCCTTCTAACAGGTTTTGAGGTATGAAACGCAATTATGTAAAAAGAATGTCACAGTATAGATAGTAGCCCCTGAGACACTGTCCGGTGGTCGAAAAGAAAAGCCGGACAGAGGATCAAACAATTTTCGCAGGAGACTAACCATACATGTCTATGTGAAAAAGCAGGCGTCGCTGCTGGCTGCTACCCCCCATGCTGCCGAAGTCTCCGGACTGAAGCAGAGTCTGGAGCGGGCCGAGGAAGAACTCGGCCGTGTGAAAAAGTAGCTGGAGGACAAGCAAGGTATGCCATGACCTTCTGTATATCAGAAAGGATAGATGATTTGTATTGACCATGGTGCCATGATATTTGTAGGAGCGGCGACCGAGGTGGAGGCCCTTAAAAAGGCGCTGGCCGAGGCCTAGAAGAGAGCGGCGGAGGAACAATCCGTCCGCGAAAAGCACGAGGCCAGGGTCGGTGAGGTCCAACAAGAGCTCCAGGACGCTGTAAAGAAATGCGAGTCCTTGGAGCGCAAGATTACGGATCAAGAGTCCAAGCTTGCTAAGGCCCACCAAAGTACGCAAGATGCCCGGGTTGAAGCCCAGGGAGCCCTCCAGGAAATCCAAGAGGCCAGGAAAATCACGGCGGGTAAGGCCTTTATAATGCAAAGCAGATTTGTGAAGAAAAGGTACCTCTTACTGACCCGGATTTGGAGTTCTCCAGGAGCGTTTGCGGATCTGCCGCGCAGCATTGCTGATGCTGCAAATTTCTTCCGAGCCGAAGAGGGGAGCTCAACGGAGAAGCTATTCTGGTCGCAATACCTTGCGCCAGAGCATCCGGTGCCCTTCAGCGATCAGCTGAAACAGCTGGCCGAACTGCATAGGGCGGCCGAATTGGCCATGAAGGATTTGATAATCCGTCTATGGCCTGCCGAAGCCATACCCAACAGCTACTTCGGGCTCGTGAAGCGACTGGTTGCTGCCTGCCCTCGGCTTGATGCCATCAAGCGGTCGGTCTGCATTGAAGGTGCGTGGATGGCCTTCGCCCGTGTCAAGATGCAGTGGGCGAAGATGAACGCCGTCAAGCTCGCGACCGAGGGATCGCCCGCGGGCAAGGAGCACCGCACGCCCGAGCGATATTTCGACGATGTCCTGGAGGGATCCCGCATTATAGCGGAGCAATATGCGAAAGACATTATCTTTGGATGAATATATTCATGTTATCCTGTCCTGTATAATGGAACAAAACTGATATGTAATATAATATTAGTTGTTTGTATCAAGATTTTTCCTCCTGTGCGGCCATTTTATTAAATCTAAGAGTTGGCCAGTCGTCGGCTTCAGCCCCCACGCAGGTAGTACGGGGGTGTTCGGGATAGAATCTAAACACTCTTGATCCAAAGTTTGGTCCTTGAAGGAGGTGTTTAGCGCAACGAACCAGGCAATCGGACTATGTGGCTTTATCACCCTCACTTAGCCATAGGAGTTTGATGGCAGGTCTACGATATAGCCCCTGGTACGTACGCGTTTACCTGAATACGGTGTGTTACATAGCTGACCAGAAAAACGGTCCTTCGTGTAATACGGAAATAATCGCGACGGATTCTGATGAGTCATCGAGTGGTTGACCAGCTCTCGCCGCATCATGACAGTCAGTTTTTGGCTTTCTCTACTGAGGTGCTCATCCGGATAAACCAGGACACAATCGCAGTAGTTCTCCCTTTACTACCCTAGCCGATATAGCGGAACATACGGTAGTAAGCACAGGAGCCGGGCAACCCAACTATTGACCAAAGACATGATTCGGAGCTGATGCATATAAGGCCAAACTCGTGACGCCGAAGTGTGCTGAAAAGCTGTTCGGACTTGTCGGCAACTCATGTGTTGCTGTATCGAGCCCCTGGCAATTTGTGCCGAGGTGCGTTCGTGAAACAACCGAAGGAGCAAAATTCAGTACGTAGAAAAAGCGAATACTGAATACGGGTTATGTTCACTGGAATCTGATTGTTATGTCAAATGCAATTCTACAGATTATAACGCTCCTACCCGGGCTATTTAACATGCCGGGGGCCGAGGGCTGAGGAAAAAGGCACTTTACAGGTTTAAAATAAAGAGTGCGGTCTTACAAAAATCATTAGGACCTCCTGTTTATATCAAGATTTTTCCTCCTGTGCGGCCGTTTTATTAAATCTGAGAGTTGGCCAGTCATCGGCTTCAGCCCCCATGTAGGTAGTACGGGGGTGTTCGGGATAGAATCTAAACACTCTTGATCCAAAGTTTGGTCCTTGAAGGAGGTGTTTAGCGCAACGAACCAGGCAATCGGACTATGTGGCTTTATCACCCTCACTTAGCCATAGGAGTTTTATAATAGAAATTTAGGCGCAGCCCCTAGTATTCGTGAGTCCGAACTAGGGTGTTGTAAACACCTGATCGGGTAGAGACCGATTTGTCGCATAATGCGGAAAAAATCGCAAAAGATTTGTAACCTCCGAAGAGCTGACCGGCCCACGCCGCATCATGACAGTCAGTTTTCGGCTTTCTCTACTGAGGTGCTCATCCGGATAAACCAGGGCACAATCACAGTAGTTCTCCCTTTACTACCTTAGCCGATATAGCGGAACGTAAGGTAGTAAGCACATGAGCCGAGCAACCCAACTATTGACCAAAGACATGATTCGGAGCCAATGCATATAATGCTAAATTCGAGGTGCCGAACTATACTGTAAAAAAGTGTTCGGACTTTGTTGCCATAATATGGGGTGCAATAAAGCCCCTGGCGAATTTAAGCCGTACCAAAGTGTACGGGTGCAATTGATAAGATTATCAAGAAAAAATGAAGTAGTAAGCTATTGCCGCAGAAGTTGGGCCACGAACTGTTTCCATTATAATTTCATTGATACGTCAAAGCATATAAGTAGTGCGATAAGCAACAGGGCTATTTAACATGCCATGACCAAGGGAAAGCTGCGTGCGGGTCCTGAGAACAGGTAGAGTGATCGTCAAAAAGACCTCCTAGCGATTCACGTGTACCTCAATGCTTCTTGCTGTCTTTGGTGTATCTATCCTTCGAAAGGACCGATGATCAGGCCGTCTTGAGGGGCCTGTGGAAAAGAAACCTGAAAAGGAAAAAAAAAAGAAAAAGTGAAAGTATGTGTGTCCAGGGGAGGTCGAGCCGTATTATGGACCACAATCTAGTTATGCCTCCGTCTATGCCCATGGTATTTTAAGTGCGTAGTTGTGTACGCGTGGTACGTATGTCGTCATTTGGCCGGGACGGAGACGAAGGCCGGATTGCTAGTCTAACTCCTGACGAGCTGGACTATTATGCTGCGGAGTAGTCCGGATCCGCTTGACGGTGTCCGGGAGCTTAGCCGCTGAATTAAGATTCTGCTTGGCAAGGCCGCTCTGTACTTCCTCTGCCAAGGCCACGGTGTGCTCCTCGGTACAGAGGGAGCGCTCCATGTTTTCATTAACTGTTATGACGCCGCGTGGTCCCGGCATCTTGAGCTTGAGATAAGCATAGTGTGGCACTGCATTGAATCGAGCAAATGCGATTCGTCCGAGCAGTGCGTGATAGCCGCTGCAGAAGGGGACGATATCGAAGATCAACTCTTCGCTTCTGAAGTTGTCCGGGGATCCGAAGACAACCTCCAGTGTGATTGAGCCCGTACAGCGGGCCTCTACACCTGGTATGACTCCTTTAAAGGTAGTTTTTGTGGGTTTGATCCTTGAGGGATTGATGCCCATTTTGCGCACTGTATCCTGATAGAGCAGGTTCAGGCTGCTGCCGCCGTCCATGAGGACGCGCGTGAGATGGAATCCATCAACAATTGGATCAAGGACCAGTGCGGCTGAACCGCCATGATGGATACTGGTCGGATGTCCCTGCGATCGAAGGTGATCGAATAGGACGACCATGGGTTAAACTTTGGGGCGACTGGCTCTATCGCGTAGATGTCCCTGAGCGCTCGTTTGCGCTCCCTTTTGGGGATATGAGTGGCGTATATCATGTTCACCGTTTTAACCTGGGGAGGGAACTTCTTCTGTCCTCCTGTGTTCGGCGGACGGGACTCCTCGTCGTCATCCTCGTTTTGCGACCCCTTCTCCTTATTTTCGGCATTTAACTTGCCGGCCTGTTTAAAAACCCAACAGTCTCTGTTGGTATGATTGGCTGGTTTATCAGGGGTGCCGTGGATCTGACATGGATGATCGAGTATGCGGTCCAAGCTGGATGAGCCCGGATTGTTTCTTTTGAATGGCTTCTTCCGCTGGCCGGACTTGGAGCCGCTGAAACTGGCGTTGACCGCCGTGTCATCGGCAGTGCCACCATTGCTTCGGCGCTTGTGCCTATTGCGTCGGGGCTTGTCATTGCTATTCTTGGCTTCAGAGGTACCGGCATCGCTTGCAGTGTTACTGCTATGGGCTAGCCAACTATCCTTGCCCGCACAAAAGCGGGTCATGAGTGCCGTGAGGGCTGCCATGGACTTCGGCTTTTCTTGGCCGAGGTGACGAGCGAGCCATTCATCGCGGATGCTATGCTTAAAGGCCGCTAGGGCTTCGGCATCTGGGCAGTCGACGATCTGGTTCTTTTTAGTTAGGAACCTAGTCCAGAATTTCCTGGCCGACTCTCCAGGCTGTTGAACTATGTGACTTAAGTCATCGGCATCCGGAGGTCGTACATATGTGCCTTGGAAGTTGTCGCGGAAGGCGTCTTCCAAGTCCTCCCAGCTGCCAATAGAGTTTTTAGGAAGACTGTTTAACCAGTGCCGAGCTGGCCCCTTGAGTTTTAGTGGGAGGTATTTGATGGCGTGAAGGTCATCGTCGTGGGCCATATGAATATGGAGAAGAAAATCCTCAATCCATACCGTGGGATCTGTTGTTCCATCATATGATTCAATATTTACGGGTTTAAACCCTTCTGGGAATTCGTGCTCCATTACTTCATCAGTGAAGCAGAGGGGATGTGCGGCGCCTCTATATCGGGCCAAGTCGTGTTGTAGTGCGGATGTAGTCCGTCTGCGGTTTTCGGCCCGAACGTGAGTATGCTCGGTACGTCTGGCTTGATAGCCGTCGTCGCGCGCCAGGGCATGCCCCCGCGATCCGTAGATCGAATGGGACTGACCTGCTATGTTCTCCAGGTTTTGCCGCAGGTCGTATGTGTATCCCCGAGCTGTGGTGTCTTTGCCTTTACGGCGAGGTAGTATGGGCAGGTGTTCGGCTTGAGTTGCCGCCTTGTCCCGGCCACGTGGTGGTCGGTCAGCCGCATTACGTGTTAATGGCATGGCCTCAAGTGCCTCGTCGTCGAATTGGGGTAGCAATTTATGCTTCGGGTAACTTTTAATGGGGCGCTCGAGTCCGTATTCCTCGGCTGCCAGGACATCAGTCCATCTGTCGTTGAGTAGATCTTGATCAGCTTGAAGCTGTTGCTGCTTCTTTTTCAGGCTCCTCGCAGTGGCTATTAGCCGGCGCTTAAAGCGCTCCTGCTCGACGGGTTCCTCAGGCACGATAAAGTCTTCATCGCCGAGGCTCACCTCATCCTCGGAGGGTGGAAGATAGTTGCTATCCTCCGAGTCTTCGTTTACGGCCTGTTTGTCAGGGCTGGTTTGCCCATCTTCCCTACCGTCCTGTTCGGAAGTCGGCTCGACGGGATCTTTTTTGTCTTCGGCATCATCCGGAGTATTGTTTTCTCTAGTGCCGGTATTGCTGTCTTTTCCATGGCGTGATTTAGAGCGGTGCCGCTGACGTTGGCGCTTTGGCTGTGTCTCAGGAGGTTTATCCTCGACTGGATCTTTCTCGTTATCACCGTTATTCTCTTTGGGAGTATCCACCATGTACACGTCATACAAGGAGGTGGCTGTCCAGCGCCCAGTAAATGGCGGGTTTTGGGCCTGCTCCTCTCCGGCATCGTTGTCCATACCGTCGATGTCTTCGGAGTCGTAATCGAGCATGTCGGTTAAGTCTTCGACAGTGGCAATGAAGTGGGTGGTGGGTGGGGGGTCGCTGTCGGTGTCAAAACCGGTGGATCTCGAGTAGGGGGTCACGAACTGTGCGTCTAAGGTCGATGGTAACAGGAGACGGGGGACACGATGTTTACCCAGGTTCGGGCCCTCTCTATGGAGGTAATACCCTACGTCCTGCTTGATTGATCTTGATGAATATGAGTATTACAAGAGTTGATCTACCACGAGATCGTAATGGCTAAAACCCTAGATGTCTAGCCTGTCTGATTATGATTGCCCCTACGGGCTAAACCCTCTGGTTTATATAGACACCGGAGGGGGCTAGGGTTGTACAAGGTCGGTTACAGAGAAAGGAATCTTCATATCGAACGGCAAGCTTGCCATCCACGCCAAGGAGAGTCCCATCCGGACACGGGAGAGAGTCTTCTGTTTGGTATCTTCATGGCCCATCAGTCCGGCCCACGTTACGTAGCCTGGAAGCCCGAGGACCCCTTAATCCAGGACTCCCTCAGTAGCCCCTGAACCAGGCTTCAATGGCGATGTGTCCGGTGCGCAGATTGTCTTCGGCGTTGCAAGGCAGGTTCCTCCTCCGAATACTCCAGAATAGACTTCGAGCACAGAAAGCGTGTCCGGCTCTGCAAAACAAGTACCACACATAACCGTAGAGAGTATAATATTTCACGAGTCCAATCTGCTGACAACTTTTTGCAACGCGACACCACATTCCTGCACGGTCATTATTTCGAACCATTTTCTTTTTAGCCTCCCGCTCCACGTTTCGAGAAGCGATTTCATTGGCACGTCTTGTCGAAGCAGAGATCATGTCCCCTTATTACGGGATTCTCATCAATACGGGCATGGGTAACCCAACCGTCCCGTTGGTATGATTCCTTGGGAATAGGCAGGTTTTGAGGCCTAGGAGGAGGCGTTTTGATATTCATCGCCTTTATAAAGGGGCACAGGCCCGTCCTTCTCCTCTACGCTTCCCCTCATCCTTTCCAACCTCGAGTTCTAGCACCCAAGGTTCAATTTATTTGTTCCGAGCCTCCTAGCCATGTCCGGACCCAACCTTCAAGGCCGGTGGGTGGCCTCCTCCGTCACAGAGGAGGATATCGCGAAGCTCCGGGCGGCAAAATACCTAACCGCGGAAATCCCCCACAGGCTCCCTGCTCAAGGGCAGGTCATTCCTACTCCCAGATCCGGCGAGAGGGTCATATTCATATCTCACTTCCTCCGAGGGCTAGGGTTCGCTCTCCATCCCTTCGTTCACGGACTCATGTTCTATTATGGGCTAGATTTTCATGATCTAGCTCCGGACTCCTTTCTTCACATCTCGGCGTTCATCGTCATGTGCGAGGCCTTTCTCCGTATTCCCCCGCACTTCGGCTTATGGCTTAAGACCTTTACTATGAAGCCGAAGGTAGTCGATGGGAAGCAAGCGGAGTGCGGCAATGCGATGGTGAGCAAACTCACCCACACACCTTGGCCAAAAGGCTCTTTCATGGAAACCTCCAACCTATGGCAATGGGAGTGGTTTTACATCACTGAACCCCGTGGTACCAAGTGGGCAGCTACACCTGCGTTCCGGCCTGGCCCTTCATTATGGCTCGCATCATGGATTAATAAGGGGCTGGACTGGGGATCAATGGACGAAGTGCAGACGCTACAAAGCCGCATCCGGAGCCTCCTCGAGAAGGACACCGGCCTCATCGATGTAATCCAGGTAATGCTAGTCCGCCGGGTCCTGCCGTGCCAGCGACGGCCCCTCCGCATGTGGGAGTTCAATCCGGAAGGACCACATACTCTTCAGCACTTCTTTGGCACGACGCACAAAGGAATGTGGAAGTTATTCTTCGGGACACGAAAACGGTGGCCGGATTCTACCGAGGACGTCGGCCTCGACTGCAACCATCCGGATACCTCGGTAGGCCCTCGACTCCTGAACACAGCTTAGTTAAATATCTCGTAACAATATACTAAGAAAACCGTCTTCGACCAGGGTTGGATCAAGAAGGCGGAAAGAATTAGGTGTCCGGCCCCTCTTCCCGAAGACTCAGCAGATCCTGTGTTAACAAGGATGCTGGCTCCGGCGCCATACCAAATGTCGGCGAAGGGGGACAAGGAGGAGAGCAAGAAGGCCGAAGGTGACCTCTATTCTAGAGGTACACCAAACACTATGTCCAGGGAGATTGGAACTCCCTCTTCTGAAGACAAAAGAGAAGGAGAAACTGACATCCCCTCTCCCGATGGGAAGAAGAGGGCCGCCTCCGAAGATTTGGAAGCAAAGGCTCCTAAGCGAGGGAAGATGTCCCTGTCAGGTGGCTCGGGTTTAGAAGACGACGTTGTCGCGCAGTTCCTCCATAAGGACAAGCCTTCAGCCGAATCGTAAGTGAACAGGGGCGTCCGAAACACATCCCATTGCTTTCCGGTTACCAGGGTAACATTTAAAATATATGTTTGCAGTCCGGCACGCAGTCTTCCTCAACAGTCCTCCTCCTCGGGGGATCTTCTTCCGGAGATGATGGAAAGCGAGACACCTCCACAGACCTTCTCACCCGACAGGGCAGACAACTCCGAGGTGTCGTCCTGAAGGATCTCTCCCGACTAACAAGCGGTGCGAGGGATAATGAAAACTACGCCCGAAGGTGATACTTCAGCCATCCAGAGTCTGGGGCATGTGGACCCTATGGGGACCAACAATAAAGGGCCCGGACTATCCGGTTTACAGCCGGGGACGACTCTAGAGCCGGGTAAACATATTCTTTCCAAGGGAGTCCATACTCCTGCGGCCGCTCCTAGGGATCCGGGGGCGCCGGATACAATGACGGGCATGCTGCAACATGCGTCCGTTTCAGAGGAACATCGTACCTTAATGGGTACGGTAGTTGAGAGGATTCTGTCCGCGAGAAGCGGATTGAACGAATCCTTCCTGAGCCTGCTAAGAGGCTTCGAGGTATGCAATGTAATATCTTTAATTGCACTTCTACGTGCAAAATGCACCTGTGCATAGGTAGTAGCCCCTGAGACTCTGGTTGCCGTCCGAAGGGAGGCGATCAGAGGATCAAAAAATATATTCCCAGGAAATAATCTGATGAATTGGAACACAGGCTGTTTCATCCATGACGACTGCCCAAGCTATAGAGGTTGCAAGGCTGAAGCAGAAACTTGATGTGGCGGATGACGACCTCACGCTTATTAACAGGCGGCTCAATGAGGCGCAAGGTATGTTTTTGGGGCAGTCAGTATATGTAAGTATGATAATATGAGCATGACGCTAAAAATTGTATACTGAGATATGCATAACTGCAGATAACGCTGCCGCAGTTGAGGCCCTATGAGCTGAGCTTGCCCGAGCCACGGAGCAAGCCAGGATGAGTGCGGCGGCTGCCAAGAAGGCAGCTGCTGAGTTAAAGGCCGAACAGGCTGCTCGGCGCCAGTGCGAGGAGAGAATATCTACCATGACGCGCAAGCTAAAGGATGCCAATGTTCGATGCGAATTCCTCGAGAAGGATAACAAAGCCAGAACGGTCGAACTCGGCAAGGCCTTACAAGAGGCTAGAGAAGCACGGTCCGAGTCTAGAGCGGCTCGGGAAGAAATCCGGCAAGCTCAGGAGATAGCTGCCGGTAAGCCTTTCTTATTACATACTAAATTCGGCGATCCGAAGTATGCCCCCCTTAATCAAATGTGGAGTTCTCCAGATGCATTCTTGGACTTGCCGAAGAGTGTCTCCGATGAGGCGCAGTTTTTCCAAGCGCAAGAAGGACGTGCAACGGAGAAGCTTTTCTGGTCGCAATTCAGCATGCCGAAGCATCCGCTGTTGCTGAACGAACAGATGGCCCAGTGGGCCGAGCTCCACAAGATATCCGGATCTGCCATGAGGGACGTCGTGGTCCGGCTGTGGCCGACTGAGCCAATTCCGAATAGTTATTTCGGTTTGGTGCAGCGACTTGTTGATGCGGTGCCGCGTATCGACGCTGTTAAGCGGTCAACATGCATTGAAGGTGCACGGATGGCCTTTGCCCGCGTCAAGGCGTACTGGGCGAAGATGAAGGCCACCGATATTGCAGCAAAGAGTCCACCCGAGGGCAAGGACCATCACACGCCAGAGCATTATTTTGAGGACGTCCTAGAGGGTGCCCGCTTGATAGAGGGTCAGTGCTCGAAAGATATGATGTTCGAGTGAATATACCAAGTTTGTAAAAACAATATTATGATATATTAAGGCCATATTTTTATACTTTTGCCTGAAAGTATTGGTTCCTCCTGTGCGGCCGTTCTTCATATAATCTGAAAGTTTGCCAGTCGTCGGCTTCAGCCCCCTCGCATATAATGCGGGGGTGTTCGGAAAAGCACTTGATCACTCTTGACCCAACGTCTTGGTCCATGAAGGAGGTGTCAATGCGGCGAACTAGGCAATCGGACTATAGGGCTTTAACACTTTCACTTAGCCATAGGAGTTTGACGACGGGTCTACGATATAGCCCCTGGTATGTACGCATTTACCCAAATACGGTGCGTTACATAGATGACCAGAAAAACAGTCCTTCGTGTAATACGGAAAGAATCGCTAAGGATTCTGATGAGTCATCGAGTGGTTGACCAGCTCTCGCCGCATCATGACAGTCAGTTTTCGGCTTTCTCTACTGAGGTGCTCATCCGGATAAACCAGGACACAATCGCAGTAGTTCTTCCTTTACTACCCTAACCGATATAGCGGAACGTAAGGTAGTAAGCACAGGAGCCAGGCAACCCAACTATTGACCAAGACATGATTCGGAGCTGATGCATATAAGGCCAAACTCGTGACGCCGAAGTATGCTGAAAAGCTGTTCGGACTTGTCGGCAACTCATGTGTTGTCGTATCGAGCCCCTGGCAATTTGTGTCGAGGTGCGTTCGTGAAACAACCGAAGAAGCAAAATTCAGTTCGTAGAAAAAGCGAATACTGAATACGGGTTATGTTCACTGGAATCTGATTGATACGCCAAACGCAATTCTACAGATTATAATGCCCCTACCCGGGCAATTTTAACATGCCGGGGGCCGATGGCCGAGGGAAAAAGGCACTTTACAGGTTTAAAATAAAGAGTGCGGTCTTACAAAAATCATTAGGACCTCCTATCGCACGTCTGCGCTGCCTTGCCTCGGTTGAAGGACTCCTTAGTAGGAATAGCCTTTGGTTATTTATACAAAGCCGAACTATAGAAATAGTCCGGAATATGACCAGGCTTTGAATCACCTCATCAGTGAAGCAGAGGGGATGTGCGGCGCCTCTATATCGGGCCAGGTCGCGACGTAGTGCGGATGTAGTCCGTCTGCGGTTTTCGGCCTGGACGTGGTTATGCTCGGTACGTCTGGCTTGGTAGCCGTCGCCGCGCGCCAGGGCATGCCCCCGCGATCCGTAGATCGATTTGGACTGACCTGCTCTGTTCTCCAGGCTTTGCCGCAGGTCATATGTGTATTCCCGAGCTGTAGTGTCTTTGCCTTTATGGCGAGGTAGTATGGGCAGGTGTTCGGCTTGAGTTGCCGCTTTGTCCCGGCCACGTGGTGGTCGGTCAGCCGCTTTACGTGTTGATGGTATGGGCTCAAGTGCCTCGTCGTCGAATTGGGGTAGCAATTTACGCTTCGGGTAACTTTTAATTGGGCGCTCGAGTCCGTATTCCTCGGCTGCCAGGACATCAGTCCATCTGTCGTTGAGCAGATCTTGATCAGCTTGAAGCTGCTGCTGTTTCTTTTTCAGGCTCCTCGCAGTGGCTATTAGCCGGCGCTTAAAGCGCTCCTGCTCGACGGGTTCCTCAGGCACGATAAAGTCTTCGTCGCCGAGGCTCACCTCATCTTCGGAGGGTGGAAGATAGTTGCTGTCCTCCGAGTCTTCGTTTATGGCATGTTCGTCAGGGCTGACTTGCCCATCTTCCCTACCGTCCTGCTCGGAAGTCGGCTCGGCGGGATCTTCTTTGTCTTCGGCATCGTCCGGAGTATTGTTTTCTCTTGTGCCGGTATTGCTGTCTTTTCCACGGCGTGATTTAGAGCGGTGCCGCTGACGTCGGCGCTTTGGCTGTGCCTCAGGAGGTTTATCCTCGACTGGATCTTTCTCGTTATCGCCGTTATTCTCTTTGGGAGTATCCACCATGTACACGTCATACGAGGAGGTGGCTGTCCAGCGCCCAGTAAACGGCGGGTTTTGGGCCTGCTCCTCTCCGGCATCGTCGTCCATACCGTCGATGTCTTCGGAGTCGTAATCGAGCATGTCGGTTAAGTCTTCGACAGTGGCAATGAAGTGGATGGTGGGTGGGAAGCGAAATTCTCCGTTATCAGCCTCCAATTCAAACCGGATATAATTCGGCTGTGAGTCCCCCGCTAATGAGAGGGTTTTTAATGAGTTTAGCACATCACCCAAAGGTGAGTGTCGGAAGATGTCCGCGAAGCTGAACTCGACGATCGGCGCCCGATCGAGCTCGGTGGGCGCGGACGCACGCGGTTCGGAACCTGAGGCCGGAGACGAATCCGAGGTTCCGGTGACACAGATCCCGTTCGAAGTTGGGTCTGTGTGCGGCTCCAACGCCGCTGAGTCTACGACTTCCGTGGCGGGGCTGAGCTTCCCGTCCTCGGATGGCGCAATCTGCTCCGGATCTAAGGCCAGAGCGGTTACAGGCGCTATCTCCCAGCTATGGTCCGATGACAGATTTAGGTCATGTTCATCGTGGTGACAGGGAGCGGCTGCCATGGGCTCGAATCCATCGAAGATCAAGTCTCCGCGGATATCAGCAATGTAGTTCAAGCTTCCAAACCTGACCTGATGGCCAGGGGCGTAGCTGTCAATCTGCTCTAGATGGCCAAGCGAGTTGGCCCGCAGTATGAAGCCGCCGAATACGAAGATCTGGCCGGGGAGAAAGACCTCCCTCAAGGCCGCATCGTTGTGTATGATTGATGGAGCCATCGAGTCTTCTAGCGACGACACAGCGGAACTCTCAATGAAAGCACCAATGTCGGTGTCAAAACTGGCGGATCTCGGGTAGGGGGTCCTGAACTGTGCGTCTAAGGTCGATGGTAACAGGAGACGGGGGACACGATGTTTACCCAGGTTCGGGCCCTCTCTATGGAGGTAATACCCTACGTCCTGCTTGATTGATCTTGATGAATATGAGTATTACAAGAGTTGATCTACCACGAGATCGTAATGGCTAAAACCCTAGAAGTCTAGCCTGTCTGATTATGATTGCCCCTACGGGCTAAACCCTCCGGTTTATATAGACACCGGAGGGGGCTAGGGTTGTACAAGGTCGGTTACAGAGAAAGGAATCTTCATATCGAACGCCAAGCTTGCCATCCACGCCAAGGAGAGTCCCATCCGGACACGAGAGAGAGTCTTCTGTTTGGTATCTTCATGGCCCATCAGTCCGGCCCACGTTACGTAGCCTGGACGCCCGAGGACTCCTTAATCCAGGACTCCCTCAGTCGCGAGGCAGCAGCAGCAGCAGAAAGTAGCAGCGGGCCACGGCAGCGGTCCGGGCAGGCGTGGATAGTCGCCGGCGGGCACGACCGAAGCAGATAGGGCGGCATAGGCAGGGGCCTGCGGACGCGAGTGCGCAGGAGCTCAGGTGCGGACATGGCGGCCTCGGCTAGTACGAGCGACAACTATGGCGACCAAATCGAGGGGAAACGAGGGGAACGGGGAGCGAGGCTCACCCCGGAGCTCGTGGCGGGCTCGATGAAGGCCGGGGAGGCTTGACGGTGACGTATTTGACGACGGCGTCCTCGGGTGCCCGAGGTTGAAGACGACGTGTGGAAGGCGTCTACGGGGATCCCCCGCCTTGATCTTCTGGTGTAGGCGACGAAGGCGACCATGGCGGAGCAGGTGGAGACGAAATCAGGAGCCCGATTGGACAGTGGCTGCGCAGGAGAGCTGGTTCTTGGCGACGGCGACTCGGCAGCGGGTAGCGGGGAAGATAGCAGCGCGGGGAGGAAGAGATGGAGGACTAGGGTTCGCCGGGGGGCCGGGGGCTCAGCCTTACACTCCAAGGGGACCGGGGGATGGCCGGCACGCGCCATGGCGCGGCCATGGCCAGTCGGATGCCCGCCACGATCCCCTGCCTCCCTGTAGCAGGAGATTGGGGATGAATGGGGGTGTGGCCTGGGCCTGGCACTGTGTGTGCTGGGCCGTGTGCTGTGGCCACTAGGGCCCAGCGCACCATAGTTGTTTCTTTCTTCTTCTTTTTTTATTTTATTATTCCACCACTGAGTTGCATTTATTTAGTGCACCAAATGACTTTTGGAAAAAAGTGGAACTTGCCAAAACAATTAGTAATCAAAATTTTGCACTATCACAAAAAGTTTGGTGGCATGACAGTTTCATTTGAATTTCGTTATGAATCTAAATGTGATGGATGGTTGCTGTTGGGTCATTCAAAAATTAACTAGGGCGTTTTGGAGTTTCAAATAATGTTGGTTTTGTTTTTATAATAGCTTTGGGAATTTTTGTAATATTATGAACACTATTGTTTTGCTACTTGGATAATTAATATTTTGACTTTAATTTAAATTTGCATTTGAGGTTGAAGTATTTCTTAATTGTTTTTCTTAGGGGCATAATGATGATGACTTGGCATCATTAGCAGGGGATTACTATAGCTTGATTATTCGGGCGTTACAGCAACTAGGACTTACAAGAGGACGTGGTGGTGGTAGAGGCCGTGGTGGTGGTAGAGCTCGTGGTGGTGGTCTAGGCCTTGACGGTGCTCTAGGCCGTGGTGGCGGTCTAGGCCGTGGAGGTGCTCTAGGCCGTGGTGGTGGTCTTGGCCTTGGTGGTGATTTCGGCCGTGCTGGTGGTCTTGGCCTTGGTGGTGATCTTGGCCGTGGTGGTGGTCTTGGGCAAGGTAATTATAGAGGAATGTTTGGATACCTCGATGGACCATTTCAGTATGTTGCTCACTAACTATAATGTTTCAATTTACATATTTTTCATATGTTCTTGTTGTCCTTATTCACTAATATGTTGCAATTTACATGTTTTTCCATATGTTCTTCTTGTCATTACTAACTATTACGTTTCTCTCATTGTAGGTATGGCGGCTTCTCAACCCAACAAACCAACAATGAAGGGGGTGGAGGAGAAGGATGGTGAAGGTAAGATGGTGGGGTGGTGGGAGAAGGCTGCGAAGAAGCTGAGAGAGGAGGATGCAACCACACTAGGGAAGAAGAAGCAAGAGGAGATCAAAGAGAAGTGGAAGGAAAATGAGAGAGGGATTTTTGAGGAGATCACGAGGAGGCACAAGTTGAAGATTAAATGTGAGGAGGCAGAGAAGAAACGTCTAAAGGATTTTCAAGAAAGAACCTTGAAACTTTGGGCTTTCGAAGATGCAAAGAAAGAGAGGGAGAACAAGATATTCATGGAGAGGGTGGTTCAGGAGGCTCACCGCATAAGGAAAAGGGAGGAGGAAGAAGAAGAAGAGAGGAAGAAGAAGAAGAAGAAGAAGGGAAAGGGGCCTTGCTCGACACAATAGAGCTATGTGATCTTCGATTTGGTTGTGGACTATGACCTTGTTATCCTCTAAAATGTGATCTTCGATTTGGTTGTGAACTACTATGCGTTTTGGACTCCTCCTCGATTTGGTTGTGAACTACTATGTGTTTTGGACTCCTCAATTTGGTTGTATGGACTCCTCCTCTATTTGAACTAGTATGTACTATGGACTCCTCCATGTGTAGCACTCTATGCTCTGATTGTGTATGTGTGCATGTGTTGTCTATTTCAATATGTGCTATGGACTCGTCCTCTATTTGAACTAGTATGTGCTATGGACTCCTCCATGTGTTGTCTATTTCAATATGTGTTGTCTACTTCAATAGTCCCAAAAATCTGCTGTCATGACTAGTGCTACAAAAATACACAGTCCAACGCCTGGTTCTGAGGCGCCACACCACATAGTGCAACGCCTAGCTCTCAGGCATCACACAACTCTGATTCTGCCTGTAACCTTCTGTTGCTCTATGGACATTTGTCCACATGTGCAACGCCTAGCTCTGAGGCAAATGTCCAGAGGGCAACAGAAGGTTTCCAGCTAGTTCTATGGCAATTTTTTTGCAAAGTCCTTGTGTGGCGCCTACATACGAGGCGCTGCACTGCATAGTGCAACGCCTAGCTCACAGGCGTTGCACGGTGCAGTGCAGCGCCTTGCTAGTAGGCGTCACATGGGGACTTAGCAAAAATATTGCCACAGAACTGGCTGGAAACCTTCTGTTGCTCTCTAGACATTTGTCCACATGTGCAACGCCTACCTCTGAGGCGCCACACCACATAGTGCAATGCCTTAGAGCAAGGCGCTACACTATGCGTTGTGGCGCCCCGATGCTAGGCGTGGCACATGTGGACAAATGTCCAGTGAGCAACAGAAGGTTTCCAGCCACCAGTGAGGCTAAATTTTTGCTAAGTCCTTGTGTGGCACCTAGCACTCAGGCGCTGCACTGTACAGTGCAATGCCTGATAGTTCGGCGCTGCACTGTGCAGTGCAGCGCCTGAGTGCTAGGCGCCACACATATGTCAACATGCAGAAACTAAACAACTCTTCTGCAGTTTCATTCCAGATTTCCAGCATAAATGTTATGACAGTTTCATGAACTTATATGATAAAACTTAAGCAATTAGGATCAACTAAAACATCCATTGAACTTAAAGAAAGTCAAGATGTTCAACATTGCTACAAGTTCAACGACATAACAAGTTCAACAAAGCCTAGAAGTTCAATGACATAACAAGTTCAACAAAGCCTAGAAGTTCAACGACATAACAAGTTCAACAAAGCCTAGAAGTTCAACGACATAACAAGTTCGACATAAGAAAATGACGGCTAGTCGAGTTACATAAGACAAGGAGTACGATGACTAGTTCCTTCCGCGCTTATTGTCGCCTCTTCCCCTCCTGACGGATATCTTCTTCTTCCTAGAACGAGCAACCGGCTCCGGCTCCGATTCCTCCTCCTCCACCTCGTCCACATAATCATCCAAGCTCGCCATCCGCGAGGTGCCGGCCGTCCTCTTGGCTTTTTCAATGAAGTCTTTGGGCGTGTATTTATTGATTCCTGTCCTAGGCTTTAACATGTATGCCGACCGAACTTGATAGTTCTACAAGGTCATGTCATCATCAACCTATTATAATAACAAACGATATGGTAAAGAACGTGCGTCAAGATGAAGATAGCAATGCATCAAAGAAATGAATATGTGCTATTGGCATACCTCTTGGGTGACCACACCCACATCCTCCAAAGGAGCCCCATGGTCAGAAGTGGGATCTGATGGTGTAGCCGACCTAGACCGCTCAGGTGATACATATTCAGGATCACGACAACCGACAAGGTTCGATAATCGCCTTAACCTTTGGCCCTGACGCTGCAACATGTACAAGTGAATGAGATATCAAACGTAGAAACATACGTAACATGGACAATTGAAAAAGATGTGTACCTTAATGAATGCTCAAAGTGCACCTTCCCCATCGCTTTTTCCAACCGGGGTTGTCTCCAGAATAGTCTGGCTCTCATCAGCTGCTTTTTTGATCTGGGTACGCTGTGAACGAAAACGACATAAACGTGTTAGGCAAGCAAAGATGTGAATAGGGCCAACGGGAAAGCATAGAGGGCAAGTCTTTACCACAAAGTTCATCACTGGAGCTGAAGGGACTCGAGTGCCTTCCCTGACAAGTTTGTTGTACTGGTGCTGGGTTAGCTCATCAAAGACAGCGGGATCTTTCAAAATCTCCTCATTATACGTCGGCTTGCATATCTCCACACGGGTACTTGCAAGAAACCATGTGAGATAGTTGTTGAACGCGATTGGGCAGTGCTCACGGAGCTTGGATCTTTTTCCAGCCTTAGCTTGCTCCACACTAAGCGCGAACAGTGTGACATACTTCCTGTGATGTTTGTCCCAATCCTTGATCTTGCGCTGCTTTCTCCTATCCAACCTGCATGTTAAAAAACAGAATATTAGCACCATCGAAATGGACCTGACGCTGCTAAGTGCACAAGGTTTATTCTCTCTTACCCGTGTAGCAATTTGTCCATGTTCTCCCACTCCGGCAGGTGAGGCTGGAACAAACCAAACTGGCGGAACACCCGATGTGGCATGTGAAGCTCAACCGCCCAGTTGCATATGAGTGGGCACCGCATATGCCAAATATCCCTATCCCTAAGGCACATCAGATTCAGCACGAAATCTCCAGAGTTACCTAATCTATCCCCGGCGCCATACGACTCCCATTTCACCTACAACATAGCATACAACAAGGCAACATTGGTGTCGAGTTTTGATAAAAAGCAAGCCAAGCAAGTGATGCAATGTCAAATAACCTGCTCAGCCGTAATCGTGTCCAACTCGCTCGTGTACTGCTTATACATGAGCAAGGGATCGTCCGTCATCTCATTTAACACATCCCACTTGTAAGCCCAAGTGGGGAGCCCTAGCGGGTCGTCTTTGTCGTCCCACGCCTCGTACTTCACCTGCTTCGGGCGTCCAACCGACAAGCGCTCCCAGCTCCATACAGAAAGTGTGAGCATACAACCACCAATACATCCGTCCCTTGAGATCCTACAAGACGCCTCGTCCAATTGCACATAAAAGAAAACATGGTTGACTTAACAGGGAGATCGCATTGATAATGTAGCAATGAAGTAAAAAAGAAACAACTGCCTACCTGTCTATATAAGTAAGCCAGTGCCGCCGAACCCCAACTCCATTTGCTATCGAAGACTGTCAACGCCTTCAGCCACATCCATAGAGCATTCTTGCATGTGGCATCAACAAACAAAGTCGTAGAGATAACATATCACATGTACACACGAGCATATGTCTGGACCTCTGCATTGGTAGCATCCTCGGGGCAATTCCCGAAGTGGAATGCAATCCAGGTGAAAGGAGCACCGGCTGCGACTCTTTCCTTCTTCTTGTCTCCTTCTGGTTCCGACGGCTCTGGAGGAGACATACCGATAAGGGCCTCCATCTGCTGGCGCCACCCATCAGAATCGGTGCTCATACAGAGAGGATTCCCCTCGATAGGAAGATTGGCGATCATAGCGATATCCTGGAGCGTCACGGTCATCTCCCCGGTCCGAAGATGGAAACTGTGTGTCTCCGTCCTCCACCGATCAACAAGCACGGTGATTGCTGCAGCATTGAGGCTCGACGTCGACCGGCTAATCAGTTGAATGAAAGGGAGGAGTCCCTTATGTACGGTGTGTACCGCTCATCATAGCGCATGCCACCACTGGTGACCCCGTGAGACCGAATCTTCAGAGGTTGAAGCTCCTACAAACAAGCAAATCAGAATATTACATATGGGGCATGTGTGTTTAAAATAAACACAAAATTCATAATACCGGCCACTTTCATTATTACCCGCTGCTCCACCGACATAAAGTAGGCCCGGTGTCGAGTGTCATAATGATCATCGAGAAGCCAAACCATCCTACAAATTTCAAACAATAAACATACGTTAGCTAACTACCATACTTCCTAATCAAAGCATGCCAACAATCATCACAAAAAAACATGCCAACAATCGGTACAAACTAAAAGGAAAATTGATTAATAATGTAATATCTACAATCAAAGCATGCCAACAATTATCACAAAAAACATATGTATCCAAAACAATATAGGGTTCCATAATGGTTTCATCTAAAAAATATCTCAACATGTAGGGTTCCGCAACGAAAGCATTCTTGTCAATACAAATCTAGGATTTCATCTAACTCATCTAAAAAAACATCAACACAAACATCTAGACATGTATAGGGTTCATCTCAACAATCTAGGTTTTCAACATGGAAGCATATATTTTCAATATAAATCAACTAAACTAGGGTTACAAAATGATTACAAATCATCTACAAATTCTAAATCCCACAAATCTATTTCAAAATATACATGCAAATTTCTAATCCAATCAAACAAGGGTTCCACAAATCTTCAAAATAAGTAACATTTTCTGGATAGAAAGAAGGGGATCGGAGGAGAGTACCTTCTAGGATGGATTGGTGAAGAAATCCACGGACCAAATCGTCAGATCTGAAGAATTTGGAAGAGAGGATTGAGAGGGGGAGAGGAGGAAGCCGTCGCCGCTAAGTTTCTGTAACTGCAAACGAATGGGTGGGGTGGGGGAGGGCTAGCGCGCAGCTGCCTAAGTCACAGTGCAGCATCTACATGTAATGTGCAACGCCTAGCTCTCAGGTGTTGCACTGCTCGGTGCGGGCCCTGAGGGTGCCACGCTGGCCAGACGTCCACCGTGGGGTGTGGCGCCTGCGCGTCGGACGCCACACAAAAGGGTCAGCTGAGTGATTCTTTTCCGAACCAGTTCAGTTTGTGAATTGATTTCGTTCACAGGTCAATTTTGTTGTTTTTGACGTGCAAGAGTCACCAACTAGAGATATGCATGCATGAAGGTTGGGTCATGCACTCAACAAGGTAGGGAAATCGACTGAACAAATAATTGGGTCACTCAAATTCATGGAGCCCTGCCATACGTATCACAAAGCACTTGAATCAACGGCCACAAAATTGACTGATCAAAATTAGAAAAATTAGTCACCTGACGTATAGCTAAAGTGTTTGAAAGGACACTGGGACCAATTGTCTAATGTTCTCAAAAATAAATAGGGTGGTCTAGAAACTTCGGATTCTTAATCGTCCGCGGATCGTTGACGCTTTCTTGTTTGTAGAGCAGTTTCGTGCAACAACCATGTCTGCCCAAACCTACCGTATTGTTCTATCTGCACTCACAGTTAAATTAAGCATAATAAATATCGGTCTCCGGCTGTGCACTGAACTGAAACCCCAAGTCGTTGTTCAACGATACTATTTCCTCCTGCACTGTGGCTTGCATGCATCGTTGTGTGGTCCAACATATCGGCGATTTTTTTAAAGGAATATCGGCGATTGGGTAGGTGCTAATCGAACACAATAAGGGTGGCGCAAAGGGCGCCTCCTCGTGTACTCCACGTCGATAGCTTTTACTGTGACGATTTTTTTTAGGGATTTACTGTGATGATTTACTGTGCGAAGAAGGAGAGAAAGAAAACGCCCGCAGCCCTCGTGCACACGGCACCCAGCCGTCCTTCAGTTCGAGATCGCGGATTGGGTAGCACTCGGCAACCAGGCTCTGCTTTTCCATCGCCCAACATCGCCTCCTCCGCTCTCGCACGCAACCTCCACCGCCTCCGCATCGCTCTCCCGCTTCTCTGCGCCGCCGCCGCCGCTTCTCCCGCGCCTTCCCCTCCCCGTTCCTCTCTCCTAGCCTATCTCTAACCCTCCACCTCTCCCTTTCTTCCCCGGGTGCGGCAGCGGAATGGGGGCCGCGACGGGAGAGAGGTTCTCCACCCCAGACAGACGACGTCGCCGTCTTCGACCTCAGCCTCGTCTGCAGCAGCGGCAGGGACCTCTGCCCGTGGGTCTCTGTCTCGCTGCTCATCCTCCGGGAGGGGAATCGCTGTGGGCACCTTAGCATCGGCGGCGACGCGAAGGAGGGACGTGCTCCTGATCGGGATCGCAGTGCTGCTGCTCCTGGGCCTCCGTGACGCGGCGGCCGCCGCGCAGCCATCCCCGTTCGATCTCGTCACTGGTGAGTAGCGCTCTGCTCATCTTGGGGATGGCCTATGAGATTCTTAGTTTGAAATCTGATGCGAATCTCCTAAAAAAATGATGCAAATGTTTCTTGAGAACATAACCTTCGAATCACGGAACCTTGGAGATTTCCTGAAACTTTAGTCCCAAGCCTGCAAATGGCTAGCCGGCTAGGCTAATCATCGCCCCGAGGAAATCAAAATCTTCTATGGGAATGGCCACTCTGAATGTTCTAAACCATCCCTGTTACCAAATAGTTTGGCCAAATCATTAGGCAGTGAGAGTGCTGACTTACTCTCATAAGACTGTTTTTCTCCTTTCAGTCAATCATATTGTGCGTTACAAATTCAGAGGACTAATTGTTAATAAGATGAATATATTCGGTATGTATTTTATTCAACTACATGATTGACCAACACTCTTTTCTATAGCATGGCAGCAGCTTTTGGTTCTGGCGCTCTATTCTCCATTTGTAAGTGGAATGAGAACCCCAAATCCAGTTGTTAACGCAATTACGGCTGGTATGGCTTTTGCAGTATAGCTGTACATGTTTCCTACGAATGAAAACCATTTTGTTCCACTTGAATTATGTCTCTAGGTTTTAGCCTTTCATATTGCATTGCAACTTCACTGTTATATATCAGTATGATAGGGCAATCTATCCTCAATTTATCCATGGTTGTTGTACTGTTCTAATTCTTATGGTCAATCTATCTCAATTTTAGGTTGGCAGAAATTCTCAAAGACAAAGACACACAATGAAGATATGAACTATTCTGAAATATGTTGAACCAATTAGGACTTCAAAACTATGAAAAAAATTTCAAGAAGGGTCTTCTGACTGATGAAACATTGCCTTTTATCAATGAAAGGTACATGTTTTTAATATTCCATTGAGTTCCTGCAATTACCGAAAAGAATCAATCTTTTCTATAACAAAATGGCCATATGCTTACTGAAATTTACCATTCAATTGATGAAAAAATACATATGTCTTGCATTATCCTCCAGTGCACTCAGAGTTATGAATATCCCCCTTGTTCCAAGGCTTGTCATACTTGATCACATTAAAAGATTTGGAATTATTGCATAAATTTCCAGTTTCTGGTGCATTAGTTTCCTTTATCTAATATCCTTTTTTGCAATTTTGCAAAGAACCTGGGTTGATAAAATCAAATTGAAGTGATTGTTTGTCTGTTGGCACCAGTTTTTTCTCAAGTTACATAAACTATGTTCTGGGAAGTCCGTCCATTCTAGCTCTTAAATTTTGTAGATGTCTCTTACTTAGTTTGATGGTATGCACATATTGTTTGATGTCGCTTGTGTTCAGGGTTTCTATTGGGCACATAAAAATAAAGGATGACGCATGACACATTTTAGGTGTACATTTATTTCATAGATTGAAAGACAGAGGTTGTTTTAGATGGAGATGTATTGGTGATGCGATCTCACTGGTTTGTTGCATCTGCAGTTAGAGAGTAGTCCGTGCCTCTTCATCGGGCATCCTCTGGAGCTTCCCCGAGGTGACAAGTGCTTCCCACGGTGTCTCTCTCTGTTCTTATTGCTACTGAACACAAGCTACTGACCTTGCAGACCAGGACATACATCCTGGTGAGCTCCTTGGTCATCGACTGGTCCATCACCGAGGTATGTATTCACCACTGACTTCTCTCAGATCATATGCATGCTACTTATAATCTAGGGATTATAGTTCTTCAAAATAACTGTATTATCGGGCCGTGAGGCACCGCTGTTGCTATAGACTTTGCATAGAGTTAGAGAAAACATATGAGTTCGACAACTTGCGTTGAGGAAAACTGATGCAAGCGAAGTGTATATACATCACCAGAAATTTCCAAAGCATCGGATGTTCTGAGATTGATCAGGTACAGTCAAAGAGAACAGGGTCACCTGTGGTATGATTTGGCTTGGCTCACACACCCCAGGCTTTGACACGTGGAGGCCAAGCATCCAATTAACCTGACAAGGCTCAGTTCTGGCTAATATGCAACACATGGATGCAGATCAATTCAACTAAACACATACTCCCTAAGCCGTGGAACTCGCGAGTGACAAGGAAACAGCTGCTGCCACCCTCGCTCCAGATCGAGCAGCAGGTCTGGGCCACGGCGGCGAGAGCGGCCCGATGTGCAGGTTCAAGCCGCATGAAGAGGGAGGGGGTGCTCGCTATGGCTCTGACCATGGTGCCAACCCCATGGACAAGGTGCCCTCTCCGCCTCTCTCTTTGTTTTCAGTATGGAGTTGGTGACGTAATTATTGTGTGATTTAGATATCGATCTGACCTTGAGCTTGAAAATGTGTCCTTCAGGAAGCTACTGAATTAGGTAAGAAGGCTAAGGAATTGAAGAAGGCATCGGAAGCCCTTCACCAAGAAGAGAGAAGTGGGAACAAAGGCAGAAAATGGCGCAAAAACATGAAGGCTGTCGAGAAGGTATGCTTGCCCTTCAAACCGATGATATGCTTTGAAGCTTTAATTGTATTCATATGAACCATTCTCTTTAATATATTGTACATCTTTCTGTGATGTTCTGTTATGCTATTAACTAATATTATGTTTAACTTTCCGTCTTAATTATTAGGAGTTGTTACTTTTGGAAAAGGACATGAATGCTCTAGAAGAGATGTAACTTGTGAATTTTTATATTCATTGTTTTTTATGGTTGTCACTTACTCTTGTCTTGACATCCATTATGGTGCAGGCTGAGGCTACCTGGGCTTTTACAGTGCTTGATTACATTGGAAAACTCATATTCAGCATTGTTGGGTAAGTGTAAATATGTATCTGAACCGTACATTCATTCAGTCTAATGATTTGCAATTGGGTTCGTCTGACAATGATTTATGATCTTAGATTAATTGTATCGATTGCTTGGGTTGCACATATTATCATATAATTGTATCTTCTTTCCTGAATGAGATCTTCATAAAGCTGGACAGTGTTTGGGGTACATTTCTGATCCTTGATATTGTTCTCAACTTAACCAGTTATCCTCTCTGTGAATAAACTGATTAATCTTTTTTTGTGTAAACTGATTAATCTTTTGTTTTGTGTACCAGGTCTGCTTGGGACTGCTGCTTTTGCATTCTTCTGCTTCTATCTCCTCATCGCAGTGATTGCTGGAGAAATGATGCTTGGCCTGAAATTAGTTTTCATCAGCATTCACCCAATGAAGTAGTTGACTCGTGCCATGACACTATTTTCTTTGCGCTGTCCTTTTTTTACATTTAATAACAAACATTTAACTTGTTTCAGATGGGGAGGAACGTTGATGAACTCTTTTCTGTTTAATGTTGGACTGATCCTACTTTGTTCCATCAGGTATGCTACCGATGTCTTCTGTTAGAAGTCCATGTCATACTGTAACTTCCAATGAAATGTTTGAAGGCTGTAAATTTACAAGAATTAAAGAATGTAGTGGAGATACGTGGCAGATCTAAAGAAGTTGTTTCCACAAAGCATTAGGACAGTAGTTTCTGTTATTAGTCAGTAATAGTGAATACTTGGAAGTGCACATCCCTGAAGCATTGATTTAGCATGGGTATATAACTTGGGCCTGGGTCCAAATCCTCTGCTATAACTGTGCCATAGTTACGGTCACTGCTGCGTGGGTGAATAATGGCCTCTGTATGAACGCAAACTACTTGTTCTTTAAGAAGTCCTCTCTTGAATTTCCGCGCTTGTGTATTTTGCAGTGTGATTCAGTTCTGCGAGACAGCTTTTGCGTACTATGCACAAGCAACTGCAGCTCAGGAGATTTTTGGCCACACGCTGCAGTCTCTTCGTGGAATTAATTAAGTATCTCTACAAGTAAGTCTTGAACCAGCATGCAGTCAGTAGAACTATCAACCTGAAGTTGTTGCTTGAACCATCATGGGTATCACTGTTGGCTGCTGGTACTTGGGTTATTCTTTCTGCGAAGATAATAATTCGAAAATAACTGCCATTTTCTCTTAACCACTCTTTATTATTTGGTGCAGATTATATGATTATTAATGTAGACCCATGCTACTTGTTTATTTTTTTGAGTGATGGTTGCTTAACCGAAATGTCTCAGCTCTTGTGAACATGCTAACATGTTACCTCTCTTCACCAGATGGTGCAAGTACAAAAGGTGCAGAAGATTGTATGCCTGAGTGATGCTTGCTTAACCAAACTTAATTTCTTACTAAGATGGATTAAGCCTGAGTAGAGGTAGCAGTTGTGTGTAGGGTTGATGTGTGCAAGCTAGAAGCTAAAATTTGAATTGAGATATGTTATTATTCATGCCTGCACTTTCTCAGATATTTTAGTTTATAGGAAGAATAATAGCAGAACCATTTCTTGTTGCCACACATTGAAGGAACCAACCGGAAATAACACTCGTGGTACAAACAAGAAAGTGGAAGGGGCGGATCCCTCCCTGGCAACGCCCCAACTTCCTCTCAGGAGGCGCGCCATGGGCGCGCCCCAACCCCTAGTGCTATTGCAAGTGGAGTCCAACCCCCACACCTCGCACTGATCCTCCCAACAACTCTGTATGCACCCACAAATTACAACAAAGATTTATGTATGATCAATCGTCCACTTTATCATTTGACCACGAGAAATCCATTTTTGAATATAATTAAAACAATTCAATCAATGAAGATTTTCCCATCTTTCTCTCGGGAAAACTTTGTTTTTGCCGCTCTAACTTTTGACAACTTTACTTATGCCACTCTAGAATTTGACATTTCATTTTTTTCACTCTTAGCTTTTGATAATAATCACAATTGCCATTCCGTGGCAAAAGCAAAATTTTCAGAGTTCCAATTATGATACATTGTCAAAAGCTAAAACTGGCAAAAGTGAAATTAAACATTATTGATATTGTCACGGAATGACATTTGTGATGTATTGTCAAAATCTAAGTGTGGGAAAAGTGAGATGTCAAATTCTAGAGTGGCATAAGTAAAGTGGACAAAAACTAGAGTGCAAAAACAAAGTTTTTCTCCTCTCCTGCGAGACCAAAACAGACAGCCTTCAAAAATGATAGCAGAAATGAAACTTCTTAAGTATTTCCACCGCAAAAAAAAACAATTTTAAAAGCAACTATAAATCCATTAGAATAAGATCAAAGACAGTAAATTAAATCATCAATGGTTTGACACCTTGTAAGCCACCATAGAATCATGAAGAATTCGATATCCACTACTATAGGCGCAAACAACACTAACCCCTCATCACTGACCGGCCAGCGTGCACTGGTCAAAGATGAGGCTCATCATTGACCGACCATGAAATTCACATCAGCGATAAGTCGGCACTGACAGGTGACCTGTCAGTGGTGCAGGTACTTTCACGGACCTCCATTTTTGTAGTCAGTCCATGATGACTCTCCCGTCAAAATGCTGGATTGTCTTCTATTATCTTTGACTATGTCTTTTTCTAGCATGTCATGATGATTCACGCGCGCGCGCCGACACACACACACACACACACACACAACATCAAGTGTATTCCTTCGCGTGCCTGTGAGCTGCTTGTCTCTTGATAGTTGCGGCTCATTAGTTTTGTGTACTCTTAGACCGAAAGGCTTCTCTGGAGCCTCCCGATCCACCCTTACGTGTAAATTTGATCAATGCATTATGTTGAAAACACAAATTACATGTGTTCAAAAGTTGGAAGGGTTTCTTCAAGTCACCCTCCAACACATGGAGGTCAATGGAAGACGAAAGATGTGTTGTCCATGTTGTAGTTGTGACAACACGAGAATGGTTAGAATGAAAGATGAATTGCAATATCATTTGGTGAAGAGGTTTTTTTTTCTGATGGTTATACACATTGGATATCGCACAGTGAGGATACGACGGACGATAATGATACGAAAGATAACGGTGGCACATTGTTGGGAGACGTAGTAGAAAACAAAAAATTACAACCACGAAGAAGAAGAAAAGGTTGGTGTCTTCCATATTTCCCTGTTTGCAGGCATATGTATGGTAATAAGAATAAGTCGAAGTTGATGTGTTGGCACGCGAAAGGGCAAAATAATGGAGTTGTTGTGCTTAGACACCTGACCGATGCTCGCCAGTGGGAGGCAGTCAAAAGTAACTTCAAAGAGTAGTTTGGTGATGACCCAAGAAAGGTAATGATTGGTATGACTATTGAGGAATCACTCCATTTGGTAACTTGAGTTGTAGACACAACACATGGCTTGTGGTTGTTTGGTTGTACAACCTTCCATCGTGGGTTTGCATGAAGCGAAAATACATACACATGGCTATGTTGATCCAAGGCCTAAGCAACCTGGCATGAATCTTAACTTGTATCACCAACTACTTAAGGATGAAGTGGAAACACTTTGCGTCAAGGCGGCTTGGGTCTGGGATGCTGACAAACAACAATACTTCAAACTAAAAGCAATGTTATTAACAACGGTTAGTTATTATCCTTCATATGGATACCAATCCTGCCAGACTAGAAGCGGGTACAAAGGATGTGTTATTTGCAAAGATGAGACAAGTAGTCAACGATTACTTGAAGTAAAAAAAATCATATATATGGGGCCCCAAAGGTGGCTTCCAATGGCCCACCCTTGGAGGCAAGATGAGGATAACTTGAATGAAGAAGTTGAGTTTCGTCCTAAGTCGGAGCCGAAGATGGAGCAAGAAATCTTAGACAGTGTAAATGTGTTGCCACCTATCATCCCGAGGAAGGCAAAAGGTGGTAAAAACTTGGAGGGCGCGTGGAAAAGGAAACCTATATTCTGATACTTGCCATAATAGCTACATTAAACACTCGTCACACCATAGATATAATGCATGTTGATTTTTTTTTCTGCAATAGTATTCTTAATACATTGCTCAACATGTTTCATCTTTCGGGTTATGGTCCTCCTCAAGTTTGTCCATTGGGATGGAGTCGGTGAAGCTCCGGGGTAGATTCCCGTCGTATCTTTGAGACAACAAGGGTGTGAGGAGATTTGGATCAATTCAAGTGTTCAATGACGACAAATGCAGCTTTGGGGCACTAGTCCTTAGGGGCACGTGCATGGAGACTTCTCGACTGTTATCAACAAGGTAAAGCCAACTCTGATAGATACACGTCAACAACGACGCGTCAGCGGCTCCTTCACGGCGGTAATGCTCGTTCGATGGCACAAGGTCCTCAATGTAAATTTTATTATGTTTAGGGTGCTTTGTACTTCTGATAAACCTTTATAATATAATAGATCTAGTTTCTTTTAAGTAAAAAAATCTACTCCTCCCTCTCTTGGACTAGAGAAGTGAGTCCACACAAAAGAGTTTGGTTCGGTGAGTAGGTGCAAACCTGGCCAGATGGGCTGACATGACACTCCCCGAACTGGGTTATACGGGCCAGGCACGCTAACTACACGGACCGTGCCGGGCCAACACGCGTGCTGTGCTCCCTGGCCCAAACACGACATAGCAAGAAAACGGGCCAGCCCACCGGCACATTTAGCCCATCAGCCCGTCTGATTTTGGGCTGTTTTGGGCTTATTGTGCTGTTTTTTAGGCTAATATACAAAAAGAATCTGTTTTTTTAAAGTAAACGGGCCGTGCTGTGCCGACACGCATGCCCAGCCTCGTGCCCCAGGCACGGCCCTAGGCGGGCCACGTGCTGGCGCAGGCCCACCACGGGCCGGGCATGCGGGCTAACGTACCGGCCTGCCTGGCCCAGCCCAGATGGCCACTTTGGGTAGGTGGAGTCGGAACGGGACGCCAAGAACAACAAGAGGAAGAAACGCAATTCGGGTGGAGTTGGACTTGTGGTTGTTGCCGAGCGCTTCCTCTCGTCTCCTCGCGATTTTTTATAAAAAGGAGAGAAGCGCAATCGTATCCCCAGCCAGATTCACATCGCATCGCCACCCACCTTTACCTGCCGGATTCTTCTCAGGTAGCAGCAGCAGCAGCAGCAGCTTGAGGTCTTGCGGATCTGCGGCCGCGAATCCCAGTCTCGTATCAACTCAACCAGGCAGAGGAGAAGCAGGAGGAAGATGTCCAAGGCGGCGCTGACCCTGGAGGAGGTGTCCAAGCACAACACCAAGGACGACTGCTGGCTCATCATCGCCGGCAAGGTATACGCACACATCTTCTCCCCGCTGGCCCTCCTGATTGTTTCCTTGCGATTACTGTTACGCCAAGATTCAGTCTCTCTTTCTTTCTCTCGGAGGGTCGCGATACTGGTAGCTTGCAGCACAACATGCCCTAATCGATTTGCCAAAGCAATTGATACATGTTACGTGCTGGCCTGGTAGCGATTGGAGTACATCAGCCGGCAGATCTGCCCAGTACCGTCGTACTCTTACTTGAGTTCTTTGTTACGTTGAAGAATCAGTTTGGTTTAGTACATGTCGAGTGATTCCTGGGGTCAATATCCAGAGAAGAGTTGGTAACTCTTTGAATTGTGAATTGGTCTGGGAGATTACACACTCTTGTTTACTTCCAGAATTTCGCCCGGTCGGATCCGATAGATTACAAGTACCCCGATTCCAGACTTCCACCCCGCTTTATATGAGTGTGTAATTTTCTGATGGTCGTCGGAAACTAGGCTTTCACCCCGCTTTATTTATACATAAAGCCAGAGTACCGATATAACCACAGTACAGACCAGCACACAAGGTCAGAACCGATAGATTACGTGTATATGGCCGTACAACCTTCTTCTAGTTTATCCTGTTCGACCTGGTAGGCAAAAAAGATTTGCCCTTTTGGTTACCGTAGATCCACTAGTTAATTACCTTTTGCTATGTACTCCCCGTTCCTGAATATAAGTCTTTTTAGAGATAGATTATCTCTAGAAAGACCTATATTTAGGAACGGAGGGAGTAAAAGTAGTTGCATGTTCGGTTCTCGAGTGTTATGTACTCCCTCCGTTCGGAATTACTTGTCTCGGAAATGGATGTATCTAGAACTAAAATACGTCTAGATACATCCATTTCTGCGACAAGTAATTCCGAACGGAGGGAGTAGCCCTTTTAGAAAAAAAAAACAAGAGGTTAACAACAACAATAAAGCCTTTAGTCCCAAACAAGTTGGGGTAGGCTAGAGGTGAAACCCATTGCTTGTTGCTCAAGCTTGTTCCATAGTTGCCACGAGAACATAACTACATCACCAACTATAAAGTTGTCCACAATTTCAGGCGAGAACTAAACTCCCAGGTCTCAGACCAAATTGAGAATCATTCTCTATTCTCAAGAGTATATTTTACCCCCTTAAAAATCGCATTTGTTAATGTTGTTTCCAGTTCCCCATCTGAATTCTGGGCATAACTCTGAATCTTTTGTCATAGTTTTTTTTTCCCGCGTTTTATGCATCCAAAAATTCCTGCCTTACAGTAACAACAGTTAGATCTTTGCTTAAGATATCATCTTACAATGCGCCTTTCCATGCGAGGATACAAAAGATTTTAAATTATGTTCATCAGCACCCTTTATCCATGTGTGGCAATGAAAAGCAAGTATTTAACATTTATTTTAGCCCCCAAAATATTCATTTTATTTTTTGCAAGCCTTGCGAAGTTGTGTAGTTTAAGGTGAATTCATCATATTTTGGTATTTTGTACAAACCTTGTGAATAGTTATGTTTATCTTTCTTCGGAACCTGAAAGTTCTCTAAGTATTTCATAAAGACAGATTTGATTAGCCTTTATTCGCGTTGAAAGGGCAATGCTCTTTAATTAAAGCTGTTACTTTTATGTCAGTAGTGAGGCTTAGAATGGTTATAAATTTTGTTTAGCGGGGAATGGTTATAAATTTTGTCCCCTCTTGAGAAAAACAATCACTGACACTATGTTCTAATGTTCAGGTATACGATGTGACCAAGTTTTTGGAGGATCACCCTGGAGGTGATGATGTTCTGTTGTCCTCGACTGGTAATGCCTTCTTGCCATGCCATGCTTGCAGAGGATGTGAACTTGTGATTTAGCCTAATAATTTGCATTAACACATGGGCTTTTTCACAGCCAAGGACGCAACCGATGACTTTGAGGATGTCGGGCACAGCACCACTGCCCGTGCGATGCTGGATGAGTACTACGTTGGCGACGTGGACACGGCCACTATACCTGCCCGGACGAAGTACACTCCGCCAAAGCAACCACACTACAACCAAGACAAGACTTCCGAGTTCATCATCAAGATCCTCCAGTTCCTGGTCCCCTTGGCCATTCTTGGCCTGGCTGTCGCCATTAGGATGTACACCAAGTCGGAATCGGCTTAACCGGCGGTGGCATTGTTCTCTGAGTTATGGTGGAAAAATAGCTTTAAGGTGTTGAATAAGTTAGTAGTTTGTCGTGTGATGTATCCATTCCAATGTACCGTGTGGTGAGTTGTTTGAATGTTGCAACGGTTTTGTCGTGAAACTGAAATTGATGGGACCAAGTTTTGTTGTGAAACTTAAATTGATGGGACAGAAATTGCTCTTTGGTGTTGGTGCACTGGTATGCATTCTCCTCGATGCCTTGGAAAATTAAGCACCGGTTCTATTTTCAACAAAAGTAGAACAGTCATGATGTTTTGGAAGAAAAACATGTCTGGTGCTACGAGGCGAGGCGTGGAGATGGGTGAGATGAGGCGCTCACAGCCTGGCGCGCCGCTGCCCTCAGCCTCCTCGACCTTGACAAATTTTCACTAAGCTCGCATGACAGTTTCAGTGTGGATATTGTAAATATTGGATAATCTTCAGTTGTAAATATTAGTGTTTTGGAGATCACAGCTCGCTCGCAAGTACTCCCTCCGTTCCTAAATATTTGTCTTTTTAGAGATTTCAAATGGACTACCACATACAGATGTATATAAATATATTTTAGAGTGTAGATTCACTCATTTTGCTTCGTATGTAGTCACTTGTTGAAATCTCTAAAAAGACAAATATTTAGGAACGGAGGGAGTATGTCTGATCTTTCCTACATCAGCTTCATCGAAAGCGGAGTATAAACACATGGTACTGTGAAGATACGAAGATAGCAAGGCTTCTGGTGCATGGGTTTAGAGAGTTTGCGTGTTTCAAAGGATTATCGATAAAATCATAGATATGCACCAAATTAAAACTGTTAAGTTGAATAAGTTTTCAGTTTTGAGTCAAACTGGCAATGCATTGGAATGACGGCCTGTGTTGCTTAGATAAGCATTTGATATCTTGCAAACAACCTACACGACAACACCATTATTGCTGCCACTGAAACGTCTAAGTACTGAAATTACACCATTTTGGAGCAAACATGATTAAAGTGCACTCAAGGTGTGACCACCACACGAAGTTGTGCATTACACGAAGTCATACACATGATTGATGAAAATTCACAAGTTTAGACCAAGGTTTATTAAATAAATAAAATGGATAAATTGTTGGGATTTCAAATGCTGCGATAGTGAGGAGTAGAGTGTCTTTAATCTCTTGTAACTCCGGTGGAGGCATTCTTTTGCCCTTCTTCTTTAATACTCCTTGTTGAGATATCACTTCTTTAATACTCCACGAGCAGGGCTTTTTTAGGTGGCCGACATCGGTCGTCATGTTGCGCGACGACGACAGACTCCAGGCAGACAGTGGCGAGCGCCGGCGCGGCGTCGATGAGGCTCTGGAGGGTGTCGAGCCGCGTGGTGCAATGGCGCATCCGTAGCGACGAGAGCCGCGGGAACACGACGGCAGCGGCCGGCCGGACGAGTTCGCAGCAGTCGGTGAGGTCCAGCAGCCGGAGGTTCTCGGACGGCAGGGCGCCGAGGCTGAGCACGAAGACGCCCACCAGACCACCAAAGGAGAGAGTGACATCGACCTCGCCTTCCTGGCAGTCGTGGATGTGGCCGCGGCTGCCGTCGTATTCGACGTCGACGAGACGGAGCTCCTCCACGCGGCGAGCCGCCTGGTGGGAGAGCAGGCTGGCGAGCACGTAGCCGTCCCGCGGCGGCGACCCGCGGACCCTGTCAGGGTCCAGGTCCAGGAACATCCAGATCGAGTCGATGTATTTGTACTCGAGGCGCAGGGTGAGCCTCGTGACGGGGACGTCGGCGGCGTCGAGCGCCGCCACGCCCGCGGACACGAAGGCGTCGCGGCGGGAGAAGAAGAGGCCCTTGGCAACTTCTTTGCGCTCATCTCGTCTGTACCGGGAGCTGTAGTCATCGTCGTACTCGTAGCCCTCGACGAACGTCTCGAGGTTCACGGCGCCGGAGGAGCGCCAGAGCGGCGAGCGCCATCGCTGCGAGAGCGCGGCCGTGGCGGCGGCCTGCTTGGCGGGGACGAAGCGGAGAACACGCAGGAGGAGCTCGTCGGGGAGATCAGATAGGCGGTCGACGCCACCGGCCATCGTGCGGCAAGACCGATCGACGCGATTGCGACCAAGATACTTCTTGTAACTCTGGTAGAGCATATGATATGCACACTCGTGCATATTCGAGAAAAAAAGATAGTGATCTTAAAATTGTTTGCCCCCTCCAGATGTTTTACTCCTTGTTGCACAGGATGTTTAACTCCTCATAGACTAATTAGTCATCTTGTATGCTGTAAAAAGATCTGGTGTTCGCACAGACCACCAGCTCCTTCTCGTAAACTAATTAGTTTCCACGCAGCACCAGCATATCCGCTGTGTTTGTTTGAGCTTCAGTTTCGACAGATTCAGCTGTGAATTTGTTGTGCTGGTAAAACTGCTGTGCTGAGAAAACAGCTGCAGTGAAGGTTAGCTGTTTGGCAACGTAGCTGTGAAAACGACTGTGGACTGGTGAAAACGCTATGTTTCAGGAGGAGGGGCGAAGGGAGAGATATGTCGTACCTGCGGCGACATTTATGACATAATTACGACCAAACGCCAAAAGCAGAGGGGCTAGGGAAACAACTTTGGCTGTGAAGTACCCCAAGATGTGCTTTGGGCTGATACACTGAAAATAGCCTGAAACAGTTTTGGGTTGTGGTTCCACAACTGTTCTAAAATAGCTGTTTGTTTCAGTTTCAGCTTTTTCCGGTCCAAAAACTGCTCCCAAAGCTGAAACAAACAGGGATACAAGTTTGCCGTCTTACGAGAAAATGAGTCAATTGGCTGTGTTTGTTTGAACTTCAGTTTCGACAGATTCAGCTGTGAACTTGTTGTGCTGGCAAAACTGCTGTGCTGAGAAAACAGTTGCAGTGAAGGTTAGCTGTTTGGCAACGTAGCTGTGGAAACGACTGTTGGCTGGTGAAAACTCTATGTTTCAGGAGGAGGGGCGAAGGGAGAGATAGGCCGTGCCTGCGGCGACATTTATGACATAATTACGACCAAACGCCAAAAGCACAGGGGCTAGGGAAACAGCTTTGGCTGTGAAGTATCTCGAGACGTGCTTTGGGCTGTTACACTAAAAATAGCCCGAAACAGTTTTGGGTTGTGGTTCCACAACTGTTCTAAAATAACTGTTTGTTTCAATTTCAGCTTTTTCCAGTCCAAAAACTGCTCCGAAAGCTGAAACAAACAGGGCCAATACTACTCACTATTAAGCAGCAGTAGGTGATCCGATTCTATCTGTTTCGGAAACTTTGCTCAGGAAACCAATCCTTTGATTCAATGAACTTTATTGTCATCCCCTGTCATCTTTAGTTCTTTTCATATGCACTGCATTGGAATAAATCTTTACTCCTTGAATATATGTGGAGTAAACAATCCTTTGTTTCATATGCATACATGATACCACTTATGATACTCCCATTACGGGCAGGCTACTAGAACCACTGATTCCGCCCCCTTCTTATTTCAAGAACAATATTAGCTCATACATGACATCTTATCTTTTTTAGTCAGATTTGATATGGATAATAGCTTCCGCAAGTATTGTGTTATCTCTGAAGTAGTCATGCAGTGGCCTTGATTCCCATTGTATTTCTAGCCTTTTTAGCACTAGGTTGGACGTTGCAGGTTGGACATGCCAGATTTTGCTAATTGAACACATATACTGACGGGCATAAGCATCAGGTGTGTAAACTAATAATTTAGTCTGCGCTCATGCTAAATCGAGCAAGGGCTTCCAAATTTATTAGAAAAACGTTGCCAGGTACAAGTCAAAAATTGTACGTATAAAAGGTATTTTATTTTTCATTGCCTTACGAATTTGCTTGCATATGCATTTCTTTTACCTATCACTGAATGTACCTTGCTGAAATTGACGTTTTATATACTTCAGTGTCAGGTGGAATCAAGCTTGATTATGAAATCTTGGAAAGTATAGAACATCGTTTTTGCATGTTCAGAACTTACACACAAACTCACACTAGGTGCCAGGTAAACTGATTCAATTTCACTTTGTTTATTGTTAAATATTTAGTTTTCACCAACTCATGACTGTTACTGGGACATATTCAGTTCTAAAATCTACTTGAGCTCACAATTATCTCATGTATTAAGTAAAATAATCAATATTGATGACATACTAATATCGACATCACTTATCTTTCTATTTCTGAGTGCAACATATGGAGTCTGCATCTACTTGCCGCTCAGCATCCCCAGCTACATACCGGCACCATCTACACAGTCCGCGTGCTCTCTCTTGACTCGGAGGAACGTTACAAGGAATACTACACCCTTGCTTTAGCCTGCTGTAATTCCGCTTTGTGATGAAGCTGCCGCTTCATTAAATTGGCATGTTGTATGTTCATTTGCATCTCTTTCTGTTTTTTTGTTTATATGAACCAAATTATGCAAAGTACTACCACCGTAACTAAATATAAGACGTTTTTACAGTTCAAATTTGAACTACAAAAACGTCCTCATGGGCTGTCAGATGCACGCGCTTGTGGCCATGCGATCCTCCCTCTTCGCCACCACATTCTCTTTCCTCTGGCTCATTCTCCTTCCGCACGCTCGGAAGAGATGTGCTCCCTCGCAAGCAGAGTAAATAGCATAAAACTACTACTTTACAGGCTAGGGTTCCAAAAAACTACCGAATTTTATTTTTTCGCTGATAACTACCAAGTCAGGGGTTGACTGTTTCAAAAAACTCAAATAGCCGAGTGCTTAACAATTGATCGCGTTTATGACATGTCGGGCCCGCACCTAAAGGAACCGTTTGTTTGACCGTTAACTGACATATAGGGCCCACATGTTAGTGTCTTTTTTTAAAACAAGCAATTGAGCCCCTGTAATCTTTTTAGAAAAGCGATCGGATCTTTAAAAACACAATCGGGTCCCTCCAGAACGACACGAGCAGCCAGCAGCCCCGCCAGAGGAGCTCGCCGACCAACAGCCCCGCCGAGGGAGCTCGCCGGCCAGCAGCCCCGCCGTGAGGATCTCGTCGGGAGCAGCCATGGCGTCGCCGCGGAGCTCCCATCCGTCGCCTCGCCGTCGTCCAATGCGCGCGGGGTGGACCTCCCGTCCGGCCCCAACCAATCCATGGTGGAGCGTGCGTGCCGGCGGCTGCCTCCTCCGGCCGGCGAGCCGCGCCCGCAGCTGCGTTGTGCTTCCCGTCGTGCGGCTTCTCCCTCTTCCCTCCTCCTCGCACCAGCTCAAGGTGGGTGGAGCATCCGAGCAGCTCGATGTCTTGGTACAGGCGGCGTGCGCCGGCTGGAGGTGGTGGCGGCTCGGCTGGAGGTGGTGGCGGCTCGGCTGGCGCGGAGGCGAGGCTCGATGGGCGCGGAAGGAGAGGCGGTCAGACGTGGCTTTGGGCGGGGCCAGCAGGTGGCCAGCGGCCATGGCCGCACGACTCTCTGCTGTAGGGAGAGAGGTTAGGGAGGCAGAGAGGAGAAAAAAAAGAGACACAGATACGTGGGCCCTATATGTCGGTTAATGGTCAAACAAACAGTCAAATAGACTGTTTGTTTAGGGGCGGGCCCGACATGTCATAAACGCGATCAATTGTTAAGCACTCGGCTATTTGAGTTTTTTGAAACAGCAAACACCTCACTTGGTAGTTATCAGCGGAAAAAAAAATTCAGTAGTTTTTTGGAATCCTAGCCTGTAAAGTAGTAGTTTTATGCTATTTACTCCTCGCAAGCACCATCAGCATGGACTGCGGGGTGGATGTCGTGTTTGGATGTGTTGGTGGCTGTTGTGGCGGCATTGCTCTTCATCAACCTCTCTCCGTGTCGATTTGGTTCACATTCCTATCCTGCAGTGGTCGTCTCCTTCGTGGCTGTGCCATGGCAACTGAAGTTTCTTGTGGAGCACAATGTGGTCTGTTGCAGCCCCTCCCATGGTACACCTGGTTGCCATTTGTGAATTCGGGTTCTTGGGGAACCACTTCGCCTGCCGACGACGAGAAGGTTGTGGCCTCCTACGGCGACGAAGACGGATTTCATTATGCCTAGGTAGTTCACCATGCAGGAGTGGACTTGGGCCTTCTCCTTTCGCATTGCTGCTTTCCACAAGTTCGGTGTTTGTCTGGTGCTGGTTGCTTCGGTGGACGAAGACCTTGACTGATCAAGCTTAGTTCTTCAGTTTCATCTTGGTAGCTGCTTGTGTAGTCTTAGGTTTGTGCACTGTCCTGTTTTGCACCTTGTATCGGCCGCCTGAGGTTGTTCTGCCTCAGTGTCTTCCTTTACTTTCTTTTCATGTTGCATGTATGTGGTTGATCGATGTAATCCTGGCCGGTTGATGGCTTTGTTAATTCAAAGCCGGGCTAGGTTCGAGCCTCCTCTCGGGCTTGGCCGATGCCTTTCCTCTAAAAAAAAGCACCATCGGCATGGGATCCACCGTCCGCAGCACACGCATCCCCGTGCTAACCCTCACTCACAGCAGGACGACACTCGTTCTCTCGTAGCACCGGCGTTCACAACACCATCGCCTCTGGGCGTCGTTCGCGGCACACCGTTGCAAATCCCGAGAACACCGATGGTACCCTTCGCAGTTGCGGTGGCGTAGCTTCCCGCAGCTCGCGACACCGCTGGCCACAACATCATCGGGTAGCGGTGCCAACATATCCGTAGGCCGGTCCCAGCATCCTCATTCGCTGATGGCAACATCGCCGGTGGTGGTCGTAGCATCCTGACAGGACGGCCCAACATCCTTGTTTGTCGGTCGCATCATCGCTGGGGGACGATCCCAACACCCCATCCGCCTCGTGTCTGGCCAAATCGCTGGTCCCGGCAAGGCAGAGCACTCGTCGCATCTCTGCCGCGTGCCGGTCCCAGCACCGCTGCATGCTGGTAGCAGCACACCGCACGCCAATCGTAGCACCACGGTGCAGCGGTTGCAGCTTTGCAGTGCGCCGTCTGCAACATCCTTTGTTACCAGCTGCAGCACTTCGTGATGTCGTCTCAGCATCGGCTGGTGCTGATCGCAGCACCCCATGGTCGTTGCAGCTGATGCCTTGCCGGTGGTAAAATAATGGCCGCGGCGCCACATCGCCCGTGACAGCCACAAGGAGCGGGGATTTGCGCGAACGCCGACCTCATTTGCAGCAGCGCATGCTTTTCCACTTCCCGCGAGCGTTCGAAGAGCCCCTTACAATAGTGGTGCATGCCTCCCAAGTAGTCGGCCGCGCGTGGAGAGAATCCCGCGGGGCAGGCAGTGGTCATCATCAGCAAGATGTGGATGCAAGGTGGGGAGGGAAGGAGAGGTGTGCCTCACATCGCCACGTGAAAGGGATAAGATAGAGAAAGATGGGTCAATTGGTGGACCCCGCGTGCACACGCGGTTGCATAGGAGGGCTGCGCGAGCGAGCAAACGACACGACCGATTTCAGGCACAATTGGTCGCCCGATTTCAAGGCTTTGCCTAAAAAAAGGGCAAAACAGGGGCCAAGTGTTTTATACCACAAAATTTATCAATCTGCTTATGTAATGGAGCCAATAATTCTTGACCAGGTGTATGACACCGAATGGGTGTTGCAAGCTGACCGGCTGTGTTATTTCTCTACACCGTCTGCACGGCATTCCGTCGTCGTCACGCACTGTGACGTGACGAGCTATGATTAGCTACTGAATCCCAATGTGTCCTTTAATCCATAGTTGCATATATGCAGGTGTCCCGTGAGGGACGAACAAAACAACTATTAAAATGTCTCAGCTGCATGGAGGTCTACACACTTTGCATGGCCACGTGCCTGTGCGTGTCTTTACATCTAGCCCCTTGTATTACTGGATGATCCGTTAGAGCATCTATAGCTCCTTGTATTTACATTTACGGATGATCCCTTAAACAATCTACAGCCAGGCTTCCTATACAGGGTGGAGGACCCGATAAGGACGTGTTTGGTTACGTGCATTGTTTTTTCCCATTTGCATACATGTCCCAGTTGGGCCCGGCTGAGCAAATGCAGGTCAAAAACCAACATCTGCACTTAGTTTGGTTGCCTGCATGTCCTCTCCCTGCATCATAACAATGCCTCTATGCACCGCATTTGGTTGCTCGCATTGTATGTGCTCACACGGGTGCACATTGTTTGGTTACATATGAGCATAGAGTTGTGCTCACCTTGTACCCTATTTGGTGAGCTTACCAATACTACTACACCTTACACACGATCACACTGAGAACACCAACGCCACATCACTACTATGACGATGAACTGGACAAAGATGATGAAGTTCTTCAGCCCTAATGATCGATCCACCTTCTTGCCAACCTCAACCTTGCTGCATGAATGCTCTCGCACATACTTGGAGTAAGCATTTTCTGCCGCCTACCTAGTCTTAAACCCTCCTCTGTGATTGCTGTCGTTGTACCCTGGAACTTGTTTGTTGCAAGCTTCCCATGAACTGTAAACCCATGGAACCCTACCTTCGAACACCACATACCACTTGCCTTGGCCGTGCAAAGGAGCAATAAGTTCAAGCAACAAGCATTGGAACACACAAACAACAAGCAATGAAGAACTCTAGGAGCAAGCAATGGAGCAGAAGAGCATTAGTAAGCATGCATGATCATAGCAAGTTCAACCTAGTACTACTTTGGTGTCATCCTACCACCGCAAGTTCGTGATCACCGCGAGGATCACCGTGAGGGGTTAGTATATACCACATCACCAAAATATACACACCATAAGATTGTTTTCAAGCCCTAACTACACAAAATATACATCGTCATCGTCCCCGTCATCCTTGTCGCCATCACCGTCGAGGATCATGCACGCTGTCGCCACCAGCAGAAGCAACACTAGTAGTAGTGCTTGCCCAGCCAGGTCCTCAGCCAGAGCACCCTGTGGTATGCTCCCATGGCAACAAACCCAACACCCTGGGCTTTGTTGTCCAGCAGGTGGCTGAGAGCCACCATGAGAGCCTCTGGGCTGAAGCCAATCTGATCCATGATGGTGCTGTAGAGCTTAGGGTGGACGTCCACACTCTTGCTCTCCCTGATGGCGGTGGCCACCTCCTTCACTGCCTCAGTCATGCTGCTGAAGACGCTCAGCTCCTCCTCCATGAAGCCTGCCTGCTTCCTCTTCCTATCAAGCATATGAACGTGCTCAGCATCCTTCTCAGGAGCATCAACGTTGATGGTGTCTGACTCCTGGGTGTCTGGATACTCCGGCATCGGCGAGCTCAGCGGCTAACCAGAGCCCATGGCATTCTTGCCGGTTGCCAGCCCAAAGGAGAAGACTTGCTGCATCTGGTGGTAGTTCTGGATAGGGGTGTTGAGGAACTCTGCGTCCTTGGGGTGAGCCTAAGAAGAAACAGGGCAGATAGGTTAGTTACTATGGCAATGGTTCATAGGCTTGAACTGATGGTCTGTTAGAATGGCATGGTTTCTGAGCTAACCCCGACATGGCCTTGGTAGTGCTCTGTCTCCAGAAGGATCGAGCAGGTGTCCTCATCCCATGAAGCACCGCTAAGGTCTCTGAGCTTGGACACTTGGATCCATCGAGCCCTCCACTTCCTCAGGTGGTTGTACACCTGGGTCGAGGTGACCTCCTGTCCACAGAAGCCGAACACCTGCTTTGCAACAAGGTTCAAGTGCACCTCCTTGAAGCCCTTTTCAGTCCTCACCCCACTAGCTATGATCTCACACATCTTGTTGAGCACAAAAGTGGAGAGGAACGGCTGCCATTTCATGCTGTTCCCCCTGCCATCCTTCTTCTCCTTTGTTGCTTCCTTTTGAGCAACAGCATGAGCAACAACATTGGGCTGAGCCAGCACAAATGGAGGAACCACAGGCGGCACCTCGAAAACCTCTGAATCAAGAGGCATTTGTTCCATAGGAGGCTGGGAGTCCTCGACGTAGGACGGCGGGAACTGGCTCTCGGATAGCATGATGGCCTGACTAAACTCTTGCATGGTCATGTCCTACAAACGTAAGTGTCATCAACACCACAAGACACTACACATGGACAGCATGAACTAGCAGTACAACATGGACAGCTCGAACTAGCAGTACATCTCGGACAGTATCTAGCAGTACAACATGGACAGATCGAACTAGCAGTACATCTTGGACAGATCGAACTAGCATTACATCATGGACAGATCAAACTAGCAGTAACACATGCACAAGCATACCACAGCTAAAGCATACCACAACATAACAGAGCACTAATCATGGAGAACAGAGCACTAATCATGGACACATGGATGATCTTGTTCAACACTTGCACACTAGCATACCACCGATTCATCCATGACCACTAACTACCAACACTTGCCCACATGGAAACAACCCCTAGCATGCTCCAAATCCATCACAACTAGCTACTACAACATCACAGTCAAACATATTGGACGACCTAACCTTAGCACATGGACAGGTCTAGCTAGAACTAGAAGAGAGGAGGTGGTGATTGAACTTACAGAGGCCATCGGAATGGCCGTGGAGGAGGTGCCTGGCATGTCGGAGAGGAGGAGGAGGAGTCGACCTACCGCCGTAGTCAATCGGTCGCCGGAGTAGATGCGCTGCTTACCTCGTCGTCGAAGTGGATCCGCGCCGGAGGGAAAGCTCGAGAGGGGGGAAATGGTGGCGGGAGTTTTGCCGCGGCAGTGACCCTGGATATATAGGGCGACCGAATCGGCGGGCAGTGACTCGAATTCGTCCTGCCGCTTTTTCGGAGATGCGCCATTGCTCCCGCCATCTCCCTTCCTTGCACGGCGCGGCGCGGCGTTCCCCTCCCCTACATCGCTCGAGCCTGGCTCACTGGAAACGGCCGATTCGACCGTTCCTAGCGGGCCAGGCCGAGGGGTGCTTTGAGGTTCGTGCTATGTGGGCCAATGATACGTCCATTTTGCATCATGTTTTCCTACTGTTATTTATGATGTTTTTATGCATAATAATGCTTTTTGGAGTAATTATAATGCCTTTTCTCTCATAATATGCAAGGTTCACACAAAGAGGGAGAATTTCGGCAGCTGAAAATCTAGACCTGAAAAAGCTACGTCAGGCTACCTATTCTGCACAACTCCAAATGAGCTGAAACTTCACGAGGAATTTTTATGGAATAAATAAGAATTATTGGAGCAAATAACTACCAGAGGGGCCCCACCAGGTGGGCACAACCCACCTGGGCGTGCCAGGGAGCCCAGGCGCGCCCTGGTGGGTTGTGCCCTCCTCGGCCCACCTCCGGTGCCCCTCTTCTGGTATATAAGTCATTTTGACCTAGAAAAAAATGAGGAGAGGACTTTTGGGATGAAGCGCCGCCGTCTCGGGGCGGAACTTGGGCAGGAGCACTTTTGCCCTCCGGCGAAGTGATTCCGCCGGGGGAACTTCCCTCCCGGAGGGGGAAATCATCGTCATCGTCATCACCAACAACTCTCCCATCTTGGGGAGGGCAATCTCCATCAACATCTTCAACAGCACCATCTCCTCTCAAACCCTAGTTCATCTCTTGTGTTCAATTTTCGTACCGGAACTATAGATTGGTACTTGTGGGTGACTAGTAGTGTTGATTACATCTTGTAGTTGATTACTATATGGTTTATTTGGTGGAAGATTATATGTTCAGATCCATTATGCTATTTAATACCCCTCTGATCTAGTTCATCTCTTGTGTTAAATTTCTAGGCCTCTTACAAATCTTTTACAAAAGGATGTTCCATTTGTTTTTGATGATGATTGTGTAGAAGCCTTTGAAACACTTAAGAAAGCCTTGATTTCTGCACCTATTGTTCAACCACCTGATTGGAACTTGCCTTTTGAAATTATGTGCGATGCTAGTGATTATGTTGTTGGTGCTGTTCTAGGACAAAGAGTCGATAAGAAATTAAATGTTATTCATTATGCTAGTAAAACTCTGGACAGTGCACAACGAAATTATGCTACTACTGAAAAAGAATTTTTAGCAGTTGTGTTTGCTTGTGATAAATTTAGATCTTACATTGTTGATTCTAAAGTGACCATTCACACCGATCATGCTGCTATAAAATATCTTATGGAAAAGAAGGATGCTAAACCTAGACTCATTAGGTGGGTTCTTTTGCTACAAGAATTTGATTAACATATCACTGATAGAAAGGGAGCTGAGAACCCCGTGGCTGATAACTTGTCTAGGTTAGAAAATATTCTTGATGACCCGCAACCTATTAATGATAGTTTTCCTGATGAACAATTAGCTGCAATAAATGTTTCTCATAACACTCCTTGGTATGCTCACTATGCCAATTATATTGTTTCTAAATATATACCACCTAGCTTCACATACCAACAAAAGAAAAAATTCTTCTATGATTTAAGACATTACTTTTGGGATGACCCACATCTTTATAAAGAAGGAGTAGATGGTATTATTAGACGTTGTGTACCTGAGCATGAACAGGGACAAATCCTACGAAAATGTCACTCCGAAGCTTATGGAGGACATCATGCGGGAGATAGAACTGCTCACAAGGTATTGCAATCTGGTTTTTATTGGCCTACTCTCTTCAAGGATGCCCGTAAGTTTGTTTTATCTTGTGATGAATGTCAAAGAATTGGTAATATTGGTAAGCGTCAGAAAATGCCTATGAATTATTCTCTTGCTGTTGAACCATTTGATGTTTGGGGATTTGATTACATGGGACCTTTTCCTTCCTCTAATGGGTATACACATATTTTGGTTGCTGTTGATTATGTTACTAAGTGGGTAGAAGCTATTCCAACTAGTAGTGCTGATCACAACACCTCTATTAAAATGCTTATGGAAATCATTTTCCCAAGGTTTTGAGTCCCTAGATATTTAATGACTGATGGTGGTTCACATTTTATTCATGGTGCTTTCCGTAAAATGCTTGCTAAATATGATGTTAACCATAGAATTGCATCACCTTATCACCCTCAGTCTAGTGGTCAAGTTGAACTTAGCAATAGAGAAATAAAATTAATATTACAAAAAACTATCAATAGGTCCCGAAAGAATTGGTCTAAGAAGTTAGATGATGCACTTTGGGCTTATAGAACAGCATATAAAAATCCTATGGGTATGTCTCCTTATAAAATGGTTTATGGAAAAGCTTGTCATTTACCTCTTGAGTTAGAACATAAAGCATATTGGGCAATTAAAGAACTCAACTATGATTTCAAACTTGCCGGTGAAAAGAGGTTATTTGATATTAGCTCACTAGATGAATGGAGAACCCAAGCCTATGAAAATGCCAAGTTATTTAAAGAAAAAGTTAAAAGGTGACATGACAAAAGAACCCAAAAGCGTGAGTTCAAAGTTGGAGAATATGTTCTTTTGTACAACTCTCGTTTCAGATTCTTTGCAGGAAAACTCCTCTCCAAATGGGAAGGACCTTATGTTATCGAGGAGGTTTATCGATCCGGAGCCATCAAGATAAATAATGCCGAAGGTACTAACCCGAAGGTTCTTAATGGGCAACAAATAAAACATTATATCTCAGGTACGACCATTAATGTTGAAAGCAATATTATCCAAACTATGACACCGGAAGAACACATAAAGGAAACCTTCCGAAACACTCCAGAATAACTGAAAAAGAGGAGGTACGTGATAAGGTAAGTAAACGGACCCCGAAAAATCCGCAAAAATATTTTTTGTCAGTTTTGGAATATAACAAAAGTTAGGAAAATAAGAAACAACCAAGAAGGCACCCCTGGTGGGCACAAGACACTAGGGCGCGCCTGGCTTGCCAGGCGTGCCCAGGTGGGTTGTGCCCACCTCGGGTACCTTCCGGACTCCGTTTTTCTTCAGTTTGCTTGTTTCCCAAGATAAAAAAATCTTTATATACCCCCCGAACCTATTGACCACCGTATCACAGAGAAATCCTCTATTTTCTTTTCTCGCTGTTTTCCTGACAGTTCTGAAAATATGTCATCCCAAGACTGAAGCTATGTTGCTGATTATATCGCAAACCCCAAGGTTTATGGGGATGTGGAACACTATAGCTGGAGTTCGGAGGAAGAAGAAGACTATGACCCTAAAAGGGAGGAGGAGACAAGCTCAGACGAAGCTGAAGTTCCATTGCCTCAACCTGGGGACATGCACGTGGAATTCAAGAAATCAAGTCTCCCCAGCAAAGCAAAGAAACCTAAGGTCCAGTTTATCCCTTTTTGTCTCTTGCAGGAAAACAAGCAAGAATTATGCAAAAGGATAGTAGAGCTCGAGCAGGAGATCGGTGATTTAAAGGAGGAAAATTCCGTCCTCAAGCGTAAGCTAAGGAAGAAAGACAAACCCTCTACTTCATCACCACCACCTCCTTCTTCTTCACCAAAGGAAAATTGAGTAATCGGGTATGGGCATTCCCCTTGGCTTGTGCCAAGCTTGGGGGAGTTGCCCCGGTATCGTATCACCTCCACTATCTTTTGCCTTTACTTATCTTAGTTCGATCCATAGTTATCTTTTGCTTTAGATGAATAAAAGTTTAGTTCGATCCTTTCTTTTCGAGTGTTTGCTTAGTGATCTATCTTTCTAATCGTGTGCAAGATATATATAATAAAGTTTAGTTTGAGTTTTGTTTTCTTTACTTTCATGTTCAATAAAAAGAAAGGAAATAAATGAAAAAGATCATATGCTAATTTTATGGTAAGTAATGACATCACATAAGGAAGAGTATAAGTAGAAAATTTTATTGGAGATTGACAAACATAGCATTGGTCAATGATGCAATTCATGAAAGAATTAATAAGGGAAGAGAAGATTCACATGCAAATACACTATCCTGGACATCTTTTGTGATTGTGAGCCCCCATCAAAATATTATATGCTAAGAATGTTGACGTTGGACAAGGAAGACAACGTAATGATTTATTTTTGTTTATATTCACATAGAAGTTATATTGTTATAGATCATTTAACATGTGGTGCTTGCCCCCATCTTTGCTAGCCAAAAATTCCGCACTAAGTAGTACTACTTGTGCATCCAAAAACCTTTAAATCCAAATCTAATTTTGAGAGTCCACCATACCTACCTATGGATTAAGTAAGATCCTTCAAGTAAGTTGTCATCGGTGCAAATAGGGCAATAAAAATTGCTTCTAAAAGTGTTGGATCATTTAGTGTAAGAGAAAATTGAGTGTTGTACGAACTTATGATGGCAAAGAATAAAAGTGACAGACTGCATAATAAAGGTTGCTATCACAAGGGGCAATATAACATGACGTTCTTTTGCACTAAGAGATTGAGCATACAAACAAATAAGTGCATGGCAACCTCTGCTTCCCTCTGCGAAGGGCCCATCTTTTACTTTAATGTATTTACTTTTATGCAAGAGTCAAAGTTCTTCTCTCTATTCCTTTTTATTTTCTCTTTTGGCAACCATCATGTGGTGAGGAAAGATCTAGGCACATATAACCAGTTGGATATGAGTAGCATGAGTTATTATTGTTGACATCACCCTCGAGGTGAGTATGTTGGGAGGCGAAACTTTAAGCCCCTATCTTTCTATGTGTCCGGTTGAAACGTTTTGCTCATGTGTATGCGGTCAGTGTTAGCAATCATAGAAGACTATATGATGGTTGAGTATGTGGACTTGCCAAAAAGGCTCCGATACGTGACCCTTCCTGAAAAGATGATGAATTGTAGTTGCAAAGTTGACTGAGAACATAGTTTGTTGGTTTTCAATAGAGTTTATGCTTTATACTTCGATGTTGTGATGAATTGTTACTTATTCATGAGAAGTTTATGATAAAAGTTATGTGATAAAGTTCTATGTTAAAGTTTGTTGTTGTTATAATAATATACATGATACTTCTATGTCCGTATTTTGTTTTTATCGACACCTCTCTCTCTAAGCATGTGGACATGTTTTTCGATTTCGGTTTTCGCTTGAGGACAAGCGAGGTCTAAGCTTGGGGGAGTTGATACGTCCATTTTGCATCATGTTTTCCTACTGTTATTTATGATGTTTTTATGCATAATAATGCTTTTTAGAGTAATTCTAATGCCTTTTCTCTCATAATATGCAAGGTTCACACAAAGAGGGAGAATTCCGGCAGCTGGAAATCTGGACCTGAAAAAGCTACGTCAGGCTACCTATTCTGCACAACTCCAAATGAGATGAAACTTCATGAGTAATTTTTAAGGAACAAATAAGAATTATTGGAGCAAATAACTACCAGAGGGGGCCCACCAGGTGGGCACAACCCACCTGGGCGTGCCAGGGAGCCCAGGCGCGCCCTGGTGGGTTGTGCCCTCCTCGGCCCACCTTCGGTGCCCCTCTTCTGGTATATAAGTCATTTTAACCTAGAAAAAAATGAGGAGAGGACTTTCGGGACGAAGCTCCACCGTCTCGGGGCGGAACTTGGGCAGGAGCACTTTTGCCCTCCGGTGGAGTGATTCCGCCGGGGGAACTTCCCTGCCGAAGGGGGAAATCATCATCGTCATCATCACCAACAACTCTCCCATCTTGGGGAGGGCAATCTCCATCAACATATTCAACAGCACCATCTCCTCTCAAACCCTAGTTCATCTCTTGTGTTCAATTTTTGTACCGGAACTATAGATTGGTACTTGTGGGTGACTAGTAGTGTTGATTACATCTTGTAGTTGATTACTATATGGTTTATTTGGTGAAAGATTATATGTTCAGATCCATTATGCTATTTAATACTCCTCTGATCTCGAGCATGATTGTCATTAGTGAGTAGTTACTTTTGTTCTTGAGGTCACGGGAGAAATCTTGTTGCAAGTAATCATGTGAATTTGATATGTGTTCGATATTTTGATGATATCTATGTTGTGATTCCCTTAGTGGTGTCATGTGAACGTCGACTACATGACACTTCACCATATTTGGGCCTAAGGGAATGCATTGTGGAGTAGTTATTAGATGATGGGTTGTGAGAGTGACAGAAGCTTAAACCCTAGTTTATGCGCTATTCCGTAAGGGACTGATTTGGATCCAAAAGTTTAATGCTATGGTTAGATTTATTCTTAATACTTTTCTCGTAGTTGCGGATGCTTGCGAGGGGGTTAATCATAAGTAGGAGGTTTGTTCAAGTAAGAACAACACCTAAGCACTGGTCCACCCACATATCAAATTATCAAAATAGCGAACACAAATCAAACCAACATGATGAAAGTGACTAGATGAAATTCTCGTGTACCCTCAAGAACGCTTTGCTTATCATAAGAAATCGTTTTGGCCTGTACTTTGCCTCAAAAGGATTGGGCTACCTTGCTGCACTTTTATTACCATTACCGTTACTTGCTCGTTACAAATTATCTTGCTACCAAACTACTCGTTACTTATAATTTCAGTGCTTGCTGACATTACCTTGCTGAAAACCGTTTGTCATTTCCTTCTGCTCCTCGTTGGGTTCGACACTCTTACTTATCGAAAGGACTACGATTGATCCCCTATACTTGTGGGTCATCAGCCAAACAGTAAATACAGGCATCGAAACAGCCCATTTTCATCTCGCGTGGGCCTGGCTGGGCCTAATGCAGGCTACCAAACGCGTCCTAAGTGACCGATCACTTCCCTTGACTCAACCCGACTCCTCAAACGGCCCTATACGACCGGACTGATCAGCACCCTCATATCCATCTCAAATATAAGGTGGATATGAGCGGCCCGGACGCGTCCGCCACGTCAGCCCGGTCAACCCTAGTCCGCACGGACCCCGCTCTATCCCCACTAAAAAACCAACCCAAACCAACCCTAGCTCACTCTCTCACTCTTTGCTCCGCTATCCGTCCTTTCCCCTTAATGGTGTCCTAGACTAGGGGGTTACTAACCACGTCGGCTACCAGCCACGTGGGCCGGGCCAGGGACACCCCCCCCTCCATGAAGATAAATCCATGGCCTCATTCGTTGGGCCTAGGAGAGCCAAGATGGAAGATCCCGAATACTTGGTGTGTACTCCAAATATTTAGAGGTAGTCTTCGGCATGATTGCCCTTAGATGCAATCGACCTATGTAAACCCTAGGCACCCCCGGTATCTATATAAACTGATGGTGAAGGCTGTAGACGACAACAGATACCCACACGATCTTGTAGTAGATTACCTATCCTCTGTGCTCCCCCTCGTGTCAATACAATCAAAGTAGGACGTATGGTATTACCTATTGTAGAGGGCTCGAACCTAGGTAAACTCCCGTGTCCTTGTTACCATCGTGCCAAGACTACCAGTTTGAGACCCCCTACCCGAGATCTACTAGATTTGACTCCATCATTGGTGGCCCATACAGGTCCCTATGTGTAGTCAAAGCAGTATGATAGCATTCTTGATCGACGACGAAGTCGACTCCGGCGTGACTTTCTGGCCTCTCTGTCTTTGGTTGTCTCGCCTTCCATGCTGATTCGGCTGGACACCTCGGCCAGATCAAAACCTTCCTCCCAGTCCGGGTTGCCAGATTCAGAAACCTGAAATATGTCACTGATACTCATGGTGATCTTGTCTTCTCGAGCTGGACATCAAATCAGGTCGAGGAACTTGATGGTGCATCGACCTAGACCTCGGAGTCAGTCCAGACATCGGGCGATGTCGAAGCGCTCACCTCGGATCCGACGTTGGGACAGAATCCGAGAAACACTCTGGAAGACCAGATGCTTATCCTGGTTACCAAGGAAAGACCTGAGTCCATGTCAGATTGGATCTCAGGGAAGCTTCCTATGAACCTAGCCTTTGAGCGGGCCATGGATGAGAGTGAGAAAACCCTTCTGAACAAGATGTTAGATCAAATTCAGAAGCTCACAATATCGGACGATCGAAACTCGGTTTACGATCAGATCTAGGAAAAACTGGGAGAGGTTGGAATTTCAACCCACCCACCTAGCTGATAACGTCGAGGATTTAACCGACGTCCTAGCTAGCGCCTCTGAGGAGACAAGCAATATGAATGAAGTCATAGGAGAAACCTCAGATAACTCACCACCAGTCATCAACCACACAGGAAAGTGGGCTACAACCTCCACCTACGACATCTACATGGTGGAGACCCGCAAGGATGGCGGAGGAGGAGACCCGAAGCGCAGGCGCAAAAGCTATCGCAATGGCGGCACCGGTAATGGTGATGCTAGCACTACTGCAGGATGCGGCTAACACGACACTACAATCAAAGACCCTTCGACGAAGCCGTGTGCAATGCATTAATCTCAAATGGTGATGTAAAAAAACCGTCAAAAAAGATGCAAAACATTTTCGATGGTGGATACATCAAACACGGTTCAGATTTTAGATGTGTGTGCGATGAGGGGCATACAGTTGATTGATACGTCCATTTTGCATCATGCTTTTATATCAATATTTATTGCAATATAGGCTGTTATTACACATTATGGCACAATACTTATGCCTTTTCTCTCTTATTTTACAAGGTTTACAAGAAGAGGGAGAATGCCGGCAGCTGGAATTCTGGGCTGGAAAGGAGCAAATATTAGAGACCTATTCCGCACAGCTCCAAAAGTCCTGAAACTTCATGGAGAGTCATTTTGGATTTAATAAAAAATATTGGGCGAAGAAAGTACCAGAGGGGGGCCACCTGCATCCACAAGGGTGGAGGGCGCGTCCTACCCCCCTGGGCGCGCCGCCTGTCCTTGTGGGCCACCTGGCAGGCCCCTGACGCCCATCTTCTGCTATATGGTGTGTTTTGACCTGGAAAAAATAAGAAGGAAGCTTTCGGGATGAAGCGCCGCCATCTCTAGGTGGAACCTGGGCAGAACCAATCTAGGGCTCCGGCGGAGCTGTTCTGCCGGGGAAACATCCCTCTGGGAGGGGGAAATCATCGCCATCGTCATCACCATCGATCCTCTCATCGAGAGGGGGTCAATCTCCATCAACATCTTCACCAGCACCATCATCTCTCAAACCCTAGTTCATCTCTTGTTTGTCCCAAAACCTCAGATTGGTACCTATGGGTTGCTAGTAGTGTTGATTACTCCTTGTAGTTGATGCTAGTTGGTTTATTCGGTGGAAGATCATTTGTTCAGATCCTTAATGATAATTAATACTCCTCTAATCATGAACATGAATATTCTTTGTGAGTAGTTACATTTGTTCCTGAGGACATGGGAGAAGTCTTGTTATAAGTAATCATGTGAATTTGGTACTCGTTCGATATTTTGATGAGATGTATGTTGTCTTTCCTCTAGTGGTGTTATGTGAACGTTGACTACATGACACTTCACCATGATTTGGGCCTAGGGGAAGGCATTGGGAAGTAATAAGTAGATTATGGGTTGCTAGAGTGACAGAAGCTTAAACCCTAGTTTATGCGTTGCTTCGTAAGGGGCTGATTTGGATCCATATGTTTCATGCTATGGTTAGATTTATCTTAATTCTTCTTTTGTAGTTGCGGATGCTTGCAAGAGGGGTTAATCATAAGTGGGAGGCTTGTCCAAGGAAGGGCAGCACCCAAACACCGGTCCACCCACATATCAAATTATCAAAGTAACGAACGCGGATCATATGAGCACGATGAAAACTAACTTGACAACAATTCCCATGTGTCCTCGGGAGCGCTTTGCTTTATATAAGAGTTCATCCAGGCTTGTCCTTTGCTACAAAAAGGATTGGGCCACCTTGCTGCACCTTGTTTACTTTTTTTACTTATTACCCGTTACGAATTATCTTATCACACAACTATCTGTTACCGATAATTTCAGTACTTGCAGAGAATACCTTGCTGAAAACCGCTTGTTATTTCCTTCTGCTCCTCGTTGGGTTCGACACTCTTACTTATCGAAAGGACTACGATAGATCCCCTATACTTGTGGGTCATCAAGACTCTTTTCTGGCGCCGTTGCCAGGGAGTGAAGCGCCTTTGGTAAGGAAACATTTATATATAGTGTGCTGAAATTTACTGTCACTTGTTACTATGGAAAATAATCCTTTGAGGGGTTTGTTCGGGGTATATTCACCCCGACCGGAAGAGAGAAGATTTGCCCCTCAACCTACTGCACCTACTGAAAATATTTATTATGAAATTCCTTCGGGTATGATAGAGAAACTGCTAGCTCATCCTTACACACGAGATGGAACATTACATCCTGATATGCATCTAATCTATGTGGATGAAGTTTGTGGATTATTTAAGCTTGCAGGTTTGCCCGAGGATGAAGTCAAGAAGAAGGTCTTCCATTTATATTTGAAGGATAAGGCATTGACATGGTATAGGCTATGTGATGATATTGGATCATGGAACTACAACCGATTGAAATTGGAATTTCATCAGAAGTTTTATCCTATGCATCTGGTTCATTGTGATCGGAATTATATATATAATTTTTGGCCTCGTGAAGGAGAAAGTATCGCTCAAGCTTGGGTGAGGCTTAAGTCAATGTTATATTCATGCCCCAATCATGAGCTCCCAAGAGAAATTATTATTCAAAAAATTTATGCTTGGCTTTCTCATAATGATCGATCCATGCTCGATACTTCTTATACTGGTTCTTTTATGAAGAAGACTATTGAATTCAAATGGGATTTATTGGAAAGAATTAAACGCAACTCTGAAGATTGGGAACTCGATGAAGGTAAGGAGTTAGGTATAAACCTTAAGTTTGATTGTGTTAAATCTTTTATGGATACCGATGCTTTTCGTGATTTTAGCACTAAATATGGACTTGACTCTGAGATAGTAGCTTCTTTCTATGAATCTTTTGCTACTCATGTTGATCACCCTAAGGAGAAGTGGTTTAAATATCATCCTCCCATTGAAGTTAAAGTAGTTGAACCTATTAAAGTTGAAGAAGAAACTATTACTTATAATGTTGATCCTATTGTTCCTACTGCTTATATTGAGAAACCACCTTTTCCTGTTAGAATAAAGGATCATGCTAAAGCTTCAACTGTGGTTCGTAAGAGTTATACTAGAACACCTACACCCCCTGAGCAAATTAAAGTTGAACCTAGTATTTCTATGGTTAAAGATCTCTTGGTTGATAATATTGATGGGCATGTTATTTATTTCTGTGATGAAGCTGCTAGAATTGCTAAACCCGATAGTAAAGATAAACATAGACCCGTTGTTGGCATGCCTGTTGTTTCAGTTAAAATAGGAGATCATTGTTATCATGGCTTATGTGATATGGGTGCTAGTGTGAGTGCAATTCCTTTTTCCTTATATATGAAAATTATGAATGATATTGCACCTGCTGAAATAGAAGATATTGATGTTACTATTAAGCTTGCCAATAGAGATACTATTTCACCAATTGGGATTGTTAGAGATGTTGAAGTCTTGTGTGGGAAAATAAAATACCCTACTGATTTTCTTGTTCTTGGTTCCCCACAAGATGATTTTTGTCCCATTATATTTGGTAGACCTTTCTTGAATACTGTTAATGCTAAGATAGACTGCGAGAAAGATATTGTTACTGTTGGTTTAGGGGATATGTCTCATGAGTCTAATTTCTCTAAATTTCGTAGACAACCCCATGATAAAGAATTGCCTAGTAAGGATGAAATTATTGGTCTTGCTTCTATTGCCGTGCCTCCTACTGATCCCTTAGAACAATATTTGCTAGACCATGAGAATGATATGTTTATGAATGAAAGAAGGGAAATAGACGAGATATTCTTTAATCAGGGGCCTATTTTGAAACACAATTTGCCTGTTGAAATCCTTGGGGACCCTCCTCCACCCAAGGGTGATCCCGTGTTTGAGCTTAAACAATTACCGGATACTTTGAAATATGCTTATCTCGATGAAAAGAAGATATATCCTGTTATTATTCGTGCGAACCTTTCAGAGCATGAAGAAAAGAAATTATTGAAAACTCTGAAGAAGCACCGTGCCGCTATTGGATATACTCTTGATGATCTTAAGGGCATTAGTCCCACTCTATGTCAGCACAAAATTAATTTGGAGAATGATGCTAAACTAGTTGTTGATCACCAACGACAGTTAAATCCTAAGATGAAAGAAGTGGTAAGAAGTGAAATACTAAAGCTTCTGGAGGCAGGTATAATTTACCCTATTGCTGATAGTAAGTGGGTAAGTCCTGTACATTGTGTCCCTAAGAAGGGAGGTATTACTGTTGTTCCTAATGATAAGAATGAATTGATCCCACAAAGAATTGTTACAGGTTATAGAATGGTAATTGATTTTTGCAAATTAAATAAAGCTACTAGAAAAGATCATTACCCTCTACCTTTTATTGATCAAATGCTAGAAAGATTATCCAAACATACACATTTTTGCTTTCTAGATGGTTATTCTGGTTTTTCTCAAATACGTGTGTCAAAAGATGATCAGGAAAAGACCACTTTTACTTGCCATTTCGGTACCTTTGCTTATAGACGTATGCCTTTTGGTTTATGCAATGCACCTGCTACCTTTCAAAGATGTATGACTGCTATATTCTCTGATTTTTGTGAAAAGATTGTTGAGGTTTTCATGGATGATTTCTCTGTTTACGGGACCTCTTTTGATGATTGCTTAAGTAACCTTGATCGAGTTTTGCAGAGATGTGAAGAAACTAATCTTGTCTTGAATTGGGAGAAGTGCCACTTTATGGTTAATGAAGGTATTGTCTTGGTGCATAAAATTTCTGAAAGAGGTATTGAAGTTGATAAAGCTAAAGTAGATGCTATTGAAAAAATGCTGTGTCCTAAAGATATCAAAGGTATAAGAAGTTTCCTTGGCCATGCTGGTTTCTATAGGAGGTTTATTAAAGACTTCTCTAAAATTTCTAGGCCTCTCACTAATCTCTTGCAAAAAGATGTTCCCTTTGTTTTTGATGATGATTGTGTAGAAGCATTTGAAATACTTAAGAAAGCCTTGATTTCTGCACCTATTGTTCAGCCACCTGATTGGAATTTACCCTTTGAAATTATGTGTGATGCTAGTGATTATGCTGTTGGTGCTGTTCTAGGGCAAAGAGTTGATAAGAAATTAAATGTTATTCATTATGCTAGTAAAACTCTAGACAGTGCCCAGAGAAATTATGCTACTACTGAAGAAGAATTTTTAGCAGTTGTCTTTGCTTGTGATAAGTTCAGATCCTATATTGTTGATTCCAAAGTAACTGTTCACACTGATCATGCTGCTATTAAATATCTTATGGAAAAGAAAGATGCTAAACCTAGACTTATTAGATGGGTTCTCTTGCTACAAGAATTTGATCTGCATATTATTGATAGAAAGGGAGCTGAGAACCCCGTTGCAGACAACTTGTCTAGGTTAGAAAATGTTCTTGATGACCCACTGCCTATTGATGATTGCTTTCCTGATGAACAATTAGCTATCATAAATACTTCTCGTAATACTCCATGGTATGCTGATTATGCTAATTATATTGTTGCTAAATTTATACCACCTAGTTTCACATACCAGCAAAAGAAAAAGTTTTTCTATGATTTAAGACATTACTTTTGGGATGACCCACACCTTTATAAAGAAGGAGTAGATGGTGTTATTAGACGTTGTGTACCTGAGCATGAACATGAACAGATCCTACGCAAGTGCCACTCTGAGTCTTACGGAGGACACCACGCTGGAGATAGAACTGCACATAAGGTATTGCAATCTGGTTTTTATTGGCCTACACTCTTCAAGGATGCTTGTAAGTTTGTCTTGTCTTGTGATGAATGCCAGAGAATTGGTAATATTAGTAGACGTCAGGAAATGCCTATGAATTATTCACTTGTTATTGAACCATTTGATGTTTGGGCTTTGATTATATGGGACCTTTTCCTTCCTCTAATGGGTATACACATATTTTAGTTGATGTTGATTACGTTACTAAGTGGGTAGAAGCTATTCCAACTAGTAGTGCTGATCATAACACTTCTATTAAAATGCTTAAAGAAGTTATTTTTCTGAGGTTTGGAGTCCCTAGATATTTAATGACTGATGGTGGTTCACATTTTATTCATGGTGCTTTCCGTAAAATGCTTGCTAAATATGTTAACCATAGAATTGCATCTCCTTATCATCCTCAGTCTAGTGGTCAAGTAGAATTGAGCAATAGAGAGATTAAATTGATTTTGCAAAAGACTGTTAATAGATCTAGAAAAAATTGGTCTAAGAAACTTGATGATGCATTATGGGCTTATAGAACTGCTTATAAAAACCCTATGGGTATGTCTCCATATAAAATGGTTTATGGAAAGGCTTGTCACTTACCTCTTGAACTAGAACATAAAGCTTATTGGGCAATTAAAGAGCTCAACTATGATTTCAAACTTGCCGGTGAGAAGAGGTTATTTGACATAAGCTCTCTTGATGAATGGAGAACCCAAGCCTATGAGAATGCCAAGTTGTTTAAAGAAAAAGTTAAAAGATGGCACGACAAGAGGATACAAAAGCGTGAGTTTAATGTAGGTGATCATGTTTTGCTATACAACTCTCGTTTAAGATTTTTTGCAGGAAAACTTCTCTCTAAATGGAAAGGTCCTTATATTATCGAGGAGGTCTATCGTTCCGGGGCCATAAAAATCAACAACGTCGAAGGCACAAATCCGAAGGTGGTGAATGGTCAAAGAATCAAACATTATATCTCAGGTAATCCCATAAATGTTGAGAACAATATAATTGATACCGTAACCCCGGAGGAGTACATAAGGGACACTTTCCAGAACATTTCAGACTCCGAAAAGGAATAGTTATGTGGTACAGTAAGTAAACCAACTCCAAAACTGTTCTAATAGCAATTTTTCTCCGTTTTGGAATATTTAAAAAATTAGGAAAATTAAAAGTAGTCCGAAAGAGACACGAGGCGACCACAAGGGTGGAGGGCGCGCCCTACCCCCTGGGCGCGCCCCTCGACCTTGTAGCCACCTCGTGTGCCCTCCGGACTCCGTTTTCTTGCACAATACTTCTTTTGGTCGGTAAAAATTCATTATATAATCTCCCGAAGGTTTTCACCACCGTACCATGGCAAAATCCCCTGTTTTTGTTTTGAGCTATTTCTGCAGCAGATTTAGAGCAAGATGTCTTCGCAAGAGTCGGTCGGGGAGAGTCGTGTATCTCACCCGACATCGGGCCCAAGGGCATACAGCAAAGCTGACCACTTCGGGCAATCAACGGAGGAAGAGATGGAGGCTGACTTGAAAAGGGTGGATGCCATGGAGGAGGATCAAGAAGTCACCTCTCGTCTTCAACCCGGATTCATGCTGGAGGAACTTCAGAGCTCAGCAATACCAAATTCGGTCATTCCTCCCAATGCTAGATTTCTTTCTTATGAAAATATGAAAAAGAGTGTTGCCTTTTCCCCCGCATCTATAAAACATCCATGGGTGAATGGAGCTCTAGCCATCATGGGTAAACTTCGCAAGGAAGTAATGGAGCTTAAGCAGCAAATTAATAAGCTCGAGGAAGAGAATCACATCCTAAAGGGCATCATCGCCAAGAATATAACATCACCACCTCCGAAGAAAGAGACATAAATACATGGGTATGGGCACTCCCCTTGGCAACTGCCAAGCTTGGGGGAGGTGCCCCGGTATCGTATCACCATCACACCTTTACCTTTATCATTTTTCTTAGTTCGATCCTTTTGGTTATATCTTGATCTAGTAGAATAAAGTTTTAGTATGATCTAGCTTTGAGTTTTGATTTGATATTTATCTATGTAATCGAGTCCTTGAGTTATATATAATAAAGAGTAATTTTGAGTTGAGGGCTTTGTTTTCTTGCTATGATCTTGAGGGAATAAAATAATAAAAAGAAATAAAAGGATCATATATTGATCTTATGGAGAGTAATGACTTCACATATAAAGAGTATGATGAATAAAATTTGTTGGGAGTTGACAAACATAGTTTTGGTCATTGTTGCAATTAATAGGAAGTAATAAAGAAAGAGATGCTTCACATGTAAATATACTATCTTGGACATCTTTTGTAATTGTGAGCACTCATTAAAATATGACATACTAAAAAGTTGATGTTGGACAAGGAAGACAACATAATGGGTTATGTTTCCTTATATCCGAATAGAAGTTATATTGTCATGGATCCTCCAACATGTTGAGCTTGCCTTTCCCTCTCATGCTAGCCAAATTCTTTGCACCAAGTAGAGATACTACTTGTGCTTCCAAACATCCCTAAACCCAGTTTTGCCATGAGAGTCCACCATACCTACCTATGGATTGAGTAAGATCCTTCAAGTAAGTTGTCATCGGTGCAAGCAATAAAAATTGCTCTCTAAATATGTATGATCTATTAGTGTGAAGAAAATAAGCTTTATACGAACTTTTGATATGGAAGAAGTAAAAGCGACGGACTGCATAATAAAGTTCTTTATCACAAGCGGCAATATAAAGTGACGTTCTTTTGCATTAAGATTTTGTGCATCCAACCATAAAAGCGCATGACAACCTCTGCTTCCCTCTGCGAAGGGCCTATCTTTTTTACTTTTATCTTCTACCCTTATACAAGAGTCATGGTGATCTTCACCTTTCCTTTTTACACTGTTTCCTTTTGGCAAGCACTATGTGTTGGAGAAAGATCCAGATATATATATCCACTTGGATGTAGGTTATCATAAAGTATTATTGTTGACATTACCCTTGAGGTAAAAAGTTGGGAGGCGAAACTATAAGCCCCTATTTTTCTCTGTGTTCGATGGAAGCTTTGAACCCATAAGTATCGTGTGAGTGTTAGCAATTGTGAAAGACTAAATGATAGTTGAGTATGTGGACTTGCTGAAAAGCTCTTATTTTAACTCTTTCCGATGTTATGATAAATTGCAATTGCTTCAATGACTGAGATCATAGTTTGTTAGTTTTCAATGAAGTTTTTGATTCATACTTTACCTTGTGAACGAATTGTTACTTTAGCATAAGAAATTATATGACAATATATGTTGCTGTTCTAAAGATGATCATGATGCCCTCATGTCCGTATTTTATTTTATCGACACCTCTATCTCTAAACATGTGGACATATTTTTCGATATCGGCTTTCGCTTGAGGACAAGCGAGGTCTAAGCTTGGGGGAGTTGATACGTCCATTTTGCATCATGCTTTTAGATCAATATTTATTGCATTATGGGCTGTTATTACACATTATGACATAATACTTATGCCTTTTCTCTCTTATTTTACAAGGTTTACAAGAAGAGGGAGAATGTCGGCAGCTGGAATTCTGGGCTGGAAAAGGAGCAAATATTAGAGACCTATTCCGCACAACTCCAAAAGTCCTGAAACTTCACGGAGAGTCATTTTGGATTTAATAAAAAATATTGGGCAAAGAAAGTACCAGAGGGGGGCCACCTGCCATCCACAAGGGTGGAGGGCGCGCCCTAGCCCCCTGGGCGCGCCCCGCATCCTTGTGGGCCACCTGGCAGGCCCCTGACGCCCATCTTCTGCTATATGGTGTGTTTTGACCTGGAAAAAATAAGGAAGCTTTCGGGACGAAGCGCTGCTGTCTCAAGGCGGAACCTGGGCAGAACCAATCTAGGGCTCCGGCGGAGCTGTTCTGCCGAGGAAACATCCCTCCGGGAGGGGGAAATCATCGCCATCGTCATCACCATCGATCCTCTCATCGAGAGGGGGTCAATCTCCATCAACATCTTCACCAGCACCATCTCCTCTCAAACCCTAGTTCATCTCTTGTACCCGATCTTTGTCCCAAAACCTCAGATCGGTACCTGTGGGTTGCTAGTAGTGTTGATTACTCCTTGTAGTTGATGCTAGTTGGTTTATTCGGTGGAAGATCATTTGTTCAGATCCTTAATGATAATTAATACTCCTCTGATCATGAACATGAATATGCTTTGTGAGTAGTTACATTTGTTCCTGAGGACATGGGAGAAGTCTTGTTATAAGTAATCATGTGAATTTGGTACTCGTTCGATATTTTGATGAGATGTATGTTGTCTTTCCTCTAGTGGTGTTATGTGAACGTCGACTACATGACACTTCACCATGATTTGGGCCTAGGGGAAGGCATTGGGAAGTAATAAGTAGATGATGGGTTGCTAGAGTGACAGAAGCTTAAACCCTAGTTTATGCGTTGCTTCGTAAGGGGCTGATTTGGATCCATATGTTTCATGCTATGGTTAGATTTATCTTAATTCTTCTTTCATAGTTGCGGATGCTTGCGAGAGGGGTTAATCATAAGTGGGAGGCTTGTCCAAGGAAGGGCAGCACCCAAGCACCGGTCCACCCACATATCAAATTATCAAAGTAACGAACGCGAATCATATGAGCATGATGAAAACTAACTTGACAACAATTTCCATGTGTCCTCGGGAGTGCTTTGCTTTATATAAGAGTTTGTCCAGGCTTGTCCTTTGCTACAAAAAGGATTGGGCCACCTTGCTGCACCTTGTTTACTTTTGTTACTTATTACCCGTTACGGATTATCTTATCACACAACTATCTGTTACCGATAATTTCAGTACTTGCAGAGAATACCTTGCTGAAAACCGCTTGTCATTTCCTTCTACTCCTCGTTGGGTTTGACACTCTTACTTATCGAAAGGAATATGATAGATCCCCTATACTTGTGGGTCATCAAGACTCTTTTCTGGCGCCGTTGCCGGGGAGTGAAGCGCCTTTGGTAAGGAAACATTTATATATAGTGTGCTGAAATTTACTGTCACTTGTTAATATGGAAAATAATCCTTTGAGGGGTTTGTTCGGGGTATCTTCACCCCGACCGAAAGAGCAAAGAGTTGCCCCTCAACCTACTGCACCTACTGAAAATATTTATTATGAAATTCTTTCAGGTATGATAGAGAAACTGCTAGCTCATCGTTACACAGGAGATGGAACATTACATCCTGATATGCATCTAATCTATGTGGATGAAGTTTGTGGATTATTTAAGCTTGCAGGTTTGCCCGAGGATGAAGTCAAGAAGAAGGTCTTCCCTTTATCTTTGAATGATAAGGCATTGACATGGTATAGGCTATGTGATGATATTGGATCATGGAACTACAACCGATTGAAATTGGAATTTCATCAGAAGTTTTATCCTATGCATCTGGTTCATCGTGATCGGAAATATATATATAATTTTTGGCCTCGTGAAGGAGAAAGTATCGCTCAAGCTTGGGGGAGGCTTAAGTCAATGTTATATTCATGCCCCAATCATGAGCTCCCAAGATAAATTATCATTCAAAAATTTTATGCTCGGCTTTCTCATAATGATCGATCCATGCTCGATACTTCTTGTACTGGTTCTTTTATGAAGAAGACTATTGAATTCAAATGGGATTTATTGGAAAGAATTAAACGCAACTCTGAAGATTGGGAACTCGATGAAGGTAAGGAGTTAGGTATAAACATTAAGTTTGATTGTGTTAAATCTTTTATGGATACCGATGCTTTTCGTGATTTTAGCACTAAATATGGACTTGACTCTGAGATAGTAGCTTCTTTCTATGAATCTTTTGCTACTCATGTTGATCTCCCTAAGGAGAAGTGGTTTAAATATCATCCTCCCATTGAAGTTAAAGTAGTTGAACCTATTAAAGTTGAAGAAGAAACTATTGCTTATAATGTTGATCCTATTGTTCCTACTGCTTATATTGTGAAACCACATTTTCATGTTAGAATAAAGGATCATGCTAAAGCTTCAACTGTGGTTCGTAAGAGTTATACTAGAACACCTACACCCCCTGAGCAAATTAAAGTTGAACCTATTATTGCTATGGTTAAAGATCTCTTAGTTGATAATATTGATGGGCATGTTATTTATTTCTGTGATGAAGCTGTTAGAATTGCTAAACCCGATAGTAAAGATAAACATAGACCCGTTGTTGGCATGCCTGTTGTTTCAGTTAAAATAGGAGATCATTGTTATCATGGCTTATGTGATATGGGTGCTAGAGTGAGTGCAATTCCTTTTTCCTTATATACGGAAATTATGAATGATATTGCACCTGCTGAGATAGAAGATATTGATGTTACTATTAAGCTTGCCAATAGAGATACTATTTCACCAATTGGGATTGTTAGAGATGTTGAAGTCTTGTATGGGAAAATAAAATAACCTACTGATTTTCTTGTTCTTGGTTCCCCACAAGATGATTTTTGTCCCATTATATTTGGTAGACCTTTCTTGAATATTGTTAATGCTAAGATAGATTGCGAGAAAGATATTGTGCGTAGGGAGTGTTGTACTACATCATTGTGCAATTGTTGTTTAGCTTCTAATATTAACTTGGTGCTTTTTGGTACATATGTCGGTGTCGTATCAAGTGCATCCGGGATGGTTAGTGCATCCGTGTATCCCTGGACTCCTCGGAGGGCCGATCCACATCTCATGCATGGGATCAAAAGTCATAGTAATTTGTGAAAACACGCCCGCAGCAGCCCTTGCTAATTTGTTAATAGCTCCACAACCGAAGCAGACCTTCGCAAAATATCATATTTTCAATCTGGATCCTCTCCTCCAATCGCTCCATGGCGGCGGCCCTGGTGAATCCTTCAACGGCAGCCGCGCTTGGCCCACCTCCTTGTTCGTCTGCCTCAAACGGCTCCACGACCCGGTGATTCCTGAGACGACGGCCGCGCTTGGTCGACATCCCTTCGATGGTGGCCGCGCTTGGCCGGCATCTGCGACTATCCGCCTCGCCGAGATCCACCATTGTCTGGCCTACGTCCGCACCCGCCCGCCTTCTTGCCGGTCTCCGACGAAGTTTGCCGTCGGGCGTCGGCTGGCATCCAGTGGTTGCTCTTCCACCTGACGACGTCCTACTACAACAAACTTGTGTTGGCAGCCAGCACAACCCAGCAACCCCTTGTATACCTGCAGAGTGTAGCTTGTGAGCTTATCCATTGCAATTGTTCTTTGTTGAGTTGTGTGTGGCTTCAAAATATAGAATTGAATTGTATATGGTTGGTTAGTATTGATCAGAGTTGACAATGTGAATTTATACTTGTAGATTGTAGCTTGTGAGTTCAGTGACAAGTGAAAGTAGCTTTTTGCGAATGGAAAATTCAGAAATAAACAAATTTCTTATTGCCTACTTCCTGGTGGTTTGAGGTGTTCTGTAGTACATGATGTAATACAGCTGAACCATAGCATAATATCAGCTGGTGTTTCTGCATTCCTTGTGACTACGCATTCCGACTTTTCTTTCACATATTCACAAACAAGAACATGTTGTTGTTGCTGCAAGCTTCCAAACCAGGAAGCTTAGAAACAAGAAGTGATTGTAAAGGTCTTGTTGGCTGCAAAATTCTAAACCAAATGACTGTTTAATTTCTTCTGGTGAATGCTATAATTGAGGTTGATGTGGGTTCGCAAACTGAGTTGTTCCTTGCTTGATTCATATGCTACTGGAACATAACGCATCTTGTCGGACGGTCGCCGTGTCGGTGACGATGGCACTAATTTAGCAACTAACAACCAAAATTATTGATGAATTGATGATACTGTTATACAACCGAATAAAGGGATGAGGGCTCACAGGATGACAAAGTTTCTTGTACTTGTATTTCTCAGGCTCACAGGATGACAAAGTTTCTTGTACTTGTATTTCTGTTGGGTGATAGTTGTTGATTATTCGTATGAGAAAAACAGAGCATGCTTTAGGTTTATGTGAACACAATGTAACATGGTGCAAAGGTGGAGAAAATAAGAGGAAGACAGTTTGACAAAACACATAATTCCACTCGTTATAAGAATCCAGTGCATCAACGAAATCAACATTAAGAACTCATATAAATTCATGTACTTCAAGAGACTGAGGGCCATCACGGAACACCATCTGGCTTCATCTGTTGCACAATCTTGGTCCTCTTTGCTGAAAAGAGATGGTACTGTAATTTGGATTAATCGATACAAGATGTTATTACTCATGATTCTGTACATGAAGTGATACTACTTGGATCTTTGGCTACTAACCTGTAAGACCTATGCTAGTTTACATAATATAAAAGTCTCAGTTCAATACAGTGCCTATACTTTTTTACATGAGCTTTCAGTTTTTCCAAGCTTGCCTTGAGCTGTTGATATATCTGAAAGTTAAATGTTTCTTGTGCCTGCATGTTCAGCTTGTGCGTGCATGTTCAGTTGTTCAGCTTGTTCCTGGAATGCTAGGTGTGCAAAAATTTCAGAGACATATGTAGCAGTCAGAGGAAAGCTAGCGTGCAAAGCGATGTCCGCCAGGAAATAGCAGGCAATCCTAGTCGCAGACGCAGCTGATGCTAATCCTGCTATTAGCAAACGCGGAATGTTGCGGACGATGCGGCCGGCCGGCAGACGTGTCCACCTGCATCCTGAGATCGGGGGCTGGGGGTTGCAGTCCATCGCCGTCGCGGCGACCATCCAAAGAGATGCGTTCAGTTCTAGCGATCATCCAAGCAGATGCGTTCCGTCACTGCCACTGATGCAAGTTGGAATCGTGATTAAGAAAAGGATTGTGTAGTACGGAATTGGTAAAGCTGCCCACCACTGAGGGGGTTTTCAAAAAATTACCAGATCGGAACTAGATGGAGGCGGGCATGTTTCTGCAAAATTAAGGGAAGTGTTATATTATGCGTAGGATTTAAGTTGAATGGTCAGCGTTGATGGGATACATGGATGCAAACAGATAGCCGGATTCATAAGATATGACACCACATATGTCATTGGTAAAGATCCGCGCTTCGACCCTTTCTGCGTATGGGGCAATGGGATATTGATGAACCAGCATCAAGTGAGTAAGCTGATAAAGATTGTTAGTAAAATGGGTCAAAAGATGGCAATTAAACTATTTGTTTACACTTTATCCAAGACAACAGCGAACTGCATGATGGTAAGTAAGAACTGTGCAGCCTTCTTTTTACTGCCCATAATGAGTTGTGTTAGATGACAATGTCTGAATCTTTTTCCTTTGTAGTGGTTCCCAAAGCAGTTTACTCAAGATTACCTCTCAAACTACATGATTGGTGGGCATGCAAAGGTTAAAGTATTTCTACCAGAACACGATGATTATCTAGATGTTTTCATGAAGACAGTGAAGGATGGGCGGTCGGCCATCACAAGGGGTTGGACTAGAGTCGTGCATGCCTTCTGCATGGAGGAGGGCACAATATGGGCATTCCGCTTCACCTTGTTCAGCAACCAGAATGTATTTCGCCTCTTTCTTTACCGTCTTTAATAGTACCAGTATACAATTGTGGTTCATCATTCTTTATTTGGTGCTTATGTAATTCTTGAACATATGTACCTGTGAATAGAATAATGCATTGGTTGCTTGAACCTGATGGATATGAATAAAGCTATAGCATACTTTCAAATTCAAATCCGGTACAATTTGAAATAGCAGCAATTAAATTATGATAAAATTACGCTCTGCAGGTCGTTACGGCACACACGGTCGGTAAAACACAAACGTTTGAGATATACACATAATCCAACACGGTTCACAGAGAGGAAACGTGTGCGAGCATGCACACAGTTGCCGTTTGCAAACCGTGTGTGATGTCAGACAATATCACAAACGGTGCGGGCAAACTAAACGTTTGTGATAGTTGCCTTATTGTACACAATTTCCAACCATGAACTGTTTCTGATGTGGTATGCATCGTAAACGTTGCACCACAGAATAGCGTGTGCTATAGTTATCATGTACGACAATGTTACGACGGTCCGATGTTTCGTAATCCTATCCGACACTCGTACGATGATTAGCTAAACTTCTTAATTAGTTATCGCATACGGTTCGGGAAAAGTGAATGTGTGTGATTGTCTGCTTATCATACACGTTCTATAATTGTGAACCGTTTGTGATGGGCAGCGCATCGTAAACGTAGCATTACAGAATACCGACTGCAATGGCAATGCGAGCACAAACGAGTAGCCAGGATGAAGCGTTTGGGATATTCGAGATATCAGAAACAGTTTTATAGGGACAACTGTATGCAGCAAGGCTCCCTATCCCTGACGGTTTCTGGGTCGTGTGGGAAGGACCCCTGTATGCACACACTCACTTGGCGACGATTCAAAACGCCATTGCGAAAAGGGGTTAAAAACCATTTGTATAGCACCTCGCTGTACCAGTGTAGTAACGACGCCACCGGTAATGACGGTACCAATGACGACGGTGTAGATAGTGCTGGTGTCGGTAATGGCAGCATCAGCGATAATGATGGCAATGACAGGGCCAATGGGGATGCCGACGAGGACTCCGAAGATGGAGATTATAACCCTGATCCTGATCAAGATCAAAACCTCGACCCCGATGAATATGACACTTTCAACGAGCCCCTTGAGGGCCCTCAGCTCAATAAACCGCATAAGCGGTTGGCCATTACAATTCAGTGCATAAAAAATAGATCTCAATGCCTTAAAGACGATGAAGACTACCTAAATGACAGGTGGACCGAGCTCCTCTGAGCCGAGTAGGCATTCGAGGACAAGCTATAATAGCCAGGTGCCAAATGGCCCTACCTCCGCAGGAACTTGCTGGATGAGATGGACGTGGAGGCCGAGGATAGCGCTATATCTAAGCGTGAATGGGATGAAGGCCTCGATCGCCCTGCTCGGGGCTAATCTCCTCGGATTGCCGATCGTCAAGCCGGAACAAACAAACATGCTCGTGAGGTGCCCAGGCACATAGGAAGACAAAATCCGCCATGCATAGCCTCATGGCCTGACTATAAGGAAAAGAGGCCTCTAAGCCCTGAAGACTCACCTCGGTCAATTTATCAATCCAAGCAGCGTCCGCCTGCTGGACATGCAGGATATTTGGCTTGGCTAGCCAAGCACGACGACGTACGCTATTATACCCGTGAATGTAATGTAACCGTGTCAGACGTACACCACCCCAGGGTAAGAGTCTGAGGAGCCGCTCACCCTCAATGCTTTACTTACGGATGAGGTCATGCATCATCAGTTCCTAGATGGGTTTGTACCCACAAATATTGAGCAATACGATGGGACCACGGATAACTCGGTATGGATCGAGGATTTACTCCTTGTTGTCCACATTGCAGGAGGAGATGACATCCACGCAATCAAGTACTTGTCGTTGAAACTGAAGGGTTCGGCCAGGCATTGCCTGAACAGTCTCACACCTGATTCTGTCCGTGAGTGGGATAACCTAGAGGATGAATTTATGGGAAATTTCCAAGGCACTTACATAAATCCTTCGGATGCCGATGACTTAGCCCATATTGCTCAGCGCTACTTGTGAGCTGCGTTGGGATTTTCCCCGAAGAGGAGTGATATGTCTCCAACGTATCTATAATTTTTTATTGCTCCATGCTATTATAGTATCAACCTTGGATGTTTTATTTCCGTTTACAAGCAATTATATATCATTTTTTGGGACTAACCTATTAACTTAGTGCCCAGTGCCAGTTGCTGTTTTTTGCCTATTTTTGGTTTTTCAGAATATCAATACCAAATGAAGTTCAAATGCCACGGAACTTTTTGGAGATTTTTTTGCTGGACATAAGAGACCCTGGGAACTTTAGGAGGGGACGAGAAGATGGAGCAGTGGCCCACGAGGCACCGTGGCGTGCCCAGGGGGTAGGGCGCGCCCTGGTGGCTCATGGGGCCCATGTGGCTCCGTTTGGCCTAACTCCGCCTCTATAAATTCTCTAAAATCAGGAAGCCAACAGAGAGCCAACCAAAATACTTTTTCCGCCGCCGCAAGTTCCCGTTCTCGCTAGATCCCATCTGGAGGCCTTTTTCGGCACCTTGCCGGAGGGGGATTCGATCACGGAGGGGCTCTACATGAACCTTGCTGCCCTTCCGATGTTGTGTGAGTAGTTTACCACAGACCTATGGGTCCATAGTTATTAGCTAGATCTCTCTCTCTCTCTCTCTCTCTTTGATCTTCAATACAATGTTCTCCTCGGTGTTCTTGGAGTTCTATCAGATGTAATCACTTTTTGTGGTGTGTTTGTTGGGATCCGATGAATTGTGAGTTTATGATCAGATTATCCATGAATATTATTTGAGTTTTCTCTGAACTATTTTATGCACGATCGTTATAGCTTCGTATTTCTCTCCGATCTATTGATTTGGTTTGGCCAACTAGATTGATTTATCTTGCAATGGCAGAGGTGCTTTGTAATGGGTTCGATCTTGTAGTGCTCAATCCCAGTGACAGAAAGGGACATGACACGTACTTGTATCGTTCCCATTAAGGATAAAAAGATGGGGTTTATTCATGCATGAGTTTACTTTGTCTACATCATGTCATCTTGCTTAACGCGTTACTCCGTTCTTTATGAACTTAATACTCTAGATGCATGCTGGATAGCGGTTGATGTGTGGAGTAATAGTAGTAGATGCAGGCAGGAGTCGGTCTACTTGTCTCGGACGTGATGCCTATATGCATGATCATTGCCTTGGATATCGCCATGATTATTTGCTTTTCTATCAATTGCCCAACAGTAATTTGTTTACCCATCGTATGCTATTTTCAAGAGAGAAGACTCTAGTGAAAACTATGGCCCCCGGGTCTACTTCTATCATATATTAAAAATCCTAAAAATACGTTGCTGCACTTTTACTTTATTTATTTTATTTTGTATTTTTGTTCAATCTATCTATCAATTACTACACAATTTAATCTTGCACGTAACCGCCGAGGCATTGACAACCCCTTGTTCGCGTTGGGTTGCAAGTGCAGGTGCTGCTAACGAGGTGTTGCGTGGTTCTCCTACTAGATTGATAACCTTGGTTCTTAACTAAGGGAAATACTTATCTCTACTGTACTGCATCATCCTCTCCTCTTCGGGGAAATCCCAACACAGTTCACAAGTAGCAAGGAGGGGAGATGCAGTACAGTAGAGATAAGTATTTCTCTCAGTGAGAACCAAGGTTTATCGAACCAATAGGAGAATCACGCGAAGCCTCGTGAACAGCACCAGCACACACAAAAGCAAATACTTGCACCCAACGCGGGCAAGAGGGTTGTCAATCCCCTTGAACTTGTTACTTGCAAGGATCAAATCTTGTATAGGTAGATGGATAAATTGCAAAGTAAAATAAAAGTAAATAAATTGCAGCAAGATATTTTTTATTTTATAATATGATTAAAGTAGACCCGAGGGCCATAATTTTCACTAGAGGCTTCTCTCTCGAAGACATAACATACGGTGGGTGAACAAATTACTGTTGGGCAATTGATAGAAAAGCGCATAGTTATGACGTTATTCATGGCAATGATCATGTATATAGGCATAACATCTGAGACAAGTAGACCGACTCCTGACTGCATCTACTACTATTACTCCACTGATTGCTTGTATCTGCGTTGGCATTTCCCCGAAGAGGAGAGGATGATGCAGCACAACAACGGTAAGTATTTCCCTCAGTTATGAAACCAAGGTTATCAATCCAGTAGGAGAACCAAGCAACACTATGTAAACGGTACCTGCACACAAAGGACAAATACTTGCAACCCAACACGTAAGAGGGGTTGTCAATCCCTCCTAGGTAATAAGATAGATAAAATTATGGTAGATTGGATAAATAGATCTTGCAAAAACACAAAATAAAATAAATAAAGAAAAAGTGGAGCAAGGTATTTTTGGGTTTTTGGAATAACAGATCTGAAAACAATATGACAAAAGATAGACCCCGGGGCCGTAGATTTCACTAGTGGCTTCTCTCGAGAAAATAGCATGCGGTGGGTAAACAATTTACTGTTGGGCAATTGATAGAAGAGCAAATAATTATGATGATATCCAAGGCAATGATCATGTATATAGGCATCACGTCCAAGATTAGTAGAATGACTCCTGCCTGCATCTACTACTATTACTCCACACATCGACCACTATCCAGTATGCATCTAGTGTATTAAGTTCATGGAAAAATGGAGTAATGCAATAGGAACGATGACATGATGTAAACAAGATCTATTCATGTAGGAATAAACCCCATCATTTTATCCTTAATAGCAACAATACATATGTGCCTCGCTACCCCTTCTGTCACTGGGTGAGGACACTGCAAGATCGAACCCATCACAAAGCACCTCTTCCCATTGCAAGAAAAATCAATCTAGTTGGCCTAACTAAACCAAAGTTTTGGAGAAGAAATACGAGGCTATAACAATCATGCATGTAAGAGATCAAAGAAGGCTCAAATAATATTCATAGATAGATCTGATCATAAACTCGCAATTCATCGGATCCCAACAAACACACCTTAAAAAGTCATTACATCAAATAGATCTCCAAGAACATCGAGGAGAACATTGTATTGTGAATCAAAAAGAGAGAAGAAGCCATCTAGCTACTGCCTATGGACCCGTAGGTCTATGGTGAACTACTCACGTATCATCGGAGGAGCACCAATGAGGATGACGAACCCCTCCGTGACCGCGTTCCCCTCCGGCAAGGTGCCGGAATAAGGCTCTAGATTGGATCTCGTGGTTCTGGAACTTGCGCGGCTGGAATTGTGTTTCGTCGACTCCCCTAGGGTTTCTGGAATATTTGGGTATTTATAGAGATGAGAGGCAGTGGAATGGAGCTCCATGGGCCCACCACCCATTAGGGCGCGCCTAGGGCCTCTGGCGCGCCTAGGGCCTCTGGCGCGCCCTGGTGGGTTGTGGGCCCCATGGGCCTTCCCTCGTCCACTTCCTTGGTTCCCAAGCTTCCTTCTGGGCAGAAAAAAATCTCCAAAAAGTTTCGCTGCGTTTGGACTCCGTTTGATATGGATATTCTGTGAAGTAAAAAACAAGCAAAAAACAGCAACTGGCACTAGGCACTATGTCAATAGGTTAGTCCCAAAAATGATATAAAGTTGCTATAAAATAAATGTAAAACATCCAAGAATGATAATATAACAGCATGGAACAATAAAAAAATATAGATACATTGGAGACGTATCGTCCACCAATCGACCGCTATCCAGCATTCATCTATAGTATTAAGTTCATGAAAAACAGAGTAACGCCTTAAGCAATAAGACATGATGTAGGCAAAGTAAACCCAATCAATATGAATAAAACCCATCACTGTACCCTTAATGGCAACAATACAAATACGTGTCGTGTCCCCTTCTATCACTAGGATATAGAGCACCGCAAGATTGAACCCATCACAAAGCACCTCTCCCACTGAACATAAATGAATCTAGTTGGCCAAATGAAATGGATAGATCGGAGAGAAATACAAAGCTATAACAATCATGCATAATAAAGTTCAGAAAAGACTCAATTACTTTCAATGAATAATCTGATCATAAACCCACAATACATCGGATCCCAACAAACATACCGCAAAAGAATATTATATTGGGTAGAACTCCAAGAAGATCCAGGAGAACATGGTATTGAAGATCAAAGAGAGAAAACAAACCATCTAGCTACTAGCTATGGACCTGTAGGTCTGTGGTGAACTACTCACGCATCATTGGATGGCAGCAAGGATGATGTAGAAGCCCTCCGTGATCAATTCCCCCTCTGGAAAAGTACCAGAAAAGGCCTCCAGATGGGATCACGGAAGAACAAAAGCTTGCGGCAGCGAAAAAAGTGTTTCGGGTGGCTCTTTGTTGGTTTGGGAATATTTTGGAATTTATAGAGGTGGAATTAGGTCAAGGGGTGCTAGGGGGGGGGCATGAGCTGAGGGGCACGCGTACCTCCCGAACCTTCTAGGATCCCTTCTGGTCCATAAAAAATCATCGTAAAATTTCATCACGTTTCGACTCCATTTGGTATTGATTTTCTAAAAAATCCAAAAACAAGCAAAAAACAGGAACTGGCACTGGACACTAGGTTCATAGGTTAGTCCCAAAAAATGATATAAAATAGCATATAAATGCATATAAAGCATCCAAGATTGATAATATAATAGCATGAAACAATAAAAAATTGTAGATACGTTGGAGACGTATCAGGATCCCCAAGCTTAATTCTTGCTCATCCTCGTGTAGGTAAATGACAAAAACAAAAAAAATTATGTGAAATGCTACCAAACATGTGTATCATGTAATCTCTTTTTACGGTATGAATATTAAGATTTGAGTGATTCAAAGCAATAGTCTACAATTTGATATGAAGACATCAATACTCAGGCATACTAACAAACAATCATGCCTTTCAAAATAAAAATGCTAAAGAATGCTATCCCTACAAAATCATATAGCCTTGTCATGCTTAGTCTTCCTAACATAAAGTATTAATCATGAACTATCCCGATGACAAGCCAAGCAACTGGATCATACTTTTCAACATGTTTTCAGCTTTTTCAACCCCACGCAATACATGAGCGTGAGCCATGGATATATCACTATGGGTGGAATAGAAGGCGGTGGTAGATACTAATAAGGAGAAGTCAAAAAGGAAGATAGTCTTGCATCGACGCAGCTAATCAACGGGCTATGGAGATGCCCATCAATTCATATCAATGCGAGGAGTAGGGATTGTCATGCAACGGATGCACTAATACCTATAAGTGTATGAAATCTCAATGGAAACTAAGTGGGTGTGTATCCAACTTGCTTGTCATGAAGACCTCGGGCATTTGAGGAAGCCCATCATTGGAATATACAAGCCAAGTTCTATAAACTTAAATTCCCACTAGTATATGTAAGTGACTACATAGGAGACTCTTTATATGAAAAACATGGTGCTACTCTGAGGCACAAGTGTGGAAAAGGGTAGTAACATTTCCCCTTCTCTTTTTTGTTGGGCTCTTTTTGGCCTCTTTTTTCTCTTTTTTTTTAATTTTAATTTTTTGTCCGGTTCCTCATCCCAACTTGTGGGGGAATCATAGTCTCCATCATCCTTTCCTCACTAGGACAATGCTCTAATAATGATGATCATCACACTTTTATTTACTTACAACTCGATATTACAACTCGATAACTAGAACAATATGACTCTATATATATGCCTCTGGCAGTGTACCAGGATGTGCAATAATGCTAGCATAACATGTATAATAATGATGAATGGTGGCTGAGCCACAAATACCCTGTAAGCTATATGATCATGCAAAGCAATATGACAATGAACATGTATGTCATAAAAACGGAACGGTGGAAGTTGCACAGCAATATATTTCGGAATGGCTATGGAAATGTCATAATAGGTAGGTATGGTGGCTGTTTTGAGGAAGGTATAAGGAGGCTTATGTGTGATAGAGTGTATAATATCACGGGGTTTGGATGCACCAGCAAAGTTTGCACCAACTCTCGAGGTGAGAAAGGGCAATGCACGGTACCGAAGAGGCTAGCAAATGGCGGAAAGGTAAGAGTGCGTATAATCCATGGACTCACATTAGTCATAAAGAACTCACATACTTATTGTAAAAATTTATATCCATTGAAGCAAAGTACTACTCGCATGCCCCTAGGGGGATAGATTGGTAGGTGATACGTCTCCATCGTATCTACTTTTCCAAACTCTTTTGCCCTTGTTTTGGACTCTAATTTGCATGATTTGAATGGAACTAACCCGGACTGACGCTGTTTTTAGCAGAATTGCTATGGTGTTGTTTTTGTGCAGAAATCAAAGTTCTCGGATTAACCTAAAAATTTACGAAGAATATTTTCAGAATATATAAAAATTACTAGCGGAAAAGATACCAGAGAGGGGCCACCAAGGAGCCACAAGCTCTGGGAGCGCGCCTCCTAGGCTTGTGCCCCCCTGGAGCTCTGGCAACCCTAAGTACAATTCCATATATACCTATTCACGGAGAAAAAAATCAGAGAGAAGGATTCATCGCGTTTTACGATACGGAGCCGCCGCCACCTCTTGTTCTTCATCGGGAGGGCTGATCTGGAGTCCGTTCAGGGCTCCGAAGGGTGGAATCCGTCGCCATCATCATCATCAACCTTCCTCCATCACCAATTTCATGATGCTCACCGCCGGGAGTGAGTAATTCCATCGTAGGCTTGCTGGACGGTGATGGGTTGGATGAGATTTATCATGTAATCGAGTTAGTTTTGTTAGGGTTTGATCCCTAGTATCCACTATGTTCTGAGATTGATGTTGCTATGACTTTGCCATGCTTAATGTTTGTCACTAGGGCCCGAGTGCCATCATTTCAGATATGAACCTATTATGTTTTCATGAATATATGTGTGTTCTTGATCCTATCTTGCAAGTTGTAGACACCTATTATGAGTTATGATCCGCATACCCCAAGGTGACAATAATTGGGATTCTTTTTAGTGATTACCATAGTTTGAGCAGTTCATGTATTCACTAAGTGCTAATGCTTTGTTTCAGTTCTTTTCCATAAGCACGTATGACTATATACGGAATACATGCCTACATTACATTGATGAATTGGAGCTAGTTCTGTGTCGCCCTAGGTTATGACTGCTACATGATGAATATTATCCAACACAAATATCCATCGCTGATCCAATGTGAGGGAGTCATGGACTAAGGGGTCCTCGAGGCGATGGCCCATTGTACATGGGCTGGACTGGTGGAGCCGTGTGATGACCAGAGACCTATGAAGCTATGGAGTACCCTCCAAGTTAAGGACGCACAAGATCTCTTTCCTTCTTATTGTAATCTATCTTCGGTAACCCTAACCCTATCGGTGTCTATATAAACCGAGGGTTGTAGTCATTAGGTCTAGAGCTACATTCATCACCTCATAGCCTTAGGGTTTAGCTCATGCTGATCTCGAGGTAGATCTACTTTGTAAACCACATCATACATCCAATATAATCAAGCAGGACGTAGGGTATTACCTCTTCGAGAGGGCTCGAACCTGGGTAAACACTGTGTTCATCGTGCCTTGTTACCATCGATCCCAGATCCACAGCTCGGGACCCCCTACCCCGAGGTCCGCCGGATTTGACACCGACATTGGTGCTTTCATTGAGAGTTCCGTTGTTGGATCACTGGAAGGATCGATGGCTCGCTTAGTCCTTGGAGAGGACGTCAGTTCCATGGATCTCTTCGTCCCTGGACAACTCTTCGCTTTTGGCAGCATTGTATTGCACGCTGATTCGACCGGCAGTCTTGACCAGGTCGGCGACTTCACTCCCGAACATCGGATTCAATTCGGCAATCTTGAGTATGTTACTGACGCGCAGGGGGATTTGGTTTTCACCGGATTCACCACCCCCGTAGGCCTCGCCGCGCCTGCTCTGACGCACACCTCCGATCCGATCTGTGAATTGACTCCAGTCCACCAAACGGCTTTGAGCCAGGCAGGACTCCCTGAGAGAGGGGACCTTACCCCACCGTCAACCAAACTCACGTCGGCGGAGGATTTATCCCCGGCCCTCGAGGCAGAACCAGAGGTCAGAAGCCAAGATTCGATCTCGGCCGAACTCCTCCCGCACAACACCTGGCTGGCCTCGAGCCCGCACCCTGAGTCGGCGAATAGCGGCCAGGGGTCACCCCCGGCCCAAAACGACCCGATCTCAAACTTTGGCGTGGAAGGTGCACAGGAGGGTCAAAGCACACACTCAGTTTCCGAGGACAATCCGGTGCCCCTCGAGGTTTCGGTCCCGAATCCTGGAGATAGGTCAGTCCGGGACCAAGGATTGGTTGAGTCACAGACCGACCTCCGCTTTGTCACCACAAAGTCTGGCCTAGAGCCCTCAAGTCCGGCAACCCTCGATATTTTGAACGAGGCGCTAGACCGAATTCTGAAAATGACTATCCAGGAGAACCTGCCCTCAGCCTTCAATCACCGACCCTTCGAGGCATTCGACAGGGAATTTTGCGCCCCACCCACCATCCATTTGGTAGCCACCATCGATGATCTAACCGATATGCTAGACTATAATTCGGAAAACTCCAAATACATGGATGACGATGGCGGAGCCACGGCTGACACCGATGCCGCTCCCCCCGTCACCGGCTGCTGGACGGCCACGTCCACCTATGATATTTACATGGTGGACACCCCCAAAGACGGCGACGGCACTCCCAATCAAGACAGAGGCAGGCCCAGAGATGAGCCGCCCAAACATCGAAAACAACGCCGCCGGTCGAAGTCGCACCGAAGCCACGCGAGCAACGTAGACTTGGCAGAGAACGACACCAAGAATAATACGGATGACCCCACCGGAGCCGCAGCCAACGAACTCCATCAGGATGACCCTACGGGGCAGGAGGACCCATTCAACCCAGAAAACCCCGACGACTCCGAAGACAACAACTACCTCCCACTGTCCGAAGAGGAGGCCAGTCTTGGGGAGGACGATTTCATTGTCCTCGAAGACCCACTAGAGCAGGAAAGGTTCAAGCGGAGGCTTCTAGCCACCGCCCGCAGCCTGAAGAAACAAAAGCACAAAATCAAGTCCGAACAGGACACCCTCAATGAGTGATGGACTAAAGTCCTAGCCGTCGAAGAGGGGTACGGCCACGAACAGCAAGTCAAGAGCTATCCTAAGCAAAAATTGCTACCACAGTTCGACGACGAGGCCTTAGAGCCAACACGCCCAGCATACACACGCGCCGAACAGCCGGATCGCCCCCCTAGAGGACGGGACAGAGAAGCTAATGAGGCCAAACACCCAGCTGCCCCACCTTGCCGTTACGGCAAGGATCAAGTGCGGCCCACTTACGAGCACGACCTCCGCAATGACCTAGATGCCCGGGGAGGTCGCACTAGGTCCATTTACAGACCCAGAGAAGACTCGCCTGTTTACCGAGAAGCATACTATGATCGGGTCAACCGAAATGATAGAATCCAGGAGTAGCAGCAGATTCGGAGGGCCGAAGACCTCCGACGCGACGTAGCCCAAATCCGGGGCGCCGCACACCCCTTGTGTTTCACATAGAGGGTAATGCAACATCAATTCTCGGAAGGCTTCAAGCCTGTGAACATTGAATCGTACGATGGAACCACGGATCTAGCCGTATGGATAGAGGATTTCCTCCTCCACATTCACATGGCGCGAGGAGATGACCTCCACGCCATTAAATATTTGCCGCTAAAGCTCAAAGGCCCAGCTCGGCACTGGTTGAATAGCCTCCCTGCAGACTCTATAGGTTGTTGGGAAGAGCTTGAGGACGCTTTTTGAGCAAACTTTCAGGGCACCTATGTCCGGCCGCCGGATGCTGACGACCTAAATTGCATTACATAGCAACCCGGAGAATCTGCCCGACAGTTTTGGAACCGATTCCTTACAAAGAAATACCAAATCATTGACTGCCCGAACGCCAAAGCCCTGGCCGCCTTCAAGCATAGTGTCAGGGATGAATGGCTCATAAGGCAGCTCGGCCAGGACAAACCACAAACTATGGCAGCCCTTACTTCTCTCATGACCCACTTTTGTGCAGGCGAGGACAATTGGCTTGCTCGTAAAACCACCAATCCCGATATCCCTGGCACTTCTGAAGCCCGAGACAGAAATGGAAAGCCGCGACGCTACAAGAACAAGCATTGCCACAATGATGGCGAAGGTGAGGATACGGCAGTAAACGCCGGATTCCGAAACCCGAAGTCTGGACAGCGCAAAAAGGCCCCTAAAGGCAACAGCGATGGCCCGTCCAGGCTAGACACAATTTTGGACAGGCCCTGCCAGATCCATGGCACGTCCAAAAAGCCTGCCAATCACTCCAACCGTAACTGTTGGGTGATAAAGCAGGCCGGCGAGCTCAACGCTGAAGACTCGGGCAAAAGCCCAAGAAGCGAGGACGATGACGAGCCCTGTAGGCCGAATAGTGGAGGCCAAAAACCCTTCCCTTTCAAAGTCAAGATGGTAAACATGATCTACACAACCCACATACCGAAGAAGGAGTGGAAGCGAGCGCTACGGGACGTATACTCCATCGAGCCAGTAGCGCCGAAGTTCAATCCATGGTCAGCCTGCCCGATCATGTTCGATTGCAAGGATTATCCCACCAATATACGACATGGAGGGTCCACAGCCCTTGTGCTGGACCCCATCATCGATGGATTCCACCTCACTAGAGTCCTAATGGCCGGAGGAAGCCGCCTCAATCTAATATACGAGGATACAGTGAAGAAAATGGGGATCGGTCCATCAAGGATTAAACCCAGTAACACCACCTTCAAGGGGGTCATCCTGGGAGTGGAGGCCTGCTGCACAGGCACCATGACAGTCAAAGTGGTGTTCGGATCTCCGGATAATTTCCGAAGCGAGGACTTGATCTTCGATATTGCACCTTTTCACAGTGGCTATCACGCCCTCCTCGGCCAAACAGCGTTTGCTAAATTCAATGCCGTTGTCGGCGTTCTGGGAACGAGGGTACCCAGACTTGCCTGCCTGCAGCCCACGGCGTGGCTCCATCGACGGCCTGGTACAGCCCATCTACAATGCCTTCAAGACAAGACCCTCGCGAGGGGCCAAGCCTCGCGAGTCGGGCGACGCCAAGACCTCCGGAGGGAGCGGCCTCCCTAGGCTGGCTCCTGAGGAGCGGAGATTTCTATGCAGGTACCCTTCTCATGAGGCGGAGGTGATGCAAGCCATGACGACCAAGGTCAGGCGGGCGCCAGCGGGTGCAAAGTAGCAGGTTTCCTCTTTGGTGCTAAGGAGGCAAGCGCACGCGCGGGGTCCTGAGGAATCACCCAAAGGTTTCCATTCCCATGCAACAAGACCAAGATCACCAGGACTGTGGGACGAATGTCATCACCGAGCCCACCGCAGCGTCACGACCAGAGGCTTTTGCAGGCGAAGACCACCTTTCATCAGGATAAGTTGTACTACTTGTCCCCTTTCAAATTGGCCACTGTGGGATCCCTTCCCGCCTTCACTTTGGGGGAAGAGGACCAAGGCCACTATAAGTAGAAGCCAGCCACCACCATAGAGGCAGATCCGATCGAATCCTCTACACACCATCCTCACCAGGGCAAGCCTCGCGAGCTTGTTCATCCTTTGTACTAGTTCATCCTCAGCCCCTCGTGAGGCAAATCCACCCCAAAGCAGGAGTAGGGTATTACACCGCAAGGTGGCCCAAACCTGGGTAAACTGCCATGTCCTTCTTCTTCCCTGTTCTTCAAGCTAGGCCACGGGCCAACGCGTTCGGTGTGCCGGAGTAGTTGAGTTCTTCGCACACGCCCCAGAGTTTGAACCTTTCTTGGGTCTGCAGAGCCCTGAATCCGACATTTGGCGCGCCAGGTAGGGGCGTGTCGAAGCTTCCCTCCCACCATTCGCTCCATCGCCGTTCCGCTGTCCCCATGGCCGACGCTCGTCGTGTTCGTGCCGAGCGCCGGGCCGCTCGTGTCGCCCAGACGGCACCCGTGGGCAACGGTGCCCCTTGCCGCTCTGCCTCCTCGGTGGCCAACGCCGCCACCGACCCTGCTGCCCGCGAACAATAGGACTCGTTGCTGCCTCCGTCCGTGCAGCGCGACGGCCGCACCGCGACTCCATCACCCACTCCAGCCACGGCGTCGTTCTCTCACGGCCGTTGTGGGCCGGTGAACGCGTAGCCTGCGCTGCTCATGGTGCGCGAGCTCCTGCGCTATCATCCGGCCAACGACCTCTATGACGACTGGCTGGCCCGCATCACTGAGCTCGTCAACACCGCAGGCGAAGCCCCTGCGCCGTCTCGTTCACTTCGCCCTCCGCTGTCCCTGGCGGGCGATGTGGCTCACGACGCACCTCCTCCCCTCCTCTGCATGGCTTGGGCCCGGCGGCGAGGCTTGAAGCTCCCCAGTGCGACCCGCCGCGCAGAGCGCCGGCGGGCGATGAAGAAAGCTGCCAGGTGGTGCAGCGGCCCCAAGGAGAAGCGCATGCGCTTCCAGCACCGCCACGGCAAGACCGCGCACCGCCAGAGGCGGTTGCGCGCGGTCATCAAGATCAGGCTCCTCCCTGGCGGGTGGCACCGGTGAATGCGGCAGGGTGCCGTGCGTTCACCATGGAGCTGCGCTGCGTCATCTGGCCCGGCAAGTTCAAGCCGGATCCGCCTCCGCGCTACGACGGCAGCCCTGACCCCGCTGAATTCCTCCAGCTCTATGAGCTAAGCATCGAGGCGGCGAATGGCAATGAGAAGGTCATGGCAAACTGGTTCCCCATGGCCCTCAAGGACGGCGCGCGCTCCGGGCTCCTGAACCTCCCGGTGGGCTCTATCTCCTCCTGGGACGAGCTCCGCGAGCGCTTCATCACCAACTTCCAGGGCACTCGTGACCGTGCTCCTAGGGCAAGCGACCTCCGACGCATCAAGCAGCAGCCAGGCGAAACCTTGCACAAGTACATAAAACGCTTCACCAACGTTCACCTCAAGATCCCGAAGGTGTCGGACGAGGCCATCATCACGGCATTCTCTGAGGGCGTCCGAGACGTCAAGATGAAGGAAGAGCTCGCCATGCATGAAGATTTATGCTCGGCTCTGGAGATGTTTAACATGGCCACCAAGTGCGCGAGGGTAGAGGAAGGTTGCCTCTCCCTCCTGGAGCTTCCAGAAGCCGACCCTGAAGACAAGAAGGCCAAGGCTAAGGACGTGAAGCGCAAGGGTCCGGATGTGCTTGCGGCTGAACCTAAGATGAAGCGTGGCTACGACCATCCTGAGTCGTCCTAGGGCAGCCGCCCATTCTGCATCTTCCATAACGTCCACAACCACAACACCAACGACTGCCAAGAACTCAGGGCGATCCGCGACGGGTGCTTCGGCCACCGTCACGAGCGGAGCGACCGTGGCTACGGCCGCAGAGGAGGCCGCGGTGGTGGCCGCTGGGACAACCGCGACCCCCGCCAGGACTGGCGTGATCAGTCTCGTGAGGACTGCTGGTAGGGCCAGCCTCGCGACGGCCCCTAGAGGGATCAGCCTTGTGAGGATCGTCCTCAGGGCAACACCGGCCTTCCTCCTCTGCCGCCGCTGCCAAGGAGGAACGACGACCACCGCCAAGACGATGGGGCTGGGGGCTTCCAAGAGCCTCGAGCCATTGCCTGCATCCTGGGTGGCGCTCAGGCCCCTACCTCCCATCGCATCTTCAAGCAGTTTGCTCGTGAGGTGAAGGCGACCCTCCCCAAACTTGAGGCGTCGCGCCCCCTTAGGTGGTCCAAGTACGCCATCACCTTCGACTCTACAGACCAGTTCAAATGCTTAGCCGCCGCCGGCGCGCTCCCAATGCTCTGCTCACCAACCATCAGCAATGTTCTCGTCACCAAGACACTCATCGACGGTGGCGCGGGGCTCAACGTCCTCTCTGTCGAGATGTTCGAGACGCTCTAGGTGCCGTACGACCAGCTCCTCCCCACCAAGCGTTTCTCAGGGGTGACCGATGGCTCCACCACTCCCATAGGGCAGGTCCGCCTCCCTGTCACCTTTGGCCAGCGAGAGAACTACCACATCAAGCTCATCGACTTCGATGTCGCCCACACCAAGTTCATGGCGGCGATGCACCATGGCTACAATGTCCTCAAGATGCCGGGGAGTGGCAGTATCATCACGGTTGCCTGTGACGAGAAGGAAGCGGTGTGCTCCCTCGAGCACGCCTACCAGGCTGCGGCAGTCGAGAACTCTAACAACTAGGGTGCAGTTCGCCCTCCTGAGGCCATCCCCAAGAAGAAGAAGAAGAAGAAGAAGCAGCTCCTCCCCAAGGGCCGCCAAGCGGTGGGCATGCCCGATGACTGGGCCTCAGGCCCCGCGCCCCTTCTCTCTCACATAGGGAGGCGCGCCCAGCGCCCCTCTCAGGACGGGCTCGGGGGCTCTCCTCTGGAGGGCCTCTGACCTGACCTGCGTCATGGGGGAGGTGTTCGGGCACCATGTGGAGGCGTACTTCAACGCGCGCTTCCATGAGCAGGGCGCAGGGTGTGAGGCGCCAGGCGCTCAGGAGTTCATCACCAAGGCAACCGAGGAGCTTCAGATGGCGTGAGCCATGCGTGGCGAGCGCCGCCCCGCACCACTCAGCGCAGCTACCGCCCCTGACATGGGCGACGAGCTGCGTGTCTGCGTCAACATCCCGGGCCTCAACAGGGTCGCTTCTCAGGAGCTCTTCTGGCCGTCCCGTGTCGGCCGGAGTTGGGGCTACCCCGGCAGCTATGTTTGCATGCTGTTCGGCCTGCTGAACATGGCTGCCACACACCAGCGCTACCTGCAGGGCATCCAGGTGGCTCACGAGGCCTGGCATCAGGTGGCCCTGGCTGAGGAGGTGCCGGACCCTTGCAAGCTCCACAGGCCTCCAGAGCCTTCTAGGACTCAGGAGCCGGCCGACTCACGAGGAACGACCTCTGCGGCGCATATCTTCAGCTACTCTGACCTTTCTGCAACGACGGTGCCAGGTGGCTTTTTGGTTTGTTCAATTGAGGGTGCCCCTCGGACTGCATTATCCTCAAGCTGTACGGGTCCGTCCCTGCAGCATGTATCGTTTTGCGCATGTATCAGAACTGACCTTACCCTTTCATGAGTTGCTTTATGTTATCACCTGCATGTCCGGTGCTTCACCACCACGAATGTCGTGCGCCCTCACAAGCCCGCCCATGACCGCCTCATGATTAAGGACTAGCACGGCATCTGTGCTTGGGTCCGTCCCTGCAGTGTCGCCAAATCCAAGTGGCTGAGCTCTGTCTCGCGGGCCAGCTCCCGTGCACGTCACCTCCCATGGTCCTTGGTGCCTTGTTCTCGCATGAGCTAATCCAGTGTGGAGGAGTTAGGGCGCACGACCCGATGCCTCGCCGCCGCGGGAGCCACACGCCGGTTGTCGTTCTTTAGGATTGTTGCATGAGAAGACTGGGCACGACATCTGTGCTCGGGTCCGTCCCTGCAACGTCGATAAACCCAACGGCTGAGCTCTGTCTGGCGGGCCGGTCCCCTTCATGTCACCTCCTGGGGTCGTTGGTGTTTGGCCTTCTCATGCGATGTCCTCCAGAGATTCACTCGGCGCAGGCCACCTAAACATCTCGCAGGGGACTCACAAATGTTCCGAACCAAAGATTCAGGCGCAACCTGCCCTGAGGTAGGGCCCCGTGAGTCCCGCGCTGGCTCACGGGTGCCCATATACACCTCCTCCAGTCTTGCCGTGCTAGGCACGTGCCAGTACGGGGCTGTACATGCCCCGGAGTCTACCCCCAGAGGGAGCTCCCACCTACGCACCAGTGGAAGCCCCATGCTCCACGCTGGCGGACGACACGGTCGAGGAGCGGCTATGCCCACGCAAGAGTGGAAGTACCATGCTTCGCGCTGGTGAATAAACAACTGAGGGCACCCTAGCGGCTGCAATAACCTCAGGAGGGCCACCAGGCTCGCTTCCTGGCCTCACCGCGCAGCTTTCCCTTTGGGAGGGCCGAGCAAGGGGGCTGGGCACGGGGGCTACGCTCAGGTCATGCCTGGCGTACGCCGCCTCATCGGGTCCCTCAGACCCTGTCTTCTTGCGTCCCTCCCAGGTAAAAGCTGGCGAGGAAAGGTATGGAGGGCTCCGGATTAACCCAGACGCTGTTCATATATCTTTCATGAGGGCTGTTTGCACGTCAAGGGGACCCCTGAGCATCGCGACTCAGGGGCCTCACTGGTCACGTAGCCCCTCACCCCTTGGTCGCGTCCTGGTGATCCGGTCGCCCCAACGGCAGTTGAGGTATGCGCAGGGCCGGGCCCTGCCGACGCAGAACACTAAAGCAAACATAAAGGAAATCGAGCACGAAAAGGAAATCACGGAGCCCTAGCATATTATTACAAAACCTAATGTCTCGCAAGTTCAAGCAGAAGTTCTCACGCCTCCGCGAGGCACGGTAAATGTCGTAGGGTCAAACTAGGAGGAAGCGCCGCCATCACCTGGGATGCCACTGCCGCCCGCCTTGGGGAGCCCGTCGTCAACAACACCGCCGTCGTCTTCGCTACTGGTTCCGGTCACCACAGCCGCGTGGTTGGGGACGCAGAGGAACTTCCCCAGCAGGGCCTCCACCTATTTCTTCATGACTTTGGTGGTAGCATCGCGGGACTCAAGCGCCTCGGCGAGCTGGGGGAGAAGCTGGGGGAGCTGGGGGAGAAGCCCAGCAAGGCCGTCCTCCGGAGTCACTAACGACTCCTTGTACTCTTCTCCGTAAAGGGAATGCAGCGCCGCACGGGACCTCAGCTCGAGGGAGATGAAAGCTTCACGCCCCGTGGCTGCCGCCTTCTCGGCGGCGGCAAGGGTCTTCTCCTTGGCCTCCAGTTGAGCCGTCTCCTCGGAAGCATGCCGGGCATGGGATGCCTGGGCCTTGTCCACCTCCTCCTTCAGCTTGCCCAGGCGGTCCCGCTCCGCAGCATGGTCCTTGGCCGCCTGGGCCAGCTCGGCGTCGCGATCGGTGAGCGCCGCCTCCCAGGCCTTCAGCTCCTCCTCTCATCCTTGGAGCCGATGATTGTGGGCGGCCTGCTCCTCGCGGAGGGCCTTCAGCTCGGCTTCCGCCGTGCTGCAACGCTCCTTGGCGGATGACGTGTCGGCCAGCACCGCGTCACGAGCCGCCATGGCCTCGCCGGCCTCCTTCCTGCTCTCCGTGGCAGCGGCCTCGGCTCGGCCCCAGGCCGTCCTGACAGACGCGTCGGCCTGGAGCCACCGCGAGATCAGCCCCATGCGCCCTGTCACCATGCATCTGTCGGCGCCCTGAAGATCGGTTCGGAGCTGGTCCAATGCGGTGTAGGCTTCCTCCAGGGCCCCGGGCCTGATGATAGGGCCGCAGTCCGCCAACACGAGGGCTTGGGGAGGAGGCGGCACCACTAGTGCCTGGACTGATGCCGCAGCAGCAAGGGCAATCGGGGGCTCTGGAGCCCCTGAACCCCCCACGGGTGCGACAGGGACAGACGACTCAGGAGCCCGCTGGCCCGCGGGAATAAGCTCCTCCTGAGGCTCCACCACCGCACCCTCGGGGACCCGATCCATTGCAGAGGAGCGTGAGGTGACGTCCTTTGCCGGTGTCGGGGTCACCACGGCCGTGGCGGACAGTGTAGCCTCAGGGGTTCCGGCTCCCTCCTTCCTCCTCTTCACCACGGCCTCCACCCTAGTCGCCAGGAGGGGAGCGTTGTGGGCATGGCCTCAAGGATGGAAAACAAAAGTGAGGCAAGATACTTACTCATCGGCAGCGACGTACGCCCTTTTCTTGGCCAAGTCCAAGGCGCCCCAATCTTCTTGAGCGCAGGCTTCGTCGTGCCCTGAGAATCGGCGGGGCGCACGACGGACGGCGTTGGTACGACATCAGCAGTCGGCGAGGCCGGGGCGTCGCCTTGGGAAGAGGGAGCCGCCCCATCCTTCTTCGGGGTCGCTCAGCGCGGCCTCTGCAAGGGAGTGGCCCCGGATCTCGTGACGACCCCAGTGGAGCGCGGAGATTCCCCGACCAGGGGCTTGGCAGCGTCATCATCATCAGAGAAGTCGTGGAGGAGCTCGCTCTATGATGGAAGGGAGATCTCCGTCACGTCGTCCGCAGTCGCCTCCGAGTCCTCCTCCCCCTTCCCCCCGGAGTCATCGCCGGAAGACGCTGGCACTGGGGAGTTGGGGAGCTCGGGCGGCACGAGCCCCAGCTCATCGAAGACGGGCATGGCGGCAACTAGCTCCGCCCCATCGCCGCAATGGTACAATGGGATGTAGGCCGCCGGGATGCTGCCCAGATCCTTCTCAAGCAGGGTGAGCACAGCCCTACCCAACTCTTCGCCTGTCAAGCTCCCTGGGCACAACCGGATGTTGTCCTTGGCAACCTTGAAATCCCACATGGGGCGTGAGTGTGCCTGGAGCGGGGCCAGGCGCTGCGTCAGGAACTCCTTGGCGAGCATGGCCCCCGTCAGCACCCCGGCCTCCAGGTCCGTCATCATCTTCTTCAAGACTGGTGCCGTCCGGGGGTCAGTGAGCTTCTCGTGGGCCCACCAATCAAGCTTCTCCGGCAGCTTGGTCGGCAGTTTCAGCCGCGTGTGAAGGACCCCGGCGTCCATGAAGATCCACTTGCGCCGGAAGTTCTCCACCTTCTTTTCGGCCCGCATGAGCGTGTTGTCGGGGTGGACCACGGCGAAAGAGATGCGGCCGGAACGTTGGGCCGGGTCGTGTATCCGGAGGTAGAAGAAGTGGCGGAGAAGCGTGATGGAAGGCATCACGCCTACGAACGCCTCGCAGTAGGAGGCGAAGATCGACATGAGAAGAATGTAGTTGGGCTAAAGATGCAGTGCCTGGACCTGGTAATGGTCGAGGATGGCGATGAAGAACTTGGAGAAGGGCGGGATGAGCTCCGCAAAGACGTTGTGGAGGAAGAAGGGATAGACCATCCCCGCCAGAGCCTCTCGCGTGGCGGAACTGGCCAGGAGCATCGTCTCCCTTCCCTCATTGTCGTTGCTTGCCGTCAGCGGGAGCGTGGTGGCGAAGTGCTTCCTCTCGGTGATGGAAGAGGTACTGAGGGCTGGCGCAAGAGAAGAAGAGGAGCTCGTGGCCTGCGCGGCCGCCTTCACCTTCCCGGACACCATTCGCGGGATCTCGGGGAAGGGGTGCAAAACGGAGGAAGAGCCCGGCTAGATCTGGAGGTGTTCTCGGCAGGAAGAAAGGGGATCTGGAGCAGAGCAAGAAGGGGCAATGATGGTGAGGGGCAGGCGCCAGCCTTTTGTCAGCCTGGGCAGTTGCCAAGGTGGCGTGGGGAAGTGGAGACGCCCACGTCCCATCAAGCACCACATGTCGGTTTGGTCCGCAGGAGATTGGGGCCCGCGGCGCTTGGCCTTTGCCCTTTGGCTTCGCCTCGAAGCCAAGTCCGAGCGTGGCTTGGGCCCGGGGGCTACTGTCGGCGTTCTAGGAACCATGGTACACAGACTTGCCTGCCTGCGGCCCACAACGTGGCTCCATCGACGGCCTGGTACGGCCCTCTACAACGCCTTCAAGACAAGACCCTTGCGAGGGGCCAAGCCTCGCGAGGCGGGCGACGCCAAGACCTCCGGAGGGAGCGGCCTCCCTAGGCTGGCTCCTGAGGAGCGGAGATTTCTATGCAGGTACCCTTCTCATGAGGCGGAGGTGACGCAAGCCATGACGACCAAGGCCAGGCGGGCGCCAGCGGGCGCAGAGTAGCAGGTTTCCTCTTTGGTGCTAAGGAGGCAAGCGCAGGCGGGGGGTCCCGAGGAATCACCCAAAGGTTTCCATTCCCGTGCAACAAGACCAAGATCGCCAGGACTGCGGGACGGATGTCATCACCGAGCCCACCACAACGTCATGACCAGAGGCTTTTGCAGGTGAAGACCACCTTTCGTCAGGATAAGATGTACTACTTGTCCCCTTTAAAATTGGCCACTGTGGGATCCCTTCCCGCCTTCACTTCGGGGGAAGAGGACCAAGGCCACTATAAGTAGAAGCCAGCCACCACCATAGAGGCAGATCCTATTGAATTCTCTACACACCATCCTCACCAGGGCAAGCCTCGCGAGCTTGTTCATCCTTTGTACTAGTTCATCCTCAGTCCCTCGTGAGGCAAATCCACCCCAAAGCAGGAGTAGGGTATTACACCGCAAGGTGGCCCGAACCTGGGTAAACTGCCGTGTCCTTCTTCTTCCCTGTTCGTCAAGCTAGGCCGCAGGGCAACGTGTTCGGTTGGCCGGAGTGGTTGAGTTCTTCGCACATGCCCCAGAGTTCGAACATTTCTTGGGTCTACGGAGCCTTGAATCCGACAGCCGTTCCGCACTACGCGTACCTCAAGTTGAAAATGCCTGGTCCTTTGAGCGTCATAACTATCAACGGCAACACAGAACGCTCACTTTGAATTGAAGAGCACACTGCGGCCCTAGCGGCCGAAGACCACACCGGCCCATATAGGCCCGGATGCCGACCCGCTATAAAGGCCGGCGACAATAGCAAACGGGTTCGAACCCGTTCTCCGTCATGGGAACCCGCATATCTTCGCCGCAAATAGGGATACGCGCCCCACGTCATGCTCACCTTCTTCATGCTCCATGTGCCTCGTCAGCACAATTTTGCGCTCAAAATACCATGGGCAGCCGTGAGGCATTTATTAATCCGAAGTACATGTTCGGCTCAACCAAACTTCGGAGTACTTCGTCTTCGAACGACCCGGGGACCAGTTTCTGATTCCCCCAAGGATAAAAGCTCCATTGGCAGGGCCCTCGCCCATCAAGGTCTCATTGAAGGTCCCAACCCCCACCTATTAGATGCAAAGGCGCAGACATGCAGCAGGGCACGGTGAAGGCTTCAATTCACATATCAAGGCCCTGCGTCAACCTTTACTCTGTAAATTTTCTTTTTCTTTCTCTCTTACAATCACTGCCTTCGCAGTTCGAATTGTATGGTTAGACGTCCTGAGCTTACGAGAAATAATAAAAATACCATTTATGGTGTTCGGATATCCGCATCTTGCAATTTTTCTGTCCCTTTCCGATTCTCTCCTCGCTCTTCGAACATCCCGACGTGAAAATATATTAATCAGTCACGAGTTTGATTTATACATCAGCTCAATATCTTTAAGTCCAGCACCGCTTCCTGCTAGGTGTCCGGCGTCTCGGATATTGCACTATATGCATCTGTTCCAAACTATGTCTTGGATCAATAGTTGAGTTGCCCGGCTCCTGTGTTTGCCCCTTATGTTCCGCTCGTTCGGCTAAGAGGGCAAAGGGAGAACCCCTGCGATTGTACTACTGGTTCGCCCGATCACATACCTCAGGAGGAAAAAGCCGAAAACTGATCGTCATAGTAAGCGTGAACGGGTCTGCGATCCGATGACGAGGTTGGACTCTAAAACTCGTTGGCGATTTCGCCGTGTCACATGAAGGGTTCGTCTTAAAACAAACCATGCGATCGGAAAGGGCAGGCTTCGACCCCCAAGTACATCACAAATACACCGGGGGCTAGTCCATAGTCCCCACCTCAAGCTCCTAAGGCTAAGTGAAAGCAGTAAAACCGAATAGTCTGATTGCCTGGTTTCGTTCCCGCACTACCGCCTCCGGGCACCAAGACGTTGGCTAAGGGTAACAGTGCGGAACAAAACACCCTTCATGATATTCACTTGGGGGCTGAAGCCAACGAATGGTAGTTTTCAGAACTAAACATACGGCCACACAGGAGTCAAAATTTAATCACTACAATATCAAATAAGTTCACCAGGCGCATAATAAAGCATAAATCGCACTTGGTACAAACTTGCTACTGAAGCATTACATTTTTCGAACACTGGCCCTCTATCACCCGCGCTCCGGTCATCACCTGCGCGAAGTACTGCTCGGGGCGGCGATGGTCCTTCCCCTTGGGCGGAGGACCAGTGGCCATCTCCATTGGATTCATCTTTGGCCGATGAACCAGAGTCTTCACAAATGCGAGCCTCACCCCCTCAAGGCACGATGACCGCTTTACGGCGTCAATCCGGAGCGACGCCTCCCGCAGCTTCTGCACACGGCCGAAGTAGGTGTCCAAAATGTGCTCGGCCGGCCACAGGCTGACACAGAGGTCCTTTAAGGCCATCTCGGACATCCGATGCATCTCCATCAGCTGCTTCATTTGATCGCTGAGGAGGGGTGGACACCCGGAGTCCGAAAACTGCGACCAGAAGAGCCATTGCGTGGAGTCCTCCTCGAGGGTGGCATGGTGCTTCGCCGCGGCCGCCGCATTCTTCTGAAGTTCGGCGAAGATGCCTGCGGAGCGCCAGACCCTCGTCAGCAGGGCGAATCTGTTGCCTCCAAACATACTCTGCAGTAAATATTTCTTACCATTGGCAATTTGTGCGGCTTGCCGAAGCTCCTCCCGGACACCTCAGGCGTCACTCCTCGCCTCCTGGAGCTCTTTCTCCGCCTTGGACAGACGGGAGGATTGCTCCTCCCGCCCCTTCTCAAGGGCCTCAAGCTTCTCAGTGGCATCCTGGAGCTCCCCTTGGACCTCGGTTACCCGAGATTCATGCTGCTTAGCAGCACGCTTGGCCTGCTCAAGCTCGGACACCGCCCTCTCAGTGTCTGTCCTCTTCTCGGCCGCCTTGGCCTCAGCTTTCTTAAGGGCCTCCTTTAAGCCCTCGACCTCGGCGGTAGCAGCTGCAAGATCATCAAGATAAAGGATCAGTAAATGGTCCGGCCAGTCCCTATCTGGCAAATACACATCTTTTTTCCTAGCTTACCTTGCGCCTCGTCAAGCCATTTGTTGACAAGGTCCAGCTCTTGATCGGAAAGCTTGAGCTTCCAATCCATCTCCTCTAACACCGCGGCATTAGCAGCTGCGGCCATGGAAGATGCTTGCGTTAGCATTAAAAATGTCAACATTGTTAACCGACCTATCGAATTTGATCCTCTGCAGGTCTCTTCGAAGATCCTGGCAGAGTCTCGGGGGCTGCTATGTATGCGGCCTACTTAAACTAAGAACTACAACTGCATTATGAGGAAAGGTCATTACTTGACTTACCTCAAAGCCTGTTAGAAGGCCTTGGACATCGTCGTTCAGTCCGGATTGGACGGACCGAACACTATGCATAACCGCACCCATAAGGGTGTGGTGCCCTTCAACGATGGCGGAGTTGCTCACCAACTCCTCCAGCGTGTTCAGCCAGCCCACCATCGCTCGTGCGGAGGTGTTCGGCACTGGTGTTGGTTCCCCGGCCCCCTCCCCGCTGGGAGGAACCTGTGCTGTCGAGGGCCTCGGAGGCTCGGAAGTGATCGACGGAGGGGGTCCGGATGGACCGGACTCTTTTCCCTCGTCGGCCAGGAGGGACGCTCCCTCCTGGTCTTTGGTGACCGAGGTGTTGACCTCGGCCATTACGGCATCTACCTCCCCCTCCATGTTTGGAGGAGGAGTTCTTTGGGACCGCACCTCCTCAGCCTCTTCGGGGACCAAAGGAGGCGCAGAGTGCGCCATAGACCCACTGTCCGCCAGCTCGGTGGGCGGAGACGTCCCTTCCGAGGTTTGTTCGGTGGGGCGCTCATGTGGGGGACTGCAATTCGGAGGGGTTAACCTTCAACTAAAACAAACTACTGAAAGCATAATAGTTGAAAATACAGACACCTTACCTGCTGGCAGGGGGCTTGACCCTGGATCCTTTCTCTAGGAGCTCCTCAGACGCCTCGGACTTCTTGTCATCCGAGCTGTCAGGTATAACCAGCTTAGGCCGGTGTCGTCTCTTTAGGGCCGGGGAAGGTTGGACCTCCTCGGCGTCCTCGGACGCCGGCCTATTTCTGGAGTGCGAAGATGCACTCTCCTCTTCATCCTCCTCCTCCTCGCCCCCATCCTGTATGGATGAGGCCGCAGCATCTCCGGATCGGTTGCCCGAACGGATTTTGCGGCGGAGGCCCTCCCTGGCCTTCGGTGCCTCTTGCTTCTTGCCCTTCTTAGCGGGCGCCTTGTAGGGCACCACGACCAACATCTTCTCCAGCTGCTCTGATCGGGGCCCCTCCGGCAGCGGCGCCGGGCCGCTGATCTTCTTGGCCTTGGTGAGCCAGCCTTGCAGAATCCACATAACCAGGTTAGATCGAATCTCACGTAATGTGAATATCCGAATACTCTTTGAAGAGACACACCGCTCACCTCCCTTGGGGGATTCGCAGTGTCAAGACCGATGTCCATCCCCTCGGCTGGCCACTCCTTCTGGGGCTGGAATAGTTGACCCCATATCTTGCCAGGAGTCATACCGAAGAGGTGCCGCACAGTGGCCGGATCCTCGGGCTCATGCTCCCACATAGGCTTGGCCCTCTCCTGGCAAGGGAGGAGCCCGCAGTGGAGCATGATCTGGAACACGTCGACCAGCTTCGCGCTGGTCTCTATTACGTTGTCAGCGTGCTTCTGCAGCGCTTTGGTGTCGGCAACACATCCCCAGTCCGGACTCTTGGTGGTCCAGGAGGCCAATCTGGTGGGGGGTCCGGATCAGAATACGGGGGCCGCTCCCCATGCGGCCTCCCTTGGCTCGGTGATTTAGAACCACTCCTTCTGCCACATCCAGACAGTGTCGACGAAGTGGCCGTCCGGCCACTGGACCCGTGTCAGCTTGCTAATCATGGCCCCTCCACAGTCCGCGTGCTCGCCACCGACCACCTTAGGCTTCACGTTGAACACCTTCAGCCATAAGCCGAAGTGCGGTTGGACCCGAAGGAGCGCTTCACAGACGACGATGAAGGTCAAAATATGGAGGAGGGAGTTGGGGGCTAGATCGTGGAAATCCAGCCCATAGTAAAACATTAGCCTCCGCACAAAGGGGTGCAGGGGAAATCCAAGCCCCCTAAGGAAATGGGGGAGAAAAACTACCCTTTCGCCTGGCTCGGGCATAGGGATGATCTGGCCCTCTTCGGGGGCTTGATGGGCGACGTTGGCCCGCAAGTAACCGGCCTCCTTCGGCTTTAATATATCCTCGTTGGTGATGGAGGAGGCCTCCCACTTCCCATTGGCACCGGATCCGGCCATGGTCGAAGGAGGTGAAGTGGGATTGGCTTTGGAAGCAGGGAGAAAGGGCGCTGGAGCTCTGAAGGATTGCGAGTGCGAAAGGTAGGAGAAGGTGTGGGATGCAGACTGTAGTGGCCCCCCCTTCTTATAGGCTGTGGGCAGGTCAGAGATCCCTTTTTTCATGCCGTTGGCCTCTCCACTTCCCGATATCTCCGCAATGTTATGAGCGGGGAGGGGAATTGTGATCATTAACCATATCCCCCGAAAAGCGGGACACGATCTCCACCTTGAGGGGACGTGTCAAGCGTGGCGTCAGCCTCGAGCCATGCTTCGAGAAATAGTAACTGCTTGGTGTTATGGCCGGAAGCGACTCTTTGTTGAAGGAGAAAAAGTTGTCAGATAAAGGCACTATTTGCACTTGAGCAATATTTTTATTACTACCTTCGGTGTTAAGTAAAACAGCCGATTCAGACTCCGGACATCACTTGGTACCGAACAGGGGGGAGACTTGCTGAGGAACTCGCCCCGCAAACTGAATACTGGTCGGATGAATTGATACGGGATACAGGTCTCGGCATTGGAGGTAAGTTCGGGGGCTACTGAGGGAGTCATGGACTAAGGGGTCCTCAGGGCGACGGCCCATTGTACATGGGCCAGACTGGTGGAGCTGTGTGATGACCGAAGACCTATGAAGCCGTGGAGTACCCTCCAAGTTAAGGACGCACGAGATCTCTTTCCTTCTTGTTGTAATCTATCTTCGGTAACCCTAACCCTATCGGTGTCTATATAAACCAAGGGTTGTAGTCATTAGGGCTAGAGCTACATTCATCACCTCATAGCCTTAGGGTTTAGCTCATGCTGATCTCGAGGTAGATCTACTCTGTAAACCACATCATACATCCAATATAATCAAGTAGGACGTAGGGTATTACCTCTTCGAGAGGGCCCGAACCTGGGTAAACAGCTCGGGACCCCCTACCCCGAGGTCTGCCGGTTTTGAAACATGCATACGAGCTTTTCACATATTGATCTTTGCTAAGTTACTTTCGCCATTGCTACTGTTACAATCATTACAAAACTGCTACTATTCCTATTGCCACCATTACCGTTACTATCATACCACTTTGCTACTAAATACTTTGCTGCAGATATTAAGTCTTTTAGGTGTGGTTGAATTGACAACTCAACTGCTAATACTCGCGAATATTCTTTGGCTCCCCTTGTGTCGAATACTCTACCCTTGAAAACTGTTGCGATCCCCTATACTTGTGGGTTATCAAGACCTTTTTCTGGCACTGTTGCCGGGGAGCATAGCTCTTTTTGCTACGTCACTTGGGACTTATATCTGTTGATCACTATGAAGAATCTGAAAGATACCAGAACCAAGATTGTTCCCTCTAGAACGAGGGGAGGTAAGGAACTGCCATCTAGCTCTACACTTGATTCACCTTCTGTTTTGAGTAAGCTTGCGACACCCACACCTACTATTAATCCTGATATGTCGAAAGTAATTGATGATGCTACTTCTGCTATGAATGATGCTTATGATGATGCTACTACTTTGCTTGATAAGACTGTGCCACTAGGTGAATTTCTTGATGAACAACTTGCTAGAGCTAAAGATATTGAGAATGCTGAAACTGATGATATTTCTGAAACTGATGAAATTATTGAAACTGGAAACTTTGAAACACCTATTAGACCTAGCACTCCTAGATATGAATTGCCTGATATACCTGAGGGTTATGTTATGGATGGAGAGGTAGCTAAGGATTTTCTTGTTTGTAAGGATAGAGATGATCTTAAGAAATTGCTAGTCAAGTTGAAAGAAAAATCTTTGAATCCTAGAATGAAATATGATCCTAAGTTTGCTACTTCACCTATCTTTGTTACTGATAAGGATTATGAATTCTTTGTCGATCCTGAGTTAATTACTTTGATTGAATATGATCCTTTCCATGGTTATGAATACAAAACTGTTGTGGCACATCTTACTAAACTGAATGATATAGCCACCCTATTTGCTCATGAGGAAAAAAATTGCTACTAATATATTCTTAAGTTGTTTCCTTTCTCGTTAAAGGGTGATGCTAAGACATGGTATAATTCTCTTGCTCCTAGTTCTGTGTGTAGTCCCCAGGATATGATATATTACTCCTCTGAAAAATATTTTCCTGCTCATAAGAAACAAGCTGCTTTATAGGAAATATTTAACTTTGTGCAAATTGAAGAAGAGAGTCTCCCACAAGCTTGGGGAAGGCCTCTCCAATTACTTAATGCTTTGCCTGATCATCCTCTCAAGAAAAATGAAATACTTGATATCTTTTATAATGGACTAACCGATGCTTCTAGGGACCACCTAGATAGTTGTGCTGGTTGTGTTTTCAGAGAACGAACTGTTGAACAAGCTGAAGAACTATTGAATAATATATTGAGTAATGATAATGATTGGACTCTGATACGTCTCCAACGTATCTATAATTATTTATTCTTCCATGCTGCTATATTATCGTTCTTGGATGTTTTACAATCATTTTATATCATTTTTTGGTACTAACCTATTGACATAGTGCCCAGTGCCAGTTGCTATTTTCTGCATGTTTTTTACATCGCAGGAAATCAATACCAAACGGAGTCCAAACACAGCGAAACTTTTTGTGGATTTTTTTGGACCAGAAGACATCCAGTGGGCCGGAGAAGCACCTGGGGGGTGCTCCGAGGGGAGCACAACCCACCAAAGCGCGCCTGGAGGCCCAGGCACGCCCAGGTGGGTTGTGCCTACCTCGGGGGCCTCCCACACCGCCTCTTTGCTCTATAAATACCCCAATATTCCAGAAACCCTAGGGGAGTCGACAAAAATCAATTCCAGCCACCGCAAGTTCCAGAACCACCAGATCCAATCTAGACACCATCACGGAGGGGTTCATCATCCTCATTGGTGCCTCTCCGATGATGCGTGAGTAGTTCATTGTAGACCTTCGGGTCCGTAGTTAGTAGCTAGATGGCTTTCTCTCTCTCGTTTGATTCTCAATACAATGGTCTCTTGGAGATCCATATGATGTAACTCTTTTTTGCGATGTGTTTGTTGGGATCCGATGAACTTTGAGTTTATGATCAGATCTATCTTTTTATCCATGAAAGTTATTTGAGTCTTCTTTGATCTCTTATATGCATGATTGCTTATAGCCTCGTATTTCTTCGCCGATATTTGGGTTTTGTTTGGCCAACTTGATCTATTTATCTTGCAACGGGAAGAGGTGCTTTGTGATGGGTTCGATCTTACGGTGCTTGATCCCAGTGACAGAAAGGGAAACGACACATATGTATCGTTGCCATTAAGGATAGCAAGATGGGGTCTATTTCTACATAAATAGATCTTGTCTACATCATGTCATCGTTCTTATTGCATTACTCCGTTTCTCCATGAACTTAATACACTAGATGCATGCTGGATAGCGGTCGATGTGTGGAGTAATAGTAGTAGATGCAGGCAGGAGTCGGTCTACTAATCTTGGACGTGATGCCTATATAATGATCATTGCCTGGATATCGTCATGAGTATTTGAAGTTCTATCAATTGCCCAACAGTAATTTGTTTCCACCGTTTGCTATTTTTCTCGAGAGAAGCCACTAGTGAAAACTACGGCCCCCGGGTCTCTTCTTTAATATATTTGCCTTCAAGATCTATTTTGCTATTCGCTCTTTTATTTATTTGCAACTTTTATTTTCAGATCTATTAATCCAAAAACCCAAAAATACCTCGCTGAATTTTATTTGCTTTTATTTGCATCTTTCAATCTACTACAATTTTATCTATCTCGTTACCCGAAAGGGATTGACAACCCCTTTAACACGTCGGGTTGCAAGTATTTGTTCTTTGTGTGCAGGAGCTGTTTACGTGGTGTTGCGTGGTTCTCCTACTGGTTCGATAACCTTGGTCTCATCACTGAGGGAAATACCTACCGTCGCTGTGCTGCATCATCCCTCCCTCTCTGGGGAAAAACCGACGTAGTTCTAGCAGACATCAAGAGGAGTTTCTGGCGCCATTGCCGGGGAGACATCATCAACATCTACCAGGTTCCTCATCACAAATCTCATCTGCTTGCAATTTCCATTATTTGCCATTTGCCTCTCGTTTTCATCTCCCCCACTTCACCAATTTGCCATTTTATTTGCCCCTCTTTTTCGTTCGCCTTTTTCTCGTCAGATCACATGTTTGCTTGTGTTGCCATGTGCCTTCTATTTGCTTGTATCTTCGCTTGCTAAAAAGCTATTGTTATGGATCCTCATCCACTTTCTAATCTTTTCAAAAGATCCAATTATGATGAACCAACTGCTAGTGAATTGAGTTCACTAGATTATCTTTATGAAGTTTTGCTTGAGATTTATGAATCTGAAAATTGTGATGAAGTGTTAAACGAAGGAATTTATAAAGTGGTTCATGATAGCTCCTTGAATGAAAAGCATGATTGCAATGATGTTATTATAAATTCTATTAATGTCAATTGTGCTAATAATACGCAAAACCCCAAGCTTGGGGATGCTAATTTTGATATGTCCACTACTTATTGCAATGATCATGTTTGGGGTGATTCTTCTTATGATCTTGAAAATTTATTTAAGCCTCGTGATGAATATGTTATTGATAATAATGTTTGCAATAATATTGAAAGTGGGTTTGGAAGAATGTCAACTTTAGGTAAAAATAATCCCACATATTTGGAGAGTGTTCAATCTTATGAAATTTTTGATAAAAGTGGGCTTGGAGAGGTCATAACTTTATTTGATGATAATCCCACTATTTTGGAAGAGTGTCAACTTTGCATGCATGTGGATCATGTAGAGAGTATGTTATGTGATAGCTATATTGTTGAGTTTGAATATGATCCCACATGTAATTATTATGAGAGAGGGAAATATGGTTGTAGAAATTTTCATGTTACTAAATTACCTCTCTTCATGTTGAGATTGCTATTGTTTTCTTCCATGCATATGCTAGATCTTGCTTGTCTTGCTAATTTGTTTTCCTATAAAATTCCTATGCATCGGAAATATGTTAGACTTAAATATGTTTGTCACATGTTTTATGATACTCTCTTTGTGTTTTCATTATTATCTTTCATGTGAGCATCAATAAAATCTTATGCCTAGCTAGGGGCGTAAAACGATAGCGCTTGTTGGGAGGCAACCCAATGAATAAAATTTATTTTTGTCTTTTTCTTTCTGTTCTTGGGTGTTTGCACAATTATTCTACTGTTATGATTGTGTTTTTTGTGTTTTAATTAGTTTTTGCCTTTAGGATAGCTTTGGGTGATAGCTGATTTGATCTTGCTGAAAAACAGAAACTTTTGCGCTCAGGAAAACAATTATTATTTTTAACAGAAGAGTGATTTTGATTTGATTCTTTTTACATAAGATTAATAAACAAATTTTTCAGGTTTTCATAATTTTTCAGAATTTTTTGAGTTACATAAGTATTCGAAGTTTTCAGATTGCTACAGACTGTTCTTCTTTTGACAGATTATGTTTTCTTTGCGTTGTGTGCTTGTTTTGATGATTCTATGGTTTTCTTTGAAGAGTTTTTGCCATAGAAAAGTTGGAATACAGTAGATATAATGCAAAAATAAAATATTAATGGGTTTGCAATAGTACTTAAAGTAGTGATTTATTTTCTTATACTAACGGATCTCACGAAGGTTTTGTTGAGTTTTGTGTGATTGAAGTTTGCAAGTTTTGGGTGATATTACGATGGATTAAGGAATAAGGATTAGCAAAAGGCTAAGCTTGGGGATGCCTGAGGCACCCCAAGATAATATTCAAGAAGTATCAAGCAACTAAGCTTGGGGATGCCCCCGAGTGGCATCCCCTCTTTCTTCTAACGACCATCGGTATTTTACTTGGAACTATATTTTTATTCGTCACATATTATGAGTTTTGCTTGGAGCGTCTTGTATGATTTGAGTCTTTTCTTGTTTTGCTTTTTATTTTTAAGTCTTGAATCCTTGCTGGACACACCTTTTTGAGAGAGCCAAAAACTATGATTTGCTTCCTCCTCCTATGCTTCACTTAAATTTTTAGAGCCTTGGAATTGCTCTAGTGCTTCACTTATATCTTTTTGAGCACGGTGTACTTTGTTATTTTTGAAGAAATGCTCTCATGCTTCACTTAGATTTTTTTGGGAGTTAGTAAAATTTTGAAGAAATTCTCTCTTGCTTCACTTAGATTAATTTGAGAGAAAGAAATATTATGCTCATGTTCTTCACTTATATTTGTTTGAGCTTATTAAAAGCAACATATGAAACTAGTCCCAAAGTGATAGATGTCCAAGAAGGATATAATAAAAACTTTCATGAAGATCATTGGACAAAATAAACTAGATTCTTTGTAATAGTTTTGAGATATGACGATATAATATGTGAGCCATGTTGATGAGTAATTGTGCTTTAGTAAGAATATTGGTGTTAAGTTTTGTGATTCCCTATGAAAGTACGAAAGTCAATAGTTATGCAATGAAATTATATCTTACTTATGGTGCATTATTTGGTGTTCTTATGCTTAATGCTTGCTTACGAGATTATTCGGTTCTTGGTTGGGCGCTTCTCAATCTTTTTGCTAGCCTTCATTTGCACTAAGTATGATCACTACTTGTGCATCCAAAACCCTTTAAACCAGTTTTGCCATATGAGTCCACTATACCTACCTATATGCGGTATTTCCATGCTGTTCTAAGCATTTGTATGTGCCATATCTAATTTTCAAAATAAATTTCTCTTTTGTGTGCTCGTACTGCTCGCGAGGCAGTGAGGGGTGGCCGATATTTTCCATGCTAGATGTGTTATTCTCACGATGAGTGTTTATCCACTTGTCATTGCACGAGAGTACGGCAAAGGTATTAGGGATGCCCAGTCCCGAAATGAAAAATGAATTTACTTTATGTTGTCAAATAATAAATTCCTTGGAAAGTGTTGGTATGGAGGGCACCCGTGGATACGACTAGCCATGGAAAGTGAAAGAAATGGTGGAAAAAGGAATAAACTTTATTTTCTGTTTGGGAATAGCCTATGATATATCTAGCATGGAAAGTGTTGGGAGCTCTAAGTCATTTTCGTTGGTGGGAAAAGTATGCCTCTCAAAATGTTTTTACCTCTCAATTTAATCTTTGAGCTCTGGCACCTCTACAAATCCCTACTTCCCTCCGCGAAGGGCCTTTCTTTTACTTTACGCAATTTTTATTTTTAATTTGAGTCTCCATCTTCTCTTACAAAGCAGCAACTAAGGTGCACTATGATCGTACTTGAGCATTGGGTGTAGCTAATATTCGAGTGTGTTTCATGAATAGATCAATGATTGAGCATGACAGGCTAGGGATAACTTGCTTTAGCGTTGATATTTTGAAAGACATGGTTGCTTGTTGATATGCATGAGTATTTAAGTTATCATGTCAAAACTAGACTATTGCTTGGAACCATATAAAAGTCCACATGTCCATGCTATTAAGAAAAGAATATGTGATGAACATGTTAGGCAGCATTCCACATCAAATTTTTTGTTTTTATCATTTACCTACTCGAGGACAAGCAGGAATTAAGCTTGGGGATGCTGATACGTCTCCAATGTATCTATAATTTTTGATTGTTCCATGCTGCTATATTATCATTCTTGGATGTTTTACAATCATTTTATAATCATTTTATATCATTTTTTGGTACTAACCTATTGACATAGTGCCCAGTGCTAGTTGCTGTTTTCTGCATGTTTTTTACATCGCAGGAAATCAATACCAAACAGAGTCCAAACGCAGCGAAACTTTTTGTGGATTTTTTTTGGACCAGAAGACATCCAGTGGGCCGGAGAAGCACCTGGGGGGTGCTCCGAGGGGAGCACAACCCACCAGGGCGCGCCTGGAGGCCCAGGCGCGCCCAGGTGGGTTGTGCCCACCTAGGGGGCCTCCCGCACCGCCTCTTTGCTCTATAAATACCCCAATATTCCAGAAACCCTAGGGGAGTCGACGAAAATCAATTCCAGCCGCCGCAAGTTCCAGAACCACCAGATCCAATCTAGACACCATCACGGAGGGGTTCATCATCCTCATTGGTGCCTCTCCGATGATGCGTGAGCATTTCATTGTAGACCTTCGGGTCCGTAGTTAGTAGCTAGATGGCTTTCTCTCTCTCGTTTGATTCTCAATACAATGGTCTCTTGGGGATCCATATGATGTAACTCTTTTTTGCGGTGTGTTTGTTGGGATCCGATGAACTTTGAGTTTATGATTAGATCTACCTTTTTATCCATGAAAGTTATTTGAGTCTTCTTTGATCTCTTATATGCATGATTGCTTATAGCCTCGTATTTCTTCTCTGATATTTGGGTTTTGTTTGGCCAACTTGATCTATTTATCTTGCAACGGGAAGAGGTGCTTTGTGATGGGTTCGATCTTACGATGCTTGATCCCAGTGACAGAAAGGGAAACGACATGTATGTATCGTTGCCATTAAGGATAGCAAGATGGGGTCTATTTCTACATAAATAGATCTTGTCTACATCATGTCATCGTTCTTATTGCATTACTCCGTTTCTCCATGAACTTAATACACTAGATGCATGCTGGATAGCGGTCGATGTGTGGAGTAATAGTAGTAGATGCAGGCAGGAGTCGGTCTACTAATCTTGGACGTGATGCCTATATAATGATCATTGCCTGGATATCGTCATGAGTATTTGAAGTTCTATCAATTGCCCAACAGTAATTTGTTTCCACCGTTTGCTATTTTTCTCGAGAGAAGCCACTAGTGAAAACTACGGCCCCCGGGTCTCTTCTTTAATATATTTGCCTTCAAGATCTATTTTGCTATTCGCTCTTTTATTTATTTGCAACTTTTATTTTCAGATCTATTAATCCAAAAACCCAAAAATACCTCGCTGAATTTTATTTGCTATTATTTGCATCTTTCAATCTACTACAATTTTATCTATCTCGTTACCCGAAAGGGATTGACAACCCCTTTAACACGTCGGGTTGCAAGTATTTGTTCTTTGTGTGCAGGAGCTGTTTACGTGGTGTTGCGTGGTTCTCCTACTGGTTCGATAACCTTGGTCTCATCACTGAGGGAAATACCTACCGTCGCTGTGCTGCATCATCCCTTCTTCTCTGGGGAAGAACTGACGTAGTTCTAGCAGACATCAGACTCTTCCTGAGCCACTTCCTAAGCCAACTCCGAAGAAGAGGGGTATTCTATTTCTCAGTCTTGATGATATGCAAGAGGCAAAGAAATCCATGAATGAAAAAGGTATTAAAGTTGAAGATGTTAAGAATTTACCACCTATTGAAGAAATACATGGTCTTAATACCCCGACACACGTAGTAGAGGTAAATTCTCTCTATAGATTTGATGAAGGTCATATTCCTTATAATAAATATGCTAGTTAATGCTTGGATGAATTTGATAACTTTAGTGTTAAACAAGAAAACTTCAATGCATATGTTAGTAGACAATTGAAACGAAATGCTTATATGATTGAACGCTTGAGTGACTATATGTTTAGAACTGTTAATGATCTCAAGGTTGTTAGTAAACATGCTTCCATGATAAAAACTCAAGTAGAACAAGTTCTAAAGGCACAAAATGATTTGCTTAATGAAATGAACAATAAGGTGAATGATCATGATGTTAGAATTATGAGTAGAGGTGGTAAAATGACTCAGGAACCTTTGTATCCTGAAGGTCATCCTAAAATAATTGAACAAGACTCTCAAAGAATTAATACTGATGCACCTAGTCCATCTAGAAATAAAAAGAATGATGATAGGACTTTGCATGCTTCTAGTGAACCTATTGTAGACACACCTGAGAATCCAAATGGTATTTCTATTTCTAATGCTGAAACACAATCTGGTGATGAACATGAACCTTATAGTAATGATAATGATGATGTTCATGTTGATGCTCAACCTAGTAATGATAATGATGTGGAGATAGAACCTGTTGTTGATCTTGATAACCCACAACCTAAGAATAAAAGATATGATAAGAGAGACTTCATTGCTAAGAAACATGGTAAAGAAAGATAACCATGGGTTCATAAACCCATGCCTTTTCCTCCTAAAGCTTCAAAGAATAAAGATGATGAAGAATTTGAGCGCTTTGTTGAAATGCTTAGACATGTCTTTTTGCGCCTTCGGTTGACTGATATTCTAAAAATGTCTCCTTATGCTAAGTATATGAAAGATATTGGTACAAATAAAAGGAAGATAGTGGAAGCTGGAATTTCCACCATGCTTGCTAATTACACATTTCAGGGTGGAATACCAAAGAAACTAGGAGGCCCAGGAATACCAACTATACCATGCTCCATTAAAAGAAGCTATGTTAAAACTGCTTTATGTGATTTAGGAGCCGGTGTTAGTGTTATGCCCTTCTCTTTATATCACAGACTTGATTTGAATAAGTTGACACCAACTGAAATCTCTTTGCAAATGGCTGATAAATCAACTGCTATACCCATCGGTATTTGTGAGGATGTGCTTGTCGTAGTTGCAAATGTTACTATCTTAACGGACTTTGTTATTCTTGATATACCCGAGGACGACAGTATGTCGATCATCCTTGGTAGACCCTTTTTGAATACTGCAGGGGCTGTTATTGATTGCAATAAAGGCAATGTCATTTTTTATGTTAATGGTAATGAGCATACGGTACACTTTCCGAAGAAACAACCTCAAGTGAATAGTATCAATTCTATTGGAAAAATTCCAACAATTACTATTGGAGGTTTTGAATTCCCTATTCCTACTGTCAAAAAGAAACATGATATTCTTATTGTTGGGGACATGCATATCCCCGTTGAGGTAACCTAGTGTTGCACGAAGATTCTCCGGTTTCATGTCATTCGGAAGAAGTTTGTTAATAAGACTTGATCAACCTTATTAATAGATTCCTTTTGACGGGAATGTGATGGATGAATTTAGTAAACACAACTTTCTATACCCACTTTTTACTTTCTATTATTTAGAATTAATAAAGTAGAAATGCTATTATTTTACTTTTTTTTGAATTATCCGTGTAATAAAAATGACCAGAAAATAAAAGTTCTCCAAATGCCGTGAAAATTTTATATGATTTTTTCTGTAATATTTGAAAAAAATTGGCACTGAACACACCCCAGGGGGTGCATTCTACTTCTTGAGCTTGCATTGATTTTTCCCTTGAAGAGGAAAGGGTGATGCAGCAAAGTAGAGATAAGTATTTCCCTCAGTTAAGAACCAAGGTATCAATCAAGTAGGAGGTACAAGCAAGTCCCTAATAGCTGCACCTGCACAAACTAACAAACACTTGCACACAACACGAAAAAGGGGTTGTCAATCCCTTCACGGTCACCAGCAGAGTGAGATCTAATAGAGATAGATATAAAAGATAAGTAAAAGGCAAAATAAAGTGAATATAAATAAATTGCAGCAAGGTATTTTTGGGTTTTTGATTTTATAGATCTGAAAATATATAATGAGAAATAGACCCGCGGGCCATAGTTTTCACTAGAGGCTTCTCTCTCAAAAGAACACATACGGCGGGTGAACAAATTACTATTGAGCAATTGATAGAAAAGCACAAAGTTATGACGATATCTAAGGCACTGATCATGAATATAGGCATCACGTCCATCACAAGTAGACCGACTCTTGCCTGCATCTACTACTATTACTCCACACATCGACCGCTATCCAGCATGCATCTAGTGAATTAAGTTAACAAGAGCGGAGTAACGCCTTAAGCAAGATGACATGATGTAGAGGGATAGATCCAATCAATATTGTAAAACCCCCATCTTTTTATCCTTAATGGCAACAATACAAATACGTGTATTGCTACCCCTACTGTCACTGGGTGAGGACACCGCAAGATTGAACCCATCACAAAGCACCTCTCCCATTGCAAGAAAAACCAATCTAGTTAGCCAAACCAAATTGATAGATCGGAGAGAAATACAAAGCTATCTTAATCATGCATAAAAGAGTTCAAATAAGACTCAAATAGTATTCATAAATAATCTGATCATAAATCCACAGTTCATTAGATCTCAACAAATGCACCGCAAAAGAAGATTACATCGAATATATCTCCAAGAACATCAAGGAGAACATTGTATTGAAGATCAAAGAGAGAGAAGAAGTCATCTAGCAACTAGCTATGGACCCGTAGGTCCGTGGTAAACTACTCACACATCATCGGAAGGGCAGCAAGTTTGGTGTAGAGGCCCTCCGTGATCGAATCCCCCTCCGGCAGAGTGCCGGAAAAGGCCCCAAGATGGAATCTCATGAGAACAGAAGCTTGCGGCAGCGGAAAAGTATTTTTGGTGTGCCCCCTGACGTAAGGGGAATATTTGGGTATTTATAGAGCCAAGATTAGGGTTAGGAGGTCTGCGAGGGGCCCACAAGCCTAGGGGCATGCCCCTAGGGCTTGTGGCCCCCTCGTGGGTCTTCTGGCCTCTTCTCGAAGCTCCGTGGTTGTCTTCTGGTCCAAGAAAAATCCTCAAAAAGTTTCGTTCTGTTTGGACTCCGTTTGGTATTGATTTTCTGTAAAAGACAAAAACAAGGAAAAAACAGCAACTAGCACTGGGCACTGGGTTAATAGGTTAGTCCCAAAAAATGATATAAAATAGCATATTAATGTATATAAAACATCCAAGATGGATAATATAATAGCATGGAATAATAAAAAATTACAGATACGTTGAAGACGTATCAGTGCACCTGTGAGCCACAAGCTCACAGGGCGCGCCCACCCCCTGGACACGCCATGCAGGCTTGTGGGGCCCATGTAGGCCCCCTCACTTATTCCTGCCACCCATGCACTTCGTCTTCTTCCAGAAAAAAATCACTCCAATGTTCAAACCCGTGTTCTTGCTCATCTTGCTGCCATTTTCGATCTCCTTGCTCGGAGCTCTGTTTTTGAAACTATTTGGGGGGGATTGTTCATCGGTATATGACTCCTCCAATGGTCCAATTAGTTTATGCTCTAGTGCTTTATACATTGCAAATTTTTTCTGCTGGGTGACCATGTTCTTGAGCTTGCATGTCAAATGTATATGGTTCAAAGTAGTTTTGTTGTATGATATAGTTTCGAGACACTTGTAGGAGTAGTTGCTATCAATTTTGTTGAGTTAGGTTCACTTTTATTTTGAGTCACTAAAAATTTCAGAAATTTTTAGAGAAAAGAAAAACCATGAGGAGGTGGTTAAGGGGCTCATCAAGCCGTAATTCGGAGGAAATTCTGGTGAAGAAGCCCAGGTACAATCTTTCACGTGCGACGGAGGTTCGGCCGTGCGAGTGGCAAAGTGATACATTTTTTAAGGAGGCGGGAATTTCTTAGGATTTCTATTATTTGGTGGACAATGCCGGCATCGTCCCCTTCCTCCAAGATAAGTGCGACCAATACCTCCTACTCACTAATACCTTCGTGCAAAATTTCCACTTTTATCCTAGGAAGGAACCACCCATGGTAGAATTTCACTTGTATGATGTGCCTAAGGAAATGACATTATATGATTTTTGCAATGCCTGCAAAATACCTTTTGAGGGCCGTATCAGTGAGCCACGTCCTAGAGACATGGAGGACTTCATTTTTGAAACTACTATGGGGGAAGAGAGAGGAGTGTCAGAAGCTAGAGTAGCTAGTTTACATTTTCCAGTTTTACGTTACTATGCATTATTTGCCGGGAGATGTCTGATTGGTCGTGGGGAGAGTGGAGGCCTTAGTGCACCTGACCTTGCTATTTTGTGCCGTGCTTTATGTGCTGATAGAACTTTTAGTTTGGGCACCATGGTTGCTCGACGGTTACATACAAACCGTTCGAAGGGTAGTATTTTTGGTGGTATCTATGCCTCCCGCCTCGCAGCACATTTTGAGATTCCTATTAGGCATGATGAGAAAGAAGAGATGCCGCTACCCACTAAATATTTAGACTATGCTAGTATGGTAGCGCATAATTTTATTGAAAATGACAAGCAAAAGCGACTCCTCTACAACTTAGTATTCAGTCAGGGCACCCGTGAGATTATTACCTTGCCTGCACCATCTTTGTTCGATCTTTATGTAGGCAGGTATACTATTATGCCTGATGACATCTACCGATATTGGGGTCTTACACAACCCCCAGTACCTGAGCCAGCACCTGCACCTGAGCCATATCAGGAGCCTGTTTATCAGTGGGAGCCATAGGAGCTCGCCAACTAGTGGAACCCTCAGGACCCTCGCAGTATCCAGGAGAGGGTTACTATGAGCCATGGCCATCGACCAACTTAGGCCAAAAGCCTAAGCTTGGGGGAGTACGTATCTCTCACTGATATTACATTCATGCATCACACATTCATTCAGTTATCGGTGTTCATCCTTTTTCATTGTATTATCCATGTTAGTTTATTTTTCTTGCTTTTTCTTGTGTGTTTGAAAAACTTTGATAAAATCCAAAAATATTTCTCGCTTCTTTGTAGCTTTTCTTTCTAGTTCAATTTAGTTGTAGTATTAAAAGAAAACCCAAAAAGATTTCTCGTTCTTCTTTTACTTGTTGGGAGCTTTCCTGTGTAAATAGTTTTTCTCATTTTTATTTTTCCTTTGGTTTCACCCTTTTTAGAGAAAAACAAAAACTCCAAAAATATTTTAGTGTGTTTCTTTGAAATTCTTTTCGTTTCTTTGGGTCGTAAGGAGAAGACCACGATGAAAATGTCGAGTGGCTCTCATATGCATTATTATTGATCTAACAAAGAGCCCATATTACCTTGTCTTCTCCTTTGAATAAATATTTGCAGATTCCAGCTTAGTCCACGACACGTGCACTATTATTATTATTCACATCGTTCGGCCATGCAAGTGAAAGGCAATAATGACAAAATTTGATGAAATGATTGAGATGAGGAAAAAACTGGTATGAACTCGACCTATTTTGTTTTTGTAAATATGATTAGCTCATCGTTCTTGATTCAGCCTATTACGAATGAAACATGTTTGCAATAACAATTAGAGATTATAGTTACTCATGCCATGCTTAATTAGCTAGGAGTGGATAATGGTTTGTCTTGTGTGCTAACCTGCATTTAAAATGGTTATGATGTAGTATGATAGGATGGTATCATCCTTTGAATGATTCAAGTGGCTTGACTTCGCACATGTTCATGCATGTAGTTGAATCAAAACCAACATAGCCTCCACGATATTTATGTTCACCATCCTACTCATGCTTGCATTCAATGTTGATTAATCTCAATGCATTTTTATGACCGTTGATGCTCTCTAGTTGGTCGCTTCTCAATCTTTTTGCTAGCCTTCACTGGTACTAAGCTGGAATACTGCTTGTGCATCCACTTCCTTAAACCCAAAGTTGTTCCATATGAGTCCACCATACCTACCTATTTGTGGTATTTACCTGCCGTTCCAAGTAAATTAGCATGTGCCAAACTCTAAACCTTCAAATAATAATCGGTTTTGTATGCCCGAATCGCTCAAGTAGCAACGGGGGGCTGTCAGTATCTTCCATGCTAGGCGGGTTATTCTCACGGTGAGTGTTTATTCGCTTGTCATTCACGAGAAAGTGGCTAGTAATCGGGATGCCCAGTCCTATGATCAAAATCAAAATATAATAATGAAACAAAACTCCCCCAGATTGTTGTTGGTATGGAGGGTACCCGAGGATTCGGCTAGCCATGGCTTGTGTTTGTTGGTGGAGGGGGAGTAAAAACTTTACCATTCTGTTTGGGAACCGCCTATAATGTGTCTAGCATGGAAGATAGTGAGATCTCTCGGTTGTTATGTTGACAATGAAAGCATGCCTCTCAAAATTATATTCATCTCCGTTTTAAAAGCTTTGAGCTCTGGCACCTCTGCAAATCCATGCTTCCCTCTGCGAAGGGCCTATCCATTTACTTTTATTGTTGAGTCATCTTCTTCTTATTAAAGAACCAGCTAGAGAGCACTATTGTCATTTATATGCTTTGTTTTTAGTTGATGTTGAGTATGAGTGTGACTGGATCTCTTTTTCCATGAATTATAATGTCTAGTTAGTGCTTGATCTTCAGGGGTGCTCTACATTTATGTTTTGCGGTCTCAGAAAAGGCTACGAGATACCATGTTGTCATATTATATCATGATTGTTTTAAAAAGTGTTGTCATCCGAGATATCTTATTATTGCTCGCTAGTTGGTTATGCTATTGATATGAGTAAATGTGGGACCTAAGTGTTATTGTGAATATGGTTAGTTCATAATCCTTGCTGAAAACGTGAACATTGGTTAGACATATTTGCAACAACAAGATCAAACAGAGTTTGTAAAAGTTTTTCTTTGTCACTTTCAGTTTGTCAACTGGATTGCTTGAGGACAAGCAATGGGTTAAGCTTGGGGGAGTTGATACGTCTCTGATGTCTACTACGCAACTTTATTCTTGTAGACTCGTGTTGGGCCTCCAAGCGCAGAATTTTGTAGGACAATAGCAATTTTCCCTCAAGTGGATGACCTAAGGTTTATCAATCCGTGGGAGGCGTAGGATGAAGATGGTCTCTCTCAAACAACCCTGCAACCAAATACAAGAAATCTCTTGTGTCCCCAACACACCCAATACAATGGCAAATTGTATAGGTGCACTAGTTCGGCGAAGAGATGGTGATAAAAGTGTAATATGGATGGTAGAAATATATTTATATAATCTGAATAAATAAAAACAGCAAGGTAGCAAGTGACAAAAGTGAGCACAAACGGTATTGCAATGCTTGAAAACAAGGCCTAGGGTCCATACTTTTGCTAGTGCAATCTCTCAACAATACTAATATAATTGGATCATATAACCAACCCTCAACGTGCGATGAAGAATCACTCCAAAGTTCCTATCTAGCGGAGAACATAAGAAGAAATTATTTGTAGGGTACGAAACCACCTCGAAGCTATTTTTTCCGATCAATATATCCAAGAGTTCGTACTAAAATAACACCAAATAATTTCAGATTCATAATACTCAATCCAACACAAAGAACCTCAAAGAGTGCCCCAAGATTTCTACCGGAGAAACAAAGACAAGAACGTGCATCAACCCCTATGCATAGATTACCCCAATGTCACCTAGGGAATCCGTGAGTTGAATGCCAAAACATATATCAAGTGAATCAATATGATACCCCATTGTCACCACGAGTATTCATATGCAAGACATACATAAAGTGTTCTCAAATCCATAAAAGTATTCAATCCGATAAAATGAAATCTCAAAGGAAAAACTCAATTCATCACAACAAGATAGAGAGGGGAAAACACCATATGATCCGACTATATTAACAAAGCCCGCGATACATCAAGATTGTGCATCTCAAGAACACGAGAGAGAGTGAGAGAGAGAGAGAGATTAAACACATAGCTACTGGTACAAACCCTCGGCCCCGAGGGTGGACTACTCCCTCCTCACCATGGTGGCCGTCGGGATGATGAAGATGGCCACCGGTGATGATTTCCCCCTCCGGCAGGGTGCCGAAATGGGATCTAGATTGGATCTCGTGGATACAGAGGCCTTGCGGTGGCGGAACTTCTGATCTAGGGTTACCCCCAGGGTTTTTGGAATAATTGGTGATTTATAGGGCAAAGAGGGGGTGCGGGAGGCCACTGAGGTGGGCACAACCCACCTGGGCGCGCCTGGGCCCCCAGGCGCGCCCTGGTGGGTTGTGCCCCCCTCAGGGCACCCCCAGGTGCTTCTCTGGCCCACTGGATGTCTTCTGGTCCATAAAAAATCCACAAAAAGTTTCGCGGTGTTTGGACTCCGTTTGATATTGGTTTCCTGCGATGTAAAAAAACAAGCAAAAACAGCAACTGGCACTGGGCACTGGGTCAATAGGTTAGTCCCAAAAAATGATATAAAGTTGCTATAAAATGATTGTAAAACATCCAAGAATGATAATATAATAGCATGAATACTTCATAACTTATAGATACGTTGGAGACGTATCAACATCCCCAAGCTTAATTCCTACTCGTCCTCGAGTAGGTAAATGATAAAAGAAATAATTTATGAAGTGTGAATGCTAGCAAAGTGCACAAGTTTGATCAATGACAATTTCAATCACTTTTCCGAGCATCATAACAGCAATTCTTTCTTATAAAACTTCTCATGTTAAAGTAGCAACCAATTCACATGTTAAGGTTCAAACAATGAATTCTCTTGAAACTCAACAACCTATGTTCTCAGTCACCAAACAACTGCAATTCAACTTATTCAACAGAGTCTAAGTAAGAGCTCCACATACTCAACCATCATATAGTCTTCTATGATTGCTAACACTCACCGCATACACATGAGCAAAACGTTTCAACCGGACACATAGAAAGATAGGGGCTTATAATTTCGCCTCCCAACGTATTCACCTCAAGGGTGATGTCAACAATAATAACTCATGCCACCCATATCCAACTGGACATACGTGCCTAGATCTTTCCTCACCACATGATGCTTGCCAAAGGAGAAAAATAAAAAGGAATAGAGAGAAAAACTTTGACTCTTGCATAAAAGTAAATACATAAAAGTAAAAGATAGGCCCTTCGCAGAGGGAAGCAGAGGTTGCCATGCTCTTATTTGTTTGTATGCTCAACCCCTTAGTGCAAAAGAACATCACGTTATATTGCCCCTTGTGATGGCAACCTTTATTATGCAGTCTGTCACTTTTATTTCTTTACCATCACAAGTTCGTACAACGCTCAATTTTCTCTTACACTAAATGATCTTACACTTTTAGAAGCAATTTTTATTGCCTTATTGCACCGATGACAACTTACTTGAAGGATCTTACTCAATCCATAGGTAGGTATGGTGGACTCTTGAAAATAAGATTTGGGTTTAAGGGTTTTTGGATGCACAAGTAGTATCTCTACTTAGTGCGGAATTTTTGGCTAGCAAAGATGGGGGGCAAGCACCACATGTTGAAGGATCTATGACAATATAACTTCTATGTGAATATGAAAAAACATAAATCATTATGTTGTCTTCCTTGTCCAACGTCAACAATTTTGGCATATAATATTTTGATGGGGGCTCAAAATCACAAAAGATTTCCAAGATAGTGTATTTGCATGTGAAAGTTCTCTTCCTTCTACTAATCATTCATGAATTGCTTGTATGACCAATATTGTGATTGTCAAGCCTCAAAAGATTTCACTTTCTAAACCCAATGTGAAGCTACCACTAGGCATGATATGACCATATAATTTCCACTTCATGATATTCAATTCATTCAACAATTTACTCATAGGATATAAGTGAAGCACAAGAGTAAATGACAAGCTACTCCAAAAAGATATAAGTGAAGATCAAGTGAGCAGTTAAGTAAATAGGTATCTAATTGTGGACTCTCTCTTATTTAAAAACTTTCAGATATAAGTATTTTATTAAAACAGCAAGCAAAACAAAACAAAATGACATTCCAAGAATAGCACAACTCATGTGAAGAAGCAAAAACTTAGGCTCAACCGATACTAACCGATAATTGTTGATGAAGAAAGGTGGGATGCCTACCGGGGCATCCCAAAGCTTAGATGCTTGATACTTCTTGAAATATTATCTTGGGGTGCCTTGGGAATCCCCAAGCTTGAGCTTTTGCGTCTCCTTAATTCCTTTTATATCACGGTTTCCCTAAATCTTAAAAACTTCATACGCACAAAACTCAACAAGAACTCGTGAGATAAGTTAGTATAAACCAATGCAAAAACCTTATCATTCTCTACTGTAGCAAATCACTAAAATTATTATTCAACATTGCATACTAAATGCCTCTGCATATTTAATACTCCTATCCTCAAATAGAATCATTAAACAAGCAAACATATGCAAACAATGCAAACATAACAGCAATCTGCCCAAACAGTACAGTCTGTAAAGAATGCAAGAGTATCAATACTTATTTCACTCCAAAAATTATGAAAATTTACCATACTGTAGAAAATTTATCATATCTTATTGTGCAAAAAGTTTCAACATTTTAACACATTCTGACTTTTCTGGATAATTATTGCAACAGCGATAAACTTTCTGTTTTGAAACAGCAACTCATATATTTGTAAAATAAGCATGGTGATGGCTATCCTTGACATTTTTATTGAAATGAAAGATGCAAAACATTATTATAAATAGCAGCAAGCAAATCCTAACAAAATAAACTGACGCTCCAAGTAAAACACATATCATGTGATGAATGAAAACATAGCTCCAAGTGAGGTTACCGATAATGTTGGAGGCGAAAGAGGGGATGCCTTCTGGGGCATCCCCAAGCTTAGTTACTTGGATCTTCCTTGAATACTACCTTGGGGGTGCCTTGGGCATCCCCAAGCTTAGGGTCTTGTCACTCCTTATTCTCCTCATATCGATATCTCACCCAAAACTTGAAAACTTCAATCAGACAAAACTTAACGGAACTTCGTGAGATGGGTTAGTATGATAAAGACAAATCATTCACTTTGGTACTATCAAAGGCAAGATTCATAATTGTTTCCACACAGTTACTACTGTAGCATAACATTTCCACAATTTATATTGAGCAATATAAGCCATAGAAACTAGGAAACAAGCAAACTATGCATTGAAAATAGAATCTGTCAAAAACAGAACAGTATCTAAAGATCTGAATTAAGGTCATACTTCTGTAACTCCAAAAATTCTGAAAAATTAGGACAACGTAGAAAATTTGTATACTCATCAACTGTAAAAAATTCAGAATTCTTCCACGTTCCAGTAACATACAGGAATTTCTGCACTGGACGCAAAAGTTTCTGTTTTTGCACAGAATCAAGTCAACTATCATCCACACTATCCCAAAGGCTTTACTTGGCACTTTATTGAAACAAAAGCTATAAAAAATGATTAATAAAGTAGCCTAATCATGTTAACACACAAAAAAAGTAAGGGTAAATGTTGGGTTGTCTCCCAACAAGCGCTTTTCTTTAATGCCTTTTTAGCTAGGCATGATGATTTTAATGATGCTCACATAAAAGATAAGAATTAAAACACAAAGAGGGCATCATGAAGCATATGACTAGCACATTTAAGTCTAACCCACTTCCTATGCATAGGGATTTTGTGAGCAAACAAGTTATGGGAACAAGAATCAACTAGCATAGGAAGGCAAAACAAGTGCAACTTCAAAACTTTCAACATAAAGAGAGGACACTTGATATTATTGAGATACCTACAAGCATATGTTCCTCTCTCATAATAACTTTTAGTAGCATCATGAATGAATTCAACAATATAACCATCACATAAAGCATTCTTTTCATGATACATAAGCATAGAAATTTTGTTACTCTCCACATAAGCAAATGTATTCTCATCAATAGTAGTGGGAGCAAACTCAACAAAATAACTATCATGTGATTGAAAATTAAAATCATGATGAAAAGTTTCATGGTTATCATTATTCAATATAGCATACAAGTCATCACCATAATCATCATAGATAGCAACTTTGTTATCGTAGTCAATTGAAACCTCTTCCAAAATAGTGGATTCATCACTAAATAAAGTCATGACCTCTCCAAATCCACTTTCATAATTATCACAATAAGATTCAACACCCTCCAAAATAGTGGGATCATTAGTACCTAGAGTTGACACTCTTCCAAACCCACTTTCATCAATATAATCGTCATAAATAGGAGGCATGCTACCATTATAACAAAGTTGCACATCAAAACTTGGGGGACTAAAAATATCATCTTCATCAAACATAGCATCCCCAAGCTTGTAGCTTTGCATATCAATAGCATCATGGATATTCAAAGAATTCATACCAACAACATTGCAATCATGCTCATCATTCAAAGATTTTTTGTCAAACATTTTATAGAATTCTTCTTCTATCAATTGAACACAATTTTCCTTTCCATCATTTTCACGAAAGACATTATAGAGATGAATAATATGATGCAACCTCAATTCCATTTTTTGTAGTTTTCTTTTATAGACCAAACTAGTGATAAAACAAGAAACTAAAAGATTCGATTGCAGATCTAAAGATATACCTTCAAGCACTCACCTCCCCGGCAACAGCGCCAGAAAAGAGCTTCGTTGACGGGGTGTGAGTGCCGCTTACCTAACCTCCCCGGCAACGGCGCCAGAAAAGAACTTGATGTCTACTACGCAACTTTATTATTGTAGACTCGTCTTGGGCCTCCAAGTGCAGAGTTTTGTAGGACAGTAGCAATTTTCTCTCAAGTGGATGACCTAAGGTTTATCAATCCGTGGGAGGCGTAGGATGAAGATGTTCTCTCTCAAACAACCCTGCAACCAAATACAAGAAATCTCTTGTGTCCCCAACACACCCAATACAATGGCAAATTGTATAGGTGCACTAGTTCGGTGAAGAGATGGTGATAAAAGTGAAATATTGATGGTAGAAATATATTTTTATAATCTGAATAAATAAAAACAGCAAGGTAGCAAGTGACAAAAGTGAGCACAAACGGTATTGCAATGCTTGAAAACAAGGCCTAGGGTCCGTACTTTCACTAGTGCAATCTCTCAACAATACTAATATAATTGGATCATATAACCAACCCTCAACGTGCGATGAAGAATCACTCCAAAGTTCCTATCTAGCAGAGAACATAAGAAGAAATTATTTGTAGGGTACGAAACCACCTCGAAGCTATTCTTTCCGATCGATCTATCCAAGAGTTCGCACTAAAATAACACCAAATAATTTTAGATTCATAATACTCAATCCAACACAAAGAACCTCAAAGAGTGCCCCAAGATTTCTACTGGAGAAACAAAGACAAGAACATGCATCAACCCCTATGCATAGATTACCCCAATGTCACCTCGGGAATCCGCGAGTTGAATGCCAAAACATATATCAAGTGAATCAATACGATACCCCATTGTCACCACGAGTATTCATATGCAAGACAGACATAAAGTGTTCTCAAATCCATAAAAGTATTCAATCCGATAAAACGAAATCTCAAAGGGAAAACTCAATTCATCACAACAAGATAGAGAGGGGAAAACACCATACGATCCGACTATATTAACAAAGCCCACGATACATCAAGATTGTGCATCTCAAGAACACGAGAGAGAGAGATTAAACACATAGCTACTGGTACAAACCCTCAGCCCTGAGGGTGGACTACTCCCTCCTCATCATGGTGGCCGCCGGGATGATGAAGATGGCCACCGGTGATGATTTCCCCCTCCGGCAGGGTGCCGGAACGGGGTCTAGATTGGATCTCGTGGATACAGAGGCCTTGCGGCGGCGAAACTTCTGATCTAGGGTTACACCCAGGGTTTTTGGAATATTTGGTGATTTATAGGGCAAAGAGGGGGTGCGGGAGGCCACCGAGGTGGGCACAACCCACCTGGGCGTGCCTGGGCCCCCAGGCGTGCCCTGGTGGGTTGTCCCCCCTCGGGGCACCCCTGAGGTGCTTCTCTGGCCCACTGGATGTCTTCTGGTCCATAAAAAATCCACAAAAAGTTTCGCGGTGTTTGGACTCCGTTTGATATTGATTTCCTGCGATGTAAAAAAAAACCAAAAATAGCAACTGGCACTGGGCACTGGGTCAATAGGTTAGTCCCAAAAAAATGATATAAAGTTGCTATAAAATGATTGTAAAACATCCAAGAATGATAATATAACAGCATGAATACTTCATAAATTATAGATACGTTGGAGACGTATCAGTCTCTATCATATCTACTTTTCCAAACTCTTTTGCCCCTGTTTTGGACTCTAATTTGCATGATTGGAATGGAACTAACCTGGACTGACGTTGTTTTCAGCAGAATTGCCATGGTGTTGTTTTTGTGCAGAAATCAAAGTTCTCGGATTGACCTAAAAATTTACGGAGAATATTTTTGGAATATATAAAAAATACTGGTGGAAAAACATACCAGAGGGGGGCCATCCATGAGCCACAAGCTTTGGGGGCGCGCCTCCCAGGCTTGTGGGGAGCACCGGCAACCCTAAGTCCAACTCCATATATACCTATTCGCGGAGAAAAAAATCAGAGAGAAGGATTCATCGTGTTTTACGATACAGAGCTGCCGCCACCTCCTGTTCTTCATCGGGAGGGCTAATCTGGAGTCCGTTCGGGGCTCCAGAGGGTGGAATCCATCGCCATCATCATCATCAACCTTCCTCCATCACTAATTTCATGATGCTCACCACCGAGAGTGAGTAATTCCATCGTAGGCTTGCTGGACGGTGATGGGTTGGATGAGATTTATCATGTAATCGAGTTAGTTTTGTTAGGGTTTGATCCCTAGTATCCACTATGTTCTGAGATTGATGTTGCTATGACTTTGCCATGCTTAATGCTTGTCACTAGGGCCCGAGTGCCATGATTTCAGATCTGAACCTAGTATGTTTTCATGAATATATGTGTGTTCTTGATCCTATCTTGCAAGTTGTAGACACCTATTACGAGTTATGATCCGCATACCCAAGGTGACAATAATTGGGATTCTTTTCGGTGATTACCGTAGTTTGAGGAGTTCATGTATTCACTTAGTGCTAATGCTTTGTTCCGGTTCTCTATTAAAAGGAGGCCTTAATATCCCTTAGTTTCCTTATGGACCCCGCTGCCACGGGAGGGTAGGACAAAAGATATCATGCAAGTTCTTTTCCATAAGCACGTATGACTATATACGGAATACATGCCTACATTACGTTGATGAATTGGAGCTAGTTATGTGTTGCCCTAGGTTATGACTGCTACATGATGAATATTATCCAACACAATTATCCATTGATGATCCAATGCCTACGAGCTTTTCACATATTGATCTTTGCTAAGTTACTTTCCCTGTTGCTATTGTTACAATCACTACAAAACTACTACTGTTCCTATTGCCACTGTTACCGTTACTATCATACCACTTTGCTACTAAATACTTTGTTGCAGATATTAAGTCTTTCACGTGTGGTTGAATTGACAACTCAACTGCTAATACTCTTTAATATTCTTTTGGCTCCCATTGTGTCGAATCAATAAATTTGGGTTGAATACTCTACCCTCGAAAATTGTTGCGATCCCCTATACTTGTGGGTTATTAGTAGGAAAAGACCATCGCTCGTCCCCGACCGCCACTCATAAGGTAGACACTCAATAATAAATCATGCTCCAACCTCATCGCATAACTAGAGATTATACGTGCGTGCTTCGGGAATCACAAACCTTAACACCAATATTCTTACTAAACCACAATCATTAATTAGTACCCCCACATATTACCATCTTAATATTGCAAAACTATTGCAAGGAAACAAACTTATCATATTCAGTTATCTACGTGAAAGTTTTTATTATATCCCTCTTGAATACCTATCATATCAGGACCAATTTCATAACACGTGCATATTGCCATTACTATTTATTAAACTCTAAAAAATATTTAAGTGAAGCATGAGAGTACAACTATTTCTTTAAAATATAACTACTATCGTGCTCTAAAAGATATAAGAGGAGCACTAGAGCAACTGCCAAGCTCAAAAGATATAAGTGAAGCACATAGAGTATTCTAACAAATCACGAATAAATGTGTGTCCCTCTCAAAAGGGTGTGCAAAAAACAATGATTGTGGCAAACTAAAAATCAAACAAAGCAAAAACTCATATAATACAAGACGCTCCAAGATAAACTCATATCATTTGATGAATAAAAATATAGCTCCAAGTAGTATACCGATGGATTGTAGATGAAATAGGGGATGCCATCTGGGACATCCCCAATCTTAGACGCTTGGGTCTCCTTGAATATTACCTTGGGGTGTCTTGGGAATCCTGAAGCTTAGGGTCTTGCCACTCCTTGTTCCTTCATCCATCGAGATCTCACCCAAAACTTGAAAACTTGAGCACACAAAACTCAACGGAACCCTCGTGAGATCCATTAGTATAATAAGCAAATCATAAACTTGAGGTACTGTTATGAACCCATTCATATTTTATTCTTGCATAAAACATACTGTATTCTAACTTCTCCATGACTTATACCCCCCGATATAATCCATAGCATCATTAAAATAAGCAAACTATGCAATAGAAAGCGTAATGTGTCTAAAACATAACAGCCTTTAATGATCTAAAAAAACACTATACTTTTGTAACTCCAGTTTTTTTCAACAATTAGGATAACATGGGAAATTTGTATATCAATCATGTGTAAAAAATCAGAATTGTATCACGTTCCAGTGAATTATAATAATTCCAGTACTGGGTGCAATAGTTTCTATTTTTCACAGAACCAAGTCAACTATCAACCAAATCAACCTAAAGGCTTTACTTGGCACAAACACTAATTAAAGCATAAAAACATGATCATTACAGTAGTAATAATTGTTTGAACACTCAAGAATAGAAAGAAAAAATAAAATTTTAAGATAACTATTGGGTTGCCTCCCAACAAGCGCAATTGTTTTACGCCCCTAGCTACGCACAAGGCATTGTTTCAAGTATTGTCATCTTTAGTTTTAATCCCAGAGCTGGCCCTCATAATAGATTCGTATTGTGGCTTAATTCTCTTTCTAGGGAAGTGTTCCATTCCTTTATTTAATGAAAATTGGAACCTTATATTTTCTTCTTTCATATCAATAATAGCACCTATGGTTCATAGGAAAGACCTACCAAGTATTATATGACAAGACGGATTACATTCAATATCAAGCACAATGAAATTCATGGGCACATAATTTCTTTTATCAAGTATGAGCACATCATTTATTCTAACCAATGGTTTCTTAATAGTTGAATCTGCTGGATGCAAATTAACGGAACATTCATCTATATGAACAATGCCTAGCACATCACATAAAGATTTTGGTATAGTAGAAACGCTAGCACCTAGATCACATATAGCATTACATTCATAATCTTTAATATTTACTTTAATAGTAGGTTCCCATTCATCATGCAATTTTCTAGGTATAGAAACCTCCAATTCTAGTTTTTATTCGTGAGCTTTCATCATAGCTTCTGCAATATGTTTAGTGAAAGCTTTATTTTGTTCATAAGCATAGGGTGAATTTATCATGGATTAGAACAAGGAAATACACTCAATCAAAGAACAACTATCATAATTAAAGTACTTGTAATCCAAAGTAGTGGGCACATCACTAGTTAAAGTCTTGACCTCTCCAAACCCACCTTTATCATTTTTATCATTAAGATCATCACCCTCCGAACATTTGGGATGCCTTCTTGCTAAAGTTGACTCATCTCCAGTCCCTTTTTCATTAATTTATCATATTTATAAACAAGGATTCAATAGGTGAGACACCAATCATTTTAATATCTTCATCATCACTAGTAAGAGACTCGGGTTTAGCAGCCATCTTGTTCACTAGCGTAGTTTGTTTATCGAAAAACTACTATCAAATTTTCAGTGCGAGCTAGCTGAGATTGAACGCTGGCAACTTCTTAATTAACATCATCAAGTTGTTTACTAATAGCATCTATCAAGGTAGAATGTTCCTTAAGTTCCTCATCAAAGAATTTATTGTGCTCATACTGTGAAAACATGAAATTTTTAGTAGTATTCTCAATTTCGGCTAATCTCTTTTGGTAAGAACTAAAAGATAAATTTTCTTGAGACATAGCAACAAAGCAAGCAAACAAATGAGCAAAGCAAATATTTTGTGTTTTTGATTTTTATAAGAAGTGGGGAGATGAAAACGAGAGGCAAAGGCAAATAAACAAGAAAACAAAAAGGAAAATAAAAAGTAGAGCAAGTAAATGATAGTTTGTGTGTAGGTATTTGATAGGTTTTCATGATATCTCCCCGGCAACAACGCCAGAAATTCTTCCTACTACTTGTGAGCTGCGTTGGGATTTTCCCCAAAGAGGAGGGGAGATGCAGTACAGTAGAGATAAGTATTTCCCTCAGTGATAACCAAGGTTTATCAAACCAATAGGAGAATCACGCAAAGCCTCGTGAATATCACCTGCACACACAAAAGCAAATACTTGCACGCAGCGCGGGCAAGAGGGTTGTCAATCCCCTTGAACTCATTACTTGCAAGGATCAAATCTTGTATATGTAGATGGATAAATTGCAAAGTAAAATAAAAATAAATAAATCACATCAAGGTATTTTTGGATTTTATAATATGATTAAAGTAGAGCCGGGGGCCATAGTTTTCACTAGAGGCTTCTCTCTTGAAGACATATCATACAATGGGTGAACAAATTAATATTGGGCAATTGATAGAAAAGCGCACAGTTATGACGTTATTCACGGCAATGATAATGTATATAGGCATCATGCCCGAGACAAGTAGACCAACTCCTGCCTGCATCTACTACTATTACTCCACCATCGACAGCTATCTAGCATGCATCTATAGTATCAAGTTCATGAAAAACGGAGTAATGCCTTAAGCAAGATGACATGATGTAGACAAAGTAAACCCAATCAATATGAATAAACCCCATCATTTTACCCTTAATGGAAACAATACAAATACGTGTCTTTTCCCCTTCTGTCACTGGGATATAGAGCACCGCAAGATTGAACCCATCACGAAGCACCTCTCCCACTGAAGATAAATCAATCTAGTTGGCCTAATAAAACGGGTAGACCGGAGAGAAATACAAAGCTATAACAATCATGCATAATAAGGTTCAGAAAAGACTCAATTACTTTCAATGAATAATCTAATCATAAACCCAGAATTAATCGGATCCCAACAAACACACCGCAAAAGAAGATTACATCAGATAGAACTCCAAGAAGATCGAGGAGAACATGGTATTGAAGATCAAAGAGCGAGAAGAAGCCATCTAGCTACTAGCTATGGACCCATAGGTTTGTGGTGAACTACTCATGCATCATTGGAAGGCAACAAGGATGATGTAAAAGCCCTCCATGATCGATTCCCCCTCCGACAGAGTACCAGAAAAGGCCTCTAGATGGGGTCGCAGAAGAACAGCAGCTTGTGGTAGCGGAAAAAGTGTTTCGGGTGGCTCTCTATTGGTTTGGGAATATTTGGGAATTTATAGAGGTGGAATTAGGTCAAGGGGTGCTACGGGGGGCCCACGAGCTCAAGGGGCGCGCCCTATGAGCTCGTGGCTCACCCATAGCTCTTCTGGCCTCCTCTCGAACCTTCTAGGGTCCCTTCTGGTGCATAAAATTCATCATAAAGTTTCATCGCGTTTGGACTCCGTTTGGTATTGATTTTATGAAAATCTAGAAACAAGCAAAAATAGGAACTAGCACTGGGCACTAGGTTAATAGGTTAGCCCTAAAAAATGATACTCCCTCCGTCCCAAAATAAGTGTCTCAACTTTGTACTAACTTTAGTACAAATTTGTACTAAGCTCAAGACACTTATTTTGGGACGGAGGGAGTATAAAATAGCATATAAATGCATATAAAGCATCCAAGATTGATAATATATTAGCATGAAACAATCAAAAAGTTATAGATAAGTTGGATATGTATCATTCAGAAGCAGCGTGAGTCGGTGCGCATGTTCTGGAACCGCTTCTTGACAAGGAAGAACCAGATAGTGGATTGGCCTAGCGTAGAGGCCATTGCAGCATTCTGCCATAACATCAGTGATGAATGGCTAGCCAGAGAACTTGGGCACGTCAAATCAAGGACAATGGTAGACCTCACCCAATTGATGAGAATATTCTGTGCTGGGGGTAGGGGACAACTGGCTTACTCGCAAGCAATTCCAAAATGGCAACCCCGACACTTTTGAGGTGCGCGGCAGAAACAACAAATCTCGGTGCAACCGATAGAATAAGTGTCGCAACAGGAGCAACAGTGATGCCGAGGATGGGGAAGTCAACGCTGGGTTCCACAACCAACACAAGGCGATGGCAAAAAGAAGCCATTCCAGGGAGGTAATGATGGCAGTTCATAGTTGGACAAGATTTTGAATCAGCCCTGTGCCATCCACAGAAACCCCGAACAACCGGCCACTCACACAAACCGGAATTGTTGGGTTATCAAGCAAGCTGGGAAGGTCGAGGCCGAGAAGCAAGGGAGGGGTCCTCCTCAGATTAAGGATAACAGGGACAAATACTAGCCTAGGCCTAGCAATGCCGCCAAAAAGCAATTCTCTCTCGAGGTAAAGGATGTGAACATTGTTTATGCTACCCAAGTCACCAGAAAGGAGTATGCATGTGCTCCGTGGGGTATATGTCATAGAGCCCACCGAGCCCAAGTATAACCCTTCGACAGAAATACCTATTACTTTGATTGATGAGACCACCTGACCAGTGTCTGCCATGGCTGCACGGCGGCATTGGCCTTCAACCCCATAGTTGATGGCTTCCATCTAACCCGAGTCCTTATGGGTGGCAGTAGCAACCTCAATCTTATATATGCTGACACCGTCAAGAAAATGCATATCAACACAACATAGATCCACCCTAGTAGTACCAAATTTAAAGGTATAATACTGGGTGTTGAGGCATAGTGCTCGGGCAGGGTGACCCTGGATGCGCTCAACACACCCGACAACTACCGCAACGAAGAGTTAAGCTTCGACATTGTTCCCTTTAGGAGCGGCTATCATGCACTCCTTAAGAGAGTGGACTTTGCATGTTTCCACGCCGTCCCACACTATGCTTATCTAAAGCTAAAGATGCCAGGACCCTATGGCGTCACAACAGTAATTGGCAACACAGAGTGTTCGCTCCAAACTGAAGAGCATACCGTGGCTTTCGCAATTGAGGTGCAAGCGGCTGAGGTGGCGTCAAGGGCAAGGGCTGGATCTGGCCACCCTGATCCCACAAAAGAAATCAAAGGTCCATTCAGGGCCCATCCGATGATGACTTTGGCGTACGTTAGACACCCCCAGAGGACCAGATGGACACCCCTAGAGCCTGATGATCAAGACCCTAAATAGGGATACATGCTCTACCTGCATCTAAGGACTATGTTCCTTGGTGCCGCAACTTTGCATTAAAAATTCCCTGGGGTGGGTGGAGCACATACAATGCAAGGCATGATGCCCACCTCGGGTAAACCAACACGCGACAATGACCTCGACCGTCGAGCATCAAGTTCAGGTGTATTACCGAGGCCCAGACGAGGTGTTAGACCATCATCTGGCATCAATTACTGTACATATCAATGTACGCACGCGCGCAATACATGGTACACCTCTGGGTCGTCGGTGAACTCAAGGCACCACAAACATGGCTACTACCTTGAATCTATGAGAGTGTTCGTCATGATCGCCGATAGGATGTCGCAGTTAATTGCCAACCAGGGGCTCACACCGAAACATTGGTGCTCTACGACCAATGATTAGGCCAGTGAGGTATCCATCGAGATACCGCACACCATTGGTCACCTCCAATGACTATGAAAGTCACAAAATCGCCATACTATTCGGTGTTAGACGATGAGCACATGCATATCGATGTCTGAAGAAACACTCATCGCCACCCTTGGATGGATTAGGGTTGAGAAATGGTGGAAGAATACGGATGATGCGATGACACTAGACATGAAGTCAGAACCTCAGAATCCTATCTCCACCATGATGCTTTGTAATATCTTTCAGCATGTATCTATAGTTAACTCGAGCATTAAGACCAATCTTAGGTTATATTGAATAAAGAGACACCCACAATTTGGGACGTGTATACACTCATGGTGCATCCTTTGTCTCATTCAATTTGATAGCTATAACTATTTCATTCTCTTCGGGATGAATACCTTGTCGGACGTTGTTAAGTGCTTACACAGGTGCCCGGGGGCTGCATAGACAACCCAAAACAAAAAAGCATCGAAGTGCTCCGTGGAGTTGCCAATTCCTCAGGCCTTACGCCATTATATGCATCGATTTTTACTTGTGTCTAGGGTCAATAGCTGGGTTGCCAGGCTCCTATGTTTACCCCTTACATTTTGCATTGTTCAGCTAAGGGAGTATTGGGAGCATCTCTATGATTGTTACTTCTGGTTTAACCAGTTAAGTACCTCAGGTGGGTGAAGCCAAAGGTTGACTGTCACAACATGCACAAAATCGGCCGGCAGGTCAGATGTAGGAATATTACAACCGTTAGGGTTGATTGCGTAATGCAAGACGACTTTTCTTAACAAAGTCATAATACCACTTTTCTAAGTTTATGCTCGGTACAACTGAGGTCACACATAGAATGTAGAAGCGGATGAGGTTACAACCCGGAATCGGGGGCTATTTATTGGACCCTGATAAATGCCGCACGTCAGGTACAAGCACACGATGAAAGTGCAACTAATCCCTGTGTGGTTTTGGTAATTCATAACAACATATACATCATTGAACTAATGCCTATCCAAAGAATATTTCAGAAAAGTTCAATTAGGTATGGCAGTGAGATGTGAATGTGGGATCCTGAAAATGGAAAGGACATGGATTGGCAAAGCTTCAAGACTCTACATTATTGGTTAAGTGATCCAAGATCACATTGAGTCCATAAGAAATCCAATACTATTAAAAGGGGATGCGGTTTTAATCATGAGTTACTTGCTCAAATGCTTAGAGATATTGCTCCAAAACCCCTAAACCACACCCCCACAATCATACCTGTCCAAAACCCTAAAGCCTATCACAGTCCCACCGATTCACTCCTATCCGGACCCACCGAGATACACTTGACAGAGCCACTGCCTAAACCCTAGAAACTCGATGTCACCGAGATCTCATTCGATCCCACCAAAGTGCACATGCCAACCTTCTATAACCCATTGTTTTCACTTTGGAATTTTCAAGTGAAACCGATCAGTATCACTGAAGCGAGGAAAATGCTTAAGTCATCACACCTGGGTCCCATCGAGTGGATTCATCCGGTCTCACTGAAATGTCTCAAGTTCAAATCTTTTGCACTGGTTGGTCTCACCGAGTGGTTACACCTGGTCCCACCGAGTTGTGCATAAAGGTGCGTAACCGTTAGATTTTTGGTGATGGCTATATATACCCCACCCACACCACCTACTTTCAGAGAGAGAAACCATGACAAAACTACCACTTCCAATATCAATTTTTTGAGAGAGAACCACCTACACTTGTGTTAGATCAAGGGATTCCACTCCAACCATTTGATCCTTGATTTCTAGCCCCTTCAAGTTGCTTTCCACTCCAATCCTTCTCCTACTACCATGCCAAATCTGTAAGAGAGTGATTGAGTGTTGAGGAGACTATCTTTTGAAGCACAAGAGTAAGGAGTTCATCATCATTAACAACATCTATTACCTTTTGGAGAGCAGTGTCTCCTAGATTGGTTAGGTGTCATTTGGGAGCCTGCAAATCATGTGGAGTTGAACCAAGGAGTTTGTAATGGCAAGGAGATCGCCTACTTTGTGAAGATCTACTCGAGTGAGGCTATTCCTTCATGGACGGAAGCCATGATGGCATAGACAAGGTTGCTTCTTCATGGACCCTTTGTCGGTGAAGCCCTCCGTGGACTGGTGTAGCCGTTACCCTCCGTGGGTTGAAGTATGCATCAACATGGATGTACGATAGCACCACCTATCAGAACCACGCCAAAATCACCATGTCTTCATTGTGTTTGATTTCTCCGATCCCCTACATTACGTTCATATGCAAAGTCTTTACTTTCCGCTGCATACTCTTTAGACTTGCATGTGTAGGGTGTTGCTTGACTTGTGAGAATTGATAAAACTTGCCTACAACTAAAATTGGGAAAATGTTAAGTTTTTATTTGGTCAAGTAGTATAATCACCCCCCTCTAGACCTACTTGCGATCCTACACATGGCAACTCAGAACATTTTCTATGGCAAGTTTAGTTACGCAAGGATGGCAACTTTAGTTGGCAAGCATGGCAACTTTCATGCTTAGTTTATTTTTGATAGAAACTTGTCGTGTGTCGCTGGAATTTGCCATACTTACATAACTTGGATTGGCATAAAAAATGCCAGGGCTGGAGTGCCACGCACCTCACATGTGGCACTTATTATTTGCGTATTTATTTCCCCACTACAACAATGCTCACTGACTAAGTGTATGTTTAAGCCCTATAAGGTCGAATTGCCTGGTTTTTATGACATAAGCCGCCTCTGGGCACCAAGACATCGGCTAAGGGCTATTATTGGACAAAACACCATAGGTAACTAACTTTGGGGCGGAAGACGAAGACTGTCCAACTACACATTTAAATAGTCAAGATCAAGTCAAAATGAAATAAGAAAAAAATAGGCAAACTTAATTGGTGTGGGCATAATGCAAAATATGGCAATAGCTTGTCGAACTTAGCACTATCTTTACACATATTGCTCATCATACCGAGGATAAAAAATATATCCATAATAGGTTATCTATGATTGACGTGAGCTTGTAGTCCTTCTCGGATATATGGGCATCGAGCATCACCTGCTCATAAAAAGGCTCGGGCCGGACCTCCTTGCCATTGTCATCCATAGGACCCTTCTTGGCAATCGGCTCGATAAACAACTTGGGATAATGGTCTTGCATCATTACCCAAGCCTGCTGATATGTCTCCAACATATCTATAATTTTTTATTGTTCCATGCTATTATAGTATCAATCTTGTATGCTTTATACGCAATTATATATCATTTATTGGGACAAACCTATTAACCTAGTGCCAAGTGCCAGTTGCTGTTTTTTGCCTATTTTTGGTTTTCCAGGAAATCAACACCAAACAAAGTCCAAATGCTACGAAACTTTTTGACGTTTTTTTTGGACAAGAGAGACCCTAGAAGCTTTGGGAGGAGACCAAAAGGCAAACGAGGAGACCAAAAGGCAACAGGGGACGCCTTGATGCCTTGTGGGCCCCTCCTGGCTCCGTCTGATCTAATTCCACCACTATAAATTCTCTAAAATTGGGAAACCAACAGGGAGCCACCCAAAATACTTATTCCGCCGTCGCAAGTTTCTTCTCTTCCACGATCCCATCAGGAGGCCTTTTTTGGTACTCTGCCGGAGGGTGAATCGATCACGGGGGGCTTCTACATCAACCTTGCTGCCCTTCTGATGATGTGTGAGTAGTTTACTGCCGACCTACGGGTCCATAGCTAGTAGCTATATGGCTTCTTCTCTCTCTTTGATCTTCAATACAATGTTCTCATCGATGTTCTTGGAGATATATTCGATGTTATCTTCTTTTGCGTTGTTCTTGTTGGGATCCGATGAATTGTAGGTTTATGATCAGATTATTCATGAATATTAATCGAGTCTTCTCTGTATTCTTTTATGCATGATTTATAGCTTTGTATTTCTCTCCGATATATCCGTTTGGTTTGGCCAACTAGATTGATTTACCTTGCAATGGGAGAGGTGCTTTGTAATGGGTTCAATCTTGCGGTGCTCTATATCCCAGTGTAAAAGTAGGGGCCAAGACACGTATTTGCATTGTTGCCATTAAGGGGAAAACGATGGGGTTTATTCATATTGGTTGGATTTACTTTGTCTACATCATGTCATCTTGCTTAAGGCGTTACTCCGTTTTCATGAACTTAATACTCTAGATGCATGCTGGATAGCGGTCGATAGGTGGAGTAATAGTAGTAGATGTAGTCAGGAGTCGGTCTACTAGTCTCGGACGTGATGCCTATATACATGATCATTGCCTTGAATATCGTCATAACTATGTGCTTTTCTATCAATTGCCCAATAGTAATTTTTTTACCCACTGTATGCTTTTTGTTCGAGAGAGAAGCATCTAGTGAAAATTATGGCCCCGGGTCTACTTTTATCATATATAAAATCCAAAAATACCTTGCTGCAATATATTTACTGTTGTTTTACTTTATCTATCTATCACTACGAGATTTGATCATTGCAAATAACCGCCGAGGGGATTGACAACCCCCTTGATCGCGTTGGGTGCAAGTATTTGCTCTTTTGTGATAACCTTGGTTCTTAACTGAGGGAAGTACTTATTTCTACTGTACTGCATCATCCTCTTCTCTTCGAGGAAATCCCAAGGTAGCTCACAAGTAGCACCTGCCGAGCTCCCTCACAGCATGCCGACACTTACCACCTCCTGAATTGGGTGTGTCCCTCTTGAATACGATGCACCAACTCGAAGTAACTCATTGACACATGCTCCTTGCACCAATGGGTCTTGAATAGGTCCTCGGGCGCTGGCCGCACCATCTTCTGCAGCTCTTCAAGCTACTTTAACCTGTCTTCGAGGATGACATTGCGTGTTGGATTCGTGAATTGAAGAGAAAACAACCGACGATGCTCGTCAATGCCTACGTGACCCGCATTATAGAAGCGGCATGCCTTCTGTGCACTATGGGGGAGATTTGGAAAAGCGGCTGGCGAAGGCCGCACTTTCGTCAGCTTGGGGAATGATCGATGGCTGTAGACACATCGCAAGAGATACGGCTTACCGGACACCATTTTCAAAGCCTGCCACAGTTCTTCCCTTATCGAGGACACTTGAGACACTGCCTCTTGATACGTCTCCAACATATCTATAATTTTTTATTGTTCCATGCTGTTATATTATCAATCTTGGATGTTTTATATTCATTTTATAGCAACTTTATATCATTTTTTGGGACTAACCTATTGACATAGTGCCTAGTGCCAATTGTTGTTTTTTTGCTTGTTTTGTACTTCGTAGAAAACCAATACCAAACGGAGTCCAAATACAGCGTAACTTTTTGGAGAATTTTTTCTACCCAGAAGACACTAGGGGAGCCCAAGAAGTGCACTAGAGGAGGCCTGTGGGGCCCACTAGGCACCAGGGCGCGCCAGAGGCCCCTGGCGCGCCCTGGTGGGTAGTGGGGCCCGCGGGAGGCTTCTCCACCGCCTCTCAGCTCTATAAATACTCTAATATTCTAGAAACCCTAGGGTAGTCGAGAGAAAATAGTTTCTGTCACCGCAAGTTCCAGAACCACGAGATCCAATCTAGAGGCCTTTTCCGGCACTCTGCCGGAGGGGTCAACAATCATGTAGGGGTTCTTCATCATCACCCTTGCCCCTCTGATGATACATGAGTAGTTTACCACAGACTTACGGGTCCGTAGGCAGTAGCTAGATGGCTTCTTCTCTCTTTTTGATCTTCAATACAATGTTCTCCTCGATGTTCTTGGAGATCTATTTGATGCAATGACTTTTTGCGGTGTGTTTGTTGGGATCCGATGAATTGTGAGTTTATGATCAGATCTATCTATGAATATTACTTGAGTCTTTGTTGAACTCTCTTATGCATGATTGTTATAGCCTCGTATTTCTTCTCCGAAACTTTGGTTTGGTTTGGCCAACTAGATTGATTTTTCTTGCCATGGGAAGAGGTGATTTGTGATGGGTTCGATCTTGTGGTGCTCAATCTCAGTGACAGAAAGAGACATGACATGATGTAACATTGCCATCAAGGATAAAAATATGGGGTCTATTCCTACATGAATAGATCTTGTCTACATCATGTCATCGTTCTTATTGCATTACTCCATTTTTCCATGAACTTAATACACTAGATGCATGCTGGATAGCGGTCGATGTGTGGAGTAATAGTAGTAGATGCAGGCAGGAGTCGGTCTACTAATCTTGGACCTGATGCCTGTATGCATGATCATTGCCTTGAATATCGTCATAATTATTTGCTCTACTATCAATTGCCAACAGTAATTTGTTTACCCACCGTATGCTATTTTCTCGAGAGAAGCCTCTAGTGAAATCTACTGCCCCCCAGGTCTATTTCCTATCATATTATTTTCAGATCTATCAATCCAAAAATCCAAAAATACCTTGCTGCACTTTTTCTTTATTTATTTATTTTATTTTGTGTTTTTGTTAGATCTATTCAACCAACCTCATACAATTTAATCTATCTCAATACCGGAGAGGGATTGACAACCCCTCTTACGCGTTGGGTTGCAAGTATTTGTTATTTGTGTGCAGTACTGTTTACATAGTTTGGGTGGATCCTCCTACTGGATTGATAACCTTGGTTTCATAACAGAGGGGAATACTTACTGTTGATGTGCTGCATCATCCTCTCCTCTTCGGGGAAATACCAACGCAGATACAAGCAATCAGGAAGAATTTCCGGCGCCGTTGCCGGGGAGGATCACGTCCAGATCTATCAAGTACCCAATCTCAAATCTCATCTCCTTGCAATTTACTTTATTTGCCATTTGCCTCTGGTTTTTAATCTCCCCCGCTTCTAAAACGCTTTTTTGCAAAAACACAAAAACTATTTGCCTTGTTTTTCATTTGCCTTTTTCTTGTTTGCTATCTTTGTTTGTGTTGCCATGAGCCTCTATTTTCTTGCATCTTCGCTTGCTAAAAATCTATTGATATGGATCCACTTAAAGTTTTCTACTTGAAACATCTTCGATCCATTTGTGCTCGTGCTGAAACCCCAACTAGTTTAGTTGAGGGAAAATCATTAGATGAGCATGCTCATTTTGTGCGTCATCGTTTGTCTCAAAAGGGGAGACTCTTATGGAATCAAATAATTTTTTTGCTATGCTATGCTTGAAATCCATGTGAAATTTATGATTTTACCTGTTGCTCTAAGAACCCTAAAAAACACCTTCCCTATCTATGTGAGTTTAATGATAATGAAATCTTATCTTCTTATGCCAAGGAAATTTATAGTTACTATGATATAGAACAAATTGAAGAATTTATTGCTTTTAAGGGTGCTTATGAAGTTGCTTCTTTGATTGAAAAGTATGATATTACTCTCTACAAATCTAAATTTTTTGACATACTTAAATATTGCTATGAAAACTATGCTCATAATGCCTATGTTAAAGAATTTATTGAGAGAATGTCCGCTGCTTTGGAAGAAAATAATGATATGCATGAATCTATGGATAATTATGATTTCGTTGATTTGATTGAATTATCCCCTCTCGATGAACATGATGCTTGCTATTCTTGTGGCAATGATGCCAATATTAATGATGCTTATGGAGACGAACTTGCTATAGTTCCTTATGTTAAACATGAAATTATTGCTATTGCACCCACACTTGATAGCCCCTTGAATGAAAAGCATGATTGCAATGATGTTATTACAAATTTTACTAGTCACAATTGTGCTAATGATATGCAAAGCTATAAGCTTGGGGTGATAATTTTGTTATGTCTACTACTTATTGCAATGATCATGATTGGGGTGATAATGTTTCTTATGATCTTGAAAATTTATTTAAGCCTCCTGATAAATATGATATTGATAATAGTGTTTGCAATAATATTGAAAGTGGGTTTGGAAGAGCGTCAACTTTAGGTAATAATAATCCCACATATTTGTAGAGTGTTCAATCTTATGATTTTTTTTATAAAAGTGGGCTTGGAAAGGTCATGACTTTATTTGATTATAATCCCACTATTTTGGAAGAGTGTCAACTTTGCATGCATGTGGATCATGTAGAGAATATGTTATGTGATAGCTATATTTTAGAATTTGATCATGATCCCACATGTAATTATTATGAGAGAGGAAAATATGGTTGTAGAAATTTTCATGTTACAAAATTACCTCTCGTTATGTTGAGATTGCTATTGTTTCTTTCTTCTTGCTTGCATATGTTAGGTATTTCGTGTCTTGATAATTTGTTTGCTTATAAAATGTCTATGCATAGGAAGAGGTTTAGACTTAAATGTGTTTGTCACATGTTTCATGATGCTCTCTTTGTGTTTCAATTATTATCTTTTGTGTGAGCATCGTTGAAATTTCAAGCCTATCTTAATGGCTATAAAGAAAGAGCATGTTGGGAGACAACCCAATAGTTATCTTTCCTGTTTTTCAATAATTACACAATTATGCCTCTATTATGATTGTGTTTTTTATGTTTTAATTAGTGTTTGTGCCAAGTAAAGCCTTTAGGATCATATTGGGTGATAGTTGATTTAATCTTGTTGAAAAACAGAAACATTTGCATCCAGTAGAAGAATTACTAAAAATCACAGAAGCGATGTAAAATTCTGAATTTTTTACACAAGATTGATATAAAAATTGCCTATGTTGTCCTAAGTTATTAGAATTTTGGGAGTTACAGAAGTATGGTCAGAGTCCAGATTACTACAGACTATTCTATTTTTGACAGATTCTATTTTCGTTGCATTGTGCGCTTATTTTGATGAATCTATGGAGTATATCGGGGGGTATAAGCCATGGTAAAGTTAGAATAAAGTAGATATAATGCAATAATAAAATATGAATGGGTTTGCAACAGTACTTAAAGTGGTGATTTGCTTTATTATACTAACAGATCTAACGAAGGTTTTTGTTGAGTTTTGTGTGATTGAAGTTTGCAAGTTTTGGGTGAGATCATGATGGATGAAGGAATAAGGAGTGAAAAGAGCCTAAGCTTGGGGATGCCCATGGCACCCCAAGGTAATATTCAAAGAGTACCAAGCAGCTAAGCTTGGGGATGCCCCGGAAGGCATCCCCTCTTTCTTCTAACGACCATCGGTAATTTTACTTGGAGCTATATTTTTATTCGTCACATATCATGAGTTTTGCTTAGAGCGTCTTGTATTATATGAGTCTTTGCTTGTTTTGCTTTTTAGTTTGTCACAATCATCCTTGCTGGACACACCTATTTGAGAGAGCCAAAATGATGCTACGATTTGTTAGAATTGCTCTATGTGCTTCACTTAAATGTTTTGAGCTATGGAATTGCTCTAGTGCTTCACTTAAATCTTTTTGAGCATGGTGGTGCTTTAATTTTGAAGAAATATGCTCTCATGCTTCACTTAGATTATTTTGAGAGTTAGTAAAAATTTAAATAAATATCCTCTCATTTCTTCACTTATATTATTTTGAGAGATGAAAATTGTTTTGAAGAAATATGTGCTCTCATGCTTCACTTAAATTTATTTGAGAGCTTTGTTAGTAGTAATGGTAATATATAAAATTAGTCCCAAAGTGATAGATATTCAAGAGGGATATAATAAAAACTTTTATGAAGATCATTGGATATTATAAACTTGATTCCTTGTAATCACTACTGCAGGATGCTGCTAACGCGACACTATGATCAGAGACCCTTTGACGAAACTGTGTGCGATGCATTAATCGCAAAGGATGATGTTAAAAACCGTCAAAAAAGATGCAAAACGTTTGCGATGGCGGATACATCAAACACAGTTCAGATTTTAGTTGCGTGTGCGATGCGGGGCATACGGTTCAGTTCAATGATGTGTTTGCGATGAGGCAGAAGAACAGAAATTGGCAGCCAGATGAAAGTGTGTGCGATATACGGCATACGGTTCACTCGGATGAACTGTTTGTGATTAGGCGACACAAAAGAAACGGTCAGCCAGGTGAAGGTGTGTGCGATATACGGAAAATTAAGTATAACCAAATTAAGCATACAATTACATAAGTGACTACACACATAACATTTCCACACACCAAAGTAAGCAATTACATGCATACTCAACTAGGAGAAACGAGCATCTAATCATCTACATCTTGTTGCGACGACGCTTGCCATTGCTCTGCTTTGGGCTGGATCCCTGGTCGTGAATGGTTAATAAAATCTAAGTCTATTGCATATTAAAGTCAAAATAGTACTACCAATATACGAGTCTCATACGATGCCATTTCAACGATTGTACCACAAAAGCCCGAAATATTACAAGGTTCAAATTCCAGAGTTACATGGCTCAAATTCGAAGATTACAAGGTTCAAACTGATATTAGAAATGAAATTCAGCTCATTCAGAAGCAAACGCCCATGCTGATCAGCTAAACATGGATATAAGAGAGGTTCAAACTAAAAATACCAATAGTAAGGCTGGTTTCGAAACCTCATCATTTCTGCAAAGGGATCAGCCGCTGACAAGTCATTTATGGGGTTGACACAATGACTTCCGATTACTCTGTCATATGCAGTTCCAATATGAATTTTAGCTTTTTTGGAGCCTTTTCCATTCTGCATTAGCTGTCGGCGCGGATCAACAAACCATTCATTTTTTTGATATAAATGCATGTTCAACCTCATTACCTTTAGCACCCTTGCTCTGACAACAAAGAACCTGGCGAATATAATCTCCGGTAAGGTCCCTTGGTAGGAGTTCAAAGTAATTTTTTAGAGATGCAGATCTAGGCATTCCATGTGATTGTCGTTATATTATATCACATTATCCACCCCCCGGGCCTATTATTATCTGCAAAAGAAGAGAATGTGTTAGTGCCTACATGCAGTTTTGAACACTACTACAGGCCTATTTGGTTTGTAGGATTTGTAAAATGCACCAACATGCCATCTTCGATCTGACATGATTAACATGGGCATTTGATTACAATCTAGAAAAATTTAGCCTTCTTCACAAGAGGTTGGAGTGGATGAAAAATTCCCTAAGAAAACTAGTACAGATGAATCCAAAGGAGAAATGCTTATGGATTGTAACCATATGAATCAAGCAACCAATATGGAGTGGGGGATGTATGTCCTAAAATCCTCCAAAATTCCTTCAGAAATCATAGTACATTATCATTGTAAACTTGGGAAAAGGTGCCAAAAATTGAACTCCCTTATGGTTAACATTTAATAGGAAAGGAACATCACCTCGATATACAGCTTCTTCAGGCATGGAAAGCATCTCAGGAAACTGACAACTTCGTGCAGGTTGGGGCCGATAGATTCTAGTGCCAAGACCTTCACTATGCGCAGAATCTGGGTCAAGCTTTTCTGGATGACAGATGAACATACATCTTCAAAATTAGAAATAATGTTGATATCAAGAAGGAGAGGTAGAAGGCGACTGTTGTACCTGAACGAGTGTGGATCCAATAACAAGTTCGGAGTATTTGACAGATGAGTAGCCCACCACTGTCAATTTTGGCGCAGAAATGACATTGATTCTTGTTGGACCTTGTTGATGAACTATAAGTAATCTCTCAAGTGAAGGTGTGTCCTCAATGACCATATTGTCATCCACCTTTTGTGATCTCTTGTTGCAGCACCAGCAACACACATAAATAGTCCGGAGAGTCATGGAGGTGATGTGGAAGCTACTCGACCAATTCATCGCCTGAAGACGAAGGAACTCGAGTGCAGTACAGCCACGGAGCAGGCGCTCCATGTCATCCTTTTGGATGCAGACGGCGACAAGCTCGAGGTGCTTCAGTCATGGTAGAAAAAGAGCGTGCGCATCATTAAGGGGGGGAATGGCAATTCATGAACTTGGTGAGGCGCAGCATGGGCGCGAAGCAGAGCGCGAACATTGGCAGCGAGCACATATGCCCATCATTAAAACTGAGCTCCTCGAGCTGATCTAGGGCAGGGGATCAGAACCACTCGTCAAGCTTGGCTTGGTCCTTGCCATTGGAACGGAAATTGCCCATGATAAGGCCTCTAATTCGGCCATGGTGATTGGCGAGGATCTGGGAGAACACATCCAAGCTTTTGCGATAGCCATGGCAGAGCTCGTGCGCGTGGAGGAGGTCGAGAGGGGTGGAGAGTCATAGGGGGCGCCACCGCCCGGAAAGGATGGTTGTCCTCGCCCCATTTTTTATTGGGAGGAGGGATATGATGACTCTCAACATATCATTGGGGAGGCTGCTGATGAAGTCTAGGCCTGCTGGAGTCACTTGCGGTTCTTTCTTGACCCACCTCTGCTTGTTGGCAGCTTCGTTCTCCACCTCGTCGGCGGCGACAGCAACCTTTGTCTTCATATTCATGTCGTGCTCTGGTGCTTCAGCAGCCCCGGCGTCGCCACTCCCTCCGATGGGGCACTTCGGCGGCATCCTCATACACTGATGGCTTTGAGGACTGAGAGCAGCGTCGAGGATGCAGGCGGAGAGAGAGGATTGTGTGTGTCGCGAGGACGGGGCATGCGGCCGCTCGGGCGTGCCATTAATATGGACCAGTGGGAGCGAGGCGGGCGGCGGTCAAAGGCTGTCTCGCCTCCCGGTGAGCCTGCGCGACAGACTTCTGGCATTGCTATACCATAATTTCACACGGCTACTCGCACGCCTTCCGGTGACACTGCGCAGCAAAAACGCCTCCCATCAATTCACACACCTGCATGCACGCCTCCCGGTCTGCCTGCGCGGCGGACTGCTCGCATGCGTCCCGTCAACTCATGCCTGCTCGCACGCCACATGGGGCGCATGGCGGCATGTATATATTTCTTGTTTTTTGATGATTCATTCTGCTGCTTTACTGCTTAACCGAAGCATGGCACGGTCTAACGCACACGGTCTGAATAAATATTCCGTATGAGATATTGGTTGCCAGTTATTAACAATCTCCCGTTTTGTCGGGGTACACAAACAGGGGTGTATGTTTCCCCCTGACTAGTGCACGGACAGCAAGCCGCCGGCCCGGCAAGGTTGCAACATCCAAGTCCAAACCAAGCAAGGAGAGATGGCTCTTTGAGGAATCAAAGGGCAGAGCAAGAAGACCAAGACAAGCTAAATGAACAAGACACTGCTAAGGAAAAACCTCCCTTGTCGGTTAGGCGAGCCTGGAGAGGGCGAGGTGGCCCCGAAGACAAGCCTCAATACCGTCCCGGCAGGCCTGCTGGGCTCTACGAAAGCAAACCACCCCGCCAAGGCTTCACCGCTCCACCTAACAGAGACGCAAGTCATCAATCAGTGCGGTGTCAAGCCCCCAAGTGACTAAGTGGCTGTTATTCGACACATGGCAGCCATTTCTAGAGGAAATCACCTCCAAGTGACACCCGTCCAGAGACGTGTCAGACAGACAGGCGAGAAGGTAGCCGAGCAGCCCGGCAAGGCTTGCCGGGCAAGCTACGATGTGACACTAAGCGGCGCATTTAATGCGCTCTGCTCTGTCTGCAGAGTTAGGTATGATAGCACTATTTGCTATCTAATCAGTACACAATGACTGATTTTCCACTATGGTAACCCCTTGATCTATAAAAGGAGGGCCATGGCAATCGGAGAAAGGGTTCGGAGCCTTGTACACTCGTACGCGCGTAGCTGCTCTCGCCCCGAGGCAACCCTGCCGGGCTAGAGCGCTGCGTTTCCACCACAATCCACCATCAATCCACCAAAGCAGGAGTAGGGTTTTATGCCTCGCGGTGGCCCAAACCTGGGTAAAACTGCCCATGTGATCTCTACCGTGATGCGCTATGGTCCTCCGCTCTTTGTGCAATGTGCTCAGCCCCCCTGCCGAACCAAAAGGGGCTGATGGCCCCATAGGTGGTCGTGGTTTCCCACGACACGTTTGTAAGTAGATTATATCAAGACTTGTCTCAAATTTGATGAAAAAAATACAATATCACAGTCTACTGGTGTCCATATATGACACCACGATAAGTTTCATGAATTTCAACTAAGTTTTAGATTTACTGATTTTTGAAAATCAATATTCTCAATGTTTTGAAATTTCTTTCACGGGGAAACATGCACCCAGGGACACAATATGATTTTGCAATCCATTTTGGTGCACATGTAGCTCAAATTTGATTTTTGCACATTAAATCCCTAGGAAATCAATCAATGTATAAAACGGGTCGAATGATCTCTCTTTTTTCAAACTTTAACATGACACTCCTTTGATCACATGTTCACTGCAGAAAAAGTTTGACATGCCTCAGAGTGGAGGTGGTGGTGCAGGATGTGTGTCTCTGTGTGTGTGGGGGGGGGGGTCCATCAGTACAATACTAGTCGCAAGCCTCTGTGACGTGGGATTATTGATCATTTTATGACTCATGTATATATGCTACATCAAAGTCATGAGTTGGTTATTTAAAGCATTACACAACCCTTTCATACATACATGTTCGGGCCACACGCATGCATTGGTGGTCCTCTCGGACACTCCCTCGTGCGGTTAGCAGTGACGTGCCCATTCGTTAGCCCACAAAGGTTTTCAGTTTCCACCGACAACGAGAGGCATCAGACCGAAGGTGAATTCACCTTGGCATGTGTGTTACGGTGTGGATCATGGTGAGATTCCATATCAAAGTTCGGGCACATGCATACACACGAGTCGCTCCCATCGGCTCGAAGTGAGGGGGCTATATGCATCGTGAACCTCTGTGTAGTGCGTTTCCGGTTTGCAAAGCATGTGCCATGTCAAAGTTGTGCATTGGGTATTCAAACATCACACAACACACGACAACATGCACGCGGTTGTTGTCCTATGACACTCGCTCGCGTGTGACTCTCTGTGGGCCCGCAAGGTCTTCGTCGATCAATTGAACGTACAACGAAAGAGAGGTTAATTTGACCAACAAGGATGGTTCTTTTTTTGTTTGTGTTACGTATATGCATGGTAGGAGTATGTAGTACATGTCAAAGAGGGGGCAACATGTATACTCTATATATATGTGTGTTATAACCTCGCTCCATGTGGGTACTTTCCGGTTCCTGAGGCAGGTGCCACATCAAAGTTGTGCATTGGTATTCAAACATCACGCAATACCATGCAGGCGGTGGTTGCCCTATAGAACTCACTCGCGTGCGGAGCTTCCATCTGTGGGCCCGCGAGGTCGTCCTCCATCACTTTGACCCAACGAGAGAGAGGCACATTTGACGAACAAGGAGGATTAATTCTTTTAGGGCTGTGTTAGGGTAGGAGTATATATAGTACGTGTCGAAGGGGGGATGGGACCAACATATACTAGGTGTCACACATGAACCTCACTCTGTGTGGGGACTTTGCAGTTTTTGAGGCAAATGCCACATCAAAGGTTGTGCATTAGGTATTAAAAACATCAAAACCACACACCTCTCCATATATATGTTTTGGCACACATGCAAGCGATGGTGGTTGTCCTGTGGCACTCACTCACGTGGTTATCGGCGATGCTTCCATCTGTCGGCCCGCTTCTTTCACCGACAACGAGAGAGGTTAATTATTTTGACTTAGGAGGGGATTAATTTTTTGTTTGTCTCGCGATATAGGTCATGATGTGAGATTACATATATAATAGCGCATGTGTACACATGAATCCATCCCGCTAGATCGAAGGGGGGGCAAGCACACGACATGTCATGAACCTCTTGCTCTGTGTGGGGACCTGTGCGATTTTGAACGCATGCACCACATCAATGTTGTGCATTAGGTATTCAACACATATGCATGCATCACACCTCCATAAATATGTTTGGGACACATGCATGCAATGGTTATCTTTGGACACTCTCACTCGCTCGGTTATGGGCGGCAAGCCTATATATTCGTGGGCCCGCGTGGACGTCCATCATTTCGACCGACAATGAGAAAGGTTACCAGGGTGTATTCTTCTTCTTTGGTTCGTGTTACCGCATAGTAGGTCAATCATTCTAGGCCTAATTAAGTTTGAGCGCATGCATGCTACGCATCGTGAACCCTCGATCAGTGTGGGGATTTTACGGTTCCAAAGCATGGTGCCACATCAAATTTGTGCATTGCGTATTCAAAGACCACACACACCACTTCCATATACATAATTGGGCCACATGCACAGAGTGGGTTTTGTCTTCAGACAATACTCCCTCGCGAGTTTATCGGTGACAAGCTAGCCCATTTTGTGGGGCCGTGTGGACGTCCATCACTTTGACCAACAATGAGCGAGAGATGTTATACGATCAAGTTGGATTCTGTTTGGTCCGTGTTACAGCACGTCTTGGTGAGATGCTCTCCCCCCCGACACGTGTGTGTGTGGGGGGGGGGGGGCTACTTCGTACTACCCGCAACCTCCGTGGGGTCGGGGAAGTCCGGTTATTTTGCGAAGCACACGTGCCACATCAAAGTTGTGAAAGGTAGTTAAATATCACACCACACCCTTTTCATACATATAGTATAGGGCCACCCGCAGGTGGTTCGTATATGGTCTCACCCATCTCCCGCCACAAACACACATTTGTGGGTCGGCACACGGTCCACCTTTGTCCGGAAGCGAAAGGGGAAGTTTGACCATATATATGATGGACTCCTATAGGTTTTGTGTTATGGTAGGGTGATATTTCAAACCTAACTATGTGGGGGCATGCATTCGTAGCTAGGATTCCCTTACCGCCGACACGAAGTGGGGTTCGTAGGGGGTGGATGACTAGCAATACTGTGCGCTTTGTGTGACAGGTGCCACATCAAAGTTGTGCATTGGGTATTCGAACATCAAACCACCCTTTTCATACATATATTTGGTCCACATGCAAGTGTGTTCGTGTTCTGACACTTTCCCGCGTTTATTCTTTTTGCCAAATTTATAAACAGCACACGAGTTGGATGCAGAAACCGTCTGCGATTGGGTACACAACAGACACGGTTCGGTCAGACTACCCGTCTGCCACGCCCGTGCCCCTGCAGTCACTCACATCAGCACAGTAGATTGGGCTCCACGAGGCTTGCCTCCCACTCTCGAAAATATCTACTGCCTCGTAATCTCGAAAATATCTACCGCCTGGAAGGTTTTTATGTTTGATAGCACACGATTAGTACGTGCGGACCGTGTGCAATGTTTGTTACTCCCACTCTGCTTCAATCCCTTGATTCAAATTTTCAGTAGCCCCTTTACTCCCGCCTCTGCATCCCTCGCAATCTCAAAAATATCTTCTCGCCCTTGATTCAAATTTTTAGTAGCCCCGCCTTGTTACTCCCACCTCTGCATCCCTTGCAATCTCAAAAATATCTGCTCGCCCTTGATCCAAATTTTCAGTAGCAAAGCATTTTACTCCCGCCTAGTAAAATTTTCAGTTGCCGCGGTATTTCCTCAAACACCGCCTTGCCCCCCTCCACACACACCACACACTCCCCAAAACCTCCGCTCATACAGACACACACCACCCTCCCTCGCTCGAAACCATTGGTAGGTCGCCGCCATCGCCGCCGCCGCCGCCTCCATCCTCAACCTCTGCCTGTGTGCCTGGGAGCTCGAGGAGCCAATGGCCCAAAAGAGGTTTATCGCAGCCTCTTTGGCCGACGCCAGCGACGTGGCCGCCGAGGTGTCCCCGTCGTCCTCCGCGGGCTCTTTATCGATCCGTCATTGCTGGTTGCCCGATCCGCCCGTCGCCGCGCCCCTATGCCGGTTCGAGGACTTCCCCATCCTCCCTCGGTCCCGGCCACCGACGAGGTCCTACCTCGGGGTCCGGCAGCGATGGTGGGGGACGTGGGTTGCTGAGATTATGGATCGGGAGACCCACACCCGCCGGTGGCTCGGTAGCTTCCACACGGCCGAACTCGCGGCCATGGAGTACGACCGCTGGTAGTTCCGCTACCACGGCGCGGTGGCTAGGCTCAATTTCTCCTTTGGCACACGTCCGATCGACCTCGTCCCGCCAGAGCCAGGGTGGTGAGCTCAGCTATGGCGCAGAAGGACCGCAAGGCGTGGGAGCGCCTTGAGGCCGACGCCGCCGACGAGGCCTACATGCAAGAGCTCCGCCGACAGCACCTGGAGCTCGTGGAGGCAGAGCGGGTGATCTTTGCCGGCGGCGAGGGTGGCGAGGTTATCGTGCTCTCCTCTGATGACGAGGTCGAAGGCGGCGAGGACGGCAGCGCAGAGGGCGTCGATGTGGGCAGCGAGGATGAGGAGATCGACGTCGACGAGTGGAGGAGTGTCTTCCCCAACGACACCGACGATGGCACCGGCCCGGACCCGGCTCGTGGCACACCGTACCTGACGAGGAAGGATTGGCTCGACCTCCACTTCGACCGAAAGTAGTTTAGTTCAGTTTAAATTTATGTTTTATGTTCAGTTATGCAAAACTATCTATGTTTATGTTTGAATGCATGCTACTTTCGGTTGAACCTGCTTTGAACTTGATCAAATTGAAGTTTACAACGCTAAGTTTAGGGGATCGACTAGAAACGGCCAAAAATTGCTGGAGTATATATATATCCACTAAGGGTTTTAGTCCTTTAACTTTTAAAGGATCGGCTAGAGATGGCCTTATGCCTTGTTTATTTCAGTTCTTCACAATGTGATGCTCTATATGTGCAACTATTTGCCGTGTAGTTCAATTTCATCAATAACAGTTTCAACAATACCACTATGAATTAGGATATTTGGTTGCTGTTAAGGATGTTCCAGTTAACATGCCTTTTTGTTTCTTTAACAATAACTAGTGTACTTTAGTCCTGCACAATACCAGTTTGAATGACTATATTTGCTTGTTTTTAACTATTATGCATGTTGCAGTTAACACACCTTTCCACTTCTTGTTTTGCTTAACTAGCATGCTTAAACCTGCACACTGAAGCTATCATTTGTACATTATGTTGTCTACCATGGATATATATGGTTGATGTTTAGCCTGTTGTGCTTAACATGCCTTTATATGTACTCATACAGGACAATATTGAGAATAGATGATGTTTTCCATCGAGGTTAGTTTCATCGCATTGCTTATATGTACTCACTGTTCAGGATATCGGTAGCTGGTACCATATAGCCTGGGGGCTGATAAGGGACTAATCGTCGAATCGGACATTTCACTGAATATATCTGTAACCCATTTATCGGTAGGTTAACTAGGGCCATATTTAATATATCTGAGGCTACATAGCAATATGCATTGTACTGAATGACTAAATATGCAATCCCAGGCTACATAGCAATAAGGAAGAGTGTTACCTTAATGTTCTCTTGATGTCTAGATATACATGTAATAAGATCTTATATAATGGGATGGAGGGAGTGTTGTACTACATCATTTTGCAATTGTTGTTTAGCTTCTAATATTAACTTGGTGCTTTTAGGTACATATGTCATTGCCAAAGATCCACACTTCGACCCTTTCTGCGTATGGGGCAATGAGATATTCATGAACCAGCATCAAGTGAGGAAACTAATAACGATTGTTATTAAAATGGGTTAAAAGATGTCAATCGAACTATTTGTTTACACTTTCTGCAAGACAACAGTGAACTGCAGGATGGTAAGTAAGAACTTTGTAGCCTTCTTTTTACTGCCCGTAATGAGTTGTGTTAGATGACAATGTCTAAATCTTTTTCCTTTGCAGTGGATCCTGAAGCAGTTTACTCAAGATTACCTCTCAAACTACATGATTGGCGGGCGGCCATCACAAGGGGTTGGACTAGAGTCGTGCGTGCCTTCTGCATCGAGGAGAGCACAATAGGGCCATTCCGCTTCACCTTGTTCAGCAACCAGAATGTTTCTCGCCTCTTTCTTTACCATCTCTAATAGTACAAGTATACAACCCTGGTTCATCATTCTTTATTTGGTGCTTATGTAATTCTTGAACATATGTACCTGTGAATCGAATAATGCATTGGTTGTTTGAACCTGATGGATATGAATAAAGCTATAGCCTACTTTCAAATTCAAATTAGGTACAATTTTAAATAGCAGCAATTAATCTGACACGGTTCACGAAGAGGAAACATGTGTAACCATGCACACATTTGCCGTTTGCAGAGCGTGTGTGATGTCAGACAATATCACAAACGGTGCGGGCAAACTAAATGTGTGTGATTGTCGACCTATCATACACGGTTTACAATCATGAACTGTTTGTGATGTGCCAGGCATCGTAAACGTAGAGACAGTTTGCTACGTGCCTAGAAAAATCACGTGCCTGGAATGTGCCTGGACTACGCCTGGTTTTTGGTAAAACCACAGAACTCCGACAGCGACGGCAATGCAAGCACAAATGAGTAGCAAGGATGAAGTGTTTGGGATATTCGAGATATTAGAAATAGTTCTATAGGGACAATTGTATGCATCAAGGCTCCCTATCCCTGATGGTTTCTGGGTCGTGTGGGAAGGACCCCCCTATCGTAAGCACTCACTTGGCGACGGTTCAAAACATCGTCATGGAAAGGGGTTAAAAACCATTTGTATAGCACCTCGTTGTACCAGTGAATAGTTTTGAGATATGAAGATAATAATATGTGAGTCATGTTGGTGAGTAATTATGCTTTAGTAAGAATATTGGTGTTAAGGTTTGTGATTACCTATGAAAGCACGAAAGTCAATACTTATGCAATGAAGTTACATCCTACTTGTGATGCATTATTCGGTGTTAATTATGTTTAATGCTCTTTTATGATCGTTTTCATTTCTTGGTTGGCCGCTTCTCAATCTAATTGCTAGCCTCCATTTGTTCTAAGTAGGAATACTACTTGTGCATCCAAACTCTTTAAACCAAGTTGTGCCAAATGAGCCCACCATACCTACCTATATGCGGTATTTCCATGTCGTTCCAAGTAAATTTGTATGTGCAAACTCTAATTTTCAAAATGAATTTCCTTTTTGTGTGCCCGTACCGCTCATGAAGCGACAGGGGTGGCCAATATTTTCCATGCTGGATACTTTATTCTCAAGATGAGTGTTTATTCGCTTGTCATTGCACCAGAGTGTGGCAAGGTAATAGGGATGCCCAGTCCTGAAATGAAAAAATATATATTTATGTTGTTCAATAATAAATTCCTTGGAAAGTGTTGGTATGGAAGGTACTCGTGGATACGGCTAGCCATGGATAGTGAAAGAATGGTGGAAAAAGGAATAAACTTTATTTTCTGTTTGGGAACCGCCTATGATTTATCTAGCATGGAAAGTATTGGGAATTCTCGGTCATTTTCGTTGACAGGAAAATCATGCCTCACAAAACAATTTTATCTCTTAATTTAAGCTTTGAGCTCTAGCACCTCTACAAATCTCTGCTTCCCTCTGCGAAGGGCCTGTCTATTAACTTTTATGCAAAAAAAATTGAGTCTCCATCCTCTCTTATAAAGCACCAACTAGGGAACACTATTGTCATACTTGTGCATTGGGCATAGTTAATATTTGAGTGTGCTTCCTGAATGGATCAATGATTGAGCACAATGGGCTAGGGATAGCTTACTTTAGTGTTTATATTTTGAAAGACATGGTTGCTTGTTGATATGCTTGAGTATTGATGTCCTCATGTCAAATATAGAATATTGCTTTGAATCATCGAAAAGTCCAAATGTCCATGCTACCAAAGAAAAGATTATGAGATGAACATGTTAGCCAGCGTTCCACATCAAAAATTATGTTTTTATCATTTACCTGCTCGAGGATGAGCATGAATTAAGCTTGGGGATGTTGATATATCTCCAACATATGTATAATTTTTTACTGTTCCACGTTGTTATATTATCAATCTTGGATGTTTTATATTCATTTTATAGCAACTTTATATCATTTTTTGGGACTAACCTATTGACATAGTGCCTAGTGCCAGTTGCTATTTTTTGCTTGTGTTTTACTTCGCATGAAATTAATACCAAATGGAGTCCAAATGCAGCATAACTTTTTGGAGAATTAATTCTGCACAGAAGACACCAGGGGAGCCCAAGAAGTGCACCAGAGGAGGCTAGTGGGGCCGACTAGGCACCAGGGCGCGCCAGAGGCCCCTGGCGCGCCTTGGTGGGTAATGGGGCCCACGGGAGGCTTCTCCACTGCCTCTCAGCTCTATAAATACTCTAATATTCCAGAAACCCTAGGGGAGTTGAGAAAAATAGTTTTCGTCGCCGCAAGTTCCAGAACCACGAGATCCAATCTAGAGCCCTTTTCCGGCACTCTGTCGCAGGGGTCAACAATCATGGAGGGGTTCTTCATCATCACCCTTGCCCCTCCGATGACGCGTGAGTAGTTTACCATAGACTTATGGGTCCGTAGGCAGTAGCTAGATGGCTTCTTCTCTCTTTTTGATCTTCAATACAATGTTCTCCTTGATGTTCTTGGAGATCTATTTGATGTAATGACTTTTTGCGGTGTGTTTGTTGGGATCCGATGAATTGCCAGTTTATGATCAGATCTATCTATGAATATTATTTGAGTCTTTGTTGAACTCTCTTATGCATGATTGTTATAGCCTCGTATTTCTTCTCTGAAACTTTGGTTTGATTTGGCCAACTAGATTGATTTTTCTTGCCATGGGAAGAGGTGCTTTGAGATGGGTTCGATCTTGCGGTACTCAATCTCAGTGACAGAAAGAGACATGACACGCATTTATCATTGCCATTAAGGATAAAAAGATGGGGTCTATTCCTATATGAATAGATCTTGTCTACATCATGTCATCGTTCTTATTGCATTACTCAATTTTTCTATGAACTTAATACAGTAGATGCATGCACTACAAAAAAAGACACATCCGTGACATTTTGGCCCGAATGAATTTTTTTCTGTCATGCTTATGACACTTCTATGACGATAATTGTGACAAAACCACGTATCATCATAAATGTGGTGGGCTCCTACTTCTATGACAAAAAATCATGACAGAAAATGGGTTTTCGTCCTGGGCAGGCCGGAGACGCACCTGCATGACATTCCTTGGGCCATCCATGATGGAAAAAATCATGGTAGAAGCAAGAAAAATATCGGGGAGTTCACGGTTACGGTGGGTGGTCGGGGTCGAGCAATGCACGGAGGTTTGCGCATTTCTCTCGTGTGTGCGCGTGTGTGCGAGGCATTGGCTAACTAAACCTGAACGATCGCACATTACTGAACCCGAGCGATCGATCCCTTGGCTATTAACTGAACCCGAGCGATTCTTTCGCTGCTGCTGCTGCTGCTAACTGAACCCGAGCGATCGATCACTGCTGCTATTTACTGAAGCCGATTGAGCCCTCGTGCGAGATGTAGCCAGCTGGTGTTGGGTTGCCTCTCGATGAATAGTGACCGTTGATACCGTGCGTGCGGTACGTAGAATGAGTCAAGACGTGGTGAGTCGAGCCGGTTGGTTGGCTATGGATGAACAGTTCCCGGTGGGGGTTGGATGAATAGGACCCCGTGGTAGTAGCTAGGTCGTTGCCGCTGGATGAACAGGACCCCGAGGAGGCCGTCGCACCCCAGCCGGTTGGGGGGTGGATGAACAGGACCCCGTGGAGGCTCTATGAACAGTAGCCGGTGAAGGCTGGATGCATGAACAGTAGCTGGTGGAGGCTGGAGGAAGTTGATGGTGGATGAACAGTAGCCCGTGGAGGCTGGAGTGAGGCAATACACGGTGGATGAACACGACCCCATTTCGATCGTAGGCGCTCCAACAGAAGTCCGTTTCCTCCGTTTTACGGTACGCCACACCCCTCCCGATGAACAGGACCCCATTTTGACCGTAGGCACTCGAACAGAAGTCCGTTTCCTCCGTTTTGCGGTACGCCAGACCCATCCCGATGAACATGACCCTATTTTGACCGTATGCAGTCAAACAGAAGGCCGTTTCCTCCATTCTGCGGTACGTCAGACCTCGTTTCGGCTATTCCGTCCAAGCCGGTAGGCTCCCGATGAACACGACGCATTCCGTTGCCTCCCGATGAACATGACACAGTTTCTTCATTCCGACCCAGCCGGTTGGCTACTGATGAACAGGACACAGTTGCTGCCATCCATTGCCTCTGCATGTACACGAGCCCTGGCCGTACGTATGCGCGAGTAGGCGTTCGAGACCCCGCCCGTATGTACGTACGCTGTATGTACGTGTACACGGTTTAGAAGGGACTGCCTGAATTGCTGTGTCGGGGGCTCTACTACTACACGTGCCGCTGCTTGCTCGGCCACGGTTCATCGTTGTTGAGAAACCGATTGACCAGTATGTACGTACACGTTCGCGACCAGACAGACAATGCTACGTACGCTTCGACCGGGTAGGTCCCAGCTGTCAGGGATGATAAGGAGGCACTCCCTTGTGTGCGAAGATATATGTGGTGGGTCCCAGCTGTCAGGGGGAGGAATCATTTTTTTTGCGCGTAATAAAGAGACACTTCCTTGCGTGCAAAGATGTAGCTGGTGGGTCCAGCTGTTAGCCTCACCGTGTACAGTCGTCTTTTGATAGCTGTCGTTCGTTGACAACGTTGACGACGCCGCGCGGAGAGCACCAAGGCGATGGACGACGGCGAGGCCTGGTAAGGGAACGATGCGGAGCCGAGGAAGACGAGGCAGTGGATGCCCACGAGGAGGGGAGTATGAGGGTTCACTGGTTCCGCTGCGGTGTGAGGCTGCCATCGCTGGAGAATATCACGGGGTGTGGGTGAGTAGAGGGAAGGACTGGCCGGCATTGGGATTAGGGTGGGGCGGTGAGGCCTGCGCGGCAGCATCGCCGCCCACAGGAGGCAGGAGCAGGCGGTCCCGCCGGCGCTGGTTTGGGCGGCTGGACCAAGAAGATCACAGGTTGAAAAAGCAGCACGGCTGTTGGATTAACATCCAACGGTCCAGCTGCTAGAATCATTTGTTGACTAAGTTGACAAAGCCCTGCGTACGTGTCAGCTTAGTAGGCCCACAAGTCAGCGTAGTAAGGAGGCACTTGCTTGTGTGGGTCCCTACTATCACCCTCTCCACTTACATCTCTCTTCCGATGGCTGTTGTTTGTTGACCATGTTGACCATGCCGCGCCGAGAGCACCAATGCGGTGGACGACGGCGAGGCCCAGGAAGGGAATGACCCGGAGCCAGCGAAGCCACAACAGTGGATGCCCACGCTGAGGGGAGTACGAGGGCTGGCTGGTCGGTTGAGGGGTGAGGCTGTCGTCGCCGAAAAATAACAGGAGGTGCGGGTGGGTAGAGGGATGGCCTGGCCAGCGGTGGGAGTAGGGTGGGCCGGTGAGGCCTGCGCGGCAGCAAAGCCGGCCACGGAAGGAGGGAGCAGGCAGTCTCGCCGGCGCTGGTTTGAGCGGCTGGAGCAGGAAGAGCAGAGATTGAAGAAGCACGACGGCCATTGGATGGACATCCAACAGTCAATGCTCTCGTGTGTTGTTGACACGGCCTTGCCTGCGCGTCAACCGTTTTTTAGGAAAGCATACGCGTCAACCTATAGTAGGCGCACAAGTCAGCCTCAAATCTGTGGAAAACAGTATGCAGCCCATCTGCCATTATTTCTAATAATTTACAGCCCATTTGCTAATTCTTAAGGGTTTTTTTGGAGCCCATATTCTTTTTGTTAGCATTACAGCCCATATTGTGGCCACGGTAATTCTACGAAATTTTGCATATTTCGGTGCGGTCCGAACTGTTTTTAATCCCAAAATTTCGAGTCACATTCAAACTAATTTGAAAAATAAATTTATATCAATATAAAATCCAAATAATTGTCCATGCATAAAAATCAATGAAATTTAAAATCTCGAAATGAAAACAAGAAGAAATTTGAAACTAATTGCCGCTTTGATGTGTTTTAAAAATGTACAACCCATTTCTCATTACTGATAGCCCATTTTCTGGGCAAGCCGAATGAAACTCTCATCGTCTTGAAAGATTTGCAGCCCAGCAGGGCTGACAAAACCAAGTAGGCCTCGGTTGGGTATTCTGCAAAAGAACAAAAAAACTGGGCTAGCCATTTTCAGAAAGAAAAAAAAACTACTAGGCTGGTCTTGTGGTAAACATAAAATAAAAGGTTGGCTAGACAGGCCAGAGTGCCCCGCACAGCCCAGTTGACACCCTGCTTCCGTCTCAAAAACAAAAAGAATTGGGCGAGCCGCTGGGTCCCTGGTGCCAGCCGCTCCTTGTACAATTCTCTCATTTATTGACTACGTTGACAATGGCATGGGACTCAGATGTCAGAAATCCATTAGGAGGAACCATTTTTTTTGGCTTGAAATAAGGAGGCACTTGCTTGCGTACTGCCATGACCCTGGTGGGTCCCTGCTGTCATCCTCTCCATGTACAATCGTCTCCTAATTGTGTACGCGTCAACCTAGTAGGCCCACAAGTCAGACTCTAAACCCGTGGCGGACAAATACAACCCATTTAAAAAATAACAGCCCATTCCATACGTTCAAACGGAACGTTCAACATTCAGAGCAAAGTAACAGGTCTGATCCAGATATAGAGTACTGAACTTCCACATTGACAACCATCATAGCCAAGTTAACTATCTACTCCCACTAATATTCCAGTAGTGTACAAGTACTAACTTACTCTTAGCTAACTAGACGATGCCGGCCGCCATCTACGGTACACACTACACGCCAGCACTGACGTCCTCCTCCTCGCCTCGGACTTGCCAGAGGTGCGATAGGGCACGTTGCTCGTGTGTGTTGGCCCTTTCCATGCCGGCATGGTCCACCGAAGCTTCGGCTTCTAAGCGGGAAACCCACTTGACAAGCTGGTAGTAAAATTCAGCGTCGTGAACACGTGCGTGCCCAATAGCCTCCAGGGCTATTTGCCGGGTGCCGGCCTCCACGTAGTCGGCCCAGTTGCGGGCGCTCTGCTCGCGACTCAGAGCGTTGGTGCGCTGTTGCTCCATGCCCCGCTGGCGGTGCAAATCAGCAATACGCTGCTCCTCCGCCAAGCGGTCGCGCTCCAATGAGTCCTCATACTCCACATTGCCATCTAAAGACTGATAGAATGCCTCCTCCCTCCGTCTGCCTTTCGGTGGAAAACCGAACACTAGTTCCAGTGGTGACTGCCTTCGGCGTCGCCTATTGCGGACGGGCGGGGGCATGACAGACGTGGCGAGAACGAGGGCAAGTGGCGAGCCACGTCTAGCAAGTGGGGGCTTATGAGGATACGGTGAGTTGGGTGATGGTGCCACCGGAGAATGCCGAGAACCATTAATTATAGGCTGAAGATAGGTGAACCAGTGTGTCGCGGGAAACGCGATGGTCATCGCGGTCATCGGAATTCAATGCATAAGCAGGCATGGCTTAGCGCGCCAGCTTGCCGTGGAAAACTAGAAAAACTGAAATTATGACTGTGCCGTCCCATCCCGTCCCATCAGTTGTGCGTCCCGTCCGTGCTGGGTCGCTCATCGGCATGACGGTCAAACGAGTGCGCTCGATTCTTCCAGATGAGGTACATGCGTGATCCGCTGGTTATTCGCATAGGATCGAGTCGGTCGGATAGTGTAGGTGTAGGATCGCAATAGCTGATGAACAATCGCTAGGAGATAAAGCATTTGTGAACGTTTTTGTTGGCAGTTTCTTCAGATTCACATGGCATTTTCTTCAGAACAGCATGTCAGTTTCTTCAGAGGTAGGCATTTTTATTCAAAAAACTGCCACCTTCAGATCTTGCATCGCAACTAAAACTGCCAGGAGCGTATTAGTAGGCTAGCTAGTGATCAATCAGTAACTTGTAAACACTGAGCAAACAGAAATAAGGAACTGCTAGTAACTTGTAAACACTAAGCACACAGAAATAAGGATCATGATGTGCACAGTACTAAGAGCCGATGAAAGCACAAGTGCTCCCTGGGTGATTTTCGTAATTAATGTCAACATATCTCTTGTTGGACTAATACTTTCACCTAGTGTATTTCATATCAGTCCAACACTGGCGTGGCAAGGACAAGAGGATGAGGAACCCCTTCAAAATGCTAAGGACAAAGATTGGCAAAAGCTCAAGACTCTTCATTTTCATTTTAGTGATCCAAGATCACATTGAGTCCATAGGAAAGCCAATACTATTAAAAGGGGATGAGGTGTTGCTTAATGGTCTACTTGCTCAAAGTGCTTAGTAATATTGCTCCAAAACCCTCAACTACTTTCTCATTTCCACATATGTCCAAAACCCAAAGTCAAACTCGGCCCCACAGATTTGATCTATCCGGCGCCATCGAGTTCAATTGACATAGCCACTGCCAGAAACCATAGACAATTCGGGCTCATCGATACGGATCTCGGTCTCACCGAGATGGCCTTGCAAACTCTCTGTTGCCTGTTGTAATTATTTCGGCCTCACCGAAATGTGCAATCGGTCCCACCGGGTTTGCCTGACCAACTCTCTGTTTGCTCATTGCTGAAATCGGCCTCACCGAGTTCAAGCAATTGGTCTCACCGAGATGAGGTTTTGCCCTAAGCCCTAGCACATCGGTCCCACCGAGTTGATCATGTCGGTCCCATCGAGATTCCTAACGTTCATATTTTGAACTAAATCGGTCTCACCGAGTTCTCCTATTCGGTCTGACCGAGTTGGGTCAAATGTGTGTAACGGTTGGATTTTGTGTGGAGGCTATATATACCCCTCCACCCCCTTCTCTATTCAAGAGAGAGCCATCAGAACGTGCCTACACTTCCACTACTCATTTTCTGAGAGAGAACCACCTACTCATGTGTTGAGACCAAGACATTCCAATCCAACCACAAGAATCTTGATCTCTAGCCTTCCCCAAGTTGCTTTCCACTCAAATCATCTTTCCACCATAGCCAAATCTGTGAGAGAGAGTTGAGTGTTGGGGAGACTATCATTTGAAGCACAAGAGCAAGGAGTTCATCATCTACACACCATCTATTACCTTTTGGAGAGTGGTGTCTTCTAGATTGGTTAGGTGTCACTTGGGAGCCTCCGACAAGATTGTGGAGTTGAACCAAGGAGTTTGTAATGGCAAGGAGATCGCCTACTTCGTGAAGATCTACCCGAGTGAGGCAAGTCCTTCATGGGCGATGGCCATGGTGGGATAGACAAGGTTGCTTCTTCTTGGACCCTTCGTGGGTGGAACCCTCCGTGGACTCATGCAACCGTTACCCTTCGTGGGTTGAAGTCTCCATCAACGTGGATGTACGATAGCACCACCTATCAGAACCACGCCAAAAATCTCCGAGTCTACATTGCGTTTGCACAGTCCAATCCCATCCCTTACTTTCTTGCAATTAGCATGCTTTACTCTTTCCGCTGCTTATACTCTTGCCATGCTTGCTTGAAATGTATTGTGATTGCTTAAACTTGTGCTAAAACTCCACCTCAACTTGAAGATCTTAAAAATTACCACTTTTGCTTGTTGAGGGTCTAATCACCCCCCTCTAGACCCCTCTTCTTGATCCTTTCAATTGGTATCAGAGCTTTGGTCTCAATTGCTTTGGTTTAATCACCATTGGAGAAGATCGATGAGTCTACGGTTGGGAGTATTAGACGTAGAGTGCCTATGCTTGACGGAGAGTTCTATAGTGCTTGGAAAAATAAGATGCTTGAGATTTTCAATGAATATAATTTGAACAAGTATGTTGCTAGCCCTTGTGCGCCTCCTATTGATCCCTTGCATCCTACCCCTGATGAGTATCTTGACATGACCCGCAATCTTAGAACTACTGATCTTATCATGAGAGGTTTGCCTAGAAATTTGCTTCTATGCTTGCCTACATTTGAATGTGCTTATACTATATATATGGAGATATCTTGAGGAGCACTTTCCAAACTATTCCTTGAAAAATCTAGATGAGATTCTTCAAAAGTCCATAGCTTTTCATAAAATGAAACCTAGTGATCCTAAGTTTGATGATTGTCTATTTGAGCTTCGTGACCTCATGCGTGCCAAAGGAGATGTTGGAGTCATTTGTAGCATCATCTCTCAAGTCATTAGAATTCATAAAGATGAACATTGTCATGGTCATAAATCTAATGAATCACTCTCTCTACGTGATGATCAATCACAAGATGATGTTGAACATGGATACTATGATGAGGATGATGATAGTGACTTTGATCTTGATGAGTCAATGAGACACTTTGGTCTTATGGCTAACCTTCGTGGTTACATGGCCGGAGGAAAGGAAAGGGTTCTTGATAGTGGATGTACGGATCACATGACCGGTGATAAGGACATGTTTCGTGAGCTTGCTGAAAACGATGGTCCCCGAATGTATGTCACTTTTGGTGATAACTCAAAGGGTAAGGTGGTTGGCCTTGGTAAGGTGGCCATCTCACATGATAGCTCTATCCAAAATGTTATGCTCATTGAATCTCTTGGCTACAATTTACTTTCCGTGTCTAGACTAGCCGATTTTGGTTTCAATGTTTTATTCACTGAAGTAGATTGCCAAGTGTTTCGAAGAGACAATCATAATATGGTCTTTACCGGTATACATAGAGGTGATCTATACATTGTTGATTTCACTAAAAGAGCTCAACCTAGAACTTGCTTAATTGCTAAGTCTTCTAAAGGTTGGTTGTGGCATAGAAGGTTAGGTCACGTGCGCATGTGAAATCTTGATAAGCTTATTAAAGGTGATCATATCCTTGGTGTTAAGGATGTTATATTTGACAAGGATAGACTTTGTAGTGCTTGTCAAGCAGGAAAACAAGTTGGAGGAAGTCATCCCGTGAAGAACATCATGACCACGAGAAGACCGCTTGAGCTACTCCACATGGATCTTTTTGGTCCCAACGCCTACAAGAGTCTCGGTGGTAACTCATTCGGTTTGGTCATTCTTGACGATTTTTCCAGATTTACGTGCGTGTTCTTTCTTGATGATAAATCGCAGGTCCAAAAGATCTTCAAGAACTTCACTAGGAAGGCCCAAATTCAATTTGAAGTGAAGATCAAGAAGGTTCAGAGCGACAATGGAACAGAGTTCAAGAACGCTAATGTGGATACCTTTCTTGACGAAGAAGAGATTTCACATGAGTTCTCGGCTAAGTACACACCTCAACAAAATGGAGTTGTTGAGAGGAAGAACCGGACACTTATTGAGATGGCAAGAACGATGCTTGATGAATACAAGACGCCAAGACACTTTTGGGTGGAAGCGGTTGAGACAGCTTGTCATGCTACGAATCAACTATACCTTCACAAGCTTCTTGGCAAGACGGCCTACAAGCTTCTCACCGGTAACAAACCCCAAGTTGGATACTTTCGAGTATTTGGCTCAAAGTGTTGCATTCTAGATAAGCATCGTCATTCGAAATTTGCCCCTAAATCTCATGAAGGTTTCCTACTTGGTTATGGCTCAAACTCTCACACTTACCGTGTCTACAACAATTTCACCCGAAAGGTTGAAGAGACGGTAGATGTGAAGTTTGATGAATCTAACAGCTCGCAAGTAGAGCAATTGCCAATTGATGTAGGAGACAAAGATCCTTCGGAAGCAATTCAAGACTTGTCTATTGCCAAGATTCGCCCAAAGGAGGTGAAGGAGAGTACTTCGTCCATTCAAGTGGAAGCCTCAACTTCACGACAAGGTGAACCACAAGTTGACTTGGAGGCATCCACAAGTGGAACACATCAAGACGAAGGAAACGAGGAAGTACAACAAGATGAACCTCATCGACCTCCTTCTCCACCTCCACAAGAGAACAACAACGCCAACAACAATGAAGAAGGACAAGAAGAAGAAGAAGAAGAAGAAGACAATGAAGAGGATGTTCCACCCCGACCCAAACAAAAGCTCTCACGAGTTAGAGCAAGAGTTTCAAGAGATCATCCCGTCGAACAAATCTTTGATGATACTCAAACCGGGAGAATCACCCACTCTAAAACTCGTTTGGCTAATTTTTGTGAACATTACTCATTCATTTCTAGTATTGGACCTATGAAGGTTGAAGAAGCTCTTGATGATTCGGATTGGGTGAACGCTATGCATGAAGAGCTACACAATTTCAAGAGGAATCAAGTATGGACGTTTGTTGAAAAGCTCGATGAGAAGCACAATGTCATTGGAACCAAATGGGTGTTTCGGAATAAGCAAGACGAGGATGGACAAGTTGTACGCAACAAGGCCCATCTCGTCGCTCGAGGCTACACTCAAGTCGAAGGTATGGACTATGGTGAGACATATGCCCCCGTTGCTAGACTTGAGTCCATACGCATCTTACTTGCTTATGCCAATCATCATGATATCACCTTATACCAAATGGACATTAAAAGTGCTTTTCTGAATGGTGAAATTGAGGAGGAAGTTTATGTTAAACAACCTCCCGGCTTTGTTAATCCCAAGAAACCTGATCATGTCTACAAACTTCACAAAGCTCTTTATGGCCTGAAACAAGCTGCTAGAGCATGGTATAAATGCTTGACCAAGTTTCTTATCGAAAAAGGCTTTGAAATTGGGAAGATTGATTCTACACTGTTTACTAAAAGGGTTAATGGTGAATTATTTGTGTGCCAAATTTATGTGGATGATATCATATTTGGTTCGACTAACCCTCATTTTAGTGAAAAGTTTGGAAGGCTAATGTCGGAGAAGTTTGAGATGTCTATGATGAGTGAACTCAAATTCTTTCTTGGTTTGCAAATCAAGCAAACTAAGGAAGGTACCTTTATCTCTCAAACAAAGTACAAGGACTTATTCAAGAAGTTCAACATGCAAGAAAGCAAAGGTATGAAAACACCCATGCCTACTAGTGGACATCTTGACATAACTAAGGATGGCAAACCGGTTGACCAAAAGGTTTACCGCTCTATGATTGGTTCATTATTATATCTATGTGCCTCCCGTCCCGATATTATGCTAAGTGTGTGCATGTGCGCACGATATCAAGCGGCCCCTAAAGAATGTCATCTTAAGGCTGTGAAAAGGATTTTGAGATACTTAATTCATACACCAAATTTTGGCATTTGGTATCCTAAGAGGTCTTCTTTTGATCTTGTTGGCTACTCCGATTTGGACTACGCCGGTGACAAGGTTGATAGAAAGTCCACTTTGGGTACTTGTCAATTTCTTGGTAGATCTCTTGTGTCTTTGTCCTCCAAGAAACAAAACTCGGTATCCTAATCCACCGCCGAAGCGGAATACATTGCCGCCGGATCATGTTGTGCTCAATTACTTTGGATGACGCAAACCCTTAAGGATTATGGGATACATGTGAAACATGTTCCATTGCTTTGTGATAATGAGAGTGCTATTAAGATTGCTCACAATCCCATGCAACATTCTCGAACTAAGCATATTGAAGTTTGACATCATTTCATTCGAGATCATGTTGCTAAAGGAGACATCAATCTTAAGCATGTTCGTACCGATAAGCAATTGGTGGATATATTCACCAAACCGCTTGATGAGAAAGTATTTTGCCGTTTGAGAGGTGAATTGAACATCATTGATGCCTCAAACTTGGAGTAGAAACTCCATCTGGATACATACAAGGCATGAGCCTCTTATTACTAATCCTTGATATTTCTCTTATGATGATGATCATATGTCTTGGATCTACTTGTACCCTTGCATGTTATCTAACCCTTGTAGGTACTTGGATGAGCCCAACTCTATGAGATTGCAAGCCACTCACATCTTGAGCAATCTCTACATCACCAAGTCCCAACCATATGGTTGTTGATTTCAAGGAAGCATGAATCCACTCAACATATCCTTTGACAATTTCTATATATCAAATTTCATTTAGTATCAAGTTTCATGATTGTCATTTTGGATACACAAGTGCTTTTCCTTGCAAAACTAACACATGTAGGAAGATGAACTCAAACTACAAGTGATGCTCTCAACTCTCGATGGACTACATCAACCTTGAGCATCCAACACAAGTTCAACTACATGACCAAGATCAACACAACCCAAGGTATGTTATTCCATCTTAGAGAAGCTTTGACCCAAGTCATGAGTGAAAGCAACTCAATGAGGTGTGAATACATCAAAATGCTTAAACGAAAAATGGTAACCCCATTTTGAGCTTAAACGATGAGTATGACCTATGATCAAGTGATCTCACTTGACTCCTAAGTCAATATACTCTAACATAGGTGACTTTGTCGCTGACCCCTTCTAGATGAAGTTCTCTAGTGTTTCTTTGTTCACTTACTTTGTGTTCTTGCATATATTTCTTGCTATCATGTTCCCCTTATAAAAAAACTTCATCTAGATCTATTTTCTATCTTCCCTTCTGTATCCAATTCCTTGCAAATCTTTCAGTTAATTCATTGCAAATCCTTGTGAGATTTAATTTGCCTAGTGAGCTGAGTTGACAAAAAAAATTCCTCTGCCTTGAACTCGGCTGCACTGATCCAAGCCTATCGGCTAGACCGAACTACAAGAATATCTTATAGACAGTTCATCAGTACAACCGACGAGGACTAAACCGGTCTGACCAATATGCATCATCCCTGACGCTGCCAACTCGGTGTCACTAGTGAAAACAGGTCGGCGTTATCGATTTCACTACTGAGAAAACTTTTTGCCATTGCTTTCTGCTATTCTATTTCTTTTCAGCTCCACTCAATGATTCTTATCCTCTACCCTCATCTTAAACTACATGCTGCTTTGTAATGTGTCTCAAGGACCAAACCTATTTAACTCATGCTCCAGAAGTTCCCTTCTTGGAAATTGATGTTAAAGGGGGAGAGAGAGCACATCAAAGCTTATCACATGGGAGAGAGAGCACATCTTAGCTTCTCCAAATGCTTGTTAACAATAGAGGAGAGAAGTCACGTGTCTTTAAGAGGGGAAAGACATGTTAATATATATAGTTGATTGTACCATTTCTTGCTCTGATTTTCTTTTACCCTACTTTCTCCCATTATCCAATATCAGATTCAGAGGGAGAAAGAGTTCATCTCTAGGGAAGGAAATCTTCGGAATTCATTGCATATCTTTAAATCTTTGGGGACATGTCAGTATCTAAATAGAGTACATAGTACTCACCCATTACATGTCATCCTAGTCTTGGTACTCTTGTGATTCTTTGAACTTGCTTTTTCTAGAGTGTTTTTGTGTTATCTAACCCTATTTTCTCAAGTTCACCTTTTCCAAAGCCAGCTCAAGACCACAAGGTAAGTATATGCATCACACTCATGTGCATGATGATCTCTTGCTAATGTACATATTGTTTGCAAGAAGGATTCATGAAAATGAAGGTACACTTATCTTATCTACATCATTAGCTCTGATGCATATAGCTAAGATACATGTAACTCATTGCTTGCTCTGACATGCTTATGCATTCACATGTTCTCATATTCTATCCTTACATGATTGCATACATGTAGGGGGAGCCTATGCATGTTACATGTCTTTCCAAAGCTTTACTTGTTACTCTTCATATCGTTTATCTAAAGCTTTGATGTATGTTGTCATCAATTACCAAAAAGGGGGAGATTGAAAGCACAAGTGCTCCCTGGGTGATTTTGGTAATTAATGTCAACATATCTCTTGTTGGACTAATACTTTCACCTAGTGTATTTCAGATCAGTCCAACAATGGCGTGGCAAGGACAAGAGGATGAGGAACCCCTTCAAAATGCTAAGGACAAAGATTGGCAAAAGCTCAAGATTCTTCATTTTCATTTTAGTGATCCAAGATCACATTGAGTCCATAGGAAAGCCAATACTATTAAAATGGGATGAGGTTTTGCTTAATGGTCTACTTGCTCAAAGTGCTTAGTAATATTGCTCCAAACCCCTCAACTACTTTCTCATTTCCACATATGTCCAAAACCCAAAGTCAATCTCGGCCCCACCGATTTGATCTATCCGGCGCCACCGAGTTCACTTGACATAGCCACTGCCAGAAACCCTAGACAATTCGGTCTCACTGATACGGATCTCGGTCTCACCGAGATGGCCTTGCAAACTCTCTATTGCCTGTTGTAATCATTTCGGTCTCACCGAAATGTGCAATCGGTCCCACCGAGTTTGCCTGACCAACTCTTTGTTTGCTCATTGCTGAAATTGGCCTCATCGAGTTCAAGCAATCGGTCTCACCGAGATGAGGTTTTGCCCTAAGCCCTAGCACATCGGTCCCACCGAGTTGATCATGTCGGTCCCATCGAGATTCCTAACGTTCACATTTTGAACTAAATCGGTCTCACCGAGTTCTCCTATTCGGTCTGACCAAGTTTGGTCAAATGTGTGTGACGGTTGGATTTTGTGTGGAGGCTATATATACCCCTCCACCCCCTTCTCTATTCAAGAGAGAGCCATCAGAATGTGCCTACACTTCCACTACTCATTTTCTGAGAGAGAACCACCTACTCATGTGTTGAGACCAAAACATTCCAATCCAACCACAAGAATCTTGATCTCTAGCCTTCCCCAAGTTG